>OX411811.1:12011948-13261948 GCA_948253155.1 Leucoma salicis
ATGGCCTACTAGCCACGACCTAGTGACATCAAGGCGGTGGGAGGAGGCGAGCGTAGCGACGCGCGCTGTCTCCTCCGGCAGGCCAGCAGAGGTCTGTTCAACGACCGGGGCAACCACAGTGGACCGGGGCAGCCACAGTGGACCGTGCAGCCGCCTTCATACGGGCTGGTTCAGTTGGTCCGATCCCCGCCAGCAGCATAGCCGCCTCAAGCCGCGTGAGCTTGGCCTCCAGTTCCGTCACCTGAGAATTGAGGCGGCAATTTTTTGCCCGCATTTCTGCCACTTCTGCCGCGAGGTGGTCGTTAGCCGCCTGTAGACGCTGTGTCTCCTCATTGGTGGAGCACCTGGCCAGCACCCCACCTTCTTGCTGTCGGCGACCACCTCCTTTGCGGTGCGCACGAAGGTTCCCTTGATGTTTGTGGACTTTGTGGCCACCCTGTTAGGGATGGCCGCGTGGTCCTAGGCTCTCTTTTTCAGATCCGTAACTCACAGGGACTTAACGTCCTCCTTGGACTCGCGAATCTTCGGAGAGAGCTGTTTGATTTCCTCTTCGACTTGCAACTAACCTTCGGCGCGCTTCGCTCTACGAGCAGCAGCCTCCGACACAATTGGCCCCGGCTTAAGAGGCCGCGTAATTCCTCGTCCTCTGCGGACAGTGCGCGCCTGCGGGGTCGGTGTTATTTATAGAATTGTAGTTTTTTTTAGACTAGAATTTTTTATATCGGTCCAGTAGTTTCAGAGCCTATTCAATGTAAACCAAACAATCAAATCTTTCCTGTTTATAATATTAGTATAGGTGTGGTCATCCTAACGCATATAGAATGTTCTGGAACAAATTGTTTTGCTTGTAACGCCGTAGTGGTAAAAAGACAAACTAAATTAAAGAAAAATTTGCTCTATTACGCTGTAAAATATTTTTTACCGCTAGATGGATTTTGATCTAGGGGTGGAGCTATAGTTGTACCTCGCCCCCGAACACCCGAATTTAGCGACGCTTCGTTCTAAAGAGATTTTGCCTTGAAACACCTCCGCTATTTTTCCGTACTCCGTGGTACCTACTTATTTTGTGACGTGACATCGGCCAGGTTGTGTAGATATCTACTCCTGCAACAGCCACAAAAAGAGAAAAATATGAGTAGGGTAGTCGTCCTAGTATAACGCGAAAGTCTGTCTTAAGTTCTAGTATTATAAAAGAGAAAATGAGTTTGTTTGTTTGTTACCTACCTCTTAACGCCCTAACTTTATCGTCACGAAATTTTGCATACATAAGCAAAGCGAAAGACATAGGCTACTGTTTATCTCGGAAAAATAGAGGAATTCTGTGGAATGGTTCTTTTTTTCGAAAAGAGAAGAAGTCGTCTGGAGGTTGACGTATTAGACAAGAGGTGGCTAGAGCAGTTATGTCCAGTTTAGTGGCTAGATTTTTCCCGCTCTACCTTTTTTTACTTCAGTGATCTGAGAGGCGGGGACATGAAAGAATCATGTCATCGCTGTACAATATATCTACCTACATTATTTTACAAAACTTGTGTTATTTCAATATTAGCCTGTTACAAGAATGACAGAACAAAAGAAATTGCAGTTATGCGTATATTTTGCTTAAAATGTATTAGAACGTGTAACATTAGCGTAGGTACCTATATAAAGTGATTACCACCGAGGGAATGTAACATAGTTCCAGTGGCCCGCCAATAAAGGCGGAGAGACGGCACACGGCGGGTTTTTTTTTGTGGGTGAAGGCCACATTACCCTGTTCGTTGCCCCGAACGACGGGGTGTGTGTTTAGGAATATTTTTCCCGCCTTAACAAAAAAAAATGTATATAAAGGGATTACTGAACTTTTTTTTACGTAAATACAAAAACAAGCTTAGATACCAATGATGGGGACGATTGGCCACCTTATTATTGGGAGTCTAACCCAGTTGATTGGGTCCAAATAAAAATAACGCATACGCGAAAAGGATAAAAAGCTTATGTATGTGTCTCGCTCACTCTAGCGAAAACCTAATATGTGCATCCTTTTCTTCATCCTTAGTGTCAAAATAGTAGCGAGTCTATATTATACTTTGTCTAAGGCATAACTGCAATTTCTTTTGTCCTGTCATTCTTGTATCCGGCTAAAACAGGTCGTACTAACAATTTCGATTCTGCATACGCTGATAGCGTGTCTTTAATATCCTCTGTCTACGCAAAGCCTAACGACTTAGACAAAGGATATTATAGACAAGCTATCAGCGCTCAGACCAGTGCCGGATTAAGATAACTTGATGCCCTAAACACTCTTACCCTGTGGGCCCCCCTATCCTTTAAGTGAACTACAAAGAATTAATAAAAAATAATGTTAATACGTATCGTAGGTAGAATATGTATGTGTGGTTTCTCCTGCACTTATCCCATGCTAGTTGGGATCGGTACAACGTGATTTCACATGTTGTCCTAAGATTCGGTTATATTTTGCCTACCTGATTTCAACTCACCTCGGGAACATCTTACACAGCCAACATATTATGTGTTCGTCACATTGACCGTGGGTGGGAATTGAAAACACGACCCCCGGCGTTGAAGGCAGGGTCACTACCAACTACGCCAACGGGCTCCTCTGAATATTTATATATATATATATATGAAGGACGAAAAAGATATGTAGGTAGAGTAGGAATAGAGTAATTAATTAATTATTGTTAGAAACCAAAACATTTTTATTTATTTATTAAATGTGATTTTTTTTTTACGACATTAAATTCATGGTAAATAGTCGTCTCGCGATTTGAGCATAATTCGATATATAATAAAGAACCCGCACTGCGGTACACATTCGAGCCGGATTGCAGTCTGTGCTAGGCTGGCAGGGATCGATAATTTAATTGTATTCTTGTGTACTATTATTTTATTAAGTATAACTTATTATTATTTACTAAATGAGATATCGAACAGAACGGCAATTTATGGAGCAGCAATACTTACCTTGCATCAAGGCTCAAAATCTTGGTATTTCCCTACGTGATGGAATTCTTATTACGGAGATCCGTAGAACGTGAATATCCGACATAGCCTGCCGGGTTTGCATGCTGAAGTGGCAATGGGCAGGCCATATCACTCGATGAACTGACAAGGAAAAAGGTTCTCGCGTGGTGACCACTTATCGGACAGCGCAGCGTAATATGGCCTCCCACCAGATGGACCAAATATATGGTCAAAGCTGCAGGGAGCCGTTGGACGCAGTTAGCAGCAGCACAAGCCCGCTAGTTCTGGTATTCTCTTGGGGAGGCCAATGTCCAGCAGTGGACGTTTAAAGACTGATGGTTGAATGAATAGAAGGGGTGGTAGATTTACTTTTAAATAATTATTTTGATAAACGTTGTGATTTTCAATAAAATATTTGTTACGAAGAGTTTCTTATTTTCGACTAAGTTACAGACCTCATTCTAACTATCGTTTAATTTGCCCAAATATGGTTAAATATTTGTCAACCTGGCAACATTTAAAAAATATATTGCTGTTTCAAGTGCGGCCACGCCGTGGCTCTGTCTATTAGTTCTTAATCTGAGTATCAGCGTATGCAGTGTCGAGATAGCAATAGTTTGACATATGATAACCGGAATAAATTTAAAAGATAACTATGATTATAAATTTGTTGACTAAAAATGTATGACCTGTTTTAGCCGGATACAAGAATGACAGGACAAAAGAAATCGAAGTTATGCTTATATTACTAGGAAATAGACAAAATATTTGAATTAGCTTACAATTTGAATCAATAGCACAATTTTCATCATTAACAAAATCCGCTTTTCTCACTGCTTGGACAAGTGTCAGACAAACAAAAAGCATATACGATGACAAGGACAAAGGGCATTATACCTATCTCTACCGCACTTAGAGAAACTTTGTATTGTGTATCTTGTTCATTCCTGGTATTGTCATTAGCATGTCATATCTATTACTATTCTTTATCTTAGTGTTTATGTTACTGTTAGGCTGATGATTCTACCTACGCCTTAAACAAATTAAAAAAAAAAACAGAGAGTGGCCTTGTGATGCAAAGAGTAGAATTAACCACAGAGTGGACAGTTTCCTTTGCAGACATGGTTCTTTACAAAAGCGCCACCTTTCTCTACGCCCCAAACTTTAAATGTACGTTTGACATATCGGCCCTAGATGTCGCTAGTAGCAATTTTAAATCGCGCTATCATTACACGCGGTTGTTGTTTATAAGATACAGAGACAATTACTTACATTATCGCGCAATTACAGCGGACTGCGGATACCACACCGGGTATATACGAAGTCCACGAGCTTCTGCGTATTGCCTGTGAACGGTGCGGCGAGAGGCACGCCGCCCACGATTGCCCCCGTCCCCTGGAGGAGCCACCCACCTGCGCCAACTGCGGGGAGGCACATACGGCAAACAATGCCAATTGCCCGGTATTCCGTAGGGAAGTCCGGAGCAAGAAGGCTGGCACTGTTGGCCGTACCCCCACGCGGGCAGCTACCACCCTTTTTTTTATATTTTTTATGTGGGCAAAAATGTCCTACCACACACCCCGCTGCCCGGGGAGACAACGGGGTAGTGTGGGGCTATCACCCACTAAAAACCCACCGTGTGGCTCCACCCGCCCTTGCTACGGCGGATCACGGGTACCGCGTCGTTTCGACCGCGATCCGCAGGCGGCAGCCCCTTCGGGCACCCTCTCTTGAGGGACGCCTCGCGCACTTGGGCGTCGCACCTTCGCGGTAGGCTTCCGTGGATGGCAGGGTACTCCCCAACCCCACCGTCCGCAGCCTCGGCTAGGGCAGCATCAGGAGCAGGTAAGCGCGCGCACGGCGCCCCGCGCGCCGGCGGCGAATCGGGTCCGTGAAGGAGGATTTCTCCCGAGCCCTCTCCGCCACCTCCTTCCGCGAGATGACAGCCTCGCAGAAGGCGGCGACCGCGGTCCAGGCCCTGTCACTGCCAACCATCGCTCGCGCAACGGCCGGCAGCGACAGGTCCACGCCTATGACTGCAACGAGTTCCCGGCGCTGCACATCCCAGGCCGGGCACGACTCGAGCGTGTGCTGCACCGAGTCCTCGTCCCAGCCACAGTGGTGACAGCCTGGGGTCGTCTCCCTCCTAGCGATCATGTGCAGGTATTTGCCGAAGCAACCATGCCCCGACAAAACCTGCACCAACCGGAAGGTGAAGACCCCGTGCTGCCGCCCTGCCCATTCTTCCAAGATCGACTGGAGCGCCCCCACGGTCCAGCGTACGGGGCGTCTCCAGCCGAGACTTCCACTTTAGGACGGTGGCGCGGCGGGCATCTTCCTGCCACGATGAACGCACTTGCGCACGGCGAGGGGCGGCTGCCCCCTGCTCGCGCCGTCGACGCCCTCCGATAGACGTTGGCGAGCACCTCCGCCTCCAGATCCCATGGGGGAGTTCCGGCCAACACACAGGCTGCATCGATCGAGACCGTGCGGTACCTGCGTATTGCCCTGACCTGACGGGCGCACTGTACAGTGCCATCGACCGTACTACCTCCGCGTAGAGTCGTTGACACGCGAGACTCGGTGCGCCCAAATTCGGCATCAGTCACCCGAGGGCGGATGCCGTGCCGACGAGCTATGGCGCAAGACAGCGGAAGTGCTCGTCAAAGTGCCACCGTCTATCCAATACCAGGCCCAGTTATTGATGTGGGCCTGGATCGGCAAGCCCACACCGTTGACCGTTATCGAGGCGCTGGCGGGCGGGCCCCGTCGGCGCCCATGGAAGAGTAGGGGTGCAGCTACCACCCTAGCGGAGAAGGAAGCCCCAGGCTCACCCATGGCTGCTGCCAATCAGCCACAGCAGCAGCCCGGCAAGAAGCGTCGAAGAAAGCGCAACAAGCGCAAGCCTTCCACCGCACGACCTGCGTCCACTACTCAGCCTACGGCACCCTCTGCGCCAACAAAGGCGCCTGTGCCCAAGCCCACCGTGGTCGCCCTCCGGGGGGACGAAGGCGAAGCGAGTGGTTCCTACGCAGCCGGCAGCCCAGCCGTCGCACAGACTCTTGGACACTAGACTGACCAGCGTCATCGGCACCCTGCAGCATGTGCTAGAGGCGATTCAGGAGCAGCGAGATCCCATTCCGCTGATCCTCAGATGCATCGTTGAGCTCTGCAACTCTGGACCTGCATGAGCTCCGAATTGTTTTCTGGAACGCCGACGGGATCTCTGCTCAGAAGACCCGCCTCCTAAAACTGCTACTGTCTCAGCGTCGAGTAGACATCGGCCTGATCAACGAGACCCACCTCAGACTGGTAGACCGGTTGAAGGTTTCCGGATACTACGTCTATCGGGAGGACAACATCTCGCCATCGGGTATTGCTTATCGGGGATTAGCAATCCTGGTGCGTCGGAGTATCATCCACCAAGTGCTGCCAGTACCACAACTGCAGTAGTCGCTCGCCCTAGGAGTGGAGATCTGCATAGAACACCTACCCACCCGTGTAGAAGGCAAACGCCTTCTACAAGCCGCCGCAAAATCGACTCGCAGTGGCTGACGTCCACACACTGCTGGACTCGCCGCTGCCCACGATTATTGCCGGCGACTTTAACGCGAAGCACACGGCGTGGAATTCAAACGCGACTTGCCCAGATGGCAGACGCCTACTGGACGACGCATACCGCTCCGGGTACGAGGTGCGAGGACCAGAGGTCCCGACGCACTACCCGTACTGCACAGCCCACACACCGGACGTCATCGACATCGCCGTCATCCGCGGCATCACTGCTGCGACATCGATGGACGTCCTGGATGTCCATCTCATCTCCGACCACCAGCCGATACTCATGACGCTGAAGACGCCGCCGAAGACGCTGACACCGCCTTCTCCTCGATCCCGCCAAGACTGGCGTGTATTCGCCGAGCACATGGCCGCCCACACGCCTACCAACCGCGTGGATACCCCCGCAGACGTCGACCGATTCTCCACGGACCTCAGTGCAGCCATGTCGGCCGCGCTTCGAGTGTCCAAGCTCGACGCTGTCACCACCCGCAGGCTACCCCCGCTCCCAGCCAACATTCTTGGGATGATTGAGGAGAAGAGGAAACTGCGCAGGCAATGGCAACGCAACCGGTGCCCGAACATGAAGACCCGGCTCAACGCTCTGGCTGCGAAGATCTCGGCTGCTCTGTAAACGGCCGCGATGGAGTCCTGGCAACGCGCCATCGAGCGAGCTGGCAAGGACTGGACGGGCATCCACCGCTTCTGCCACCGCCTCTCAGGGAATCCATCTCCGATTAGGCCCCTCCTGGCCGATGACGGAACCCCACGTTATCTCGCTGAGGACCGAGCGGAGATCTTCGCTGATTACCTAGAGACGCAGTTTCTACCGAATCCTGCCGAGGACGTGCAGCACACAACAGAAGTCCAGCAGCACTTGGAGTCATACTTCGAGTTGCCGATAGCCCCGACTGAGGACCCCGTCGTGTTCTCCCCAGGGCAAATTCAGCGGATGATCCGACGCTCTAAACTCTGGAAGGCCCCCGGCCCCGACCGAGTCACAAACGAAGCTTTGCATCACCTACCTCCGCGAGCAATCGCGACGTTGACGCAACTATTCAACGGAATCCTCCGCGCCGGGCACTTCCCTGCCTCGTGGAAGATCGGTCGGATCATCATGCTAACCAAACCTGGCAAGAATATCTTGCTGCCTGGGAGCTATCGGCCCATCACGCTGCTGTCGACCACCTCGAAAGTCTTCGAGAAGCTGTTGCTGCTGCACATGACGCCCCACATTCAGCCACGCGACGAACAGTTCGGCTTTCGCGCGGAACACTCCATCACACTTCAAGTTGCCAAAGTGCTGCACCACCTGGCTGTAGCCCGCAACAAGAAGGAACGAGTTGTCACAGTATTCCTGGACACGGAGAAAGCCTTCGATCGCGTTTGGCATGCTGGCCTGTTGCGCAAGCTGTCTACGTCTACTATTCCTCGTTTGATAGTTAAGACTGTGGCCAGCTTCCTGCAGGACAGGCGCTTTCAAGTGGCGGTTGAAGATGCCCTGTCCGCAGAGCGCCGCATCCGCGCCGTGTGCCCCAGGTAAGCTGCCTGTCGCCCGTCTGCTATAGCAGATATACGGATGACATTCCAGTAGCTGGCGGCGCCATTCTGGCGCTGTATGCGGTCGACGCTGCTCTTATCACCACCTCACTTACCTCCGCTCACGCGGCTATCAAGATGCAGCGTGCACTGGACGCACTTCCCTGTTGGCTGAAGGTCTGGAGACTGAAGGTCAACGTGGCGAAGACTCAGGAAATCTCCGTGGGAGGCCGGGCTTTACCGCCCCCGCTTATGCTGCTGGGAGAACCTGTCAGTTGGTCCCCGACGGTGAAATACCTCGGTGTGATCATTGACCGTAACCTCACCACTACTACTGAAATGGTCCAACGCCCAGACTACAGTTACCCCGAGGTCCCAACGGGTCTGCGTGGAAGACCTCGATAGGACTCGATAGGAAAGTGATAATGTGCTTTTTTTAAACGCGAAACTAGCGACATCTATCGAGTTGAGTTCTTTAGTATTACTTTACTCTTTGGAATTCGAGTTACGCCATCTTTTTTGGATATTATGTAATCATCCTTGACTCCTTGACCAAATTTGAATTAAAATTATTTAACTGCTTTCGACAGTCGCAAATTTCACCGCCTGTGCGCCGGTTGTGACGTGTTTATGTGTGTCTGTGATTCCTGTGACGCGATCGATTCACAATGGCATATCGCTATACTAACATTGAATACACCGAAATGGTGCGTGTCTATGCTAGGTGTGGTGATAATGTTACTGAAGCTTGCTGTGAGTTCGCGAGACTATTCCCGAATGTGCCGACACCGAGCTACAGAACTATGTTAGGCGCAACTCAGCGTTTGCGCGACTATGGTCAATTCAGACCAAGAAGAGAATCCGGTGGTCCGACACCAAGCCACAGTGTCGCTACCCATAACAACATTGTGGATTTCTTCGAGGCTTATCCCGTGGCGAGTACCAATGACGCAGCTCAACGTTTCAATGTGTCGCAATGGTTCGCATGGACAGTGATACATAATGAAGGAAAGTATTCATTCCATCTTCATCGGGTCCAGGAACTGACAGACTGATAAACCAGTACGGGTTACATTTTGTAACTGGCTGCTCGCGGAGAGGCCATCAGTATTGTGGACCGATGAGGCAACGTTCGGGAGAGTGGAACTGTTTAATACACGCAACGAGCATTTGTGGTGTCACAAAAACTCCCATGAACCCAAGCCGTATCATTTTCAGCATAGGTATTCAGTAAATGTGTGGGCGGGAATTGTGGGTAATGTCTTGCATGGCCCAGTGATCTTAGACCGGTTGAATGGTGTGTCATACCTGGAATTTTTGAGAAACACTTTGCCGGATTTACTGGAAGACGTACCACTCGCCTTACTGAGAGGCATGTACTTTCAGCATGACGGAACGCCCGCGCACTTCTCTCGTCAAGTACGTGAATACCTCGACCAAGAATATCCGGACCGATGGATAGGCCGCGGCGGGCCTGTTACCTGGCCTCCTCGCTCACCGGATATACACCATTAGACTTTTATTTGTGGGGGCACGTAAAAGGGATGGTATACAAAGATGGTGCATTAGAAAGCTGGGAAGCGCTAGTGTCCAAAGTAACCAGGGCTATCAACCACATTAAAATGAACCCCCAGGTACCTACTATCCCAGGTTCAAGAACAATTAACTTTTAGATGTGGACTGTGTGTGGGTTGTGCTGGTGATCATTTTGAACGGTTTGTACGTCATGGTCATCACCACCCCCGGGACCTGAGTTTAAGACTATAATTTGTAAAAAGGTTTGTGATTTTTTTGTAAATACCTACCTATGTAGTTCAATTATTGTAAATAGACTGATTCCACTTTTTAAATACGCCTACATTAAAAAATAGTTTGCCGTTATTTATCTTCAATCATATTACCTATATCTTTCCGCGTGCTTATTGCATACTTACCTATGAGTACCTAAGTACCTACTCGTATCTAACATCTAGGCGATAGGTACACATCACATTATGCAACCGTGTGCCTCTTTTGATGCGATTGATTGTTTGATTACAAATTACCGGTTAGGGGAATAAACGCTCTCGACAACCTTTAGAAGCTATAGTACCTACCTACTAATGACAGAAAACCGATCCAGAGGGAAAAAAACATCTTTTTACAACGTTTTATTATTAGCATTATTCACACTCCATCATGTTAGTAGGTATAACTTTATAAAAATTACATCACCTTACTTACAAATAAAAACCGCAATGAAACAGCTGACTCTGCGAGTCTGCAGCTAGCGATAGCCTACCTATTTACAACACTTGTTTAAATAATGTAGTGATAGAGCCCTGCTTATCCCAGACTGCTGTCGTAAGTTTTTGCACTCTTTATAATTTACACAACAAATAGACAGTTTTAGTTTATAATAATTATCAGGTAGGTACTTAAAAAGACCTTGGGGGGTTAGGCAGAATCTCATATCTCACATGTCGATCGTATCGTCTCGGTTGTACGATCACCGTGATTGGCCAAAGGATTATTGTGACATCACGCGTCGGTTTCTCAACCAATCACAGTGATCTCGATACGGTCGACACGTGAAATATGACTTTCTGCCTCAGGGGGCTGTGCTATGCCAATAAAACAGGTAAGTACCTATACTCTGAATTTTAATTCGATTCCAGATTTGACAATTTCAGTGTTGCAACGGTATGACAAGTACAAAATAGTGACGTTGCGAAATTATTCGATACGGAAATGGAATATTTCCGGATCGATTCCTTTCGTTTATAGTAGTATATCTAAACAACTACTACTTTAATAGAAACTAAGTATATCAGGAAATTAAATATTTCTGAACGGATAATTTAGGGGTACCTACTAGCGTAACGTTGCACGTAACTCCGCCGGGCGATTGCGTAGCACTCAGCTGACTGCGACTTCGCCTTTATCGAATGAATGAAACGTAGTTTTTATGGGATATAGAGCTAACAATTGATAGAACTCCCCGCTAATACTAATTGTGTTTTTTTCTTGGGATGTATTACGTTTTGGTAAAAGTCATAGAACAAAAGTTGTCAGTCCTGATATACCTAACTTGCTTTTAAAATTAAGCGTTAATTAGCTATGACCCTGTATATATATATAGCTATATAGAGAGTTATATATATATATATATAGATACATTCGCTACAAGCGCGAATTGTGGAACGGAAATACAGATGGCGCGCAAAATGGGGTTCACCTTGGGTCCGTAAGAGGGCTCTCTTTTCCTGTAGTATTACTTAACTCTTTGTGATCATCTCTCTCTAGTTTTATGCTCTTTGATCATAGATAAATAACTATACTTGAAATCTTTGATCACCTCTTGAGTAATATAGTTCTGTGGTGATGATAGTCATATATTATCTATGATGATAGTTATTGATATTGACAGGAGTTTTGGCGGGAACACGAAGAAGATCATGTCGTCGCTCTGCATTTTTTTCCTAAACTTGTGTTATTTCAAGTATTAATGTGTAAAAGTGGTGGCCTTTTGCTTATTAACTATTTGTGTATGTGCATAAGTGTTGGCAAGTGATGTAATGCGACATAACGTGTTTTTTCCTGTTGTCTCCAAAACTCCATAGAAGCTTCAGTAAGATCGCCATCGTCTTACTGGAGTGGGACTTTGACTTGACTGACTAATTTTATATTACTGACTTCGACTATGACTTGTTTTATGAACTAAACTTACGTGTGATGAGAGAATAACTATGTTTATGTTACTGTTAGGATGATGGTTCTTCCAATGCCTTAAACAAATAAAAAAAAAAAAATTTGATATTGACAAACTGAGAATATTTTAACTAAACTTAAATTATATAGTTTTAATGTGGACGCTGATCTCATTATTATGACTTATTCTATATGTCTAAATTAAATATTCAGTATACCCTCTGTCTAGGATATTAAGCAATCACAATAACAAGCAGCTCTCTTATCTCAGGATCCCTTCTTTCATAAGTTATGGTTATCATGGACACTGCAGAACCTATCGGCAGTTTGGAAGAGCAGGCTTTAAAAAGAAAAGAGAGGCTTAGAAACCTTAAACGAAAAAACGCTAATAGTGATAATACATGTGATTCTTCAAATGAAATTATTCCTCTTCCCAAGTAAGTGCATAGTTTTGTGTCTTAGCATTACATTTTAGCATATTAGTTGACGGCCGCACCAACTTGGCATGTGGTACTAGTATATTAGAAATCACCATCAACTCTATAGATAAATAAAAAAGCTTTAATAGTCATGAGACACAAAGCTCAAAGGCAGTCTGCTTAGATCAACCATAACCAAGATTTAAAATGTTTCAGGCCCAAGTTTAGAAGTTATAAGCCTCAAGACGAAACGCTCCAAGAAGCAAAGATAGAAGATGCTGAACCCGTAGCAGTAGAAGACGAAGTTAAAGATTTACTAGAAGCTGGTAAAGAAAGGGTAAGCACTTGCACCTGCAGTTGCCAATATTCTCATACCTTTATATTATGAGAAACTAACGAACTTACACCTCCGTTTACCCCTTCAAGAATGTAAGATTGTTAGCCTAACCTACATAGGTTAGCATAAAATATGTTAAGTACATAAAGGAACCTAAACACAAGCTATGAGATGCTTGATATAACTTTATAAAATACTTGTATAAAATATATAACTTTATAAAATACTTGTATAAAATATCATCAGCTTTTAACTTGATACCACAATAGATTAACTTTAGATCCCTTAGATCTCTGACTTTGGATGCCTTAGATCAAATAGATTATAATGTGACTGCAAAATACTTACATTTGGAAATGCAAAATACATATATTTGCATGCCACTGTAATTTCTTTTTTGATCATGGGATGAGATTTTTTAATTTTAGAATAATTTAAGTTCTAGGGTATACATTTGGTACTAAATCAAATAGTTCTACATTAATTTCCCAAATGTCAGGTTGTGATGTATAAACTTGCAGTTACTTAATTATGAAAATTAGTTGAAAACACCTAGTTTCTCTATTTATATAAGAAAATAGGTGGTATTAAAAATTAGTCCATGTAGTGACGGACTAAGAATAAAAGTGTAGTGTAGCTATCTCCTGCTACACAGGAGATAGCTTTTTATTCTTCCATTTTATATTGGTGAAATGAAATGGTGAGCAGTGGCTTGATAATACTCTCTTTATAGTTGAGTCCATGAACAACGGTTACCATTTACCATCAGATGAGCCGTGGCTAGTCCGTCAATACATGCAATTTAAAAAAATAAAATTGTTGAGATTGACTTCTGATGTGTTTGGTTTTAGCTGATCACCAATATTTGCATGGTGTGACTGCCGATCTGACCCCACAACCTATAAAGAATGTAACTCAAAACCATCCCAAAACATTCTTGAAGTTTATCATTTGTATTAATCATTAGAAAGTTAATATTTTAATTTCCATTATAAAACTTAAAATACTTTTACAGTATAAATAAGTTAGTATTGGCTATACACATTTATGTTTTGAAGAACTTTCATAAATCTGTGCAAGTAAATGAAAATGATACCTAAAACATGCTGCTAGTATATATTATTATATACTAGCTCCACCGCAGCCAAAAGCTGGTATTTAGGTTATATCTCAGGTTCCCAATATAGCAGCAGGATAAAATGAATACCAGTTTTTAAATCTAATCAAGAGCTATAAAATAAAAAAGTTACATCAAAGTCCGTTCAGTAGTTTTTTGCGTGATGCCCTAACGAAGAAACCGACAAAAAATCTAAGCATAATTGTTTTGTGTTCAGTCACGCCTATATAGCCAAATACAGTATTTTTTTCTGAAATATCTTAATTTACAGATACAGCTCTGTTACAACTTTATAATAGTTAGGAAGAATTTTAATTCTGGAATTATAGAGAATAAAATTAGATCAACCAACTAAATATATTGCACTAAAAAAATTAATTTGAATTAGCAATATTATATTTATTACAGGTTGTTTTGCAAGACTTAGATATATCAAGTTTAGCACCACGAAAACCAGACTGGGATTTGAAAAGGGATGTTGCTAAAAAATTAGAAAAGTTGGAAAGGAGAACACAAAAGGCTATAGCAGAATTAATATGGGAGAGATTAAAACAGGGCAATGAAGACAATCTGGGTGCCATGGTTACTATGACAGATAATAGACCTACTGAAGATGATTGAGGTTTAGCCAGCACTTTTATACAACTATGTAATCGGTACCATTACACATACATTTTATTGTGTTACCACTTCAATTAGTTACATAGTCTTTGTTATGTTACCTCACACTATTATTGAATTACATCATAATGTATGAATTTATTTATTTTGGTCATTGAATTTGTAGCATACAATTTGCCTCTGCACAGTAATTGGTTGTGATAAGTTCACTATCTTATATGAGTGATGGGTATAGTCTAAAAGATTGAACTCTATTAGTTTGTAGGAGTAATA
The DNA here is from genome assembly GCA_948253155.1 of Leucoma salicis. Classification (NCBI taxonomy): domain Eukaryota; kingdom Metazoa; phylum Arthropoda; class Insecta; order Lepidoptera; family Erebidae; genus Leucoma; species Leucoma salicis. The sequence goes on from OX411811.1 coordinate 12,026,467, forward strand.
ATAAATCAAAAGAAAAAAGTTAATTGTATTGGTGAGATTTATTGTACAATATATGTTCTTTTGTTTTCACAAACAATTTATAGTTTAATATCACAGAGTACAATTACATAGTATACATTTATTATTTCTTTTAAATAATTCTATATCTCAGTCGCTTTTGTTTACATTAATGATAATAATAATACTAAGCTATTATAATAATTTTACATTTATATATATATAACCAAAATTGTCAGAGAAATTCATTTAACTAATAATAAATATAGTTTGTGACTGCTTTGATAAGTAAAGAATTTTATATGTATTCATAGAATTAAGAATAATATTTTTTGATAACTAAAAAAATGCATTATTATGTAGTTTTGGAAATTAGATTTTCCTACATTTGCGTGATAGAAACGCGGCAAGTGTTAATATAATCATAGATTAATGGTTTAGTATGGGTCTTTTGCTGTGAAACAGCGCGGGTGGCTAATATATTCATGCCTTGCCTACATATTCAAAATATCGGAGCTACTAACGCTCTATATTTCAACACTAAACACAGCCCTATTTATAATGAAAACTAAAAGCGAGAAATATTCCTATCGAGGTTTTATTCATTCCATTCGTCTTGCAACTATAATCTGAGATCTCAATAAAATTAAGTACATTAATTCACATATTCTAGAAAACAAAGTGTGAAAATGTGAAACAGAAAATGATAGCTACAAGCGGGGTACGAATACGTGCCTTCTAATCCCCCGGTCCAGACGACTATCGCACTATCTACTGAGCTATCGGAGCAGTCCGCCCAGAGCTACCAAATGTGTTTAAAAAATATTGCAAATCGCAAAGTAACTCACCCCACCCACAAATTAATTAAAAATAATTGATTGTACCAAATTGAACAGGATGCGATTACATTACTATTTAGCAAAATAACAGACCGAGATCTATTCACATTTGACATATAAAAAACAAAATAAATGTATGATCCAAACCACATGTATATTCTAAGTATAAAAAAGTCAAACTTATAGGTATCTACGTAATTTTCTCGAAAAACATTTATGTTGTTGGTATGTGAGTACATTTTGGCATAACCAGGATTAACGAATGCTATACATTTAAATTACCTAATTAAAATATATCAAATATGATTTTTAATGTTGATTATACTTTTGACATATGTATTATATTCTATTTGAATATTACCGCACCTATATAGGTCTCGTTAATTATTATTAAAATTAACGAGATATAAATAAAAATAAGCTTGACTATTTTTAAGTAGGTAAATCGAACGTCACCAACGTTACAGAATTTCGAAGGTTGCGAGCAGTCCCTTCTACTCTTTCAACATACTTGTTTTAGAGCAGCCATGATAAACAGAATTTTATTTAGGTATTAATATACCTAAAAATATTTCAAAATTATTGCTATAATTACATAGACCAGATGGACTCACTTCGCGGGTTGAGTAGGTACACCTCATCTAGTTTTGGAATAAAAAAACTTTAATCACGTTATAAGATCTATTAATCAATAGATATAAATACTCCAAAAAAAGCAATAATAAAAAATATAATTCGATCTACATATTCAAGCCGTTTTTTATATTCAAAATTCAAGGTTTGATATTAATGAAATTCATATGGACCAACCTTGGAACTACACTAAATCTAACGCAAAATTTATTATAATTACGTATATAAGTAAAACAAAGTCAGGTTGGTTACAGCAGCAAAAATATATGATGGATGGATTGATTTTTATGATCTTTGATTTATTGGATATGTATCCGCCCGGAATAGTAGAATAACTATTAAAACAATGGAAAAATTCACAAAAAAAAAATATTAGCTAAGTAAATTAATTTTCTCATACATTTTGTATGGAACGACTTTTTTGATGATAATTATTTTTAGGACGGATTAACTAATTTCGAAAATTCTTTGATTATGAGGCGGTACGGCATTTGCCGGGTTAGCTTGTATAATCAATAAAAAAAAGTAGGTACATAAATAAAAATTAATTTGTACAGACTACTTATGATACTTCTCTTCTAAAGTTAGTCTAAAATGGTAATTAATTATCAGAATATAAAATACAAGATACATATTAAGCTAAGTATATATAAAGGTGTAGAACTTGGACCGTAAGCACTGCTGCGAAACTTTTTTCGTCTTGCCGGCCTAACCGTAGTGGTTTCTTCAGCCTCCTCAATTTCATTATATATATAGTAATTGTTATCTATATTGTAGTACACCACCCTATCGCCGATTGGTTGTATTGGTCTGAAGTTGTGAGTGATCTTGCCGTGTGCCGATCTGATCTCTCTAAACGCCTCAATCTGGAACATTTGCATTAATAATTCAAGGTTGCTATTGCGTATTATTATTTAGAAATTGTTTATTTTTACTTGGAGACGTTAAATTGTATCGCAAATATTTCATAATATTGCAGCAAATAGTTCGATAAGACACTTCGTTACACTTGTTTGCCTCATTAAATAGTAATTGAAGAAAATGTGAGCTGAAGATCTGTACCTATTGCAAAAATGCTGACAAAAACTCCACTTAGTCCAGTTAAAATGATAAAGACTAGACATTAAGTTAAATGTTATTGTTTTTCTATGAGTGAATTTCATTTATACGAGAATTCTATATGGGTAAAAAGTTGGAGTTTCACCCCCAACAGCGGAATATAAATTAGCTCGTAAAATTTCGTGAAGTGCTAAAGGAATATTTTTGGTAAGGATACACGCATAATTCCATTCTATCATTCCACATACTTATCATACCTGTTCATGGGTAAGTCTGATGGGTTGTTCGAAGTCCAGCCAGATGACAACTTCAGAACATGGTGGTGTAGTCAGAGATCCTCGATAAGTAAAGTACCTCTTAAGGTCGTATGGTAGTATATTGAGGAATGAGAATGGATTACTCATTATAACAGTGGTGTGAGGCTCGGTCACGTTCACCAGAGCTGACGTGATCTCGTCGTAGGCTGGGTGCTGGTGACGGTCCAGCTGTAACATTAATATGAACTATTAAAACACAGTATTAGAAAAGATAAATTTGAGCGGGTTTTGTACCATTTGTGTATTTGTATTAATTGACAGACATAGGTACCTACCTCTACTTCACCGAGTCTCAAACAATTTATGGATACCTTTTTTTTTTCTTTTTTTTTTTTTTGTTAAGGCGGGAAAAAATGTTCCTAACCGCACACCCCGTCGTTCGGGGCAACGAACAGGGTAGTGTGGGGCCCTCACCCACTAAAGAAACCCGCCGTGTGCCATCTCTCCGCCTTTATTGGCGGGCCACCGGAACTATATTACATTCCTTCAGTGGTCCGCCGGTGGCTTACCTTTTCGGGTACCCTCAACTTAGCGACGCATGGAGCGTCGCACCTTCGTGGGAGGCCTTGCGGGTGGCGGACGTTCCCCGGTCCCTCCACCCGCAGCCCCAGCTAGGGCGGCATTAGGCGCAAATACTCGCGCCTGCGCCGCCCCAGTCGCTGGCGGCGGTTTGGGTCTGCAGAAGGATCAGCCTCCCTGGCCCTCTCCGCCGCTTCCTTCCGCGAGATAACCTCCTCGCAGAAGGCAGCGACTGCGGCCCAATTCCTGTCGCTGCCAAGCATCGCTCTGACGACGCTCGGCAGCGAGAGGTCCCCCCCTATTGCCGCGACGAGTTCACGGCGCTGCTCGGCCCAAGTCGGGCACGACTCGAGCGTGTGCTGCGCCGTGTCCTCGTCGCAGCCGCAATGGTGACAGCCCGGAGTCGCTTCCCTCCTTGCGACTATGTGCAGATATCTGCCGAAGCAGCCGTGCCCCGACAGCACCTGCACCAGTCGGAAGGTAAGGACTCCGTGCCGTCGCCCTGCCCACTCTTCCAGCACCGGCTGGAGCGCCCCTACGGTCCGAAGACCGGCCCGGGGCGCCTCCAGCCGCGCCCTCCAGCTGGCCATGGCAGCTCGGCGAACGTCACCTTGCCATCTGGCCACCACGCTTGGTGGGGGACGTGCACCCCCCTCCCGCTCTTGCGACGCCCGCCGATACACCTCGGCAAGCACCTCCGCCTCCAAGTCCCACGGAGGGGTTCCGGCCAACGCGCAGGCCGCCTCTGTCGACACCGTGCGGTATCCACGTATGACCCTGGACGCGACGACTCTCTGTGGCCTCCACAAAAGAGCCCTGTTCAGTGCGTCAATTTATGGATACCTACGATAACAAAAATGCTCTATATGGATCGAATGTAGGTACGTAATCATTTGAATATTTGCTTTAGCTATTTACATTAATGGCCAGCTATGATAAGGTTAATTAAAACACAGAACAGCCGCCCTCGCCAAGTTGCATAAACGTTGTAGAATAAAATAATCAATGTATGGGATTGACATTAGGTTACGCTTACGTTGTTATACCCTTATGTCAATCTTGCATTGATTATTCTATTCTAATCTTCTAGCGTTTACGCCACTTGGCGTTGCATTCTATGATCGCGAACGCTGTAGAAAACTATTAAAATGTATGGGATTTTGATATCTTTAATGATATCTATAACGCGAATTTTGACATCACTAACGTTAATTCACGCGTGACTTAACGTTAGAGATGTCAAAATTCCATAGATATATTTTAGTAGCTTTTCTATACTATTATTATAAAGAGGTAACGTTTGTGAGTTTGTGACGTTGTAAGGGGTATTCTCTGGATCTACTGAACCGATTTTCAAAATTCTTTCACCAATAGAAAGTTACATTATTTTGGAGTGTCATAGGCTATAATAATTTCCAAAATTAATTACGCATCTTTACTTAAACTTGAATAATGTAATCCAAGTTGTTAAAAAAATGCTTTCATCGCGTGCGCTGCGGAAACTATTGATGATAGAACAAAACAATCTACTACAATATTAAATATCATATCAAAATCTGCAAAAAAGTCCGCAATAGCATATGCCTATCTCCTACGGATAACTAACAATAACTACTTTTACTGTTAAAATTGTGGATTAAAAATAATTTTTGTAAAGCTTATTTAGCCCATATGGTATTAATTTATATCTTTATAAATATGTTTTTTAGAACAAAAATTCAATGTAGAATATTTGTGCCCTTTACTCTATACAGTTTAAACAAATATCTTCAAAGATATTAGCAAAATAAAAACGTGCAGTGCGCGCCGCCCCAGCCGTTGCGTGGCGATATAGACAGTGTCATACATCAGTCATCAGTATACATCTACTACTTTTGTTTTTGCGGGCGATTTTCGGCAAACGCTGCCAGTAATGACAAAAGGAACACGCGCCGATGTCATCAGGGCATGCTTAAAATCATGATGTGCTTATGGAGTTCCGTTGAAACTCAATTTATGAACAAACATGAGAGCCCACTTGAGCGACAACTACGATAACGACTTTCCACATCAACTACTGAATCTTGGAGAAGGAAAAATTTGCTGTCCTAACACCAACAGTAGGGATGACATTAAACTTGACAATCGGTTAGGTCACATATTACACAAGTTAGAAGATCTGATAGACGCAATATATCCCGGTCTTGAAAGTTTAATGGAAAGAGATTATCATTGGCTTTGTTCTAGGGCAATAGTCTCACCCAGAAACGATTCAGTGAATGAGATAAATAAAATGATTTTAGGAAAAATTCCCGGTCCAATGACCCGGTGTGTAATATTGAGGATACAGTGCTAAAATTCTTGAGGATAGTTCCTCAAGAATTTTTAAATTTTTTGAGTCCTGGCTTACCTCCCCACGACCTTATGCTAAAAGTTGGCATTCCTATCATGCTTTTAAGGAACTTGAGACCCCCAACATGTGTAATGTCACAAGGCTGCTCATAAAAGAGTTGCGGGAGAATATAATCGTGGCGACCATTCTCACAGGGCCAGCAGTGGGACAACTTGCTTATATTCCGTGGATACCCATGATGCCGACTGATTTACCTATACCGTTTAAAAGGTTACAGTATCCCCTTTTGTCCTCACTATTAATAAGTCCACATACACACACCAGACCAAATGATAACATTACTACTAATATAGGTAGTATATCGAGAAGATTTGAACAATTAAAATAAGTATACATGATGTATTTATGTAAACAGTGTATATTAACATCAAGTAATAAAAATAACAACAAAAAACAGTAACATAAAAAACAAAACATACAAAAACCAACAAAAAAAAAACTAAAATAAAAAACAATAAACCAAAATAAAAAAAATCTTCATCATCATAATTTTTATTTATCCCGAACTTTTAACCTGAAGTATTACGCGGGACAAACGGGCCGGGGCAAAAATATTTCTAACGCGGAACGGAGTCCGCGGGCACTGCTAGTCTATTATAAAGCTGTAGCAGAACTGTGTCTGTACATTTAACATATTTGAGAAAAAATAACTGTATTAGGTTATATAGGCGTGTCTAAACACAAAACAATTCTTTTTAGATTTTTTCTACATTTTATCCCGCTACTATATCGGAATTCTGAGATATAACCTAAAAACAAGCTTTTGGCTGCGGCGGAGCCGCGGGCAAAGGCTCGTAGTTTTCTCTAGCGTTAGCAATCATAGAATGTAACTTGGCTAGGCCCACTGATGTCAATCTCTTACATTGATTATTCTATTCTATTCTAAGCGTCTATGCCACTTGGCTAGAGGCAAGAGAAGTACCTATTAAAATAAAAACTTAATGATACTTGCGATTGAAAAGATACACGATAGTGTCTATATAAGAAGTAGTAACCTAATCATTATAAAGATAAATATCTGTGACTTACTTCGTAAAAGAAAGCGAGAACAGTTAAACCATCCTGATGTTTCACCGCTTCGCTGGGACTTCCGTATTCTTCTTTGTAAAATACCATATGAAGCTCCATAGGGAAACTAGCACAAATAATTACAATTATTAGATCCCTACTAGTTTTAGAATTCTCAATAGAATTGTACCTAAGTAGGTACCTACTTATTTGACGCTCTAAATATATTTTCAGTCGGAAGGAAAGATAAACTCGTATTTTTATATATTTTTTAAGTATTTCACATGCTATTTGTTGGTCCCAAACTAAACTTAACGCTTGTGCTATGGATACCAGATTACGGATATAATACATATATTACTTTTTTTTTGTAAATACACTTATAATAGATAGAAAACACCAAGACGCAGTACAAATATCTGTGTTCATCACACAAATAATTGTCCTGAGTGGGAATCGAACCCACGAACTCGTGCACGGATGTCGGTTGCACTACCGACTACGCCACGACGCCCGTCAAAAAAATTAATACTAAGTGCTAACATTTCATCATCCATCCATCAATCAGCCTTTCAAAGTCCACTGCTGGACATAGACCTCCCCAAGAGAAGGCCACAACGAGCGGTCCCGTCATGGGGGATAATGCCGTAATCGCCACGCTTGGCAGGCAGGTTAGCGATTGCAGTGGATGTTGTTAATACTCGAGGGAGTGCTGCTGCCCACTCTCCTGGTATTCCCTCAGTCGGCTCTTATGACTCCCGTGGGTAGAGAGGGGTGGGACAATTCTAAAGCCGGCCCCACACGGCGTACCTAACATGTGAAATCGAAAATAACAGTCAAGAGCAGGATTTGAACCTGCATCTCCTGGAATACTGTCCCAGATGCGTCACCAAAGACATTAAGAAATGTGTTATCTAAATTCGCAGTCTTGTCATGATTGCTGCATTGGCAAAGCATCTGTGACGGTATTCCAGGAAGTGCAGGTTCAAATCCTGTTCGTGACTGTTATTTTCGATTTTACATTTCGCACTTTGTTTGATACAAAAATATATAGTTGGTTACATAGACACACATATTAAAGTAGGCAAATACTAGAGAAAGAAAACTAAGTGAATCCATTAGTCTCCGGCCGGAGCTAGTCGAGGGGATGTGGGTGCTCTGTTCAAACGAACAATATGTTGCGGCATTTTGTTTCCGCTAGTTTACTTTGTTACATATAAGTGTACATTGGTCATATTTAAGGAAAGAGGAACTTTACTAAATAATCTATGATGGCTCATTAAAATAGTGCCGTGGTACATATAGTCACTGGTCTAGCTATGATAAAGTCTGCCGTCTCGGTGCGTGACTACCTACTTAAATATTGTTGCAATTAATTGTCACCTTAGTGCAATAATTATAATCTCATTCCACAATATTCATGTTGATGGTTATTTTAGATTAAAAATTCGTTTACAAACAAATGGTTTCTTAGAGACAATGTTGTGTATTATTGCATTTAGAAATGTTAACCAACCTCCTATGATTGATTTTGTCTTCTGAGCCAAAGGTATCGTTATCACCCCAGTGGAAGTGCATTTGGCTAAAAACATAATCAGCGTCGAGTGGGCCACCTCTCACGCGCGGATGCGGTTCATTCTTCACCTCGATCAAAACTGAAGCATAAATTAATGATTAGAAAGGAGTACGTTTCCCATTTTCATTTTTTTATTTGAAATAATACCTAGATGTGTACGGTATTTACTTATTTTTTTTTTTATTTTTAGCCTGTTGTTACGGTGTACAGGGCATGAACCCTTTCCACGACTTGTTCCATACACCTATTGCATCCTTACTTCGTTATGAGACAACGAGCACCAAGTAGGCACGCGATTTAAAATTGCCATTGCTTAGCTTAGCTGCTGTTTCATGTATTCTAAGATATAACAATGCAGTTGACGTTGTATATTGCCTAAGTGAGCATTCATTTTGATTTCTATTTTAGCACTAGACATGCTCAGCTACTTTATAGAATAAAATATTTGTGAAAGTGGAAAAGAGAGCTTTACTGCGAGAAGGGTACGAATCTGCATCCCATCTAATCTGGGGAAGTGCTCTGGACCGCTAAGCTATCGCAGTCACTCACTCAATCTCCACATCAAATTTGTTTTAGATGTCGCAGTAAAGCTCTCTTATTCCACTTTCACAAATAAAATACAAAATAATGTTCTTCTGAATGAATGAGAATTCATTATTATATGGTAGGTATATGTAGGTATGTATAGGTACTCTGCTTGAAAACTACTCTTTATAACATTATTCTTTAGTAGACGTTATTTAGGTACAGGTATTTCGTTCAAAAACAACCAAATAATAGATTAGTAACAGTTTAGAAGTTTTGTAAAGCACTTAAAATTTAATGCAAACGTGTGGTTAAGTTTCTAAATTTCTACACATCATACTTTCGCTTCATAAAATAAAAAAGCTATTATGAGAACAAAAACAAGAAAAAATTGTTAAGCTGCTAAAATGCTACGAGTGGTATAATAGATATAATTACCGAATTTTTTATGATCCGCATTTAAATGTATGTGATATTTTCACGCGTTTTAATAATATATGTATATGTAGTTAAAAGTAGCAGTCGGAGTACAGAATCGCTGGCGAAGTGAGCAAGCCCCAATTAGTGGGATGGTCACAGTATCCATTCTGTTAGTACGTAGTACGTTCTATTATGTTCTGTGGCTTTGTGTAAAACTTGTTATGAAGCTTATCATGAATAGGATAACAAAATAATGCATGGATAGGCGCTTGCAACTATAGATATACATATCTACTTAATACAGTTAGGTAATCAAAAATAATATCCTATTATAAATATGAAAGGGTGTGTGTTTGGATACCTAATTGTTAGGTACCTACTCTTTCGCGAAAAAATAGCTATATAGAATTCGAATTGGATGCAATTTGGCATACATGGTAATTTTTGAACTGGCAAAGTAATAGGGTCATGCGCAAAGGGTGCGCTGGCAGAGGCTAGTATAAAATAATTTTTCCACGTAAAAATAATAAGTGGCAGTGCATGAGTATATCTTGAATGGCCACATTTTATTAAATGTGTGTGAGGGCCCAGGTTTAAAAGCAGTCCACTGAAGCATGCAACATAGTACCAGTGGCCCGCTAACATAGGCGAAGACACGGCACACGGCGGGTTTCTTAAGTGGGTGAGAGCCCCACACTACCCTGTTCGTTGCCCCGAACGATGGGGTGTGCGGTAAGGTAAATGTTTTCGTGCCTTAACGAAAAAAAAATTTAAAAGCATAGGAAAAGTATTAGTTTCACGGTCTAACATTGTGCCAGGTCTAACCTTTTACACAGTAGTAGTCGTGCCATAACGTGGCACTAAAGTTACATGGACCAAGTGTAAGTGTTATATAAAAGTACCTGCACGTGAGGAGGTTAAAAAGTACCAATAGGATATGTACCGGTATGACCATTGTTGGTGACGTGGACGTCATCTATAGAATCATCGAAGCCAATGAGCACAAGGTCCGGCAGCGTAACCTGTTTCACGCGTAGTACGTTGATGTTGATCGGGCTTTGATGCTTTCCTGCACACTCCCGGTACCGCTCACCCCAATGCAAGGGTCCTGGAAACAAAAAAAAATAGTTTTTACGCTTACATAAATGAAGTAGGTAATGATTTTCATCAGAGGTATTAATGTTAGATTCGTTTCCTTTCTTAATATAATTTATTACTTACTTACTTATCATCACGCCATTTCACTTGCGGGGTAGGCAGAGAGAACAGAGTGCCAAGAGGTTCTATTCTTGCATACATCTCTCGTTTCCTCAACATTCATAACTCTCTTCATACACGCTCGCCGGTTTCGGAGACTCCTGATTCCACCTTCCTTCAATACATGACCGATTTGGTCTAGGTAGGTGAGTCTCGGTCTCCCCCTGTACCTACATCCTTCCACTTTCGCATTATATGTATATCTTCTTAACGAGTCGCTCGTCCGGCATTCTTTCCACATGTCCGAACCATCGGAGCATTCCCTTTCGCATCTTTACACCAATACTCTCTTTCAGACCTACTCGCTCTCTTACGTCGTCGTTACGAATGCGGTCAGTCAGCCTCACTCCACAGATTCTCCGCAGAGATCATCTTTCGACCGCATTGATTTTGCTCTCATGCTCCTTTTTGCATACCCAACTCTCGCTTCCATACAATAACGTTGGGACAAGCACTGCGTTGTGTATTGCGACACGTGCCTTCTGGCTGAGGTGATGACTGCCGAGAAGTTGTCCCAATGCTCCGTTCACTCTATTTCCCGCATTTACTATTCTCTCTACATCAGTGGTGTACCTTCAATCCCGACTGAATCCACATCCAAGATATACAAATTCATCCACTTGTTCTAGCACACCATTTCCTATTGCTACTCTAATATCTGTTCTGGCTTCTTCTCTTTCAAAAACCATTATTTTGGTTTTGCTCACATTCACACGTAGGCCCCTTTTCTTACAATCTTCTGCCATTACGTCGACTAGGGTTAGATCAGCCGCGGACTGCGCTAATAAAACCCCATCGTCTGCATATAGCAGAGACCTAACCACTGAGTCGCCCATCTGAACTCCCACATTCATTTCATTCAACCTTTGTAGACATTTATCCAAATATATGATAAAAAGTCTGGCTGATAGAACGCAGCCCAGTTTAACGCCGTTATTGACGTCAAACCAGGGTGACATTCCATCTTCCAGCCGCACACAAGCTCTGCAGTCCATGTAGTTGGACTGCACCGCTTGTAGCAGTCTACCGTTAATACCATAATCCGGCAAAATGTCCCAAAGTTCCTTTTGTACAACCGTGTCAAATGCTTTCTCCAAATCCACAAAACTGCAGAAAACCCTCTGGCCTACAGCCAGATGCTTCTCCACAATGTTGCGCAGAGAAAACACTTGATCCATGCATCCCCTTCCACACCTGAAACCTCCTTGTGCCTCACACAAAAATTCATCAGACACCATCCTCATTCTCCTTTCAATAATCTTACCATACACTTTGGCTGCCAAACTGGTCAAGCTTATGGCTCTGTAGTTTGCACAGTCATAACGTGAACCCTTGTTTTTAAACAAGGGAACAAGGGGGGATGACGGCGCTTCTTCAGTCCTTGGGAACCATTCCTGGGCTCCAACATAAATTAAGAAGCATCAGGAAGAATTCCCAGACACATGAGCCTCCAAGCTTGATCGTCTCAGCAGACACCATATCAATACCCACTGCCTTAACATTTTTCAAACTTCTAATCGCCCATTCAACTTCATCCATACTAATGTCATCAGAGGATGCCGGTACCGAATGCTGATCTGTTAGACCACATGTGGCACCGGCATCACCCTGAACATCCGCATACATATCTCCAAAATATTCACTCCATCGGCTTAACACATCTTGTGTTTGCGTTTGTGAATGTCTCCACCTTTAGACCTTATTTTATTCATTCTGAAAGCTGACCAACCACTCCGAGATTTCTTCACCTCCCTCCAGAAAAGTTTGGTGTTGCTCTCGAAGTTTTTGGTCAGCCTTTCTTCTGCAATCATATTTGCTCTATCACGCTTCCCTTTCATTAAGGCTTTGGTGTCATTCTTACGTTGCCGGTTTATTTCTTTCGTCTGTTCTTTCATACTTGCACTCAGGTTCAAAGAAGATACATAGTCCAGCCACGCTTCTTTTGGTCTATGGAAGCTGCTACTTCCGTATCCCACCATGCATCACCTTTCACTTTCCTATGCTTCTTTGAGCATCCACATACTTCTTTCGCTGTATCTATCATACTTTCTTTCTATACTCTCCAGCATTCTTCCAAGTCAGATTCCGGCTGACTTGCCATTGTCAGCCGTTCACGGACACCCTCTGCATACTTTGCTCTTACACTCTCTTCTTGCAACTTTTCAATCTTTATTCTTTCAAGCCCTCTGAAGTGGACACGCTCTCGCCAGTGTCTCCACTTTCTGAGCAGACCACTAAATCTCGCAATAACGAGATAGTGGTCCGTGTCGACAGTGGGACCTCTGTAGGCCCTTGTATCCAAAATTTTACTTCGGAGGCGACTGTCTACCAGAATTAGATCTATCATACTTCCCTCTTCATTCCTTTTCCATGTGTACATATGAATGTCCTTATGTTGAAAAAATATGTTTGACACAATAAGGTTTCTCTCCATACATACATCCGCAATGAGCCTACCTGCATCGTTCACTCTCTTATCTCCAAATGAACCAAGCACGTCCTCGAAGTCTGGACGCTTGGTTCCAACCCATCCGTTCAAGTCTCCGCATACTATCACACGTTCACTAGCTTCTGCCAAATCTAGAACTTCCCTAACATTATCCCAGAACTTCTCTAGATCAGATGCCACCGAAGAGCCTACGGGAGCATAAGCTGCGACCATGAAGACCCTGGTGACACCTAGTTTTATTCGGACCCATAAAAGTCTGGGATCAAAGATTCCGTAGTCTTTCACACTTGAGGCCAAGCGAGCGGACAGCAACACCCCCACTCCCATACTGGCTCGATCGCTCTGCGGTACACCAGACCACAGAGCTATCCCTCCACCAGGAAGATCACAGGTGTCACTGCCCTTTCGCTTGGTCTCTGTTACACAGAGCACATCAAGCTGTCTGTCCGACATGACGGTTACCAGCTCGTGTAACTTACCTTTCACACCACCTCTTACATTCCACGTGCCTACTCGACACTCTGCTCCCCTCGACTCGCCAAACTGGGCAAGGCGTGATGGGTGGCGGACCCCATCGCCGCATCTGCCATTGTTCGTACCGACGGGGGCGGGTCGGTACGCGTCGCCTCTGGGGCACGCCCTAACCCGCACTGCGGTACGCATTCGAGCCGGATTGCAGCCTGTGGATGGCAGGCTGGTAGGGATCGCGACGAGCACGCTCCGGACTATGATCACCCAAAATTATTTATTAAATCTAGGTAAGTTTTAAAAGGCATAGAAGAATAATTGAATAATACATCGGATTAAGCGGATTATAATTTCATAAATATTGTGATCATTAGTAGTATGTTCTACTAACCTAATAAACTTTAGTCCAGTCAGAGCCACGGCCCCCCTGATCATGGACTTAACTATGCCGAGAGTTGTCAAGCCGCTGCTCAGCTATGAAATTAAAAAAAATACAGCTATCTCCAGCTACGGTCAAAACACACTGACGTGCTTCATGACCGGTCATACCGAAGACTGTGGTACCAACCCGCTCGGGCCCGATAGCAAGTGCATACTCTCACTTGGTACCCAGGCCTATCACCAGTAATGCAATAGGTGATAATTGCTTACTTCCCTTAGTCGTACGGGGGTATCCCCCGTGAAAGGATGGGGTGGTGACACTTCTAATCTTAGTCTGTCACCACACGGACAGGCTATACATCCCTTACGTTTTTAAACGAATGTAGGTACCTACTACCTATACCTTTTTTTGTTAAGGCGGGAAAAAATATTCCTAACCGCACACCCCGTCGTTCGGGGCAACAAACAGGGTAGTGTGGGACCTTCACCCACTTAAGAAACCCATCGTGTGCCGTCTCTCCGCCTTTATTGGCGGCCACTGGAACTATGTTACATTCCTTCGGTACCTACTACCTATATCTACATGAAAAGTTTTAATGCAGTCTTAATATAAACCAATAAAACAGTTACCTTTCAAATTGAATATCTACAGCACGCTTATTTTAAACAATAATGGCATATAATTAAAACCATGGTAAACTAAAATAAGTATAACCTTGTTCGCAACATTCTATTACAAAAGAAACGGTACTTAATCAATACAAGATTGTGATAAATATAATGACAACAAGTAAGTAGATAGTATAATCGATTAATTTAACGACACAATTGTCACCACTACATTTTTCCTGCGGGTAGGCATAGTACGACTAAGAAAAGTAAACAGTTATCATTGAGATTCCTGGTGGTAGGGTAGACTGCCGTGTGGGGCTGGCTTTAGAATTGTCCCACCCCTCTCCGCTCATGTGAGTCGTAAGAGCCGACTAAGGGAATACCGCGGGAGTGGGCAGCAGCACTCCTTCGAGTATTAACAACATCCACTGCGATCGCCAACCCGCCTGCCAAGCGTGGCGATTACGGCACTATCCCCTATTCTTGGGGAGGCCTATGTCCAGCAGTGGACGTTAAAAGGCTGATGGATGGATGGATGGATGGAGGGTAGGCTACCAAGTACTCCCTGGGTACTAAGTACTCCTAGTACTCATTTGTTATCGGACACTAACGGGTTTTACCACCGTCTTTCGTGTGAACAACTTCAAAGTCGCCCTCGGTGTGTCCTGGTTGTACCGCGGGGTAGCCGTCCATTTCCCATCCGAGAAACTAAATGGTGAGCAGCGATTGGACATTGTTAGTATTCTTGAGTCCATGAGCGACGGTTACCCTTACCATTAGGTGTGTTATGGCTAATCTGTCACCATAATCAATAAAAAAATGTTTTAAAAAGAAGCCACAATATAAAAATAATCACTGGTGAAATTATCGTTATGTAAGATGGTCATCTTGCACAAGGATAATTTTACCAGCAAACTTGACTAAATAGATTTAAATACCAGATATTTCAGGGAACGGCTGCAAATGAATAATTTAAGCTCAATTGTTATAGATAGTATTTTAATGGTTCTCCGAGCGAAGGATAAGACACGAGATAAACCCCCGAGCTCTCAGATTTCCAATAGCACTCGTCCTTTGGACTTAAGTTAATGCGAACTCAACAATTGATCTGGCTGTACAATTACCATTTCTTACGGAGATCCTTATTTTTTAGTAAATATATACTTAATTTATAATGAGTTATTTTCTATTCATCATACTTTTCATCAAATAAGTATCTTACCAATATTTCCATCGTAGCCAAAATCTTCAGCGTATATAATTTCTGTAATAGAGCAAAATAATGATTATTTTAACTTCTACTAAGTAATTTTCTTAGTAAGTAATGTATATAATACTTAATTAATAGACGTGGGAGATTTGTGACGTCCCACAGCTGAGACTACTATAACGTAGAAATTAAATATTCTAACTTTCGATTGAAGTTAAACAATCGAAAATAATTGATGCGCGTTACATTGATTCATTGACTATAAATTAAGGGAATTGTCGATGTCATAATTACTTTAACGATGTAATCAAATAACAATTAGGTAGATATAAAAAATAAAAAAAGCTATAGGCTTGGTAGAATGCTAAATATGTATGTATTTTTTCAAATATATCAGGCTAATATGATACCATATAAATTTTAATCATCATTGGCAATATAATAATTTAAATGTGCATATCAGTCCGCGGCTCAGCACACAGCGCGTTGCGTCATTGTGATCCAGCCTTTGTAACAACGGAAGATTGTCATTATATTATCAAATGGTCCACGAGATTTCCTGAATAGAACACATACAAATGTTATATAGTCTAACATGTTTTACCTAAGGTTCTTTAATTTCGTACATGTTTGACATCATAAACACGACGGATTGCTTCCGAAAGCAGTTAACATTATGTGCTAGATATTAAACGTACGTAACTATTGCGTTAGCAAAGTTGTGTTCAGCCAAGATTATCCGATCATGAAACTACAATGACGGCTGCAGTGGAAATGTATTATAGACTTTGAAACAAAACTGCAGGTGAACGGTGCCATTGGATACAGTATAAGTATATACTCGTATATATAAAACAAAGTAGCCAGCTATTTTATACACGAAATTCTTTCCTAAGTATATGAAATAATAATATTACTATTTCAGCTGCATACACGTTCTAGTACCGAAATATACGATACATATACCGATATCTTACGTAATTTTTTGTTGATTCCCACCTCGATTCGCAGACGGAACAAACGTTTTTGTGTGAACAATATTTAATTGTTCTGAGTTAGTGTGTAATTTGCGTCCTATAATGGGATTTCCTAATCGCATGATTAAATGCGACAAAATAGACTGAAAAACATACAGTGGGTAAATGGAAAAAATATCCAAGGTTAGACCAACGTTTATTGATCGAACAGACTTGGAAATTCTTCTCTGGAAATTAAACCCACAACTTTCGCACGACGCCTCTACTTAAGCCACAGCGATATCTATACAGTCCAATTAACCTTACTAAAACTCATGGTTGAATTACCGGCGAAAAATGATAAGAAATTGTTTTAGTGATACCCTAAAAATTATTAACCTTTAAATATAATTATCTACGTAATAAAGAAAGAATCTGCAAGGTAACATTTTATGACGTTATTTGTCAACGTTTATCATATAAGGGAAGAGGAAGGATATTAATGCTATAAAATAAATATATTTAACATGGTCTTAGTAAAGTGTAAAACATCTTACATTATATCTTAGGTAATAAGGTAAGATGTTACCTTGAGGAGTACGATGTCTTTTGTCACCTTGCGCCAGCGGCTCAAGGTTTCGTCATTATTTTTTTTAGTTCATATCTTTTTAGTAGTATTGGAGATCGAAGCACCAGGAGGCCATGAGTTATTAGCTTCTAAATAGGAAAACTAGATTTTGTTAAGCTATAAAACTTTTTAATATTTTTTTTTTGACCGCTATCCACGTATAGCACCTATCGTTAGTAAATTCAATATAGTATATAATGTCCTTGAAAAGCAGCATATAAAATATCAAACCGTACCTTTTTTGTTAAGGCGGGAAAACCTAACCGCACACCCCATCGTTCGGGGCAACGAACAGGATAGTGTGGGGCCTACACCCACCAAAGAAACCCGCCGGGTGCCGTCTCTCCGCCTTTATTGGCGGGCCACTGGAACTATGTTACATTCCTTCGGTGGTATCAAAACGTACCTGCTCTTGGCTACGTAAGGCTTTTTATTACTTTCTCTACATCATATTCTTTTAAATTACTGTTAATTCATTAAAAAATACCGACACCTACCTGCAGAAATTTACGTGCGGATCTTTTACTATAAAGTATATAAAGCTTATTATAAAATAAATCTATTCTAATGAAACTGTACCGTAACAGTAACTGACGCGTAACAAACTCATTGATAGGTAAAAATAAATTATAAGAGACAAAAATAACTTTAGCGACCTTTTACTGCGTTCATGGGCATACGAGTATGAGCAGTCTGATTCAGTTTCTTGATTTCGATATTGGCAGGAACAAACTCTGATACCTTATATGTATTTACTAGAAGAGGTGACTGTATCGAAGTGGCTGATAATAAGGTCGTCTTCTATCACGTGGGACTAAATTGACGTAAATGTGTTACTCTTCTTCGGATATGAGAGTATGTAAATAAAGTGACCATAATTATGGCATTGCTGCAATTTGTGTAGATCATTTCTGCACAGTTCACACGTATGTGTAATGAAAAAGACGATGGAGTTTATGTCAATAAGAGCAATATCCGTAAGAATTAAGAAAATAAATTTCCTAGTTGTTGAGCCTTGCTTATCCCAGCACAAATGGGCCGGCTCGATCTCGTACCACCCTCACACATATAGATCAGCGTGTAACAGCGGTACCTACCGTTGTGTTTCGTATGGTGAGTGAGAGTGCTGGAGGCCCAAACCCCGACCCTATCCTCTCCTTATTATCCTTCCTATGCTCTCCTTAGTATCCGGCCTATCCCTTTCTTTGGAGATGGCGACGCGCGAGTGATACCTCTGGTGTTGACAGCGTCTATAGGCTATAGTAACAGCTTACCTTTAGGTGGGCCGTATGCTTGTTCGCCACTCATGTTGTATAAAAAAAAAAGAAAAATAATATTAATATAAAGCTTAGCAATGTCCGTAAGAATATTAACATAAAACATTCTGATTTGAATAACGCTAGTAATTTGTTATACAAGTTAACCTTTGTGTTACTAGTAGATATTATTGCGACACTACGTTAGTTTCATGATCTAATTGCATTCGATGTATGCATATGCGTGTTCCTCTTAATGATTGCAACCAGGAAACTTTATAAATTTAATATCATTTACACGCAAATATGCTTATCGTTCTCACTGGTAGTTTTGCATATATCTATTAAGTAGGTATGACTTCATATTGGGTTCTTAATTGACCCTCACATGGTCATGACTTTTTATCATTAATGACCTGTGCGGTCATTGACATCTGGCAAGACAGCTAGTGTAGAAACAATACTAATACCATAAAAAAGGCTAGCTTTGCCCGGGGCTCCGCCGCAGCCAAAAACTAGTTTTTATGTTAATCTCAGGTTTACGAAATGTAGCGGTATAACATGTATACCAGATTTTAAGTCTAATCAAGAGCTATCAAACGAAAAAAGTTTCATCAAAATCCGTTTCGTAGATTTTGCGTGATGCCCGAATAAAAAACCCACAATAATTCTAAAAAACATTTTGTATTCAGGGAGGCCTTAAATAGTAGGAATCTAAGTAGTATAATCTTAAATGTACAGACAGCTCTGTTATAGCTTTATTATAGTATAGATAGACGTGAAAGTGCGTTTGTATGTTAGTCACGCTTTCACATATATATACCGATCATAACTATAAACCGATCATCATAAAATTGCGCGCATATAGTCCAGAATTCAGAAAAAGATATAGGCGAGTTTTTATCCCGTAAACAATAATTATTTAAGTGAAGGATGGTGATGTTTATATATGTAATACAGTGTGGCAGACAGCGACGTATTAATATTCTGAAGACCACGGGGATGAAGTGGCGGGCAGAATCTAGAGAGTAATCCGATAATTTTGCTTAAAGTCTCTCTGGTCTCTCCAGTGGTCGATGGTTATCTAATCTGCATTAGACTTTTACTCGTACAACTTTACCTTATTACTATTCTTGGAGAAGGCCCTTGTAAACAATGACTTCCAAACCAACCCATATGTAGTTTTAAGAAAGAAAACCTCACAGCCGTATCGGTGAAACTGGCATCGACGAACACAAAGAATAAGAGCAAAACTTGCAAGTTATAAACATAATTTTCGTGAAAATTATTAAAAAAATACAATTATAAAGACTTTGACATGGTATTCATCATCTATGGACATCCTTATTTTGGCATATGGACCACATAACATGAATCTAAAATGTTTGATCTGAATTGTAGCACTTGACATGCTCAGCTACTTTAAATAACAAATGATTTGTGAAAGTGTAAAAATAGAGCTTTACTGCGAGCAGGATTTGAATCTGCGTTCCATCCAATACGGAGAAGTGCTCTGGATCGCTATGGTATTGCAGTGACCAACGGTAACACCCAATCTCCACTTCACATTTGTTTTATATGTACCATCAGATAAATCAAAAACACACACAATCCATTTTGAGTAAATTTTACTAGTGTCTGCAAAAATTTATAATTGTTTTATTGAGTTATGTCTTCAATAATTCAAAGCATAGATGACGTCAATGACCTTTTTAATAATAATAATAAATTCATTTATTTCAGATAGTGACACCCATATAAACATTATACAAATTAAATTTCAATACATTAAATTATAAGTTACTAATAGATACATATTTAATGAATTTTAAAATAATATAGTAGATTTAAATTCTTCTTATTTTAAAGTTTGCTTTGGAATACAGAATACAGCATACCTACGGGTATGTAAGATTCCTAGAAAGCTTAAGTCTATGCTTTCACTAACCTACTTTTTAACTATGCGGGGCGTAAATACAAAGACAATGTCGTTTATTATTTATAATGCGTTCGTAAAGGATAAACGCTTTAACGAACATAATTATCTATACGATTACGTTACTACGCGATGTGAAACGCTACGTACAATTTCTCATGGTGTTTATTTGGCGTCGGAATAGTGAAGGCTTACAATTCTATATGTATTGGTAAGCTATGCTAAATGAAAAAAGCCTTTTGTTCTATCGTATAATAGCAGGTTATACGGTTTTTATCGGTTTACCTTGACGCCCGGTATCTAACTTTATAGGCACAGCTTCTGTACTTCTTCTTGCTTCTGTACTTGAACTAAACTTGCTCCTGACTGCTAATTTCGATAACACATTCATACTTAACGTCTTTGGGTGACGCCTGCACCATCTGTCGGAAGTATTTTCATACATTATACCGACCAGGTAAACTTAATTTTACAATTAAGATTTTACCTAATAATGACGCAAACCCTATAAATATTTATATATATTTTTAGCATTTGACATGCTTAGCACTATACATTAAACACAAAGTGAAAATGGTCATTATTAGGTAAAATCTTAATTGTAAAATTAAGTTTACCTGGTCGGTATAATGTATGAAAATACTTCCGACAGATGGTGCAGGCGTCACCCAAAGACGTTAAGTATGAATGTGTTATCGAAATTAGCAGTCAGGAGCAATTGTCAGGATGGCTGAATTGGTAAAGCATCTGGACGGTATCCAGAAGATGCAGGTTCAAATCCTGCTCCTGACTGTTATTTTCGATTTCACATTTTTCACTTTGTGTTTAATGTATAGTGCTAAGCATGTCAAATGCTAAAAATATATATAAATATTTATAGGGTTTGCGTCATTATTAGGTAAAATCTTAATTGTAAAATTAAGTTTACCTGGTCGGTATAATGTATGAAAATACTTCCGACAGATGGTGCAGGCGTGTCACCCAAAGACGTTAAGTATGAATGTGTTATCGAAATTAGCAGTCAGGAGCAATTGTCAGGATGGCTGAATTGGTAAAGCATCTGGACGGTATCCAGAAGATGCAGGTTCAAATCCTGCTCCTGACTGTTATTTTCGATTTCACATTTTTCACTTTGTGTTTAATGTATAGTGCTAAGCATGTCAAATGCTAAAAATATATATAAATATTTATAGGGTTTGCGTCATTATTAGGTAAAATCTTAATTGTAAAATTAAGTTTACCTGGTCGGTATAATGTATGAAAATACTTCCGACAGATGGTGCAGGCGTCACCCAAAGACGTTAAGTATGAATGTGTTATCGAAATTAGCAGTCAGGAGCAATTGTCAGGATGGCTGAATTGGTAAAGCATCTGGACGGTATCCAGAAGATGCAGGTTCAAATCCTGCTCCTGACTGTTATTTTCGATTTCACATTTTTCACTTTGTGTTTAATGTATAGTGCTAAGCATGTCAAATGCTAAAAATATATATAAATATTTATAGGGTTTGCGTCATTATTAGGTAAAATCTTAATTGTAAAATTAAGTTTACCTGGTCGGTATAATGTATGAAAATACTTCCGACAGATGGTGCAGGCGTCACCCAAAGACGTTAAGTATGAATGTGTTATCGAAATTAGCAGTCAGGAGCAATTGTCAGGATGGCTGAATTGGTAAAGCATCTGGACGGTATCCAGAAGATGCAGGTTCAAATCCTGCTCCTGACTGTTATTTTCGATTTCACATTTTTCACTTTGTGTTTAATGTATAGTGCTAAGCATGTCAAATGCTAAAAATATATATAAATACAATATATACACTCAAATATCAAGAAAAAATACTATTTTTGACACTCATGATATTTTTTATGGCATTTTTGTTATTTAAACTAGTTAAAAAACTGTTTAAAAAAGTTCTGTCTTGGACGTCCGTTTATTGTAGGTAATGTATGTTAACACGATAACAACAGGAATACTTTACTAATCGAGTCTTTTTTTTTCTTTACTTCGAATAGAGCCCTATTACTTTTCACGGTCTGATTCGATGTGGTTTAATTGTTATTAAATAAACAAAAAAATACTGAATATTTACGCTTGACGCGACACTAAAGCCAGCGCTATACCTTTCATGAGAACTATTTCTATAGACAAATATAGAAGCACTTCTTAAAATTAGCGCTAGATGGCGTATAAGACATGAAACCCACATTAGTACTTTTTGAAATTAGCACTATCTATATGATTGATTGAAAACTACTTAGTAGGACCTACATTATTAGTTACTTATCAAATAATCAATTTTATTGTGAAAAATGAAGATTATGAGGCGTGCAGTTTTGGATTTTCCAAAGTATTTTATACACCGCGGGTGGCAAACATCCGTACGGTATATAACTTATGGCAAGCGGTTATCGTAGCAACACCAAAGGCATCTCTCGCGCGAAGCTTCTTCTAAAGAAAGGATTGGAAGGTGGATAGGCGGGATAATAAGGGGTTTAGGCCTTCGGTGCTCTCATTCACTATACAAAGGAGTAACTACCGTTGTTTCACCCTGATCTTCTGTGAGAAGGTAGTACTACCCCGGTCGAGCCGGTCCATTCATGCTGGGAGGCTCTACCACTTACAATTACTTATTAATTTTTATTCTTCTTCTTTTCTAAAGGCTCTTCTGCTCATGTAGAGCAGAGCTAGATCGCAGACGAGCCATGGTCAACCCGATAATAAGTGGTAACCACTGGACAAGACCCTCGAAACAAAGGGAGTAAGCAAGCATAGCATCAAGCTGCTGCTTACATACGCAGTGATGGAACGTCATATAAAATACTACATAATTGGAATAGCAACGATTAAATTTCCAGCGTCTAGAAGAGACCCTTAAGTACGAGAAGAATGCTTTTCACTACCCCAATACTAAAAATAACTACTCATATTATAAATATGATTATAACTCTATATGTGAAAAGTTAACAGACGTGTTATCTATTCGCGTCTAAATTGCTAAATAGATGTGTTATAACTATTTGTCGAAAAAGCTGCAAAGGGCAAATTAGGCAACGAAAGCTTAACACTGCTCATGTTATCATCTAATAAACATAAAGAATTTCATATGACTGTGTTTCGTGAAATCATTCATCGCAGAGAGTATAGATGACTTATAAAGTTAAAATTAAGATCAATTAAATGAAAACGCAATTTTCAACTAATAAGAGCCTTTTATAATGAAAGAAAAACCGAACTTAACTCATCGAAAGTTTTTAACAAATCAATAGCCAAAGCCTGCTCAAAATACGTTTACAAGAATACAAAACAACTAATCATTACATGCTAAGTCCAACGATAATAGACACGAAATCAATCCACACAAAAAAGTAGGCTTATGAATGAAGTAATAGGGTAAAATAATACTTACCTACTACTTATTTATTCGGTCAGAAGCATGTCATGCAGAATATTGATATACTAAGCAATTTACGTTATTATTTTAATAGCAGTTTTATTTGATTATACCGACAATAATTTCATTTGATTTTTATAGTAATTGTATTTGATCATGACCGATGTTAGAATTTTGAAGAGATAAAAGTGTTTTTTGTACCTAGTCTTTAGTACACATAGGGTTGGTTTAACAACAGCTAATGTATCCACAGCCTCAGCCCTTTTCAGAGATACAGTAGGTAGATTCTCGTACCTCAGGACAATCTCACGCCTTTATCTTCGAAGAGTTAATAGATGTATTCGTTGGAAGAGAACGGTACTGTAGATTCTTTACGCACAAAATTCATATCATACACGTACTCGTGCATATATTACATTGTAGTGTTTTTTATAGAATATCAATAATAATTGCTGCTGCTCTCATAAATATATTGATGTTAATGAGTGATGGGTTAGTTTTAACATGCACGAAAGAAGCTGCACTTTATATGCCCTCATTTTCACAATCCGATGGCATAGAAATTCAATACCATCGGCAATAGTTCAGATTAGGCATTCACATGAGGCGATCGGATACAACGCCAACTTTCTTGAATTTTGTTTCGACGCAATCCAGCAAACCTCGTGATCTGCATTGAAATAGGTCACTAGACCTGAAACTCGGACATTGCCTTTGATATAGGCACTGATGTTGTCGTCAAGAATTTGTCAAAAGCACCAAAGAGTCTGAACAGCGTCTACGAGTAGTAGAAGGAAATACACTTGTTAGCCGTAGTGTGGCGTGTATATGTAGTAGGTGCGTTAGCTGAAGAAGTGATGGAAGGGTTGTAACAAACCTTTTTTCATATTTAGGTATATTTTTTATTGATTGATTAAATTTTCATCAAGCACGCAACTTTTTAGAGAATCCTTATTTATTACTTAATTTTTAATATGATTTTATGAATCCTCTTAACTACTATATTTAAAGTACTTTTCCTCGTCCCGTACTTTCGCATCTCTCCGCTGCCCTCCTATACTTAGACGTGGGACTTTTTTGATTTGTGATTTTAGGTAACATGTTGTGTATCTGTGAAACGTGGTTATATAAACCATAAGTAATAATTTGTCAAATCGGTTATAAAAAACCAAGATTAACAAAAAATTGTCTTACAAGTCTTTTCTTCAGTAAACCGGGACAAAGTTCTGTTATCCCGACTAGCCAAGTTATGTCGTATTTTAGTGTATCCATCATTCTAACCCTAAGTAACTAACCCATACTTCGCCAATTTGAAATGTATAAAAATATAGAATTAAGTTTAACATTCAAAAGAGATTTGCTTCACCTTTTTAAACATAAAGACAAAGAACGTTACGTTTTCAAAAGTCCA
Source organism: Leucoma salicis (assembly GCA_948253155.1). Lineage (NCBI taxonomy): Eukaryota > Metazoa > Arthropoda > Insecta > Lepidoptera > Erebidae > Leucoma > Leucoma salicis. The sequence goes on from OX411811.1 coordinate 12,051,709, forward strand.
ATACCATGAGTTAAGTACGTAATCAATGGCTACAATCCACTGTCATGAATTAAATAGATACCTTGTAGCGGCAAGTGACACAAGACATATGAAGTGGTCTTAGAATTATTTATGAACTTCATTTTTGTCTCCAGTTAGGTACTCCGCATTGCAATGTCTCTTCGCTGACGATAAATTCAATATTATGATAGATACTGTTACTTATCCTCCCATCGCGTCCTCTGAGCCTATAGTAGGTTTAATGCTCTAAGCACCGGAGTTTCAAATCGTAGTCGTAGCCTAAGCCTGGTTTCCAAAAACAACTTCTTCATCTGTAGTAGTCTGTATCTGTACATTAAATCAAAATATTAAAAATCATGCAAATTTATATAACAAATAGCATGCCGACTAAGCCAAATTAATAATATAGGAGTTATCGCTTTCCTTTGTGAGTTGAGAAATTTTGTATTTAATTAGGAGATATAATTATCGTTTATAATAATCCTTGACACCCAGCGATTTCGCAGTTTTTATACGATTAATTTGCGCGAAGAAGCGTATTATGAAGCAAGTTACCTACCTATAATTTTTTCGTCACGTACGTACGTAGTCACAAATTAAACGTTGCTTATTTATTTTTAGAAAATAGCGCTATTTTAAAAACAATTTAAAAAGTGTATAATGTAGGTACTTATAATATTAATCAATATCCCACAAAGTAAACGCGAGCATCGTGTAGCACGATATTATTACATTTCATGATACTTATTTCCGCTCGTGAAGTCTATAAAATGCTTTTTGAAATACATAGTCGTGAGCGTGACGTGACTTAAATGTAGATTTTCCTTTCAAATTAAAGGCATGTTTAGTTTGTTGCTTTGTTCATACACTATGATTTTAGCATCCAACTCTTGCCATAAAAAAATGATGTAGTCTCTGTCTTATGAACTCGTAGTTGTTTCCGTGAAGGTCCTATAGGTCAATCCAGCTGACAGTGAACTTTTAAACAATGCGCTCATACAGAGCAGGTACCTGTCTTGTATACTAATGGGATAACTCCGTTTTAGTGGAAACCATAAAAGTGTCCATACTATTATTATAGGAGCATTCCTTCACCGTACACTCGTTACACGCCCACTTTTAGGTAAAGTTCGGCCGAACTTCGGTGCTTTGAACTTGTAATTTTTTAAGAATGCCTTTATTGTTAAATGGACTAAGTACCTTCATGGCTAAGTGAAAATAATCTATTAACTAAATCTGCGCTATCTTATCGCTCTGCACTGACTATAATTAAACTGAAATGTTGGCGCTGCACGACTAGATGCTGTACACATAAAAAAGAATGCATGTCTATTGGACACTGGCCATGTCATACATTATTGTATTTAATATGAAGAACCCGGACAGCGATTAGATTCACTATCACAAGGAGGCTTAAAATGTGTATTACCTATTTATAGGTATTCATATTATTCCGTGTGGTGAGAATACAAGTGTCACCTCCCCATTCTCTCCCATGGGTGTTGTACGAGGAGACTAATGGAACTAAGCAGTTATCATCAATTGCATTAGGTACCTACTGGTGGTAGTCCTGGGTAGCAAGTGGGAGTGCTCACTTGCTATCGGGCCCGAGCGGGTTGGTACCACCATCTTCCGTGTGACCGGCTATGAAGCACATCGGTATGTTTTGGTTGTAGCAGGAGTTAGCCGTTAATTCTTTTATTTCATATCTGAAATTAAATGGTGAGCAGCGGCTTGACAATACTCCCGGTATAGTTAAACCGTCGCTCATGATATTTTCATGAGCGACGGTTACCATTTACCATCAGGTGGGCCGTGGCTCGTCTGTCATCAAACGCAATTTAATAAATAAAGAATAAAATGAATGATCTTTTCTCAGATCTCCATCAAAAATATCTTAGAAGCATACCTTTGCTTTCAAAAACAAAACATACCTATAGTCCATCCATCAGCCTTTTAAAGTCCACTGCTGGACATAGGCCTCCCCAATAATGGGAGATAGTGCCGTAATCGCCACGCTTGGCAGGCGGGTTGGCGATCGCAGTGGATGTTGTTAATACTCGAAGGAGTGCTGCTGCCCACTCCCCCGGTATTCCGTCAGTCGGCTCTTACAACTCCCATGGGTGGAGAGGGGTGGGACAATTCTAAAGCCGGCCACACACGGCGGGCAATTACCTTTAGTAATTAGTTTAAATAATAAAGAATCATTATTAATATAACACGGATAGGGTAGTAACCGAGACAAGTTAATTAGAAGTCTATACATTACCTACTTATTAATAATAATATAAATGATTTGAAACCGCCTTTAAAAAACACCCAGGACTAAACAGCAAAAAATAATTGGTATTTACATACGATTTCCGTGCTAGACACCTACTGACATTTTTAGAATTTTGTTGATTTTAAATAAATATAAATATAATTCTGCATCACCGATTTCGATGAAATTTAAATGATACCATTTTGGAATAAACCCCTTTCAAACAATAAGAATTTTGTAAATCCGTCTATATATGAAGGAGTTATGCCCGAATATACATAAAAATATATAGGTATATAAACATCCGAATTGATAAACTCCTCCTTTTTTCAAGTCGGTTAAAAATAAAAATACTATGGATGATTGTAACGAGGGACTTATAAATACAAAATAAAATTACTGTAAGTACATAAAAGTATTAAAAGAGTTCGCGAACAAATTAATAACCTTCCATGTTATTCAGTCAGTAGCTAATATCCTATTCCTAATAAATATACCAAATGAATTTAATACTTTGCAATTTAAGTACGAGTAGTATCAATAATTTATTTCATTTAGTCCTTTTGAATATTATATTTTTTTATTGATTTATGACTCCGCTCTCTTCCGAGGATGACGTACAAGGCATCCGAGGAAAGGAGTTCTTGACCTCGTGCACGTCCGTCTGCACTGCACCTGGTGGAAGGCTTCGTACGCGGGTTATTTACCACCCACCTAGTGCCGGATTATAAATTCTAATCTGTCACTTTATAATTTATAATTATCGTATTATAATTTATAATATATTAATCTTATTATAATTTATAACATATTTATCGTATTATAATTTATAATATATTTATCGTATTATAATTTATAATACATTGCGTAACCACCTCGTTTCATTGCACGAGTTTTATAAGATCATAATAATTAAGTAAAATTAAGTAGAGCAACACTGCGAAAAAATCAAATTATTTGGTGGTGAACACTCAACTCGCAAGGTTGACTCGTGTATTCAAGTTGGCAATATATCATGATTTTCTTACTAAGATAAATTATTAAATGGGTTTTGCGTCATGAAGGCACATACAGGTAGCTACACATACACTGTTAATTATGAAAGATTAAAATGATAATACAATTTTATTGTATGTTTTTGTCGTCTGCACTAACGCTATAAAATTAGGTTTCAAAATCTTAATATTATTATTTTTACTATTACACCTACCGTTTGTTTATTACACTTTATTTTATAGACGCGAAAATGATATCTATAGGTACCTACTAACATTATAAAGAGACTGCAAATTATGTGAGTTTGAATGTACGTGGTTAGGCGTGTGAGGCCTGTACCAAGGATAGCTCCACCCCGTCTCTTCCTATGGGAGTCGTAAAAGCCGTCTAAGGGATTACCGGGGGACCGGGCAGCAGCGTTCCCCTGTGTACTAAAAACATCCACTGCGATCGCCAACCCGCCTACCAAGCGTGGCGATTATGTTAAAACCCCCATTTTGGGGAGGCCTATGTCCAGCAGTGGACGATGGAGGGCTGATGGATGGATGGAATGTACGTAGAGACCACTGCACCTATTTGAAAAATTATTTTACTTTTCATAAGATTCACTAGGTAGGTATACCACTTTAATTACAAAACAATGTACCTATGTCTGAATTATTTCTCACAAAAAAAAATACTCAATTTATCGTTACTATCTCTCACTCTTTACTAATATTATAAATATGAAAGTGAGTTTATTTGTTCTATCTCTTGACGCCAAGTTGGAATACATTTTTTATACTACGTAGGTGGCAAACAAGCATATGCTTATGCGGCTTACCTGATGGTAAGAGGTTACCGTAGCCTATAGACGCTAGCAACACCAGAGGCATCAATCGCGCTTTGCCATCTCCCGGGAAAGGGATAGGAAGGATCATAAAAAGAGCATAAGTAGGAAGTTCGGCATTCCCACTCACCTTACGAAATACAACGGTAGGAGAACCACCGTTATTTCACGCTAATCTTTTATGAAATAGTAGATACTTCTCCGATCGAGCCGGTCCATTCAAGCTGGGATAACCAAGGCACTACTACTAGAAACTATAGTCTAGACTACACAGATGTATTTTGTACTTCACATTTTAGGCTTTAATCTGCGAAAATATCTTTATTCTACGCTCTACATTAGAATATCCATCGTTAATGATGACGCTACTATTTACTAAGGCGTTTCGAAACATAATAACCCATTATTAAGATGGTATATATGTGATAATACTTTCATTTCACTAATTATTATAAATATTTGGAGGTGGATTGACATGACAATTTGTCGTAATGTAGTTGAGCCTAAGTTTCTTTACACGTTTGTATAACTATTGTATACAAACAGGCAGTTACATAAAATATAAGATTAAAATATTATATAGAAAACAACTATTATCCTACAATCTGAATAGATGCAGTTACATAAAATATAAGATTAAAATATTATATAGAAAACAACTATTATCCTACAATCTGAATAGATTTGTGTCATTTGCTCTTTGTGTGCTATGTGTATTTCCAAAATAACCTCATAGTATAAGCTATAATTGATACCTACAAGCAAATTTTTTTGATGTTGGTAAAGCGCATTTTTTAACCAAAAGATATATTGTTTATCACAATTCTGTGACCTAGCAACAGTGCAGGTATTCATCAGTGCAACAAAGTATAAAGTAAACATTAATTCTAAAATCTTTGCTCATTGTTGTGAACTAGGTGGAAAAAATATCTTTAAAATGGTGCAAATATTAATTTTGATGAAGTACTAAGGAAGATATTTCTAAGCCGCAAAAACCACATTTGAAATGTATATATGTATTGAACATAAAGTGAAAAATGTGAAATCGAGAATAACAGTCACGAGCAGGATTTGAACCTGCATCTCCTGGATACCGTCCAGATGCTGAATTGGCAAAGCACTTTTATTTTCGATTTCACATTTTTCACTTTATGTTTAATGTATAGTGCTAAGCATGTCAAATGCTAAAAAAATATCTAAATATGTATATATATAGTTAATTAGTAGTTTTTGAACGATTTTTATCTTTATTTAAATATATTTTTAACTATTTTTGACGTGATAACGTCTTATAAATCGATGAACGCAGGCTGCACGCACGAAAAAGTGTCACGTTCCGAAAGATATATGGCGACCGATGCATTGTTTGTGAAACTCTCAGAAAACATAAGACGTTATCGCGTAAAATTATCGTCCGTAAACTGACTTTACAGACAACCATAGTGTTTAATTTAAATATATTTTTACGAGCAAGAGAAGTGCACCAACACTTTTTTTTGTGCCATCGAGTTTATCGCTTCGGTGCTAAATAAGTTTTCATTTCAATGTTTTTTCAAACTCATACGTGTGCATGCGTCTCCTCCCAAAATGTGAAGGTTTTAAGCCGTAGTCCACCACTCTAGCCCAGTGCAGTCTGGCAGACTTTACAAGCCGTCGAGAAAATCACTCAGGGATGCAAATTTCACAATGATGTTTGCCGTCACCAAGTAGTGATATTATGTAAACAAATACACACACAATTTGGACTAACCTTAAAAGTCTAGGACAGGTTTGTGTCACCCGAAGACTTTGGTCTGGGGATTAAACTCCTTACTATGCAGTGCTTGTATCAATTCAATTTAATATTAGTAAATACTAAAAATCGTATAACTTATATTAATAGGTATATCATAAGTTATGTACATACTAGCCTTCGCCGCAGCCAAAAGCTAGTTTTCGGGTTATGTGTTATATATATGGTTGCCGGTATAGTAGCGGGATAAAATGTATACCAGTTGTTAAGTCTAATCGAGAGCTATCAAATAAAAAAGTTGCATCAAAATCCGTTCAGTAGTGTTTGCGTGATGTGCGAACAAACAAACAGATAGACAAAAAATCTAAAAAGAACGTTTTGTGTTTAGACACGCCTATATAGCCTATTACAGTCATTTTTTCTCAAATATCTCAAATATACAGACATAGCTATGTTACAGTTTTATAATAGTATAGATTTACCTATATCAATATAAGTTTGGAATTTATCTTAATATAGTTTATTATCTATGCGAAAAAAAGTTTGCTATAATGTTTTTTGTTCACTGATATAAAACAATGCAATAAAATCTAATTGTTCAAAACTAATTAAAGTAACGATAGCGTCTAATTAAGGTTTAATTTTAGCATTTACAACCAAGGCTCCTATTAAAATATGATGTTGTCATTTTTTTAAATTAGTACAGCACTATTTACAAAAAAAGCTGTTGTTAGATACTAATTATAATTAAATGTATGTACAATATAACATACGTAATATATGTACTTACAATATAACATCTTTATGTATATTATATAGGGTAATGTATACCTATATTGAAAATAAGATTGCTCTTTTTTTTCTTGGCGTTCTATTACAAACCTTCATGATGTAGAGCTGCAATACTTAACGTGTGGCCCGCCCTGCTTTTGTAAGTGGCCCCCCTGACCTCCCTCGCGTATGTAAAGAAAGCATTAAGTTTGAACCTTTATAGCATTTACGTTAACAGCGTTGCGCCACTATAACTAAAACATCTTTATGACCCCATTAAAAAGGTTGAGTATGGCTGATGTAGAGCGATGGTATATAGAGCAAAAGAAAATCTGAACTGACTGGACTCGAGCGCTCGGGTGAGCCTCAGAATGGGGTGAAAACAACTTGGTTCAATACGACTCTCAAAGACACAGGTTTGCGCGTTCACTGCAAAGAAGGACCTACTTGTAGTGGCACCTCAGTGCCAAGTAATAACTCTTTTTATCTCTGCTGGCATTAGGATTCTCGGCATCGACATTCCCGGTAAAGTCCACTTTGGGAGGATAAAGCTAAAATGGCGAGCAAAAAGCTGGGCATCCTTAATAGAGCGAAGTGGTACTTCATAACGAGGCAAAGCTATATTAAATGAAAACTGCGCTCTCATATGGAGTACTGCTCACATCTCTGGGCAGGCGCACCAAAACACCATCTCGACCCATTTGACTCCATGCAAAGGCGTGCTGTTCGAATTGTCGATAATCCCAATCTCATAAACGGAGTGGAGTCTGAGGAATTAACATCGCCATTTTACCACCGAACTATGATGACACTGACATCGGCGTCGTAGTAGAGTTCATCCATTTTCAGCGCTCTTTTCTACCACGAGAGTATATGTATGTGCTCTTTGGCTCTGAAATGACCTACCTGTTGAGGTGCGAGGAGCACTTTACTCACGGTAGGTACCTGGTGATGCCAAAGTCCATGAACGCTGAAGCTGTTACCACTTACCTATCATCAGGTGAGCTGTTTGCTCGTCTGTCACCGCAGGCAATAAAAAATACATATTATGAGCATTCTGACTACATAAAAAAATAATATTTATTTAATTTTTGGTATGTCAGAGTCACATGCCCATAAGGCGCCTCTATGGTACCCCCGATAGGCCGCATTTGGTTTAGTGGGTATTCTGGTACAAATGTTGTGAATGGGTCTGCATCGGGAATCCTACGTACCCTCCTGCCTAAGGCGGGATTTAACAAAACAAAAGGCAGAAAATATAACGCTTGGCGCTACCTTAATGCGGCACCCATTACAGTAACAGATGAAGTCACCATTAGACTTACGAGTATTAAACGTCAACACACATGCCCAATTTGATATCTACTTTGAATTTTGAAAGGATGGATCTGGAATCCATTTGTAAATAAACATACATATTAAATATTAATGCTTGTCCTCTTATGTTTTCGTATTATTTTTATAAATTCATATAATAATACGTTTTAAGTGGCAGGTAATTACGTTGCATTATGTTATTTAGTAATTTTGTTTGATGGCTCTTTTATTTGTCACAAAATACAAAAAGATAATGTTGCCATGTTTTTGTTAACATAATAATAATGTAAGTATAGTAATTTATTTTTTAAGACAGTTATTATTTATTAAAGTATTTAGTTATATTCGTTACCTTATGGTGACACTACAATATTCTAAAGGAATATTATATATCCCAAATTCTTAATCTTCTTAGTTGTTAGACAAATGTGATTAAGAATTTGGGATGGACGAAGGATCAGTAGGGTAGCTCAGTGGTTTAGAGCACTTCCCCGGATTGGAAAAGATGCGTGGTTCGATTCCCGCCCCTACCAAAAAATCTCTTTTATTTTATTCACAAATAATTTGTACTTTAAAAAGTAGCGGAGCATGTCAATTGCTTAAAGAAATAGATCTAAAATGTTTGAAAAAATCGCGCCATCAAATAGTATGAATTTTAATTGCAAAATTAAACTTACTACGAGTATATTGGATGCATGTAATGCTTGCCGGTAGATGGCGTTAGTCGTAAGACAAATGTGATTAAGAATTTGGGATGATTGAAGGATCAGTAGGGTAGCTCAGTGGTTTAGAGCACTTCCCCGGATCGGACAAGATGCGTGGTTCGATCCCCGCCCCTACTAAAAATCTCTTTTTCTTTATTCACAAATAATTTGTCCCACATTCATTTCATTCAACCTTTGTAGACATTTATCTAGATATATGATAAACAGTTTGGCTGATAGAACGCAGCCCTGTTTAACGCCGATATTGACGTCAAACCAGGGTGACATTCCATCATCCAGCCGCACACAAGCTCTGCAGTCCATGTAGTTGGACCGCACCGCTTGTAGCAGTCTACCGCTAATACCATACTCCGGCAAAATATCCAGTGTTGTACAAAGTTCCTTTCGTACAACACTGTCAAATGCTTTCTCCAAATCCACAAAACTGCAGAAAACCCTCTGGCCTACAGCCAGATGCTTCTCCACAAGTTGCACAGAGAAAACACTTGATCCATGCATCCTCGACCACACCTGAAACCTCCTTGTACCTCACACAAAAATTCATCAGACACCATCCTCATTCTCCTTTCAACAATCTTACCATACACTTTGGCTGCCAAACTGGTCAAGCTTATTGCTCTGTAGTTTGCACAGTCATAACGTGAACCCTTGTTTTTAAACAAGGGCACGATGACTGCGCTTCTTCAGTCCTTGGGAACCATTCCTGAGCTCCAACATAAATTGAGAAGCATCAGGAAGGATTCCCAGACACATGAGCCTCCAAGCTGAATCATCTCAGCAGACACCATATCAATACCCGCTGCCTTACCATTTTTTTAATTTCTAATCGCCCATTCTACTTCATCCATACTAATGTCATCAGAGGATGCCGGTACCGAATGCTGATCTGTTAGATCACATGTGGCACCAGCATCACCCTGAACATCCGCATACATATCTCCAAAATATTCACTCCATCGGCCTAACACACGTGTTTACGTAAGAATGTCTCCACCTTTACACCTTATTTTATTCATTCTGAAAGCTGACCAACCACTCCGAGATTTCTTCACCTCCCTCCAGAAAAGTTTGGTGTTGCTCTCAAAGTTTTTGGTCAGCCTTTCTTCTGCAATCATATTTGCTCTATCACGCTTCTCTTTTACTAAGGCTTTGGTGTCATTCTTACGTTGCCGGTATATTTCTTTCTTTAATTATATATTTTAACGCCAGTCTGATTAGGTATCAGCCGAGAGCAAGTTGTTGATCCTTAATGATCGTTCAAACTGCAAGTGTACTACTAATATATATACACATATTATATTAGTGCATTACCCGCGGATTAGCCCTATGTTTTTTTTTTGTTTTTTTGTTTAGGCGGGAAAAAGTGTACCTAACCGCACACCCCGTTGTTCGGGGCAACAAACAGGGTAGTGTGGGGCCCTCACCCACTAAATAAACCCGCCGTGTGCCGTCTCTCCGCCTTTATTGGCGGACCACTGGAACTATGTCACGTTCCTTCGGTGGTACCCGCGGCTTAGCCCTAATGATATCCAACGACAGACAAAAACTTTAAGGAATAGGTATTTTGTTATAGGTGCAGTAAAAAGCTGTTATCTAGACATTCCAAACAGACACCTCAATTTTATTTATTTGTGTAGATAAATATACAATGATATACCTACTATAATATTCTAAAAGTAAAAGTTTGTGAAGATATTTGGATGTTTTGATATTTGTCTGTCATGGATAAACACAAAACATTTTTTTACCCTCCTATATTTGGGGATATGCCTAAATGACTATGTACCAATTTTTTAAATGTAGATATACGAAAGACGTCACTGACAGAAGTACAACATACAATATGAACGTAATTCTTAATACTTTATTTTCGAAGTTCTGGTTCACGACACAGAAGATAATGACGAGAGTTCTCACACCCACAGCTAATGATCAATTATAACATTTTCTGTATTTTCTGTATTAAAACAATAAACAAAAAGCTATTAAAACAAACGATCTTCGGATATTATTAACATATTCGCAATATCAGTTAACAAGAGTAGTATTTTAACAAGAAAGGAGATCTCGTGAGCCGTTATTACAGCGACAATATTAATAAATAAAACCTATACAAACGAATAAAACTTAAGTATCTGTTAGTACCTAATGTCTAAATAACAGCTGTTTATTAAGATTTGCAATGCATATGAAAGTTTAATATCATCTATCCCTCAGCTTTTCAGCGTCCAACGCTGGACATAAGCCACCCCAAGAGAGCACCAGCGCGGTGAACGAGTAACGTATATGAAAGTATATACGTTACTCATAACAATATACCAATTCTAAAACTGACAGATAGCTGATGTTAGTAACCTAGGCTACTTTTGGAAAAATAATTAGGGTTCCACACAAAAAAAGAAAATAACTAAATTCTACACGGATGAAGTCGCGCGTAGCAATTAGTATAGTACCTAAAAAGTCGCTATCCGCGTGTATATGTCTCTGATTTTTAACGGTTTCCACTTTAGTTTAAATTATTATCCAAGAAGATCCTAGTTCTTTTTTTTTGAAATAGGGTAAATATTTTTCAAATGCAAAACGGCGATTTGCGGCATGAGCTGGTTAAACCTCAAGAGATACTGTAAAATACTGTATTATAAATTTGTAGTACTACAAAAATCCTAGATATTTTTGTTAGTCAATCGCATCCGTGCGAAGCGAGGGCGAGTCACAAGTTACAGATAATATAGATACTTAATGCTTGAAGGCTACCTCACGATTTCCACAGCGTTTAACGTTTACTTATTTCGAACTCCCACTACTGATAGAAAACTTAACCATAAATTCGGCCTCCTGATGGGAAATGAAGAAAAATAAGTTATATTTTAACAGGTCTTCATTTTATTTCAAATCAATTTTCATGCTTTGAGAAATTAACCATCAATAGCTATTGTCAACATATAAATAAATTGATAAATTGAGTACTTATATATAAATAAATTGAGTACTTATATAATGATACATATTAAATACCTACAGATCCAAAGTGTAACTATCCAAATTCCGGGACAATTTGGAGAATATATTTAAAGTGGTAACCCAGTCACTACTTATTGTGCTTAATAAAAGCACGGGTCTGTTAAAACACGTTTACCTACTACTGTATACATCTCTGGGTACGTACATCAAAATACCATCACCAGCTACGTGAGTCTTTTCACGTTCAATTCAATTCAACACCGGGCCGGGCCGGCTTTAGACTTGTCCCCCCCTCTCTACCCATGGGAGTCGTAAGAGCCGACTGAGGAAATACCGGGGGAGTGGGCAGCAGCACTTCCTCGAGTATTAACAAAATCCACTGCGATCGCCAACCCCCCTTCCGAGCGTGGCAATTACGGCATTATCCCCCCCCCATTTCTTGGGGAGGCCTATGTCCAGCAGTGGACGTTAAAAGGCTGATGGATGGGATGATGGAGGACTACGACTCACGGAGGGGAGGACGATACACTTGTGAAAAAAATAAAGATGCCGATTGGTATCTTATTTATAACACTCGATTGAATGTGCAGTCTTTTAACGCAGACATGTTGAGCAAGTTTAAACGCGTAACATTTTAGTATTCTCTTAAATACTTAATAATACTTTATAATTTTCAATAAACTCAAAACTATTTCGTTGTTTGATGGAAGTCACCAATGATCGCTCTGTTAAGCAAACAAATTTTTCTCAATATATTTTTTCTCCATTTTAAGACAACTTGTCATATCATAATGACTACTACCATTATGATGATACATATATACGTGATTACGAAACCCTGTGGTTAATGCTATCAATAGAAGTTTTATGCCGTATTATTATAGGTACCTACCTTAACCAGCAACGATATGATAATTATATTATTTTTTAATTCGCATATTTACTGTTGGTATTTCTTATTTCTCTAGTAATCCTACATAATATATGTCAAAATCTGTGATCATGTCCTTATGACATTAAACCAAATAATAGAATAACAAAATAGATAATGACAAAAATAATTATTGCGATGACAAAAACACCTTCCGTTTAATTTATAGAGGATACAACAGGGTGAAAAACGTAATAATAATAAAATTTGCTTGCAATCATTGAGGTATAATATTATTATACATTATATACATTATAGGTACCTACCTCTTTGTTTAAAATGAGAAAATGCGGTCACACATTTCACTACAATTAAATATTTGAAGTACATAAATTTATAGCAATCCGAAATTCCAAATGTGATATTTCTATACCAATATAATATATCTATAGCAATATAGTATAGGTAATAATTTGCATTGACTTTTTCACCCAGCAAACATTCTTTCTAGTATGGAAACCTATGCATACTGAATAACACGATCATGTTTTTCTGAGTAAGTTATTGAATATCCGGTTGCCGTACCTAATCATCAAATTCTCTCATGCTTGGTGGCCGCCCACAACTATGTTCACAAAAAGCTCAGTACTACTTCAATCAGATTGGTATCTACGAGTAGGTATATTTTTTATGACAAAGTCCTTTAGTTTTTTAAGTATACCTACTCGTAAATAAATGATCAGTGACATAAGTTACATGTGTATACATATATTTTCGATAAGTAGGTACCGTGTGGACTTTGCTATAACCTCTTACATGTTTTAAGATACGATAAGGACTTGTTTTTGTGCAATGAATAAGACTTATTGTCAATATTATTGGAATACTGATAGTAGCTTCGGGTGGGTCCATATTTAATTATTTTCGCAGAAAGGAGAGTAACTCTAACCTTGTCATATAACTTTGAGTCAGACTGACAAATACCTATTTGATTTAAAAATATATTTTTTAAAAGACTGCACTAGTGAATAATCTTTATATTACGAGTACTTAAAAAAACATAACAGACAAAGTACACCCAGATTAAGAATAACCATTTGCGGATCACACAAAGAATTGTCCTGCATGGAAATCCAACCCATAATATTCGGCAAAGTTCGGAAGTTTGTATCTAAGCCAATGTGCCATAATTTTCATATCTTCGATCTTTAATCAATTTACTCTAAATACACATAGTACAAAGGTTATATAGCTAATGTCATTAAATGAACATGTTCGATGTCGTTTCCGAGGTGTTAGGCACGCCACATAAAACACACATTTAAAAAAAAAAGAGTGAATATCGTTTAGATAGTTTCGGAGTTCATCGTGAGCGAAAGCGAAGTAGCGGGCAGAAACTAATTTAAACATTAATAATTAATAACACTGGAATATCGAGCACCTGTTTCCTATGATTCACTTCTTTATTCAATGTTATATAAACTAATGAAGCCAAGCTTATCGGATTATTACGAGATCATATCATAGAACTGGTATCACTATCTATGGACCCTACTAATGTCACTTAGAATTGTGCAGAGAAATATTATAGTGGTTATAGGTACGGTACTGTTTCTTATGTGCACTTTCTCTTTGATGTTGCTATGCCAAGGTTTGTCAAGACAAAATAATAAAAACTAAATTTAAGCTAACAAACATGTATTTTAATTGGTATGTAATACAAATAATTAATTAAACCTTGTCCTGATTGTTCAGTTTTGATTTTGAATAATTTAAATATCTTATTTTATTTAATAAAATTTTGTTTCATTAGGTAGCTTAATTTGTAGAAAAAAATGATTTACAATGAATTTGTTGTGCTTAAGAGATACCTGATTATGTAACTCAAGATCTTGATACTATACATATTGCAATATATTTTCTTATTGATTTTTATCAAAAAATTCTTAGTAATTTTTCTTAGTTTTTACGGAGAAGAAGATGAGATGAAGATAATCATTTTTTCTACTTAGGTTATATTTTTAAACTGAAAAAGGTCTTTGGTAAGACATGTTAGCAAACCAGTAGGTACTTAATTAGCAACGGTATATCTCTCAGTTTTAGTATAAAACACCATCGTCATGTCACACTGTCCGTGTGGTGTCGGACTAAGAATACAATCACCACCCCATCCTTTCCCGCGGGTGGCGTACAAGGCGACTAAGGAAAGTAAGCAATTATCACCCATTGCATTACTGGTGGTAGGTTATCGGACCCGAAGGGGTCGGCACCACCGTCTCCTGTGTGACCGGCCATGAAACACGTCATTGTGTTTTGGCTGTAGTTCAGCTACAGCCGTTTATTTTTTCATTTCATATCTTAGAAATGAAATGGTGCGCAGTGGCTTGACAATACTCTCGGTATAGTTAAGTCCATGAGCTACGGTTACCACTTACCACCAGGTGGGCCGTAGCTCGTCTGCCACTATTAGCAATAAAAAAAACCGCACATACAATCAATTAGGTAAAGCTAGTTACTTTTTAGTTACGTCAATTAAAAACTAGATAAAAATCATCCTGTTTATTTCACAAGAACAGTCGAAGAGGCTGATAAATTGATAAAATATCGAGGTAAATATCACCGAAAAACTTAAGTGGTTGGGCCTCTTCTAGTCCGTAATATTTCTTCGCGTGTAGTGACTGAACAGCAAAAAAATTTGATCTGCTGCACTAGACTAATTAATTAGGTATATTACGTAAACCTTAGTAATTGCTAAAAACTAGCTTTTTAAAGCTAGTTTTTAGGTTATATCTCAGGTGTCCGATATAGTAGCGGGATAAAATGTAGGTATACCAGTTTTTAGGTCTAATAATGATAGCTCTATCAAATTAAAAAATTGCATCAAAATCCGTTTAGCAGTTTTTACCTGATGCGCGAACGAACAAACAGACAAAAATTCTAACAAACACGGCTATATAGTATATTACAGTAATTTTTTCTCAAATATCTTAAAGCTCTGTTACAGCTTTACAATAAGTATTTAGGATATAAGAATTTGTATAAGTGATCAATTATTATTCAGCGAAGGGTGCACAAGTTTAGATTTCACGGTTAGCCGTGAACTAATTTCGTAACTTTTAATATTTTAATATGGATATTATTTTTGCAATTTTATTCAATGTTATATGTATATTATATATCATTGATACAATCGGTTGTCACATTGACTGATCATGTTTGGAACTTTTCGATGATATTTAGCTAGATTAATTTTAAGAATTCCACGTCCAAAAGATTGAGTAAGTAATTTGTTTTTATATTATATTGACAATAAAATCAGAGAACATTTCTGAATGATAATAATAAATATAAGTATAATGTATTCATCCATCCATCAGCCTTTCGACGTCCACTGCTGGACATAGGCCTCCCCAGAATGAGGGATAGTGCCGTAATCGCCACGCTTGGCAGGCGGATTGGCGATCGCAGTGGATGTTGTTAATACTAGAGGGAGTGCTGCTGCCCACTGCCCCGGTATTCCCTCAGTCGGCTCTTACAACTCCCATGGATGAGAAGGGTGGGACAATTCTAAAGCCGGCCCCACACGGCAAAAGTATAATGTATTAGAAGATATAAGGTGTCACTTGTAAGGTTTTAAAGGTACACCCAGAGTCAGAGCAACTATTTACACTTTTCTCTTGTGTCAAAATTAAACCCACAATGCTCAGTTCAGAGACTCACTACTGAGACACATTGTCTATGCAGTCATTCATTGCGTGATTGAAACGATACAATAAAATTCTGTTAAAAAGAAAGTGTTGTGGTTACTATTGTCCGTGAAGCCAATACTCACGATTGTTTTTAGTCCATCACAGTGAAAACAATAGCAGCTGTTATCGCTAAATACTTAAGTTCTGCTCTTTCCAAATTGAATTTTAGCTGTAGAGCCTTGCTTACCCCAGCACGAATGGGCCGGTTTGATCTGGAAAGTACCACCCTCTCACATAGGAGCAGCGTGTAACAACGGTAGTTACTCCTACCGTTGTGTTTCGTATGATGAGTGAGAACGCCGGAGGCCCGAACTCCTTATTATTCTTCCTATCCCTTTCCTTGGAGATGGCGACGCGAGGGTGATGCCTCTGGTGTTGCTAGCGTCTATAGGCTACGGTAACCGCTTACCATCAGGCCGTATGCTTGTTCGCCATCCATGTAGTATAAAAAAAAGAACATTAACTATAATATTTATATTAAACTTTATCCACAAAAAACATACTGTTCCGAATCAATTTCCCTTGTAATCAGAGGAATGTCAGTCACTTGATGTGGTTATGTTTAATGATATAATCTATTATTGATTGAGAATAGATTAGTTGGCTTCATAGCCATGTATGCGGAGTGTAACATCAAATACCTTTTTCTTATTTATATTGGAATAAATGGTCGTGCCTACATTATTGTCTTATCTGTACCTAGGTAAAGTCACGGTTTTAAAATATAAAATCTAATGTACCTCAAAGGCTAATCAAAAAGTTCTTAGTTTCAATATAGGTACATATAAAAATTACCAATAAGTTACAATAATATTTTAAAAAACAAATGGACCGGTCCACAGCACTTCCCCCGATCGGAAGGGATGCAGGTTTGAATCCTGCTCGCAGTAACGCTCTCTTTTTACACTTTCACAAATAATTTGTTCTTTAAATTAGCGGAGCATGTCAAGTGCTAAAATACGGATCAAAATATTTGAAAATAATATTTTATTGTACTACATGGTCCCTCTAAGACGATTCATTTAGAATAACGCGTTTGCAACTTTTTTATACCTTCCAAAAAACATTTTTCTTGACTCCCGAAAAACTCTAGGGCAGACTAAGCTCCCACCGAAGGTTTGAACCGAAGTTCCAATGGTCTGCCAATAAAGGCGGAGACACGGCACACGGCGGGTTTCTTTAGTGGGTGAAGGACACTACCCTGTTCGTTGCCCTGAATGACGCGGTGTGCGGTTAGAAACATTTCTTCCCTTCTTAACAAAAAAAAAAGAGCAGCTTAAGCGCAGAATTATCATGAAATTTAGTTATTTTTTTTATTGCCAACGGTGGCAGACGAGCAAACGGCCTACCTGATGGAAAGTAGTAACCGCCGCTCATGGACTTTGGCAACACCAGGGGCACAGCAAAGCCGCCGCCTACCGCCACCTACCTTTGTTACACAAATAGGCTCTTTTAATTTTGAGAATAAGTGAAAATCACTAGGGAATAAGTTCTGAGAATATGGTGGGTGATTAAAGAGATTGCACATTAATCAGCACTGCAGATAGTGTTAAACGCAATTTGCCATCAATAAGCAGAAGTTTTATCGTGAAGAAAGAACATGCCCAATGACAGTTTTCCACGAAGTTTTTCTTTATCGCTTTACGGACTTGGAATTTAATTTGCACAATAGGATCCAGTAATAGTCAGTTCTTTTGACAACTAATCACTAAAAGTATTCCTTCACTATCCCTGAACACAGATGCCACAATTTTAAGCGCTAGAGCCACTCGAAATTTCTTTATGTACGGAGAGAATGATCGTATCCAAGATATGCTTTGTCTTTTAGTTTCGGGATCAAAACGGTGGACCCTTTCATCCATAGTGACAACACGATTGCAAAATTGATCTAATGTTTCAGATGACTGGAATATTTCGTGATTACAAGGAAAAAGTTTCATCAAAATCGGTTTAGTAGCTATTGCGTGACGCGTGGACAAATCAACAGACAACAATTCAAAGGTTTTTTGTAATTTTCAGACGTCTGTGTGTCTAGCCAAGTTGCATTCTATGATCGCTAACGCTAATAGAAAACTATTAAAATATATGGAAATTTGACATCTCTAACGTTAAGTCACGTGACTTAGCGTTATAGATATTGTTAAAGACTTGATAAATATAGGTTCCTTATCTAAGGTTAAAGATATCAAATTCCTATACATTTAAATAGTTTTCTATTAGCGTTAGCGATCATAGAATGCAACTTGGCTAGGCCCACTGAATAGCCTAATATGTAGATAGGTAACGTTATTTTTTTTTCCAAATATAATGTTCAGACACAGCTCTATTAAGAATTAATATTTTTATTTATTACCTACTCTATTATTACTTGTTATAATCACCTCGCACAATAAGTAATACTTACTTATAAAGAACATTGCTAATATAAATACAAAAGATTAATATACCTACGTAAGTAATGTATTTATTTCATATGCACTTAATTATGTCTGTTTTGTAACGCTTCTGTTGTTTCAATTTTGTAGGAACCGAGCCACGGCATTCTTTTTCTACTAATTTTGCAGCGGATTTCATTAATATTTCGTAATGAACGTTCCGTTTAATTTAATACTATTATTACAGAATTAATATACGCGTAGGAATTAAAAGCAGGTGACGATATTCAATCGCAAAAATGTACCTATACCTTTTATTTCACACATTTTGAAGTAAAGTTTCTTAGGCAGCAATCGATGACATTGGTCAAGAAGTTGAGAGTTAAGTTTCAGGGTCACGTCACGTTTAAGCACATTTCATAAGTCTAGAGAGAAGAAAGATATAATATAGACAATGAAAATAATTCTGTATAAGAAGAAAAAATAACGTAAGTATGTATAATATAGAATATATATATAGCTATAGAATTAAATAGTGCCGTGCATGCGTGCGTTCTGTATCTACTCGTCAGACGCTGTGTAATTAGTATTTTAATGATTTTTGTTCTGTGATTTTTGAATAGTGAAGACTTTTTAAGAAGTTTCACTTCGATCATAATGTCTTTTGTCTTGCACCTTACTACAATTTAATTAATCAATATGGTGAATCAAGCTGTGTGTGCTGTAGTATCCTTACTGGTCACGTGAAAGTCACTCATGAAGCGAAAGATAGTAATCTACGCGATAGAGGTAAACTAGAGAAGGCGAGCGTGCACGAGTACTGGGTCTGCGGGTGAAGAATTACCCTATTTTGTCACATGAGCTTTATTACGGATAATGCACCTGTTTGAAATGATTAGTCATACCGAATGGACTGGATGCTCATATAATTTCCTTGTTTTATCAGAATAGCGAACGTAATTGGAGCATTCGGAATTCTATGAATGTTGTTGCGTCAATTATATTGTCCTATAAACAACCTACGTACACGCAATTCTGTAATTGGGATAATGAATATGCAATTACTATTTTATACATTGAAGGTATGTATCGAGAATGGAGAGGGAACGATAAGAGAAAATTAAACAACGACTGTTTAATATTACCTATGGTTAGACCACACTAGGTGCTTCGCAGTCGATCACATAGCAAACGGTGGCGCAGACCCTCTCGGCCTGATATAAAGTGAGCACCCCCACGTGGTACCAAAGTCTACCACTGGTTATACAATGGGTGATGACTTCCCTTAGTCGCCTCGTACACACACTCAGGGGAAAAATTGGAGAGCATTTATGTCCTGTCTTTTTATTTGTTTTTAACACATATTTCTGAAATTACTGAATGGTTCTCAATGGATAATCACGAGTAAATAGAGCTTGGGGTGGAGGCGATATAGTCGATGTCAGGAAAGAAGGTCTAAACTCAATTTCACGCAGATGACCTGGTGTATAGGGTTAACGGGGCTTGAAATCACAAAACTGGTTGCAAGCAGTAATAAATCCTGATTTCAATATAATAGTCCGGTCTTTGACCAAAAATAATGAGTGGACTTTCTCTTCGTTTTTTTTGGAATCCTGCAATGCAAATCGCGGGGATTTTGAAAATATACAATTTCACGGATAAATAATAAAATAAAATAAAATTTTAATGCACCATGTTTTTATAACGGACCCGTTATAAAAACATGGCGCATTATTTTTATTTAATTATTATTATTCTTTTTTCACATTTTCATGCATTGTCATCCACTTCTGAGCTATAGTCCAAATTTCAAGTACCTATCTAGCTCATCGGGGAGTTAGTTTAAAATCAATTAGATACAAAATTCCTCCCGGGTAGACAAACAAAAACATGGTAATAATAAAAATACCCAGACTGAACAACCATTTCAATCATTTTTGGGTCACCCACAGATATCGTTTGTGTGGGAATCGAACCCACAACACTAGGCATGGAAGGCTGGTATCTAAACGCCATTGACCCTGTTTTTATTGTGTAGCATGACAAAAAGTTAAATGAAATCCGGGCGCGCCATCAGAAGAACTCTGTGTGTTGCGAGCAAAGCTAATTTATAAAAATAAACTTAATTTAAATAGTGACAGCAGTAGTAGTACCTAGGCCTATAACCGCCCCCTGTGATGTTATCAAAATATGGGATTAGCACAAATCGGGCTCATCTTGCCCTGTATATGAAGCGTCATCAGCGCGTTAGAGCATAATAAAATTACAAAATAAGGAAATAAAATCACGGAACCAGTTAAGAAATGAGAATACGATTGTTGTAAAATGTGAATTGATGGTTACATATTATCCATGATACTTTTATCATTGCGCTATCCAACTCCTATGATTTTACCTGTAGGTACCTTACTTATTTTACTTGAAAATGGTCATGATCACCCAATTACTATTCGAGCACCTAGGTACTCGATACGAGAACCTCACATTTAAAAACCTTTTTAATGTATGATATGCTTAGGTAACGTTTTGATAACCCCATTGTGTGGCTTAAATTGAACACGAGATCTTTGTACGTCAGCCTATTATTCTTCTTACCAAATTATTAAAGCAAACTGTAGGGCTCTGTTTTTCTATTAAAAAATCAGGGCAAGTGCCCAGGGCCGCTATCCATGAAGCCGTCTAATCATTGCCAGATCAGCAATCGATAACCGACATTGCTAAAAAATAATTGTAGTTTGCAAGTGTAGAAATTTGCTTATAGATATACCATCTACCTATTCAATTAGCCTGTTTTAATAAAAATAAGTAGATTTTAATGTAATTCAATACGTAATGCTTATTATATCTATTTAATAAATTATATGTATTAATTAATTATTCATAATTTAGTTTTATATTTCCATGATATCATCGAATATATTGATTTGTATGCTTGATATATTAATAGAGCACACATGGCATTGAAATGAACAATCTATACTACTTATTATAAAACTGTAAAAAAATACTGTACCTACACGGCGTTATTTTTTTAGCCTTTTTGTCTGTTTTATTATTGGCGCATCATCTAAAACCACTGAACCTATATTGCTGATTTTTTTTAATAGAGAACAAATTTGTAAAAGTGGAAAAAAAGAGATTTAATGCTAGCGGGAATCGAACCTGCGTCTCATGCAATCCGGGGAAGTGCTCTGGACCGATAAGCTGCTGCAATAGCTTCTTCTTTAAAGTAGCTGAGAATGTCAAGTGTCAAGTCAAAAACCTTTTTAAAAGACTTAACAACTGGTACCTTTATATATTAATCGTTTTTATCTGGCCCGAGCGGGTTGGTACTGCCAACCTACCAACCCATCTGTCGTGTAGTCAACCGTGAAGTACCTCAGTGTGTATTCGTGAAATGAAATAGTGAGTAGCGGCTTGAGTAGTAGATACTACATTGGCTTTGTTGAGTCCATGAGCGACAGTTACCACTTACCATCACGTCGGCGGTGGCTTGCCTTTGCTAAGCAATAAAAAAGCTGTAAATTTATTAATGAATTCCTTAAAAACAAAATTTATTTATAAACAATTACAAAAGATTTTGAATCAATACCAAATATTAAATAACAATATCACGTACGCACCTTTAAATAACACGAATGCTAGTAAAACTGAACTTAAAATCTTCATTGTGAGCACTACACTATAATTTTAATTTTCATTTTAATTCTTTTAGTAGAAAACTTTCATGTTATGCGGTGTTTACAAATAAGCGCGTTCGGCGAGTTACGTCCGATGCGGTGGCGAGACAGCGCGGCCGCCACACTGCGACAATGCGACTTGACAGACAACTGTACGCCACTGTCGATTTCCCTCGCTTATAAATTACCCTATAATGCAAGTAGGTACGTCAGCTGCAGAAGGTGTAAGGTTTTCCAGGCGAAATATAGTTAAGTATGAATACGCAAAGCTGAATTATAATACAATATTATGTAGAGGAGTGGTAGAGCTTGCTGTCCTTGAAAATGCTTTTCTTTATGTACCTACTTAACTATAATTATTTTTATCATACTTATTTCCTCTTTTCATATAAATTATTGAATTACAGTAAATACGAATTAAAATTCATTCAAAGCATATTTATCTACTATAACATAACACCAATCTAAAGTTTTTGTTTGTTTGTTCCAGCTAATGTCCGAGACGGCTAGATCGATTTAAACGGAACCCACTGGAAGATAGCTATGTTATAGGAAGTAACTTGTGCTACTTTTATTTTGCAAAAACAAAAATAATAGCCAAATTCTATGCAGACTAAATCCCGGGTAGTAGCTAATCTATAAAAATAAATAAAATTTAAGTGTCTGTTTGTAATGTCTAAACAACAGTTTTTTACTTTAAAGTAGATAAGTACTAATTATTATTTGTGAATGAGGAAAAAGAGAACTTTAGTGCAAGCGAGAACCGAACCTGCGTCCCTTCCAAATTTACATGCATGAATCCAATATGGTAAGTTTAATTCTGCAATTAAAATTCATATTATTTGATGGCGTGATTTTTTAAACATTTTGATCTGTATTTTTAACACTTGACATGCTCAGCTACTTTAAAGTACAAATTATTATTTGTGAATGAGGAAAAAGAGAACTTTAGTGCGACCGGGAAGTTAAGTAAGTTTTTGATCTGTATTAAAAATACAGATCAAAAAGCTTTTTACTTAGGTAATGCATATAAGAATATATAGCGTACGTAACCTATAACAAAATACTGATTTTGAAGTTGTTGTCTGTGTATCACTAGCAGATATCTGATGTTATAAGGAGTAACTTAGGCTACTATTGTTTTAGAATAACAATTAGGGTTCCGCACAAAAAACAAAATGACTAAACTCCAGGAGGACGAAGTCGCGACTAGCAGCTAGTAAGTAATATAAACGTATAACTCTATGTTTAAATAATATGTTTAATAACTGGTAGAAACTACGAATAGAAGAATATAGCTCGGCTGGACAGCATTCGGAAAGCTGTGGAAGATCTTAACACCTATACGAATTCTGGTGGTGGATCAACAAAGATTCGGGAAATTGTTGGATGCAGTCCGCACATGAGCGCTCATCGTTGTACTATCATTAAGAAGGAATGTGCTATCGAAATTCATAGTCCCGAGCAGATGTCACTATGGTTGAATTCTGGAACGGTTTTCCAGGAGATTCAGGTTCAAATGCTGCTCATGATTATTATTTTTGATATCACATTTTCGCACACTTAAACAGACTTCTTCAATAAGATCTTACTTACTTATCATCACGCTATCTCCTTTGTGGTGTTTCTTCTTGCATACATCGCTCGCTTCCTCAACATTCATAATTCTCTTCATACACGCTCGCCGGTTTCGGAGGCTCCTAACTCCACCTTCCTTCAATACATGATCGATTTGGTCTAAGTAGGGGTCGTGTCTCGGTCTCCCCCTGTACCTACATTCTTCCGCTTGCGCATTGTACCTATATCTTCTTAACCAGTCGCATCTGGCATTCTTTCCACATGTCCGAACAATCGGAGCATTTCTTTTTGATGTGAAACATCTAATGCGTAGGGAGGGTAAAATCGGCTGTTAGCGTGGCGACGCTTTTATTGTACCTACTTGTCCCGTTCAAATCTTGCACGTTAAATTTGACACTGCACTTCCGGGTTTCCAATTGAGCTGAAATTTTACACGCATGTGTATATCACGTGAAAATGCAATATTATGATGACATGGAGCTGATCTGATGATGGAGCTGGAAGGTGGACATAGGAACTCTATAATGAAACGGCGCAACCCCATCGAGTTTGGGCTCGCATTATTCGTCTTGCCGAGTACTATGTGCCAGATGCCAGATGGTATCCAGGGGCTGATGATGAAGCTGGAAGGTGGCCACAGTAACTCTATAATGAAATGACGCAACCCCGTCGAGTTAGGGCTCGTTTGAAATGTCCTGACTAGAACTTCAGTCATAGATGATATCCAGGGTCTGATGATGGAGCTGGAAGGTGACCATAGGCACTCCGTTATAACACGACATAACTCCATCGAGTTTGGGCTCGTATGATTTGTCTTGACGAGTGCTTTGTCTCTAGATAGTATCCATGGTCTGACGATGGAGCTGGAAGGTGGCCACAGTAACTCTGTAATGAAACTACGCAACCCTATCGAGTTTATACTCGTTTGATTCGTCTCGAGGAGTACTTTGTCAAGTTAGGATCAATTTATTTCTACAAAATAATTTCGATGTTTTCACATCTGCTAGACGTCCCGCGACGTCTAGTTTTTTTTTATTGCTAAGGATGGCAGACGAACCACGGCCCACCTGATGGTAAGTGGTAACCGTAGCCCATAGACTCAACTATTGTCAAGCCGCTGCGCACCATTTAATTTCTCAGATTAGAAATGAAATAATAAACGGCTATCTTCTACTACAGCCAAAACACACTGACGTGCTTCATGACCGGTCACACAGGAGACGGTGGTACCGACCCGATCGGGCTCAATAGCAAGTGAGTACTCTCGCTTGGTATCCAGCCCTAGCACCAGTAATGCAATGGGTGATAATTGCCTACATCCCTTAGTCGCTTTGTACGACACCCGCAGGGAAAGGATGGGGTGGTGACACTTGTATTCTTAGTCCGTCACCACACGGATAAAATTCCTTTCGCATCTTTACGCCAATAGATACTCTCTTTCATACCTACTCGCTCTCTTACGTCGTCGCTACGAATAAAAGAGTCTTTTTATCCGATGATCGACTTTGCCTATGATATAGGTACTTATTTAGCCGATGATGGTGCCAGGAGGTGGGTACTGGAATTTGTCAGTGGCTACTACTACTAGTAACAAGAGTCCAGCATATTCAGCTTGGTAACGAGGTTCTGATGACACGAGCCAGGTGAATTGGTTTTTCAGTGGCCACTAAAAATTACCAGTTTCTGCTACTCATAACTACTATTTGTGTTGATGAGTCCATTAGATTGTTGTTATTAGTAGTAGAACTATTATTACATCCCCCGAACACGATACCTGCAAAAAAATAAACTGGGAAACTATTCATAATCCGCTTCCACACGGACGGACATGCCCTTAAGTTTGGCCACTGTCAAATACCTAGTTAGTTGCTTTTTTGCCTGAGAATTGTTTGCTATATTTTGTTTAATCTGGTTGATCTGCGATGTTATTAAATTGAAATTGCTGTAGGTATAGCCAAAAAATTTTTGCGATGTTTTCAATTTTTTTAAGGTTGAATGTTTGGGAAATAAATGTACCTGAATCAGGGTAGGGTATATCAGCCTTTTAACGTCCACTACTGGACATAGGCCTCCCCAAGAGAATGCCACAACGAGCGGTCCCGTCATGGGGGATAATGCCGTAATCGCCTCGCTTGGCAGGCGGGTTGGCGATCGCAGTGGATGTTGTTAATACTCGAGGGAGTGCTGCTGCCCACTCCCCCGGTATACCCTCAGTCGGCTCTTACGACTCCCGTGGGTAGAGAGGGGTGGGACAATTCTAAAGCCGGCCCCACACGGCCCTCTTTTTAAGCGGGAATAACGTATGATTATCCTGAGTTTTTTAGCGATTGCCGCGCGTTATTTGTTTAGATGTACTTATAGTTTGTGATTTTAAATTATTTTTGGTGTTGGTTTGTTGTGTCTGTTTGTTTAGTGTATTATAAAACTGTACCTAAATAAAATGTTGTTGTAGTATAGTGTAAATAATTTTCGGTTAGATATTATCTTTAAAAGTCTACTTAAATTTAATCAAAAATGTCATTGGGTCAGTAGTTATGGCGTAAATGCATAATACACATTTTATTTTATAAAGTGTATTAGTAAGGATTGACCCAATTCTGAAGTCCACGCAGACGAAGCCGTGGGCAGAATCTAAATACATATATCTTAGATCACAATTTCAATTCACTTAGTAGACAGTAATCTATTGTTAAGATTGTTAACTGCTCAACGTGCGTACATAGCTATATTAAATAACGTAACCTCAAATAGCGCACGATGTACTATACGACGATAATCAAAAGATATCGTTAATATATTAAAGCGTGAAAATAATAGGCGTTTTAAAAATAGCACATCGTTATTTAACGATTTAAAAAAAATAGCCGTTGCGAACACTCCTAGTCGCAAGCGCTTGCCGCAAGCGCCCTTTGATCTGTGTCCAAAAACCGATACGGATCGAATACAAGCGTCCACAAGCTCACGCAAGCCAAGCCAAACGCCCTCTTTACACGCTTGTGCTTGTAGACGCTTGCCGAGCCTTGGCAAGCATGCAAACGCACCTTATGGAAATTACTATTATAGTGTTATATGCTCTTTGGAAATGACAGTTTTTAATGGTCATGTCATAATTCGTCATCTGCCGTGAAAAGATAGCAATAAACTAAAAACGTTAAAGGGAAATTTTATGGTGATATTCAACCTGAGATTCCCCACAAACCTTGGTTTTCTAAATTCAAAAAGGCTGATAAGGCTACCACCTCTACCATCTGTCGGTTACGTTTAAACCATTCTTGCACTCCGGTATTCCTTGCTAAACTTAGGATTAGAGATAATTCCATTTGCGAATGTGGTCTGGCTCAAGGAAATATAAACCATATATTCTTTTGTTGCCCTAAATTAAACTGTTCTTTATATAATATTTTACCAACTGAAATCTCTCGTCCTTCATCTTTTAAACTTCTTTTGTCTCTTGTATTTACTCCATTTATTAAAACACTTTGTAAATTCATAAAAGTTAATAAGATTAAATTGTAAATGTATGTACATATTATAGAGGTAAAGGGTATTTAGTTTAAAAAAAAAATAGTTTTGGTTTTGTTTATATTGTATTCGTATAAGTAGTTTTATGTCATGTAGTTAGAGTTGTATTTTTTGTTTCAGTGTATATCTCATGGTAATCCGTCGTGTTGGACTCATTTTTCACCGTTTATTTCTCTTTCACCGAACAAATTTCCTTCGTTTGACGGTCTACCTTAAATTAATACTCGATATTGGCGAAATTGTGCTCACACTGCCACAACAAGAGCCATTAAACAAGAAGATAAGATAAGATAGCAATAAACATCTCCATTACGTTACGTTTGTGCCATAGATATAGTAACTTGTGCCAAGGAATTCAAAACGCCGCCTTTATTAGCGGTTTTTCATAAAAAAAACGTCAGGCTAAACAACTTTAAAACGAAATCACAATTTCTTATTTATAATGTGTAGGTACCTAATCTTTTTAACACACGACCACCGAGGCTGTTTTTTATACACTATCTAAATTATTTCTTACTAGCTGCTACCCGCAACTTCGTCTGCGTGAAATTTACTTAGTTATTTTCTTTTTTGTGCAGAATCCTAATTATTTTTCCAAAATAAAATTAGTGATCCCCATCCCACGAGTCTCGTCCAAATCGGTCCCGCCGTTCAGGAGTTTAGTCGCGGATGTGTATTCGACGTATATACCTATGTATTTGAATCTATTCATTCACAATTTAATGGGTTTCTTATTTGCGCGGTATTTTAATTATTTTTCAAAATAAAAATAGCTCAAGTTACTCCTTGTAACAACAGCTATCTGCTAGTGAAAATCGCGTCCAAATCCTTTTAACCATTCCGGAGTGGTATTCATTCACAATTTTTTTTTACGCAGAGCTCTAAACATTTTTCTAAAATAAAATAGCCCGAGTTAATCCTAGTAACAACAGCTACCTGCTAGTGAAAGACCCGTCCAAATCGGTCTAATCATTCTGGAGTGGTATTCATTCACAATTTTATGGGTTTTATGTTTTACGCGGAACCCTAATTATTTTCCGAAATAAAAGTAGTCTTAAGTTACGCCTTGTAATAACAGCTATCTGCTAGAAAGTCCTGTCCAAATCGGTTCAGCCGTTCCTGAGATTAGGCAGAACAGACAGACAGACCGATGGACAGACAGATAAAAACTTTAAAAATTGGTAATTTGTTATAGGTAGCGTATTATAATCTCGTACACATTTCATCCATCCATCGGCCTTTTAACGTCCACTGCTGGACATAGGCCTCCCCAAGAATGGGGGATAGTGCCGTAATCGCCACGCTTGGCAGGACTCCCGTGGAGGAGTGGGACAATTCTAAAGCCGGCCCCACACGGCCAATTTATTTGTTTGTATAGATGAATTAAAAAAGTTTTAACTAAAACTGATATAAAATTTACTTGAAAGAAAACAAACAAATTGGACTTCACACATTTATTGTATTTTTGTCTAATAAAAATACTATATTAGATAACTATCATAGAGAATATCTACAGCAATTGACAGTCTTGCTGGTTGTACACTCCCCAGAGCTCCTGTGATGCATCTAGTGCAAACTACAGGATTAACTTCTTACCATACATAATTCATTTCAAAACTTAATTTACAGCCCTAGCTTTATTTTCATGTATCGAAGAATAAAACTGAAATTTTACAAAAATAACACCATTGAATGGATTATATTCACTTATTGCACTATGAATGGAGAAGATCAAGATAAATATTGTATTATTATTACAGAGATTTACATTTGGGATGGTTTGTTGTCAGCAAAACAGATGACGATTCACAATTGTCTGCATATTGATACCTAGTTATCCATACAACTTTCAAATGAAAAATGTTGTCTTCTGTAAAATATTATACTCCTTCGTCAAGATGGATGATTAGATCAGTTTGGTGCTCGAAAATACAAATGTTAAGTGGTTGATTTTAGGATAATATTCTATTTCATCCATCTTGACTAAATATTTTTTTATTACGTATAAAATTGCACACTAATAAAAATAATCAATTAACTTTTTTTTTTATACAACAGATTACCATTTTAATCCAAAATTATAGTGCTGGTAGTTTCACATTCATATATTGCAGCTATGTGATCCTTTGAAGATGTAAACAAACATGAATAAGTGAGGAATCTCACTTTCAAATTTCCCAATGGCATTAAGTACTTAACTGATTTAGGCACAATTACATTCACTTCCGAGTCATTTTCTCATCTAAAAAGTAATATTCTACATTTAAATTCATAAAATTTTACAACACACATGACATCTTTTTACCAACGTTAGTAGATACAAATAAGATATTAATATTGTACATTTATTGTTTTAAATACATACAGATCAGTAGTTTGCTTTATTCCAAATTAAGCACAGTAGAACACATTTGGGGAACGAGAAATTAGTTACATAAATGATAATTTAGTAGCGCCTAAATATAAAGATTCGTAAACTCAAACGAAAGGAAATTAATTTTAAAATCCTATAATTAACAACTTTCACCACTACATGCACATTGCAAAATTATTCAAGTGGTCTACTTAACCTAATTATATTATGTACATAGTGTACTATAATAATGGGCTAAGCGATATACAGTAAACTCATTTGCAGAAATCAATATTTCAATTTAATTTAAAGATTTCCAAAGACATTTACAAATGAGAGTTTATTTAAATATCATAGCCATTAAATAAATATAAATGTATAGAATTGCACCTCAAGTACTTTAATATGATGAACAGTTGAAAGTTCTCATTCAAATATTGTTAAAGTTGTTATGCCTGTACATTAAACTCTCAGCATCAATACTTAATATACAGTAGGTTTTTTGTTCAAATCAACAGAATTTTTAGAAATACAGTGTACTTTTGTTTTAACCTACAAAACTTGCCTTACAACTCTATGAATGTGGAACAATCTACATTTCTACACACAGTATATACATTGTAATTATATACACAAATATAACTTGGCAAATGTGTCGAGCAAGATCAATCATGCCATACCATGAACACACATTAGTATTAACTACTCGATACAAATTATACTTTTGTGCATCCATGCCAAAACACCCATTACAGCATCTGACGAAAAGCTTATGTGTCTAAAGATAAAATGTAACATATTATGTTCACTACAGTGGCAGATAAATTGGTAACTAGCAATTCTTATTGTCCAGATAGGTGTAGCTTTACAACTTTTATCACCTGACTATTTATGGTTGATAACAAGATATCATACACACAAGTGTTCTTTTATTGTTTTTTAATGCTCAAATCATCAGAAATCATACTTATTATTGTATCATACAAAACAGAGAAGCCCCAATAGCTTTAAATAATTATATTTGTACTCATGCAATATCTGCAGAAAATCTTTAGAGAATATCTATTATATAATATAATACACTACAAGTATATTATGTACAAATTAATTCAATGAAGACTACATACAAAATTAAAGTTGAATGACTCATGAAAAACAAATGATATCAAATCTGTGTACTTAATGTTCTGTCAATGGATATAAAATATATTTTTGTGCGCTTTTGATACCCGAACAACTATAGTGAATTAAGTATGATAGTATGGGTAACCAGCACTCGTCATGACTGAATAATTTTGGTTGATATGTTCGTAAATTGTTAAGTGACATGATGCAAGAACTGTGTGAAGCCCCAGAGCACGCCTCATAAAACAATGTATGGAAAATAACTTTATGCTGTTACTTAACTATACACCATGTCACAAAATATTTCATTTACACAGTTGTATATTTATACAATCATAAATATATTTATTTGTACATTACACATGTGATTTTACTTTTAGAATATTTACAAATAACATAACATTTCAACCTTCACCTCTATACACATTATCTAGAATCTAGTGTTACTAAAATTATCAGGGCTGTAACCTATAAATATATATCTAATGTGCCATTTCAAATAACTGTTACAGTGTTGATAGCATATTCAAATAATCTGCTACAGTGTTGTGGAAATCATTAGACTGTAACAGTTTCGTTTAAACTTAATTTAGAACAGTTTTTGGGACCTTTGAGGTAAACAAATATTATTTTACTTCTATTCCTGTTACGAACAAGACTTACAATATAGGTTACATAAATCTTAATAAATTGATAATATATAAATTAAAAAATAAATAAACAATGATCAGTATATCCAATACAACCAAGTAGATCAGGCTAAGAATCAATGGAGAAGTTTTATGTGTTTTTTCTATATTTAACCAAAGAAAAAAAAATACGTGCTTTATGGCGGCACCTCATCTGATGCTACCAAGATTTTATGTACATTGATTACCAATAGATTAGGAGTCGCGACCATATCGCTTAGTCAAGTCACTCGCGCGTTTCAAAAGCTGCAGGCCATTAGCAAGCACAACTTCATAGTGCCATTAGAAATTACAAATGATACTTTCACATTTTAGTTAATTTTATTAACGTTCTTATACTTTTAATTTAAAATTTCTCCATTGGTATATATTTAATTATTTGGGTGAACTATATTCTGCTGTCTGTTTAGTTTATATAGATCACACTTATTGTCCACCTCAAAGACACAATCACATCGAAGTGTACTACACCATTAATATTTTACAAAACTATATCAACATAAAGAAATTTATCTAGCTGTTTGGTAGATGAATACTGTCCCGAATGTTATATACACAGCATGACCAGGGCCCACCATTAACAAACCTAAAAAATTTAATGCTCTATATGTCATGAAAGCCATAACACAGTCAGCCAACTAAATGTGTAGTTTTTAGTGTTTTAATATCTCTATTATTTATGTATTTTAATTAAGTATAAAATTTTATGACTGACTGATAGAGATGACACTGAACAACTATATACATATGTCCACTTACTTCTACATTAGAACAATGAGGCTCATAGCAGTAGAGGTGCTAAACATTTCGTTAAGTTTCAATCAATTATAAATGCGTTCGTTTCATTCCGTTTTTGCATGAGATTATGTCATTTGGGCAAGTTCTTCCATATTTGTTGCCGTGATTTTAGTCAGACTTAGAACATACATGTATATTGTCAATCAAAGCCTGCACATCATCCATAGTTAAACAAAATCTATATAACGATATATAGAAACAATAATAATAATCAAAAAATAAACTGTAATATTGCAAAGTTAAGCCTCGAAAACTAGGCATGGCAACAAGTCAATAGTAAACATATCACAGACTGTAATTTGACAGATGGTAGATCTGGCAATCTCTGCCTACTACTGCCTAATGCTATAATAAATGGACTATAACAATACATTTAATAATATTATTATACACTACATAAAAACTGTGTCTATGCATTACAGGTTACTTTATTGATTTGTTTATGATAGGCCCCAAGATCTGTTAGACTCAAAAGTATATTTAAAATCAAGCAAAACTATTAAATAAAATTAAAAATTATTTTCTACAATATATTATTGGAAGTAGTTTAACCTAAATATTCAAAATTATGCCAGTCTAAGATATTTGTGTTGATTAATCACAGAATCTGATGCACTGCAGATTATGACTGGCACTTAAAACATAAGCTATGTGTAGGTATATTACTTTTAAAAGAAACCATTTTTATTAAATCTACAATTTATTCCAAATTAAACTTCTATCCACCAATTTCACAGCAGTATCAGATTTTTTAACTATTGAAACCTTGACCTTTTGACGCCCTAGTTCTCTATTTTGTATATGCAAATCAATCTATTTAAACATGAATAACATTCATGGTTAAAATTTTGCATTTAATTAAAAAATAGCAATAATTTATATAGCTTAGTAATTTTGTGATCTACGCCCGCGTCAAAGGCAGGATTACTGGGAGACCCTGCTCCAAATGTAACATAAATGCTATCGCTATACAGACAATTTTTAAGGAATTCAAGAACAATATTTAAAATTTATAGTATTCCTGGAACGATCGATAAGTTTAGGCAACTTTCACCCGGCCGACATTTTTTGTTATACTACTCTTGCTTAGTTCGGAAGGTACAATAAGCATTGGGTCCTAGCTATCAAATATCATTCTGGCAGTCGTTAAAGTTTGGCAGAATCCTAAATCTAAAAACCTAACTCCAGTCTTGTTCCGAAGTCGCCAATTGTCTCACTAGTTGGGTCGCGGAGACCAGAGAGGCCGCGCGTATGTGTACACAGTGATTATCAGCTAAAACCGAACAGCCCCCTTAAAATGAAAAACGAAACGTTAGACGAACTTTCGTTTCACTTCATTGTGATTATTTGTGATTGGTCGTCTGAATCACGCGTCGAAATCTCGACAAATCAGGAATCACGCGTCGGACTGTTGATCAATTACAATGACTCGAAACGAAAGTTCGTCTAACGTTTCGATTTTCATTCTAAGGGGGCTGATCGGAAGCCAATCCCGCAAAGCTTCTTATAAGGCAAATAATAATACATGTTAACATGTATATGCTCAAGAAACGGATCGCAGGTACATAAACTATACCTTAATAAAAATATGATGTCTGATGG
Organism: Leucoma salicis; assembly: GCA_948253155.1. Lineage (NCBI taxonomy): Eukaryota > Metazoa > Arthropoda > Insecta > Lepidoptera > Erebidae > Leucoma > Leucoma salicis. Next base: position 12,085,645 of record OX411811.1, read on the forward strand.
AATTTACAATTGTGGAGAGAATACATAATGAACCAATTTTGGGTTTTAATATGTATTTATTACATGCAATGAGCACAAATGTAACGAGCGGATCATAAGCAACTGTGTAATTGACCAGGACGCCAATTGCCATTCAGAGTTAACCAGGTAAGTTTGAAAATTAAGATTAAAAGGCGACGCGCCGACATGAACCTGCCTCCAGATTGTGTATTTAATAATAATTTATGTATTGTATATTATATTTGGGACACTAATGAAACTTAAAAAAAGATATACTTTATCATCTTGACCAGGGCCAGTGAGATGAAAAATGCTTTAGAGTTTTGAGTTTAATTTAATTGGATTTAAATTGATATTTCATAAAGAATCAAATTTTGATTGATATTTGTGTGTTTAGAGGCTTTAAGTCGGGACAAAAAGACATGTAATCATTAAAAAATGCATAGGGTTTTATCCTAATATTAAATTTTCTGATATCTATGCAAATTCTTCTTGATATATATACTTGAAAGATATACGAATTAATACTAAATTCTGAGCACAAACGAGAAAAAAATCTAGTAATCATTTGAAAAAATATACTATACTATATTGTACATTATAGAATGTCGAGGGTGGTTTAAAGATTCAGTAAACATGTCCCCTGAAGTCACATCAGACGTGGCTGGCCGCCGGCGACGAGCGGACGCGGAGTGTGGCGGGGAGCGGTCACAGCTTGCGCGGGCGCGTGAGGCGGCGCTTCTTGCGCTCGGGCGTGGAGGCGGGCGCGTCCGCCGACGCGCGGCGGCGGCTCGCGGGGCTCGACGACGCTCCCTCTTGCTCGCCCTTTTGTTCTACCTTACCCTTCACCTCAAGTTTCCCCTCCGATTTCACTTTCACCTCCACTTTAGGCTCCAGCTTCGTTTTCGCTTCCGTCTTAACGTCAGATTTAGGCTTCTCCGGCTTAGGATCGGAGCGCGTCGGGTCTGTGGGAGTATCGGGAACGGCACTAACAGCCGCCGGGGTCTCGGCTTCTACGACGCTAAGTTCTGCCTCTGTCGACTCGGCACTCGTACCGGCACTCCACTATAACGTTAAACACAGTGGAAAATGTGAAATCGGAAATAATTTAATGTATAGTGCTAAGCATGTCAAATGCTAAAAATATATCTAAATATCCACTATAACGTTCCAAAATATTAACATAGATAGATAGGGGTAGGCAGAGGTGTATTACACACCCACGACTCGCCAGCTATGTTTGAATCCCACGTAATAGGGGGCGAGCGTATTGACGTCTACCGGGCACATTTCCTAACTCCGGGTTGCTACTGAGAATTTTTCTTTTTAGGAAAAAGCTCAATAGCTTTGCCCGACCCGAGGATCGAACCTAATGATTAGCAGTCGCATACACTACCGCTACACCACCGAGGCAGTTAAAATATTCTTGTCAAAAACTGTAAAAGTAGTGAACAGTTAACAAAACATAGACTACCAAGACATTTACAAACACATTAATTAGAAACAGTGACAATAGGAAAAGGAAATTAAATTTGTATCCTAAAAACCAATGATAGATAATCTCGGCCATTAGTAATACATACAGTAAAAATTATCATTACTGAGACGATTTTTAAGGGTTTTTAATCTTTTTTCAAAGAGTAATTTAGTGGTCCTTTTGGTTTGCTTGACTTATCCTATGCTACACACTATCCATCTAGTTATTACAAGCTTCAGCATTCACAGAACAAGCTTTAGAAAAATGTAAAAAGGTATGCTGTATCAGAACCTATATTTAACATGCTGCTATGAATAAAAAATGAAACAATGTCAATACCTGAGCCAGTGTGGGCGACAACCGTAACGAAGCACCACACTCAGCACAAAGTGGTGGGACGGCTGGAGAACGTGAACGCCAATACTGCAACTCTGTTTTGCACTTATTCAACTCCTGAAAATCAAATGTTTACCATTAACAAACTAGTAATAAAGGTGGTTTTTAGTCAGAAATATTATGGGCGAAATATCTTTACATCCATCCATCCATCCATCAGCCTGTTATCGTCCACTGCTGAACTTAGGCCTACGCAAGACAACGCCATATCATACGGAATTCTACTACCCATAGAATAAAGCGAAGTTAATATAAATGACTGGCCGTGTGGGGCCGGCTTTAGAATTGTCCCACCCCTCTCTACCCACGGGAGTCGTAAGAGCCGACTGAGGGAATATCGGGGAAGTGGGCAAGGTTTCTGATGTATATACGAATATACATCCATAGAATAAATGCCTGATCGCAGACGGGCCACGGCTCACCTGATGGTAAGTGGTAACCGTCGCTCATGGACACAACTATACTGAGAGTATTATCAAGCCGCTGCGCACCATTTCATTTCTCAGATGTTAATCTTCTGCTACAGCTAAAACACACTGACGTGCTTCATGACCGGTCACAGGAGATGGTGGTACCAACCCGTCCAGGCCCGATAGCAAGTGAGTACTCTCACTTGGTACCCAGCCCTACCACCTACTAATGCAATGGATGATAATTGTTTACTTCCCATAATCGCCTTGTACCACACACGCGGCAAAGGATGGGGTGGTGACACTTGTATTCTTATGTATAATCACTTTCGGTTATAAAACACGTCAATTGAACTTAAATTCAAAAAGGAATAAACAGATACTTTGGATAATAAGATATGGATGACAATATTAAATGCCACATTTCAACATCTATGAAAAAAATTTACGATTATGCTCCATAGAAGACCACAGTTACAAACGATATCACCATTAAAAATTAGACTAAATGTTATAATAACCTGCAGCAAAGTCTGGAACTTGCGACTAGTCTCCTCATTCTTCTTATCATAGTCGTCAAGGCGATTGGCATATTCCAAAGTTTGTTTCTGTTGCTCGGCAATCTGCTTCTGTTGCTCAGCTATCTGTTTCTGTTGAAGAGCAGTCTTACGTTTACAGCTACGAAGGTCGCTGCGAAGCGCTGACAGCTGATCGTTGTACCTAGACGTCACAGACAAAAAATATATACTATAATTAGAGGTAAATTAGCCAATTTTGCTATGGCCGAATGTATTGGGTTTTATTTTAAGTTGTCCTTCGTTCACAGTAGTATGGTTTGCTCACCAGAGCAATTTTTCTAGTGCTAGAGCCCAGCATGAATGGGCCCCGCTCGATCGTGAAAGTGCTACCATCTCGCAAAGATCACCGTGAAACAACAATAGGTACAGCTACCGTTATGTTTTATATAACGAGTGAGACCACGCGGGTGCCCAATCCCCTACTTATTATCTTTCCGATCCTCTTATCCTAGCTATGTTCTCCTTTATATCCTTCCTATCAACCTCCTATCACTTTCCATTATGTATTCTTACTTTTTCATGCCCTGTTTTATACGATGTATCCGTTTCCGTAGCACCATGTTGCTTTGAGGGGGTGGCGGCGATGGCGGCAGGCTCTCCTCCATGTACATGTTGAGTGAGGATACTCGACGATCGGACACGTTGCAAGCACCCGCCTGTTGCGATGACGAAGATTCGAAGCCACTCGGTGGAGGTGAATCCAAGCATATATAAGATTTACTGCTCTCTCCAGCTGTAAATTAAAAAAGAAATAATTATTGCCATTTTACACATAAAAAATGTAACCAACTCGCGATTTCTGTGTATAGAAGATAGACATCTTCTTAGAAGTTAATTAATGACATCATTAAAACATTAAACATTCAAAATAAAAATTGGTTGGTCCTAGTTAGCCAGTCCTAGTGCAACTGTTCTGTTGTATGGGTTTGGAACATCAATCTTATTTGTCATCTTACTGCTACACCATTATATACTTACTTTGTAAATAGATTATCGTAGTGATCTAGATGATCGCTCAACTATATAAAGCCTCATTTCTAGAATTGTTATTGAAGCAAACACACGGTACATCATATTGCACTTATCAGGTATTCAACTTAATATAGTATCTCTCTCTTTACCAAAGATATCATTCGGAAGATGCAATATACAACAAAAGATGTATGTCCACCCGCATGCCTGACGTGAATGCTTTTAAGGGCACTTACAACCGCGTCCTTTCTTGTAGATATTCCATTTATAACTATTTTTTTCCCAGATAATGTTTCAATATAAGTTTTGATTATTATATAAGATTAAATTTCATATATTATAACACCATACTTACGTGAGAAAGCAGTGGTGATATCAAAGAAATCCGTACCGAAATACGTGATCTCTGGTAAGTTAGGTTCGATGTGTTCTTTAAAGTATTCCATAGCCATTGTAGTTAAATCAAAGAGTTCATCTGTCACCTTGTAGGGTCTCGCTAGTTTTGTAGTTGTTTTCAAATATGACAAAATACTGTATACTTCATCTAGTATCTAAAAAGGTCAATGCAACACTACATAAATAATAGTAAATCATAGCTTGTGATAACAGGACCACCTGTGATCGTAAAAACAGGTATTAGAATTTCATATACATAAATGCCTTTAAGGTTGACACGCTCATAGCTATAATTTTCTGAAATCAACAATGCCAAGCAAGCACTGCGTTGTGTATTATGACACCAGCCTTCTGGCTGAGATGGTGCCTGCCGAAAAGTTGTCCTTGGGCTCCATTCACTCTATTTCATGCATTTACTCTTGTCTCTATATCAGTGATGCACCTTCCATCTAGACTGAATCCGCCGCATCCAAGATATACATATTCATCCACTTGTTCTAGACCACCATTTCCTATTGTTACTCTAAAATCTGTTCTGGCTTCATATACATTATAAGTACATATTATTATTTCATATTCTACATATCCAAACACAACGATTTAGCTGGCACACTTGACTTGTAATAACAGCGTGTTAAAAAAACCAAAATAGCACTTTCAAGGCTTAATATTTCAGAAACGGATCCTTTTATCGAAAAATTGTTTTCACAAACATAATATTTTTGAAAGACCTATCCACGGACACCCTACACTATGGGGTAGACGAGAAAAATAACACCCCCACTTTACGTGTAAAAGGTACCCTATATTTCAAGTCAAGATTTAATTTTATCATTTTGTTGGCGTGACTAACATTATATTCATGCCAAATTACAACTTTCTAGTACTAGGTCTCTGCACTAAGCTGCAAACAGACGGACCGACGGACATGGTGGAATATAAGGGTTCCTTTTTGGCTACGCAGGCATAAAAACGGATAAACTTCTCAAATTATTTAATGTCATCGTTCTTGATAAGTGCAAAGTTTCAATTTAATTCGACATTTTTAAGGGTAAGTTTTTAATTTTAGAGTGGTAAAAATCAAGTGCAAAGATTTCGTTACATACAAACACTTATACCAAGGTAATAAAAGAGTGTTAAAAATAATGGTCGCCCAGGTACTGATTCTTAAATGCACACAACATTGTAGTAGTTGAATTACTCTATTTAATATTATAAAAGCGAGATTATTAACAAAATTTCAAGAATTTTTTAACGGTGATAGCTCAACCGGAATTAACACAAAAACATTTTATCACATGAAGCGATGTTTACTACTACTGTACAAAGAATCGTTCAGTTTGAAGACTGCAACGTACTCGCGGTTTAAAAATCGTGGTCTCTGGCGATCATACTCGAACCCTATCTTGATTGGATTTCATCATTTTGGAGCTAAACTATCATTGGTCTTTAAACATAGAACATTTTTTTTAAATAGGTTTTTGTAGTATCATTAAAATAAAAGGTAAGAATATCGTTATTATTATTACGGTAAGGCACCATACAAACAACAGTCTTGTGTTTACACGGCCTTAGTAACCAAAACAATTGCAGGATAGATATTTCTATATTATTATGTATGTCCCCAATGTACTGTTCTATAATTAATTTGTTTATATCCTTGAATATTAATGTATAAAATGTATGTACAAAATTTCAATTTTGTTACGATATGTAAGTGTAGCAAACTAAAAATCATTATTAATTTACACTAGTGATATATCACTTATTTTATTAAACCGACCTATATGATAGATTATTATAATTATGAACAAACAGTAATATAGAAGTGATGAGCTTTTCGCCACACGGGTGACTTGTAGGCACCAGCACCAGTAATAAACATAAATCGCAATCCACTGCGGAAATTCGGTAATTTTTACTAATATTGTAATGCAACAGTGGGTTAGTTTGTTTGTTACGTTTTCACACTGTAACTACTGAACTAATCATCATGAAATTTCATGAAATTTTGCATATCTATATACACCTAGTCTGAAGAAAGGACATTGGATTTTTATCACGAAAAAAATTATGGCTCATTAATGTGCCTCAGAGTGATGTATTTATATTCGGTAGTCCACGCGAATGGAGACGCGGGCAGAATGCATTATATTATTATCTAGCCTTTATTAATATTTATTACGCTATTTTTAATCCCTGACGCAAAAAGAAGTCTGTTATAAGTTTGACGTGTCTGTCTGTGGCATCGTAGCTCCTAAACGAATTCGCCGATTTTAATGCGGTTTTTGTTTGAAAGCTGAAGTAATCGAGATGGTTCTTGGCTACAATTTGGGCGTTAAGGTCATCTATTCTTTTTGTTAGATGTGGTAGGCATCTGAAGACACATAATGGGTATTTACTTTACTTTCAATCATATCTGTGGCGAACATCGATGTATTGGTACCACTATGCTACTCTGATGATGGAACGAAGGCAGAAGACGAAATCCTGGATTTCCTATTAGTAAACCCATCAAGTTTGAGCTACATAATTAGATACGTCCATAACTAGCTCTGTTCATTTCTTGTTACTTTTTAAAATTTTATTAGTGTCGGGGCTACTTAAAATTTTATAATTGTTTATTTTTTAACCACAATTTTTTTAATTAAAATAAAATCTAAATTATAAAATGGCAGAATTGGTATTGCGTAATTAAATTTAAGGTATGGCAGCATTGTATATGTCTTAAAATGACACAAAATTTACAAAAAAGCAGTGCGCTCGCCGATTTAGTGAATCGTTAACTCTGTAAACTTACCATGAACACCATTTTAAACCCAAATATTTGCGTTATTCTTTAACTTATTCTATTTTTTTCATTGACTCATAGAATCGGTAAAAAAACCGGTCCAAAAATGCGACTTAAGTTCGAGCTATTCAAATGATATAACAATTACACTTTGATCACGGCACACACCTCATTTTCGAGATATTTATTTACAAAGTATCACTAATGGGTGAAAAGCGTCGTGAGGAAACATGCATGCCTGACATATTTTCTCGAGTTAGGTATGCGTAGTTATTGTGTGAACGTAGTTGTATTTGTGCATCGGCGACATGCGTTTTCAATAGTCGAAGTATTATATGCCAATTCTATTGTACTCAGATTTCTGTGGATATGACTCTTTTCTGTTATTACAACAATCACCAAAGCTGATAATTTAACAGTTATAATGTAGTCACGGAACTCTAACAAAAACCTAACGAACTTCTTTGAGACAGCGTTCAAATGAGCGTGATGTGATTTATACTTACCTATGTTTTAGGTGGATCACGCGTTGTAATTAGGTATAGTTATGATAAAAACAGAATTAATGCCGCGCGGGTTCATGAAACCCAAGCGAAAAAACTCCGATTTATAGGCTACACAAGAAGACAACTTCATTGGCGTGGCATCGCGCTATATATTTAAACGTGTCACTACAATTCAAACAACACATTACCTACAGATTTAATATATTTATATTCAAAACGTCCTTGAAGAAGTATTCAGGATTACGCGTTAAGTGGGATCCGCACGGCTTTAAGCAAGATGTAAGCAAGGTGCCCTTGTCGGGACACCAGCGGATTGTGTTTCGGCTACACGGTTTACATCACAGCTTTAAACAAGATGTAAGCTAGCGTTTCAGCAAGGTGCCGGGGTCACAGCGCAACTGACTTTGGTAAGATTTAATCCGCTGGCCAGACGGTTGTAAACATGAATCCGCTCGCTGTAAGCTCCGATGTAAGCACGCAAGGACCTTGAAGGTCAAACAAAATTTGTATTACATCTGCTGTTCACACGGCTGGCAACAAACAATGTCACCCCTGGTGTAACTCTTACAGCCGTCCGGTCCTTGCTTTACTATACTATACTACGTACTTTTTTATCCCACAACGGTAGAAAATAAGCGTACGGTCCGCCTGTGGGTAAACGGCAACCGTAGCGTAAAGACGTTATGATACTAGAGGCCATGAATATGACATACAGAGGGATATAGAGGAAGTATGATAGAGAAGGGTTGAGGGTTTAGGCTGCTGGGGGCCTCACTCGCTGAACGAATCACAACAATAGAAAAGCTAATTAATATTCTTTAAGGAGAGGAAAAGGAAAAAAAATACCTACACGGACTCTCCCAATGCGACGCACTAAGTGCTGCGTATGTAGTTAATTATTAATTACCTAAATAGTGTCAGTCCATTCGTCCCAACTAGTACCAACCTATAAGCTATAATAAGCTGGTTATTATATCGTTAAGAACTTACGCACATGGCATACTTTAAACACCATGATAATTTGGAGTCAATCCATAAGATTCGGTGAAGAATTCTCCTATGGTAAAAGTACGTGTTTCAATTGATAACTGACCTCAACTTTTAAAGTATTGTAATAAGGCCAATGAAGATCATTTTGAATTATCCTACTGTATATTTTTTAATGGTTTATGTTAATGTAGAAGCTAACGCACATTACAGTACTAAATGTATTATGTTAGAAAAAAAAGATATTTGTTTTGCAACAATATTTATGGCATGATGAGTATACATAAACCTACAGGTATATATCGTGGGTGTAAATGGAAACTCATTAATCTGAATTAATGAAGTTATGTGAAAAAGTGTTAACACAAAAGTTGTGGATCTTTTTATTGCCTACAATTTTGCCATTAAACTTTTTTCGATAGGACTCTTAGTTTTGCCGGAAATCGTGATAAACCGATTTTTACCCTTAAAAGCTCACCCCACCCCCTTCCCGATCTCAAATCACCCGTAAATTATTTTTCCTTTTATTTATGTTATATTTTCTTACTTTTCCAAAGGGTTTTTTATTCACTTTTTACCATTTTCAAAGGCTTCGGCACTGGCCTATAAGTTAACTAACACTTTCAGGGTTTTCTTTAATTCTGTATCTAAAACAGCGAAAAACTCAATTTGCAATTAATATGATTAATCACTTTTACCTTTACACCGATGATATGTTCTCTATGGATTCCGAAAGGCAATCTTCAGATTAGCCAGCGAGTGATACTGTGAAGTTTGATAGCGATCGGATTAATAGATTTTTTGTGGCAATTTTGTGTCAATTTTCCATACAAAATATGAAACCGTGCCCGTGCAAAATTAACCCGCCGTTACAAGTTAGTAAAATATATTCCCGAATAATGATGAAAAAAAAATAATAAGAATTTAACCAGCATATAACTCTAACAGGAAGTGCGAAAATACGAAATCGAAAATAACAGTCACAAGCAGGATTTGAACCTGTATCTCCTGGAATACCGTTCATCATTCATGATGTATATGGCTAAGCATGTCAAATGCTCAAAAAATAATATCAAATAGCATATAACTAGTACTCTCCGAGCAGCCTGTCGTCAGCTTGGTCCAAGATCCCAGAGTGAAGCTAACTCGGCACTATACAGAAGATATTCCAGACAGACGTCTGGAATAGCCAGCACAATACCAGAATGGCTCTCAAACAGCTAAAGAACGGAAAAGCACCAGAAGACGATAGAATTACTACAGAACTTCTAAGGTCAAGCAGAAAGGCCACTCCAAAAGCCGGAAGTTGTTTAATACCGTTGTTCTGGAGGAAGATGTTCCAAAGTCATTGACCAGGAGGTGCTGAACCATTTTGAAGAATTATAGATGCACCTCACTCTTGAATTGAACCTATAAATTGTTGTCGAGTACAATTACAAATTGGTTCACGCTGTCTCAACCATCCAGCATTCTGAACGAAAGTACTATAGACGGCATACATATGTTGCGCCAGATTATACAGAAGATCGAGAAGTATAAATAATTGCCAACTATGCAAGAAAAGAGTGTGCACGTAAACACAAGTGCACTCGCTGTTAACCTTATTCTCTTAGTCCAATGGCACGGCATTCCAACACGACAGAAGGATATTCCACTATCACAAATTAATGTTGGCAAGATCAAATTTTTCGATTGTTCACTATTTTTAACTGGAGTAAACAGTCCTTAGGTAGACACAAAACTATGAGATAGAGGTCAATCAAAGAATCCAGCTGGGCAACTTTTGTGAACCACAGTCTAGAGGCCAACCAACAAGATATACCAAGAGAAGAGGGAGAAAGGTAGAGAAGAGAGAGTTATACCAACAGAAATGTGGTTCTTTAATATCGGTCTCATAACATAACTGACACGGCCCCCGGGTCAGCATGCTGAAGTGCAGTACATCGCTTGACAAACCAACAACTATGGGGAAAAACAACATTTTAAAATCTAAACTGTAAAGTTCTCCATATAAGAATATTCAGTTAGTTTTATTAGATGCAAAAATAAAATTCTATAATATACATATATACCAAAACATAAATATTTTGGGCATGTAGAGATCATCTGAGAATCAGTGTATTACAACTAATTGGTTTTTTATTAATCATTCACCAGTTTAAGATTTTGAAATGTTTCTTTATGGAGACATTAGTTGTTGCTTACATTATAATTTAAATCTTATTTATTCATCTGTTTGCCTTTTGGCAAAAGCCTTCTTTTCCATTCTCCTCGCTCTTCTGTTTTTTTATACCAGTTTTTCTGTCATTTCTTTCAACTCATCAGTGCAGCACCAATACAAGCTCCCTGGATAGGGAGGGTATTCACATGAGTACCACATCATTATTATTTTAGCCCTCTTGTATTTGCCTCACATTAAGTGTCTTGTCCATTCATTCTCTTTATATCAATATATTAAACAGCTTAAAATAGAATTAATAAAACAGACTCACCTCTCCTGGGAAAAAACAGCAATGTTTGCGTTCAATGTGTTTTCCGAATGTCATTTGCAATAAACTCAACCTCATGTGCAGCGTTTCAATAATATCTGACTCACAAGCCAATGGATGACTCCTGCGAGCAGATTCGCGCCGAGGCATCTTAGCCTTTATTGATTGAAATCTATGTAACATCTGATTTTGAAGTCGTTGAAATGTAGAATTTAATATTGTACTACAGAGAGAATTGAATTGTCTGTTGACCTGCAAATAATCACATTATTTTAAGCACAATTCTATAAAAGTAAGCAGAGGAAAGGTAACCACATAGTGCCGTGTAACCTAACCTCAATTTCACAAAAAAATGCCCAAAATTAAGTGCAATTTTCATAACAATTAGGATTCAAAGAATTCTCATTAACTCTTCCTATCCTTCCCATGGGCAGCAGATGGCTGCTTCATGGTCTGGCAATCTGTTGCCTCTGCCTACCCCTCTGGAAAACAATATGTTTTTCCAATACCATAAACCCAACAACAATAGGGCAGTTGCAGTCTACTCGGCACAATTCCAGAATTTTTTACTACATGCATTCTCACTTATTATTGTAAGCTTATGCCACTAGACGAACAAGAATGATTAGTTGACATACTAATCAAAGGGAATTAATTGAAAATAATTCAAAATAACTTTAAACTGTCTGTACTGTGTCTATTTGCTGATAAACAATAAGCACACAAAGGTGTCATCATTATAAATCTTACAACATGGTCTCTTGGCTCCCTGTAAAAATATGCTCCTCAATAATAATAGATCAGTTATTTTTCTAATAGTGAAACATTTTACATCAACATATGAATAGACAAACTTTTGCAAAGCTCTTAATTAAAAGATTGAGACCTCACACTTCACTCATTTATAAAATATATTACCTAGTGAGGAAATTCGCATAACAGAGATTTTCTTAAGGCTTCTAAATCTACCACACTAGGCCAGCATGGTAAATCTCTCTCTCCGAGGAGACGAGTAGTAAATGCTTTTTTTAAAGTAGTACTTATAAGATACAATCACAGAGACAGAACTGACAAATTACACCCACTAGCCTTACAGAAACTCATATGCTCGGATACAATCAACAAGAGATAAGTTTGATATCTACAACTTATTCATTTTGATATCTACAACTTAATTCATTTTCACCATTGGTGTTCTAAACACTGTGATTTAAATACACTACATTGAATATACAATGTCAATATTTTCATCCATCCATCCATCAGCCTTTTAAAGTCCACTGCTGGACATAGGCCTCCCCAAGAATGGGGGATAGTGCCGTAATCACCACACTTGGCAGGCGGGTTGGTGATTGCAGTGGATGTTGTTAATACTCAAAGGAGTGCTGCTGCCCACTCCCCCGTTATTCCCTCAGTCGGTTCTTACAACTCCCATGGGTGAAGAGAGGTGGAACAATTCTAAAGCCAGCCCCACATGGCATAAAAAGTCAATATTTTATCTGGTAGTATTTGCAAGGAATGATTTCTATGAGCATAGTAAAAAATGTTATTTCCATATCTACATGGGAAGTTGCAGTATTCCATATAATAAAGAATGTAAGAATTCAAACACAAGATAAGCATTCAATTAAGTACAAAATGAGTGTTAAAAAAGTTGAAAACAAGGAAATATTAACCATTCTTAGCTGTGAGACACTTCTAAATCCTAAATAGCTAAATATCTTCTCCACAATTTCAACTGGCAGATCTAGTATGTTCGTGGTATACGTCTTCGAAGAGGACACTAAGGATGTACATTTGGAGGTACTAGCATGAGGCGAAGAACCACCCGGCATCAGTGCACTAGAGTGGCGAGTGACGCGGGACACTACCGCAGGCTCCACGTGAGAGGGACCTGCTCCATCGCTGCTCCCATTGCTGCCACCGACACTACTCATTTGTCTAGTCGACACCATTTTGCAACAAATTTATTCTTCACAATATTTCTGAAAACTAAATTTATCTACATGGAGTTACTCTCGCATATTAAAATACACCTTTTCAAGGCTATATCGATCTGTAATATATTTCAAATCAAAGTTAAAGAAGTCAAGACATGTACAATTTAATTTTGAATTAAATCGACTCACTTCTCTCTTACAACAAAAATAAACTAGTTAGGAACACCACCGAGCAAATTCTAAAATGGTGGCCATGGATGACTAGATCGCTAACTAATCGCTTGAGAAATTAAGAATGCTTTTTCACATTTCTCGGTATTAATATTACTAAATTAATAATAATTCACCCACTGTGGAATTCATGCACATCCTTTTGTATTAATTAAATTGTAATACCCATGAAAAACTTAGTATTTTAATACGCAGTAGCAACAACGGTTGCAAGCTTTCACAAAAAAATTATTCCTATTTATGATAAAAAAGTAGGTAGGCATAGGCACTCACTGTGGTCAGTGTCGGAGTGTTGTTGCCAGCGTGCAGGGTTGCCAATCATCGATCATTTTCCCTCGTACGTGAGACGTTAATTCTTAAAACTTGTATTATGATAATCCCACAGGAACCTAATATTTTTCTGGGATAAAAAGTGTGTGGTTGTGTGCAGTATGTTTTTCCTTCCATACATCGCTATTTTATATCGGGCTTACATGATCACATCCGCACCCAATACAATCAAACCTTTATTTTTCATTAAATGATTTTGATATTCGTCATCCAAGTAATACATTAATTTTAGCCAAATCTCTTCAGCCATTATTGCGTGATTACAATCTCTATATATTTTTATAATATTCGTAGAATAACCGCAACATTCGATGTTTTTATCAATTACGTACAATTTCCAGAAGTGGCTGTGAATTTAATTTGATTCTTGTACACGACAAAAATTATAAAAAGAAATAATTTTCACACCTACTGTTGCCGATTCTATAATTAATCCAGAGTAAAAAAAACAGCCTGTAATAATAGCATGGAAGTAATATACATAATTTGAGTCACATCGAATCGTGTCGGTGAAGAAATTCGTTCGCCTGACCAGCAATGCATTCCCACCATTCGATTCATCACACTTTGGCTCGTCTCGTCACTCGTCACCAAAGAGCATATAACTAGAGACTCGTCACTAATAGAAGCAGTCATAAATCATGTTATATATTATAATAATGTTGACGATATTTTTTCGTTTACTTCGAAACCTTTCCGGCTCATTGGAGCAGTGCGTTTAGTTGGCGTCACAGTCTTCGGAAGACTCACTGTATCTCTCTATTTATTTCTCAACTGCGCTATAAGTGCTCATATTTATATATCATAATAATTGAACCTCAGACAAAGAACTAATAGACGGAGCCACGGCGTGGCCGCACTTGAAACAGCAATATTTTTTTAAAATGTTGCCAGTTTGACAAATATTTAACCATATTTGGGCAAATTAAACGATAGTTAGAATGAGGTCTGTAACTTGGTCGTAAATAAGAAACTCTTCGTAACAAATATTTTATTGAAAATCACAACGTTTATCAAAATAATTATTTAAAAGTAAATCTACCACCCCTTCTATTCATCCAACCGTCAGTCTTTAAACGTACACTGCTGGACATTGGCCTCCCCAAGAGAGCACCAGAACTAGCGGGCTTGTGCTGACTCCATTCAACGGCTCCTTGCAGCTTTGACCAAATATTTGGTCTATCTGGTGGGAGGCCATATTACGCTGCGCTGTCCGATACGTGGTCGTCACTCGAGAACCTTTTTCACCAATGGTTGTCAGTTTGTCTAGCGATATGGCCTGCCCATTGCCACTTCAGCATGCAAACCCGGCGGGCTATGTCGGATATTCACGTTCTACCTCCGTGTAATAAGAATTCGATTACGTAGAGTAATAGCAAGACTTTGAGCCTTGATGCAAAATAAGTATTGCTACTCCATAAATTGCCGTTCTGTTCGATATCTCATCTGGTAAGTGAAAATAAGTTATATTTAATAAAATAATAGTACACAAGAATACAACTAAATTATCTTTTCTTTCTTTTCTGGGTCAAATAAGTAAAGAATTATCATCCTTCCAGCGATGATTTAATTAATAAAATAATAACTTTTTTTTTATTGCATTTAGTGGCAGATGAACCACGGCCCATCTGATGGTAAATGTCAACCGTCGCTCATGGACTCAACTATACTGAGAGTATTGTGAAGCCACTGCTTACCATTTCATTTCACCGATATATAATGAAACATTAACAAAATATCATGAAACATATTTTAGGTATTTCGTGGGTTGCCTCGTTTTCCCATAGCATCCACCCATTTTGATCTCGCATCTGGATTAGAGGAAAACCTAAAATGGTAATATTTTATCATCATCTCATAAATTACATATAAATTTATTAGTAAAGTGAAAACTCTGCAAATTAAATTCGCAATAAGGCAACACTGAAACAATTCTCAGTATAGAAATTTAGCTAGAAAACATGTTTTGCGAGTGTATCTTAGTAGCAATTATTAATTTCGAGTAAAAAAGCCCATTTTATATCACTTCAAAGCATTCAATCATTAAATTATTTCATTTTCGAGTACATATGAATGAAATGTTATACCTGTATTTTTTCGTTCGCTGTAGCTTTTGTAGCATAGTAAACTATTTTACAAGCACTATTATCACATAGTATTTTTCTCAAAACACTGATTTAACATGTAAATATAATGTAAAACCTGATTTTTTATACAAATGTTCGATTATGTCAGTTGAATCGTGACAGACAAAGCATTTTGACATCGTGACAATACCAAAAACTGGTCACGGCGACGAAGACAAAAATCTATGACTTTGTCTGTTTTCTGCTTCAGTAAATTGTATCTTGTGATCTCGCTCATACATGTCAAAGAATTTTCTTCGCTCTGTCTAGATATATTTAGTCTGAGAATTGAACAGTTACCAATGACTTTTGTAAAGTAATTTTGAGACTATGGTTTTCAGCTGTTGTTTGTCAGAGTCTTAGAATAGTAACGCTCAGAGTTTAGTAATTAGGTATTTTAAAAACACAAATCTCATTTCCTTTTCTCATAATTTACGGATTGAAATGATTTACTTTATTATTTACACAAATATGTAATAAAATAAGTACATAATTTAAGTTCTAGTTAGATCAAAAATGGTCAATACCCTGAATACCATCTAGAATTGACATAGATTCTCCCAAGAGAACGTTTTAAGCTCATTTCAACTAAATAACTAGGCAGTGTAACTTAGAACTAGGCTCCCTGCGGTTTTGACTAGATCGTAGGCACAACTGGTGGGAGGTGGGAGACTGTCCTTAGTTTACATGGTGCTATAGTTTACATGGTGATGAAAAGTCCGCTCCAGACACAACAACATGCTCAAAGCAAGTAAACAGAAGGAGACAGCATAATCTTCATAATACCCTAAAGTATCGACATTTTTTACACGCTTCCCTAGCAATGTCCGCCATTTTTAGGTCAAAGACTTAAAAATTACACGAGATGTGTTCCGATATACACTGGAGCACTGTGATGTGTGACGTCTAGATGACGATTAGTATACTGCGAAGTCGTTCTTTTATAGTCAGCTATACTGGTTACTGTTTATAACGGAACGCAGTCCAGTATACTGATCTGTCATTACTTTTATTTCATACAAAGTATTGATTTCACACAGCAATAAACACAATTTCTCTACATTTTCCATGTTTTGGTATCTTTGAATAACAATATTCAATAATAATAGTAATTTTCAATAGTGCAAGTTGTTATATTTCTGGACGCTGTTGATCACGTGATCGAACCACTGAGAGCACCTTACTTCGAAAACGCCAGTGCAGAGATGCGCAAACTAAATCACCAATGAGATCAGGGATTTATAAATCTTTTTCTTCGAAAGATTTAAATCACTCTTTTAAATCTTTAACTCTTTTAAATATTTGGTTACGAATGACGTTATTCATTCAGTTGATCATAAGTGATGCAAATATCTATTGATTCATGTAGTTATTCTCTCATTCCCTCAAGTCGCAACTGGTTTTGAGCTTTTTACTAAAACGACAGAGAGTCTTAGTTTCTGTGTACCTATCGTCATTGTATTTCAAGAGTGCGTTTGTGCGTGCCTACAACTTATGTTATCTCTTTTCAATTCACAATATCCTTTATCTATTTTCTCATTCTAAATCTACGTCCATCATTCCATATATTCAATCCTAACGTAGTGAGCTAGTGAGTTAAAGATGTATTTTCGAAACCAAAGATTTAAAGAAAAAAAAAAGGATTATACATCTTTTGTATCAATCACTCCTGAGTTACACATCTCTACGCCAGTGCTCACAGTACAAAATAGCGATGATTTATGACGTCATGTATTTCCCTGTAATACTGCGGCAGTATACTGTCAGTCTATAACGGAACGATTTTTCTCCAGTAAGAGCACTGGACACTGCTGTGAGTATATTTCGGAACACAGCCAATGTTTTGTAGTCGTTAAAAGTTTTTTAAGGTAAGTTTTTACTCCTTCTGTATCTGTTCCACTTTCCTAGCTTAGTGATAACTTGTCACTCATGTCATCATGTGTCAGAAACTAACATATTAGTTTTACTTTACCTAATCTGTGGTTTTTTTATAAATTTATGATAATGAAATGAATGATATATGATAATAATGATGTAATAAGATCTAATGCGTAATTGTTTACCTACTTGTAAATCTTGTAATTAAATTTTTTCACAAAATGATAAAATTTATGGTGTCATGGTGTTGATATTGCACTTCTTTGGATTAACCTAGTATTAGTTTTCATATTCGCCATTTGTTTTGTATGTAATTTAAAACAACTTTTCCTTGTACAGCTACGCGTGTTTTCCTTACATATTTATATTTCTAAAATGTATGCTCGATGCGGAAGCAATGGGTCTATTCAAAATATACATCAAACACCTTCATCTTCAAACCAAAACACAGGTACGAAAAAAATATAGTTTTCACAACAATATGCGATGTTTGTTTATAACATTGAAATCAGGTTTTTCTTACTACATAGTGTGTATCTAGTAAGTACATGGTTATGTTTCAGTGGAAAATACCAAAATTAGACATTCAAAAGCAACAATGATGAATGATTCAAAAGCAATGTGCCTAAAGATCGTAAATTCTTAGTAATATTATTTACTTTTTAAGCATTTGACCTACAGATCTCTTAGAAGTAATAAGTATTGGATTTTTTTTAATTTTACATTTTTTCTCATTAGGAAATGCATGAAACTGGAGCTTTTAAATTGCTAGTAAGTAGAACAAATTATATGTGAAAGTATAAAAAGTAAAGATTCTTACTGTGCGCAGGATTCTGGATGATCTGCTTCCCTCCCTATACAGGGAAGTGCTCTAGACCACCCAGCTCTAGCAGCCCAGACAGCAAACACTTACTCTCTTTTCCACTTTCACAAATAGTTTGTTTTGGTAGAGGAGCTGAGCGTGTCAAATGCTAAAAATATTAATCACAAAGTTATATTAAAATTTGCACCATTACTATGATTTATTTACCTATTGTTATTGTGTATTAACATATCTGATGGCTTAATTTGTCATTTATTAGTGGGCTTTTAATATAAATATGTCTTTTCAATTCAAAATTGGCCTATCCTTTAAAAAGAGCGGGAATATTGTTGAAATGTCATGACAAAAAATCACCATACAATTGATTTTTATGATGTGATATAGTTGGATATTTCACCTGTTTATCTTTTGTATGTAATCTATATAATAATTACATAGAATAGATTGACATACCTGCCCAATATAATTTCAGCTTATTAATTGTCAATTTCTCTTTAAGTTATTGTTAGTATTATATTACAAATAATATGTTAGGCATGCCGCACATCTTAACGGAACATTCCATACATGTTTACATGTTACTCTATGCATGGTTGCCTGGAAGAGATCACTCGGAACTATAAGGCCACCAATTTAATCACTAACAGAGCCTTTTATAATTATTTTGTTTATAGATAGACAGATAACGGTATAAACATACTATAATTATTCTGTATATGTTCTGGATACCGTCCAGATGCGTCACCCAAAGACGTTAAGTATGATGTGTTATCGAAATTGGCAGTCAGAAGCAATTGTCAGGATGGCTGAATTGGTAAAGCATCTGGACGGTATCCAGAAGATGCAGGTTCAAATCCTGATCCTGCCTGTTATTTTCGATTTCACATTTTTCACTTTGTGTTTAATATATAGTGCTAAGCATGTCAAATGCTAAAAATATATATAAAAATATCTAAACTATTAGCACTTTTCATACTATATATAAATTATCCCGAATGGCTGGCAACATTCTTGGAAAAGAAGCGCTGCTTCTTAAGAAATCGTGTTCCACAGTTAGACAAATCAAGATCTAATAATATGACCTTCATAATTAGATATTTAGTTCACATCACTTACACATCTTCCATGACTGTCTACAGTTAAAAACACTAGTAATAGGCATAATACTTTGTTTATTTTATCTTTGGGTTATTATCTTATGATATTGAATCTTCAATTAGCAAAACAATTGTAAGAATCTAATGGACACAACATAATTAACATAATTTACACACACACTCAATACAGAAAAGAAAGTATTATTATTCGCAATGCCCCTTGATTTTACGAAAGTTAGCTATCTAGGTTTAAATGCATACATAGATTTAAGAAAAAATATTTGATCATGAAAGTTGATTAATCAAGTCTTGTGGTAACGTTGGAATACTGTTTCATTTTAGAAGATGAAGATGATAGTGGAGACAACAAGGCTTCAGCACTGAGCTTTAAGGAGAGACGGAGAGAGGCACATACTCAGGTACATAACACTATTACTATTGTATAGACATTGTAATTTTGATGTTATTATTTTTTAATTGCTTGTAGTGGCAGCACCCACGTGCTTCGTAGCCGGTCACACAGCAGACGGTGGTACCAACCCGCACGGGACCGATAGTAAACGATTACCCTCATTTGGTACCCAGTCCTACTACCAGTAAAGCAATGGATGATAATTACTTACGACCTCGTACGACGCACGCGGTAAAGAATGGGCTGGAAACACTAGTATTCTTAGTCTGTCACCAAACAGATTATTCTTAACATATAATGGATATTAATCGTTTCTCGTTTAAATAATAAAAATATACATAGAAAAAGTATTGATTTTCATCAGTATGTTGTGGATGTCTCGTGGGATAGGCATGGCTAGAGGATGGATTAATTTATCAATTTCAGTGTTCTTGTTTGGTCATGCTGGGGTATCGAAAACAGAAGTAAAAAGAATTTCGCGAACTTAGTGGGTTTTCTCTCTGGGATCCCAATGCACATTTACCCACCATTGGACTTCGCCCGGCTACTCCACAAACTGAACATGTTCCTGTTAATGCACCTTAAGGAATGGAACAGCCGTGAATCGGATATGCAGTGACGCACTTTTACTTTATTTTTTATTGCGATTATCTTCAGGTGAATGATTGCCCCGGTGCTATTGATCTTCGGCGCAGATTTTTGCGTCGAAATTCCCTTATCTACGTTCCCGGTTGCAGTGTAACTATCATTGCGTTAGAGCGCAAGATATGGCAAGTGCTGTCTTAACCGACGTCTCTTGCCGCCTCTTATTCTTCTTCAAATTCCCGAGGACTTAATGGCCTCTTTTTATGAAT
Organism: Leucoma salicis; assembly: GCA_948253155.1. Classification (NCBI taxonomy): domain Eukaryota; kingdom Metazoa; phylum Arthropoda; class Insecta; order Lepidoptera; family Erebidae; genus Leucoma; species Leucoma salicis. The sequence continues at coordinate 12,106,338 of OX411811.1, forward strand.
ACTAACTGTAACCTTCATAGGGTGATACATTCTCATTACCAGTTCACTGCATCTAAACAGTAGATTCTGTCCTGAACTTTCAGCATGTAACAGCAACAGAACGCTTAAACTACATATTTATATAAGACTTGCCTTTGCCCGCGGCTCCACCGCAGCCAAAAGCTAGTTTTTGGGTTATATCTCAGGTTCCCTATATAGTAGCGGAATAAAATGTATACCAGTTGTTAAGTCTACTCGTGAGCTATCAAACAAAAAAAGTTGCATCAAAATCCGTCCAGTAGTTTTTACGTGATGCGCGAACAAAAAAACAGATAAACAAACAAACAGACAGACAAAAATTCTAAAAAAAATCGTTTTGTGTTTAGACACGCCTATATAGTCTATTATAGTATTTTTTTCTCAAATATCTTAAATGTAAAGACTACTACCTACACCTACTACCTACCTACTAGACTTTGCCCGCGGTTCCCCTGCAGCCAAAAGCTAGTTTTTAGGTAATATCTCAGGTTCACTATGTAGTAGCGGGATAAAATGTATACCAGTTAAGTCTAATCAAGAGCTATCAAACAAAAAAAGTTGCATCATCCGTTCAGTAGTTTAACAGTAACAGACAAAAAATCTAAAAAAAAAAATGTTTTGTTTTTAGACACGCCTATATAGCCTAATTTAGTCATTTTTTTCAAATATCTTAAATGTACAGACACAGCTCTGTTACAGCTTCATAACAGTATAGATAGAAGAGGAATTGATTGTGGGTAAACGTTTGTTTACAGGCAGAACAGAAGAGAAGAGATGCTATAAAGAAGGGCTATGATTCACTTCAAGAGTTGGTCCCCACGTGTCAACAAACAGACGCATCTGGATATAAGCCTAGTAAAGCAGCGGTGAGTTTATCAACAATATCTATTTATGTTGCCGGAGGTTATCTTATTTTGCTGGCTTTGTCGGTTATCGATACGTTGTGCTCACGATATTGGATGGCGAATATGCGTGTTTTATATTGATAGTGATTTAAAACACCTTTATAGTCTAATTGCTTATTGTAATATTACCTATTTATTTTAATACTAGATGACCCGGTGAACTTCGTATCAGCTACTATTTATTTTATCAGTGATTATAAATATAATTTAAAAAAATCTTATCAGTCTGCATCGTCTAAGCTTAGGCTTTTAATTTAGATACCTAGGTTATTAAATGAAACTTGCTTGTAATTCAAATGAATTAGAAAGAATTACAGTAGGTGTCATTTTGTCGTCTGTTGTCAGTCTCAGGATCCTGCTCGTGACTGTTATTTTCGATTTCACATTTTTCACTTTGTGTTTAATGTATAGTGCTAAGCATGTAAAATGCTAAAAATATATATTAAAAAAATTCTTCTTTTATAAAGGGTGTCCCCTTTTTTGCGTTTAAACTACCCCTGTATTAGAGCAAACAAAACAGAAAAACAATGATTCAAATAGGTCAAGCCAGTTTTGAGTTTTAGCGAGACCAACGTACATCATTTCATTTTTCATATAAGATTTTGATGCATCCGTCACTTAAGAAGTCCAACATTAAAATCTTTAAATTACAGCAAGTGTATCTCATATTTACGATAAAACTACGTTTACAAAAATCATGGTGAAACACGATAAGTTAGTAGTCGTAGTTTTATTTCATAATGCAGCAAGTCTTACAATTTTATGAATTCTCCCGTTTAGGTTATGGAACATATATTTATTTATCTTACTGTCAACTATCATTATAGGGTATACCCTCCCTAATACAATAGAGTAGCTAAGTAGCTTACTATAAAATAATAGTCGAAGGTTACTCGCCTTCGTTACATCCATGCAGCATGATATGCCAGGCTATCTCATGATACAATCGCCATCCTATAGGGTTTTCAAGTCGCTTATTAATAATTCCATTCAATTTTTGATTAGCGGCGATGTTAGACTTATAGATACAATTTTGTAAATGTCCCGTGTGTAATCCGAATAGACCATCAAACGAAGGAGATTGTTTGGTGGCAAATAAGAGGGCTGATTATGAGTTTAACTACTGATATAAATAAATATAGTACTTATATACATACTAATAAAAAAAATATGCTTGTCGACATACACTCGGCCAGCAATAGATGATAATTAGTATTTATTATTAATAATAAATAGTTTTTGTAAGAATACAATTGCAAACGTGTCCCAAGAAATTCTTGTTCAAGTGGTCGTTTGAGTAACCTCAGTGACTACAGGAATAAGTTACTTATTTGACTAGTGTTGTATCAAGGTAATTTTAGCGGAAACGGTGGCGTAGAGCTTGATCTCCGTGGAAGGAGTTTAGGTCAGTTAGACGTAATATTTTACAACTACGACTACTGTCAGACGTTTTGGGAATGATAGGTATTTTAGCCCCGGTGCGCCTCGTCGTAACGTTTCATTAAGCTGTGCAGGATTCCCCTACAGTACAGTCATTATTTTAAAGGTGTCCCTAAACGCGTTGGTGAAAAGCTTGGGGAAAAGCATCGGGGCTACGTCCGCCTTACACCTTTTTTTTGTTTGCCTTAATGTCATGGATCGGAACAGTCATAGTGCAGCATTAGCACTTAGATATATCACCAAGTAGCCTTTGCCCGCGGCTCCGCCGCAGCCAAAAGCTAGTTTTTAGGTAATATCTCAGGTTCCCGATATAGTAGCGGGATAAAATGTATACCAGTGTTTAAGTCTAATCTAGAACTATCAAATAAAAAAGATGTATCAAAATCCGTTCAGTAGGTTTTGCGTGATGCGCGAACGAACAAACAGACAAACCGACACACAGAAAAAATCTAAATAAATTGTTTTGTGACACTTACGGCACTGACACTTACGGCACTTACGGCACTGACGGCTTCACAACTTTTACAGTAATTTGTTGTCAAATATCTTATATGTACAGCTCTGTTACAGATTTATAAAAGGATTATTAATACTACATATTTGCAGTTGCCTCGTGCGTGCGGACACAGGTAGCAAAAAACTTGTCAGACTCGCCGTGTCTGCCATGGCCCATAGTGAAAATTTGATATTTTGTTTAGGTGTTTAGTATGTCTGAATTTTCATTTGTAAGCTTTTGAATTCCTTTCATTTAATGTTTGACTGTAATTTTACAAAATCGCGCTTTATTGGGGTAAATAAAATAGGTATATTTTAACGCAGACGACTTCGTCTGCGTCGGTTAGACTTCTAACCGTTTCCGGCCGTGTGGGGCCGGCTTTAGAATTGTCCCACCCCTCTCTACCCACGGGAGTCGTAAGAGCCGATTGAGGGAAAACCGAGGGAGTGGGCAGCAGCACTCCCTCGAGTATTAACAACATCCACTGCGATCGCCAACCCGCCTGCCAAGCGTGGCGATTACGGCATTATCCCCCATGACGGGACCGCTCGTTGTGGCGTTCTCTTGGGGAGGCCTATGTCCAGCAGTGGACGTTGAAAGGCTGATGGATGGATGGATGGATGAAGTCTAACCGCTAGTTCATCTATATGTCGCAGTAAGATGGTTATAGCCGCGATATAGTTATGTCCCTATGGATATAATTATATACCGTAATATAGTTACCTATATGAAAGCGTTCCATAACTATCTTACTAGGAATATAGCTATGATACGAGCAAGATATAGTAATGTAACTATCGTACTAGATTAATCTAGGGAAATTTTTTTCGAGTCCACTTTGGTTTTTTGTTCCTCCCATTGTACACGAATTTCGTCTTTTAAACGCTGTTTTGAGCTAATCTTCATCCTTATCTATAGCTGCATAAAGTACTCGTACTTTAGAAATCAATATTATAAGCAATTTTCATTAAAATCAAGCAATAATCTGTGAGAATTACACCCGAAAACGCTATCGTCGTCAACGCGGAACAACTGACCTTTGTTTTGTTATACCTTTGTTTTGTTATGGTGAAAAAAATGTACCTAGCTGCACACTCCGCGTCGTTCTGAGCAACGAAAAGGGTAGTGTGGGGCCCTCACCCACTAAATAAACTCGCCGTGTGACGTCTCTCCACCCGTACTGACGAACTAGTGGATCTGGAAGACACTACTTAAGTGGTCCGCCAGCGAATTACCCATTCGGGTACGATGCTTCCTAGCACCGTAGCGTCGCACCTTCGCGAAAGGCATTGCAGGTGGCGGACGCTCCCCAGTCCATCCACCGGCGGCATCAAGCGCAGGTACTAGTCGTGCCTTCGCCGCCCTAGTCGCTGGCGGCGGTTCGGGTCAACGACGGGATTTACCTTCCCGACTCTCCGCCGCTTCCTTCGGCGAGATGACCACCTCGCTGTAGACAGCGACCGTGACCCAATTCCATCGCCGCCAAGCATCGCCCTGATGACGCTTGACAGCGAGAGGACCCGACGTATTTCCTCGACGAATTCATGACGCTGGTTGGCCCAAGCCGGGCACAACTAGAGCGTGTGTTGCGCCGTATCCTCATCGCAGCTACAATGGTGACAGCACGAGGTCGCCTCCCTCCTTGCGGTTATGTGTATAATCTGCTTACACTATTGCATTTGGTTTAATCCTGTAATAATACTTGTAAGTTTGTTCAATAAATAAATGTGCAAGTATCTGCCGAACAACAACTGACTGTGCGGGTGCGCAAGCTTAAGCCGAAACCACCGTTGCTGTTTCGACAATCATTTCACTAGATTAGTCTAGTAAGATATAGCTATACTACTAGTAAAGTAGTTATGAACCAGTTTCGTATAACTATATTACGGATTATTATCCTTAGGGATATAATTATATATCGTTAAAGTACAAATTATTTGTGAATGAGGAAAAAAAGATTTTTGGTACGAGCGGGAAAAGAAACCGCATCCCTTCCAATTCGGGGAAGTGCTCTGTGCGATGTGGGTTCGTTTCCCGCTTGTACTAAAAATCTCTTTTTCCTCATTCCCAAATAATTTGTACTTTAAAAGTAGCTAAACATGTCAAATGCTAAAAAACATAGAACAAAAATATATATCGGTTAAAACCATCTTACTGCTACATATATATTACGAATGATATGATACGAATTTTAATTTATTTAACGCAGATTGATATGGAAATTTTTATCACTCTGATAGGGGACTATTGGCTGTGTACGTTTATTACTGGCGGCGGTGGTTAATTGTAAACGACTTAGATTATTGTATTTCATAATGTTACGATAATACTTATATTTTCCTGTTTGTTTGTCTTTGAAAGTCCAAGAAACTTCGCTTAAAAATATGTTTAAAAAGATCTGGTCTAAGCAAAGAGACGTTTAAAACACGCTCAAATATAACTTAACTAATGTATTTATTTTGCTATAATACTCTATGTTACTTATATCTACCATATAATTATATTTATTTGTGAAATATTTTAAGCTAGAATGCTTTTTTGCAAATGCTTCATAGTGGTAGACGAGCCTCGGCCCATCTAATTGTAAGTAAGTACCTAGGTACTTAGTAACCGCCACCCATGAAGTAATACCAGAAGATCTGCAAAGTTAAAACAAAGTGTGCATTTTCGTAATTTTCTATGCGCATCGACAATTCGTCTACCGTAGCCAGTTTGAATGATCTTCTCTGCCTCTATGCATAAGAACTAATTCTTCGCAAGGCAATTGTTTGCGGCTTGCAATAGATGTCATCCATCCATCAGCCTTTCGTCGTTCACTGCTGGAGATAGGCCTTCCCAAAAGAGCGTCACAACGAACAGTCCTGTGCCGCCTGCGTCCGACGGCTGCCTGCGACTTTTATTACTAGATGTAGCGCACGCAGATAAATAACGTAAGGTATTATTACGTTATTCATCTGCGTGCGCTAAGAAATAAATCAACACATAGACAAAACAATAATTTTCGGTGTTTCCTGGTACTTTTTTCGTATCGTCCCTTCTACATTTTCGATACAGAATTTTAATGTACAGACACACTGTTTTATTATACATATACATAGTTTAAATAACCACCTGGGTGGCCGAGTTTCGCTCTAATTTTTTTTTAATTTAATTTATTATAGGCCCTCATATATATCCATCTAGGCCCTAGATTCTAGGACAACTATTGGGCAAACTATATTGATCACGGAATATACTCTTAATATTTGATACATTGCATACCTATATAGACAGCCTACTTTACATTGTACTCGCCTTACGAAGGTGGGTCAAATATTAGTAATGATAATATTTTGAATTTAAAATTGATTTACGTAACCACATGTGATCTGTTTCGAGCTACTCAGAAAATATGCTATTTAAACACTAATTCAGATTATTATCAAACATTTTTGTGTTACACCGGCTTTTGAATACAAAACAAAAGATATCTGTTAAGAAATAATCTGTAAATAGAAAAAAAACCCTACTATTTGGTCAAGTCTGAAACTCTCAACTGTATTTAAATATTATTTTATAGACGACGTGGTGAGCTGACATCCCGTATAATGTGTTTTATTACTTAAATCGACGCTTCCAAAATGAATTGTATTTATTCAGCTAGTTAATATAAAATTACAAAATTTCAGGTTCTTCAAAAATCAATAGACTACATCCAGTATCTACTTCAGCAACGTAGACGCCAGGAGGAGGAACGGAATGCGCTACGAAAGGATGTTGTCGCGCTTCGTATAATGCAGGCTAATTACGAACAGATTGTGAAGGCGCAGCATTCAATACCAGGCCACAATGAACAGAGGCTCACCGATCAGGATAAGTTTCAAGTTGTAAGTATAAGAATATTTCTATATAAATGGGTCTATCTATATTATTAAAAAATATATGATGTTTATCATGAGTCCGTGCGACCGTTCCATCAAACCGATTTGCTTGTATTATTTTAAATGAAACGTATTGATGCACAGATTCATTATTATTCATCATTAATCTTTTCAAATCACCTAACTTTCACCCTTCTCAAGTTATATTCAAACGTAATATTCTCCTGTACATTCCTACAAATCATAAACGTGGAAAATCCCACTTTGCCAGCAATGGCCCGGGCCGAGGTCCTTAGCCCACATGGGGTGCCCTCGGGTAGCGTTGTTTAAATTTTGGGTTGAGAGCCCTCTGCGCTCACCAATTGTCCGGGTAAGGTTGTCATAGCCGTCTGAGGCTAACAACCAACGTCACACACACACAAAAAAAGATGTACATTTTTTTTTTTGTGTCTGCTTTAACTAGGTTATGTAGTTAAGTAGTTTATAATAGAGTAAGATCTCAGACCTACCAGTTCTTACTTATTTTCAGAGTAACGAAATGTATTGGACAGAAATAACTGCCGACGATTTAAATTAGGACTACTCATAAAAAAAGTAAGGTCTGGCGGTCTAGGGCTCTTGGTCCATAACGCAATAATAAAAACGAGTTTTTATAGTTTCAGGGTATAATGGATAAATTGTTCGAGTCTTTCGAATCGGTCCCTACTAACAACTTCGCGGAATTTTCAGCGGCAGTGTTTAACTGGCTCGAAGAATACTGCAAACCTCAGTCACTTAGGACTATGGTCCACGGTGTATTGAGGGAACAGAACTATACGCCTTAGTTACATTTCACATTTTTATGGCGACCATTTTTATGGTGTAGTGCTCGTCAAGTTAGTCTTTATTTTTTGGTGGATTATTTGAGTGTTTGCTTCTTATATGTTGTACACTATATACTCATTTTGTAAACCCGTTTTAACACTGAATATACATCTAATTTACTTTTCAATTTTGTGCGATTCTGGAGACGAAGTGGTCACAAAGATTGGCGAGCACTGTACATTTTTTGAACAGTTAAAATTATGCGTTTAAATATGTAAATGTAGTATAAATTAAAAAACTATGTATACAAGATTATTAATTTTCTGTTCATATTGTAATATTTTATTAGTAGTTATAAATTTTATGGGTAAACACACCTTTATCAATTAAATGTTATAGCAGTTATTTATACAATGTATTATTGAATTTATTGTGAATAAACTTTGTATATAAAACAAATAGGTTTCAATAGTCTCGAAGATTGTTTAGACAATATATTTTTTGAAGTGATCTATTGTGATAAAATTATAATGCAGTAACTATTTGAGTGTTGTCAATAATGTTCTGTAAGTGCCTTCCTTAGATTACCTTATTCATTTTAAATAAATGATGGTCGGTATTAAATGCTATTTATTTTAGTTTTCCTCGTACTTCTAGTAGATATAATAAACTATGTATCCCTCGGCTAAAAAATACGATTCTTATATGCACGAATCCTGAACCTCGGCTGCCTGAGTTGCTCTCAAACTACATCGTTGTTAGTAATAAGCCATTCTTCCTTCGGCAAACAATGTACGTACTAATAACCCCAAATTAAAATCGGTAGTTATATCTGTTATTGCAGTGAATCTTTAGGGTGTGCTGGAAGTGTCATCGTTTAGGATCAGGGAAGCCATAGGCCTTTAGACGCTAGCAACACCAGAGACATCACTCGGGCGTCGCCATCTAAAAGGAAATGTATAGGAGGTGGAGATAGTAGTAAGGATACTGAGGAGAGGATAATAAGGAGATGATAGGGAAGGGGTTTGGCCCTCGGCGCTCTCACTTAACATACGACGGGGTACCTACCGTTGTTTTATGCAGATCTGTGAGATGGTGGTACTTCCCCGATCGAGCTGGCCCATTCGTGCAAGGCTATCACTAGCTAGACAAATATTTAACGCCATTACAAAAAAAAACATCCATCTAGCATACAGTGCGTGTTGTGTGTGTAGTTTAGTTTTCTATAGAGTGACAAGTACTGGTCAAGTATCTTCTTTTGCGGGGCTCTTTTTGGTGGAGAAGAGGAGGACACTTGATGGATTATTCTATAATTGGTATCACTTAAACTGTTGCATCTCGTTAAGACCGGATTCGGGCTCTTGTTTACCGGCGTATATACGAGGAGGGATCAAAAAGTAGTGAGTCATGATGGCCGTTTCCATTGCGAAGATTGCTGTTTTGTCTCGGTATCAAAATGATGGACCCATGTTTCGTCCATTGTTACGAAACGAGACAAAAAGTTTTCAGAATCTTCTTGAAACTTGTCCAACAGTATCTTCAAAATGTCAAGTCGATTTTGTTTCTGACTGTCGGTTAACATTCTCGGCACCCATCTTGCGGAGACTTTTCTCATATTCAAAGATTGTTTCAATATGGATTGAATACTTCCATATGAAATGCCCGTTTCTTGAATTAAGTATCGGATGGTAACTCTTCGATCGCTCAATACAATTTTCTTGACTTTCGCAACATTTTCTTGGGGGTCGATGGACGGCCGCAACGATGTTCGTCTTCCGTGCTCGTTCTCCCTACTCGAAATTGAGAAGCCCACCTTGCAACAGTGGAATACGGCGGAGCAGACTCTCCTAATGTTGCCTCCAAATCGCAATGAATCTCTTGCGTCGTTACCTTTTTTAAACAGAGGTATTTAATAACGGCTCGCACTTAGTTTTTCTCCATTTTCAAGAACACGTTCCGACATGAAGCAAACATCACACATTCAGAAAAAAACAAGAGAGAATCGATTATTTTTTTCTTTTTTAATATTACAAATATGTATCTGAGCTATGCCTGCCAGTATTTATTTTTTTCTTACCAAGGAGTATGTCGTTCTCACTACTTTTTGATACCTCCTCGTACTGCGCCAAGCGCTGCGTGTATTCGATCTAAGCGTCAAAGCAAGAAATAAAATTAAACAAAATCGTACTGGTGGTGTGGTTTGGTAGGTAGACCTAGTGATAGTTATCGCGTGTTGTTGCTTGAGAATGGGTAGGTACCAATATCTTAACGTATTGAGCAGCTTTGAAGAATCTTGATTTTTTTCAAACTGAAAAAAAAAACCATTCACACTCTTAAGTGAACATCGTTATTTTCAAGTTTGCTTGGCTACTTCTACCACAGTGACGGTTATTAAATGTGTACCTACCTGTAACCCTTTTTTTTTGTTAAGGTGAGAAAAAATGTACCTAACCGCACAGCCAACGTTCGGGGCAATAAACAGGGCTTGTGGGGCCCTCACCCACTTTATAAACCCGCCGTGTGCCGTCTCCGCCTGTGTTGGCGGCCACTGGAACTATTACCTACCTGTAACCCTACCGTATGTTTTAATGAGCGCCCTCGCTGTGAGCGTTCAAAGCTAGTTAGTAGGTACTGTAGACAGGATCGGGTAATATGAACCATGGTACGATTTCTTGAGTAAAGAAAATTTGCGCTTCGAGACCATCGATCTGGTCGTGGTACTAAAGTTAAAGAAGAACGTCTGTCAGCAGTTGATTAGCTCGCATGCTTCGCTTCAACGAGTAGGCATGTAAATAACTGCTCTTCATTGTTTCGCTAGAAACCTTTTTTGGTTTCACACTCGCGAGTCCCATTATGTCTATGTAGTATATCTCTGGTTGTTAAGCGCTGAAAATCGGCAGGGCTGAAAATGGCGGAGGGCCAGAGAGGTCAATCCTGCTGCTGACACCAAACGCCGCTAGCGACTGGGACGGCGCATGCGCCAATACTTGCGCCTGATGCCGCCCTAGCTAAGGCTGCGGGTGGATGGACCGGGGAACGTCCGCCCCCCGCAAGGCGACGCTCCGTGTGTGGATGCTTCGATCAGTAAAGGGTACCCCAAACACTACCCTGTTCGTTGCCTCAAACGACGAGGTGTAGGTACGGTTAGGAATATTTTTTCCTGCCTTAACAAAAGGGGCTAAAATGGCCAAGCATAACTATAGTGCTATAAAGTATAAAAAATTAACAACCTAATAAAACTAATGGAATTATGATTTCTTAGTCCTTTTTAGTAGATACTTATGTCCGAGAATGCAGAAACAAGAATTAAATTTACTTGATTTATTCTTAACACTGATGCGGTATGGTATATGTACATTTAAGTACCTATTGTTGTAAAAATATATAGGTACCTACATACTAGTTCTTTCAGCATAGTTTTTGGCAAGCAAGCTTCACTTATTTGCCAATAAAATTCTTATCGTGGTGGTTTGGTCTCATGCCAATGAATTATATTAGCGATTAAAGATAAGTTCATAAACCTATATTTGATTAGGACACCTCGTAAAGTGCACAGAGACGATAGATATTCTATGTAGATTCCTTTTATTGGTTTACCACCAGATGGTAAGTGGTAACCGTCACTCATGAACTCGTACACTGTTGCACTGGAGCACAGTCAAACCACTACTCACCATGAACACATGAACACATATAGTTCTACCTACCACTACACAGGAGTGGAGATAGAGAAGATATTTTTTCTTTATTGCATAAGGTGGCAGACAAGCCACGGCCCACCTGATGGTAAATGGTAACCACTTCTCATGAACTCAACTATACCGAGAGTATTATCAAGCCGCTGCTCACCATTTCATTTAACAGATATGAAATGAAAGAATTAACGGCTATCTCCTGCTACAACCAAAACACACCGATATGCTTCTTGGCCTGTCACACGGGAGATGGTTGTACCAACCCGCTCGGGCCCGATAGCAAGTGAGTACTCGCACTTCGTACCCAGCCCTACCACCAGTAATGCAATGGGTGGTAATTGCTTACCTCCCATAGTCGCCTCGCACAACACCCGTAGGAAAGAATGGGGTCGTGACACTTAGATTCTTATTCTGTCACCACACACAAAGAACTAAAGTACGGTCGTATTCGGAGTACAAACATAGCGATCTATAAAGAAAATTGCGTAGTAGGTATAGTAATGCTCTGAAAGCAGCATTTAGAAAGAAAGAAAGAAAATATTTATTATGACGAAACAGAAAACAGCATATAAAATAAAGGCAGAACAAAAAAAAAAGAAATAAGTATAAATGTAGTAGTATTTCGACTGCACACCGATTTAAGGTTAAATCTGTTAGCATTTAAGGTGTATAGTATACATATAGGTAGATACTATGAAATAACTGCCTGTGAAAGCAGCAGACTTCACATTCAAAATGTTAGATTGTAAATTGCAAGAATTAAGTTTAGGTACCTACTGTCAAGCCGCCGCCGGCGGACCATTGAAGGAATGCAATATGGTTCCAGTGGCCCGCTAATACAGGCGAAGAGACGGCACTCTGTCTGTGTATAGTGTCCTTAACGTGGATTATACCTACGTAGGTATAAACCGCCTAAAATACTTTGTCTCATGCTTTCTAAACACTAACCGCTGACGAATCTACATTATAAAGCCTCTAGTATTATTCTGCTACCATTATAAACAATCATTGAACTATAATGGGTTTCAAACCTGAATAAAGTATGTCTAAGACTTACCTCTTTAGGTACCTCTTTAGATAACACACAGCTAAATACATTCGGGCGCTGTGTTGTAATAGCACATTGTTACCCTAGGGGTGAAAGTAACCCTCGAACTATAAGCGCCGTCTCGGGACTAAATAAGTCTTTAACTCGAGGTAAACACTGTGCTTTACGTTAAGAATACAAGGAAAGTAAAAATAAAAACACGCAAAAATGAGTGAATTTTAATTTACACTACTGCTGAGATAATTATTTATTTTAAGTTTTTTTTTGTGGCCGGCCAGCATTACAGCCATTATTTTTCATTTTCAACATTGACAAAATGGTAAATTATTTTAACCAAATCTATATTATTTTAAGAAATATTTGAAAGTAAGTAAGTAATTTATAATGGGTGGTCATTAAAAAAACATCTTTATTTAATAATTAACTTTGTTATTTCAATTAAACATCGCGCTGTGATTGAGTGGCTGTAGTAAGTTAGAATAAGGTTCAATAGAAATGTGATAGAACTAGTTTTTTTTTAAATAATTTGATAGCTGTCAGTTGAAAACGATTCTCCCTAGGGCTGAAAAGTATTACTTTCAACCCGCTCCTCAGGCAATTTCAAACCTACTTTCCGAGTATGAGTAATGAAAAAATCTGAATTTTAAAAAGAGTGGAGTATGTAGGGTATCAAAATATATAATATGTATGAAAATACTGCCGACAGATGGCGCAGGCGTCACCCAAAGACTAAGTTAAGTATGAATGTGTTATCGAAATTAGCAGTCAGGAGTAATTGTCACGATGGCTGAATTGTCAGAGCATCTGGACGGTATCCAGGAGATGCAGGTTCAAATCCTGCTCATGTCTGTTATTTTCGTTTTCATATTTTTCACTTTGTGTTTAATCGTTAATAATTGTTAATTTATTATTCTAAAAATACATACGAAGTTATTATGGGCTTATTTTTATATTTTCGTCCCAACATGAATCTACTCGGCCGGGGAAGTAAGACTCACAGAAGATCAGCGTGAAACGACGGTAGACGGTTCTACTGATGTGTTCCTCATCTCCTCATCCTCTCCTTATTATCCTTCCTTTCCACATCCTATACATTTTCTTGGAGATAGCGAGGTGCGAGTGAAGCCTCGGAGGTTGTTAGCATCTAATGGCTACGGTAACTACTTAGGTACCTACCATTAGGTGGGCCAATACTTGTTTGCTAACTTCGTACTACAAAAATCTTGTGGGGTAATAATCATATTTGTTTAATATTTTCTGATAAAAAAATGTATAATCGTATCTCGTTGATCGGCAGCTATCGGATGCAGACGCGTGTTGATTAATATAATTATATTAAGATTTTTATCGCCATGAGTGACTAACTTGTGGCGAATGAACTGCTGGCGTTCCTGCAGCATAAGTTGGACGTAATGGATGAGAACGAAGAAAGCTTCCAAGCTGGTGCTGTTCATGTTATTAAACATACGTGATTAGATGGTGTCTCGACGGCGTGATGGGACTAAGAAGTCTCCAAGATGTAATCACGCTGCTCAAGGAAACCGACCCGGATGACTTGCCCACGTTTGTGGCCAAGGACCTTTCCAAACTTCCACCGATGGACTTCGACCACGTAGATATCACTAGCTTGCTCAAGGACATTGTGTTCCTGAAGGTAAACCTTGCAGATATACACAGAAAGCTGGAGGCATCCCACAACACCGTAGAGTGTTTGCGTCAAGAACTCAAAGAGTTGCGCAACAATGCGACGGTAATTGGGTCACCTCGTGCAAGCTATCTAAACATCGTCGCGGGGCTGGCGTCGATTTGTCACGTGCGAGTCTGGAGTCAGCAGTTTTAACATCACCGTTGTCGACTGTCGAGTCCGCAGAGTGCATTGCTCGAGCGCCCTCTCGATCTGATGGTTTTGTGACTGTGCAGAGGAGGAAGCGCAGTCAACGAACTAACAAGAACTATTGCGGCAATGCACCAGTGGATTCTAGAGTCCCTATACGTGCCGCAAATCCGAACACCTCGGTATACATCTCCTACCTACATTAGGGGAAGTCCGGGCAAAGCGGACACCTTAACCTTTGCCGGTCTGTGGTAAAAAACCAATAGACACAGAAATAAAATAATGACTGAGTATTAATCAAACATTATCAAAGTTATAGATATAATTAACAAAAATTACGTAACATCAATGTTTTATTTAGATATTTTTATATAAATTTTTAGCATTTGACATGCTTAGCACTATACATTAAACACAAAGTGAAAAATATGAAATCGAAAATAACAGTCAGGAGCAGGATTCGAACCTGCCTTTTCTCACTTTGTGTTTAATGTATAGTGCTAAGCATGTCAAATGCTAAACATATATATAAAAATATCTAAATATTTAAAGGGTTTGCGTCATTATTAGGTAAAATCTTAATTGTAAAATTAAGTTTACCTGGTCGGTATAATGTATGAAAATACTTCCGACAGATGGCGCAGGCGTCACCCAAAGACGTTAAGTATGATGTGTTATCGAAATTAGCAGTCAGGAGCAATTGTCAGGATGGCTGAATTGGTAAAGCATCTGGACGGTATCCAGAAGATGCAGGTTCGAATCCTGCTCCTGACTGTTATTTTCGATTTCACATTTTTCACTTTGTGTTTAATCAATGTTTACTTAAAATATTTAGAAAATTGCAATTGGTACAGCTGTCCTCTTTGCCCTACCCTCACGGGTAAAGTGGATAGTGTCATAGGGCAAAGTGAATACACGGTAAGTTAAGTAACAATTGATAAAATATAACTACGTAATCATAATCAGGTATCAGTGCAGTTGTCATAAAGAAATATGCCTTCTCCTTCGTAAGCCGTGCATCATCTTGTGACTCCATTGCTTACAGGAATTGCACTGAATCCAATCGTGAACTGGCTGCCCATTGATTTCAATGTACTCTTATCCACAAAAATAGCATGTCTGCAGTTATTATTATTTTTTTTGTCTTTAGGTTTCTTAAATTTAGTATTATTGGTTGATTTAACGTATTTTTTTGTATTTTTGGTCGTGTTAGTATTTTTCTTCCACGTCTTTGTTTTCGTTTTTAGATCTTTGTTAAGGTTTTTCAGAACTTTGGTGTTTCCTTTAACAAATTTAGGCTTGATTTGTTTTTTCTTTATATTTATAAACTGTCTATAACAATATAAACCAAAATCAGTTGTAAAAATGCCTATACTAATACTTACAAACTCTAGTGGGCCAAGTGGGTACAGTATCCACTTTACCCGTGTTCACTTTGCCCAATAGATACTTTTTTGAACTAAACTAACCAAAAATTTTATCCAGAAACGATATCTTAATAAAACTCTCAATAACTCAATAAGAAAACATAAACTTTAAATGTATAATCAAGCAAAACAGTAGCACCACCATATAAATGAGTAAATAAGAAAATACCTATCTTAAAATATCGTAAAACGACGCGTGACCATGGTCTAGCTCTGGTTGCTTACGACTGAGGGGGACGGAAGGGACCTTGTGGCATGTGACAAGTTTCCTCGGACGCGCCATTTTGAAACAGTGAGGAGTATTCGCTTTGCCTGGGCTATTCGCTATGCCCGGACTTCCCCTACACCAGCCGGGCGGAGGAAATCCTGGAGTATGTGCACCAAAACTTGGAGTACAAGCCCAGAGTGCAGCTACTGGAGTCGCACCGAAACGTTAACTTCAAAGCGTTTGTGGTGCGAATACCAATAGTTGTTTCTGCAGAAAGTCTTAGACGAAAACTTTTGGCCGCAAGATGTGGTGTGCAGGTGCTTTCGCGAACAGATATTACCTGAGTGCATTAGCATTAGTTAGTGCAACGGAAGCACTGTACTAACATAGTTGTTAAGCATTTTATATTACTAATAATTTTTAATACTTATGTATACCTACTCGTATTTCTACTTATATGTATACTTATGTATATTAGACTTTAAGATATTTATTAATAGGCCCTATTGTCTGAAATAAAGATGTTATTATAATAGATAGATATGTAAATATAGAGATAAGATATGTAAATAAATTAATATCTAATAATAGGTCAGGAATAAGTTTTTATGTTTTATGCATTTTTCCATGGACAAAGGTCAAAGAGCTGCCAATGTGAGTCATTTTATTTATTTCAATAAATATGAAATGCTTTTGTGTTTGAAAAAGTATTAGGTACTTACATATGAAATTGACGTTTTGTCAAACTGGCCACTTTGATCTCAAATATTTGGCGTTTGGTTATGAAATCCAAATTCAAATTTATCCCAAATTTAGGCTTGTGTATTTGTGTCTTCTGTGTTTAATTTAGCGATTTATTTGTTTTCGCGCCATTTGATTTTTCTTTGACATCGTTTAAAATAAGAAAAACTTAAATTATCGGGCTATTTATGATTACAAGTTCCACCGTGGCACCAATACCGCAGAAACAACTCGAAGTATTAATGATGTGTATGGGGAAGCTAACCTAAAAGAAAACACGGTACGGTTTTGGTTACAACGTTTTCCTTCTGGATATTTTGATCTATAGAACAAACCGCGTGGTCAGCCGGAGACCCTAGTTGACAATGAAGAATTAAAAATGATAGTGGAAGCGGATCCATCATCATCAAACCACTTCAAAGTTAGCAGCAGGTTTCGGTGTGAGTGATAAAACAATTTTAATTCTCTTGAAACAAATTGGAAAAGTGAAAAAGCACGAAAAATGGGTACCGCATGAATTGAGTGAAGCAAACCAACAAACAGGAGTCGAGTGCTGCGTTAAATTACTCAACCGTCACAATAACGAGGGGATTTTGAATCGCATCGTTACTTGTGGTGAAAAATGGATCATGTACGATAATTGGAAATGCTCATCACAATGCTTGAACGCAAGCACCAGCCAAATTCTGCCTCGAGCGAAAGTTGATTCAGAAAGAGGCACTTACTGGTAAGTGTCTGGTGGACCAGTGCCTATGACATCCACTACAATTTTCTAAGATCTGGCCAGACGATTACGGCAGATCTGTATTGTCAACAATTGCAAACCATGATGGAAAAGATAGCCGTTAAACAACCGAGACTGGTTAATAGCTCTAGCCCACTGCTGCTTCAGGACAACGCTAGACCATACACTGCACAACAGACGGTCGCTAAATTACAGGAGCTGCAGTTATGTTAAAAACTGATCTCTTATCTTATCTCTATATCTCAAAAACTATAGATACTCCGCAGGTAAGAATTTGTCATACACAATTACATGAGTAGGCTTAGGTCCAATTCTGGGCGTCCATGGTACTTTTTCGTCCATAACTGGTTAAAAACTTCAAAGTTTTATTTTTAATTTATTTTAATGTAACCAATTGCAGTATATTACATTTGACACAACAGAAATATAATTAGAATAAACATGGGACTAACTTTTAATGTGATTCATTAAAAAACCTTTATTTAATTTTTTGTAAAAGGGACATGTACCTACTATAAGATACGATAGACAAATCACTACTTAATTCTAAATCCAAATGAAACACCTAGAAATTATAGGTACCTACTTAAGTACGTAGTTTCTTAGAGTTATGACTAGCTTCATATAATTAATACTGATACTAATTAATTGCGTTAGTAAACATTAGCTAATTCTCCCCAAAAATATAATTTTTGGCAATTGTTAAATAAAATATTACAATAAAATAGAATAGTTAGACACAATCCTCATTTCTTCATGAATACGTATATACAACCAGAGCACAATAGAGAAAAATTTGGTAAGTGTATATCTATATCAGTCTTGTAAAAGTAGGCAAATTATGTGTGTTCATAAGCTACGAAGATGATGATATTTTTGTTTAACACACTCAAAATAGAATGATTCAAATTATAACAGTTAGGAAGGGATAAACATGTTTCTACATTTTTTAAAGGCTCAGGCTGTTATCGCTGAAGGGATAAAAAGGTCTAAATCACCACAACACTTCATCTAATTTATATACCTGTGTAGACATTTACTGTCTATTAATTAAAATTACTGATTTTAAACACGTTCACTTTCTGTCGGTTGTGAGAGTAATGTGACATCACCCATTGGGTAGCTTTCAGTTCTTCTAGCACAAGCCACATTCTTCGCTCGTTCTCTTGGAGTTCCGCAGCAGAGTCGCTTGAGCACACACGCGTAGCACATCAATAAGGAGAACATTAGTAGTAATCCGATGATCACCGTAACTACAAGCAATATTCTGAGTTCTCCATTAGAATCCGCTGTACCACCCCCGCCACTGCTATTTCGACTCATTTTCACAGTTCATCCAGGCCTGTTCTGAAAAAGAAAAGGAATCAAATTTTATAACAGCAATTAAACTATTTACTTGACCTACAATCCCAAGAATTATAACTCAAAGTTATTATCCTAATATAATAATGTTTATTTTACAATATCATTAAATTATAATTTATCTTTGTTATATCGGAGATATAAGTTTTACGCGCGGCTTGGTGAATTTTAATTTTAGAGATAATGGAAATGTTATCTGAGTAACTGCATAGCAGTTAGTGGGTATTATAGTAATAGTCAAAACACAAGTGTAAATTTATTGTAATTTACATTCTGCGAGTTTACACTCGCATGGATTTCAGAATATAAATACGTTGCTGTACTACACATTAGTGGATCATTAGATCCTCATGTAAAAAATGCTATCCAATCAATATTATGTCATCAAATGCTAATCAATATTATGTAACCATTAATATGTCAACTACTTATGGTGGAAAATAAATAAATATATATTATTATTATTATCCCTCAGGAAGTATCCATTTTTCGTAATAAAATAACCTATGCTCATTTTCTACGTTCTGAACTATGTGTGCTAAATATCATGATGATCGGTTGAATAGTTATGACGTGAAAGCATAACAAACAGAAAAACGCACTTTCGCGCTTTAAATAAAATTAGTAAAGGTGAATCGATTGAGTTGGTGCCTTTATTAGTTTTTCTATATTTATATTGTCAATCCAGGGTAAGGTTGTTTATATCGTACCCCTTCCAAGAAAATCTCAGTAATTTTAATAAAGATAGGTTTTCTAAAATAAACATAATCTTATACCTCCACTCTCAGATTACAGGACAATTTTATTGTTCTGTAAGCTGAGCCACCACTCAATCTTTATTTCTTTTAACACGCTTTTATTAACTTCGCCTGTCTATTTATTTATGTATCGGAATTTTTGTACACAATTTTTATGCACTTCAAGATGATGGATTAAATTAAAACTGCAAACTTATCAAGGACGGATGACAAAACAATATTATTTTTGTTTTTTGTTTTTGTTTTATTACTTACAAAGCGACCCTGTCATCGAACAAACGATAAAAAGAAATAAGGACTTTAACGAAATAATACTTTTGATGCTGTTGTGAGACTAACAAAACAGAAAATAAGTTATAGTTTAAATAACTTAAAAAAACACGCTTTAATAGCTAGTTGACCTAAAAAATAGAAAATAATATATTATAATATTGTAAAAAGCGTGGGGTGTTTTTTACTATAGCTCAGTAATTAAAATAAATACCTATTTGTAACATTTAAGGTCCTAACGGGGTCATCACTAGGCTACAGATGCCTTGTAAATCTAATTGACAACACATGTTATGGGGTGTTCATGAAGTAGTCCGTGTCATTATGTAGATGCTAACCCTATTTTTATGCATATCTACCGATGTGAAAGCCTGTTTGTAAACTCCAGTTTTGTAATAGGCAAAAATATAGGTAAATACTATTTCAATTATATATTTTTTGTGTCTGTCGCGCGAAGGCTTTAAAAGATAAGGGGCTTACTTACTCAAAGAAAATTGAAATCGCAATATACTTACAAGAGAAAAATAAAAAGATATTTCGGTGTTTCAGTTTTATTTCGAATCTTTCTAGATAATAATTTTCTTCTGTTTACTATATATTAACTTACGCTAAAAGAAAATTATAGTACCAAGGCTACCAAAGAAATCCCCTTATAAAGCAAAATAATTCTTTTGTAGGTAAACTGCCAAGACCAATACAAAAGTTGGGTTCTGTCAAATTCATATGGATATTATAAAAATATTTTTGCGGTATTCTGATTATGTTGTCAACAACTGTTTTGATATGACGGCGTTATATTTTGATGAAATTGTTTATTTAAAAACTGCATGCACTATTGTAAGTACAAAAGCGGACTTAATGCTAAAAGCATTTTATGTCAGTCAGAAATTCTCTTTTCCTACGTTAAAACTATTTCTTACACGTCCTTACCACCAGAGACGTTATAAGTAATTAGCAGGATTTAAACCTGCGTCTCCGAGGTAACTTTTCCAAGCGCTCTGCCAACCGAGCTATCGGGACATTTGCTGTGTACTATGAATTTCTACACAAATTAGTGTTTTACACAAAAATCTGTAACTGTTTCCATGCCACCTAACTTACCGCCTAATTCTAATTCGTGCACATGGGCCTCTGTTGCAAAATCTTCTCTGAAGAACATAACATCGCAGTCTTCAAACACAGATAAAAATACTGACATTAATCTACAGGAATCAACCTTTCCTAAAAGTATCCCTGTACACATGATAGCTAAAGATAAAACAACTCAGGATAAATTATACACTATAAAATCATTGAAAGAAGAGTTCGATTCCTGTAAAACTTTGGTTGACAAAGTTATTCTTGTATTCACTCACCTTGGTAAATACGTTTAATGTTAAAAAAGCTCTTAATTTTCTGTCATGGAACGCCGACGGCATCCATAAAAGATTGTATGAATTGTCAAATTTAGCACTAGATGAATTACCTATTGATATAATTGCATTATGTGAAACCAGACCAACAAGCAACACCCGCTTCGATATTCCCGGATTTATTTGCTATCGCCAAGACAAACTCAATAGCGGGCGTGGGCAGGGTGTTGCAATTCTAGTAACGTCGGATTTGGAGCACTCTCCTACAAAAATACCTAGTACCCATTACATGGAAGTTATAGGTATTCAAATGATAATATACGGTACGCAATACTCAATAATATCAATTTATCAATCTCCCCACTTACCACTAGTCGCCCAGGACTTGGATATATTACTAAATCTTGGTTCGCATGTGCTAATAATGGGTGATTTTAATGCTAAGCATCCATTTTGGTATGGCAGTATTAATGATATTAATGCCCGCGGTAGAACGCTTTTGCAACACATGATTGATCGTGATTATTTAATACATGCACCTGATACTCCCACTTTAGTTCATTACCGTAGTGAACTCAAGCCATCCACTCCCGATTTAGTTATTTCGTCAAATATTAGCTCAATTAGTGAAATCTGTACAATTCCAGCTCTATCATCCAATCACTTGCCAATATATTTTCATTTAGGAGGCGATATAAGACGTAAGGTTTTTAAGCAACAACTGTTCCATAAAGCCAATTGGCATGAATATCGTAAACAACTAAATCAAAGTATTAGTGTCTACAAAAAATCAAACGAAATTGATGATGCTCTAGTCGATATTACCAAAATTTTATTGAAAACGCGCGACATTTGTGTTCTAACTGCGTCAAATAAAATTTCTTACAATAAGCTTCCCCATGATTTAAAAAACCTCATAAAACAAAAAAATAAAATTCGTAAAAAGTCACAATGTGAAACTAGCATACACATTAAAAGAATACTACGTACTGAGATAAATTACTTACAACGCAAGATATACCACAGGTTAAGACTACACAATGATTTTATTTGGCACACTAAACTAGAGGGTATCAAAAATCCGGCTCGAGATTTGTGGCGTATCACCAAACAGTTAAAAAATAAAGCCTCAACTATCCCTCCACTGAAAAAATTAGGCAATTCTCACGCTGGTAACACTTTTTAACAATGTGAAGTATTAGCTGACACCTTTGCTAGCAATATGTCTTTAACTTGTGACTGGACATTTATCGATAACGAGGAACATGTTGATGCCTTAATGACATTACTTCACGCCCCTAGTGTTGATAGACCTATTGCACCGGTACGTCCCAGTGAAATTTGACAAAAATTACGCAAACTCAAGACACGTAAGTGCCCTGCAGCAGACGTAGTCCATAACTGGCTTCTAAAAAATTTGCCTCAAAAATGTTTAGTACTTTTAACAAAAATGTTTAACGCATGCATACATTTATGTTATTTTCCAAAGATATGGAAAGAAGCCAAAATGATTGCACTGAAAAAGCCCGGTAAAGATAGTGGCTTACCTGCTAGCTACAGGCCTATTAGCCTCTTGCCTGCCCTCGGCAAATTATTTGAAGCCTTGTTATACTCTCGCCTAGAAACTTATTCTAGACATTGTCTTATAAATGAACAGCTAGGTTTCCGACCTTCATTAACTACAACTCAGCAACTCGCTTGAGTCGCTGAGCACGTTACTCATAATTTAAACCTGAAACAGTCCACAGGTATGTTTCTTTTGGACATAGAAAAGTCTGATGATGAGCATCGAATATGCTCGAAACCCGGGTCGACTGAATCGATCCTCAACGTGAGTTATTGCCGGTGATATATTTCTAATATGTATCAATCTCACGATAGTTTCAATACGAACATAGAAAAGTCTTTTGATACAGTTTGGCATAAAGGTCTCATACATAAACTATTGCATAATTTTGATATACCTAGATCCTTAGTTAAGCTTGTATGGTCATATTTATCGGATCGGAGCTTTGTTGTACATCTTGGTGACACCAAATCTTCACCCAGGGCCATTCCAACTGGTGTACCCCAAGGATCTCTTCTTGGGCCATATTTGTTCCTGTTGTATATAAATGATATACCCATACAAACAAGAACAAATATTGCATGCTTTGCAGATGATACAGCATCTTTTAACTCCGATAGGAACATTAACATAATCATTGAACGACTACAGCTCTCTATCGATCTTTTAGTCATACTGCACTAAATGGAAACTTAAATTAAATAAGAGCAAAACCGAAGCAATAATGTTTACAAGGCAGCGAAAATTACCTCAGAAGTGCTTAGTAATAAATGAACATCGCATACCCTGGTCCAAATGCGTAAAGTACCTTGGTATATGGCTGGACAGTAAACTTAACTGGACCAAACATGTTACCGAACTACGCGTAAAAGGTCTAAAAGCCATGAGTGCTCTAAATCCAATCTTTAACCGTTATAGTAATTTAAGTCCTCACATCAAATTAAGCATATATGCAACACTAGTACGCCCGTGCCTTACTTATGCTGCCCCTGGTGTGGAGCAGCACTTGCGATACTAATTATAAAAGATTGCAGGTTATCCAGAATAAAGCCCTAAAAATTTCTTACAATACCTACTTCCTTTAAAACTAATCTTAAAAAACTAATCTTAAAAAACTACATAAAAATATTAAATTTCCGTTACTCAGACTTCATTTTAAAACAAACTCGTAAATTTTATTTACATAAAACGCCATTAAATTCTAACATTCTGGTTTCATCAATAGGTAGAACACGAATTAATAATTTACCCTATATCGATAGGTATAAAGCTTACCGTTTGCCGCATCACTATGTTTTGCATAGCAGTTTCGCCAAACGACGTTCACCGCGCTAATCGTAGGTAAATTAAATAATCTTTTTCTTCGTCTACCGCTCGTTGTATGGTGATGAACAATAATTATAATAAACTACATTCTTTGTTTCTGTGGCTATCAAGCAAGTAATTTGTACATTTTTCGTGATGTAATATCAAATGTAACTTTAAACGAAAGTACATAGTATGACTTCCATGTTTGTAATTTTTCATTATGTATGTACATGATAATTTAAAAGATTACTTTCCTAAGTTGTTATATAAGTAAGTATTTTTTTATAGGCACTTTGATTTGTAGCCTGGTGTAAAATAATCATTTTAACCTGTTATGTTAGGGTAGAACCGGGTAATCCCAGTCAGGTGACAATACCGATCAGCACACTTTCTCGCAAAATATTTGGTTTACGGCCACCCACACATGCAAAGACGGTGGCGTGATTGTTCTCTGCCCCACGCACCGACTCCCGTTCAGTTCCGAGTTCCGACTGCGCAACTCTGAGAGCGAGACGAGTGTGTTTCGAGGCATTTCCTTACAACTTTTT
The DNA here is from genome assembly GCA_948253155.1 of Leucoma salicis. Lineage (NCBI taxonomy): Eukaryota > Metazoa > Arthropoda > Insecta > Lepidoptera > Erebidae > Leucoma > Leucoma salicis. The sequence continues at coordinate 12,130,724 of OX411811.1, forward strand.
GGTCGTAGAACATAAGACGTAAGTACCAAAATATTCATATTCCATTAACTGTTTATATTTTTTTGTTATGAATCAGTCATCTAGCTATCCATATGATTAGATATTTAAACCAATTTGAAATAAGTTGTTTTCTGAAATTATTGTTAACCTCAAAAAATCATAGATGGGTAATGCCGGTCACGCTGACCGGTATTACCCGTAAGGTAGTTAGGTATAGAAGTAGATGATATTCTTTGTCCAAAAAACAGAGGTATAGTTATTTGGTCGTCACTTTTATATTCTTTGTCTCATACATAAACAATTCTTATTCAATTCTAGAATGCCACGGAATAGAAGCCAAGGATTGAAGGTGAAATGGAACCAAAGTGATTTAACCAGGGCATTCCAACTCGTCGATGAAGGGACACCGATAAGAGAAGCAGCACGCTTTACTGATATTCCTTTTTCAACCCTCCAAGAAAGACTGAAAAAGAGACACTAGCTCGAAAAGCTCGAAATGAATAAGAAAGCCTGTCGTCTTCGTGCTGTCTTCAGCATGCAAAAATTCTTACTAGCACTCCTTATAAAGCAGCTTTGATAGAGAAAGAAGAACGAAGAGTAACAAGAGAAAAGAAGAAAGAAAGCAAATCCAAGGACACTAAAAATAATCCAAGAACAAAGACAGCGAAGAAAAGACCAGCGAATGCATTTATAAGAAAGGTGAAAAAAAGAGTGCTACAGGAGAAAAATAATGAAAGTTCATCGAATTCAGAAATTGAAATGACCGACGTACGGGATGATGACGACACCGACATTGACGATATGGAAAACAAGTGTCTGCTATGCCATGATTACGGTCGTAACAATGAATTAGGTAGGTAGGTGCGTTCGGTATGGGCTTTGGGCCCATGCTGAGTGTTCGGGCTGAGAGTCACCTGAAGGCTGGCTACACATGCGATTTGTGTCGCTAAAGGCTTGACCGGTATTGCCATCCTACTGACCGACATTACCCGCCACGCTTGGTAATAGCGGTCAAAACCCTTTTTTTTCCAAATGTATATTGTGATTTGATTTTTGAACAAATTGATCTCGTTGATTGCGGTAATCATAGAAGAATACTTAAAGTTATGTTGTATTAATAGTTTCGAAATAAAATGTTGATTTTTTTATATTTTTTGTTTCACTTTTCTTAGGTGACCGGCAATACCCGTCCTTACCCTTTTTTTTTTTTTTTTTTTGTTTAGGCGGGAAAAAATGTACCTAACCGCACACCCCGTCGTTCGGGGCAACGAACAGGGTAGTGTGGGGCCCTCACCCACTAAAGAAACCCGCCGTGTGCCGTCTCTCCGCCTTTATTGGCGGGCCACTGGAACTATGTTACATTCCTTCGGTGGTCCGCCGACGGCTTACCCTTTCGGGTACCCTCTACTGAGCGACGCACCCACACACGGAGCATCGCACCTTCGCGGGAGGCCTTGCGGGTGGCGGACGTTCCCCGGTCCAACCACCCGCAGCCTCAGCTAGGGCGGCATTAGGCGCAAATACTCACGCCTGCGCCGCCCCAGTCGCTGGCGGCGGTTCGGGTCTGCGGAAGGATCAGCCTCCCTGGCCCTTTCCGCCGCTTCCTTCCGCGAGATGACCTCGTCGCAGAAGGCAGCGACCGCGGCCCAATTCCTGTCACTGCCAAGCATCGCTCTAACGACGCTCGGCAGCGAGAGGTCCCCCCCTATTGCCGCGACGAGATCACGGCGCTGCCCGCCCCAAGCCGGGCACGACTCGAGCGTGTGCTGCGCCGTGTCCTCGTCGCAGCCACAATGGTGACAGCCCGGAGTCGCTTCCCTCCTTGCAACTATGTGCAGATATCTGCCGAAGCAACCGTGCCCCGACAGCACCTGCACCAGTCGGAAGGTAAGGACTCCGTGCCGTCGCCCCGCCCACTCCTCCAGCACAGGCTGGAGCGCCCCTACGGTCCAGAGACCGGCTCGGGGCGCTTCCAGCCGTGTCCTCCATCTGGCCATGGCAGCACGGCGGGCATCGCCATGCCACCTGGCCACCTCCCTGGGTGGGGGACGACCACCCACCTCTCGCTCTTGCGACGTCCGCCGATACACTTCGGCGAGCACCTCCGCCTCCAAGTCCCACGGGGGGGTTCCGGCCAACGCGCAGGCCGCTTCCGTCGACACCGTGCGGTATCCACGTATGAGCCTGGACGCGACGACTCTTTGTGGTCTCCACAGAAGAGCCCTGTTCGGCACGTCCAGGCACTCCGCCCACACAGGTGCACCGTACAGCGCCATCGACCGGACTACCCCCGCATAAAGCCGTCAGCACGCATTGTTGGGTCCGCCCATATTCGGCAGAAGCCGTGCAAGGGCGGACGCTGCGCCGACTAGCCTCGGGGACAGTTGGCGGAAGTGCTCGCGAAAGCGCCACCGCCCATCCAGCACCAGGCCCAGATACTTGATCTGGGCCTTCACCCCAATTTGGACCCCGTCCACCGTGATTGAGGCGCCAGCAGGTGGCCGACGTCGGGGCCCATGGAAAAGTAGGGCCTCCGACTTGTCCAGGGCCACCCTAAGCCCCAGCGCCCCGATCCTCCTGACCACCTCCGAGGTCCCTAAGGTGGCCAGGAACGCCGCTTCCTCGAAGTTTCCGCCCCGGGCCACGACCAGCGGGTCATCCGCATAGCAGATGACCGCCAGCCCAGGGGGGAGCCGACATCGTAGCGCCCAGTCGTAACCGATGTCCCACAGGAGCGGCCCTAGAACCGAACCCTGCGGGACACCGCACGACATGGGTCTCCTCACAACGTCCCCTATGCGGCTCTCATAGAGAACGCTGCGGCCCTCAAGATAGTCCGCCACCAGCCGCCTCAGGTATGCAGGCACCCCGTGATACTGGAGCGCCTCCCTGATGCAGCTGAATGGCAGACTATTGAATGCGTTGGCGATGTCGAGCGACACCGCCAACAGCACTCCACCGCCAGCGACGACCGCCGCGGACGCGGCCCTCAGGCGCATAATCGCGCCGACCGTCGAACGACCAGCCCGAAAGCCGAACTGGGCATCCGACAAGTCGGGTCCGACGTCGCGCAGGTGCTGGACAATGCGGGCAGCGAGGATTCTCTCCAGCAGCTTACCTGCCTCGTCCAGCAGCACGATGGGCCTGAAGGCCCCGACCGAATCCGGCGTTCGCCCCGGCTTCGGCAGGAGTACCAGCCTCCCCTCCTTCCAGCAGTCAGGGAACCGTCCGGACGCCAGGCACGCGTTGAACAGTCCCCTGAGGCGGGGCTCCAGGTGGTCCAGAGCCAGGGCAAGCACCCGGGCGGGTATCCCGTCCGGGCCGGGGGCGGTGTTCTTCGAACGAATCCGCGAAACAGCCGCCCCCATTTCCGACGCAGTGACGGGCGGTACACTGAGGTTGGCCTCCCGATCGCTACCTGGCGATGCCATGACCGGGGGCGTGTGCTCCGCCCGTCGTGGGAATAGGCCCTCGACCACCTCAGTGAGGAGGCTGGGCTGAAGGGTCTGCGTGAGGGGGGGGCCCTGAGTGCGGAGCTTGTTCAGCGCCACACGGTACGGGCGACCCCAGGGGTCACGGTTGAGACCATCCAGCATCTCCTGCCTTTTCTCAGTTTTGGCGCGGCAGATGGCCAACTTGAACGCGGCTCGCGAAGTGCGGTACGCCTCGTACAGCTGGCCCTCCCGCTCCCCATCGCGGTTGCGCCGCCGACTGCGGGTGTAGGACCTCCGGGCACGAATGCACGCCGCACGGAGGTCCGCCAGCTCCTGGGACCACCAGTAGAGCCCCTTCCTCGGAGGAGGACGTTGCACTCGGGGCATGGCCGAGTCACACACCTGCGTAATCGCAGCGCGAAATCGGCCAGCCTCAACGTCCAACCCCTCAGTTAGGGCTGGTGAGGACAGCCACGACTGAACGATAGCTGCCTCCACCAGTAGGTCCCTATCCAGCCTGCCCACAGCCCACCGCGGGAACGCGGTAGTTCTGCGTGCCGTGTGACCCCTACTGGAGCCCTGAAGGGACCGGGAGACCTCAATCCGGATGTACCGATGATCGGACAAGGTCTCAACCTCCTCCAGGACACGCCAGTTCCTCACTCGTGCTGCGACGTCGGGGCTAGCGAACGAAAGGTCCACTATCGACCCGCCCCGTTGCCGCACGCACGTGTTGACGGAGCCTCTGTTTAGCAAACAGAGGCCCGTTGACGCCGCCCACTCTACCACCGCCGTTCCACGGGCGTCCGTCGCAGGGGACCCCCACGCCGTAGATTTGGCGTTGAAGTCCCCCACGACCAGGACGTGGCTAGGTGCCAGTCGCCGTATCGAGGTCTCCAGGCTGTTAAGCCAGACCTCGAAATCAGCCAGACTCCGGTTGGGGGAGAAGTACACGCCATACAGCGTAACTCCCCCCCAGTCGGTTGCTACGTATCCCGTGCCCCTGTCTCTGATCGACAAGGGCGGGGAGCGCAGCGCCGTGGAGCTGACGATTGCCACGGAGCCATCGCGGCTGCCCGCCCAATGAGGACGGTCAGGAACGCAATAAGGCTCCGCAGCTACGGCTACACCAATCAACCGCTCCACCATGCTTTGCAGGAGAAGATCCTGCGCCCTGGCGGAGTGGTTGAGATTCGCCTGGAGGAGGACAGTGTCACGGTTGAATTTTAAGCCGTAACCATATCCTCCTCCACCCGAGACGGTGGCGAAGCCGCGCTAGGGGGGGCAGCCTGGGCCGATTGGCTGGTCCCCCCCTTTTTTGGGCCTGACGTCGGGGGTCTACATCCCTCCCGCCCCATGCAGTGCTTGGCAGGCCTATTGCCTGCCGCGCATGCGGGGCAGTGAGGGGCAGCGGTGCAGGTTGCCGCCCGATGCCCTGCCTGACCGCAGCGGAAACAGAGATCGCTGCAGTCAAAACAGTTAGTGCACGTCGGCCGGGTGTGTCCTACCGCCATACACTTATAGCACCTTGCGGGCCGGGGCTCCAACACGGTGACCCGCGCAGAACTCCAACCCACAAGGAGCCTGCCTGCGGCAGCCAAGGTACTGGCCGCCGCGACAGGGCAACTCGCCCAGACGGCACCTACACCGCCGGGACCGGTCCTAATGGAGCCCACTCTGACGGCTTCCGAGCATCCGGTTTTGGAGGCAATGGCCTCCCGGACGTCATCAGCCGTCACCGAGTCGTCCAGACCGGAAATGCGCAGTTCAGCGCACTTCACGGGTCTGGCGATGCGGACTCCACTACCCTCGCCATACAGACCCCGTAGCCTTTCGGCTACCGTGTCGGCCATCTTGGGGCCCTCTGCCCCAGGGAACTCCAAAATGCGAGCCCCTGTCCGGGCTTGGCGGGTCCGGGCAGCGATAACTCCGAGGTCAGAGACGTCAATCTCGTCCCGGGCTCTCCTCAAGATGGCCTGATATGTCAGGCCTGTTTCCGCCTCCGGCAGCATGGTGATTACCACCGCTGCCGTTTTCGGCGCTCTAAGCTTGCGCGACTTTTTAGGGCCAGGCTTGCTCCCAGGCGCAGCGGGCTCCGCAGCCCGGGCAGCAGCCCCGGTCGCTACCCCCTTTTTTCTCTTGCCCCGGGACTTCTTCCTCCCGCCATCCACTGTCTGCCATCCCTCATCAGAGGGTGCAGGGTTAGACGGTGCGGGAGGTGAATTACGAGAGTCCCGGGGCAAGGTCACTGGGGCCCGCGAGGGCTGGTCAGCACACGAAAGAGGAGGGAATTCCTCTCTGGGCTGGCCCTTGGGGCGCTGCCCAGCCTTCTGCGCCGCTTTTACCTTAGGGCCAGTTTTACCCAGCCCCTTGGGCGGCGTGGTTGCAGCCGCGGAGTAGGTGGCCACGCGGCCGCCCTGGCAGGGCAGCGGCGTTGGGCCTGAAGGCGGCGCGACCTTCTTCCCATCCGCGGCCAGTGGCGGTCGGAGTCGTGGCTCCGGCGGCATCCTGGCATTTAGGGAGCCAGTGCGCGGGTCATAGACCGCACTGACGCGATCCATGATTTGGCGCATCTGCTTCTCCGTCAGGAGATCAGGGTCCAGAGGCCCCGCACCCGCCATTGAAGCAGAGGCTCCCGGCCCAGCCTTGGCGAGATCAGGCCTAGATCGCAGGCCAGCGAGCTCCTTCCGGAGCTCTGCCACCTCCGCCTCGAGGTGCTTGCAGCGGCAGGGCGCCTCCAGCTTGCCGATCCCCTCTGGCGCTGGGTTACGCCGGAGGGACTCCACCGCCCTAAAGGCTACCTTAGTAGCCTCCTTGAGGGCCTCCGCGAGGTCGCCCCGAAGGCCTCGCGATGCATTAGCCACCGTTGAAACGATGGCCAGAGCGTCGGAAACCCTCTGGGCAACCTGGTCCGCTGTAGGTGGACCATCCTCGTTCGGAGGCTCCTCTCGGAGCCTCGATGTGAGGAGGGTTACCCTCTCCTCCACCGAGAGCTCCGCTCCCAATGCCCTAACTGCGGCCTCGTCCGCTTGCGATGTGGATCGCGGCACCGAACCCAGGCCCCTACCAGCCCCTCGGCCTCTTTTAGCCGTTCTACTCGGTCTGCCCGGTGGGGGCATCGACGTAGAGCTGCCCTCGGACTCCGAAGCGTCGCCCTCGCGCGCAATCGAGCGCTTCAGGAGCCGCGAAGGCCGCTTCACCACACCGGCTGCGTCCGTACGGGACCCTGACGGCTCCGGCAGACAGACATCCGCGACCGCAGCAAGAGCGCTACTGGCGTCCGACGTCTCCACTGTGTCAGCGGCAGAACTGCTCCCCTTAGGACTTGCAGCGGGAGTGCTTTTTCTCCCACGGGTCCTCCTCTTTTTTGCTTGCTCCGTCTTTTTTTCTTCGTTGGCGTAGGTTGCCCCCCTCAGATACATGGGGCTGACGGAGCCGGTTTTGGTACGCGGCTCCGTGAGGGATTCTCCAGGTGCATTGCACCCGGTACCCTCCTGAGGAATAATTGTATTTATACTTTCCGCCATTTTTAAGCTTAGAGTCCTTCGACTATTGTGCCGCCCTCGTGACTGGATACCCTCCAGCCATTCATCCCTCGCCGGGCGGCAGAGCTTGGATTGGGGTGATTTTTTATAGGGGTTTTCTTCCCCGCGGTCCGAAGACCCCCGGTCCTGTCCGTTCAGGGTTACGGGTCGGGCCGAACGGTGGTCTGCATCAGACCGTGCCCACCGCTCGCAAAGCAAGCAGTGAGCCCGTCGCCCCTCAGGCTTAAAAGCCTCGTCTCCGTCTCCCAGGGCCAGGGGAGCCACTATGGCCCCGCTGGCCCTCCACGGCAGACGTTCGGCCCACTGTAAGCAGTGAGCCCGTCGCCACTTGGGCTATAAGCCCCGTCTCCTGGGACGGGGAGGTCACTGTGACCCCGCTGTCCCCCTCCCAGAGTCGGGGGGGCCACTATGGCCCCGCTGACCCTCCACGGCGGACGTCCGGCCTATCCACTGTGCCCTCTGCTAGTCAGAGGGACACGTGGAGACCCGTCCCCTGCCGGGATTCAGCCGCCGGCACCAGAGTGCCGACGTTGCCCGGGGTGCACCAACGCGGTGGTATCCCGACCCGCACCCCACCCTACTCTTGTTTAACATTGTGTTATTCTAATGTGTTATCATAATATGAAAATAAATGATATTTAAAACAAAAAAACCAACAAAAAGTGTTTTACAGACATTGCACTAAATTTAAGTAAGCATTATATACTATTTATCGAAACTAAGTGTACTTCTAGATATTTTTATATATATTTTTAGCATTTGACATGCTTAGCACTATACATTAAACACAAAGTGAAAAATGTGAAATCGAAAATAACAGTCAGGAGCAGGATTTGAACCTGCATCTTCTGGATACCGTCCAGATGCTTTACCAATTCAGCCATCCTGACAATTGCTCCTCGTCACCCAAAGACGTTAAGTATGATGTGTTATCGAAATTAGCAGTCAGGAGCAATTGTCAGGATGGCTGAATTGGTAAAGCATCTGGACGGTACCCAGAAGATGGAGGTTCAAATCCTGCTCCTGACTGTTATTTTCGATTTCACATTTTTCACTTTGTGTTTAAGTGTACTTCTCTCAACATGTAATACGTTTTTTATATAATAATATGTTAGTCTTACCTACTTGTGGTAAACGGTGTGGATATCACTATTACTCATAATATTTAACTTAGATTAGTTTGTTAACCCATTATTGTGAAATGTGCCCGGTAGACGTCCATAGGCTCGCCCCCTATTACGTGGGACTTAAATATAGCTGGCGAGTCGTGGGTGTTTAATACACCTCTACCTACCCCTTCGGGGAATACAGACGTGATGCTATGTTTATTGTGATGTTTGTTTACCCAAATAAATGAAAAAAAAAGTTAATATTAGAAATATTTGATTACTATTTTATTTGCAGAAAACAACGTTCTGTTCATGAAAAACATATTATATTTCAAAGTTCAGGACTAGATACAGACTATTATATTGCTTTTGTAAGTACACAACGCCTGCCTGTCGTACGGCAAGACCGCAAGACCTCCCGCAGCGGGGAAATGCAATTATCTGAGCACTTTGTGTTTTGTGTTAGGCGCGCTTATACACTTTTATAAGATACTTTCTTTTTTGATAGGCCTCACCAAACAGAATACAAGAAGGCACACCACAAGATTGCAAGACACAGTTAGCGCTTATTGTGTAGAAAAAACCCACAGTAGTGATTAGTTTTTGCCTTTTATAAAAAAATTAAAATTTAAACCTTATTAGATCTCAGTAATTCCGTACAAAATTTAATAATCCATAACAGTTGTTGCCTACTGAGTTTTCTGGCTGGATCTTTCTCAGTCAGGCCGCGTTCCGATCCGGTGGTAGCTTCTTAGTCTTAGCTTTTGGCAAAATCAATATATTTAATAATATAAACTAATAACCAAGATTGTCTTCTTACTGGTAGTAATTGGTAGTTTGTGTTGTAATTTTTAAGTACTAAATAAAAACAAAAAATTTTACAATTTAAAGAGGAGTATTATACTCATTTTAATATACTAATTTAAAGTCTCATACATTGTAAGCATAAACATTTGAAGTAGATATTTTCACTGTGTTTCTAAACGAATATTAGGTGGGTTAAAATAAATAAACCAAATATTTTGTAAAATCATATACTGTGGGTAGATGAAACCGTTGAAATAACATATCAACCTTGGACGTCTATCATCTAAGTCCACCCGTGATCATGAATACTGTAAAGTATTCGAAACGTCGGGATAGGAGTAAAATCAAGTAAACGCGATAGATTCCGTAAACGTAGTTTTATTTAAAGACACTTTTATAAGACTTTTTCTTTGGATTTCTTAGAGCATAAGTTCAATTTCATGAATTTTTTTATTCACTATAAACAAACAGTTGATTGTATAAAACCTGATAGCAAATGACTGGCTCAGGGAAAAGCTTTTCATCCATGGCTTTAAGACATCTAGACAAATTACACTCGCACGGGTATAAATGCCGACGATGGGAACATATTTCATTCCATTGCTGTGTGTATTATAAAAGATGACCTAAATCGTTTGGTATGTACTGATAGAATGACTACAATATATTCACGGACATTTTCACACAATGTCCTCTGGTCCCAAACTAAGCTTAAAGCTTGTGCTATGGGTACCAGATCACGGATAGAATACATATATTACTTTTTTAACTTTCCGCTAAGAAAATTGAAAATTATCAATAGTTGGTTATTGGTTTTACCCCGTTTTTAGAAAATCGAGTTGTCAACTGATGTTGACGTTTTGAGGTCCTAGGAAGCTTCCCCGAATATTTCCGCAATAATGTCTGTATGTCTGTATGTGTGTCTGTGTGTGTGTGTGTGTGTGTGTGTTTGTGTGTGTGTGTGGCCGTATGTTAACCTCTCATAACTTTTTAACGGCTTGACCGATTTCATCGCGGTATGTCCCACCCCTCTCCACCCATGGGAGTCGTATGAGCCGATTGAGGGAATACGGGGGGAGTGGGCAGCAAGCACTCCCTCGAGTATTAACAACATCCACTGCGATCGCCAACCCGCCTGCCAAGCGGGGCGATTACGCCACTGTCCCCCATATGAGCGAAATACACGTTGTGGCGTTCTCTTGGGGAGGCCTATACCCAGCAGTGGATGTCGAAAGGCTGATGGATGGATGGATGGATCTTCATCCACCCTCCACACGGCAAAGTGGATGAGGATCATGATTAATTAATCAATTACTTATCATAACGCCATTTCCCTTGCGGGGTAGGCAGAGTGTTCTCTCTGCCTTAAATTTTTTAGTTGTCAGATTAGGCGACGAGCACGTCTAGGACATAAAGATGAATTGATGATGATGTATATATATATCTTAATCTGACGCGCTTGAGTATTTCAAAATGGCGATTTTTTTTGCGTTATATTAATGACCGCGAGTTTGCGTCACATCGAAATTGTCAGATTATTGAATGAGAGCTTTTTGATGTGAAACATCTAATGCGGAGGGAGGGTAAAATCTGCTGTTAGCGTGGCGATGCTTTTATTGTACTTGTCCCGTTCAAATCTTGCAAGTTAAATTTGAACCAATTCCCGGTTTCCAATTGAGCTGATATTTTCACGCATGTGTATATCACGTGAAAATGCAATATTATGATGACATGGAGCTGATCTGACGATGGAGCTGGAGGGTGGACATAGGAACTCTATAATGAAACGGCGCAACCCCGTCGAGTTTGGGCTCGTATGATTCGCCTTGCTGAGTACTTTGTGTCTAGATAGTATCCAGGGGCTGATGATGAAGCTGGAAGGTGGCCACAGTAACTCTGTAATGAAATGACGCAACCCCGTCGAGTTTGGACATGTTTGATTCGCCTTGATGAGTACTTTATCTTTAGATGGTATCCAGGGTCTGATGATGGAACTGAAAGGTGGCCATGCGAAACTCTATAATTAAATGGCGCAATTCCATCAAGTTAGGGCTCGTTTGAAATGTCCTGACTAGAACTTCAGTCATAGATGATATCCAGGGTCTGATGATGGAGCTGGAAGGTGACAGTAACTCTGTAATCAAACGACGCAACCCCATCGAGTTTAGAATCATTTGATTCGTCTTGACGAGTACTTTGTCTTTAGATGGTGTCCAGGGTCTGGTGATGGAGCTAGAAGGTGACCATAGGAACTACGTTATAAAACGACATAACTCCATCGAGTTTGGGGTCGTATGATTTGTCTTGACGAGTACTTTGTCTCTAGATGGTATCCAGGGTCTGACGATGGAGCTGGACGGTGGCCACAGTAACTCTGTAATGAAACTACGCAACCCTTTTTTTAATTTGTTTCGTCTTGACAAAGTACTACTTTGTCAAGTTATGATAATTATATTTCTACAAAGTAATTTCGATGTTTTCACATCTGCTAGACGTCCCGCAACGTCTAGTTTTTTTAGGTTCACTTAACATCCCCTTAGAAAATCTGACATGCTCGATTATTTTTTTTTTCATTTTCAACCCTTAACGTACGACCACCCGCATCATGCAAACGATCACATTAACATACATACATTATTAAAAATACGTAGGACATTGATGATATCAATATCTAACGCGCTCGAGTATGTCCATGCAACAGTTTTCTTTTAGATATTTGAAAATCTATAGCCGCTGCCCCCAATAGGTCTCTATGACGCTCGAGTAAATCCCCAATTAGCATCGTCGGCTCCCCTATTAGGTACAATGAATGGATGGAAACTCACCGTTCATCTGGTTTTCCGGTGATCGAGAAGGGATGAAGAAAACAATTCCTTTGTGTGTCCATCTGTCCATGAACACTGTTTAATACAAGAATAATAGTCTTAGTAAATTAGACTGTGGTGTAAGATACAGAGACTAATATGTTATTCCACTAGATCTTTTTGTTCGATTTTGTGTATTTTTTGTTCCAAGACCACTGAAGGTTGTGTTATCAACGAGAACAATCTACGAGAGGTATGATTGCCACTTAAATGTTTTTATTTCCGAAAATGTTTTTCTAGGAACTCTATTTCTATCTACTTTCAAGATTTATCTAAGCATTGAAAGAATAGTTTTAGTTCATATAAAATATAAGTGTATACTACTCAAATAGATGTCAATATAAAATAGATCTTTGTCGGAAAATGTCTGCTTTTATTATTCGTAGCACGACGTATGTGCTATTTGTTTACACTAGCTACTATGATATCTACAAGTATGTATTTTAAAAATAATGATTAGCTTTTGGGTACTTATTTATGATATTTTAAAACAGCTTCTAACAAGCCCACGCGGAAAATGAAATATATGTAATGGTTCGTTAATTAAAATAAATAAAATAAATAAATATTCACGAACATTTCACACAACGTCTTCTGGTCCCAAACTAAGCTTATCGCTTGTGCTATGGGTACCAGATTACGGATATAATACATATATTACTTTTTTTGTAAATACACACATAGAGAAAACACCCAGACGCAGTACAAATATTCATCACACAAATAATTGTCCTGAGTGGGAATCGATCCCACGACCTCGCGCACGGAAGTCGGTTACACGTGGTCGGCCCACGCCACGAGGCCCGTCAATAAATATACTATATCAATATTCCATAGATATAGTATATACGTATATTTATGGTTAATTCATAACACCATAGGCCTAGTTATTACTTTGCTTTATGTTATAAACTAGCCTTTGCCAGCGGCTCCGCCGCACCCAAAAGCTAGTTCTTAGGCTATATCTCAGGTTCCCGCTCGTACTCGTAGCGGGATAAAATGTATACCAGTTTTTAAGTCTAACCAAGACTTATCAAATAAAAGTTACAAGCTAAAAATTGCATCATAATCCGTTCAGTAGTTTTTGCGTGATGTGCGAAAGAACAAATAAAAATGTTTTGTGTTTGGACACGCCTTAGCCTATTACAGTAATATTTTCTCAAATATCTTAAATGTACAGACACAGCTCTGTTACAGCTTTATAATAGTATAGATAACATGTGTACTAAGTATTAATATTTACGAACAAAAACTCGTAAATAGAATGCACAAGTAGCGACGTGGTTGACCCCATTGTAGGGGTTCAGGTCAAATACATGACAGTTATTTGAGCGATTTTCTTGTTGTCATTCTATACTTAGGCAATGGTTAGCACTAATCTTATAATAGATGAACAAAAGTTTACCATTTTTAGTTTTTAAGAGATGTATGCAAGAATAGAGCCTCTTGGCACTCTGTTCTCTCTGCCTACCCCGCAAGGGAAATGGCGTGATGATAAGTAAGTTAGCAAAAGTTTACCATTTCATCGATATATGTTCGAGTATATATGCTTATAGATTTTTAATGGTGTTATCGGGATTAGTTACTTGTTGCTGGACAGCACTTGTATTATTTTTCTTCGACCTTGTTAACGTCGCGCTTTTGAGCGATAGTCACCACTTAGATGAGAGAGTTCTAGGCCACAGCTGGCCCAATGCAAGTTGGTAGACTTCAAAAAAATCTAAATAATCTCTCATGCGTGCACCCAATGTTTTTCTTACCTAGGCATTTATATATTTTTATTTTATTAATTTCAAAATACATCTTATTCGCTAGGTCGTGAATTAAGTTTCATGATTTTTATATGATATCATGAAATATCGGCGCTGTAAAGTATCTCAAGGCCCTGTCTATACCATGTCCCTGATAATTTATTCACTCTAAAATAAATTGCTTAGAAGAGCTTACCAGCTATCCATTTAAAAATTTGAGCACACTGACCTCACAAATATCCTAATTGCCTCATCGCGGTCGACTTTTTCGCTTTACTTAATTATTTAAACAAGCAATAATTTAAAGATTTAGGACACAAGCCGATTTTGATGAGTAGACATTACCTACATTGTAAATGTAACAGCACCATAGTATTCGTTTATTTTATTTACCGGCACAGTTACTGAATCGTTACTTGCTATTTCGTAGAATTCAGTTTATTTATAATAAAATGTTTATTACTAAAGTACGAAATTTGCGTGTTTTTATTTTCAACTCATTAAAGTCCCACTGTTGGGTATTTTCTCAGAGATTTAGGTCATAGCCCACTACATTTTTTTTGTTAAGGCGGTTTTTGTTAAGGGAGAAAAATTCTCTAACCGTACACCCCGTCGTTCGGGGCAACGAACAGGGTAGTGTGGGCCCTCACCCACTAAATAAACCCGCCGTGTGCCGTCTCTCCGCTTGTATTAACGGGCCACTGGAACTATGTTGCATTACTTCAGTGGTATTGTCCCCGACACTGACCTGTCCATATTGCGACATTGGTTAAATTTATTATAGCTTTTTACAACTGTACTGTTGGTATAAGATGAGAAATTGTGTGGGGACCAAAAAATTAAAGCCCCTATCACTTATACACAATAAGTCTATACCCAGTTTTGGAGTCTTGATTAAAGTAGAGACGGTTTGGTCCGTATGGTGACGGACTAAGAATGCAAGTGTCACCACCCCATCTTTTTCCTTCGGGTGTCGTATGACTAAGGGAGGTAAGCAGTTATCATCCATTGCATTACTGATGGTAGCTGGGTACCAAGTGGGAATACTCACTTGCTATTGGGCCCGAACGGGTCGTTACCTCCGTTTCCTGTGTCATGAATCACGTCAGTGTGTTTTAGCTGTAGCAGAAGATAGCCGTTTATTCTTTCATTTCATATCTGAGAAATGAAATGGTGCGCCGCGGCTTGACAATACTAATGGTATAATTGAGTCCATGAGCAACAGTTACCACTTACAGGTGGGCTGTGGCTTGTCTGCCATCATTAGGAATAAAAAAATAAAAATTTGTTTGTAAACAAAAATTACGTTCAGTATAATTATCTAATACTTTAATCGGTCTCGGGTTCGATCCCCGGGTCGGACAGCGCTATTGAGATTTTTTGTAAAAAAAAAAATAACAAAAATTCTCAGTAGCAGCCCGGAGTTTGGAAATGTGCCCGGTAGACGTCAATAGGCTCGCCCCCTATTACGTGGGACTTAAACATAGCTGGCGAGTCGTGGGTGTATAATACACCTCTGCCTACCCCTTCGGGGAATACAGGCGTGATGCTATGTTGTATGTTAATACTTTAATCTATGTTCTACGTTTGTTCCACAAAATTCGATATCGTAGTTTTGTTAGGTAATTTTTATTTAGTTACAAACAAAGCTACTAGCTTGAACTTCAAGTACATAATCTATATTTCTATACTATATATATTATATATTATTATAAAGAGGTAACATTTGTGAGTTTGTGAGTTTGTGACGTTGTAAGGGGTAATCTCTGGATCTATTGAACCGATTTTCAAAATTATTTCACCAATAGAAAGCTACGTTAATGTGGAGTGTCATAGGCTATAATAATTTCCAAAATTAATTACACATCTTACTTATCTTTACCCTTACAACGTCACAAACTCACAAATGTTACCTCTTTATAATAATAGTATAGATTGAATATTTTGACGTATACATATGTCATGATTTTCTATAATTATATGTCAGTAAACACAAAGTGATGATTCTGATGTCAGATTTTGGCAGGGGGTTTTTGAACATTCATGATGTATGTATGGAGAGAAACCTTATTGTGTCAAA
The DNA here is from genome assembly GCA_948253155.1 of Leucoma salicis. NCBI lineage: Eukaryota > Metazoa > Arthropoda > Insecta > Lepidoptera > Erebidae > Leucoma > Leucoma salicis. The sequence continues at coordinate 12,146,314 of OX411811.1, forward strand.
AACATTTTTTCAACATAAGGACATCCATTTGTATACATGGAGAAGGAATGAACAGAGAAGTATGATAGATTTAATTCTGGTAGACAGTCGCCTCCGAAGTAAAATTCTGGATACAAGAGCCTATAGGGGTCCCAGTATCGATACGGACCACTATCTCGTTATTGCGAGATTTAGTGGTCTGCTCAGAAAGTGGAGACACTGGCGAGAGCGTGTCCACTTCGGAGTGCTTGAAAGAATAAAGATTGAAAAGTTGCAAGAAGAGAGTGTTAGAGCAAATTATGTAGAGGGTGTCCGTGAACGGCTGACAATGACAAGTCAGCCGAGATCTGACATAGAAGTATGCTGGAGAGTATTGAAAGATAGTATGGTAGATACAGCGAAAGAAGTATGTGGATGCTCAAAGAAGCATAGGAAAGTGATAGGTGATGCATGGTGGGATACGGAATTAGCAGCTTCCGTAGACCAAAATAAGAAAGCGTGGCTGGACTATGTATCTTCTTTGAACCTGAGTGCAAGTATGAAAGAACAGAAGAAAGAAATATACCGGCAACGTAAGAATGACACCAAAACCTTAGTGAAAGAGAAGCGTGATAGAGCAAATATGATTGCAGAAGAAAGGCTGACCAAAAACTTCGAGAGCAACACCAAACTTTTCTGGAGGGAGTTGAAGAAATCTCGGAGTGGTTGGTCAGCTTTCAGAATGAATAAAATAAGGTCTAAAGGTGGAGACATTCTTACGCAAACACAAGATGTGTTAAGCCGATGGAGTGAATATTTTGGAGATATGTATGCGGATGTTCAGGGTGATGCCGGTGCCACATGTGGTGTAACAGATCAGCATTCAGTACCGACATCCTCTGATGATATTAGTATGGATGAAGTTGAATGGGCGATTAGAAGTTTGAAAAATGGTAAGGCAGCGGGTATTGATATGGTGTCTGCTGAGATGATCAAGCTTGGAGGCTCATGTGTCTGGGAATTCTTCCTGATGCTTCTCAATTTATGTTGGAGTCCAGGAATGGTTCCCAAGGACTGGAGAAGCGCAGTCATCGAGCCCTTATTAAAAAACAAGGGTTCACGTTATGACTGTGCAAACTACAGAGCCATAAGCTTGACCAGTTTGGCAGCCAAAGTGTATGGTAAGATTATTGAAAGGAGAATGAGGATGGTGTCTGATGAATTTTTGTGTGAGGCACAAGGAGGTTTCAGGTGTGGACGAGGATTCATGGATCAAGTATTTTCTCCGTGCAACATTGTGGAAAAGCATCTGGCTGTAGGCCAGAGGGTTTTCTGTTGTACGAAAGGAACTTTGGGACATTTTGCCGGAGTATGGTATTAACGGTAGACTGCTACAAGCGGTGCAGTCCAACTACATGGAATGCAGAGCTTGTGTGCGGCTGGATGATGGAATGTCACCCTGGTTTGATGTCAATATCGGCGTTAAACAGGGCTGCGTTCTATCAGCCAGACTGTTTATCATATATCTAGATAAATGTCTACAAAGGTTGAATGAAATGAATGTGGGACAAATTATTTGTGAATAAAGAAAAAGAGATTTTTAGTAGGGGCGGGAATCGAACCACGCATCTTTTCCAATCCGGGGAAGTGCTCTAAACCACTGAGCTACCCTACTGATCCTTCGATCATCCCAAATTCTTAATCACATTTGTCTTACGATAAATGCCTACAAAGGTTGAATGAAATGAATGTGGGAGTTCAGATGGGCGACTCAGTGGTTAACTCGCTGCTATATGCAAACGATGCGGTCCTATTAGCGCAATCTGCGACTGACCTGCAAACCCTGGTCAACGTAATGGCAGAAGATTGTAAGAAAAGGGGCCTACGTGTGAATGTGAGCAAACCAAAGTAATGGTTTTTGAAAGAGAAGAAACCAGAACAGATGTTAGAGTAGCAATAGGAAATGGCGTGCTAGAACAAAAGGATGAATTTGTATATCTTGGATGTGGATTCAGTCGGGATGGAAGGTGCACCACTGATGTAGAAAGAAGAGTGAATGCGGGAAATAGAGTAAACGGAGCATTGGGACAACTTCTCGGCAGCCACCACCTCAGCCAGAAGGCACGTGTCGCAATACACAACGCAGTGCTTGTCCCAACGTTATTATATAGAAGCGAGAGTTGGGTATGTAAAAAGGAGCATGAGTGTAAAATCAATGCGGTCGAAATGCGATCTCTGCGGAGAATCTGTAGAGTGAGGCTGACTGACCACATTCGTAACAATGACGTAAGAGAGCGAGTAGGTATGAAAGAGAGTATTAGTGTAAAGATGCGAAAGGGAATGCTCCGATGGTTCGGAGTTTCGGACATGTGGAAAGAATGCCGGACGAGCGACTGGCTAAGAAGATATACAATGCAAAAGTGGAAGGATGTAGGTACAGGGGGAGACCGAGACTTACCTACCTAGACAAATTGGTCATGTATTGAAGGAAGGTGGAGTCAGGCGTCTCCGAAACCGGGGAGCGTGTATGAAGAGAGTTATGAATGTTGAGGAAGCGAGAGATGTATGCAAGAATAGAGACTCTTGGCACTCTGTTCTCTCTGCCTACCCCGCAAGGGAAATGGCGTGATGATAAGTAAGTAAGTAAAATCAAGTGAGAAGTGGGGACACATTTAGTCCGCCGATAATGTCCGTATTGTAAGGTTGTATTGGCATTGGGTGACCAGTGTCGCAGTATCAGTATAAGTCCTTTGCTAACATTGTCAAATAGTTATTAAGTTATTGCAAGAAATAAACTATTAAGAGAGCAGAAAGTGTGTTTTCTTCATACATATACGACGTCGTCCCTAAGATTTTCGTCATTATGCTCGGGCCACACTAATGAACAACGGCAATACCTATAATTGTTACGTTAATTATTCCGCTTACGCGATAATTTGAGTGGCCACAATTGAATGTAAAAGTTTTTGACGCGGTACATACACTGGAGCTATTGCCTAACGTACAATGTGAATGCCGTTGTCGAATTCTTGGGATAAGTCGTGGCTACGCCAAAGTTAAACGTTATCATCGTGAAAATTAACGGCGTTTCCCATTAGTGTGGCCCAAGATTTTCTTTTAATTGCAACTGTGCGAAGTAAGGGGCGACGCTATTATACACAAACTTCCTGTTAAGATCTATCATTAGAGCGTCAGCATTTCGCTGTTTACAGGACACAGTTCCAGACTGCTCTCACTGAAGATCTTCGCAAACTTTGTCCTCTCACTAATGTAGCAAATGCGAAAGGTTGTGAGGGAGATTGAATGTGTGAATGTTAGTGGTTCAATCGAGCAAAATCTATTTAAAATATTCAGAGTTGGTACACAAATGTTAGTTTATCAAAATAAGAATACTGAATCTAAACAATTTCGTTTGTAAACTCATTTTTTACAACACAATCTTGTTATAATGAAGAGATGAAGTTGATACTAATCTCCTAATCTGAATGAAAAACTACCTGATCCGACTAACAAAAAAGGGTTTATTAAGTGAGCATAATATATTATGATGTACGTATATACTGTATGAGTTAAATTTTCGCGGTTTCCCCAATATTATATCTCCTTGGGCAAGCTTTTGTTAACGGCCCCCGCTGCTTACGACCTCTTCTAGTTCTCGAGATAATAATTTTAATATGAAACCGTCAGATCTAATATAAGTACGAGTAAATCTACCGAATTGACCCGCTTACTTTAGTATTCATAAGGCAAACTCTACTGATTTTTACGGTACCTATGTATTATTGCTGGCTATAATGAATATGTACCTAATTTTATAGGTAAGGTTTTTTTTATAGGTAAGGTAAAATTAAAACGGTATTTTTTCCTCTTTTCTATACAAATAATTCAGTTAATGTTTGGTTTCTATAAAAATCACTTGCTGTTCGTGTCTCGCTAAAACTCAAAAATGGCTTGACCGATTTGAATAATTGTTTTCTTGTTTTGTTCTTTCTAATACTGGGGTGGTTTAAAAGAAAAATAATAGGGAATACCCATAATAACAGTTGAAAAACTTAAAAATTCAATATTGGTAAATTTTGTATAGGAATCGCCTGTTTTGATTATGGATCTACTCTCTTTTGGCTAACAGACGACAAAATGATAGCTACTGTCATTCTTTCTAATTCATTTGAATGACAAGGAAGTTATCTAAATTCAAACCTTAGACGATGCAGATTGATTAGGATTGATAATCACCGATAAATTGTTGGAGACACGAGGTTCACCGGGACTCTCATCTAGTTTTTATTAAATATAAGTAAGTATAAATATATTTGGTCGATGTAATTTTTAATTTTGAGGCTCTTTATAAGTTATATCAGCCATAATTTGTTTTTTTTTTGCTAAAGCGGGAAAAATTGTACCTAACCGCACACCCCGTCGTTCGTGGTAACAAACAGGGTACTGTGGCTGTGCCCTCACCCACTAAATAAACCCGCCGTGTCTCTCCGCTTGTACCGGCGGACCACTGGAACTTTGTGACATAACATCAGTTGTAAGTTATATCAGCCTAGCGTTGGTAATAACTATAAGTAAAGATCAGACCAAACTATAGACATAAAACAGCTTTCTACAACTACATTACAATTATATACAATTATTCTCCTTCCATTTGTAGTTTTACGGAACAATACGCAATACATTAGGAGAATAAATTATTGTAATTGTTACGAAAACAGAGAAAACCGAGCACGACAATGCTACTCATTTATTCATACTTAGTGACGTTGACGAGCAATGATAAGGTTCAAAAAATAAATGCATAAATATTTTCCTGGAATATTAGGTATACGTTTTTTATTATGTTATAATGTGCTAACGAGATTATAGTAACGGGTATGTAATAGGTACTGGAGGGAATGACAAATTATTATTTTTTTATTGTTCCAAAAGAGGTAATTTGGAAATAATTGATTATGCTGTCTGACCGATGCTCAAACTATAAAGGGGCTCACGAAGAGTCAAAAACACGAAATCTGCATTTTACCTGTGCTACAGCACAGCGCCTGGTATAGGCGCTTCTTTTTTAAGGAGTTACAACTTACGCAATCGTAACTCATTGTTCCAAACAATACGGATTTATCATTTTTATAAAATATCCTACCATCATATTTGTTATATTATACCTTTGAGTGAGTACATTAAAATACACATCCCATCCACTCCCTCAGCGCGCCTTAAGCATCCTCCGCGCGCCGTATATCTACTCCCTCCCCCCTTTGAAAAGCGTGCATTTCTACAGGTTTCCTTAATTGTGATAAAAACGCTACAAGAAAGGGTAAAATTACCAAGAAATCGTTTCTGAATACCGTTCGACGCTATGGCAACTGAGCCATCATGACACTCACCCGGGACTATAAATTTTGGGGGAGGCCTGCGACATCTGTATATTATCTCATTACTATGTCGGGAACAAGAGATTTAGTCAAAAACTGACTATCTAATATTCCGCTAGAATTTTTTTCATATTTTCATATACATATAAGTATCGTTCATGAATAAGTAAATAAAACCAACTTATCTTTATCGATAGATGCTATTCCTAGGTATGTACCTGTCTACACCAAAATAATGTAGTTACCAAACTACATTCCCAGAAGCGTCGTTGAGTTAAGTTGAAATCTATGTACCTATATCTTAACTGACCCGACAAACTTCGTATCGCATGAGAATCAATAAATTTAGTTTTGACTTATTAGGCGAACTATTATTAAGCTGTCTGAAACTGTAATAAGCTATTTAGTCGTCGACACCAAATATTTTTTTAATTTTGTCTGCTTATCTGTTTCGTTTGTTTGCACATCATGCAAAAACTACTACTACCGTTTTTCTTCGAAACTTTTTTGTTTGATAGCTATTGATTAGACAAAAGTTGGCATTCATCCATCCATTATCTCGCCACTACATCGGGAACCTAAGCTCCATCCATCCATCCATCAGCCTTTCGACGTCCACTGCTGGACATAGGCCTCCCCAAATTGGGGGTATAATGCCGTAATCGCCACGCTTGGCAGGCGGGTTGGCGATCGCAGTGGATGTTGTTAATACTCGAAGGAGTGCTGCTGCCCACTCCCCCGGTATTACCTCAGTCGGCTCTTACGACTCCCATGGGTGGAGAGAGGTGGGGCAATTCTAAAGCCGGCCCCAGACGGCCACCCTATCCTAAGCTCCGCCGCAGTTTATTATTGATATAAAATTAATATTCAAAATTAATTGAATAATTGTAACTCACTGGGCAGCAAGACATTTGTTTTATTGAACACTTTTTGCTGATGAAAATCATTTGAAGAGAATTTATTGAATTAAAATAAAATTTCATAACTATCAAAAATTAAATAAATATGATAAAACTTAAAAAAAATGCTGATAAAACGCAGCGCACATCTGCACATGTCAGCATCAGCTGTCTAAGGATAATGGAACAATGCACACAATGCCATCTACTGGTATTACTGGAACCAGCATACCACACCATGTCTATTTTTTTTTCTGTCGTATATCAGAGATTTTCTTAGTTTTCCAATACGCCAAAGAGGCGTATAACGTATACGTGAAGGATCTTTTCGAGGCCGGGTGGAGACAAATCTAACAAATCAAAGATCATAAAAATCAATCGAGCTGTTTTTGAGTTACTAATGTTGTAACTAACCCGACTTTGTTTTATATAATATATAGAAGTTTGTTAAAAAATCAGAATATTTTGCCTATAGCGAAAAGTGTCACTTTCACAAAGAGCGGAATTCGTAACAAAGTTGTACAATATTTGCATAAATATCTCGTAACCTCAAATATATTACTTGGAAAGTATACAAAGCTGTAACAGTACGATAATAACAGTCATTAAATAGGTATAGGACATCATTTACATAATTTTATTAGGCGGCCAAACAAATGGCAGTGAGAGCGTAGTGGTACCAGATAGTGCCACAACAAACTCAAGTATCGACTTTATTCCATAGTTCAACCTTTTTTTTTTTTTTTTTTTTTTTTTGTTAAGGCGGAAAAAAATGTTCCTAACCGCACACCCCGTCGTTCGGGGCAACGAACAGGGTAGTGTGGGGCCTTCACCCACTAAAGAAACCCGCCGTGTGCCGTCTCTCCGCCTTTCTTGGCGGGCCACTGGAACTATGTCACATTCCTTCGGTGGTCCGCCGGCGGCTTACCCTTCCGGGTACCCTCTACTGAGCGACGCATCCGCACGCGGAGCGTCGCACCTTCGCGGGAGGCCTTGCGGGTGGCGGACGTTCCCCGGTCCATCCACCCGCGGCCTCGGCTAGGGCGGCATGAGGCGCAAGTACCTGCGCCTGCGCCGCCCCGGTCGCTGGCGGCGGTTTGGGTCAGCGGAAGAATCCTCCTCCCTAGCCCTCTCCGCCGCTTCCTTCCGCGAGATAACCTCCTCGCAGAAGGCAGCGACCGCGGCCCAATTCCTGTCGCTGCCAAGCATCGCTCTGACGACGCTCGGCAGCGAGAGGTCCCCACCTATTTCCGCGACGAGTTCACGGCGCTGCTCGGCCCAAGCCGGGCACGACTCGAGCGTGTGCCGCGCCGTGTCCTCGTCACAGCCGCAGTGGTGACAGCCCGGAGTCGCTTCCCTCCTTGCAACTATGTGCAGATATCTGCCGAAGCAACCGTGCCCCGACAGCACCTGCACCAGTCGGAAGGTAAGGACTCCGTGCCGTCGCCCCGCCCACTCCTCCAGCACCGGCTGGAGCGCCCCTACGGTCCAAAGACCGGCCCGAGGCGCCTCCAACCGCACCCTCCATCTGGCCATGGCAGTTCGGCGTGCGTCGCCCTGCCACCTGGCCACCTCCCTGGGTAGGGGGCATCCGCCCCCCTCCCGCTCTTGCGACGCCCGCCGATACACCTCGGCGAGCACCTCCGCCTCCAAGTCCCACGGGGGGATTCCGGCCAACGCGCAGGCCGCCTCCGTCGACACCGTGCGGTATCCACGTATGACCCTGGATGCAACGACTCTCTGTGGTCTCCACAGAAGAGCCCTGTTCAGTGCGTCCAGGGACCCCGCCCACACGGGTGCGCCGTACAACGCCATCGACCGGACCACCCCCGCGTAAAGCCGTCGGCACGCATTGTTTGGTCCGCCCATATTCGGCATGAGCCGTGCAAGGGCGGACGCTGCGCCGACTAGCCTCGGGGACAGTTGGCGGAAGTGCTCGCGAAAGCGCCACCGCCCGTCCAGCACCAGGCCCAGATACCTAATCTGGGCCTGCACCCCAATCTGGACCCCATCCACTGTGATCGAGGCGCCAGCAGGTGGCCGACGTCGGGGCCCATGGAATAGTAGGGCCTCCGACTTGTCCAGGGCCACCCTAAGCCCCAGCGCCCCGATCCTCCTGACCACCTCTGAGGTCCCTAAGGTGGCCAGGAACGCCGCTTCCTCGAAGTTTCCACCCCGGGCCACGACCAGCGTGTCGTCCGCATAGCAGATGACCGCCAGCCCGGGGGAAAGCCGACAGCGCAACACCCAGTCGTAACCGATGTCCCACAGGAGCGGCCCCAGGACCGAACCCTGCGGGACACCGCACGACATGGGTCTCCTCACAACGTCGCCCATGCGGCTCTCATAGACGACGCTGCGGCCCTCTAAATAGTCCGCCACCAGCCGCCTCAGGTATACAGGCACCCCGTGATACCGGAGCGCCTCCCTGATGCAGCTGAATGGCAGACTATTAAACGCGTTGGCGATGTCAAGCGACACCGCCAACAGCATTTCCCCGCTGGTAACGACCGCCGCGGCCGCGGCCCTCAGACGCATGATCGCACTGACTGTCGAACGACCAGCTCGAAAACCGAACTGGGCGTCCGACAAGTCGGGCCCGACGTCGCGCAGGTGCTGGACAATGCGGGCAGCGAGGATTCTCTCCAGCAGCTTACCCACCTCATCCAGCAGCACGATGGGCCTGAAGGCCCGACCGAATCCAGCGTTCGTCCCGGTTTCGGCAGGAGTACCAGCCTCCCCTCCTTCCAGCAGTCAGGGAACCGTCCGGACGCCAGGCACGCGTCGAACAGTCCCCTGAGGCGGTGCTCCAGGTGGTCCAGAGCCAGGGCCAGAGCCCGGGCGGGTATCCCGTCCGGGCCGGGGGCGGTGTTCTTGGAACGAATCCGCGCAATAGCCGCCCCCATTTCCGACGCAGTGACGGGTGGTACACTGAAGTCAACCACCCGGTCGCTACCTGGCGGTGCCATGACCGGGGGTGTGTGCTCCACTCGTCGCGGGAATAGGCCCTCAACCACCTCGGTGAGGAGGCCGGGCTGAAGGGTCTCTGTGAGGGGAGGGCCCTGGGTGCGGAGCTTATTCAGCGCCGCACGGTACGGGCGACCCCAGGGGTCACGATTGAGACCATCCAGCATCTCCTGCCTTTTCTCAGCTTTGGCGCGGCAGATGGCCAGCTTGAACTCAGCCCGCGAGGTGCGGTATGCCTCGTACAGCCGGCCCTCCCGCTCCTCATCGCGGTTGCGCCGCCGACTACGGGTGTAGGACCTCCGCGCACGAATGCACGCCGCACGAAGGTCCGCCAGCTCCTGGGACCACCAGTAGAGCCCTTTCCTCGGAGGAGGACGTCGCACACGGGGCATGGCCGAATCGCACACCTGCGTGATCGCAGCGCGAAATCGGCCAGCCTCAACGTCCACCTCCTCAGTCAGGGCTGGTGAGGACAGCCATGATTGAACGATGGCTGCCTCCGCCAGTAGGTCCCTATCCAGCCTACCCACAGCCCACCGCGGGAACGCGGAAGTTCTGCGCGCCACGTGACCCCTACTGGGGCGCTGGAGGGACCGGGAGACCTCAATCCGGATATATCGATGATCGGACAAAGTCTCAACCTCCTCCAGGACACACCAGTTCCCTACTCGTGCCGCGACGTCGGGGCTAGCGAACGAAAGGTCCACTATCGACCCGCCCCGTCGCCGCACGCACGTGTTGACGGAGCCTCTGTTTAATAAACAGAGGCCCGTCGACGCCGCCCACTCAACAACCGCCGCCCCGCGAGCATCCGTCGCAGGGGACCCCCACGCCGAGGATTTGGCGTTGAAGTCCCCCATAACTAGGACGTGGCTAGGTGCCAGGCGCCGCAACGAGGTCTCTAGGCTGTTAAGCCAGACCCCGAAATCAGCCAGACTCCGGTTGGGGGAGAAGTACACGCCGTACAGCGTAACTCCCCCCCAGTCGGCCGCGACGTATCCCGTGCCCCTGTCTCTGATCGACAAGGGCGGGGAACGAAGCGCCGTAGAGCTGACGATTGCCACGGAGTCATCGCGGCTGCCCGCCCAATTAGGGCGGTCAGGAACGCAATAAGGCTCCGCAGCTACGGCTACACCAATCAACCGCTCCACCATGGTTTGCAGGAGAAGATCCTGCGCCCTGGCAGAGTGGTTGAGATTCGCCTGAAGGAGGATAGTGTCACGGTTGAATTTTAAGTCGTAACCATATCCTCCTCCACCCGGGACGGTGGCGAAGCCGCGCTAGGGGGGGCAGCCTGGGCCGATTGGCTGGTCTCCCCCCTTTTTGGGCCTGTCGCTGGAGGCCTACACCCCTCCCGCCCCATGTAGTGCTTCGCAGGTCTGTTGCCTGCAGCACACGCGGGGCAGTGAGGGGGGGCGGTACAGGTTACCGCCTTATGCCCTGCCTGACCGCAGCGGAAACAAAGGCCGCTGCAATCAAAGCAATTAGTGCACGTCGGTCGGGTGTGTCCGACCGCCATACACTTATAGCACCTCGCAGGTCGGGGCTCCAGCACGGTAACCCGCGCGGAACTCCAGCCCACGAGGAGCCTGCCTGCGTCAGCCAAGATTTTAGCCGACGCGACAGGGCAACTCACCCAGACGGCACCCACACCGCCGGGTCCGGTCCTAATGGAGCCCACCCTGACGCCCTCCGAGCATCCGGTTTTCGAGGCAATGGCCTCCCGGACGTCGTCAGCCGCCACCGAGTCGTCCAGACCAGAGATGCGCAGTTCAGCACATTTCACCGGTCTGGCGATGCGGACCCCACTACCTTCGCCAAATAGACCTCGCAGCCTCTCGGCTATCGTGTCGGCCATTTTGGGACCCTCCGCCCCAGGGAACTCGAGGATTCGAGCCCCTGTCCGGGCTTGGCGGGTCCGGGCGGCGACGCCTCCGATGTCGGAGACGTCGATTTCCGCCCGGGCCTTCCTCAAAATGGCCTGATAGGTCAGGCCCGCTTCCGCCTCCGGCAGCATGGTGATCACCACCGCTGCCGTTTTCGGCGTTTGAAGCTTGCGCTTGCGCGGCTTCTTTTTGGAGCTGGGCTTGCCCCCCGGCGCTACAGGCTCTACGGCTTGGGCAGCAGCCCCAGTCGCAGATGCCCTCTTCCTCTTACCCCGGGACTTCTTCCTCCCGCCATCCACAGTCCGCCAGCCCCCGTCGCAGGGTGCAGGCTCGGACGTGACGGGTGGCGGGATTTGGGAATCCCGGGGTACGTTTGCTGGGGCCCGTGAGGGCTGGCCAGCACTTGGAAGTGGAGGGAATTGCTCCTTGGGCTGGCCCTTGGGGCGCTGCCCAGCCTTCTGCGCCGTCTTTGGCTTGTTAGCCTTGGGGGCAACTTTGCCCTGTCCCTTGGGCGGCGTAGCAGCCGCGGCCGCGGAATAAGTTCCCACGCGGCCACCCTGGCAGGGTAGCGGCGTTAGGGCCGAAGGCGGCGCGGCCTTCTTATCCGCGGCCAGAGCTGGACGGAGTCTTGGCTCCGGCGGCACCCTGGTGCTCAAGGAGTCGATGCGCGGGTCATAGATAGCACTAATGCGATAGATGACTTGGCGCATCTGCTCCTCTGTAAGGAGACCAGGGGCCGGAGGCCTCGCACCCGCCGTTGAGGCAGAGGTTTCCGGCCCGGCCTCGGCGAGGCTTGGTTTGATTCGCCGGCTGGCGAGCTCCTTACGGGGCTCTGCCACCTCCACCTCCAGGCGCCTGCAGCGACAGGGCGCCTCCAGCTTACCAGTCCCCCCCGGCACCGAGTACCGCCGGAGAGACTCCATTGCTCCGTATGCTACCTTGGTAGCGTTGTTGAGGGCCTCCGCGAGGTTGCCCCGAAGGCTCCGTGACCCATTAGCCACCGTAGAAACGACGGCCAAGGCATCAGAAACCTTCTGGGCAATCTGGTCCATCGTGGGTGGACCGTCCATGTCCGGAGGCTCCTCACGGAGCTTCGATGAGAGGAGGGTTACCCTCTCCTCCACCGAAAGCCCCACTGCCAGATCTTTTGGTATGGCCTCGTCCGCCAGGGCTGAGGCTCGTGTAGTCATCCGCCTACTGGTTCCACGGCCTCTCTTAGCCGTGGTCTTTCCTGGCGGTGGCATCTGCGTGGAGCTACCCTCCGACTCCGATATGTTGCCTCTTCGCTCAATAGAGCGCTTTAAAGGCCGCAAAGTCTGGTCCATTAAATGGCCCGCTTCCTGCCGGGACCCCGACGGTTTCGGAGACTTGGTTCTTACAGCCGCAGTGGAACTACCGCCACCATCTGTCTCCGTCTCCATCTGTAGCTCTGCAGCAGAGCTGCCACTGCCCACCGTTGGGCTGCCCACGGGCGTCGGTTTCCTGCCGCGGGTCTTTTTCTTACTCCTCTTCGTCTTGGCGAAAGTTGTCCCCCCCATATACGTGGGACTGACAGGGCCAGTTTTTTGACTCGGCCCTGTGAGGGATTCCCCAGGCGCATGGCACCCGGGACCCTCCTGGGGATTCGTTGTATTATTACTGTCCGCCATTTTGGTTAGTTTATAGTCCATCGACTGTAGTTGTGCCACCCTCGCGACTGGATACCCTCCAGCCATTCATCCCTCGCCGGGTGGCAGAGCTTGGATTGGGGTAATTTTTTATAGGGGTTTTCTTCCCCGTGGTCCGAAGACCCCCGGTCCTGTCCGTTCAGGATTACGGGTCGGGCCGAACGGTGGTCTGCATCAGACCATGCCCACCGCTCGCAAGCAAGTGGTGAGCCCGTCGCCCCTCAGGCTAAAAGCCCCGTCTCCGTCTCCCAGGGCCTGGAGGGCCACTATGGCCCCGCTGGCCCTCCACGGCAGACATTCGGCCCACTGCAAGCAGTGAGCCAGTCGCCACTCGGACTGAAAGCCCCGCCTCCGGGGACGGGGGGGTCACTGTGACCCCGCTGTCCCCACCCCAAGGTCGGGGGGGCCACTGTGGCCCCGCCGACCCTCCACGGCGGACGTACGGCCTATCCACTGTGCCCTCTGCTAATCAGAGGGACACGTGGAGACCCGTCCCCTGCCGGGATTCAGCCGCCGGCACTAGTGCCGACGTTGCCCGGGGTGCACCAACGCGGAGGTATCCCGACCCGCACCCCTCCATAGTTCAACCTAAGTTATTTATATTTTACTAGATACCTAGGCAAAGAAGTACCATGTTTTGTTGCCTATGTTATCTATGGAAAATATAGGATGCGGAGAGTATGCTTTTTTTTTTAATTTTTTTTATTGCCTGTAGTGGCAGACGAGCCACGGTCCATCTGATGGTAAATGGTAACCGTCGCCCATGGACTCGACTATACCGAGAGTATTGTCAAGCCGCTGCTCACCAATTCATTTCACAGATATGAAATGAAATACAAATGGCTATCTCCTGCTACAGCCAAAACGCAACAATGTGCTTCATGGCCGGTCACACGGGAGATGGTGATACCAACCCGCTTGTCCGTCACCACACGGACCAATGCTACTATAAGAATGCCTTATTTTTTGTAAAGGTGGGTAAAAATGTACCTGAACGCACACCCCGTCGTTCGGGGCAACGAACAGGGTAGTGTGGGGCCCTCACCCACTAAATACACCCGCCATATCCCGCCTCTCCGCCTGTAATGACAGAACATTGGAACTATGTGATATTACTTCAGTGGTTCGCCGGCGGCTTACAATTTCAGATACCCTCTACAGAGCGACGCTTCCGCACACGAGGCGTCGCACCTTCGCGAAACGATAGGAATGCCTGCGTTACTTTATGCGAATATTTCCCGAGAGGGTACTGCTCTTCCGGTCGAGCCAGCCAATTAATCAGCCGGGTTTTACTACCAATTTCCCACTAAAGAGATTTTCTTAATGGCTTGAAGTGCGTCGTGAATAGGCTTACCCCAAGGACTAGTTACATTTTCTTGGCCCTTTGTAGCAAGTCAGATGGTGACTCGTTTGTAAACAGTATAAACGATGTCTAAGTTAATCTGCAATATCGAGGGTGGAGATAAACTGCTGTCTATAATAAAATCCCACTATAGCATTCACTACTGTAACCAGCAAGTGATATCTCACTCAATGATTATAATAATAATATTGGGTTGTGAAAACTTTTGTAACAAATAGTTCTTGAGCCTTCCATTTCACAACGGAAGGGAATATCGACGGCAGTCATTTATCTCATTTATTTATTTTTGTTCTACAATACGTATAAAAAGAAAACTCTACAACTAAAACAAATTTAAAGAAATAAACGTAACAAACTGAACGTTTAGAACGGTGGAATTGAATGTTTACAATTTCTTTCCATCGTCGTCTCAATGCCTGAAAGGGGATGGAGTAATTAAATCGTGCAATTCCATCGTACGCTCTCAAAAATGGAATGTTGAATAGGAATATTTATGTCGGCATTTAGATTGAAACGCATCGTGCGGTTACTATAAAACATTTATGACTTCATAAGCCAGCATTGCTAGTAACTCAATTTATTTTTAACACTGAATCCGTAAAACATGGGGTAGTATTTATTGGTTTTGCTTCGATCTGGATATTTATTACATTAATTTTGTAGGAACACATCAAGCTTCTGTATGGGGATACATAACCTTGGTGTGTAAAGTAAAGTATATTACTCATCATTCAAGGTCATTGTTTTCACATCACGTATCTCTAATATTATCTGCGTTTTTTCAAGATTAGAGCATTATAACTGTTGTCTATTTATTATAATGTGTAGATGGCATGAGTGTTAACCCTCTACTATAGATATGGAGATCCATAGCTCTGGGGAAAAAGTGCTAACACTAAACCAAAGGAAGCTGCATAACTACAAATCTTCGCTTTGGAACCGGTCAGGCGTGTTCATCCCTTCGTATACAAGGTCTCGATCTTAAGTGTTTCTTCAATATTGTGGTTGAAGCCATGCTGACGCAGCACTCCCTCCAAAAACTCCTTGATACCATCAAATTTAGTACTCGCGACTTGGCGCAGTCGATGGTGGTCTAGCCCCTCTAGCCAAGTTGCATAAACGATTTAGAATAGAATAATCAATGTATGGTGTTGACAGTCGGTTACGCTCACGCTGTCGTAACCTTGGGGCTCTTACCCAAAACGTATCGTGCCACGATAAACGGCACGACGTCGTAGACACTCTGGATGCACTCCTTCGCCGGTGCCACATTAATTTGTTATTGAATATTCAAAGATGACAGACTTCATTGAGATTGTACATTTAATAAACCTCGTCGAGATTAACTGTGGCACTGTATCGACGTCGTCAAGCTGTGCATTGTGGCACTTTGCTCGTCGTAGATTTCCACAATATGACGTCGTATCGTGAAACGATGCCGCGTCGTAGCACAACACGACGTCGTATCGGGTTTATTTGTAAGTACCCTTATATCAATCTCAGAGCAGTACTAATACATACGGTCATAATTTTACACAAACATAGAAAAAAGTACTAAATGGATTTGGCGCAAACATATTGTCATAATAATATTTTTATATTACTACTACTTACTCATAGTTGGTTTATGATTCCATAAAATAGGCACTTCCTAAAGCACTCTTATCCTTTGACACAATAAGGTAACACTCAAAATAAAAACTTAATGCATCTTGGGACAATACTGGCAACCTTTTATAACGTTTTAACTTTGATATACAGTTTTCTTTGTATTTTAGTTGGATATATTATATACCTATACCTACATATCATATTATATGTAGGTTTTCATAATTTCATCAGCGTTTTATTAAATTCTAAATTACACATGCACACATAATTACATGATTAATTGCTATTGCAAAATTAATTAAATGGTAAACGTCAGGTTTCCTTGACCCCAAGCGATACAGCCTTGCCAATTGTATGCGAATTAAGGAATTACAGTTAATTGTGACGCAGCTACCTAATAGAACCTAGAGGAGGTCGTAGCCTAGTTGTGTACTTAGAGGTTCAAACGATAAGCAAGGTTAAGCAATATCAGATGGGCTGGCATCAAGGCTGAAAAAAAATTGGTAAAAAAGGAATAAGTAAGGCGTTGGTACCATTGGAGAATAAATGAGTCATTAATTTTTAAAATGAAATCACAGGAGCTTCAATACATTATGTGTGTGTTTAGAAAAGCGAAATTCAATACAGGTTTAAGGAATATAATTTTGCATAACGCCACAATGGAGCCAGTCACACGGAATTTTATTCAAAGAGTAGAATAATCTAAAAAAATAATTTGATTATGTCCTTAATTGTTCAAAAAAAAACACATATCGAAATAGATTTTAAATTATGTTTTTAATCATTTGACATGCTTTGCTTTTAAATGTATACAAAGTGCAAACATGTGAACGGCTGTGTGGTGACGCGGCTATTATTTTTTATTTCACATAATTGCAATTTGTGTTATTCTTTTTGTGTATTTTTAACACACTTAATAACACCTAATAATTTATTTATCTCTCTAATGGATTAACCTTTTTCTTATTTCCTTGTTCCTTGCAAAAGGAAAGGAATACGAATGCAAATACTTAGAAGATAATGTAGAATAAAAGGACTACGTGTGAAGTAATAAGTAGTAAATATTTCTGCGATGCTATGATTTGCTTATTATTCTAGAGTATTGTACATAGTGACAAACTCAAGATATAAAGTAGCACCACACAATTTCGTTTCACTTGTGTTGAAAAGGCAAATATTTACTACTCGTATATATATATGTACGAAAACTTGCATCAAAATTGTAGCCTAGTAAACCAATTTCTCTACGAGTACCTACGAGAGTGTAGGACTCGTCGTAGCCAACAGTGTAGCATTAAATGAGCTGCCCCCTTAGAATGAAAAACGAAATGTTAGACAAACTTTCGTTTCGAGTCATTGTAATTGATCAACAGTCCGACGCGTGATTTCTGATTAGTCGAGATTTCGACGCGTGATTCAGGCGACCAATAACAAATATAATCCCAATAAAGTGAAACGAAAGTTCGTCTAACGTTTCGTTTTTCATTCTAAGGGGGCTGTGTGTGTTCCTAGTCTCCATTAAAGAAAATTGCGTTAGTTTCAAGATCTTGGAATTCAACACGGGGTCAAACCCCTTCCTTATTATCCTTCCTCTCCACCTCCTATCCCTTTCCACGGAGTTGGCGCGAGTGATGCCTCTGGTGTTGCTGGCGTCTACAGGCTACGGTAACCATTTGCCATCAGGTGGGCCGTATGATTATTTGTCACCTGCGTACTATAGAAAAAAAACCACTAATGAATTAAGAGAATATATTACCTATAGGTATAGGTACTATAGAATTATATAATTTCAGTCTATAATATAATAATTCAACAAGTACAAGTGTGAGTACGGATTTAGGTAATTTAGTTTTCATCATCCACATCACCAACGCATTCAATAGTCTACCATTCAGCTGCGTCAGGGAAGCGCTCTGGTAACACGGAGTGCCCGATCGCCTCCCGGTTTATTTAGTGGGTGCGGGCCCCACACTACCTTGTGGTGTTGCCCCAAACGATGGGGTGTGCGCTTAGGTACATTTTTCCTGCCTTAACAAACAAAAGCAAGTATCGTATAAAATATTGTATAGTGAAGCTAAATTCAGTTAGATTAATTAAGGTTTACATTAGTGTAAAGAGAGTGCTCAGCTAATTTCATTTCCAGTTTGGCAGAATGTCGCCGTAAGCTGCGGCTTTGGATACGGTATCTAATGTTTATCAATATGATATTATTAAGCCAAGTGAATGGCGTTTAGATAATAATTTCAGTTTCTTTTTTATTTACACTACGAGGGAGGCATACAAGCACACGGCCTCCCTGGCGGTA
This sequence comes from Leucoma salicis, assembly GCA_948253155.1. Taxonomy (NCBI): domain Eukaryota; kingdom Metazoa; phylum Arthropoda; class Insecta; order Lepidoptera; family Erebidae; genus Leucoma; species Leucoma salicis. The sequence goes on from OX411811.1 coordinate 12,164,345, forward strand.
AGCGGTTATCGTAAACTATAGACGCAAGCAACACCACTGGCATCTCTCAAGCATTGCGAACTACAAGAAAAGGGATAGGGGGTGGAGAGGATGTATAATAAGAAGAGAATAAGGAGACTTGAGGCCTGCAGCGTTCTCAATTACCATACAAAACACAACATACCCTATTCATGAATAAGCAAGGACACTATAATAATCATATTGTGACTTCAACATTAAATATATCCATCTTTCCTTTATTAAATTAGAGTGACTTCTGGCGGAAATTAAATAATTTCATAGCTTTGATTTTTGCACAAAGGAATAACGGAATAGCTGTTAATTATCTTAACAGAGGAGAGTTTTGCTGTAAGATACAAGGAATCTTTACTCAGGAAGTTACTAAGTAATTTTTGCAAAGAGATTAACTGAAGCCTGTTTAATTTGTACATCTATACATATTTATATTTACATCTATAGGTACTATTATATAACTAACAAAGCAATGTCTGTATATTAATGATATCAAATTATCACGAAAAAATGACTGTTTAAGGCTTTTTAGGTATCTCAAAACCAAAAGCAATTTTTATGTTATGTACTTATTAAACTAACTGGGCACCAGCAGCGTCGTACGCTTGATTCAGAAATTCCAATTCAGCCATTATGACAATTGCTCGGGACTGCGAATTTCGATAACACATTCCTTCTTAAAGTCTTGGATCATATGAGTCATTTTTTATATGTGAAAAGTTGAGACAATTCCAATTTTCAAGTTCCTATCTTTATAAAATGGCGCTCCCGTACAATATTGTACCACCCATTTCCCCCACATAATATGTGAATAGGCAAAAATACTAAGACTTGTTGTTATTTATTTATATTCCACTAGCCTTTACCCGCGCCTCCGCCGCAGCCAAAAGCTGGTTTTTGTGTTCTCAGGTTCCCGCTGTAGTAGCGGCATAAAATGTATATCAGTTGTTATGTCTAATCGAGAGCTATCAAATAAAAAAAGTTGCATCGAAATCCGTTTAGTACTTTTTTCGTGATGCGCGGACAAACAAACAGATAAACTGACAAACAGAAAAAAAATTGTTTTGTGTTTAGTCACGCCTATATAGCTTATAACAGACATTTTTTCTCAAATATCTTAAATGTGCAAACATAGCTATATTGCAGTTTTATAATAGTATAGATAACTGTATTTTAAATTTTCATTTTTCTATCTCCAAAGGACCAAGACTTTCATATAAAGTTCCCCCTCTCATTTACCCCAGTTAAAGTTCCAATAATCCTTTCATATCGGATGCTTACATTTAGTATAAACCTACATTCCAAATTTCAGCTCTCTAGTCTTAGTTGTACGTTGATCGTCAGTTAGGACAATCAAATTTATATATGTAGATAGATGAAGATATCACAATATTCTTTTTTAGATAAGGGCCAAGTGTCTAAAAATTAATAGATTATGTGCATGAGCTCCTTTTTTTTTAAACCTCTGGTCTCAAACTAAGCTTAACGCTTGTTCTAGATAGAAAACACCCAGACGCAGTACAAATATCTGTATTCATCACACAAATAATTGTCCTGAGTGGGAATCGAACCCACAAGTCGGTTACACTACCGACCACGCCACGAGGCCCGTCACTTCTTTCACATGAATTGTGATACTGTGCCTCTTTTCTTTTTATTGTTAATGAATTCTAACGGCTTTCATTTATATCTTCCATAAAAAAAAAGTAGAATAACCTTTTGTTGAAGATAGTAGAATATCTTTTTGTTATTCTATTAAGGTAGGAAATCAATTATGAAAGTTTATTCCCACTTCTTTTAATAACTATCCTCATATGCTAGTGTATCGATTAACTATTTTCTCTGAAGTTTAGACACAATCGATCGTAAGCACAACTTTGGCGATATCGTTTTATTGCAAAAGTTAATAAGAGTTTAGGTTACACGAAGCTATAGAAATTGTACTCATAGTTTAGGAAAAAAAATCAAGTGTATAAAGCAATCAAGTATAATCAAGTAAGTATAGAATAATCAAATAAAATCAGATCTCTGTAGCTAGTAATCAGATCCTTATTTTTATTGTAAATACCCGTTACCCAAAGAATATATACTTCTTATAGCTTTATGTAGAAACAGCCTTTGCTTGCGACTCCGCCGCAACCAAAAGCTAGTTTTTAGGTTGTATCTCAGGTTTGCGATATAGTAGCGGGATAAAATGTATACCATCATTGTTAAGCACATCACGCAAAAACTACTGAACGGATTTTGATGCAACTTTTTTATTTGAAAGGCCTTCATTAGACTTAAAAACTAGTATACATTTTATCCCGCTACTATATCAGGAACCTGAGATATAACCGAAAAACTAGCTGTTGGCTGCGGCGAAGCCACGAGCAAAGGCTAGTTTGGACATAATTCCAGATAGCACTATGTAGAATTTCTTTATAGTAACCGATAAATTTTGCACTGACAATTTCTGCTATTAAAAAAAAGTCAAGACGAGAAGCTTTTTCTGCGAAATAGGGCTCGAAATCTCACAGTTAGAACCTGCCCCCTTAGAATGTGATTCACAAAATCGTATCGACATTGTATCGTCTTATCTGTGATTGGTAGGGACATAGACGCGTGATTTCGCAATAATCGCTGACCCAATCACGATGATCTCTCAAGCTCTCACAACCAATGGCAATGTCACGATGCGTTGTCGATACGATTTAGTGAGTTACATTCTACGGGCCCTGTAAACTTATGGCACTAGACAAACAAGTATTTCGAGGAAGACATCAATACAACTTCATCCGAATCATCTCAACTTTTGGAATTTAAGTTGAGATAAATTGATCTCAACATATCTAAAGGTTTATAACATCTATGTACCTATACTATGCTTGCAAGTTGATACATCATTTAATTCTTGATCCTTCATATATGCATACTTTACTAGAATATGTAAAGGATCGTGTGTACTACACACAGAGCATCTCACAGTGTCCTACTACAAGTGTACGTAAGTAGGTGTACGGCGTATAAACATTTATAATTGATGATTATTTGAGTTGTGAGTGCGAATTAAAATTAAATGGAATGCAAAATGATTGCGTACTGCTGAGAGGATCTATTGCTACGTAGCTTTTAATTTATTCATATATAAGGTAACAAGTCATAAGGTTTTGTAGCTTCAGAGATTATAACTAATGATCTTTTTTGTTCTCAGTTACAAGGAAGAACCACGCATGGGGATTGACAAACCACAGACCCACGGATGAGAATTTGCAAATCACATACGAGTAGGTGAATTTTCGTAATCCTATATTTATTTTGATATTTTTATATATATTTTTTAGCATTTGGCATGCTTAGCCATATAAATTAATACAAAGTCTGAAAATGTGAATTCGAAAATAACAGTCACGAGCAGGATTTATCTTGGGTGACGCTTAAGCTATCTGTCGGAAGTATTTGCATACATTATACCGACCAGGTAATCTTAAATTTACAATTAAGATTTTTACCAAATAATGACGCAGCCCTATATATATATATTTTGATATTTTTATGGGATTGGAGATTGGGCATGGCCGTCGGTCACTGCGATGGCTTAGCGGTCTAAGCACTTCCCCGGATTGGAAGGAACGCAGGTTCGAATCCCGCTCGCAGTAAAGTTATCCTTTTGCATATTCAGAAATAATTTATTCGTTAGGGAAATTAATTATTAAAAAAATACATAATTGAACGGCCTCACATATCCATGTTTAACCACACTTTATTGAAATCAAAATACTTCAAAGCTGGCGTTTAAGATTTATCTCCGGGCTGTTATATTCTGCTAGAACCGATAATACTTTTAGTAATAACAAGGTACGTTGTTGTTGTTGCTTTGTTTGTTGGTATGTTTATGGAACGCAATATTAGCATATGAATTTCACCGTATATTATATATACACTGCCGAAGAATATTTTCTTTGCGAACTTGTAGGCCTAATACGAAAAATTAAACGCCTTTTATATACTACACGGGTGGCGTATAGCTCAGCTGTTGGTAAGTGGTAACCGTAGCTATAGACGCTAGCAACACCAGAAGAATCAATCAACTCTAAGGAAAGGGATAGGAGGTGGAGAGAAAGAATAATAACAAGAGGATAAGGGTCTGGGCCTTCGGCACTCTCACTCACTACACAAAGCACAACCGGAATAAGGAATATGAATACCTACCTACTGGTTTTTTCACGCTGATCTTCTGTTAGAGGGTAGAACTTCCCCGATCAAGCCGGCCCATTCATACTGAGACAAGCAAAGCTCTCCCACTAGTAAAAGCTGTACTTTTATTAATTTATAAGTTATTGGTGATACGAAAGAGCCAGTACCCCACCGAATGACTTCCAAACAGGTCTTAAATTCGATAGGCATAAAGCCATACCTCAGACTTTTCATTGAAAATTGTTGATCTCCGAGACCATACCTTAAATAAATATTATTTTTACTTACTGTTTCTTGACATTAGGCAGGCCGTATGTTTATTTGCCATCTTTGCAGTATTAATAAATATATAAAAAAAACTTAAAAAGCTATAGATAGACTGAATTACACCCTATTGTTATTACTTATTTATTGTGCTTGTGGGATTTCAAAAAATCTATTTAATTAATTTGCCTCAAAATGTAAGTTTCAATTTATTGAACGAGCTAGATACTCTTTGTGAACGTTAAGTTACTTGATCTTAAAATTATATTATAGATAATTAGAGGCCATGAATTCATTTATACACACACTCACAGATTAAAATAACAGGCCGTGCGGCATCTCTCTGCCTATTTAATTCTCTGATGTGGTGTTGCTTTAGCGGTCTGCCGAGTAATAAGGCTCCCTGTCTAGTTAAGGAACTAACTCGTACACAGCCCTGACCTTTAAAAAATAAGAGTAGAAGTAATACGTAATAAAGCATAATACTCTCCATTTTAAAGTTTTAGTTAAATTAATTATTATTTTGTTTAGTGTATTCGAATTAAAATTAAATAGGTATTATCAACATCTCGTTTAATTCCACGAGCATCTAATATATTTTTAAGCATTTGATATGCATTTACCCTCTTTAAACAGGTTTGAGAAGAGCACTTTACTCACGGTAGGCGGCGGTTTGACTGTACCCTTGGTCTTGTCAAAGTCCATGAGCGGCGTTTATCAATTACCATCAGGTTCACAGCCGTTTGCTCGTCTGCCACCATTGGCAATTAAAAAAATATAAACAAAAATGCTTTTGCCATATACTCGTAAATGAACACAAACTTCACCTAAAATATTAAGAAGGATGAAGGTGGAAGAGGAAGGTATTATTGAAATTCATAGTCCTGAGCAGATGTCACGGTGGCTAAATTGGCAAAGCATCAGGGACTGTTTTTCAAGAGATGCATGTTTAAATCCTGCTCGTGAATATTATTTTAGATTTCACATTTTCGCACTTTGTGTTTATCGATGAGTGTTGTAAGAAGTCCTTGTAAGAAAAGACGAAGATAGATTATACCATAGGAGTCAAGAAAAACTTCACTCCCATTGTGGAGTAGCCTTATGTCCAGTGAAGGGGAATAGGCTGTAAGAAAAAAAGGCCATTGTAATTATAACAACAAATATACTACGCTTACAGTTGCATTTTTATTTGTCGATTTCCTTACTCATACACACATATGAAATCTATGTACCTAAAAAGTACATATGAAAAAACATAGAAACCACGATTTATTCCGGTACTACTCAATACATTTCTTTTTTGCACAACCAGCCACTACGAGCCTACTTAACCAAATTGTTGTTTGACTTTGAGAACAAACTGTGAGTACCAACAAATAAGAATGAAATATTTATGTGGTGAAAACATGTATTATTTGCTTTACGCCAAAGAAAGAAAATAATTTTTATTCCGATAAAACAATGCTCCAAATCCTACTTGTAACTTTGTATGGTTCAAGAGAAATATGTTTTATATTTCCCTTGAACCATATACATTATTTATGTTAACAATAACATAAAAAATGCATGTATATGTACATATGATACACAATAAATTCTCTCTGCCTACCCCGGAGAGAAATGGCATGATGATAAGTAAGTAAGTGTACTTGTGTATACATACTACAATAAACTAGTTATCTATAAAACACGTTATTTTCCCCTTATGTGTTGTTATCTATTAGACATATATAGGTATATATGTATATATTTAGAAGATCACTTACTTTAAGAAGATTACTATACTTTATGTTCAGTTGTTACGCTTTCACGCGGTAACAACTGTACCAATTATCATGAATTTTCATACATAGTATGTAGCTCCTTGATTTTGGAAAAATTAACGGTTTCTGTGGGATAGCTAATTTTTACATAGAGTTATAGTACCTAGTGCCATAAAATTATATTTATATCCTTCAGACCACGCGGATGAAGTCAAGGGCAGAATCTAGTCTGAATCTAAAGCTGTAACCACAGAATCCAAGTTCTGTGGCTATAACAGAACTAAGTAACATTTAAGATATTTGAGAAAAAAATTACACAATTGGGCTATTTAGGCGTCCCTGAATTTAGCTTTTTAAGAATTTTTGTCTGTTTATCTATTTGTTTGATCGCACATCACGCAAAAATTACTGTGTGGATTTTGAAGAAACTTTTTTTTATAAAGCTTGATTAGACTTAAAACTGGTAAAGGTTTTATCCTACTACTATAACGGGAATCTATAAGATACAACATAATAGTTTTTGTATGCGGCGGAGTTACTAATATTAAAAAGTAATAGCAAATGCAAAAGTGCGTTTGTGTGTTTGTTTATTTATTACGCGTTAATGCCTTAACGGATCATAATGACATTTGACATACATATAGGCCAAAACCTAGAAAAGAACATTGAGGGGTTATCGGCGATCGTATCGTGATCACTGGGATTGGTTGAGAAACCGACGCGTGATGTCGCAATAATCCGTTGGCCAATCACGGTGATCTCTCAACCAATAACAGTGATCACGATACGATCGACATATGAGATTCTGCCTAACCCCCCATAATATCCCAGGTGAATGGAAATTCCTATGAGATAGCAATTTTTGCAAAGAGATTGCATTAGTTTGCCGCGGGGTGAAGTATTTATATTCAGAAACTGGCGAGCAAAATCTAGTAATCCATATTTTAAAAACATTTTTGTGTAAATCTATTTGATGCCCATAAGTTATTCAGGCAGCGACTCGTCTCACAATCGCCGGAGAGTAGGTCAGGTCATCCAAGAGTTCGCAATATTCGAATATCCTGCGTAAAATATGTTACTATAAAGCGCACATTTAATATGAGGGTAACGGACAAGTACGCCATCACCAATTGACATGTACTTTAGTTTATAGTAAACTTATATGATACTAGCCTTTGCCAGCGGCTTCGCCGCAGCCATAAGCTAGTTTTTCGGTGATATCTCAGGTTCCCGATATAGTAGCGGGATAAAATGTATACCAGTTTTTAAGTCTAATCAAGGCCTTTCAAATAAAAAAAGTTGCATCAAAATCCGTTTAGTAGTTTTTATGTGATGCGCGAACAAACAAACAGACAAACAGATAAACAGACAAACAGACAAAAATTCTAAAAAAAAATTGTTTTGTGTTTAGACACGCCTATATAGCCTATTACAGTCATTTTTTCTCAAATATCTTAAATTTACAGACACATCTCTGTTACAGCTTTATAATAGTATAGACTAGCAGAACCCAGTGCCAGGGTTTTCATTTTATCTCTATACTAGCAGTTAAGTACAGTTTTTACGTTCTAAATTCGACAACCTATTTTACCCTTTTGAGGCGTGATTTTTACAAGGCATTGATCGTCACGGCTCTAAGTCCAATATTCTTTCTTTTTAAATTACGTGGGTGGCTAGTGCGGCACTACTTAGAAACTATATCGTTCTAGACAGTGTTACTTAAGTCCTCGAGTGACGGTTATCTCTATTGTGAAACACTAGCTCCTTTGCTAACGTTGGCAATAAAAAAACTTTTTACCTAATAATATAACTGAATTTATATTGCTGCCAACGTCAATAGATATGTAAATGCGCAGAAAATAACACCGCACACGCTTTTAAGGGAATACATGCCAGCTCTGTAATAAGCTGATGGAACGGCAATCTTACACAAACAGAAAGAGATTAAGCACATGATTGACACCGTGCTCATGTGAGCACGAGAATATTACACCCCGATATTTATATAATTGTAGTTTATATACGAGTACAATTCTTCAATCGCTTACATAAGTTATCAGTTCAGCTCCGCCGCAACCAATAACTAGTTTTTAGGTTATATCTCATATTCCCGATATAGTAGCGGGAAATGTATACCAGTTTTTAAGTCTAATCAAGAGCTATCAAATAAAAAAAAAAGTTGCATCAAAATCCGTTCAGTAGTTTTTGCGTGATGCGCGAAAGAAAAAGCAGACAAAAAAATCTAAAAAAAAAATTTTTGTCTACAGACACGCCCATATAGCCTAATACAGAATTTTTTTCTTAACTATCTTAAATGTACAGACACAGCTCTGTTACAGCTTTATAATAGTATATATACTGTAATAGCCGGTGAAAACTGGTTGATATGAACACAAATGCAATACAGACGGCTTCAGCTATCTCAAGCGCTTATGCACACATAAATATTTAATTTCATGAGATAAGCCATGTTAATTTTGGTGGATGACGTATAAAAGAGGATAAGCGAATACACGTGCGGTTATGTTTTAATTTTTGTTTTAGATAGCGATATTGATACCGACTTATGTGATTAATGATGTAATTTTTTTATGCCAGTCGTTCCGAAATTAAACTACTACTACTAGTACTAATTTAGCGCTTTCTTAGCTTTTCTCCATAACTTTTATTATAGCTTGGCCAGTGTTGTAGTTTTCCACTTGCTTTCTATGTTTTAAGATGCCATTCCTCTTTCTCATAGTCTATTCTAGTAGTAAGTAAGGAAGAAAAAAACAAAAGTAAATACTTATCTTCACACAGTCCCGCCACACAGTTAACATTTCAATTGATTATATTTATTTTTAACTTTTACCTACTGTTGCATGTTGTGACTTAACGAGCTCCACTCAGCCTAACGCCGTGTTGCAAAGATACAACACATCACTGATTTTCAGTAGGAACCTCAAGGGTGACTGGTTTTGCTTACGTACTTACTACGGTTGGTAAGAGGGATTGCTAGAGGCGAATACTATCCTCTTCCTTATATCTTATTCTCCTTACTGTTTATCTCACCAACTCCTAGGTCTATATGCTACGGTAACCGCTTACCATTAGGTGGGCCGTATGCTTGATTACATGCCATTACGAAAGTTTTAACAGCAGTGGTAGCCTAACGGTAATACCAAGGTTTACAAAGACAGTAGTATCGAATTCAATACCCATTCCAAGATCCAGAGACCTGTCTCCAATAGTGTGGCAGTGAAGATTGAAAAGGTTTTTGTAATGTATTTCAATAAATATAATAATCACGTATATAATAAAGGGGGAGTTAAAAGAGACGGCGGAGTTCAGGATGAGCCAAGATTTAATAGATTAACAGTAGGAAGAGTTGGTTCGAACTTTTCTCTGTTTTTCGCAGAAAAGGCTAAAAGTTGTTGCATTATATAAGACTCGTTGCTTAAATAATTTATTTTGCGCGAAGCCCATACTTGTAATTATGTTAAGATACGACATGACATATTTTAAACTAAATAATGTTACAAAATCAGACGTTTAATTTACTTAGTTTTTCTTATAACTTTTAAATAAAAGCTTAATTTAAACTGATTTTTACAATAATTTTCTCAATATTAGGAAAAAATAACTTTTAAAAGTTAGAACAAAACTCTGAAATAACTGATATACCTATACCTACATAATCTCAATGCTTTTAAGTGACCGGTTTAACTATAATCGCACAGTTTCCAGATCACTGCGCTTAGAAACTTGATTTTCCTTAGTTTCTTTTATGACGTAGATATCTCGTATATTTCAAGAAGCCATTAAAAAGAAACCTTTATGAGGTTGTAAGGGGTTTTCAAGGGTTTATGGTGAAAGTACGAAGTTTTGTGAAAATACGGTCATTTTTTAAAGTTCCTTAAAATTGGTTTTGACATCTTCTTTAAAATTATCATATAAGTAAGTAATAAATTTTTAGATTTTACCATCATCAACCCAGCCTTAATAAATTAGAGCCAAAACAGATATATTACACTGGCCACCTTTTTTTTTTATATACATGTGGGTGGCAAATAAGCATACGTGTCAACTGATAGTATGCGGTTACCGCAGATTATAGGCGCTAGCAACAGCAAAGGCATCACTCGCGTGTCGACATCTCCCAGAAAAGGGATAGGAGGTGGAGAGGAAGTGTAATAATGAGAGGATAGGAAGCCCACCATGAGAGCACCAGCGCTCTCACTCACCATACGAAACACAACGGTATGTTTCATGTTCTTTTAATAGTGATTGTTGTTTGTTAATATATTTGATTTATTGTTTCACCTAATCAAAATTAGTACAAATATTACTTATGTGTTTTATTCAATTATTTTGAAACTAATTCATGAATGCATATAAATATAAATAATAAATCCAGATAAAAATATACTGGGTGATTGTCTCCGTATTTATCTAAATTATCTTCCCTTTCCTTGATAATAGAGAATTGCGTCGGTAGTACAAATAAGTAGAGGGGTAAATTGCTTGACTGCCGAGTGCTTCGACCCTTTTATCCCTTAAATCCCAGCGAACAATCATTCCGAGGGACTGAAAAGATTTTGTCTTTTCTATTTGATCGTGTTACAGTTGAAACCAATTACGTGTAGTATAACGTATAGTCACGCTAATTATGTTGTTATTTTGTGTGCTTAAAATATATATGTTGGAGTAGTAGGAATAGAGTTTAATTAATAAAATTATAGTATGTCAAAGGATATAGTCAGAAATGTGATGATTTATTGATTGTTAAATTTAAATATTGAATTTAATTTAGTTTAATTTGTGTACTTTAAATAACATTCGTAATTAATTTGTAATATAAAATCTCTATGTTGTGAATTACGTCCATTCAGAGAACAGTGTCTGGCCCAGTTTTCAGGTTCACTTTTCTCAAAATATTTCAGCGGTTGCTTTAGTGTAAGGTCTTTTCTAGACAAGCTGGTTTATAAATCATAGCAAATTTGTTTATTCATTCGGTCGGACTTGTAAGTAATGACATATAAAATTAAGGACTATTCAATAGTATTCACGATTTTTGACGGGCCTCGTGGCGTAGTCGGTAGTGTAACTGACTTCCGTGCACGAGGTCGTGGGTTCAATTCCCACTCAGGACAAATATTTATGTGATGAACACAGATATTTGTACTGTGTCTGGGTGTTTTATATCTATTATATGTATGTATTTACAAAAAAAAAGTAATATATGTTATAATTCATACATCCGCAATCTGGTACCCATAGCACAAGCATTAAGCTTAGTTTGGGACCATAGGACGTTGTGTAAAAAATGTCCGTGAATATTTATTATTATTTATTATATTCAATAACATTGTATTCCTAGATTAAGTCGTATGAAAAACTGAATACCTTGTTTTATGCTCTCTTTAATGAGACCCGTTAAACACTACTATATTCTTTACACTTTATCTCTTAAATTATAAGTAAGTAAATTAGGCATGAGGCTTAACATGTCCCTGAAAACACATCGGTATCAAATCGGAAAATAATATCTATAAATTATATAAAAATCTATTAAAACCTACGTTCCAATCGAATTATGTAACCTAGTTGTTTGTTTTATTCAATGCTTGTCGATTGCCTCAACGCTTGTCGAAATAATGATCACTGATCCATCATTAGCACACGATATATCGATTAAACACGTCATAGCTGTTTACATTTTCACGATTTATCATTGAAACGCATGGGTTTCATCACTGGTTTCCGTCGGCAGTAGGAATACTCGCCGTAAATCTAATTGTTCGTATGTTTGAGTAACAGATTGCAAGCCGACAAGATAATGATGCCGTACCGAGTCTTCAATCCCAGTTAAATTTTTCGTAAAACTACGGATTTTTTAGTAAATGTTTACATTTATAAATAATATTGTGTATATAAATCACGCCGAAATAGAGTAGAGATTTATGTAGATTATAATGATTTATGAAGCTCGTATAGATTTATAAAGTTTGTACACGTTTTACACGTAGCATGAAGAATATTTTTCTATAACAACTTTAATAACATGTTTTTTTTTACAAGAGCGTCGCTACAAACTTTACATTGTGGCGCCTACATCCAACGGTCGCCTGCGGCCTTAAGCAGTTTATTTGTCCAGCTGGTGGGAGGTCAACTACGTTTACTGTACTTCATATAAATGTCGTAAGAAATAAAAAGTAAGATTTATCCCCTTTCACAAACCTAATCCGTCAGGTCTATCAAAACACAAGGGATAAGCCAAGTGAAATATAACTCCAAAGAAATAAAGAACTAAATCTCTAGATTGTGAGGATATAATTTCTGTGGCATTTTATTAATTGAATGTAAAATTATATAATTATGGTAATTTTTATTATTAAATACTAACCTTTTAGATCTATTTCTTGTAGCAATTGACAAGCTCCGCTACTTTTTAAAGTACAAATTATTTGTGAATAATGAAAAAGAAAAAGAGATTTTAAGTAGGGGCGGGAATCGAACCACACATCTTTTCCAATCCGGGGAAGTGCTCTAAACCACTGAGCTAATAATTTGTACTTTAAAAAGTAGCGGAGCATGTCAATTGCTAAAAGAAATAGATCTAAAATGTTTGAAAAAATCATGCCATCAAATAGTATGAATTTTAATTGCAAAATTAGACTTACTATATTGGATGCATGTAATGCTTGCCGGTAGATGGCGATAGTCGTAAGACAAATGTGATTAAGAATTTGGGATGATCGAAGGATCAGTAGGGTAGCTCAGTGGTTTAGAGCACTTCCCCGGATTGGAAAAGATGCGTGGTTCGATTCCCGCCCCTACTAAAAATCTCTTTTTCTTTATTCACAAATAATTTGTACTTTAAATACTAACCTTATAATAATCTTCTTGGAGTGTTGGTGGCGCTGCTATAACAGTTGAATCACACAAACAGCGCATATCAAAGCTCGACAGAGATTACTTATTTGTACCTTTTGGGGTAGACCGGGCCCTGGGACCTGAGGACCTGGCGCTTTTGAAATCTATTAAGATTTAGCGGGCAAGCTTTTAGCGTCTGCACGTGACCAAAATGCTGGCCTTGGCGAAAGGATTAGCCTTACTTTCCAGCAAAGTAATACTGCTAGTATTTTGGGCACGTTGTTGGCAGTGGAATGTCGCTAGAATTAATTCTATTCCTCTTGGTCTAAAGTTCATTCAAGTGATCATACTAGTTTTTATTTCTTTCTAAATTTAGTTTAGGTTGTATGATTGTATCTCCTTTTTTAAATAACTATTTATAAATGTAAATTATGTATTTACGATCGGTCTAGTTTTTATGTTAATAATAATAAAATAAAGAAATAATATAAGTATTATTAGATAGATAGATATACTCTTTATTGTACATAATGAACACAAATGATTAAATACAGTTTTTGATCTTAACATAGGTATGTACAAATGGCATATCACAGTTAGTGATTATTATTATAGCATTTGATAGTCATATTGGCTGAATATTTTTAACTTATTAAGATTGCAGTCAGCCTAGCAGTAAAACCACGGACTGCAAAGGATACCATTTATCGAATTCGATCCCCAGTCCAGACCTCTTTCGACATACACCTCTGACTTTTCGTAGTTTTTCGAAATTATATATGTATTTATTTACAATTTATCATATAAGAAAACCTGCATACCTAAGAGATTTTCTCGACGACTTGTGAAGACTGCCAACCCGCGCTGGGCTAGCGTGGACTATGGCCTAATCCCTCTCACTATGAGAGGAGAGCCGTGCCGATCCGTCCCAATAGTTAGTCAGAAAAAGGGTCGGGAAAAATACGAAATTCTGAAAACTTATCCGGTAAGTATTACTCATAAAGCAAAACGGTGTGTTGGTGACGAAGCTTTCGACATATCTTGCTTAGCAAATTCTAAACTGTAGAACAAAAATCTTTACTTCAGTATGTAATGACTTTTACTCGTGTAACCGCTACTACTTGTCTATAGATATGGGCGTAACCATAATTCTTAAGATATTTTTACGAACTTACAAATATATGAATAATATGTACAAACATTTTATCCCTAGGAACGTTGGCCAAATATAATCGGTGCTAACCGCTTTATTCACAACACAGTCTACGCGCTCACGTAATATGTAAGTACATAATATATAGATACATTTGCATTCATCTACGTCATTCTACGTAAACCTCCTTTTGTTTTGCTACAATCCGCTTTCAATGTCCGCCTGCATATGGATTCTATTCAATATTATACTATCGTTATTATAGATATTGCTTTATTTGAGAGAGAATATAACTATAACTATCATTTAACATGCATATGCATACATAGAATCACACTTGTTTACCGCAAAATAGTAACATTGTGAAAGTGGAAAAACATAACTCTGATTCGACTCTATTTCTTGTAAATAAATTGTTGTTAGTTCAACTCTTTGTGATTTCTTTAGAACTACCTTAGTGGTCTAACAGTAGTATCGTATACTTATAGATTATGAGGCCTAGGGTCAGAATCTAAGATGGGTTTTTGGGTTTCCATCAAGAAATTCTCATTAGCACTCTAGAGTTCAGAAGTTGGCGGTATTTTATCCCCGTGTGCTTACGGGGAAGCGTGTGAAGGTGTTGGGGCGGTGACTGATCTCTCTCCCGTCGTGATAGAATGTCATCCCACTAGGTAGGTACACTATAATGTCTCCTGTGTGAACGAAACGAGTGAATATTGTTATTCTATTTAATACGTGTTTCTACAAAACCTAAACTGTTATTTTTAATAATATTTTGCTAAACATACATTAGATTACAAAAACACGCATTGCTACATGCGTACTTTAAATTAGATTACTGATAAATACATATAAAAATGCCTTTTTCTTCTATTTTATTTTCACTATGAACTAACTATTTCTGCTCAAGTTTATAGTACATACTATCCAGGGCACAATGAATGTACTTATGATGATTGATGATTTTTATACACTGCCCAATAGGTATTTAAAATATGTTATTTCAACTTATAATTATTATTTGCTATAATATTTCATGATATTGATCCAATAAAAATACTTTTACGGATTTTACCCACTATTACCCATTATTTAGATTATAAGATTTTTTATTTAATTTACTGTCCTGACACTATATATATATATATATATATATATATACTAGCTGACCCGGCAAAAGTTGTTTTACAAATTATTATTTCTAGGTAATTTCTAGTGTAGACAAAAATAACTGGCTCATTGTAAGTGTGTAAGGATGTAGTATATGCGTGAAATAGGCATGGAGCGCTGTGAACGATGAGAGAATATAAAAATAACAAACGCCAAACATTATTATTTTTAAGTTATTGTAGGTTATTTCTTAAAATTACATATCACTAATTAATTACGACAGTACAGAACACTAACAAACAATATCAGTCTCTTAATGCTATAGCGTGAACAATATTTTTTGTTAGCCCATCTTTAGCTAACATAGCGGTCGCCCGCGGCTCCGCCCGCGTGGATGTCGGTTACCGCTGCAAAAAGCCTTCCCAGGAAACTCACGGTCAGCAAAATGATTCCCAGGTCAATTCACAGACACCGACACTAACATCGACGACGCAGTCATTATCCGCAGGCTGCATAGATTGTCTTTATGAGGATGTTAAAGTTGTTAATGATGAAAATATTTAAATGTAAGTAATACTAAGTTTTCACTTCTGCCGGCAGTCTCGGAGTGAAACCCGTTGTTTTAGGATAGATAACTAAAGCGATTATTGTAGAGCTTCTCTATAAACAACATTTGACGTTAAATTATTTTCAGGTAACTAAATATACTGATGGCCGGGAGCCCCGACCCGTGATAGGGCAACGTAAAGTTGCCCATGCGTAAAACATTCTTTTCGTAAATCAATTCCTACTAATTTTAATGTTTGGCCCTGGGATTTGTTAATCGTTAGTGCGAAAGAAATTTTTACTGGAAATTGGAGCCTTTTGGCCTTTTTGTATAGGCAAATCAGTAGGAATCATGGATATTCTTGGTATATGAGCTAATTCACCAGCTGCAGGGCCGGTGATAATCTTCGCTACTATTAAATTATCTTTTAGCTCCTTTATAAGAAGTCTCGTGCCATTACACATGTTGGTGGGGCTTAAATTTCTGAGAAGCATTATCGGCGTGCTAACTTTTAACAACAGTTCATGAGGTGGTAGCCCAGCAAGGTTCAGAGAATTTAAAAACTCCTGGGGGTAGTGCACTGCGTCCTCGATGTTAGTGACGGTGCCTATGGATTTATAGCACTTTACTTCACCCGGTACTTTCTGCATAACTAAATTGTTTATTTCGTTGACTGTTTCATTCCTGAGAGAAACTATTGCTCTACAACACAGCCAACGAAAATCATTTTGATGTAAGTTTTCGATGTCAGGATATATAGCATCTATCAGAGTATCTAAATTATGGACTATTTGGCCTAGAGACTCATCCAAAGTAACTGCATAATCGGTGCCCAAATTTAAAGATGGAAAAATTCCTTCTCCAAGTTTCAGCAGCTGTTGTGGAAAATTGCTATGCGTATTTCCATGTAGATGAGCTCTCATATTGGTGCGCAAATTCAAATGTTGAACAGATGTCCAAAGTTGAGACGATTTTAAACATGCCTTCATAATATCTGCTCGCGTACCTCTGTTGACGACTGGAGGCGTTTGTCAGAAATCTCCAGCAAATACAAAAGTGATACCACCCATGACATTAGCAGAGCTTCGGAGGTCTTTTAAAGTACGGTCTACGGCCTCCACATGAGCTCTATGACTCATGGTGCATTCATCCCATATTACCAACGACGCGTCTTGCAGTAACTTACCAAGAGGCCCATTTTTCCAAATAGAGCACGTAGACCGTTGATCTAAAGATACGGATAGCGGGAGTTTAAACGTAGAGTGAGCAGTTTTTCCTTCGTTCAAGAGAGTTGCAGCAATTCCTGACGAAGCAACTGCAATCGCTATCTTCCCTGATTGCCGTATCTTAACAAGTATCAAATTTGCGAGAAAAGTCTTTCCGGTGCCTCCTGGTGCATCCAAAAAAAATAATCTCCCCATGTTATTGTTCACGATATACACAATAGTCTCATAAGCATGTCTTTGATCTGGTACTAATTTTGGCACAATTGTCATTTACAAATACTATTAAATCATTTCTGTTATACTGTTGTACCATTGTGTCAATAGTATTATTCTGGGTACGAACGGGAGAAGGTAATCCAAAATCACTTAAATTTTTGTCGTTTAATTCTAGTAGTTTGTTTTCTATTTCAATTAATCCTTCACTATAAATGACTTCAGTGAAGGGTAAAGTGTTATCCTGATTTTGTTGTCTGATACGATGTCTAATATCGTCACAGAAATGATCTTTGAAAGTATCCCATAACTTCAATAGTTCCGATGGTTGACAAAATAAAAGTATGACTACGAACAACTCCGTTTTATTGGACAATGTGATAATGAAGCTTCGCTTAAAGTGTTACCCCAATGGTCATCATTTTCAAGTAAACCTCGGTCACGGCAAGCTGCTTGATACATCTCTTTGACAATACCGTTTACAGTTTTAAGGTATGCAAATGAGGTCGGGCCGCGTACGTGGTGCAGTAGAATCCTAAGATAAAAACACTCTGATTGTGATGGATGTATCCCGTAGACTCTACCTAAAGCGGCATCTTTTTTAATCTCCGGATGTCCAACTACATCTTCACCACGCCTCCTTCTAGTAAATTTATTATTTGCCCATGTATAGTATTGCGGGACTTCATGATACAGAAGAGTTTTCGCGAATTCATCTTTGGACAACTTGATGAGCTGTCCCTGGTGTAAAATACACCCTTTGACCGTTCTCTAGATGAACGGCCAAATGCACTACAGTAGGATGCCGGTCGTGAATGGGAAATTCAAATAAGTGCCAGACAGCTTCAGATGTGCTTATGTACCTGCCATTTAAATAGTTTTCGACCTCATCGTGTGGGTTTCTAAGGCTAAAAGTTGCCTGATCTAAACCTTTATTTATATACTTACATATATATTTAATGGCTTGGACAGAGTGGCAATACTCCACGTTTATATAAGCGTTAAAAGTCTTACATAGTAGCGGGGAGTATGGAACAATCCACCTATTATCTATCGTCACCATGTTGCCCCTGATTAATTGCGTAGTGCTCCGAACGCCATTGCCTGTATCGCGCCTACGATAAACTGGATACCCATCCTCTCCGGTCTGAGTATCGTTCATGAAACGGCGAGGGTATTTTTTTGTGCAGACACCGTTCTTCATACATGGTGCAGCTAAATTATGTTCTCCGCAGGGTCCATGTACCATATTTTTAGTTATAATGTCGTGTAGTACCGGATCAATTTCTTGATCGGGTAGCTCCGCAACTATGACACTGTCGATCTCATCTGGTTGTATTTTAGTTTCTAGCCAGATCAGCAAATGACAATGAGGTAAACCGCGCTTTTGCCACTCCACACTTGCCATATAACATTTTACTTTACCGAATATCTGTTCTTTGACAAAGAATTTGATGAATTTCTTCATCTTTAAATGAAATACACGTGAAATTATGTCATGACGGTCGAAATACCGTTGTCCTGGTAGCAGCACTACCTTAATTTCAGGCCATTCGGGGTACATGTAAAAGTGACAAATAAGTCAGGTCTACCATAATTTTACGTACGTCATCGCGTCCTGCGTTTTCTCGTGCATGAAACGCGGAGAACCCGTAAATGACGATGGCAATATGACATGTTGACCGATATTTGATGGATCAACATTTGCGTCATGATATAAAGGCATCTCTGAGATGAATGTAGTCATCAGCCCTCAGTCTTTGTTGATTCCGAGAAATATAATTTAATCTTTCCGATATCATTTTCGCCATCATGTCAACACAATATTGACTAAATAAGTCTCTGTAATAATGTAACGGATTAAAAGAGTTAGTTCTAAACATTAATCTAAATGCATAAAATTGCATACACGAAACAGTTTTATTACGCGCAGAACCCTGCTGAGGGATAGTCAAATAATAACCGTCTTCTCCTGTCACAAACATTATAGGATACTGTAGTGGATCATAGGACCGATGTAGCTCAGAAACTCTTTTGAGCTGTCCGTCTCTACCGTTTAAGACTATATCCCTAGGACCTTTGTCTTCATCGACCAAGAGAACGGCTACCTCGTTTACAGTAGGAGCATTATATCTGCTTCTGTGTGCTGTCTGTGGAGTGCGATCTGAATGAATAATTACCTTTAAATTATCTGAGGAGTTGAGTTCTAAGTTTTGTTTAAAACTTCGTATATAGACGTTATGATTATTCAGAGCGGTCTATAATTCGCGAATGAAATCTATTTTTAAGCTTGGTGCGATGCTTGATCGCAACAATAACTGGTCTGCATCCGAAATAAAATATATTTGCAAGAACTGTGGGTTTTGGCCTGATGGTGGTAAAAGGCTACCAATGAGATGATACACCTGTCCTTCAATTTTAAAAGTGGGCATAAAATTACCTTCCCTGATTTCTTTTGCGCCAAAAGAAGTCATTTGAAAAAGACTATTGTATTTACGTATATTTGTTAAAAAATGACCAGATAATGGATGGTTATTAGTTAAAAGATTTTTTATTGGTTGTGGCGGCTCCTGAAGGTTAGGAAGACAAACTTTACCTGAAGCGCAGCACATACCATTAGGTTCGTCCGCCCATATCTTGGCTGAGCCGTTAGAGCAGATCTTATTCATGACTCCGATTTGGACGGACGCTTGTTGTGCATAATCAACCTGCGGATCATATCTGAAAGCCAGTCTGTTGCTGCTAGCTAAAATTCGATTGCGAACTCTATTTGTGGACAACTGCTGTCTCTCTGCCTGAGCTCTAAGTCGCTGCAAACGCTCGACACTCGACTCCTTATATTTTGTTGATGAAGACGTTGGGAACGCTCCAGCCTCGACTCTCGTGCACGTAACTCAGAGGTTCTCAGATTTTGTTGTGCAAGGCGTTGCGACGTTCGACACTCGAATCTCGTGCGCGTACCTGAGAGTTTCTCTGATTTTGTTCAGCAAGGCGTTGTTAACGTTCAGGTGAAGATTCTCCCATACGACGTATTCTTGCTGCCCGTGCTGCCTGGCTCTCTTAGGCATTTTCAAATGTTTAAGAAAATGCTAATAGCGTGTAATATTCTAGCTCTGAAAAGAACTGTTGCTTAGCCCTGAAAATAACTGTTGTTTAGCCCTGAAAAGAACTGTTGGTTAGCCCTGAAAAGAACTGTTGGTTACCCCTTAAAAAATCTGTTGGTTAGCCCTGTAAAGAATTGTTGATTATCTCTGAAAAGAACTGTTGTTTAGCTCTGAGAAGAACTTTTGCGTAGGTGTAGTTGTTTTAAGAAAGAAATCGAAAAAAAATCGCACGAAAATTATTAGACTTCGCGCACGACCGCTGCGTAGGGAGCCGACCTCGCGTCTGAGCCGCGCGGGTACCTTACTCATAGACCCGCCTTGGTGACGCTCACTTCGCAACGGGCCGTGCAGCAGAAATCGTAATATTTTAATTTCGCCATAACTTCAAAACCAAATGTCCAATTTTAATCATTCACAGACCAAATATTATCTACATACACTGTACTTAATGATGAAATAATTTATTTTGATAAGGATTAATAGCATGAGTAAAATAAATGCGTTTAAATGTAGTCCACAAAAAATTCAAGATTTTTAAATAAAAAAATGGTTGTTGGGCCTCACTCGACATAGATAGTGTGCCGTGGACTTTTTGTAGATATTTATAAGATCTACAATTAATTAGAACATTTTATGGTTCTATCTTTTATAGTTTAGGCAGCGTACGCAAAATAAGTAACTTTTCTGGTTGATTTTTTACACCTTGTGTCCGAAAAAACCCAAATATCTTATGGAACCCTATTTTTTACCAAAATAAAATTTAGCCTATGTTACTTGTGGATAATGTGGCTTTCGAATGGTGAAAGAATTTTTTAAAACGGTCCAGTAGTTTTTGAACCTATTCATTACAACCAAGCAAACAAAGTTTTCCTCTTTATAATATTAGTGTAGATGTACGTGAATACTCTACAGCGTCATGATTAGAAGTTTCAGCATCATTGATGTTATAAATATTCGTTTATTTAGATCTCACTTAATTATAATTAAATATGGAGGTCGTGATCTAGTTCTGCACTAGCTGCTCAAACTATCGACATGGTTAGCAACTTTGACCTGGCTGGTATCAGATGGGTGACCAAAATAACACCTATTTGTAAACGCGAATGTTCAGGCTGTTAAAAAATATCCTGGCAGTCGTTACAAGTTGCCAGAATCCCGAATAAAAATATGACTCAGATTTTTTTCTCAGGCCGTGGAGTTTATATAGGCCGTTCGTTATGTAAATTTTGGTAATCAGCGAATAAGTTGGAAGACTATTCCAATAAGTTTGGGATAAGGGTAGGAAACTAATGAGGTCGTGATGCTACCGCAAGACACTTCCTTTACAACTGAATCAAGCATTATATGGGCATACAACATATGTATTATTCAAAAAGTATAATATACGGTTCGAAACTTAATCGCGATTATAATGAAACTAAACTGGGACTATTTAAGTACCTATTTACTACATATTTAGTACCATTACAGGTACGGTATAGTGGTCAGGGGAAGTTCAGTTGGGGCTGACAGGATACTCAGGACACAAAAGAGTGTATTCGAGCAATATGTGGATTAACTTCTTGGATGGCTGCAGCGCGCTGTTTTTAAAATATAATCTTTATGTATTTATGAAGTATAATTTTTTTTAATAAAACACGTGAACTTATTTGAGATATTCAAGCAGTCATCTAGACACAAATATAGATTAAAATTACCAGTAATAAAATTTGAAATATTCAGATGAAAATCATATTTTATGGTTGCTGTAACAGAAATTTAAAATATTTTTAAATTTCGGTTGCGTAGTTTAATTTTAATAAAGTTTCGTTTGCGTAGTTTAATTTTAATAAAGTTACTATAGTGACTATACTAATATAAACAGTGTTTTGAAGACAATAAAATTAATACTAATAATATAAAGTAATTGTATAATGTGATGAGCGCATGACAGGAATTAACTAATGCAATAAATCAAAAAATTATAATATAGTAAGTATAAATAATTGTCATTACTCAAATTAATTTCACATTGTTACAAATTGACATTTAATATTTATTACTTAATGATTAATATATAAGTCTATTTGAACGCCTCAAGGGGTAGAATATGATCTACCTAGATTTAAGCTGACGCCTATATGTAATACCATATTCGAGTAAATAAATAGATTATAATTATTATTTTACCTATTTGTGTCGAATATCTGTCATGCCTTGTAATAGATAATCAAAACAATTGAACATATCATAATATTTAACAAAATATCAAGACGCAGAATAGAAATATTAGTTTTTCGAAGAATAGAAATATTAGGTTTTCGAAAACTTTCCTGACATTTTTGAGTTTTTCGAATTGTTTCCTGACATTTATAGTCACCTAATCACTACAGTGGAATTCAATTTTTAATATACTTACATTAATTATCTCTATGTAAAAATAACTTAACCACGGGGACCATTCATTTTTCCGCGATGAAAATTAACCTATGTCCTATTCTGGGCTCTAGGTTGCATATATATGCAGCATATAAGTAGCATATGCATTTGATGGTGATTAGTTCAGTAGTAAAGCATAACAAGCAAACAAACTTACTTTCTCATTTTTATCAGTAAGGATTGCTTGTCCTGGCTGACAATCAACGCACAACCAAGACTACTATGGTTATAGAGCTGAAATTTAGAAAGTAAGCTTATTTTATAACATAAGTATCCTAATTTTTTTAACTAATCAGCTAAGAAAGGATTTATGGAAATTCCAAATTTAAGATAGTGATATGGGAGCGGGTACTTTGTTTTTACTCTTTGTAGATAGGAATAACTTTGGGATACAGGTACTGAGTAAAAATTATGACGACGCGCTTTAGTTTTTTTTTTGCATTTTCACCGATCATGGGGGGGAAATGGGGTGTAAACTTTTCTGTGGGAGTATCGTTGCTTAAAAGATAGGAACTTGAGAATTAGAAATGGATCTACACTCAAATAAACAATTACGTGGATCAGGACTTATATATTTTTTTAATTTTAATGGCGGGAAATTAATAGTACATAAATATAAATATAATAAATATTCACGAACATTTTCACACAACGTCCTCTGGTCCCAAACTAAGCTTAACGCTTGTGCTATGGGTACCAGATTACGGATATAATACATATATTACTTTTTTTTGTAAATACATACATATAATAGACAGAAAACACCCAGACGCAATACAAATATCTGTGTTCATCACACAAATAATTGTCCTGAGTGGGAATCGAACCCACGATCTCGTGCACGGAAGTCAGTTACAGTACCGACTACGCCATGAGGCCCGTCAAGTTATATGTAATGATCTGTTATTATTTAGTTTAATATTTATGACATTTGCATAATTCTTTTTTATCTGTAACTTTAATCAAGTCTATAGGGTCACATATAGATCACGTCGTTCCTTAAATGTCAGCCTCCTAAACAATCCTATAGTCACGCAGTGTGCCATGGAAAGGGCTATACTCGGTATTTTCCTACGCAATAAAATCTGCATCACAGAAATCCATAGGGGAAGAGAGTGACTGACATGGACCACCAGGTCGGCACGCTGACGTGGCTACGTGCAAGACACATCGTTCGACGAACCGACAACCGTTGGGAAAGAAAAAGCTTCTCGAGTGAAGACCACGTATCGGACGGCGCAGTATAGCACTACCTTAATAGTCTTGCCAGTCTAGCCAGCGGTAGTTTTTTTTTGTGCATTTAGTGGCAGACGAGCCACGGCCCATCTGATGTTATATGGTAACCGTCGCTCATGGACTCAACTATACCTCTCGGTATTATTATCAAGCCGCTGCTCAACATTTCATTTCACAAATATGAAATGAAAAAATAAACGGCTATCTCCTGCTACAGCCAAAACGCGACGATTTGCTTCAAGGCCGGTCACACGGGAGATGGTAGTACCAACCCGCTCGGGCCCTGTACCAAGTGAGTCCATCCACTTGGTACCCAGCCCTGCCACCAGTCATGCAATGGATGATAATTGCTTACTTCCATTAGTCGCCTCATACGACACCCATGGAAAAGAATGGGGTGGTGACACTTGTATTCTTAGTCCGTCACCACACGGACAGTAGTGTATGTGATTTGACGTGGATCTAAACCAACAAAAAGTTATTTAATTTTTCCGTCAAAAAATTGTCAATAGCAGCCCGGACTTATGAAATTGGAGGTGTTCCACCCGCGTGCCTCGGAAGGCACGTAAAGCCGTTAGTCCTGCTCCTGATCTCTCTACGCTTGTGTCGGAATGCCGTCCCGTCGGACTGATGATGATATTGAGGGAACGGATAGTTCACTTGTGTTTGCGCACTTCTCGTACACTTCAATATCCACTACGTATCTACATGGCCAGTTTGTGTCAGGCCACTGTGGCTGTAATTACGGTATGAAGATCATTATTATAATTATCATAGGAAGGCCTGTTAAAACCTACCCTACGACCTATTTAAAATTGCAGGCAGTTGTTGAATTAAGGCGAGACATGACCGTTCGTTGTGACGCTGTTATGGAGAGGCCTATGTCCTGCAGTAAACGATAGAACTTTAAGTTGACCTGAGTGCTGACAGACTTTAGACACGAAAAAAATCATGTTAGGCAAGTTATAGTTTGTAGCATTATAATTATAAAGTTTAAAATTCATCGCTTGAGATTGCGCTGGAAACTTCCAACACCCCTGGGGATCAAAACACGTTTCTTTTTCAATATTTTGTCGCTTATTTTCACTACTACCCATCACTGCCTCTAAAACTACTTCTAATCATATTTCAATAATTCATCTCAAACATTGTGCAGTTGAAATCCAATATATATCAATGAAAAAGAAATGGCTAAACTTTGACTATTGTCTACGGAAGATAAATATAGGTAGGTACACCACAAGCATTCGAAGTCAGAATAGTGAAACTTGGATTTATATATTATATCCATTCTAGCGTCTTATTTGATAAGTCACGATACGTAGCATCTTTAATAGAGGCGGATACGTCCAATCGAGTAAAAGTTATTGGAGCAGTTGATATTTGAATAATGGAATAGCTAGAATGCGAGTTATAGGTGAGAAAGTATTACTCTTCATTAGGAATACAGACAATAGTAACGTTTGTGGTCTTACATACATAGCCTATATCTAATATCCTTGTAAAGATTATTAACCGTTGATTAAATAATAATTAACACTGAAAAGGCACCATTTAAAAGGTACTAAGGATTATTGTAGGTATCGTTTGATTCTAATACTATCAATTGTAATAATTTAAGTAAAGAAACGATTTCGAAATAAAAGAAAACTCTTTATTATCAGATAACTATATTTCTATGGATATAATGACCTTAGTGGTATACACTATAAAAATCTAAATTAACACAGAAATACCGGAAAAAGCGGTGTACATACATACAAAAAAAAGTTACGTTCCAAATATGTACCTACATACTGCGGCGGTTTTTGAAGTCCAAATAAAAATATAGCTCTACCGACCAACCTACACATTATAGAGAACCTAATGCAGATAGATATACGAGTAATATTTAATCTATATAATATCTACTAAGTCTGTTTTCAGCTAAACTGTACTTAAATTGCTAAGTGACAAATTCAGTATTATCAGAAAAACTCACCTTAATTATGTAAAGTAGGTGAAAACCAGCATTTTATTTTCACTTTACTGATTCGAAAGCATCTCTTGAATTATCGCCCCGCTAAACTTCACGCACGCAGCAATAAAAAGTTTGTAATACTTTTTTACTTTGTGACAGGTGCTGCAGCACAAAACGTTGAGCTTTTATTAATGTCTGAACGTTTGTTGATTATTAACCAAGAAAACTTTACACGTGCTGAAAAGTGTTTCACGTTTAAATATGTCTAGTAAAATTTCTTCAAAATATTTCCGTATCTTACGTGCGCTCCCACTCGTAGCTGAAAAAATACTGATCAACGTTCACATAAACCACTGCCCTTACTACGACACGTAATCTGAGTTATCGCTGACGATTATCTGGATAGCGAATCCATTATTTCTGTGCGGGAAAGCTGTTACTTGAAACAGTTAAAGTTTGAAAGAGCTTTGGAAAGCAAACATTTAAAATAAATATCAGGAAACAGAAGCTGTAAAGTAGCCATAAAGTAGATGTAGTCACACACTGGGTGACCGGTAAACATACCAAGAATAAATCCGATCCCTGACGATCTAAGAATGGTTTTTTAGATTTTTTCATTGATTGACTAAAGATGATTGAATAGGTATAATATTTTAAATATATTTTAAAAAAGTGTTATTAACATTATAAAAGCGAAAATTTCGGAAGATGTGGATCCCTGAATCACACAATAATGACTGAACTGGATTTAGATGAAAATTAGATCTCGAAAAAAAACGTAAGTTCACGTCATATAGTTTTTGATTAACACGTTTTTCATTTTTTCTATGGCACCTATTTTAAAGTCCATGCAGGCGCAGGCAGATGATAGCTGTAAAATAAATACTATGTTTAGAGGGCCTGACAACCCATAGCCATGGATAAGTAATGGCGACCCAAATATTCCGAACTTTTTTACAAACCTAAAAAAAAAATTAAAGCAAGTAGATATAACTCTCTGTAAATTTCTAAATGTAAATTAATATTATCATAATAAATTAACGTGAAGGACATCCATCAAAATTATTATATAAAGAAAATTTATTGGGATCAGCAATTTACTGTCAACAGAGTGACCCTCTTAGGCCTGTCATTTTCAGTTTGCCGATACACCCTATTGTTTAGCTCCAAAATTCCAAATTTAATGTTTGGTATTTAGATCAAGGTTTGGTTTCGTTAAAAAAAGAATTTCAGGCAATTGGCTTGGTACAAAAATTTTCAAAATGTGTAGTATTTATTAATGACAATATAAACAAAATTT
This sequence comes from Leucoma salicis, assembly GCA_948253155.1. Lineage (NCBI taxonomy): Eukaryota > Metazoa > Arthropoda > Insecta > Lepidoptera > Erebidae > Leucoma > Leucoma salicis. The sequence continues at coordinate 12,191,682 of OX411811.1, forward strand.
CAGCTTTCTTTAAATTCAACTATCTAAATTAGGCTCCAAATATCCAAATTATAGAAAAAAGCTCTTTTCACCTCATTGGGACCCCCTTTTTAGAAGACATCTATGGTTCATTAATAGAGGAAGGTATTAATCGATGACGTTTCAGACCACCTTCTAAAAATTTATAACGACTAAATGAAGACCTGCCTATGCCTAGCAGAAAAGATTAGCATGTTGCCAGCCTTCTTGGAATGTTGCCAATATAATTGTAACCTTTTTTAATCCTTATTTTTTTAAGCTAGAATAGGTTAGAATATAATTAGTAAGTACCAATACTACATGTATAATAACTATAAAATAAATACAATATGTGAATATGGAAAACTCTGGTCAATTAAATATAACATGTTTGTTAGGATTTTCCTTGCAGTTGGCAAGGAAACAATAAAAAATTCAAAAATATCTTTATTTCATAGGCCTATTGAGTAGCACTTAAAATCGTCAATAATACACTATTAATTAAAATAATTAACACGAGCGCCTGAGGCGAGTGCATCCGCAATAACAAAGTGGCGATTGCAATCGCCACAAGCAGCCGGATTGCGTAGTAAAGCCTTCCATGAGAAGAACCCGGCAAGAAACTAATGGGTCACTTTTTTTAAATTGCCAATGTATTACAATTTAATATAATCTTTATAACTAAAATTACATTATATCTTATAAAACAATTTTGAAAATTAATGAGTGAGGAGCAGCTCAAGCCCATTTAGTTTTATCCTCAAGATAATCCGAAAAAGTGTAATAACCTTGATTACAAAGTCTAATTTTTATGGCTTTCTTAAACTTATTTAGTTGTTCGGACGGCATGTTTCGGACATTTTCAGGAATTTTATTGTAGAAGCATATACATTGCCCCATGAAAGATCTACTAATTCTGTGGAGACGAGTACTGTGACTAACAAGATTGCCTTTGTTCCTTGTATTAATGTGGTGAACGTCGCTATACTTATCAAAGCTTCTGATGTTTTTCTTGACATACAACAGATTTTCATATATAAATTGAGACACAACAGTTAGAATATTTATTTCTTTAAATTTCTGTCTAAGGGAAACTCTCGGGCCCAGATTATAGATTGCACAAACGGCCCTTTTCTGAAGTACAAATATAGAATTTATATCGGCGGAGCATCCCCATAGCAGTATGCCATAGACTCATTCATACAGTCACGAGCAGGATCCTGCTCGTGACTGTATGAATTTATAGTGTTAAGCATGTCAAATGCTAAATATATATATAAAAATATCTAAATACTATGAAAATAACTGAAATAAACTTTTATTCTAGCCTCAGTTTCAACATCAGTCAATAATCTAATTTTTTTTCCGCATATGCCGCTGAGCTAAGCCTACCTGACAATTTTGTTATCTATAGTGATACCTAGGAAAACCGTGGACTCCACAAGGTCCAGTTCGACGCCATTCAAAATTGTACATTGGTTTCTACATGCCTTACATTGGGTGTAGTAAATTTTATACATTTCGTTTTATTTTCACTTAAAACTAGTTAGTAGTAGTAGTATTGAACCAATGAACAGCTTTAGATAGTGCGCTGTTCACATCATCATAATTAAGTAGTTGCCTTCTTATTTTAAATAATAAAGATGTATCATCTGCGAACAACACAATAATTCGATTATCTCCTACGTAGTATGGTAGGTCATTAATATAGACTAGAAAAAGAAATGGTCCTAAAATAGACCCTTACGGCACAACCATTGTCATGACAGACCCAAGTGATAACGTGCCATTAACATCGACCCTTTGAATTCTATTGCTTAAATAAGAAGTCAAAAGCTCGAGAGCCCTGTTCCTGATTCCGTAATGGTATAACTTTTTTTTTTTAATGAGGGTTTTATGATGTACACAGTCAAATGCTTTAGGCAAATCGCAAAATACGCCTAACGCATCGTGCGAATCTTCCCAAGCTTTAAATATGGTTTTTAACAATTCTAGACCTGCATCAGTAGTAGAGCGATTCTTTGTGAAGCCGAACTGGTTTTTATGAAAAATTTTTTGATTGTCAAAATGATCAACCGTTTGTTTGAGAATAAGCTTATCAAATACTTTAACTTAGTGTCGGTAGTACAGAAATTGGACGAAAATTATTAAGTTCTGAGGTACTACCAGATTTAAACAAAGGAATTACTCTACTAAACTTCATAAGGTCGGGGAATACACCATTAACAAAACAACCGTTAAACACAGATGTCAATTGGGGAGCAATAATATGAATAATTAAATTAACTAACTTAACAGACATACCCCATAAATCCACAGATTTTGTAATATTAAGACTTTTAAAAGAATTTATAACACTGTTTACATTGAAATTCGAGAATTTAAAGGAAGTATTACATATCGGAACACATTGCCTAAGGAGCGATTTGGCTGCAGTAGGAGACAACATCAGATGTTTTTTTGTTATAACAGGAATATTAGTAAAATAATTTTCAAATGCCTTTGCTACTTCTCGATTCTCTCTCACATTTTTGTCATCTATTTTCAAGTTAAAGTCCCTCTTGCGCACTGTTTCTCTACCAGTTTCACTGTTTATCACTTTCCAAGTCATTTTAATAATATCGCCGGATTTTTTGATTTTATTTTTCAGATATAGTGATTTAGCACAGGAACAGGCTCGTTTGAATGTTTTGCAATAGTTTTTTACATATTCCAAAAATATTGGGTTATGATTATAGATTTTTTCATTATAAAGTTCATATAACCTTAGTCTACTTTTATAAATATCATAGGTAGCCCATTCACTAAAGCCCGCGCGAGCGCCAATAGTTACAGTTTTAGGTTTAAAATTTACAATTTTATTTACTCTATGAGACTATTATTTTTCTGAACCAGTTACTGTGCCATTGTTACCGGCAATAACTTCACGTCTAATTTATCGCCTGCGTTTGATATATTATGATGATCTTCAGACCGATTTCAGTCACGGCAGGCAGTGTTATCGGATACTAAGCAACTACGCATATTATAAAGTACGAAAGCGTAAACACAAGTGCTCTCTCTGTTCCTTCACTCTATTAGTCCACCAATGGCTTTACGTACTTTCTGAGGGACGGGGGTAAAATATCGCCAATTTTGTAACTCCAAGCTGTTATTAGAATCTGTTATTGAGAATTTCCCATCGGAATAACACTTAACTGCCTCGGTGGTGTAGCGGTAGTGTATGCGACTGCTAATCATGAGGTCTAGGGTTGGATCCCCGGGTCGGGCAATGTTATTGAGCTTTTTCCTAAAAAGATAAATTCTCAGTAGCAGCCCGGAGTTTGGAAATATGCCCGGTAGACGTCAATAGGCTCGCCCCCTATTACGTAGGACTCAAACATAGCTGGCGAGTCGTGGGTGTGTAATACACCTCTGCCTACCTCTTCGGACGTGATGCTATGTAATAACACAATTTTTCCTTTTTCCAGAAATTGTTGCACCGACCCGGTGTTTGAACCCAATACTTCATATACAGCAGTCACATACGCAACCGCTAGACCACTGTGAAAGTTATATTATATGACATGTTCAGTTAGCTATGATGTTTTTTGCATGTTTTTTTCGCAATGGCACGGGTATCGTCTCAGAGCCAGAGATATTTAGAATACTGTCAATACGCTGGCCCAATGCGATTTACATAACATCCCAATCCGTTGAGCAAAACTCCCAGGCAGGCAGCTTTTCCCGTAATGTTCCTTCCTTGAGCAGTTATAATTTGTAACCATATACAATTATCGAAGAATTTTGCAGTCAGAGGATGCCATTATCTATCTAGTTTTTATTTTTACCGCTATAGAGCAAAATAATTGTACCCGGATTATTTTATAGCTATATACGTAGAGATAGCTAGAAGTTTACGAGGCAGCGTTGTTTTACGATTCCCACGTGAATGGACTTCTAATATATACTTAAGTGCCCTTTGTTGGTACTTCACAGGTCTGAAATAAAATTAAGTTAGTCACGTCGTCTATCTTCATTTCAGACAACATTAATTGAAAGTACAATCGAAAACCATTTTATATATTATTTAGCGTGTTTTTCTGTCGGTCCGGGAGAGCTTCCTTATTCGTTGATTTATCACTCATTTTAAAGCTTATCGTCCCGGCAAATGATGAAAAATAGACTCACTGTCTAAAAATTTACCGCTTGTCTTAAATTTGAGATTTAAAATTATCTATGAGGTCCTTTAATGGGTGCGGAATTCCGCACGGGTCGACTAGGAGATAGCTATTTTGTTTTCACGCCAGTTGGCTTCGTAAAATTAGAAAACTTTGACGGGACTTTCAAGATAAATCTTTATATTGGACGTGTAGAAATATGAGAATTCAAGATTTGTTAATATTCCAATATACCTATATAATATATGCTTATTTATTTTATTAATTAAACTTAAAAAAGAAATAAATCACCACGGATAGGACTCCTACTAACCATCTTTTGGAACATAGTTAATTATTTCAGCGTGTGCAGCAGTTACATAGACTCACACCTTTACCAAAGAAGTAGCAGGTAGAGACAGCAACCTAATTTCCTATGTCAACTTTTAAATTTCATGGGTCATCTCATTAATCTATACATACAAATAAATAAAATTGAAGTGTCTGTTTGTAATGCCTAAATAACAGCTTTTTACTTAATGTATACGAGAGTATATTATTATACGCTACCTACAACAATTTACCAATTTTTAAAGTTTTTGTCTGTCTGTCCGTCTGTCTGTTTGTTCTGGACCTACTCGTATTTGGACGAAACTTTCACCAGCAGATAGCTGTTGTTACAAGGAGCAATTTAGGATACTTTTATTTTGGAAAAATAATTAAGGTTAAGGTTAATTAATAAGTTAAAAAAAAACCATGAAATTGTGAATGAATACCGATTCAAATAGATAAGTATATACATCTAATATAAATCTACGGCTAATCTCCTGAATGGCTGAATTGATTTGGCGGGACTCACGGGACGGGGATCACTACATTTATTTTGGAATAATAATTAGGATTCTGCATTAAGAAATAAAATAAATAAAATCCACGCGGACGAAGTTGCGGGCAGCAGCTAGTTTCGTATAAATATACTAATTGAAAACATTATATTATTATAAGAGTATTGCTCGGGTAATGTGTAAAACATAACCGATAGGTGGCGTTAGTAGCCAAATGGGTTGGATTTTGTTCGAGATTTTAGTAAGTGTTATTTTTTCATTATAAGCTTTCATTTTACTACTTTCACCTGTACAACGAAAATGGGTGGTATATTCTCTGATTTTTCTATCAACATGAGAATATTATGAAATAACTTGTGGAGTACTTACGGTGTGAAAAATTACTTAAAGGATTTAAAAGTTACTTCGCCGTCATAATCTTGCATATATATTAGTACGTGATATTAAATGCCGTAGATTAGCTAGTGTATGTCTATGTATATGTTTAATGTCTATGAGTGTATTGAATCTCACAGGCAATGCTCCCTTTCTCTCACTACATCATCCAAAACACTCTCAGTGACCCAGTACCCCAGATACATGAGTTTATTAACTCTATTTACTTTTGGGGATTTCTGAAAGTAGGTAGTAACTTCTGGTCCACTTTGATTAGCTATGTACTGCTTTGATGATAAGTAAGTAGTTAACTTTCTCTGGGGGAAGAAAAGTTTACCAAACGTCTCAAAGATTTATTTGTTCATTGTGTTTATTTTATTTATTCTTTAATCTATACATATACTCGTATAATTGTTTGTCCCGACTGACTTACCTATCAACGCAGAGCTTAAACCGCTGAGACTACAAATTAGAAATTTTGGCAGTTGATGCCTTTTTTGTTGTACCTATTTAAGAATCCACTAAGAAAGGATTTTTGAAAATTTTACCCAGATAAATAAGATATAAACGATTGTATGAAACTCTGTCATATTTAAAGTAAGACGCACGAAATTCGAAAATAACAGTCACGGGCAGGATTTGAACCTGCATCTCCTAGATACCGCCCCGATGCTTTGCCAATTCAGTCATCGTGACAATTGCTCGGGATTGCTAATTTCGATATTATATTCATACTTAAAGTCTTGGGTGACGCCTGCGCTATCTGTCGGAAGTATTTGCATACATTATACCGACCAGGTAAACTTAATTTTACAATTAAGATTTTTATCAAATAATGACGCAGCCCTATAAAAATTTTGGTATTTTTATATATATTTTTAGCATCTGACATGTTCAGCCATATAAATTAACCTAAAGTGAGAAAATGTGAAATCAATAATAACAGTCACGAGCAGGATTTGAACCTGCATCTCCTGGATACCGTCCAGATGCTTTGCCAAATCCGCCATCGTTAGTAGTTAGAGATTCACTAGATCCTACTGACTGACTGGAAGGAACGGCTTGTGAGACCAACCACGCTACCATAGCCGTGGATATTACCGCTGTATCCTTTTGTGAGGAGGTGATGCTTGCAAAGAAGTAGGCGGAGCGTGAGCGAGAGATGAGCAACCATTTCCCGTTCCACAAATAACGGACTGGGTGCCAAAGGGTACTTAACGATCTCCAGCCGCCATGAGAGCTGGCCTTAGTGTGACGGGCCTAGAGTAGTCTTTCATGCTAGCTGAGGCAGGCCCGAGATGTGTACCATAAGCCCCTCTAGATGAGAGAGTAGGGTGGGCCATCTAACTCAGACGGTATACCAGACGATATCCATAAAGTATTTCCTCGCTTAAGAAAATAAATAAATTTTCCGGACACTTCACATAACGTCCTCTGGTCCCAAACTAAGCTTAACGCTTGTGCTATGGGTACTAGATTACGGAAATATATTAGTTTTTTTTTGTAAATACATACTTACATATAATAGATTGAAAACACCCAGACGCAGTACAGATGTCTGTGTTCATCAGACAAATAATTGTCCTGAGTGGGAATCGAACCCAAGATCTCGTACACGGAAGTCGGTTACACTACCAACTACGCCACGAGGCCCATCGAAAAAAGGTACTTTTTTCGTAATTGCAATTAAAAAGGGTTTTATTATAAAATGTACCTATGCTTTGGTTTGATATACCAATACCAAACCACCCTGTTTTGATTTATACGAGTACAAGTTGATTGATAATGCAATTATAAGTTTGGAATATTTCAGCGAATCAAACAGTTGACTAGATCCTCAAGAAATAAAATATTAATATTCAATTGAACTTCGAGATTGGAGACTGTTTCATAAAACAACTCGTTAAATCAAATAAATACCTATTTTTAAATACAAAAAATGCATATTTTACTACTTATCATCATCACGCCATTTCTCTTGCGGGGTAGGCAGAGAGAACAGAGTGCCAAGAGACTCTATTCTTGCATACATCTCTCGCTTCCTCAACATTCATAATTATTCTCTTCATACACGCTCGCCGGTTTCGGAGACACATGACTCCACCTTCCTTCAATACATGACCGATTTGGTCTAGATAGATGAGTCTCGGTCTCCCCCGGTACCTACATCCTTCCACTTTCGCATTGTATATCTTCTTAAGCGTCGCTCGTCCGGCATTCTTTCCACATGTCCGAATCATCGGAGCATTCGCTTTCGCATCTTTACACCGATACTCTCTTTCATAGAGGAGTGGGCAGCAGCACTCTCTCGAGTATTAACAACATCCACTGCGATCGCCAACCCGCTTGCCAAGCGTGGCGATTACGGCATTATCCCCCATTTCTTGAGGAGGCCTATGCCCAGCAGTGGACGCTGAAAGGCTGATGGATGGATGGATGGATGGATATAAAAAAACTCGGTTCGATATACTTATTTTGCAGAGTAACAAAATTGATGGGATGGACTAGTATTTTACCCTCCGCCGCAAGCAAAAGCTATAAAAAGTTTCGTCAGAATCCATTCGGTAGTTTTTCCGTGATGTACTGACAACCAAAAAAAAGATGAACAGAAGAAAATTGTGTTCAATGTACAGACACAGCTCTGTCACAGCTTTGTAATAGTTTTTTCCGTATTCCGTAGTACCTATACTGCCTTTGCAAACAAACAGATATGCATTTTAAGAAAAAAAAAATATTTGTGTAGAGTTGCGCCTAAGAGCCTAATAAATTCATTTTTTGATCCAGAGCTTCTGCCGAATACTTCGTCCGCATGGACTTCATCAATTTTTCCGAGTTAAAAAGCCTAAAAAGTTACGGCGTGAAAACGTAACCAACCAACAAACAAACTCACTTTCTCATTGTATAATATTAATAAGGTTATATAGTTATAATACCTAATATTAGCCATTATTCGCGGCTCTGCTGTTGGTAAAAGCTGATTTTTAGATTATATCTGAACTATAGGTAATGTAGTTCCGGGATAAAACGTATACCAGTTAGATATTAGGTCTAATCAATAGTTATCAAACAATAATCAATTTCATCAAAATGCGTTTAGTAGTTTTTGTGGAATGTGCGTACAAACAAGCAGACAAAAATTCTAAAAGAAATTGTCAGATACAACTCTATTACAGTTATATAGTATAGATAGATGAATAGATACAGATAGATAGATTTTGAACGTGCTCATATCTGTCAGCCTGCGCCGACAGCCAATTTACAGAATCATCAGTAGTATCTAAAGCGTAAAAGTAACGTATAATTTGTATACATGGAGAAGGAATGAACAGAGAAGTATGAGAGAGAGAGAGAGAGAGATTTAATTCTGGTAGACAGTCGCCTCCAAAGTAAAATTCTGGATACAAAAGCCTACAGGGGTCCCACTATCGACACGGACCACTATCTCGTTATTGCGAGATTTAGTGGTCTGTTCAGAAAGTGGAGACACTGGCGAGAGCGTGTCCACTTCGGAGGGCTTGAAAGAATAAAGATTAAAAAGTTGCAAGAAGAGAGTGTAAGAGCAAAGTATGCAGAGGGTGTCCGTGAACGGCTGACAATGGCAAGTCAGCCGGGATCTGACATAGAAGAATGCTGGAGAGTATTGAAAGATAGTATGGTAGATACAGCGAAAGAAGCATGTGGATGCTCAAAGAAGCATAGGAAAGTGAAAGGTGATGCATGGTGGGATACGGAAGTAGCAGCTTCCATAGACCAAAAGAAGAAAGCGTGGCTGGACTATGTATCTTCTTTGAACCTGAGTGCAAGTATGAAAGAACAGAAGAAAGAAATATACCGGCAACGTATAAATAATAAACCAAAGCCTTAGTGAAAGAGAAGCGTGATACAGCAAATATGATTTCAGAAGAAAGGCTGACCAAAAACTTCGAGAGTAACACCTAACTTTTCTGGAGGGAGGTGAAGAAATCTCGGAGTGGTTGGTCAGCTTTCAGAATGAATAAAATAAAGTCTAAAGGTGGAGACATTCTTACGCAAGCACAAGATGTGTTAAGCCGATTGAATATTTTGGAGATATGTATGCGGATGTTCAGGGTGATGCTGGTGCCACATGTGATCTAACAGATTAGCATTCGGTACCGGCATCCTCTGATGACATTAGTATGGATGAAGTTGAATGGGCGATTAGAAGTTTGAAAAATGGTAAGGCAGCGGGTATTGATATGGTGTCTGCTGAGATGATCAAGCTTGGAGGCTCATGTGTCTGGGAATCCTTCCTGATGCTTCTCAATTTATGTTGGAGCTCAGGAATGGTTCCCAAGGACTGGAGAAGCGCAGTCATCGTGCCCTTGTTTAAAAACAAGGGTTCACGTTATGACTGTGCGAACTACAGAGCCATAAGCTTGACCAGTTTGGCAGCCAAAGTGTATGGTAAGATTGTTGAAAGGAGAATGAGGATGGTGTTTGATGAATTTTTGTGTGAGGCACAAGGAGGTTTCAGGTGTAGACGAGGATGCATGGATCAAGTGTTTTCTCTGCGCAACATTGTGGAGAAGCATCTGGCTGTAGGCCAGAGGGTTTTCTGCAGTTTTGTGGATTTGGAGAAAGCATTTGACACTGTTGAACGAAAGGAACTTTGGGACATTTTGCCGGAGTGTGTTATTAGCGGTAGACTGCTACAAGCGGTGCAGTCCAACTACATGGACTGCAGAGCTTGTGTGCGGCTGGATGATGGAATGTCACCCTGGTTTGACGTCAATATCGGCTTTAAACAGGGCTGCGTTCTATCAGCCAGACTGTTTATCATATATCTGGATAAATGTCTACAAAGGTTGAATGAAATTAATGTGGGAGTTCAGATGAGCGACTCAGTGGTTAACTCGCTGCTATATGCAGACGATGCGGTCCTATTAGCGCAGTTTGCGACTGACCTGCGAACCCTAGTCGACGTAATGGCAGAAGATTGTAAGAAAAGGGGCCTACGTGTGAATGTGAGCAAAACCAAAGTAATGGTTTTTGAAAGAGAAGAAGCCAGAACAGATGTTAGAGTAGCAATAGGAAATGGTGTGCTAGAACAAGTGGATGAATTTGTATATCTTGGATGTGGATTCAGTCGGGATGGAAGGTACACCACTGATGTAGAAAGAAGAGTGAATTCGGGAAATAGAGTGAACGGAGCATTGGGACAACTTCTCGGCAGCCATCACCTCAGCCAGAAGGCACGTGTCGCAATACACAGAGCAGTGCTTGTCCCAACGTTATTATATGGAAGCGGGAGTTGGGTATGTAAAAAGGAGCATGAGAGCAAAATCAATGCGGTCGAAATGCGATCTCTGTGGAGAATCTGTGGAGTGAGGCTGACTGACCACATTCGTAACATTGAAGTAAGAGAGCGAGTAGGTATGAAAGAGAGTATTGGTGTAAAGATACGAAAGGGAATGCTCCGATGGTTCGGACATGTGGAAAGAATGCCGGACGAGCGACTGGCTAAGAAGATATACAATGCGAAAGTGGAAGGATGTAGGTACAGGGGGAGACCGAGACTTACCTACCTAGACCAAATTGGTCATGTATTGAAGGAAGGTGGAGTCAGGAGTCTCCGAAACCGGCGAGTATGTATGCAGAGAGTTATGAATGTTGAGGAAGCGAGAGATGTATGCAAGAATAGAGCCTCTTGGCACTCTGTTCTCTCTGCCTACCCCGCAAGGGAAATGGCGTGATGATAAGTAAGTAAGTATCTTTATTTAATTTTATTAGTCGGTTTCAATGGGGTAATACAGGGGGAGTTTTAGGAAGTAATTATTTTAACGCTGACGAAGGTACGATTAACTGCTAGTGATATAATAATGACCATAATAATGATCTTCTTCTTTAGGTACTTAGGTACTGGTCATAGAAAGGATGATGATCTGTGTTTATGCGGTCAAAAATAACCCAGCACTGATAGAAATTACTTTTATTTTGATTTTTGGTTACTTTCTAATTTCATAAGTTATTATCATGTCATCTTTAAGGATTAATTTTGCTAACGTGACAAAACATTTCATTGTTTATTTTTGATCAGAATATCATTGAATACCTACTCTTAACTGAGAATTGATCAATTTCCTATACAAAAATGCAGTACTTTGGCACAAAAACTAGATTCCTCTGTAACCTGAGGTTACAATACATCTTTTTGAAATTTTTTTATCAAAATTGTTTTAGGCGCGCTATGAAAAGTAGCAGTACCTTTTTGTAATATTAGCAACAATGTACTCAAAATAAGAGACGCAAAAATAAAAACAAAGACCTACATAAGTCTTTGTTTATCCATAGGTAATGGATCGCAAATCAAAAATGATGTAGGTATTCTATAGTGGAATCAAAACTTAAAAATACTTTAAAATGCGCCCTACAATGTAGGCACAGTAATATTGGCTATTTAGACCGTTATGCCATCTGTCGTCAATTACATATCCGAGAAGTACCTAATAGCAAAATGGTAGTTCTAAGAACCAAAAGAGTGTCGTGATGGTACAATGAAGGAATTATATTCAAACCTCATTGCTAGTTAGTTGTATTAAAATTCGTTAGATGTCGCTGTATTTGGTATTGGCATGCTGATTACCTCTACTCTACATTTTAAATTGAGTAATTGTAGACCAGTTTTTAGGTTATATCTCAGGTTCCCGAAATAGTAGCGGTATAACATGTATACCAAATAAAAAAAAGTGTGTATGTATGTACTTATGTATACGCGTTAGAAGTTATACTTCTTATTATTCTTTATTTAAATATCACAAAAAAACTAAAATGTTGACTATAGCTAACTTCAGGGTGTCTAGTAGTAGTAGTAGGGTGTCGGTTTTTCAAAAGTTGCATCAAAATCCTTTCAGTAGTTTTTGCGTGATGCGCGAACCAACAAACAGATAAACAGACAAAAGATCTAAAAATATCATATAGCCTATTACAATATTTTTGGAGTTATACTTCTTTTGGCGCGTTAGGGAAAAATGATGAGAGTAAATTTTTACGATGCGCGCACATACCGTCACGAAAAACCGAAGTTAGCTATAGTCAACATTTTAGTTTTTTTGTGATATTTAAATAAACTTTATTTAAAACTAGATAATGCGTTATAATAAAACTTTCAATGTATTAAATACCTTTTTTCTATTGTTAGTGTCGTTTTTTCTACAAACGTAGAATAAGGCAAAAGATAAAATTTTTGAAAAGTGTTTTATCTAGTTACGCCAAAGAAGTAGGTATAACATCTAACGCGTGTACATAAGTACACACACACACTTTTTTTTCTCAAATATCTTAAATGTACAAACCCAGCTCTGTTACATCTTTAAAAAATATATATTGATATAGTTCAATAAAAATAATGAATTAGTCTCTACCTATCTAGAATTGTATATCAGACTACATGAGTGGGTCAATGGGGGTGAGCCAAGCTGAGCGCAAATGGTGCTATCAGCGAGTTGGCCACTGCTGTGTTGCTTTGTTTGCTTGAGAATGGTTTGCTATTTTGATATTTAATCCGGTTAATCAGCGATATTCTTCAAATGTATAGTACCTCGAAGGTTAAAGAATTGAAAGATCCTATGCTGTGCAGCCACGTTTTTATAATGTTGGATTGGATCTCTGAGAAATAAATATACATCGGAGTTATTACATTTTGGTACAGCACACATAGGCATATTACGATGAAGATATCCGAAACAAGTCAATGAATAAGTTTAAAAAAAAAATACTTTGAAATTTATGACTACTATTGAAAATTGTCTAATAACCTTTAATACAAATTAAAGGTAATTATACAATTTTGGATTATCTTGAAGATAAAACAATAGGCATGGGCTTAAGCTGCTCCTTTTTTTCAAAATACTGTTTTTATTAACACTAACAATGTTGCAACACCTTTTACGAGTATACTATTTTAGTTATAATGTAGTAAAACTGTAACAAATTGGTAATTAAAAAAAAGTTGTAGTTTCTTGCCGGCTCTTCTTATAAAAAGCTTTACTACGAAATCTACCCGGTTATGCGTATTTCTGGGTAAACAATTTAGAGCAATTTTTGTGTAAATTTAGCTCTATTCCATAAGTCTATCTTAATGTAAGTACTTTACTAGTGATAACCTTATTCTTGTAAAAATGGTAGCATATCTTTATAAGTATTAAGTTTTTTTGTGTTTATAATGAGCCTTTGCCCGCAGCTTCGCCGCAGCCAAAAGCTAGCTTTTCGGTTATATCTCAGGTTCCTGATATAGTAGCGGGATAAAATGTATACCAGTTGTTAAGTCTAATCGAGAGCTATCAAACAAAAAAAGTTACATCAAAATCCGTTTAATAGTTTTTGCGTGATGCGTGAACAAACAAAGAGACAAACAGATAAACAGACAAAAAATCTTTTGATGTTTAGACACGCCTATATAGCATATTACAGTCATTTTATTCTAAAATATCTTAAATGTACAGACATAGCCATGTTACAGCTTTATAATAGTATAGATAAGTGGGTATTTTCATGATAAGTCATGCGCCGGAATTGTTAACACCTGGTAATCTGGCGAGCATAATCCTAGTTCCAAAGGACTAATTACAAAGGTAGTTTATAGGAGAATAATGACTACTTAAGTATGAAATTATTCATTCGATTCGAGTAGTGTTAATTTTGCTGGCGTAATCGTAGCCAATAAGCAGTGCTTATTCTCCGTAGCCTACATTCATAGTTATAAATTCATTTTAACAAACACTCGTATACATAATTGACTAAAAATGTGAAATTAGAGTCAAGTTCAATACATATATGCCTGTTGTTGACTTCAATGATAAAAGAAGTGAGATCTAAATGAGTGCCAAGTTTTCTTCTTATGACTTAGGATAATATACTGAAGTCTAAGATCTGACTTGGCTAGTTCTAAAAAATTACGATTTTTGGACGTTAATATCGAAATAACCGTTTGAGGTGTGTTTCTTAAATTTGGAACATATATGTATCTCGCAAGTCTTAATATATGAGCCAAATTTGACATGTTTATTAGAAATAGTTTTTGAGTTATGAGGGGGTTAAAATTGGCTCCAAATGGTTCGTGTAATATTATTACACACGGTACTGCACGCTACCGCGTTTCTAGATACAGATTTTTTTTTAAAACACCTTGCTTTAAGTTATAATCCTTGTATTGCGGGGGACTTTACAAACATATAATTTCACGGACACAAAGTACTCGATTACACAAAGAGTTGTCCTGTGTGGGAATCGAACCCACAACACTGGAGCGGGAGGCCAGTATCTAAACCACTCCGCCATCTGTGCAGTCACAATGAACGAACGAATACAATTTAGGAGAATATCGCATCGCTACATATTTATCTCACCGTACATTCTTGTTTTTTTTCTTCTATCTGTTGATGATACCATACACTACAGTAGCATCAATTACCAGTAATTTTTTAAACGCTTTTCATATTTTTTTTTCCATATGAAGAATGTCATTCATTCCACCTAGCTCCTGTATCTCGGTCCTCTTACATGTTTTATCTCCGATATCTTGTAAATTTTATACTTTTATTAGTTTTAATATAACGTCGATATGCATACAAGGGTAAAATGGACGAAAAATTTAGTTTTTTTGGCAAAATACCACAACTTTACTATAAACTTACCTATGCCCACGGCTTCGTCGCAGCCAAAAGCTAGTTTTTGGGCTATATCTCAGGTTTCCGGTATAGTAGCGGGATAAAATGTATACCAGTGCTTAAGTCTAATCGAGAGCTATCAAATAAAAAAGTTGCATCAAAATCCGTTCGGTAGTTTTTGCGTGATGCGCAAACAAACAAACAGATAAACAGACAAACAGACATAAATCTAAAAGAAATCATTTTGTGTTTAGACACACCCATATAGCCTATTACAGTAATTTTTTTCTTAAATATACAGACATAGCTATGTTACAGATTTATAATAGTATAGATTAAAAACAAGTCTGCCATAATAGCTGACATTTTGCCTCGACCAACAATAATCATAGATTCACTGCCAATTTTATATTTGCATCCAACCAGTTTTTTTTTAAATATACAAAGGTAACATTAATGGTCTTATTCATAACAAAATGCTTATCGAAGGTATAAACCTATATTAGTTAAAACGTCTTTTAAGCCTATCAAACGTTCGATAAAAATCTTTATTCATAATCGTTTGATAAACCTCCGACAACTAAAATGTCTTTAATGTACATAATGTTGCAATTTCGTAGAAAAAATGGTGATATGTGAATGGTAGAAAATATTTTCATAAGTTTATTTGTGGATTGTTACTTGTCATTGTCAAACGTTTTAATTTTTGATTGTGTCACTTTAACAGAAATAATAAAATTATTACTCTTTAGTATATACTCTTTGATTATTACATAAAAAACGGCGAAATTGTGCTCACACTGCCACAACAAAAGCCATGAAACAAGAAGATAAGACGATGCAGCCAATTACTGATGGGAAGTTCCTAATTTGGCGGAATTCCATCATCAGTTTCTGTTCTTCTGCAAGAGACGTAGGCATCTTTATAAAAACTGATGAATGTCTTGCTAGCGCACGGGCCACTCTGTTACATATTCGGCTAGTAGTGGCTTGTGACAACCCATGAAGGTCTCCAGCATCTTCTTAAAAAAAGCATTTCTTATAACGAATAAATAAATATTATAGACGAAAAGGATGAACATTATGTATAAGTTCGCATACGTCACGACGTCCCCAACATCTTATTGCCGTCAATACTTGCAACTCTGGTGAGGTATCACAACCTTTAGCGTTCAGCTGCAAGTCTTCGCGAACTAAATTTTTTATAAAAGTAGCCGTTGGTTTGTATAAACGATACCGTTTGCGGAATTCCCCATCCCCTAAAGAAAAAGGCTGTGTGGGGCCGGCTTTAGAATTGTACCACCCCTCCACCCGTGGGAGTCGTAAGAGCCGACTGAGGAATTACCGGGGGAGTGGGCAGCAGCACTCGCTCGAGTATTAACAACATCCACTGCGATCGCCAACCCGCCTGCCAAACGTGGCGATTACGGCACTATTCCCCCATATGAGCGCATAGGACCGCTCGTTGTGGCGTTCTTTTGGAGAGGCCTATGTCCAGCAGTGGACGTCAAAAGGCTGATGGAAAGAAAAAGGATTGCCTCTTTGCCGACACACTTTTCTGCACCGATTGATTACATGATTGTCAATCACCGCAATACTATGCAGGGTTTGTAAAGCTTAATCGGCGCAGCGTCCGCCCTTGCACGGCTCATGCCGAGTATGGGCGGACCCAACAATGCGTGCCGACGCTTTACGCGGGGGTGGTCCGGTCGATGGCGCTGTACGGCGCACCCGTGTGGGCGGGATCCCTGGACGCATTGAACAGGGCTCTTCTGTGGAGACCACAGAGAGTCGTTGCGTCTAGGGTCATACGTGGATACCGCACGGTGTCGATGGAGGCGGCTTGCGCGTTGGCTGGAATCCCCCCGTGGGACTTGGAGGCGGAGGTGCTCGCCGAGGTGTATCGGCGGGTGTCGCAAGAGCGGGAGGGGGGTGGACGCACCCTACCCAGGGAGGTGGCCAGGTGGCAGGGCGACGCCCACCGAGCTGCCATGGCCAAATGGATGGCACGGTTGGAGGCGCCCCGGGCCAGTCTTTGGACCTTGGGTGCAATCCAGCCAGTGCTGGAGGAGCGGGCGGGGCGACGGCACGGAGTGCTTACCTTCTGACTGGTGCAGGAGCTGTCGGGACACGGTTGCTTCGGCAGATATTTTCACATAGTCGCAAGAAGGGAAGCGACTCCGGGCTGTCACTACTGCGGATGTGACGAGGACACGGCGTGGTACACGCTCGAGTCGTGCCCGGCTTGGGCCAAGCAGCGCCGTGAACTCGTCACGGAAATAGGGGGGATCTCGCTGCCGAGCGCTGTCAGAGCGATGCTTAGCAGCGACAGGAACTGGGCCGGGGTCGCTGCCTTCTGCGAGGAGGTTATCTCGCGGAAGGAAGCGGCGGAGAGGGCCAGGGAGGAAGATTCTTCCGCTGACCAAAACCACCGCCAGTGACCGGGGTGGCGCAGGTGCCGGTACCTGCGCCTCATGCCGCCCTATCTGAGGCTGCGGGTGGATGGACCGGGGAACGTCCGCCACCCGCAAGGCCTCCCGAGAAGGTGCGACGCTCCGTGTGCGGAGTTCTCAGTAGAGGGTACCCGAAATGGTAAGCCGCCGGCAGACCACCGAAGGAATGTAACATAGTTCCAGTGGCCGGCAATAAAGGCGGAGAGACGGCACACTGCGGGTTTCTTTAGTGGGTGAAGGCCCCACACTACCCTGTTCGTTGCCCCGAACGACGGGGTGTGCGGTTAGGAACATTTTATCCCGCCTTAACAAAAAAAAGGGTTTGTAAAGCTTGCATATTTAAGAAAATTAACGTAAAATCGTATACGTAAACTTCTTATTAATAAAAATGTGATTATGCGTGTCGGATGTACCTATTAGAAATCAATGTCAATACACAATCAAAGAGTATAATATATTCTTTTACTTACGGCCATGGTATATACACAATAAATTGTCATTTCAAAAATCATAATCAGCCTTAGATAAAGGATAGTAATCAGCTGACCAAAATCAGCCATGTTTTTTTTCTAATATACGGTTATCGAAAGTTTATAGTAGGCTACTAGCTTGTATAAATCAAAGAGAATATATCGGAGAGTTAATGAACGTTTTAGCGTTATCGAATGATTATGAATAACACTTTTTGACAATCTACTTTTAGCGAGCTTTTAAACCTCCGATAAGTTATTATGAATAAGACCATACAAATACCTAAATGCAGCATATAAAATACCTCTAACCACGTGGGATTTTATGAAATACTTCGCAGTAATCTGACAACAACCGTAAATAGTAATTGATGTACTCCATACCTATTTCACGATAGAATATAAACGGTAATTTTAATGTTAATTTTTAGTCCCCCATCAGACCTGATTAATGCGCACTTCCCGCTGGTGTTGCGGGAAGTGAGTGGTCTAGTACCTCCGGCTTCGCAGCACGGCGTAGATAGTATCTATAGATAGGTATATTTTAATATGACCAAAGTTTTAAAGTTGAGTGATTTAAGTTTGTCCAATGTGCTTAATTATAATACCCTTTGAATGAAGTTATATTTTGATTTTCATAACGCATAAATTATTCCATTGGGCCAGAGGTACATAAAAGCATAGCTACTTAGTAGCATTGCCAACCGTCCCGTATTTCACGGGACGTCCTGTATTTCTTGCATAAATTTAAATGTCCCGGCGGGACTATGGGAGGCTATGTCCCGTATTTTTTTAAATATAGTACTAGTTACGCACTAAGTACGCATTGTCTAAATAAATTAAATTTAACTGAAAATGCTGTTTTTTTTTCTATCCCGGGTAAAAATTATAAATACCGTATTTTAAAATGCAATATTATGATGACATGGAGCTGATTTTATGATGGAGCTGGAAGGTGGTCATAGGACCTCTATAATGGAACGGCGCAACCCCATCGAGTTTGGGCTCGTATGATTCATCTTGACGAGTAATTTGTCTTTAGATAGAATCCAGGGTCTGATGATGGAGCTAGAAGTTGGCTATAGGAGCTCCGTTATAAAACAACATAACCCATCGAGTTTGGGCTCGTATGATTCATCTTGACGAGTGCTTTGTGTCTAGATGGTATCCAGGGTCTGATGACGGAGCTGGAAGGTGGCCACTGTAACCCTGTAATGAAACGACGCAACCCCATCGAGTTTATAGGTACTCGTTTGATTCGTCTTGACGAGTACTTTGGTCCTAGATGATATCCAGAGCCTGATGATGATGATTTATGTCCATTTTGTTATTTTATACATGTCATAATTGTATACAAGCACACATTGAAAAAGTTATGATCGTTTTATTTCTAGTCATTATTTCTACAAAATTAATTTTGATATTTTCACATCTGGCAGACGTCCCGTGACGTCTATTTTTTTTAAGATACATAATCGTTTGTCCCTTGAGGCCGTAAAAAAAGTTGCCAACCCTAATATAAAATAGTAACACTACACTTAAGATATTTTAGAAAACTAGGCTATAGGTATAGTCGTGTCTGACCACAAAACTATTTTATTTTTAATTTTATCTGTTTGTCTGTTTGTTCGGTCGCGCATCACGCAAACACTGGTATACATTTTATCCCGCTACTATATCGCGTACCTGAGATATAACCTAAAAACTAGCTTTGGACTGCGGCAGAGCCGCGGGCAAAAACTGGTTAAAATAAAACAAATTGTGTGTCCACAAAGCCAACATTTTATTTATTTGATATTATAATACATATCCATAACACGAAGTGGGAAGGCAGTACATCGAACAGTATCCCCCAACATTTTTCTTTACAAGAAGTTCTATAAAATATAGTCGCACATTGTGAAGATGGGTAAATGAAAGGAAGTTTAACATCAATAAATATTATAAAACTACGAATTACGTATTAATTTAAATCGCCGTCTTAGTATATAAACTTTAACAGATCAATTGGCCGGATTTATTTTAATAAATATTTTGTTGTGATAACATTCTAAATATCAACTCTTCGAATGATGATATATACTTATATACAATCAATCTTATAAACACATCTACGATGCTCACGGATTCACTGAGATTTATTGAACTCAGATAACAGTAGAGGTCAAGTAAATAAAATGGATTCCACTTTGGATACCTACATTCTGATAAATTTTGCAGTAAAACTTGCAAGGTTTTTTTTTTTCTTTACCTATTATATTTTCTGTGGCTATATAGATTTACTTACCAAGTAGTTTCTAACGTCATGTTTTTTCTAAAAAAAAATAATAAGTAAAGAGTAAGCGAATGAAAAAAGAAGTTGAGAAATATAAGAACACAGAAGCCTCTGTTTTTTGAGATAAATATGCAGAGAATCTTTTCATTTTGAAAATCTCTTCTAACTACCTTTTGCAGTTACTTTTATCATGGAGTTATCGATATATATATTTCAAATAATAACCCTATATTCGAAATAACTTTTCCTAGGTTACAATTTAGTTGAATAGACATCCCATATAAAAAGAAAGAAGAAATTGTATTTAACGACCAATAGGTACGTCATGATTGACTATACATATATGGTGAAATTATATGGCTCTATAATAAGTTTAGTTATCAGAATAACGAAACTACTAGGATAACCTACTTTGTGGATTTAGTTTTATTACTGAAATAAACCTTTCCTAATACAATTCTCTGCTGCTGATGGTCAAAGATGGTGATTGTAGTAAATAAATATATAATCAAGTGGAAACCCTCGCAAGTTTAAAATATCCAATAGATACGGTACATATTTTGAATATCACTTTATGCCACGGTGAATCAAGATATTATCGTATCAAATTAAAATTAAATTCACCGTTGAATTATTATTGGGGCGGCAATGGTAGATTACTGTATGTTTAGTTTTAAACTAAATAATATTAATATGGCAATCATTATGGCATAAATGTATTATCCAAAAATTAGTTAAAGCTTTCCAATTTATGTATGTAACCATAAAATTTGTTAGTATCGTCTAAGTTAGCTAATCACTATAACATAGTATTTTTAGTAAATATTTACTGCTGACATTTATTGTCTAGTACAAAGGTGAAAGTTAAAATAAATAATTAATTATTCTGCCCTAAAAACTATCCCTAAATATTATAATTGCTCTCGCATGTCATACAACATCAACTTTCCGCTAATTTCAATCTATAGGAACCCATACTTCAGTTCAAGATCTAACATAATATTATGATCTACCTACTAGTCGCCGTTTGCTATGATATCTTCAACAATTCGTTAATGTAGGTAAGTCAAATTGATATTGCCTATATTTGCTTACTTTTAAGAAAAAAAAGGGTAGAGTGAAGGTAGTGGTTTGTATTGAAAGAATAAAGAAGACATTATAGACAATAGAGATATTGCTATAGCTATTTTGGTAACGAGTAGAGTTTTGTAAAATGTCAGCCGTTGAAAGAAAACCCAGCAGGGCGCTTAATAAATAAATAGTTAAAGCATTAAGTTATAGAGACGGGATCGGCCATAATCGATCTAGTTAGACCTAAATACTTTCGTCAATACATCAATAGAAACCTAGCTTATAAATAACAATAAATAAAAATCTTAAGGCACATTTTTAGGTACCAAGATCACAATTTCATTTCTAACGTGTGTAGGTAAGTAGATAAAGGATTAGAGTTATGGAATGTCTGGTTACAGTAACACACATCGCACTTCACGAATACTGTACACTGTTTCAGTTAAAACATTTTATATCAGAAATATTTATTTTCAGATTCGCTAAAGTGAATCTATTTTATTAATTATATTATACAGTTACTTAAAATAACGTAAGCGCATACATTTAAGTATTTCTGCATTGTGCAGAATAACAATACCAACACAATTTACAAATATTCGTACGTTAACTAAATAATATGCAAAACTTGCAAAGGGACCTAAATCTACTTAATAAATAAATTTCAATGAAGGTAAGTACAACTCGTTAACAGTCGAGCCTATTAAATAATAGATATCAAACATTTTAATGTTCGCAAGTATTTACATGTCGTTGTGTCACTCACTGTTATATTTACACGAGCGATATTCATATTTACAAAGTGTCCTATGCACGTCCTGCGCGCGGTTCATACACCTAGCACTTAATGTCAGCTCAACATACAACTAGCGGTATCTGTACGAGGAAGGCAACACGAAATCCCCTACAGAGTACAGAGCGTTAGCGTACCAGTGTACGCCGCGCTGGACCTCGTTTGAGGTGCTCCAATACGACATCCACCGTAGAGGAGCCATCGCTGTATGCGCTAGTGAATGACTTCTGACCAGCGCATAACACGACGCTAAAGCATCGTCCACAATGATCGTGCCTGCTCTAGTTAACGGCGCGTACACTCCGTGTTTTATTACACGACGTGTCTTCACTACTTTTGACGGCCTCATAACATCGGCTTGTCCTCGCGTAAGGAGAACGTCACCAATTTGGATGTTGGCTGTGAATGATTCCCGCCACCCGTCAGCAGCTGCCAACAGTAAAAGATGCGAAGGCGTTGTCGTAATCGTCACGCCATTTTCTGTAGTTACTTCGATGAATTGCCGAGTAACATTCGGATTTCTATCGATAAATGTCAGCACCTGAAATTCACAAAATTTTGATAATATTATATATTGATTGATTAATATCGTTACCATAAATAAATATTTTTCCTGATGGGAATCGTTTTGATTTTTGTTAATACATAAGTAATTTTATTTCCTCCAAATTGTCTAATTACGAGGATTTACTCATAGACACTTATCAGATAGGCATGCATTACCATCGCGCAGCACACGAAACTAGTAATAGGTATTCAACTTTGCTTACCTCTGAATAAATCATTTTGCCTTCGTCAGAGGCTGCCAATACTTTATCGCCTTTCTGTAGTGTGGTTATATCGCGAGGACCCTTTTCTGTGAATACCATAGAACCTTCAGGAAAGCATCCAGCTCCCGTTCCCACAGACGATTCTGAAGCGAAAGGAAAATAAAATAAATTAATGCTTTTGTTTTATTACTCAATATCTAACTCTAAAGTGTTTCTGATAAAAAACCAGTATACAATCGAAAGAAAACACAATTTGATACGTGGCTCAGGTATACTTCGTGCATTCTGTATCTACATTCAGTGGACGAAAGGCAATAAAATAAAATTGAAAACATAAAATCGTGCAAGGGACGATAGTAAATTAGCTTGGAGCAGTCATATCCCTTTAAGGAATAACGAGATTTCTCTACGCTCGTAATTAAAATCGGATAAGATACGAAACAAAAGAGTCGTGGCCAGCTACCTACTGCGCTGGGTTATCAGCACGGTATACGCCAATGAAATGCTCGCCTATTATTACTAAAACATCGAATTTGCTTGGCTATAGAAAGACAACCACTAATTTGTCTAAATAAATTTCTAAGAAACTAGATAGTTAACTGCCCAAGCAAACTTCTTGAGTATTAGATAAGTTAATTCAATCTGTGTTGTGAAATCTTTTCAACAATTGTTTGCGAGAAAAAGCCACATAAATTGCATAGAGCTCTGATCTGCTAACATTTGTTAGTACATTATTTAATAGTATTTATTTAAATCCTTCCTCGGCATAAACAGTACCTGAGCATAATCTTTTAATTCGTTAAGGTACTAATCTTGACAGAAAGGTGTATATTTACGTACAACTAAATGGTATCCTAAAGATAAATAATAATGGTATTCGACGAAGACGAACGTGCATAGCCGTAACTGTTAGTAGTTATCTATCTACTAGTAATAGTTATGTTCAAGTAAATGTTTAAATAGTATTATTATTAGAAGTTTGCCGACTAAAATTTTAAGTTGAGTTACAGTTGCAGTGGGTGGTGTAATTACACGCGTAAATGCGCTCGGCTAAAGACATTTACAAAGCCCCTGGTTTGTGTGAACTCGTTAAATTTTGATTTGTTGTGTAACCGACCGATAAATTTAGCCGATCCTCGTTTACAAACTTTTCAAAGTGGAGGCAGATCGCATTACACAATAACTGCACAAATTAGATTTTGCTGAAAGTCAAGCGCTTATTGTCAACATCCATTTGTAGTACGTTGAACGCATCACACGATTCAATGAATCAATGTCGGACGCTCTTGCCGTTTTTGTACAATTGCGGTTGGGTCGTTTTATTTTCCTTTAGGTTGGTAACGCTATTGTGTAAATAAGTAGAGTTATTTTAGCATAATATTTAAATCTACGTAGGTACACGACTTAAATATATGTAATTTAGGTAAATACTCATGTATGACAAGCAAAAAATGGACAGGTTCTAGAACCACACAGATCCTTTTTTGTTCACAAATATTGGTTGGTACCTATATAAATAGGTAGGTAAATAAATTTAAATGACATTTAATAATATTTATATTATACTCCAGACTCTATTAAGCTTAACAGTTAACGAATCCAAGGCATTACAAGCAGCCACAATGCGATTTCATAGTGACGTAAGTAACATTAGGCTGAAGATGCGGCGATAAGCTGTGCGCTCTGAGTGCGGGGTCCGCGGCGTGTGCGGGGCGCGGTATGCCGGCGCAGCCGAGTGGCCGCACAGAGACCCCGCCCCGCGGGGACCACCGGGAGAGCTAGGCGGCGCGCGCGCCGGTCCCGCCGCGGCCCAGCGCTCACCATACATTAACAACTTGACTAATGTCGCCACGTGACACTACTCATCATTTATGTCGATCATCATAGACAGGTCAGAACAAGAAAGGTCATACTTTAATACACTGTTTCATGAATTTACCGACATAATGTTGCTTACGCAATACCGTGAAAAAGTGTGTTTTTAAAGACAAAGTTTTTTTGATTTATCACTCATTGCATAAGGCACTGAACAGGGGAGACCATTGTTTTTAATTACTCAATATGTCGCAATCTACTCCTTTTTTCTATTCATGTTTACTTTTAAAAAATACTTTACTTAGATCGACCAGATGGGTCAAATACCCCACTCTGCGGCTATCCCCTGATTTTGTTCTCTGTAAGTAGGCCTACTACGGATTTTCTAATGGAGTCTTTCCGATAATTCTTATAAAGTTATTAAATAGAGAATTCGATCAAATCAATTAACGAAGTATTGTCATGAAAATTTCAAGCGCCGGTTATGATTCTAAAGTCTGCGCTGATCGTTTTGCCTTGTTTCAAATGCAATAAATAAATAAACTAAAGTTTTATTTTATCTACCTACCAGTTTAGAACACAGAATTCAGAAAATGTCAGAAAAGGTAAATATTTTGTAGACATATAAAAATGTATAAAGCTCACAGATGTCCGAGGTAAGCAATTTATAATTCACTTATATCCGTGGGTAGGATCGGCACAAAATGATTTAAACGCGAAGCAATCCACACAGAGGCAGTATGTGTATCGTCTCGAATTGTAATGTATTTGCAGAGATCTTAACGTTTGAATTTATTGCACACCTAAAGAGAATTGATGATGTTTGCGGTTTATTGCTACATTAGGGACCTACTACACCAGTATGGAACTGCAAGCTAAAGCTCTTGACATTTTTTATAACCACACTTTATAATCCTTTTAATAATCCCTGTATCGCGGGGGACTACAATTGATTGATACAAAGTACAACCAGACTTAGAACAACAATTTGTAGATCACACAAAGAATTGCCCTGTTTGGGAATCGAACACGTAACACTCGGTACGATGTGTCGATATCTGAACCACTACACCATGCACCAGACTGCACTCTTTACTCTTTTTTTCTTTCTTTTTCTTTTCTTGTTGTAGGTATATATGTATAGATATAAGAATGGATGGATGGATATATTTTGGGTGAACAATGTCCAGCAATTATAGAATACAGTTGTTATCGTGCATTGCCAATAGGATGGTGCAAGACATCTCATCTGATATTAAGAGGTGATTTGTTGGACGTCGAAACACGGTGCCTTGAAAAACCTATATAATCGTGACTTCAAAATCGAATGGGTTATTTGTTAGTGAAGATCCTTTGAATAATGGCGTAAGTAGAAGCTGATTTACTTGAGCTTAAACCGACTTGACTTAGATCGGATAAAATCGCATCGTCCTTACCGACAATTCATCAAGGATAGAGTAGGAAATATCTGCACGCATGATACGTCTTTTTTATAGTTTTTTCTCCGGTCCTGATTTTATGATTTTAAAACGTAATTTAAATAGAAAATGTTTTAATCAATAAAGAGGAATCATGCATTTCAAAAATCATAATTATGGCAGGTAATGAATTATTGACTCTTTTTTGTCTACGTAGGTGTTTTGTAAACTCTAATAATTACTTTCTTCTCATCATCATCTTAACGATATTTATACCCTTAAAATACCGTCTTATTAACGAAAAAGAATAACTAAAGTAGTTTATAGATAATTAAGTTAATATTTATATCTGAACATGGGTACATAAAAACATAGTGACGAATATTGAATAAACTGCGTTCATTCGAAGTCAATTAAAAAAACACATGCGGGACAGTCTTTGGGAACTGCCAGTAGAAGTGAAAACTAAGTAACTTGTGAATTATATCGTCGCACTAGATTATTTTTGAATTATTTTTGGTTTGTAAGTAAGAAGTGTTAATACCCAATTAATTAGTTGGGAGCGTTCGGTGACGATGACGCGAGTTCCATAATTATTGTTTACCAAAAAAGTACTCAACGCGCCTAAAAAAGATCGGAGCGTTTGGTGACGATGACGCGAATTCCATGATTTTTGTTCACCCAAAAAGTGCTCAACGCGCCTAAAGAAGTTTTCACTTCAAATATTTTAATATTCTGATGATATACGATGAAATTGGTTCATGTGGCGGCTGTGGGAACGTCTTGGGATACAGCCGCAGCCTTCCGGGATGTAGCGTCTCGAATGTCGCGCCTTACGGAGGCTTTCGCACGCATACCCCGCGCCCGCTCGACCGCGCAACATCGCTCACTCACGCTTCTATCCTCAAAACTATATTTGTATAAAAAATATTCAACAGGGTTTTATTACAATTACTTTGAGGATTAGGTATATTAGTGAACTGTTGATAATACGAGTAGATTATGATCGGTAAATATACAGCCTCGTTAAGGTAAAATGAACGTAATAGCTAGCTACGTACCTACTCTGGGTGTAATTAAAACTACTTAACTAAAATTTCATATGAATCTGCTACTTTTTAGAATTATGAACGGATAAACATGAACGTTTCTATAATACTATCAACTCACGGCACTTAAGCCTTTCTGCGTGTAACTATTATAAAGTAAAACCTCCAGAAATAGCATGAACATTAGATGTGCACTGGCCGGTCACCATCGGTCACAGTCGGTCACCCCTAGTTATGCTCCATTTACCATGAGACTCTCTGTCGAACATATTTAACTGTCAACTGTGCATGACATTGTTCTTGATTTAAACACTTGTTTTAACGTAAATCTATGTTTGTTTAAAATACCAAACATAATTCAAACAAGAATAATTTAAACAATTGTTTTGGTAAAAATAGGTAATAGTGCCTAGAACCTTGCATTATTCTACCTATATACTTTTCTGGGCTTCAGACTATATGTATCCAAAATTTCATGTGGATCGTGTAAGTAGTTATTACGTGAAAATGTAAAAAACTAATCAAATTATCCTTTACATTTATTATATGAAGTAGGGATGATAATAGCAAGGATTATATAAGACTAAATACTTGAGTAGTATTTATACAACCTATAAAAATGTGAACTTGTTAGTAATTTAGATACTAATACTTTATAAAAGTAATGTTATAATATTTAGCTTCTTTTAGCCGTTTATATAAAATTAATGTCAATAGTTGCAAAAAAAAGCTATTTGAACCGCTCAACAGGTTTGATAAAACATTGCTGTAATGTCTCACTTAGATATCATTGCAAAGAACTTAAGAATGTTATATTGCAATCCTTCTACAAATTGCTCACTTGAACATACTTGTTTTTATAACATGTCTTTCATTTAGCAATTTAAAAGTCTGTAAGTTAATAATTTTATTTTTAATTGTATGATGTAGTTTGTCCTTTTACGTTATTAATGTGAAATAAATCTGTTAATATGTTTTAAGACTAAAATGTTACATTATTTCATTAAATAATTTATTAATAATAGTTACATATATAACTACTAAGTACCTATAGGTATGCGATAGACTAAGTGTAAATTTAGGAAGATATGTCATATAATGACTGAAGTAGAAAGTTTATGAAACGCAGGTTATAGGTATATTCATTCTCATTAAATGTAATTATTACTTTTGGCTTAGTTATTTCAAATGATTTCAAAATTACATTTTAAACCAATGATTTAATTCAAAATGTAGATTTTCGGTTCAAATTCTTAGCGATTCATAAATACACGCCTAATCTTTTAATGGCGTTAGTATAAATACTCCAAGCCAATGATCCCAATACAAAAAAATCTTTTCTAACTAATGAAAATCAATTAATCGAGTCGAGTACAAAAAAAATAGGCGCGGCATGGTTTGATTGGCGCCGCAGCTATCACTAAATGTTTAATTTAATATGGAAAATGAAATGGGTCAGTTTCTACTATAAGGCCAAGCGATAAATATAAAAATATACCTAGTAATGACCTTAAACGTTTTCGATTAAGTTTCAACTAATACTTTTTGAACATAATATCTAATTAATTCTCTATTGCTCTATACAATCTAGATAAGTTACATTGCTAAATATTAAAGCGGCTATATTTTCACTAAAAGCTTAGTTATGATACTGTTTATGTTATGACACCAATTTAATTTGATTTAGTTAGGAAAAGAAATGCGAATTTAATATGTAAATGCGCCAGAACACCTACTATAGAAATATTCGCTAAATTTCCATAAATGCCCGTTACTTTGTCTATGATATTGATAAATAGTTCTATTTAAGGGAGGTACTAGATAAATAGTTCTATTTAAGGGAGGTGCAAATGGTGGATAGTCATGCCTTATCCGGCCTTGACCGCAATCAAAAAAGAGCCACGACCGTAACACCACATACCTACACCAAGCACATTAATTATTTATAAGATCCAAATTAATAC
Source organism: Leucoma salicis (assembly GCA_948253155.1). Taxonomy (NCBI): domain Eukaryota; kingdom Metazoa; phylum Arthropoda; class Insecta; order Lepidoptera; family Erebidae; genus Leucoma; species Leucoma salicis. Next base: position 12,220,742 of record OX411811.1, read on the forward strand.
TAAAAGGCTCGTATCGAACAAAACGCCAGAATAAATGAATAAACATTGAAACAAATTGGACCGCGGGGCGCTGCCACGGCTATCGCTATACAAGTTTTGGATTCTTTACAAACAATGGGGTACTCTATCGTTTTCGAAATTTATGGTATTTATTTGCCTCAAAAGTATAAAAAATAAATAATGTTATTCATACTTTAGGTAAACAAATCCGAAGATTTAATCAAGATAAGTAATAAGTATTTAATACATTTTTTTAACATGAATAAGGTTAACTATAATATGCTATATAAAACATTTATAAATAGTATTAATTAGGCACCTACTTTTTAAATGCATATTAAATAAGTAAAAAAATCCTTCGCAGTATAATTAGGTACTCTACCATAACTAAAACCTGAAACTTCTTCAGACTATCATGTCGAAAACATTATCAGTATTTATAGCGAATTATCAAGTACATTACTCGCTTTTATGTTTATAATCTCACATTTTGATATCAAACCACTTATAGACCCATCTGCAAAATTAATTGGAACTACGTGGACGCGCCGGAATGCTCCTTAATATCTAAAACACAAGTATACATATAAATAAGCGCTTCTCTCATCGTTATGCCGCATACACATGTATAGATAGATATAAGGAGCCATTGAATCACCGGTGTAATTATAGAAGTGGGGGATTGGCTGCGATGCGGCCGCGCACGCAAGAGATGTATATAGTTTATCACATGCGTGCAAGTGAGAGAGATGCTAACAAGAGGCTCGTTCGTCCGTTTGATCGACACCGCCGGGGAGCGGGCGCGGGAAGCTGTCTGAGATGCATTCTTCTTGTAAAGTTCAACTATATATTTGGTCATCCCGTAGCCTGTAGCAGTGTAGCCCGCGATACAGTTATGTATCCTCAAACAAAGCATGGTATGGTTTTTCCTGTACGGCGATTACAGTTTTCAGCGCGGGATTCCCATTTAACATGAACATAATTATATTATTTGAGTTCTAGCACAAATTAAACAAACCATCCGCTTATTTATAGATAAACATATTGTAATACCATACCACAGTTAAACTTATTCTATTTTCTAACCCTACCAATCCAATATAATTACTCGGTTTCATTAATATCGAGTAACTAGAATCGCTATAAAACAAAACTACAAACGGTTTATTAATTTTACAAGTAAAATCATGATAGATAAGATTTCATACTATACTATATGCGTATAAGTTAGTGTATCTATCTTAAAAACTATTCATATAAACCTAAATAAAGCATAATCCGTTCGCTCATACAAAAGACTTCAACGCACTTGAGCTTAAAATCAAAACTGTGGTTAAAGTGGTTATAATTATTACTGTATGTACTTTAACATAACTAGTTTTAATAAAAAATATAATGATTTGCGTATTTATGGAAATTGCAAGTATTATAAGCTTTTTTTTTATATTAGTATAGTAAAAATATAAACATGATCGTGCAGACAATTACCTGTTTTAACAGAACAGTGTATGTAGGAGCGGCTTTCATAAAAGACCCAGTCGAAGCCTGCTTCCACTGCTAGTCTGGCAAGCATTCCGTACTTGCTCCTGTCACGGTCGCTTGTAGTAAGGTCCACAGCGCGACCCTCGTAGTGCAAGGAGTTTTCTAGGTGGGAATTCTCTTCATCCCATCCCTCGATGACTCGGAGCCTGACACCGGGCCACTGATTCATCACGCTTATTGCTAACGTGTTCAGCTTCTCTTTGCATCTCTGAAATGGTACCACTTCTTATATAAATATATTTATTATACCTTTTTTTTTTTTTTTGTTAAGGCGGGAAAAAATGTTCCTAACCGCACACCCCGTCGTTCGGGGCAACGAACAGGGTAGTGTGGGGCCTGCACCCACTAAAGAAACCCGCCGTGTGCCGTCTCTCCGCCTTTATTGGCGGGCCACTGGAACTGTGTTACATTCCTTCGGTGGTATATTTATTATACCTACTACTATCTATTTGCCTAGTTTTTTAGGTTATATCTCAGATTCCCGATATACAATTGTAATAAAACTTATATCAATTATTACGTCTTATTCAGAGCTATCAAATAAAATATTTTATCAAAATCTGTCCAGTAGTTCTTGATAGATGTGCGAACAAACAAACAGACAGACATTCTACAAAAAGTTTTTTGTCTTCAGAGACGCTTAAATAGCATAATACAGACATATTTTCTCAAATATCTTAAATGTACAGACACAGCTCTGTTACAGCTTTATAATAGCCAGGATAGGTATTAATATCAAAACGTCACATGAATTTAAATTGGAAAGTTTTAAATCTTAACGTGTATGTTGTTGTATCGAACTAACTACGTAGTGCCATCACCCATATACCATACTGAAGGTCATATAGAGTTGACTATATAATTAAGCTGATGCTATGTTAAAATAGAAATTTAATACAATACTCTATGATAAGCCCACTATTATATCTATTATTATATACTAGACCAATCAATTTCACATATTAAACTACACTCGTGCCCAACAGGGGGACATATATTGGTTGTGAAGTAGAAAAGATATCGCCTTTGTGTAGGATACATTTAATGTGGTGAGGAAAGTTTTGTGGACAGATATCACATACAAGAGGAGTGAAGAGGGTGACCAAAAGAAAAGTAAGATGGATTGTGTGAAACATGACACGGTATGAAAAAGAGTGAAAATAAACGGTGATATCTGACAAGACATTGTGTTCACATCGAGTAATTGAGATGAGGGCAGGACGAGGGTAATAAAAACTATAGTTATGGAATAAAAAGTCAAGTAATTGCGTTGTTGAATCATTAGCTGTTGACGTGACTGTAACAATGTTGAAATAAAGAGGATCATGCAAACACACTTATAGTTTTGGTAACGGGATGTACTCAATAAAAAAATATATATCACTTTTCTTTTTTTATAAAAATATGTTATAATCGAAACCTATTATATACTGGCTGCTATTCATGGCTTTAACAAGGGTTTCTTTTATTGTATGGAAACAGATTAATTTTCCAAATTAAAAGTAGCTTAAATTACTCCTTATAACATCAGTTATCTGCCTGTAAAAGTCGCGTCCAAATTAGACCAGCAGTTTCGCAGACTAGATGGAATAAACAAACAGACTTTAAAAATTAGTATTTATTTTGTTACAAATAATAAGTCACTAGTAAAATATGTCAGTTAGACATTACGAACAGACACTTCATTTTATTTAAACGTATGTATACCAATATCTTTATTGGTAAATAATCTTCAAGTTTTTATCACCGATTAGGTAATGTATATTTTTTCTTAAATGTTGCCATTTTTTTATTTTGCTGTCTATTGATATTATCAATACAATATAATTTAACAATATACTAGCTTGAACAAGATAATACAAATACTTTAATATTCCATAATATGTTAAAATATTTTTATAGCAGTCTAGGTTACTTTTACCAACGAAAAAATTATACAACTAATATTTGTATTGCTCATAGCTTTAAGATTGGCAAGTTCGGCTGGCTATTATTATTTGGACTGTACAGAATAATATCGACATTTTAGATATGTGAAGCTTTTGTTGGCACCTACTAAAGAAAATACCAATAGATGTGCTAACGAATCGACAAACGTTGCCGCCCCTTGCTGGACAAGGCATCCCAGGACGTCGGGCGTTTGTCCTCAAAGAATAAATCAAATTACACACGCTACACAAAAGGATGAACACGAATTTGTTTGTGAAATAGCTGCGCGGGACGAATCAAGGAATGTCAAAATATTTATAAAGAAATGTGGACAATACGTGACGCACTGCGTGTCGGCTTTGTCGCGTGATTTCAACTAACTCTATGCAGATTTCGTTGTAAAAAAATTTTCGAGATTGACGTAACGAATCAAGGTTAGAAAACGGACCGGGCGCCCCGCATGGCTGGTGTTGGACCACATTCATGCGACAGATAGCTCGGAGCACCGTATATAATCACTTCTACGAACGTTTAACCGCCTAATAAAGAGTTACGAGAACTGCGACACGATTAACAACACCATTTTAATTTTTTTAAAGAAAATTCACTTTTTCGTAAAATCTGCAATTACACCTTAAGTGATTGTTATTTTAATAGGCTCATCTTGAAGTATGTGTATACACTATAGTTGAATATGGTGTGTGAAGTGGTTGGAGCAAGCGGGGGAAGTTGGTTGCCGGTCAGGAAGCTCAATGTTTGCTTCTCAGCAGACGTCTCGGTCCGCACTAAAACAATCGAATGCTAAATGCTTACACAAACATTAGCTGCATTTAAACGTGGGAACACATCGGTGGCGCAATTAACTATCTTTCATCATTTTTTACTATGCACTGCAGCATTCTTTCGTTGATGATCATGAATACGTTTTCTAAACTTAAATTGCTTCACAAATTCTAAAATGATTAAAAACATTAAGATCTCTGTTTTTCTTTCCAGCAGTGCAGTCTAGTTTTGCACCTGTAAACTTAAATTAATATTTATTTAAAGCAAATGGAGTTTGTATGGACGTGGAAATACGAGTCAACGCCACAGTTCCAATAGTCTATTATAAATTCATTATGCATATTTTTAGTAAACAAACTGTCGATCACAATGCTCTCGCTCAGCGGGAACCTGTGCCTCCGTCACCTCGCCCCGTCCCGAGAGCGGGTACCCACCCTAAGTAATATGACGATTATCAAATCGATGTTGTAAATTTAATATATAACTTGCTGCTACGCGCGTCTTCATCCACGTGGCATTTAGTTATTTCTTTTTTATCCCTAAGTGAGCCCTTATAATATCAGCTATCTGCTAGTGAAGTCCCGTCCAAATCAGCCCAGCCGTTTCGAAAATTAGTCGTAGCCAACAAAGAGACAAAAACTTTAAAACTGGTTTTTTCTTATAGGTAAAGCATATAGGTACTTTCATATGTAGGTATTTAGTAAAAAGATGTTATTTAGACATTACAAAACAGACACTTCAATGTTATTCATTTGTATACCTATGTTCATCCATATATACACCTATACATAGGTATATACATACCAATAAGAAAGAAATACTTAAACCAGTTTTTACAATGAAAACAGTTTACGTAAATTTATTTTTGCAAATTATCAAATTACAAGACATCAAAAGCTCATATTCAATTATATTGATTAACAAAAAATATAACAAGCATATCGTATACCTAAGGTCAAGTTTTAAAGCAAAACTGAGAGCTACCTGAACTGGTGGGGACCGTATCACTTGCGGCCGCATAATGAAGGCCGCTCGATGGAACTGATGTAAAAATGGAATAAAAACTCTTAGGATCATCGCACTGAATCAGCGACTGCCGTCACATGAGAACGTCGAATGCTGTCTGCGCCGCTCTTTGCACTTGCATACGTTAAAATTATTAGACACCGTTCAACTACCAAGCACACCAATAGACATATAATTTCTACTAATTAAACGTATTATTAAATATATCTCACGAAAAAAAAAGTAATGCAAGAAGTCGGCCTGCACGGATACCATTCGCCACCTCGTCCTAGCTCGGGCTCGCCGTTAATTTATAACCACCTCCCTCCGCGACCATAACAATATATTAGGATAATTAAATGGCTCTTTACATTCCTTAACACATGGTTTTTTCTACAAGGCCACTGGAGTCGAAAAGCACCGACCAATGCTGACTGGTTTTTGACGTCCCATTTTTTGTCTTTTTATGGAAACTACAACAAATAGTTTTAGGGTTCTTTTTTTATACAGACCATTCATTTTGTTCGTGCGAACAATATTTTTGTAGAAGACTTTCTAGTTGAAGTTCGATGATACACATATTTCCAGTACAGATTCCATATTGTATGACAATAAACATAACTAATATATAGTATTCTTAGAACGAATATATATACATATATAAGGACATAATAAAACTGGGAAAAAGACGCAAACGATAATCCAATGATTTTATAGTTCATATTAACCAAAACACGAACAATGTAAACATATTAAATGTGGTCCAAGCGCATTCATTGTAGCTGATCTGTTTTGACCGTCCGATGACTTAAATGGCGCGCTAAAGGATTTTAAAGTAAAATAAGACCACTTAATACTCGGTTTTTATAGCCTGCCTTACTTCCCATCAACTTAGGTACCTGCAAAAATGACGCAAGTCGAAACTGTACAGTTGACTCAATAGTAATCAACGATATGGATGGTTCCAAAGTACAAATTAGGCGGTATAATATCCTATATACCGGGCTAACACCTTATCTTTATAGCAATGAAACATTTTTTTCGGATTGGTTGATGGTAATGTTGGGAGGGACCATGAATGTCTTCACAGTTCGCTTTGTTCACTTTTAAATAGTTATAGAAACCGCAATGTGTGAATCATTGGTCCTGCCGGCCATTTATTTTTACTTTTTATAACCGTACAGGTTAGATAGATTGGCTACGTTATTACACAGTCACGGTCCAATCTGTAGTGGACCAGTTTGCCAATTCCATAAGATTAAGATATCTACTTAATAGTTTTTAGATATACAGCTACTTGCATAATGTAACTAAACTAACTTTTTAGTGCGAGCGGGATTCAAACCTGCGTCCCTTCCAATCCGGGGAAGTGCTCTAAGCCAATAAGCTATCGCACTGACCAACGGTCATACCCAATCTCCACATCACATTTGTCTTTATGACACATATTGGATGCATACACATGCATTAATCTAATATAGTAAGTTTAACTTTGCAATTCTCTTTTTCCACATTCACAAATAATTTGTACTTTAAAGTAGCTGAGCATGTCAAGTGCTAAAATACAGATCAAAATATTCCAATTATTTCGTAAATACTCATCGCGCTTTGCTTACTTAATAACACATAAATATTATAATGCGTTCTATGCTATTCATCAGATATGTATAAGTAAATATAACAAATATTTGCTAACCTTAATTCCTGGTGTGGTACTGACTGTTGAACACATCATAAATATGCATAGTGTAGGAGCATCACCTGTGTCTGTAATGCTCGTAGCCCTTTAATGTTTGTCCACGAAAAATATCACCCTTTGTTGTCTTAATGCGGCTGTCGGCATAGCCATGCGCGGTCAAAACGCGTTAACTAACATTCACTTACAAGCACTCAAACCTACTGTGAAATATTACTACTGGAGATGGCTCCAACTCGTTAAGCAAATTCTATTAGTTAATGCCAGAAATCAGCACGTCTTACTTTATACCAATGCAGGAAGCATTAATATTTTTGCAAAATAGCAATTCAAGTTAGTATATCTACTAAAAAAAACTGGGATTTTTTTTTTTATAAAATACTTTAAAATTATTTAAATTCTTCCTAGAGATTATATTAACATATTAACAATTGCATAGAAAATGTAGATATAATAGAGATGACAAAGAATTAATTCTGGGATTTTATACCCATGGAGGAGTATCTATATTTTGTATATAAAATCATGCTAAAGAATACAACCAACGAGGTTTTAAGGAGTAGCGGGTGCCTTTCACTGTGTTGAAAAAAATTAAACAAGACACCCATATTTTTTGGGCCATGAACTGTTTATACAAAATAACACTTTATTCTGCTAACTATAGAAAATGTCTTACCAGATACTGTAAATTTCTTTGTGGCAATGGAAATTATGAAATAAAATGTCTTATTGGAAAGATGAATGACATGCTTAGCAATATCACAAATGTGAAAGTGAGCTTGTTAGTTTGTTCCCCTCAACGACTTAGCCGTTTATGATGAAATGTGGTATACCTACAATAAGTAGTTAGTTAGTCAGGCATACAAATAAGGACCCAGGCTACTGCTTGTCGCGGAAAAATTGAGGGTGCCTGTGGAATGGCTATTTTTAAGCATAGCTGATGATGGAGTGGCTTAGATACCGGCCTCTCGCTGGGTGTTGTGTGTTCGATCCCACACAGGACAACTCCTTGTGTGATCTACAAATGGTTGTTCTGCGTCTGGGTGTTATTTGAATCCGTGAAATTGTATGTTTGTAAAGTCCCCTGCGATACAAGGATTATTCCTTAATGCCTTTATAAAAAAAAATATTGGTGTTGGTGTCGGGTATTGTCTTTATAAAAAAAAAGTAGACATTATTTTTATGCCAGAAGGTGACGTATTTAACATAGAGCTATCTCATGCCCGTAAAACAGCGAATAAATGATAGTTTTTGCGTGTTAACGTGCAATACTTATTTTGATGCAGTCTTCGGATTTTTGGTTCAACCAAAGAATAAACAGTGTATATATATTATCAAGTGTGTGTAAAAATGAACATGGACAGGAGGAAAGTCAGCACTGGTACCCGTTGGAAATACGATTCTCGAAATTTATTATGTCTACCTGGGACAAACAATTGCGTTGGGTAGACGCTACTTCGAGTAAGAGATCAATCGGCGAATCCAGCTCTGCTGGTGAGCATCTGGGAAGCTCGGGAAGATTTCTTACGTATTATTTATCAGATATCTAACGTTAATTTGTTTATCGTATAAATAATAATGGATTTACAAGTATATACCACTTACCAGGTAACCTGAACCTTCCGCCATATGACCAAATCAAGAAGACGTTACTTTACACCCTACTCATGGCTATCATTTCCTAATTCACATTTCCGCAATTTGTGTTCTGAACTGGCCGAGCATATCGAGGACTTTATAGACATATATGAATATGTATAACAAAAATTTCCTCCAGCCATTCATTGCTTCTTGCGATTACTATTATTTCCCTTGGGGCCGATCCGTTAAGTATATTTATACATTTTATTATACTTTTTCAGATCTATTGCCTATGAGACGATTGTAAGTCCATCATTTATATTATTGTGATCTCTAAGTTTGGCTGACGTGAGGTCAATGGCGGAGTTTATGAAAGCATGCTCACTGGCTGCAAGTCATCCAAACCAACGCTGGAATTTACGTATTGGAATCTTTATTTTGGTATTTGTTTCTCAATAGTACTAGTAGAATACTGACCTTTTAAGCTTAATTTTGAAGAATACAAATATTTCCGTTTGTATTTTTTATTATATATCAGGGATGGCAAATATGTAACAGAAGCAGTACTCCCGTTGCCAACCTTCTTTTTCTTTTTGTTTAGACGGGAAAAAATGTACCTAACCGCACACCCCGTCGTTCGGGGCAATGAACAGGCTAGTGTGGGGCCCTCACCCACTAAAGAAACCCGCCGTGTGCCGTCTCTCCGCCTTTATTGGCGGGCCACTGGAACTATGTTACATTCCTTCGGTGGTCCGCCGGCGGCCCCGTTGCCAACCCTAAGGAAAGGGATTTGAGATAGAGATGAAAATTATAGAGACTGAATGAGACTAAAGCTTGGGCTTTCAGGGCTCTCACTAACAATTACCGTTATCCGTTAGACCGTTATTATACGGATAAATTCTGTTAAAGGTAGTTCCATTACATTAAACTCGGATAAAAAATAGATGCATGTATATTTCTTTGATCCCCGGCAATAATATCTACTCGTAAGATATTCAATATTGAAAATTATTACCCGCGAATATCTTGATACAACTAACCTTAGCTATATATATAAATAATATAAAAAGGGTTTATAAAATATACTCATGCGTAAATAGGTACGTCATAACTATTACATTTGCGAAATCGTGCAAGGCTATAAGCTTAACTGGCATATCGAGCTAATTTTCAGCGTCAACCCTCGTGGAGTTGCTAACTGCTGTTAATCGATTTGCATCCATAATTACGTCACTTTTAGCGAGCAGGTGATGAAAACGCGACAAGTACGTGATAGCGGGAGGCGATGCCCGCCTCTTCCGACAAGACCGGTTGTAAGCTTTTACTTAGCATTGCGCCCGTAATCAAATCAACCGGTGACTCCTTTGGTCATTATGGTTGTTACCATAGATATAGCTACAAAAATAAAATACACCGTAAGATCCATCAATTAATATAAAAGTTAATTTAAAAGATTTTTTTATAAAACATTTAATTACTCATTTTTAAATTATAGATTTATCAGGGTGTCAAAAATTAATAATGCTACTTGTCACGCCATATTTTATACGTACTAATCTTTTTGGTACGGTTTATTGCTAAGCTTCACACCTAACAACCTATTCTCATCATTGACACATCGACCTGTTCTCATCTTTAAAGAAAAATAAACTATCTTTGTCCATCCATTGACGAGCAATCGCCGCTCTCATTGTTTATCCCTCGTCCTAAAGCGAAGTGATCACATCACGTGGGTGTAAAGTAAACACCGCTCACGTATCACACTATACGTCCTCTTTTGCTGACGGTCCCGAGGAGCCTCTTGATAATATTTTATAAGACAAATAACCCGATAAAGATGTTTTGACATGAACCCGTGTTCATCGCTCACACTAAAATGCGTCCACTGAACAAGTATAATAAAATATTTATTTACAATTTGTGCCTTCGGGTAGAAAAGAAATAAAAGTTCTAATTTAGTGTCTACTTTATTGGTGGCGAGCGAAGCGTTAAGACGATCGGTCGGATGTTTAAATGCGTTGACAGGACTTAAAGCGGCAGACTTCACGTAGATCCATTAGCATTGTTTTAAAGGATTAAGCGGCGTTTACGAGACATAGCGTAGGGTTATGTGTCGTTTGACACGCATATTTTTATGACACATGTCTTTTTATTTCAAATAATCAGTGTGAAACGACTACCGCGTCGAGAACGCTGATAAAATATGTATACTTAATGTACTCTACTGGTTCGATAGAAACTAGCTTAGTGACATTGTTTTTATACAAGACCTGAATCCCATAGTTAATATAAAGTACATATTTCTACGTCTAGGCGCTTTGACCGCTGTGTGCCGTGTCAAACTAGCGCCCGCGGTCAGTGTCGTATTACATAAAAGATCAAGTCCTCTTGCATTGGTTCCACAAAAAAGTTCTACGGTTATTTTACAAAATTATTCGATGACAGATTGCTTTTGTTTACCAAAAAATAAGTTACGTTAATCTGCCACTATGTGTAGATATAAACCTTATAGTTAAACAAAATAACGTTAATCTTCCTTTTCGGTCTGTAATGGATATGTTGGCGAAGTTTCATGGAATATTGGTTTACATGTATAAGTAACGTGCCTCTAACCAATTGGTGATTTATCGAAGAGACAATTTTGACGTGGGACTAAGATGTTGCGGTTATTTCCGCATCACTTCTTATATGGAACTGAGTGACATTGCCCATAAAACATTTTATTACAGATATTTGCACAATTTTGAACAAAGAATTATCGAAATCTTATTCTAACGCAATGATGCATAGTTTTAGTATGATTCATTTGTTTTTTTAAAGACAAGTGACAGACCTCAAAATGCTTATCATAAAGAGCGCGAGATAATTCGTTTTCGAGTCGCGTGTTGTTATTTATTTTAAGGTAGTAACTGTTTTTATCAATGGGTGTCCATTAGATGAAGCTTTTGTGTCCGCGGATGCGAGGGCGTGAGAATGTCTGGCAAGGGATTTTACTTTTTCATCGTATGTAACATTTTAGTTTTGGCCTTTTTCTTCCCATTTTTAAAGTAGTAACAGGCCATACTTTTAAAATAATATGAAAAATAATTTCGAAAGCACGTACCAAAGAAAAAACACGTTCGTATAAAACCTTAACCTTTTACCCTAGTAGATATGAAATATACAAAATAGTTTATAAATTTCTGAAGAATGTGCAATAGACAGTCATAAACATTGTCGTAACCATTTGACCTTATGACAATTACTCAAATTGATGACATTTTAAATTAACATAAATATTGTAGGTACAATCTAGGAATTAATTTAATAGTATAATAGTTACATAATCCGTCTATGTCTGCGATTATTGTTGAAATATATAGTTAAAACTATCAAAGCTAAAATATTTTGTTTATCTAAATCAAACAAATAAAAGAGATAGATAAAAATATTTATAACACCTATTTTTTTAATTATATCCCATTGTAGCAACTAATATTTCAAATATGATCGTCGTAGATGGATACAGTATGCCACTGTTCTACGACGGAAACATATTTTAAAGCCTCAGAATTAATATTAATTTTAGACACAATCGCATTTAAGGTTCGAAATGATCTTATTAAATTATCAGGTTAAACAATAAACCTGTTTAATGCTGATCATGACAACAAACTTACAATAAAGCAGTTGGAACGAGCTCGCAAAAATAATTCGGCATCATCAAACGTATCGTTGGAAAATTAATTATCAATTTGTCGTGGGTGCCAGGGCGACATAAATCGATCGAGTGTATCTACCTTCAGCCACATTAGCCACGCTCCAACAAGAGATAAGAATAACAAATGCTCAGTTTAATGTTATCTCGACATCGCGGACATGAGAGAGCTTTTTGCCACCAAATCCTTCGACCTTCTTGTGTTTGGTCCTGTGATGCCTTTAATAAATTCATAATTTTCTTTTTTTGTAATAGAACCTCATGTTCTTCTATGTATTTATACCTGTTTATTGTTGACAAAATGATAACATAAAAATATTTTATTTAAAAATATAAAGGTACAAAAAATAAAAAAATACATTTGTTCATAAACAAGACCTATTCGACTACAACGCATATTTGAGTAAGAGTAAAAATATGTTGATTCTTTTATGACTGTGTTTATGTAGATGATGATTCTGTTGATTTTTGAACTTGGAATATAAAATACAGAATTCCTATTTGTAACCCTACAAAAATCGCAGAAGGGCTTATTTATATTCTAAGATTCAATGACCTTATCTCATGGAGGGTAGTACCAATTAATATATCCTACATCATTTTCACATTGTAGGCTTTAACATTTAACGGCGTCATTAAAATAATGGTTGCTTCAGTGCACTTTAAGTGTTGCTGATCCTAGTTTATTGGTATCATCAACTCAAAAATGGAGCCTATATCCTATAGGGCAGGGTTGAAATATAGGTAAATTAGGAAAGAAGTGTCCTAACAAATAGAACTAAATACCTACACAATGTAACTGCTAATAAGTTCGTTGTCTAAACACTCCAGTAAATTACTGTTAACACCTAAATACGTATAAGCTACAAGTGATCGCGCGCATCATCCTCTCTCACTCTCCTCTATCACTCTCCTTATATATTTTTTTATAAATTCCATTTATTAAATTAAAGATTTTTTTGGGGAGTTAACAAAAATGTTAATAAGTTTTTTCATTTGTAATGTCAATGTGTTACAAAAGTTCTAAGAAACACACAGTGTTGGCAAAAAATAATTTAAATGACACTTGCTAGAAGAGTACATTTTTCATTTAAAAATGTAAGACGTGATAAATAAAACTAAAACTTCGAGTGCAAACACTAATTTTAAATTATTAAATGCATTGTAGGACTAAAAAACACAAAACATGCAGATTAGACTAAGAGAGTTCATTAAGGTTTCCTAATGTTGGATGTGCGGCAGATTTAAACTTGGAATTTAAATACAAGCGGGACTAAATCTAGATTAGATCTAGGGATCTAATAATGTAGTAGCAGTAGTAGGCTACAACATGGTGAAAAGCCATTACTATTTCAGCTTAAGTTTGGACTGTGGAAAGCTAGTCCGAAAATCTATTTATTTAATACTTTTAACAATTTTTAGCCGTATTCTCAAATTATGAAGAGATTGTGAACTTATCTTCTATTATTTCATATTAGACATTACAAGCACAGGTGTAATAATTTACTAAGAAAAAGATTTTTTACGAAATATATTAGGACTTTTAAAGTAGGTTCTAGATACAATTCTGGTAAGTAAATACCTATAAAATTTAGAATTATTTAAAAAAAATTTAATAAATAATTTTTAAATTAATTTGCGTACGCGGAAAGTGTATTTTTTTGTGAGTTCATTATAATACCTATATATTAGAAGTCTTGTACATGAAAACCTTTCTAAAAAAAAAGATATCTAGACAGTGAAAACAATTTCATTACATTTTTTTGTTGGTTTACAAGAAGTAAGCCGGATAATAAGACAAACGTGAACAACTACCTTATTTTATAGCTATTTATTGAAAAGCTTTATAAAGCTTAATGTATGCGATCTAGGCAGATATTCACTCATTTTATTACTTATTTAGTATTCATGTTATGTGATAGCCTTTAACTGAAGCACGAGGAAATTAATACTTCCATAACACGCTCTCACTTAATGAGTGTGAGGTGTTGGATAATTAGATCTTTATCTAGGGTTGAACTTAGTTGCAATTGCAATTTATAATACGTACCGCATAAATAGTGATAAATAGGTTTCATTGACTAATCATAACTTCGACTAGATAAACTAGTGGTAAAACCGGGGACTGCAAAGAAAGTGGTATCAATGTTTAGAAATGTTTATACCTATATATTTTTAGCCATATACATTAAACACAAAGTGGAAAATGTGAAATCTAAAATAACAGTCACGAGCAGCATTTGAACCTGCATCTCCTGAATACCGTCCAGATGCTTTGCCAATTCAACCATCGAGACAACTGCTCCTGACTGCTAATTTCGATAACACATTCATACTTAACGTCCTGGGTGACGCCTGCGCCATCTGTCGGAAGTATTTACATATCCTGCTCGTGACTGTTATTTTCGATTTCACATTTTACACTTTGTGTCCAGAGGTATCAAGTTCGATCCCCAGTCCATGGTCATGGCACACACCTCTGACCTTTGGAAATATTTTGAAAATATGCGTATATATTTACAAAACATGAAGGAAAAGATCGTGAGGAAATCTGCATGCCTGGAAGATTTTCTCGACGGCTTGTGAACCGCACCGGGTAACCATGGCGGACTGTGGCCTGAATCCGTCTCAATATGCCTCTCATATAGACCTGTGCTCATAGCGGGACAGTGACTAATAGGTAAAAAAAAAACTTTAGACTACGATGCCTTAGTTATCGATGTCCCATGCAGGGTGTTGTGAATTCGATACTCAGGACATATATAAATGTTATAATTTGTGCAATCCCCAGTAGTTGTTATTTTTTTAATCTTTTGACCATGTCATCCTCGTGATGTTACTCTAAATACAATTGCTAATATACACACAACACAATATAATTGCTAAGGTATAATCTAAACTTACAAATTAACTTCTTGCTCTTAGACCATTTTTTTAACAATAAACATAGTATCACGCCTTTATTCCCCGATGGGGTAGGCAGAGGTGTATTACCACACTCACGATTCGCCAGCTAAGGTTAAGTCCCACGTAATAGGGGGCGAGCCTATTGACGTCTACCGGGTACATTTCCAAACTCCGGGTTGCTACTGAGAATTTTTCTTTTTATGAAAAAGCTCAATAACATTGCCCGCGACCCGGGGATCGAACCCGAGACCTCATGATTAGCAGTCGCATACACTACCACTACATCAAGGTGGTTTTTAAGGTGGGCAAATATGTCCTACCGCACACCGCTCTTAGACCAAACTTAACTAATCGATACAATACTTTGGCCTCTTCTGAAACAGGATTAGCCACTGTTGTATGCGCCTATGTTGCTTGGGATCAGTAGTTCTTCTGAATCTAGGTTTGTTCTTTAATAGACTTAGTGCATTCGCTAGTACAGTCCCTTACGCTTGAAAAAATATTACCTGGTATAGTAAGTTCTAGTTTCAACCCCGGGCCATGGCTAGCATGTCATGCGCGTCGCATAAAAAAAGTCGCAAGCCCGGGGGAGAGCCGATAGCACATTATCTAGTCGTTATAAAAAACCACCCTAAAGCTGAACCCAGTGGAATACTACACGACGTCTCTTCACAACGTCCCCTATGCGGCTCTCATAGCGAACCTGAGATATAACCTAAATATTAGCTTTCGTCTGCACTGGAGGCATGGGCAAACGCTTTTTCTTTATAAGTTTGGCAGTGAATGATTTAAGCACAAGGAAAAGTTTATATTAAGTATTAATATTGTAGGTTATCTACGACCTACAGAGCGAGACTGTAAGAATCAGCAGCAGTATGAAAAAAATATATAAAAATTCGATTTGTATCTATGTATAGTTTTGAAATAGTATGCCAGATTATTCATGATCAATATAAAACGACGATCTTTTTCAGCCGTGACTAGTGTATAATTATTGAGCCACGGGCGCATGCAAAATTGGGGTCTCACCTCGAGTCAGCGGCCATAAATAAACTAAAATGACCGACGCACGGCTGGTGGGAGGATCTGTGCGTTAATGAATAAGCTGCCTGACCCGACATAGCCAGCCCGAAGCAAGCTTACCCTGCGATCATTGGAAAACCCGCCTTGAGGTGTATTATATTGAGACGATATGATATCGTTATATTGAACAACTATTACATTGTCGTTCATGTTATTTCCCCCTGGTTCCTCCTTCAAGTCTACATTTTTTTAAATTTTTATGCGGGAATTCAATATCCTAACACATCCACGTTTCGCGTATATAACATAGATTCAGGGGAGACCATTTCTATCTGCTGGCTCAGTTCCGTACTCCATAGGATTTCTTAGGCTTTATTGACAAAAAAACCGCCCGAGATTCAGAAGTAGGACCCCATCATTCTAAGTAGCATACTTATGGTACTAGACTAACAAGAAAAAATATCTACTTAGGTATCGAGATGTTTGCTTGTAGCATCCATAAAAAAACTGCTTAGGTAATCAATACAATAAAAGAAAGAAAATTGCATATTATATGTTATAATGCGTTATACATGTACATATTTACATATACCTATGTATAACGCATATAAACTTAAAGAGTACTGCTGTATAAATATGCGAATCGTTACGATAAATCCATATGAAACCAACTGAAATAAGAATCTTCTTTTTTATTGATTAAGTATGTTGGCAGAAGAGCCACGGCCCACCTGATGTTGAGTGGAAACCCCCCCCCGTTCATGGTCTCAACATTACTAAATACTGGCTACTGCTGCACGCCATTACAATTCGCCGTTCGAGCCGCTTGGGGCTGATAATAACTTGGAGTGCAACCCCACCACCAGTAATTCAATGCGTGATAAGTACTTACTTTGCATAGTCACCACACATACACATATGCGACACTGGTATTCTTATTTAAATAAAGGGTAGTGTTGGCAAGTGGCGAAGTGGTTTATATATCCACCTCCCATACTGATTGTAGTTGGTTTGATTCCCACAGAGAACAATTACCTATTTGTGTAATCCCCAAATGGTTGTTTCGAGTCTGTGGTTCTTTGTGTCAGTTATTACAGGTGTTACAGCTATTACTTGCTAGTGCAGGATGTTGTCGTTTAGGTCTATTAATAAAAGAAAAGTTTGTATGTGCCTGTGTCTTCTATCTGCCTTCTACCAACAATTCCTAAAATATTTTTGATTAGACAATATCCTTTTACGAAAACATAATAATAATGAAATTGTAGACAATCCTTACAAATATATAGAATTGCGAAAGTCCGTTTGTTTGTTTGTTGAACTGTTACGCATACATTATAGTTTAGAACCCGGTAAGGCTCGCACTTTTTATCCCAGAAAAATGCAAGGTTCCTGTTGGATAGCAATTTTTACATATACAGATAATTAGTATGTCGTAGAGTGACGTATTCCGAAATCCACTCAGACAAACTCGTTGGCAGAATCAAGTAGAAGATAATATCAGCCAGCATTAACTATAACAAAACACAATGCTAATACATCCGGCAATTGTGGTTTAGTGGACACAAATATCTCTACCGTTTTGAATCGGTTGTAAAGAAAGAGAACGGTACCTACTTATACTGGAAATACTATATCCAGATGAGTCAAAAACCTTTCTACAGTAATAGAGGTCAACCGTGTTTAGCACCATCTACATAAATGGCTAATATAGACTAGCATTTAATAAATAAAATCTCAACTTTCCTGTCGCGTTGTATAGGAATTCGATATCATTATTAACGCCTGATTGTAATACGGAAAGCATCAATTTGTCTCACTTACATCGCCTCATTCAATTCATCTTCCAAGTGATCGGATTACACAATTGTAAATAAATGTTAAAAATTACCCAACAAGAAATACCAATTTGAATATGAATAGCCAGGCGCCATATAGGCAGGTACATGTAAAAAACCGGCTCGAAATAATAGTAGACAAATGTCCCCCTTATAGAACACAATGGACGACTTCTGAGCGATCAATCCACTTTTAAGACATGCTAATTTGAAAGTCTAGAGTGGTTTATAACTATTTAGGATTATAATGGTCTGAATATATGAATTTGTTATTCATACTATTGTAGTAAAAATAACTCTCGATTTACGTTGTGGCTATCCGAATCCTCGAGAAAACATGTTTATTGTTAAAATAAATAATGAGTGCTATTCTATAAGACAAACACAATACAAGATAACAAATAATTTCGTAAACAAATGGCGACTATTGTGGTCGATTGTGAATTAGCTTTTGGTAAGTTAAGCATTGTTTACATGGTTAATTTAGGTGACCAAAGACCTAACAACCATAAATGGGTTTGCAAAATTATATTAATAATGAGAAACACATTATTGTTTGTCCTCGGTTGCAACCGCAATTTGGCTATAAATCTGATATTACCGAGTCCTTAGCATATAGCAGATGGGTTGCGATATTATTATTTTACCAAAAGTAACAAAACATAGTCATATATGTATGTATACTATATGGAGCAATATTGTAAATAAAAACATAGACTGTATTTATCACCAATCAGAATTGATATCCGTATCTGAAACACATGCAGTCCAATGCGGCGTGCTGTCGTCATAAGAGCCCGTCTCGGTAGCGTCACAGTCTCAGGTAGGTCGAGAGCCAGCTATTATTTAAATTAATTGGACATAAAACAACGAAGCCGACCAAAAAGCGTGTCGCTTGAACAACCGTCGCGGACTGCGGAAGGCGCTCGCGCTTCGCCTGATAAATCAAACACTCACCATTAACTTTTTCATGACCTTACTGATTTTTTATACAAATGTAATAGAATGTTAATGCATTTACGTTTATATACTTCTGCTGTTATATAGTGATAATGTTTAAATATAAAGTAGACTGATATGTATGTACCTGTGGTGTACCTACACGCGTATGCGTAAAATGATTTTTGATACAATAAAGCTATGTTGATTATTGATACCATTAACTAATAATATACAGCGTCAATATTTCAACAAGAAGACAATACTGAATACCGCGATAAAATCAAAATGGTTGATAGAGGGTTCGTAACTAACATGGGAAGGGGACGACTATGGCCAAACAATAAACGAAGTATAAACAAACACAATAGATTTTCTATTACATTGAGTGTTCAAGTCCAAATACGGCCATTAAATTAATGCTTCTAGAAAATCTTAAGAGATTTGCATTTGAGTGTTGCAGTTACGGGAGCAAGGTGCGCGCTCAGGCCACCATGCCGACCCGAGCCGGCGTGTGATCGTTATCAAATGTCGACGTGTCCACTTCGCAATACCATCTTTTGTGTTCCTGACACGATAATTTATTATTACCAACAAACACTGCGTTTACAAACCCAGCGAGATAAGGCGATTTCAAATTTAATTTGGCACGTCTAACCATGCACTCGAAAAGTTTGTCTAAATACATTTGGGGAAGTTCTTTGTCTTTATGACCCCCGTGATGTGGAGATTGCGTATGGCCGCTGGTCAGTGCGATAGCTTAGCGGCTTAGAGCACTTCCCCGTATAGGAATTCGAATCCCGCTCGCACTAAAGTTCTCGTTTTCCACATTCAAAAATAATTTGTACTTTAAAGTAGCTTAGCATGTCAACTAAAAAACAGATCAAAATGTGTAATTTATTTTTTATCTATAGGTACTATTATAAAGCTGTAACAGAACTGTTTCTGTACATTTAAGATATTTGAGAAAAAAATACTGTAATAGGCTATATAGGCGTGTCTAAACACAAAACAATTTTTTTTTAATTTTTGTCTGTTTGTTTGTTCGCGCATCAAGCAAAAACTACTGGACGGATTTTGATGCAACTTTTTTTATTTGAAAGGCCTTGATTAGACTTAACAATTGGTATACATTTTATCTTGTTACTATAACGGGAACCTGAGATATTACCTAAAAAACTAGCTTTTGGCTGCGGCGAAGCCGCGAGCAAAGGCTAGTAAAGAATAAATTCAGTTATAGTGTTGACATAACACAGTTTTGTTCTAAGCATTTCCCAAAACATGACACAGATAATCTATGCCTGAAAACAAAGGAGACGGAGAATTAATTTTAAAGCCTCAAGGCTAATGTTCAACCCACTCTTGCCAGGAGTGGGTTGTGAATGAGACCACGATCTGAGTTTTTAGTACACCTGTTATTCTTACTACTCCTACTATATACGTATATATTATGGAAATTCAGGTGAAGTGAAATTACTGAAAGAGTTACTTAAATAAAATGTATAGAGATTTTAGTATTTTATTACACACATTTAAAACAATTCAGAATGTTTCACAAGACTATATATAGACAAAGGGAAGTTTAGGAGCTTTAGCTTAGAGGCTAAGGAGTTAATTTGTGCCGACGGGCCCACAATACATTAGACATTTTTGTCATTACTGCGAATGTTACAATTTAATGTGTTATCTTTATTGTTTTTATTATGTTTTTTTATAATAGGTTCTTCAAGTCCAAGCTCTGCTAGATCTTTGAAAAACGTCGCTTTTAGGCAATAAGAATTATATTAAAAATAAAAAGCTTTATCTCAGCATCAACATACTTATATAATTATTTGTTCATCGTAATTATTTACATGTGCAAATGTGTAGGTATATTGTGTTTGCTAACAAATGTAAAATGCCAATGTTTTATAAGAGTACGGCATTATCTTTCGGTTACGCAAACTTTGACGAGCATGCTAATTATATAATTTAGTTCTAAACGCTGAGTCAAAATGTTATGTTGCCAAATTATTGTAAGTTGGTATATATCTACTCGTAATATTCATTCATTCATTAATGATCATTGACGTAACGTCCCAGGCATGATTTATAAAAGGAATAGACGGTTTGTATAACCGAATACATAGTACTTGTATTTGTTTGGAAGTTTAGTCTGTACCCATGATTAATTCAAATTGACGATGCATTTAGAAAATATACCCTCCCATCATGCAAAATAGGCGCATTGAAAGACTTCGAATTGCGGAAAACAGGCCCGCGTGTCACTTATCTGTAGGTAAACTGTGTAGTTTTAATAAAACGTAGCAGTTAATTTAGTAATATCTGTGGTATCCTCATTTGTTGCTGAAGACACCACCGTCTTATCGAGCATTGATGCATCTGTAGAGTGAGGGTACCCTCAGGCATCTCCTGTTGCATGTTGTAAACTCAGCAACACCACAGCACAGCGACTATGCTATGCTGCTACCATCAGATGGAGAGTTAGCTTGTTTGTCACTGTTAGCAAGAAGAAGTTAATTATACATAATTACCTACAGGAGGCTTTTATCGTGAGAATTATTTTGCGTTTGTGTAACAAGTTCTCCACACACTCCTATCACACGCCGTCTCTGTCTTCCATATTAAGTGCTATACACATCATCCATATCTCTGCGTATTATCCTAGATATACGCACAGCTATTCTCACCATATAATCTTCTTTGAGACTTGCGATTGGATGAATATGGATGAATATATAATACAGAAAATAATACGACCATTGAAAATACACTCATTTGAACAACGCCCTTTGAAAATCTATCTACCTACTTGTTAGTGTTCACAAGACATATTCAAGTCTGTGCAGACATTACCTCATTTCTTTATTAGTACTTACTAATAAAGAAATAATACATTTTCTTAATAAATTAATATTTTGTAGTTTAAATTATCTAAATATTAATAGCTCCAGAAATGCCTTTTGGAACGATCTATTGAATGAATGGCGTACTTATCGACGTTTCATATTTTTAATTTATGGAGGAAATATGCATTTTTTTCTCAACCGTTTAGACAGCGCACGCCAAAGTCACTCATTGCGTGATGCTCTAGGCCGTATTTTAATTCAAGTTTATTTTACGCGATGAAACGCCTGTCTCGTTTTGCTGCGGGACCAATGAAGTACCTACTTATGTCTGCCTTCAATATACTAAAGTTTGACGGTATTTCTCCATAGCCAAGAACACGGGACACACTTGCGTAATCGTCCACTATCCGCAACCGGCTTGCCAGGTCAACGAATAATCAGCATTTTGATGATATGAACAGCTTCTTCCCGATTCTGAAATGTAAAATAGATATAGTCCGGACTACGGAGGAGGATATATGCTGCTTTTTATTCTAAAAAAATAGATCTCTTTAGGGAAACGCTCTTTTTTGTAGAAATAAGCTATGTACCAGAGGGTGACCTATTTAGATTATAAGGGGCTAGCTTCTTATACTATAAGCTAGTACTTTGATCTAGTATCAAATAAAGTTATATCTTGGGGTGGACATAAAACGAATCATTGTCAAATAGGTACCTATATGACGCTGTTCACTTAAACAGCCATTCATGAACCGATGATATCATTTTTGTAAAAAGGAAGTTCAACTTTCCCGCGAGTTTAATAACAATAAAACACAATCACGACTGAGCAAATGTGCCTTATCGGAGGCACGAAGCCGATCGTTCATAGTCAAAATAATGAACATACCGCACGCGGTGGGGTCACAATTATACCCATTAGTTTATTAATCGCGAACGACTTGAAGCATTGTTCTGCTGGGGACAATCGTCGATAGACCAAATATCGGCTCCACTTACCTAAATACAAAAGCAGTAAAAAAAAAACAAACTAATGAGCAATGTAAAATTACAGATTTATAGCTATAATGATGATTATTCATTAAACACAAAGGGAAAAATGTGAAATCGAAAATACCAGTCACGAGCAGGATTTGAACCTGCATCTCCTGGATACCGTCCAGATGCTTTGCCAATTCAGCCATCGTGACAATTGCTCCTAACTGCTAATTTCGATAACACATTCATACTTAACGTCTTTGGGTGACGCCTGCGCCATCTGTCGGCAGCATTTCATACATTATACCGACCAGGTAAACTTAATTTTACAATTAAGATTTTTACCTAATAATGACGCAAACCCTATACCTAAATTTTAGATATTTTTAGCATTTGACATGCTTAGCACTATACATTAAACACAAAGGGAAAAAGCATGCTAAGCATGTCAAATGCTAAAAATATATATAAAAATATCTAAATATGATGATTATTATTTAACGGTGATGTTTTAAACATTTAAACATTGCGTAGAATAAACTCCTGCCTCCAAAGTAAATAAGAGACGTTAGACGTGAAATAACTGCAATATTGTTGAGCACCAAACCCATTATACGGAATCTCTATTTATTTGTACCATTGCATTCAATTTAACCACCAATCATATATGCATTTATATATTTATAGGTGTATACTTCATTCCGATATTTTAAAAGAGTGACAATATTAGTCTCGCCGTAAGATGTAAATAATGTACAATATCAAAAAGGAATGCGAGTTTTGAATTTTAAAATGTCAGAGACACAGAGGTGAGTTCTCATAGAGAGTGAAAGGGATAGGAATATAAACCGCGTGAGAACAAATCGCATGTGGTTGAGGCTTCATATGCGCCGACGACGTTAACCACGAAGCTATAAATAAATATAGGCAATGTAACAATACAAATGCCTTTCTACTGCACGGTAGTTCATAAATAAACGTTATGTCAAATAGATATATCTTCAGTAAGCTTTGTAAGGGTTTGTAAATACGAGTTATTGCAACTTTATGTAATCTATATCAGTAATTTAATATAATTTTTGCACGCAAAATTACAAATTATCACTATCATGTTTGTCCTAAGATTATTGCAAATATTAAGCATAGTAAGGATATGTATCGCAATTGTGTAGTGATTGAAAGATTTCATTAATTTTCAACACAACACTTAGTCTAAAGTAACAAACTACCAATTCACCATAGATCGGTTTTATATTCTTAGTAGATGAAGCACGAAATGTAACAGTACTGCACGCCTCATAAGCAAAGCGTTGAGGTGTGTACTATTCTCGTTTCACGCAGAAAAACTGATTTTTGTAACTTAAAATGTTATCATATATTGATAAATAGAGACATTTTACTTGTAAAATAATATCTATACACACACATATAAAGAACAAACACTATTTTTAACACTCATGATATTTTTGATGCCATTTTTGTTATTTAAACTAGTTAAAAAACTGTTTGAAAAAGTTCTGTCTTGGACGTCCGTTTTTTGTAGGTAATGTATGTTAACACGATAGCGACCAAAATACTTTACTAATCGAGTCTTTTTTTTTCATTTACGAATTATTATGATTACGAATAGAGCCCTATCACTTTTCAAGGTCTGATTCAATGTGGTTTAATTGTCATTAAATATACAAAAAAATAGTGAATAATTACGCTCGACGCGACACTAAAATCAGTGCTATCCTTATTTCGTGATAACTATTTCTATAGACCAATATAGAAGTACTTCTTAAAATTAGCGCTAGATGGCGTATAAGACATGAGAAGGTACTTTTTGAAATTAGCGCTATCTATGTGATTTGATTTTTTTTTTTTGCCGTGTGTGGCGGGAGTCGTAAGAGCCGACTGAGGGAATACCGGGGGAGTGGGCAGCAGCACTCCCTCGAGTATTAACAGCATCCACTGCGATCGCCAACACGTTGTGGCGTTGTCTTGGGGAGGCCTATGTCCAACAGTGGAGAGGCTGATGGATGGATGGATGGATATGTGATTTATTGAAAACTACTTAGTAAGACCAATACATTATTAGTTACTTATCAAATAATCAATTTTTTTGTGAAAAATAAAGATTATGGGGCGTGCACTTTTGGATTTTCGAAAATATTTTTTAATTAACGATCGTGGTAGACGATCCACCAACTAGATTGTAATTGTTAGTGGTCCTGAACTTGGTATACCAAGTTAATTATCTAGACACCAAAAAGATCTTCTAGGTATTAGGTATACTCCAGAGAGAAGTGGATGTACACTCTGGGCTACTGTAAGCAGAAAAGTCCTCTTTTGCTTAGAACAGTGAAACCGAAATAAATAATTATGGCGCGGATCGTTCTCTGAGTTATAAGTAGCCTACGTATGACACTGAGCCAATGAGACCGTCTCTGGTTAGTAATTTGAACTTCTTTTAAATGTTTGTTATTAGCGCCAAATTTGCATTGAATTAACTAAACACATTATAAAATAGCCTTGAACTGTTATTTGAGATTTTTCATAAAAGTATGTATTCACGGAATGTGTGTGGTATATACATTACATATACGCAATATTTTACATCCGCTTAAGAACCACAAGAACAAACCAATGATGCCACAGAACAATTGTTGTTTCCAAAGCTCCGCACATTCCACGGAATGGTAGCGGATCATAAACGTATGCGCAGACTCATGTATCGATGCGTTTCTTATATAAACAACAAACCCATAAAGAAAACCAATTACATGCTTGTGAAGCCATTGCAACAACGAACCAAAATGTTAAAACTGCGACGCTTACTATAATTGAATGATTTTATGATAATTGAAACAAACTCTTTAATGTTGCTTGCAATCGCTGTAACGCTTGAATTTGCATGAAAAATATTTTGTTAGAAGAATGTAAACGTAACAACATATCTGACGAATAGGAAAATTGAAATTAGAACATTTAAAACATGTGAAACATTAGTGAAAATCGATACCGTTGCGACTTTACGGTTTATTTTTTATTAGAACAACCGGTAATGCGTGGGAGAACCGAATTATATTCTTGATCAGGAGAGTTACTCTATTATTAATTTGCAGACTAGAGTTGGCAACCTAGTGGCGGAATTACAATGGGACGATCTCAAATGACAACCAGATGCTACCTACTGAGTGTGGTTTTGTTTCGAACTTCTTGCCATTATTGCTCTTCTTGTCCTAAATTAATGTTACCTGTGCAATTGTCGCAACATAAACGATGCCTCAGCAATGGTCTATGTTTGTTTGTAGAATGTAAAGTCAATGAGAAAAATCTGTTTATTATGCTTTTACACCGCAACTACTGAACCAATCATCATGTAATGCATACTTAACTATCTATCGTCTGGAGCCCAGAAAAAGACATAGATTACATTTTATCTCGGAAAAATGAATAGGTAGTTCCCGTAGGATAGCTATTTTATATAGAGATACTTGCAGTCCACGCGAACGAAGTATTGGGCTAAATCTAGTAATTTTAATAAAACATGTTGACAATATCTAAAGTAAAGTACAATTTATTTGTGAATGAGGAAAAAGAGAACTTTAGTGGGAGCGGGAATCGAACCTGCGTCCCTTCCAACCCGGGGAAGTGCTCTAATCCACTGAGCTACCTTACGGACTTTCGGCCCAATCTCCTCATCACATTTGTCTTTACGATCAACGCCACCTATAATATCTAAAATAGACATATCAATGCAGTGACAATTGATGATGATGTTAAGTTAACAGTAAGATCAGGTAATTTTCTGCATGTCCAACCAATTATAAAAAAAACAGATAAAGACTTCGCTTTAAAGTGTGAAAATTGTTTAGTGTAGTAGAATAGCGGCCATATTAAATCTAATTAAACTAGGTTAACATATGTGAAATCAGCATCCGTGTGAATTTTGTTATAAATAAAATAAACAATCTTCGACAATGTTTACATCGGACAGCTTTAAGAATTTCATACTATCATACATTTACGCACGCAATTATGGTTTCAATCCCACGAAACAAGTTTAGCCTTGTTGGAAAATTATTAAGCAAATTATATAGAAAATATTTTCATGTATCCAATACTAAGAGATATTATGTTTATTTTATTATCAAAGCTTCACACACCTACTACTCGTATATTCTAACGGCAATACGACTTTGACATGACTCAATGACATTCTGAATACTACTTCATTTCCATATCTGTTCCTCATTTGAATTGTTACGTCAAATATAAACATTGATAGAGAAAGTCGACATATTTTTTTTGCGAGTCATTTAATATACAATGGTCTAATAAATTTATAAATTAGTCTTGTTTTTATATAGGTACATATATTAGCGCATTACTCGTAGCTTCACTCGCGTCGTATTGATAAATCTATACCTATTACCTACATAGGAATTGCATAAAATCCTATCTTAGTAGATATCTGCTCACCTACAGTATCGAAGAAATCCATATATGTACATTTTCACGGTTCTAACCTCAGGAGTTTGGGCTGTGAGTTCATATGTCTGTCAGTCAATCATTATCTATACTATTATAAAACTGTAACATAGCTATGTCTCTACATTTAAGATATTTGAGAAAAAATTACTGTAATAGGCTTTATAGGCGTGTCTAAACCTAAAACAATTTTTCTTAGAATTTTTGTCTGTTTTTCTGTTTGTTTGTTCGCGCTTCACGCAAAAACTACTATATAGATTTTGATGCAACTTTTTTTATTTGAAAGGCCTTGATTAGAAAAATTGGTATACATTTTATCCCGCTACTATATCGGGAACCTGAGATATAGCCTAAAAACTATCTTTTGACTGCGGCAAAGCCGTGGGCAAAGGCTAGTGTGTATATATAATTACTATATAATTACATACACTTGTTACCTGATGTTTGATCTATAACTACTGAACTTAACCTTGGCATTTTAGATATATATTTTATAGAATAACAATAATGATCATAAAATAATAATGATTTAGTTATATATTTTATACAATCATAATAATGATCAAAAAACAATAATGATTTAGTTATATATTTTATACAATCATAATAATGATCAAAAAACAATAATGATTTAGTTATATATTTTATACAATAATAATAATGATCAAAAAAACAATAATGATTTAGTTATATATTTTATACAATAATAATGATAATATCGGCTACGGTGGTCAGTGTTAAGAGACACTAGCTATATACGCAGGATATATTATAGTGCACAGGTGTGCGCACTCTCTGTTGCCTTGCTCTCATAATTCGACGCAACCGGAGAGAGAACAGGTGCATGACCTATGGCTTGAAAGGGTGTTTTCCGAGCTACGGGGGTGAAACAGCACTCATAATTCTAAGCTGCTTTTGAGAAGTTCGTAATAACTTTTTGCTGGCCCAACCCGAGATCTGAACCCGAGAACTTGTGATCCGCAGTTGCATACACAACCACTAGACTATATATAGACTTTAATAACGATTACTTCACTAAGATAGTCTGCAAATTCTACACTTATAAATAATTTATGCCTACAAGATATTCTTAAATGTTTATTGCGGCAAAGTATGCATTTTATTTTACCTGACTGCGGGGAGTCCAAAGGGAACGAACCTATATGTTTTGACCTGTATATTTTCATGGCCTAACCCCATAACCATTAGATAGACAAACTGATTTTAATTAGTATTTTATACACACAGACTAAGTTCTATTAATATTTACTGCGAGCAGGAAGCTCTCTTTTTCAAATTTAAATTAGCTGAGCATGTCAAGTGATCAATACAAATCAAAATATTCTTTTACAAAAAAGAAGACGAATAACGAAAAAGCTGATTGTTATAAATTATATATTATCTACATATACGTTGTATTTATGTATACAAAAGGAATTTAAAAATCTAAATTGTGGATTTGGTACCAAAGTGGATATTCTGCCAAGAGGGATAAATTAATGGTTTTAAGAGGTGATTAAAAAACATAACAGCTAGGTAGCAAACTGTTGTAATATTACCATTTTTTATTCTTAATCAAAATACAAACGTTGCTCATAGTACTCGTATAATCACTAAAGCATAAGCTGTGCGTAAAAGATATTGATAATAGGTACAAGTACCTATTCTATAAATTATTCATTTGCCGATTTGTTTTAAGAAAGAATTCTAAAATAAACGAGAATTGAATCATTAGTATTTACTTTGAGGGATTCGAGTAAATATTTTCGATTACACACAAATATGTTCTCGTACGGATCTTTATCAGTTAAAACGAAGGGCAAACCTTGAAAACGCAACTACGCATCGCACTAACTTCCCAGTAGATAAGTGCTAATAATCCTCCTACTTTT
This sequence comes from Leucoma salicis, assembly GCA_948253155.1. Classification (NCBI taxonomy): domain Eukaryota; kingdom Metazoa; phylum Arthropoda; class Insecta; order Lepidoptera; family Erebidae; genus Leucoma; species Leucoma salicis. The sequence continues at coordinate 12,249,877 of OX411811.1, forward strand.
AGACTTGTAAAAGTACTTTAGTTTGCCTATGAAAGTATCCGAGATAAAACAAAATACCACTTGTGCTATACAAATAGGTTTAAGTGGCAAATTTTCGTCAGAGACAAAAGAAATGAATGATTCACATGTACAATCTGTACCGAGATACAATAACATTCGCACAATACATTCGCACATTCCCGCGAATTGGCTTGAACCAAGATACACAAGAATGCACTTTACCTTCCGCCGAGGTCTTAATCAGCAATTTTTTATATGTTATTATGAAGGGATAACCGCGACAAACATGACACTCGACATGGCAAGATTAATTTCCGATGTGGCAGATTGTCACTTTAATTTATGATCGACCATTGTCTCGTAAGTGACGTCACTTTATGCAAGACTGACAATCTGATTACATTTACCCACATTTTTTTTGTTAAGGCGGGAAAAATGTACCTAACCGCACATCCGGTAGTTTGGGGTAACGAACAAGGTAGTGTAGGGCCCTCACATACTAAATAAACCCGCCGTGTGCCGTCTCTCCGCCTGTATATGCTATGCGAACCATTGGAACTGTGTTATATTACTTCAGTGGTACATTACCCACACTGTCAGACACAGACAGTACAGTGTACAGATATACTTTTAATGGCTATTGTATTATATTAAAGCGTAGCGCAGTTTTAAAATAGGCATGGGTCACAGAACTCAGAATAGAGGAATAGAAGTGCCATCCGCGCGTGAGCTTGTCGCCACACAGGTGACTCGGGAGCTTCAGCACGCGAGCGCCGCGGCGTTATTCACAAAACATGTCACGAAAACAGAACTATATAGAAAACTATGAATAAGTTATACAAATAAATAAAATTGAAGTGTTTGTTTGTAATTTCTAAACAGCATTGCCATCGGTGGCAAACGAACAAACGGCCCACCTGATGGTAAGTGGTAACCACCGCTCATGGGCTTTGGCAACACCAGGGGCACAGCCAAGCCGCCGCCTTTTTTTTTTTTTTTTTTTTTTTTTGTTTAGGCGGGAAAAAATGTTCCTAACCGCACACCCCGTCGCTCGGGGCAACGAACAGGGTAGTGTGGGGCCTTCACCCACTAAAGAAACCCGCCGTGTACCGTCTCTCCGCCTTTATTGGCGAGCCACTGGAACTATGTTACATTCCTTCGGTGGTCCGCCGGCGGCTTACCCTTTCGGGTACCCTCATCTGAGCAACGCATCCGTACACGGAGCGTCGCACCTTCGCGGGAGGCCTTGCGGGTGGCGGACGTTCCCCGGTCCATCCACCCGCAGCCCCAGCTAGGGCGGCATTAGGCGCAAATATTCACGCCTGCGCCGCCCCAGTCGCTGGCGGTGGTTTGGGTCTGCGGAAGGATCAGCCTCCCTGGCCCTCTCCGCCGCTTCCTTCCGCGAGATGACCTCCTCGCAGAAGGCAGCGACCGCGGCCCAATTCCTGTCGCTGCCAAGCATCGCTCTGACGACGCTCGGCAGCGAGAGGTCCCCCCCTATTGCTGCGACAAGTTCACGACGCTGCTCGGCCCAAGCCGGGCACGACTCGAGCGTGTGCTGCGCCGTGTCCTCGTCGCAGCCGCAATGGTGACAGCCCGGAGTCGCTTCCCTCCTTGCGACAATGTGCAGATATCTGCCGAAGCAACCGTGCCCCGACAGCACCTGCACCAGTCGGAAGGTAAGGACTCCGTGCCGTCGCCCTGCCCACTCTTCCAGCACTGGCTGAAGCGCCCCTACGGTCCAAAGACCGGCCCGGGGCGCCTCCAGCCGCGCCCTCCAGTTGGCCATGGCAGCTCGGCGGGCGTCGCCCTGCCATCTGGCCACCACGCTGGGTGGGGGACGTCCACCCCCCTCCCGCTCTTGCGAAGCCGCCGCCTACCGTGACTAAAATGCTCTTTTCAAATCTCGTTTAAAGAGGAACAAGTCGTAACGCTGGGGAAACATCGCACCAGGAAATTCATTCCAGATCTTACACGTACGAGGTAGAGAGGAACGCTGAAAACGAAGGGACGAGATCGTCTCCAAGTGGTATGGGTGAACTCTAGGCGTCTCGTGGTCCGGTGGTAAAACGGCGATGTTGGTACAACCTCAAATAGTTCCTCAGAGCACTCCCCATTGAAGAGTCGATAGAGCGTACAGAGAGACCCAAAATCCCTGCACCGACCTGCCCCAACTACTCCATTTCATCCATGAGATTGGGATCATCGACTATTCGAATAACCTTTCGCCTATGTAGATAGTCAAGTGGGTCGAGTTGGTACTTAGACGCACCTGCCCACAGATGTCAGTAGTAATCCATATGAGGGCAGAGCTGTGCATTTGAAAGTATATAGATACGTTAACTATAACAAAATACCAATTTTTAAAGTTTTTGCCTGTCTGTTCGTTCCAACTAATCTCCGGAACCGATTTGGACGGGACTTTCACTGGCAGATAGCTGATGTTAGAAGGGGTAACTGAGACTACTTTTATTTTAGAAAATTAATTAGGGTTCCGCACAAAAAAAAAAGAATTCCACGCGGACGAGGCCTCGTACGGCACATATCCCAGACATCGAGACAGAGAGAAAGAGAGAAGAATATAAGTGTATTTATTAACAAATTATCACTGCTCGGACAAGGAAACATCATCTCATTAATATTCTACTGTAATATGCTACTATAATACCTACTGCTCTACCAAATTTAGATTTAGGTACAGGGACCTAGGCCAAATAGGTCATGTATTGAAGGAAGGTGGAGTCAGGAGTCTTTAAAACCGGCGAGCCTGTATATAGGATTGCATTGAGAATGTTGAGGAAGCGAGAGATGTATGCAAGAAAAGCCTTTTGGAACTCTGTTCTCTCTGCCTACCCGCAAAGAGGATGGCGTGATGATAAGTAAGTAAGTAAATTCCGTCCCACTGTTGGGAACAGGTCTCCTCTCAAAGTGGAGATTTCGACGGTAGTGTATCTCTCAGGCATGAAGGTTTCCTCACGATATCGATATTGTCCTTTATCGAGCAGTGATAATTTGTAAACAAATATACTTACTCATTATTTTGAAAAATGTCAATCAAGTCAGAGGTGTATGCTGTGCGAATACCTCGGACTGAGAATCGAACTCGATACTGTCGTTGCAGTCCTTGATTTTACCACCAAGCTATCAATGCAAAAAGCAATACATTTTGTTATTTGGTCCACTGCTAAACAAGTATATAATATAATTGGCTTATACATAAAGACTATCTAGGACTAGACTGTGCAACATTGGCGACAGACTTGACCACAAAGTGGTTAGTAACGTCGTTCATGCGGTTGTAACTCAATGGTTTACATGTATGCGAAACTAATAGGTGGTAACAGCTGCGTCCTTACTGTGTTTCAAATGAGCACAACTCTCGGTATTCTACACCCTCAGTCATCGACCTCGACACACCCTGCCCATCACACTATGTCGCATATAATCAAAAACATTTATAGGCGTTAAATCGTCATTTGAACGGTCCTATAAAGAAGATGTAAGCCGGTCGTAAAATCGTTAGTGCATTTTGTGGAATTGTCACAATTTAACGGTCACAATTCACGCCCCACAAATAAATAATTTATTAATTCCTTATTTCTCAAAACTGATTGTTAATTATAATTTAATTAATTGCTTATTTTCCATTTATTCGATGTTTGTATTGTATCACATACACCAATTGGTGAATCAAGTGTAATGCAAGAGACAGTCAATACTTACTCAAATTAAATATTTAACATTTTTGTGTGTATGTGTTATTTAGATTTGTATGTAAACGGCTGCGACGTGTTGAATAGTCATATTTAAGCGTTAAGTATGCACGTCTTTGTCAGAGCGAGGGCTGTCAGTATTACAAAGGTCCGTCCGCCTGAACAGGGTTGGGTGGAGCTAATAAACTATTTGAGTAGAGGCCTAGTGTTGACACTAGCGTTTCACACCTGAACAATGTTCCTCGTTTGCATTAATGTAAATTAGGTTAGGCCGACGCCGCCGCCGCGCCTACGTTCAATTAGACGGGCCCCAAAGTAGCACATGCGTGCATGTTTAAACGCATCTAATAACATATGCCTGTCGAATATTGTGCCTGTAACGAGCCGAACAAATGGGAAACTAAGTTATGGCGTCTTATAAAATAGTCTTACCATACATTCATTATAAAAACGTTAAATTTTGTAAGTATTTCATATTGACTAATACCATCTAGCATCACATACACATATGGCGGAGTGGTTTAGATACCAGCCTCCCGCCCGAGTGTTGTGGATTGGATTCCCACACAGGACAACTCTTTGTGTGACCCACAAATGGTTGTTCTGAGTCTGGGTGTGCTTTATGTCCATGAAAATTATTCCTTACAAGGTTTAGTATTTAAAAAGAATTAAAACAAAAAAAAATACAAGTCTCTCTAAAATAAGAAATAAATTTAGTAAAAGACAATGAATATAAGTAAATCGGAAAACTCTGATTGAAAGACATTCATTCCAGCTTTAGCTTTTCGGGACAATCTATTTGAAAATAAAAGGAAATTCTTAAATCATTTTATTTATTTAATAATATAAAAATAGCCTTTATTCTATCACATATTTCCATTAAATTAACTTAAAATTTATTATGAAATGTACATACATGCATTATTATTATCATTTTAACTTTGTTATTACTCTATTTTATTTTGGTTTGTTTTTCTTTGCTTTAGAACACGTGGTCAGACTTAGAAGTAGAGCTTATTAGATAAGTGTCCCAAGCCAAGGTGACATAGTTCATTTGTTTAATTTGACGGGCCTCGTGGCGTAGTCAGTCAGTAGTGTAACCGACTTCCGTGCACGAGGTCGTGGGTTCGAATCCTACTCAGGACAATTATTTGTGAGATGAACACAGATATTTGTACTGCGTCTGGGTGCTTTCTATCTTTTATATGTATGTATTTACAAAAAAAAAGTAATATATATATCCGTAATCTGGTACCCATAGCACAAGCGTTAAGCTTAGTTTGGGACCAGACGACGTTGTGTGAAAATGACCGTGGATATTTATTTATTTATTAAATACCAAGTTGCTACGGCCAGTGTCATGGTTACTAAACAGATTTTTGTTGCTTATAGTAGCAGACGAGCCCCTGCCCACCTGATGGTAAATGGTATTATTATTGTCAAGCCGATGCTCAATATTTCATTTCAAGGATATGAAATGAAAGAATTAACGTCACAACCTAAAAACAGTATGCAAAACCAACAAGCTTATATACATTGGAGCTACATAATTCGTTACATAATTCGCACCTAAGGAGTTCAGTTGTTTGATGCAGGCATAGAACTAATTGTGGCGTTATTTTGGGAAAGCCTATATCTAAAAGTACATGATGGACAGCTGATGAGTGGTTATTACTGCCATCATTTAGCTTCATCAAACATTTACTACATGGTACCAAGCTTGTCGCATTGTTAAGTGTAAACAAGACAAATTCTAGCTCAATTGTATGTCAATGTATCTATATCTATATTTTACCTGCCCTTGGATATATATTTGATATATATTTTCGCTGCACTATAGGTAATTTGCCTTAAAAAGCAATATTTATGTACTACCCATTTAAAGAAGTACTTATTTCTCAATGTAAAAGTTTCAAAACACACTTATTGCTATTAACCACAGAATGTCTAAAAATAGTTTCCGAGTTGGAGGCCAGGTGTGGTGTCAAAAACTAGCGGCTTCTGTTTATCGTCCGTCAGCGCACACGCTGATCGCATAAACAACGTGAGCATAGACCAAACGATTTGCGTTTTCTACGGGAAACCATGGTGCCCTTACACAAGTTATACAAACACCGAATATGTTGTTGCATATCGTATGCAATTGCGTAAAGCTCGTTACATTCAGTCGTTTACGTAAACTGCATTTATAGCATCGATATCTGGTCGTGTATTCTTATTATTTCGTATAAATATAGTCTGGAGCCCAGAAACGGACATAGATCCCTTGTGATCCCGAAAAATTAATAAGCTATTTTTACATAGCGATAAATAATGTGCCATAGATTGATGTATTTAAGTTCTGAAGTCTACACGGATGTAGTTGCGGGCAGAATCTAGTCTTTATATAATTATTTTATAGGTATTTTTATGTCACTGAACTTCGCCTAAATCACTAGACTGAATTTGACAAACTTATTTTGTGTGTCAATAGTTCCAAGATTATTTCAGTTTACATATGGACCCAGTAGGTAGATCGTGCCACGGACGTGTAGCAAGGTTTTTAAGATAAAAAAATCTTCTGTAAGTGTGTTATTCAATAAACTTGTCCTAAACGGCTGGACAGATTATGATAAACTTGTTTGTATACTTTTAAGTTGTGTCTATTTACAATTAGACTCGAGTAGTGTTCAAGAAGTTTATTTTTACTTTATAATGTTTTGCATACCACAACATATTACTTACTTACCACAAAATTTCACCCTAAACTACCCACTACTGCCCTTATGGAAATATTGATAAAATTTTACTATTATTTTTAAACATTTTGGTGCTATTAAATGTGCGAACTTAATACGAATTTGGACCAAATCTTATTTTTTCGTTACTCTTAATAGCACCTAATTATTTGGCATATTACTTACTTACCACAAAATTTCACCCTAAACCACCCACTACTACTATTATGGAAAATATTGATAAAATTTTACTAGTATTTTTAAACATTTTGGCGCTATTAAATGTTCGAACGTATTACGAATATGGACAAAATCTTACTTTTTTCGTTAAAAAATAAAAGTAAATTACTTACATCAATTGATTCTTAAATAGAAAAACATAGGTACAAAAGACAAATTAATTAAATAAATAATAAATAAATATTCACGGACATTTCACACAACATCCTTTGGTCCCAAACTAAGCTTAACGCTTGTGCTATGGGTACCAGATTACGGATATAATACATTACCTATATTACTTTTTTTTTGTAAATACTTACATATAATAGATAGAAAACACCCAGACGCAGTACAAATATCTGTGTTCTTCACACAAATAATTGTCCTGAATGGGAATCGAACTCACGATAATTGGATATTTACAAATATTAAATACAGAAATTATATGACCAAATCAAATAGACAGCTTATAGCTGACTTAAGAACATTCTATAACCTAGCTTGTAACGTCTAAAAACTTGAGACACAATAGCACCGCAAAAGGAAATCAACAGGATATGCCATTAACATTTCCGAACGTCACAAATCACACCACCAAAATGCGAGATATAGGTATAACCGAAAAAGATCTATGCTGGGAACAACTTTTTTTATTGTGGAGCGTTGGAGTCGCACGCGCGGCTCGATTGTGGCTGTGTGGTCCTCACTAGCCACTTTGTAAATAGTGCGGTTTACCTTTTTCAACTTTTGTGTTTTGTTACCTTTTGTGCTGTTGTAGAGCCAATATTACCATAGCTATTTAGGCTCATCGGATAAATAAATACGCCATTTATCATGATAGATAACCGATGCACCTGAATGTCTTCGCGGCATCACAAATGAAGTGAAGATTTAATCTTTACTTCAAACATTTTGTTGTGATTTATCTTTGCATTGTTTTGTGGAAATAATCAAATATATTTTTTTATTAGCAACTGTTGGAGACGAATAAGTGGTAAACGTTGCTCATGGACGATGAGGATGGAGCCGTTTACCGTGATTAAAGTGTCCTTCTCAAACCTCGTTTAAAGGAGGACATATCGTAGCATTAGACTAAAGAGGAGGGAAGCCCATAAAAATCTCTATTAGACGGAATCTTTCTGCGATGGTATCTATAGATAAACCTGCGTTATTAGCGAGAGATGTTATGGTTCAATGGTAAAAAGGCAATGCCCATCACCTCAAACAGCTCCTTAGAGATCTTCTCATTGCAGAGTCCATAGAGTATAACAAAGAGATCCAAAGTATCTTCGCCGCTCCATCTTTATAGATTTACACTTAAAACATTACAATAGTAAATTTTGCAGAACTTAGAAAAGGCCATTCTACTTTTTATCCCTAAAATGTGCACAGTTCCCCTGGGGTAGCTATTGAGGCATAAAGATAATTAATGTGCTGCCTAGTGACGTATTTATATTATAATGGCCCAGTTATAAAATCCACGTGGACGAAGTCGCGAGCAGATTCTATTTTATAACATTAGTAACAATAATTATAAGCTCTATGTTCATTAAAATCCAATAGACACAAATTTTAAATACGGTATTTCCCTCTTACTCACTTTTTCTCTTTCTGTCGGACCTTTGTGAAACCCAAAAAGTTTTTTTTGAAAGCCTTTCTAGAATGTGGAATTCATTGGTGCTACATCAAATCGTAGCACAATAAATTCACCCAAAACGAAGGCTCTTTCACAATATTTGTATCGGGCGTGTTGTGGTGTGACAAAAAGGGCCGAAAGGGCGGCCCTCGTTGAATGAAGGGAAGATAAATAAACATAAATAAAGGTGATGAGGGTGCGGGGTAGTGGGGTGGTTTAGATTCCCGCGGCGCCTGCGCACCGCTGCGTGACGCGCTTTAACTCTAAACCACTGAATAGATTTTTATCGTTACAATAATCTTTTATTACCGTTAATATAAATCCAATAAAATATTCTCTCTCTTGTATCTAATATTTGTTTAATATTTTGTGAAAAAACCCGTCAATACCGTATTACCATTTGCAAAAAACAATAGGTTTTGAAAATGTCGCTCCTAACAATTACGGAATACGTACTTGTCAAATATATACCTATATTGTACAAAATGACTTTGTTAATAAAAATAGTCTTTTCTCTTAACAAATAAAGATCTACCTGTATATAAAATAGTGCAAGTCCTAAAAATATGGTTGTTTGAGGGAAAGTTGCTTAAGTGGGTACCTACTTTTCACGCTAAGAAGTTCAATCAAATTGGCTGAAATTTTTATATAATTTCACCAAAAATGTAATAAATAGTTCCACGTATCCATGACTTTGCCAAGCAGAAGAATTTAACTTAGTGTAGCCGTCAGAGGAAAAAAAACAAAAAGGACACAGTTCCACATAATCCCGTACTCATCCAAGCATTAACAATACTTTTATACATTGTAAAAAATCAATTATAAGCCCATTGTTCTTACATGTACTTGTCACACGATATTAAATGAGACCAATGAGAGTCGTAAAAGTATTGTCCATGCGCTTACGGCTTGCGTGTAGCCGTGTTCGGCAGGACCAATTACGAAGCTGGCCCTCGAACGTGCACTTTTATTGGGTGTAAGATTTAAGTGCCAATCGACACGCTGAATACAAGCCCTGCCTGATTTTTACGGCCACTTAAGTCTTTACGGACCATTTTTACTCAAAATTTAACCGCATTAAACCGTTGTCTATCATCATTCATCATTATTGATGCGGTGCAGGTGACGCAATGTTGCGCATGAGACTGTAATGGACGCCAATATAAGTCTGCCATGATCTGTTTGTACTATAATATAAACTAAGTTCATTTTCCTCTAAAAAGATTAAACTTTTGAAACACACTACGGGACAAAACCGATAAACATTTTGATCTGTATTTTAGCACTTAACATGCTAAAGAACAAACTATTTGTGAATGTGCACTGACCGACGGCCATTCCCAATCTCCACACGGATGGCTTAGCGGTCTAGAGCTCTTCCCCGGAATGGAAGGAACGCAGCGCAGTGCCGAATCCCGCTCGCACAATACTTCTCCTTTTCCAAATTCACAAATAATTTGTTCCTTCAAAACCGATAAAATTAAAATACATAAATTCACATACAGTAATCTCGATATACCTTTTTTTTGCTAAGGCAGGAAAAAATGTGCCTTACTGCACACCCCGTCGTTCGGGGCAACGAACATGGTAGTGTAGGGCCCTCACCCACTAAATAACTCCGCCGTGTGCCGTCTCTCCGCCAGTATTGACGGGCTACTGGAACTATGTTACATTACTTCAGTGATAATCTCGATATACCTTTTTTTTTGTTAATGCGGTAAAAAATGTTCCTAACCGCACGCCCCGTCGTTCGGGGCAACGAACAGGGTAGTGTGGGGCCTTCACCCACTAAAGAAACCCACCGTGTGCCGTCTCTCCGCCTTTATTGGCGGGCCACTGGAACTATGTTACATTCCTTCGGTGGTCCGCCGGCGGCTTACCCTTTCGGGTACCCTCTACTGAGCGACGCATCCGCACAAGGAGCGTCGCACTCGTCTTGCGGGTGGCAGCCCCAGTCGCTGGCGGCGGACAGCGGAAGAATCCTCCTCCCTGGCCCTCTACGCCGCTTCCTTCCGCGAGATAACCTCCCCCCAGAAGGCAGCGACCGCGGCTCAATTCCTGTCGCTGTCAAGCATCGCTTTGACGACGCTCGGCAGCGAGAGTTCCCCCCTATTTCCGCTACGAGTTCACGGCACTGCTCGGCCCAAGCCGGGCACAACTCAAGCGTGTGCCGCGCCATGTCCTCGTTACAGCCGCAGTGGTGACAGTCCGGAGTCGCTTCCCTCCTTGCGACTATGTGCAGATATCTGCCGAAGCAACCATGCCTCGACAGCACCTGGCGATGTCAAGCGACACCGCCAACAGCATTTCCCCGCCGGTAACGACCGCCACGGCCCCGGCCCTCAGACGCATGTCCACGCCGACTGTCGAACGACCAGCTCGAAAACCGAACTGGGCGGCCGACAAGCCACACTACCCTGTTCGTTGCCCCGAGCGACGGGGTGTGCGGTTCGGAACATTGTTTCCCGCCAAAACCAAAACAAAAAACAAAAAAGGCCCGATGGGCCTGAAGGCTCCGACCGAATCCGGCGTTCGTCCCGGCTTTGGCAGGAGTAACAGCCTCCCCTCCTTCCAGCAGTCAGGGAGCCGTCCGGACGCCAGGCACGCGTCGAACAGTCCCCTGAGGCAGGGCTCCAGGTAGTCCAGAGCCAGGGCCAGAACCCCGACGGGTATTCCGTCCGAGCCGGGGGCGGTGTTCTTGGAACGAATCTGCAAAACAGCCGCCCCCATTTCCGACGCAGTGACGGGTGGTCACTGAATTCGGCCTCCCGGTTGCTACCTGGCGGTGCCATGACCGGGGCCGTGTGCTCCACCCATCGCGGGAATAGGCCCTCGACCACCTCGGTGAGGAGGCTGGCCTGAAGGGTCTCTGTGAGGCTTGCGGAGCTTATTCAGCGCAATCTCGATATACCTATGCACATATTTTCCCAAAATCACAATAATATTAATAACCAATTTTGAAGAATATTTTTCCTACTAATCCGAAAAAATATCGGTCACATGCATAGATATCAAAAACCTGTGCTCACATGTATATCAAGATTTAAGAAACACTTTAATAAACATACTAGTTAGGTTACCGCATTAGATACTTGTGTTGCCCTTGCGTCAAGCATAATTTGCTTTCTTTCTTTCTTTCTTTCTAACCGCACACCCCGTAATTCGGGGCAACGAACAGGGTAGTGTGGGGCCCTCACCCACTAAAGAAACCCGCCGTGTGCCGTCTCTCCGCCTTTATTAGCGGGCCACTGGAACTATGTTACATTCCTTCAGTGGTGTTGATATCGACCCTGCAATATATGTAGGTTTACTCTTACAGGTTCCCATATCTGTGTGAGACGGTTGATACAGTTTATCAAATTATCACAATAAAACATTTTTATAAATAAAATATAGCTCCTAAGTCTAATTAAGTATATTAGTATCTAAACCTTTAATCAAGTATTGATAAAAGTACTATAATAAATACTATTTATTAAGTACTATAATAATCATAAGCATATTCAAATCGCAAACTTATGCAATGCTAACTAAAATAAATCCTGTCTAAAATAACAAATAAAAGTTTTAATTTTAAGTTTTAATTTTTACTGCCCTATGACTTTTGCCTTTAGTGGTAAAGCCTTGTTTATCCCAGAATGAATAGACCAGCTTGATCGGGGAAGTACCACCCTCTCACAGAAGATTGGCATAAAGCAACGGTAGGTACTGCCGTTGTGCTTTGTATGGTGAGTGACAGCACTGGAGGCTCGAACCCCCTCCCTATCCTCTCCTTAGTATCCATCATATCTTCTCCTTATTATCCTTCCTCTTAAAAGCGTTATGTCTTTGTGAACTGCCAACCAAATAGTTCCTCGCACCCGAGTAGACCAAGGTGCACGTATATAGAAAGGACTTTGATTGCCTCCATGTCTGTTCATACGCTATACCGTCCATAAAGTCATTGACCTTTGATAGTTACTTTTATTGCCTTCATGCCTGTTTCATTACTAGCCAGCCAATATGTCGGGTTTCCATCCCTGCAATTTTATTTATTTCATCTTCAAGTTTTCCTTCACGATTCTCACAGCAAAGAAATGGAACAATTTCCTTGCGTCCGTGTTCCTGTCCAATTATGCTATAATTTAGCTGTCTTTAAGTCAAAAGTGAATATGCTTTTATGAATCTAGAATCCTTCACATTCAAGATTACATGGCTAATTTGCTACTCACTATGAGCAAAGATTTAGTGCAGTCGGCTATTACGTCTGGTCTCTACGAAGTGAAACGAACTCAAACGAATAATTTTTAGTGCGGTTATTGTTCAACATTTACTCAATATCTATAAATAACATTTCCCTCGTTCAACAACCTACTGTAAATCTAATGTATCCAATATTGCACATGTTTATCTGTGCAATTTACAAAAACTGTAAGCGATGTGAAGTCTGGAATTGTAGACGGCGATGGAGTTGCTCTGCTACAGAGAACTAAGTTAGAGGGACGAAATTTGGATGTCTAATACGTGAACATGCTGAGCAAGCTTCATGTATAAAGGGTGTGAGATTATAAAAACAAAATATTTAAATAAACAATTCGCCATAGGAATCTTTTTTAAAATTGCATATAAAGGCTAACGAGCCACGCCCCACGTGATCATAAATGATAACCACCACTAATATCAACAATAAGAACAGTGCCAAGCCGTTCCTCACCATTTTATTTAGACGATGGGAAATAAAAGTATGGACTATATTCAGCTAAAACTATCTCCAGTTAGAACCAACGTACAACGAGGTGCTTCATGGTCAGTAATACGACAGACAATGGCACTGAACCGCTCTGGTTCGATACCAAGTGTCGCACTTGCGTAAACCTTACCACCAATAAAGCAATGGGTGATAAGTACTTACTTTCTTTAGTCGTCTCTTACAAGATCCGAGGAAAAGAATAGGGTGATGACTCTTGCTTGTTTCCGCCACTGTATTGAAATGAGATTATAAGTCTCAATCTAAGAGAATCACGTTACTTCTATAAATCTTTTCACTTTTAACTTTATACATACTGGATGTATATTTAACTATGCTCCATTTCTCCACATTACTTAAGAAAATCCCTTTAGATTTACGATCAAACGTTTGTATGAAACATCTTTGCCAATGATCCAAAGTAATCAGGCCATACCGTGTTTGTGTTTCATCACATAAAATAAATATGAATACGGAACTAGTTACAAGTAAAAGCACATTCTAAAATTTTAGATAAGCATCTAAAATTCTCGTGTAGTTCGACGAAACTATAATTTATACAAGTACCTAATGTTACGTATGTACCTATGATTATTGAAACTGGACAGTTGCAAGAACTAGGTTTTCATAATACATCGTGATCGATACCATAAGTATATTCAAACAAATCATCACAGCCGTATTAAGTTCAAAATTATTATGATTTCAAAGATATGTAGTACTTTCAGTAAAATCACTATCCTTTTTTGTACATTTATAAATGAATAATCATTAATTTGTAATAATTTAATTACGAACGTGACAGGTGATTACGAGCAATATTTGCTTAAGATTATGTAGAAGGAGAGCGGAACAATCATAAAATATACGAGGTGTATTATATTTGTAGTGGCTTGGTCCGTGCCTCTTAGCATTGACTGAGGTTTGACAGATAAGAAAGACTAAGATAACCACAAACAGCTGGCTAACAAATATTTGCAGCAGTAATTAAAATAAACCGACGTCGGCGACACACGACACTCACGCAAACATTAGGGACCGCTTTTTGCCACGACCAATGTTTTCTTATTCTTTTAGATGAAAGGAAAAAATAATATAAAAAGTTGATTCTATGAGACCCATAAAGGTATTAACGGAATTTTAGTTTTTGCATGTTTCTATAGACAAAGATTGGATTTGAAAACGAGGTATTGTAGCATTTTAGTTATTTAATGTAGGTAAATGTAATAAAAATGTCTTGATGTTATATATTGATTTTTAAAACATAAAACACAGCATGACACCTGTATTCACTGAATGGGTAGGCAGAGGTATATGGTTTAGTTTCTTGTTGTTGTGGCTATCAAGTCCGTCATGTTACCAATGATCGACACTATCCTACGTTTGAAGACCGTAGCTGCTATTGCGGTCACCTGTGCCAGAGTGGTGTTGGCGGTGTTCAATCTTCTTCACTAATGATGGATACACACAGTATGTTTAACCACAGGTAAGACGAAAATTATATTTAATATATTTTTTGATTTAGCCTAATCTCACTTCCGTGAAAGTAACATAAAAATAGGGTAAAATAAACATTTTTATCTGTATTTTAGCATTAATAATGCTCAGCTACTTTAAAGAACAAATTATTTGTGAAATGTGGAAAAAGAGAACTTTACTTTTTCCCTTTCGCACTAAAGTACTCTTTATCCACATCTCACAAATAATTTGTTCTTTAGGGTAAAATCAATTAATCTGAACTTACATTCAGGTATAATACGAATGTAACGTAGGAATTTCTATTAGTATTAGGTATTATTGCAGAGTAATAAGACAATAATTGGGAAGCTGTACTCTTATAACAACTACACAGATTACATTTTGTTATATCTTTGTGTATCTAACAAGTATTCAACAGGACGAGTCACAAAGCTACAACCTACTCGGCAATGTTTTTTATTTGTTGTATTTAAGTGAATTTAGTGTAGCCTAAAATTTTTTTTCACTAAAGGCATTGGCGACTGTGATGTCATAAGTAGTCTTAACGAGGTTTTCAGTAAAGGGTAATTATTTAATCAGAAAACTATTTTCGTTAAACGAAACTTAGTTACCATATGTATAGAAGGGGTTGGCGATTAATTTGCTTACTATTGGACTAAAACCGTTTATTTGACGGGCCTCGTGGCGAAGTCGGTAGTGTAACCGACTTCCGTGCACAAGGTCGTGGGTTCGATTTCCACTCAGGACAAGTATTTGTGTGATGAACACAGATATTTGTACTGCGTCTGGGTGTTTTCTATCTATTATATGTATTATATCTACCCGTAATCTGGTACCTATAGCACAAGCGTTAAGCTTAGTTTGGGACCAGAGGACATTGTGTGAAATGTCCTGAAATGTCCGTTAATATTTATTTCTTATATATTCATATAAGCAACAAAGGAACGAGAGAGAAAAATATATAAGAAATAAGAGATATCAAAAGCTTCCGAAGCGCAGTATATAAGTACACATAGTTAACACAGCGCTAATTAATGACTTAATTTATACTAGAACGAGCCCAGACTTCCGGCGCGTGGACTTCATATTAGGATCAAAAATACAAATACGTCACCCTACGGCTCATTAATTATCTCTATGCAAAAATTGCTATTCCTTTTGCACCCCGGTACGACCGGGATTAACTTGGAACTAGTTCAGTAGCCGGCCGCGTCTAAGAACTCTAAGTTCGTCAGGCACAGATAATGTACATAATAAGCTATCTAGCTGTAGGGTGTAACTTGTCCATTTATCACCTTACAACAGATAATGTGTTGGTCCAGTGTCCTTGCCACTTCTAAGGAGGTATAGCTAATTACCTGCCTGAAAAAAATAAACTTTCCCGAGATTTTATTTTTTCTGAATCTTACATCTGACCAAGCCTTGCCCAATCCAAATTCGATTTTCAAAATCCTTAACATTTTGCAATACAAATCCCAACCGACTATACCTAAGCCATTTTAGTAAGATAGTTACGATATCATGCCGCGGTCGAAAGTTACCCGTAGATCTCTTATACAGTGTAACCTATTAAGTTGTCTAGTGTGTATTTAGAAATAATAAGGATTTATTTTAGCGTCATAGGTCATTTATTTACTTGACTTACCTATATGAATTATATCTTAGTGTAAACTAAGGCTATCACTGGGCGATATAATTTCAAGAAAGATATTAAGATCGTCTTTATAAAGAAGACAATTGGCGGTGTTCAATAATTTTGGTAAGAAAAAGATGATCATGATCAGAAAAAGATGGGGACCAAGGACCAAGCCCTCCTCACTCCTGATCTGGTGTGATAAGATTCCGATGTGTATAATATGATTGTTACCTAACGAATTGACATCGGTCTGATCCGTCTCATAACGTCAGAGAAAAAATTAAGCAAGCCCTGGGTAAATCCATTGTCCGATAGATTTTAGTATTATTAGGCATGTTTATACTTTGCGGGCGGTGCGGCTGCTCGCGCGTCGAAACAACACTAAACGAAATGAGTGCAGGAAAGCGTAATCTGAGCTCATTTATAGTGGACTCTTTTAGTGCATAATTGTGGATCTTTTCTTTTTTATACATTACTGATTTCATGGTACTTTTAAATTGCTTTAACAAAAATGTATCTAAAAAAAATGAAAATAATATGTTACATTACTTTTAATTTCAGTATTTTTTATAATACTTTCTAACATTTACGCGAATTTCACACATTTTGAAATAAAACTACGTTTACGGAATCTATCGCGTTTACTTGATTTTTATGCTATCCCGACGTTTCGAATACTTTACTGCATTACAAACAAAAACTTAAAGAAGTATTATACTTAAAGGAAAAAAACTTAAAAGAGTATTATACTTATTTTATTATACTAGCTTAAAATCTCATACATTGTAAGCATAAAACTTAGAGTAGATATTTTTAATTGTGTTTCTAAACGAATATTATGTGGGTTGAAATAAATAAACCAAAAATTTGTAAAATTACATTACTGTGGGTAGATGAAACCGTTGAAACAACATATCAGCTTTGGACATCTACCATGTAAGTCCACCCGTGATCATGAATGCTGTAAAGTATTCGAAACGTCGGGATAGCATAAAAATCAAGTAAACGCGATAGATTCCGTAAACGTAGTTTTATTTCAGTATTTTTAATGCAATGAAAATAGAGTTATCTATTATTGTACCGCAAAATCACAAATAAATATAAAATAACAGTTCTGAGACATGCCAACGTTCCCTTTAAGCTCTTCACTATTCGCTAGGCGAATGAACACATAGGCTCCAATGCGTAGTGTTCGCTAAATGTCTGATTTATGTTAACGTATTAGCATGCTTGTCTTATGTTTACATATATCACGATTGTTTGCGTATGAAAGGGAAATGCAAATCGCTAATTTATCGCCGCCTTAAGAAGCTGCTATATAAAATAAACCGCAAACACAGGCTTGGTTCAAAGACCTATCACTTGAACAGTTTACCCTGTGTTTGAACAAGTGTCTGCCGACAAGTTGCAAACGTTAAAGGGCTACTATATAAACGATTACAATTTAATGTTTAACTTTGTATACCGCAAAAGCCCGCATAAATCTAATGCGTTAACACCTTGGTTCGACGAACTCTTAAAGAAAGCTAAATAATAATAAATAACATAAAAACAACATAGCATCATGCCTGTATTCCCCGAAGGGGTAGGCAGAGGTGTATTATTACACACCCACGGTTCGCCAGCTATGTTTAAGTCCCACGTAATAGGGGGCGAGCCTATTGTCGTCTACCGGGCACATTTCCAAACTCCGGGCTGGTTCTGAGAAATTTTCTTTTTACGAAAAAGCTCAATAACTCTACTAAGGTCATGTTCAGGAGTAGCTTACACTACCGCTGCACTACAGAGGCAGTTAATAATAAATATATTGCTTCATTTATATTTTGAAACAAAAATTAATCTGATGATAGCCTCGACTCGTATAGTCGAAGTATATAATTCAAAATGTAAATATTTTTTTGTTCAAATATCACAGGTGAAGCATATACTCGTAAGTAAACCAATCCAGCGGCGTTAGGTCGTATTCAAGGGGCTCAGGGATGATAATATCTTACTGCACCTTTAGTCAACGGCTCACCTGATGGTAAGTGGTAACATGCCATTTCATTTAGCGGATGGGAAATGAATGGACAGCTATCTTCAATCGCTACGATCAAAACACACCGAGTTTGTCACACTCACGCGGTAGAAAGTGATGCCGACTCGCTTGGACACGATAACAAGTGAGTACTCCCACTTGGCACCCAACTTTACCACCAGTAATTCAAAGGGTTATAGCAGCTCACACCGCGGCAACGGTCGTTAAACCGATGATTCCTTTGGGTCGTGAGCAGTCAGAGAGGGCATTCTTATTTTCACCACAAGCGGCCCCGGGAGGATGGTGGGCACTTGCGACGTAGTTCCGCCGTGCCAACATAGCTCTTGTTGGTGAAAAAGGGAGGGCTTGCCATTTTTTGTCTTCCCCATATTAGCATCCCAGTAGGGACAGACGCGTCGGGGCCACCGGAGCTTCTATACCCGCGTTCCCGGTGTCCCTTACAAGGAGTTGTGAGGTAGGCCATCGTGGTGGCTTTAGTTGGTAGGCCCTTCGAGGAGAATCCAACATAACGTCTCTGGCATGCCCTTGCCACAGGGATACGCACTTCCCCACGAAAAAAAAAGGCGGTGATACTTGTATACTAGTTCTATTATTCATATTGATTTGAAAATTTTACTATTCGGTACATATGTCAAGTACATTATTGCAGCTGAAACAGCAATAGGTGAATGGTGATTGTATCTTAATAAAATATACTTATCTACATGTACATTATGAGACAAACGCATTAAGTTAACAATAGTTAGTAAATCAATATTAACTATTGTTGCAAAATACACGTGCAACAGCGTTTACATAATATATAAACCATAGTTACCTAAAAGTAATTAAAAAAACATCCTAAACTAACAACCTTGCCTAACATGATTTAATTACCTATGTTTATTTATTTTATATACCTATTAGGTAATAACCTACACTCGTATAATAACAGATCATTGATTTAAATATTATGGCAACAATTCCATGTAAAGATGTAATGTACATGATAATAATACTTCATATGTGATGTACCCTATTTAAGTGCTTATATTATCTTAGTAAAGGAATTAGTGTAACATTGTTTTCTGTAGGCAGTGTTAGCATCTTTGATCAAAATGCAATGTTATAAACGACTGTTAAGAGATCTTTATAACATTTTACAACGCTGTAAACCCACCGTAGAATTTTAGGATTAATTTGATTATGGTCAATTATTCACAAAGCGATCGGGCCTCGTTCCGTTTTTTATCCTGCGCTAATAAGCCCAAAAGTATCTAATTTGGATGGCGGTGTCTTTGCTGCTAACAAATTAAACCACTTTAGCGTATCAGGCAATGAAATTAAATAAATATTAACAATCGATAATTAAGTAAGGTTAAAACGGTGCCATCGTATAAAACGTTTATTTGATTTACCCAACTATTGACATACCTACTTAATTACCGCTCGCTATGAGAAGCAGCTTTAAAAATTAAGGCTCATTCTTAACATTTCTACAAATGTAATATAATTAATGTTTTCGTAATTTTGAAGAATTTCAAACATGAGTTAATCTCTGGATTACAATAGGGTTTAAAAAATAGATAACAAAAGTGAATGTGGTTGTCGGTTGTCGGGATTGCTGCGCTATCTGCGCGCGCGCCGCAGTAAAAGCTCATTGTAACTTGAGCCTCAAATACGAAATTGAATAATGCTGACCTATCCCGCGACCGCCTTGCTCATAAATCACCGAGATATTTATGTCTCTCTACCCCCGCACTACCGCCGCACCCCTTCGCGCTCCTTTGCTTCATTCGCGTCCAGGGATATAAAATATTAAATAAAAACTCGCATAAAGTAATTCCGATTGGAATTGAACAAGGCTCTGTAATATATTCATACGCCTATTCTACAGTTGGTTGGTCACCAATAAGGTCTATTTCAAATTGTAAAGCCGTTCGGTGTACCTACCTAATCTTTTTTGCTGAAATATATACCTATAGGTGTACATAGGTTATCTTACATTTTAAATTAATTAAAGGGTCATTTGAAACAAGCATACGTCGATTCCATGACATCGCTTCAGCATCGTGAAATAGTCGATATTCGAGCGCTGCGTTACTGACACCACGACACAGTGGGATCCGCAATTCATTATCAATTTCTAGCGTCGTAAAATGTTCAATAATCCCATATATTTTATTAGATAGTTGATGTCTAATTTAGCGCGATGCAACTACAAAGAGGCTAGCGTATCTAGTGTTTATCTTGCGTACTTAAACGCTAACTGTGCTAGTCAGTCAGGGGAGCGACGGAGATTGAAATCCGTAACACCACATCTCAGAAAATAATCGCTTTTTATTAACCCTTTTACTGTCCCACTATTACACACGGGTCTATTCTCATGGTGAGACGGATTAGGCCATAGTCCATCACGCTGGTTCAGTGCGGATTGGTAAACTTCACATGCCGTTGAGAAGATCTCTCAGGCATGTAGGGTTCCTCACAATATTTTCCTTCTCCGAGCAGTAATAAATTGTAAACAAATACACACATAGTGTCAAAATATCTCGAGTGAGAGAGCGACTTAGCCATACGAGGTCTGGACCTTGAAGTAAGGATCGAACTCGATGCAGTCTTTGGTTTACCGCTAGGCTAACACACAAGAATATCATAAGCTGCTAACACCGCAATGCAAATCTAAATAAAAGTATCTAATAATTAGTTATAAATTACGGAACGTATAATTATGTGATAGCTTCAAGGATACCTATTATAAATTAATTATGTTACAGTTTTGTAAGTTTATAACTTCTTAAAATTAGTTCGTGTTATTTATATTATCCGTGAAAAGCCTGTAAATATAAAAGCACATCATCATACTTATCATCAAAGCTATGACCATCAAAAACTAGCAAGTATTTAGACTCTAGACAGATAGAGCTTTCGTTCAGTAGTTTTGTAATTCCATCACTGAGTATGGAAACAAAATAAGATAGGAATGAATATAGGTACATATTTTTTTAAAGTACGCAAAATATTTTTGAAGTCAATAACTTTCAGTAGATATTGCTTATATTCTCCCAATGGAGGTATAAAAGAAATGGCAGGTTCATTTTGTGAATATAATCACGTGATTTAAAGTTTGCTTTATCACATAAATTCGAGCAATTGTTTGTAAATAAAGATTACAAAGTAGTGGGAGCTGCAGTATAAATCCCGAGCTGTCACCGCACACGTTACGCAACACAACAACCGACGGAAAGAGCATAACGCATTTATCTGAGAAACATCTGACATGTAATGTACCGCTTCCCGTGCGCATTAACTTTACTTATATTCCTTCTTATTTATGAGAAATAAATAATACTATTAGACGGAGATACCGATTCCTGATAAAAAGTGGGCCCGAGTTAAATGGGAGGCTCGGTGGAGGCAGAAAGAAAGTAATGGAGGCGCATCGAACCGGTTTGGAGATTTTTACGAATGCAAGGCTGCTCAGCTTGGCTCCGACTATGTGCTGCCTGCGGCGAGCACATAACATGACCGACGGCGGATTCGCGCCGGCCTTTCTTCCACGCACACACTGAATTCACTCGTCCGTACATTCCTTTGGCGGATTATCATCTGCATACAACTGGATTGCACCTAAAGATACCCACATCCATTAACATTTTTGCTACAGGAACATTCAGTTAAGTAAGTATTAATATTTACGAACTTCCGGCCACACATACCGTCCTTGAACATTGCTATACTATTTCAGGATTTAGGTTGAATTAGATTGAATTATGTGTAGCGACGTTTGACGGTATTGAGTTCATGTTTGTAATCTTGTCTGAAACGGCATACGTCCACATTAGAAGCGATTGACGTTGCATCAATAACATGATCAGGAATAACTGAACCGGTAAACATATATAGGTACTCCATTTCAAGTTTCGTATGTTTAATATGAGTTTTGTATGTAGGTAGGGACTATCATTTACATATAATTATAGAGCTTACGAGATATATTGTTATAAGAGCTGCTTTATAATTTAATTTCAGCAAAATTTCCTAACATCTGATTTAAATAATGTTCGAAAATATTTAAGCTTTTTTCTTTTTAATTGTAGGTATACTAGACGAAGAGTAAACTTATTAATGAAAATTATATTTATAACTTCAACGTTGTACTTAAAGGTAGAACTCTTTTCTATTATGAATTTAAGGATATATTCAAGAACATATTAACCTGAAAAGTAAATAAATTATACAAACACGATGTCGTTACAATTTTTTTTTTTCGAAGAAGGATTATTTTAAATATGTAATGTATTGTATTGGACAAATATATATAAATTGGGATTGTGGTCAAAGTATAAACATTCTTATTCGGTATACGATAGAACTATAAGTACGAGTAATGTCTATAATTTTGTTATAAAATCTGTATCACTAAGCAATAAGGTACCTACTGAAGGAACATAGGTAGGTACTAATTAGATTTCCCTAATAGTTTTTTTCAAATTGGGACAACGTATACCTATTTATTATATACCTACAACAATACTATATACCTATTTAGGATAGATAGGTACACAATGATATGAAAAAATGAATGCGTATATTTTAATAGACTAAAACCCATTTATCTCCTCCTCAGGGAATGTTTACTAAGAACATCTCGAATCTTGTTTTTTTCGATTCATTAAAAACATAATAGGAATTATTTGATCTATATTTTTTTAGAATTTGACATGCTCCGCTACTTTTTAAAGTTTAAATAACCGCGCCATCAAATAGTATGAATTTTAATTGCAAAATTAAACTTACTATATTGGATTGATGTAAATGCATTCCGATAGATGGTGTTGGTCGTAAAGACAAATGTGATGATGAAATTGGGATGACCAAATAGTCTGTACGATAGCTCAGTGGCTTAGAGCACTTCCCCGGATTGGAAAAGACGCGGGTTCGATTCCCGCTCGTACAAAAAAATCTCTTTTTCCTTATTCACAAATAATTTGTACTTTAAATAATAGGAACATATAGGTACCTGCAGAAAACACCCAGATCTCGTAGGTACCATGTAAAACTAACAATTCTACAATGACCTCTATACACATAATATTAGTTGAAGTACACAGCACAACGCCTGTGTAACTGTAGAACCTCTTTGGTGAATTTTGTCAACACGTGCTAGTGTTTGACAAGCCATTAGAGCGAGGCCAAACATAGACGCTTGTTCATCAAGTTCAGTAAATGCTAAAGGAGTGTTATGCCTAAACAGTGGCTGATTTGCTTACTATGATCCTGAGCAAACTTAACATTCCGTTATATTAAGGACTACGTAAATGCAGTAATTGTTTATGAATGTGAAAAAGATAATTTTACTATGAGCGGGATTCGAACCCACGTCCCTTCCAACCCGGGGAAGTGCTCTAGACCACTAAGCCATAGTAGTGACCGAGAGCCATTCCCAATCTCCACATCACATTTGTCTTTACGACCCCACGCCACTGCGATGGCTTAACGGTCTAGAGTACTTCCCCGGATTGGAAAGGATGCGGGTTCGAATCCCGCTCGTCATAAAACTTTCTGTTTCCACATTCACGAATAATTTGTTCTAAAGTAGCTGAGCATGTCAAGTGCTAAAACACAGATCAAAATATGCAGTAATTGTCTTAGAATCTAGCAACACTATTTCAGGTAGATACGATTTACTGCATTAATAAAATAATTACTCCCCAAAAAAGTTTTAATGCACTTTTATTTATTTTAGTTCTATATCTATAAAGTATATTTAAGTAGCTACATTTATTGCTCTAGCGCAATTCAATCATAGATATACCCGAAAATTAACCGGAAATACCGAACATACTTAGGTATGTTTTAAGCCGTAAATATGGAGTAACAATATAAAATGAATTATTGCTTAGTGATTGGTCGGCATTTGAACTCTAAGAAGTCATTGGCGAAAAATATGAATACGCTGCATTGTAAACCAATATTTTATTATGCATATTATGCATTAAATTTCAATTCCAACAGAATTGCTCCAACATCGCAAGCGGTTAACATATATTAAAGATTTGCAAATTTTACACTGCGTAGTATAAATAAGGCTCTGTTCATATTTAAAGCGGCCATTCCAGCGCTTTCGCATCTTTCAGCGGCCACTTTGACAGTTCGTACGATGTACGTATTTGCTCACCACGACTCTCGATTACTCATACAAATATATTGCGTAAATAAACTGATGCATGAATTTTAATGGCATTTTAACGAGTCCATGTAACTTTGATAGTACAACGAGGTATCCACATCGTTGTGCGTAGTTATGACGTTAGACATTTTTTTATAAATTGCAAAATACCTGCTCTTGACTGCACAGATGTCGGAGTGGTTTAGATACCGGCCTCCTGCCCCAGTGTTGTGAGTTCGATTCCCACATAGGACAACTATTTCTGTGATCCACAAAAGGTTGTTCTGACGTTGAGTCTGGGTGTACTTTGTGTCCGTGAAATTGTATGTTTGTAAAGTGCCCCGCGATACAAGGATAATTCCTTAGTGCAGACTGTTGTCTGTTACAAAAAACTCATTACAGCTTGGACTTGGCCGATCATTATTGCAACAGTTACCATAGCAACGACTATAATTCCAATTTGGGTACTGTTATGCCTTATACAAACTAAGATACATTTTTGGCATAATGTTTTTGGCATAAGTCAACTAGCTTATGCCAAAAACCAGCACCCATGCACAGCATACCTATATTCCAGGTCAAATATGTCATCATTCAGCTCATAAATAATCTCTGTACAATAATAGTCACCCCATAGAATCCTTAATTTTTTCCGGGACAAAAAATAGTCTTGTTACCTCCCTCTCTGTTCTCTGGACTACTACGTCAAATTTCATGAGGACTGCGAGTAGACTTCGGAATATAAATACGTCACTGTACGGAACACTAAGATTCCATTAATTCCATAGGAACTATCGATTTTTCGGGGAGTAGCTTATGCCCTTTTGTGGTTTCTGGACTAAATGTATGATTTTGATACTACTTCATGCTGATTGGTTTAGAGTGATTTGCAAGCGTAAAAAACAAGAGTGCTTTCGCATTTATTACATTATAGTGAGGATAACGACTAGTAAGGTGCGTTAGTAGTCAATGCTAGGGTTGAAATACAGGACAAGGTTTATAACTCCTTGGAGAATCCTGAAGATCAGAAATAACCTAACCTTGAACCTAGCCAGAGTTTACTGGGCAGACTACAGATACAGTTCGCCTGGTAAACTTTGCCGGTCCCAAGCCCCGGGCAAATAGGGAGGACCTTTTATATGTATCATATTTATGTAATATAAATATCTCACAATAGTATATTCATATAGTCTCTTCCTTCCTTTCTGTCTTTGTATGTATCGAAGCCGGATTGTTGTGGGTGCGAAGACGGCTTCATATTCTTATCTATTCGTATAATACATATATATCTTTTTATTATATATTTATGTGCTCAGGGCAAGCACCGACCACAAGTATTGGCCCTTTTATTTAAGTAGTACATAAATTTATTAAGTCTATAAATGTACACAGCACCTACAGCTCCGGCCTACGCAGTGAGCACCGTACTGCGGGATGAAGGGATCCTGGGGCGC
Source organism: Leucoma salicis (assembly GCA_948253155.1). Lineage (NCBI taxonomy): Eukaryota > Metazoa > Arthropoda > Insecta > Lepidoptera > Erebidae > Leucoma > Leucoma salicis. Next base: position 12,275,649 of record OX411811.1, read on the forward strand.
TGAGCCAACCGGCGCTGGGGTTATGCGTCCGTGCGGCAACCTGTGCCAGGGGTGGGGAAACGGTCAGGTGTCCCGTCGGAGGGCCACCGGTTAGGGGCGTGGGGTCTGCGTATGACTCTCTTGGGGGTCGTACGTGGTGGGTGAAAGTCTTGCTGACGGTTTAAGTGAGGGTTGATCAGTTCGCCTGGGATAGGCCTTTTCGATCCCAGACGCCAGCCCGATCGAGCGCCCGATGACGCACTGTAAACCAGCCTCGCGCTCCTATATCTGACTGGTAATCCTAACGTCCGAATTTTTGAGAGTAGGACGTTCCCAGGTGTGGACTCCACGGAGGGTGGAAAGCCAGTCAGATGAAGACGCAATAACAATACACAGTATGGATAACACAAGGCCAAATATAACCTTGACAGGGGAGGAACCAACAAAAGTTGGGATGACCCCCACTACCAGCAGAAGCTCTGGACCATCTGGTTGAATGGGCTCCGGTATATCATGCGGTGCCCCTGATGTGGCTACAGCTGGGCAGTTCTTACCTGTGGGAGATAACTTGGGCATAAGTCACGGCACTCAACACCGTGCCTCTACCAACACTTTAGCATCGCGAGGTGCTAATGACGGCAAGGGCACGGGTGTAACCACCCGAGCTGTAAACACGCAGCCTCATGGCGCGGGCAACAGTAAGGGTGGTTTCAATCAGCATGCAGCTAGGACCGGCCCCTCGGGTAAACCAACCCAAGGTGGTAGAAAAGGCCCACAGTCTGCTAGCAGCACTCACCCCGCACCGAGCAGCTCAGCGCCTGTTGGCGCAGGCCTTAGGAGGGGAGTGAGTACCTTGCATCCTACCCTTACCCAAATAGGCTGTCCTAAGTCAAAAGACGAAGGCACTGGGAAGGGTAAAGCCAGTGCTGGAAACCCCTCAAAGGTTGTGAAGATACCAGCGTTGAGGGCATCCGAGACGGCGCCTCGTGAGGGCACACCTGCTCTCACAGAGGCAGCTGACGATGACAGTTTTCTCGACGACTGGATACTTCCGAAGCGCAAGCGCAAAAGGAAGAAAGCTGCTCGCAACCTGGAACCAGCCCGGAACCCTGACCAAAAGTTACGGCAACCGGGCTATACTAAGGCTGAACGCCGATTACGACACAAGCTCGCTGCTCGGGCAGAGAAATCGCTGGCCGAAGCCACTAATCGGGGAAACCCGAAAAGTGGTCAGCTCGCTTTTAGCACCGAGCGGGATGGGCGGATAGAGGCAGGCGGAAGCCAGCCAAAGTCTGCCGAACCACGGTCTGGAGCTAGAAGGGGGCCGCCTATGAAGAAAACGGCAAATAAGCCTGCTAAGGCCGCTCAGGCTACGGCTAAACGTGCTCTAAACGAGACGATCTCGCCGCGTGGAGAGCACAAACGGCCCAAGTTAGAGCAGCCAAAGCAGGCTGCTCGTAAGAGCTATGCCTGTGCGGTCAGCACGCCTCTAAACGTAGCAGTCACCTGTGAGCGCACGGGTATGCTGACCGCGACCATGGCTCAAACGGTCCACAAAGGGAATCAGTGGAAACTCCTTAGTAAGGGCTATTCTGTGGGAGCTAAGGACACTGGGCCAGTCTTCAAAGGAAGACCTATACATGCGGACGGTGTCCTTAAATTATGGTGCGGAAATGAGCACACCCTGCGATGGCTAGAGAGAACGGTGTCGGAACTAGAGATGCCGAAAGACGTCACTCTAGTCGTCAAAAGCCAAGCGGCAATACCACAAAAGATCAAGTGTGGTATTGTCATCCCTGACGAATTTGGGCTGATCCTAAATTCAAAGTACATAGGGCGTACAATTGCTTACCAAAACCAGTGGATGAATGTGAGCAAGTGGACGCTTTACAGCGACGAAAAGCAGGAGAGCAAGAAACTGTGGTTCGTCGTGGTCGCCATACCGGAGGATCAAATCCCGGCCATTCTGGACGCGGGCCGTCACCTAACCTTTACGCTGAGTGCGGTCTACGTCAAGTTCCAGGGCCGGAATGGTAGTTACGCTGAGGTACCCCCAGGCTGGGACCCGGTGACCCGCACCAACAACAGTGAACTGTTGGAGCGGGAAACACCGGAGAAAACGCAGCCAGAAACGGAGGTGGCCATAGCTACCTCAACTAGCAACCCTGCGAACAGCGAGATGACGCCCAATTTAGTGGAAGCCGTCGTCATTAACGCTGACTCCGAAGAAGAGCACTCCCTGGCTGGGGAGTCGGGGGACATGCTTCTGTCACCGGCTCCCGGCAAAGATGGGGGAGCCTCCGAAGAGTCCAGCGACCTGATGGCAGGGTTAAGGCTTGGAGAGGACGACGAGGGCATGATTGCTGATGGCGTCCCCTTCGTCGATCCTTAATGTTCTCCAAGTCAACCTCCACCACAGTCAAACCGCAACGGCTCAGCTGCGGAAGTGGTTGGAGGTACAAACGGCGGCCATTGCCTTTATCCAGGAGCCGTGGGTAAGGGCAGGCCATATCCAAGGTCTCTCAAATATTTGAGGTAAGGTCTTACTTTTCATGGATCATGATCACCCCAGATCGTGCATTTTTGTAACTAACAACGTGAGAGCACAGTTACTAACGGAGGTAAGGTCTTACTTTTCACGGATCATGATCACCTCAGATCGTGCATCTTTGTAACTAACAACGTGAGAGCACAGTTACTAACAGACTTCTGTTGCACAGACATAACTGCGATAAAGCTGTCTCTCCAACCAGCAGCCATGGATGGACACATGTTCTTCGCCTCGGCATACATGCCTGAGAGCGAGGATCTACCATCGCACGACCTCACCAGATTTCTTTTCTCTACTAACCTATCTCTGGTAAACATAGGTTCTGAACCAACTTTCGTCACGCGGCGAAGTAGGACGATTATTGGCCTAACGCTGGCATCGGAGACGGCAGCGGATAACATCATGAACTGGCACGTCTTGGAAGAGGCATCGTGCTTGGATCATAGATGGATCCGTTTCGATATTCGAGCCCAAACACTCCCAAAACCTAAAAGATGGAACCCTCGCAAAACCGATAGAGTAAAATTTTTAAGGTCTCGGCTCTTCATCTAGTGGTCAGTAGGATCGAAGAGGCAATAGAGCAAAAAGGCTCTTGTCTAGGTACCTTCATAGACATTGAGGGCACCTTCGATAGGACCAATTTCTCCAGCATATGTACAGCCCTATCTAAACATGGGGCACATCCCGTACTGATTGACTGGACAAGAAACATGCTTAGCAAAAGAGTGGTCCGACTAGAAGGAGAGGAAAAAATGGCAATGATAGCCAAAGGCTGTCCACAAGAGGGGGTCCTCTCACCCCTGCTGTGGAATATAGTTATAAATGATCTGATCACCAAACTCAATGCTAAGCACAAATACACGATAGGTTATGCGGACGACCTTGCAATCTTGATCTCAGGTAAGGTAACCGATACCATCTGCAACTTAACTCAACAAGCGCTAAGGACAGTAGAAACTTGGTGTGGTGAATACGAACTAACGGTAAACCCCACTAAGACCGGGCTAATAATGTTCACGAGAAAGCGAAACCCTAGGAAACTACAGCCTTCCTAAACTATTCGGTACGGAACTACAACTATCAAATGAGGTCAAAAATTTAGGCCTTACACTTGATAGCAAATTAAATTGGAGTAGCCACTTAGACAATAACATAAATCAGGTAAGCATAACCTTCTGGCAATGCCGGAGAATGATTGGGAAAAAATGGGGTCTGAACCCAAAGATCATTCTATGGTTATACACCACAATCATACGCCCCATGCTCACTTATGGTGCTGTAGGCTGGTGGCCTAGGACCAGACTGAGCACAGCAACAAATAAACCACAGCGCGTACAACGGTTAGCTTGCACGGCAATGACAGGTTGCATGAGAACAACTCCCACAGCGGCAATGGAGGCCATGCTAAATCTACCACCGCTCTCACTATACAGACAGCAGGAAGCAGCTTTAGCATCTCTACGACTCAAAACCTTAGGTTTATGGAGGTACTGTAAGACACAGCATACGGCCTTACTTGAAGAGCTCACCGAGGAGTCCCTATCATCACAGCGGTAAGTGACCGTATACCAAAACAATTTATGTTTGATAAAAAATACAAGATCCAACTAACTGTATGAAGACGGACACTGTGAGGGACTAAGGCCCAGCGAGCTCCGTATCTTCACAGATGGATCAAAAACAGGTACAGGCACTGGAGCCGGAGTCTTCTCAGAAGATCACAATGTACATATAGCTACGCCACTAGGTAGGCATAACACGGTATTCCAGGCAGAATGTTTGGGTATCACCCTAGCAGCATCTGCAATCACATCCAGAGAGATAAAGGGTAAGAATCTCCGAATACTGTCAGACAGTATGGCAGTGCTCCAGGCGCTGAACAGCCATACGGTCACATCTGGACTCATACACGAATGCCACCAAAGACTAAATCAGGTAGGCAACTTCAATAACATAACCCTACAATGGATCAAGGGACACAGTGGCTCCAGAGGCAATGATGCAGCAGATGAGCTGGCTAGAAGAGGTTCTGACATGGCTGCTGTCGGACCGGAATCCATCATAGCTTTGCCCTTTACCAAACTTCGGACTCTGGTAAGGGAAAGAACTAGGGACCATCATCAACTCTATTGGTCGAGTCACGGTGAGTGTAGACAGGCCAAGGAAGCACTGCCGCTGTTAGACAGCCTAATCACTAAACAGTTACTTCGGCTAACTAAGCAGCAACTGCGGATAGTCACGGCAGCTATCACTGGTCACGGATCCTTTAACAAACATTTATTTGTCTTAGGAATCACAGACAGCGCACTTTGCAAAGCGTGCCTGCAAGAGGAGAAGATGGCGGTCCATGTGTTGCAGCACTGTGCGGAAGTCACCACATACAGGACCAAATACTTCGGGAGCTCAAGTTCTCTCCGGGAGATCACCAGCAACATCAAGGGGCTGTTGGCGTTCTTCCGGGAGCTGGAGTGGATCGAGTGAAGGTTTCACACCCACCCACACGCAAAACACGCGCTCAGACGTGGAGTTGCGGAGAACAGCCCGCCGAACCAATACCAATACCAAGGTCAGAAATAGCTCTGTCGAATAGCAAGACAGTAAACACAAGGGATCTAGCCCATGTGAAATGTATAAAATACTAGCCTTTGCCCGCTACTCCGCCGCAGCTAAAAGTTAATTTTTTGGTTATATCTCAGGCTTCCGATATAGTAGCGGGATAAAATGTATAGGTAAGTACCCTTTTTTAAATCTAATCAGGAGCTATCAAATAAAAAAGTTGCACCAAAACCAGTTCAGTAGTTTTCGCGTGATGCGCAAACAAACAAACAGACAAACCAACAAGCAGACAGATAAAAAATAAAAAATAAATGTTTTGTGTTCAGCATATATAGCCTAATACAGTCATTTTTTCAAATATCTTAAATTTAGAGACATAGCTCTGTTACAGCTTTATAATAGTATAGATGAGACTGGAAAGGTACTGACGAATAATGATAAAATAAAAAACGATAGAAGACATATTTTAAGTAATTAATGCTTGAACAGGATGTTCAGATTACAGTACTAGAACATATAGATATAGGTACCTATGAACATAGAATTGATAAGACAGGATAGTTTGGATGAGGTTAAAAATGGCTATACGAAGTATGACAAATGGAGAGGTGGTTGGGTCAGATGAGATACCATTTTCCGTTTCTGTCCCTATGACTATTGATGGAGTCACATTATTGGCCTGTGCCAACATTGAGTAACTTTGTTTCCTCATCCAAGGAGATGGTGAAGTTAACCGTGACATAGAACATAGGATAGGATTAACATAGTATAGATGAAAGGCTATAAAGACGAACAGCGACAGTCGATTGCCTCTTAAATTAAAAGGGCAAAATTTATAAATGGAAAATGTATAAACCAACGTGTCCTGTCTTCGCGTATGGCTCGAAATATTGGGCCATTAAGGAGGTGAAAGACGATTGCATGCTATTGAAATGAGCACACTGAGATGGATGTTTAGAGAATAGAGATTACATAAGGAATAGCCTGAAAGTTGTACGTATACCAATGATGAAGAAAATGAGAGGACATCGCCTGTTTTTGTAGTCTGATGGTGGAGATTCCGGGATAGGATGACTGAAGAAAAGACGTGTGGATTGTGTGAAGAATGATTAGTGCAAGAAGAATGTTAATGTTGAAATGACGAGTAAATTATAGGTATGAATGGAAGAAATATATATACTGCGCTGACCTAAATAATTTGATAAGGGCAAGCGAATGATGATGACGAGGACTAATAAGGATAAGTAGAGATTCCAAAAACATAGAATTTTCTTTCTCGAGACAAAGGTCCAGCTTTGAAATAAAAAAAAATATAGCACTCCTCAAATTAAATTAAATCATGTAAAAATTTTACTCAATATTTAAGTAGCACACAGGAAGGACACAAACGGATAATATAGAACATACATAAGTTATTATATATTATCAATGCAAATGTTTGTTACGCTTTCACCCCATAACTACGGACCAATCTTCATGAAATTTTGCATTCATATAGTCTGCAGCCCAGAAAAGGACATAGGTAATTTTCATCCCGGAAATTATGAGTGGTTCCCATGGGATAGCTATGTTTACATAGAGATAACGTATCGGAGAGTCATGTATACATATTCTGACGGCCGCCAGGAAGGATTCACGGGCATAGTGTTGTATAATATACAGATAAGTTACAAGATATCACCTTTCTAGAATACTAAAGCGTAGTTGTAATTTTTCGTACCTAAACACATATAATATTATTTAATTTTTTTAATACAGCACTTTACAAAAATACAATTGACGGACATAAAGTGCATCCAGGCCCAGGACAATAATTTATGGATCACACAAAGAATGGTGCTGTTTGGGAATCGAACCCATAACACTCGATACAGGAGCTCGCTATCTAAATCAGTCCGTTATCTGTGCAGTATTTTTATGTTTTACTAGCTGACCCAGCGAACTTCGTAAAGCCATATATGTTTTTTTCGTGAATATTTTCTAAAATCCTGAAAGAGTGTATAGTATACCACATACTATTTATCCCGCCTCGGCCCGCCTCGGCTTCACACGGGTGGTGTACAGTCGCGGACTAAGGAAATGTAACATTCCCGGTAAATTTAAATCAGTCTGATATCAATAATTCCAGACACGTCTGATGTATCGAAAGTAACTCATTCACTCACTCACTTTTCATATATTATGAGATTTAAAAAAATGATTATACGGTTTTTTTAATTTTCTTTATACAAATCTTGTCCTGACAATAACGAACACAACAAAAATAGAACTATCCAATTTGGTGCAGTCGTTCGGAAGGGCTTTTAGAATTGCCCCACCCCTCTCTACCCACGGTAGTCGTAAGAACCGACTGAGGGAATACCGGGGGAGTGGGCAGCAGCACTCCCTCGAGTATTAACAACATCCACTGCGATCGCCAACCCGCCTGCCAAGCGTGGCAATTACGGCACTATTCCCCATGACGAGACCGTTCGCTGTGGCGTTCTCTTGGGGAGGCCTATGTCCAGCAGTGGACGTTGAAAGGCTGATGGATGGATGGATGGTTCGGAAGTTAGGTGCGTACATACATTTCATCGTTTCATTTTTTTTATTGCATGTAGTGGCAGATGCGCCACGGCCCATCTGATTGTAAATGGTAACCGTTGCTCATGGACTCATGAATGATATGAAAGAATAAACGGCTATCTCCTGCTACCGCTAAAACGCAACGATGTGCTTCATGGCTCCATCTCCCATGTGACCACACGGGAGATGGTGGTACCAACCCACTCGGGCCCGATACCAAGTGAGTGCTCCCACTTGGTATCCAGCCCTACCACCAGTCATGCAATGGATGATAATTGCTTACTTCCCTTAGTCTCTTCACACAACACCCGTGGTAAAGAATGGGGTGGTGAGACTTGTACTCTTAGTCCGTCACCACACGTACAAAATCAATCGACGGGCCTCGTGGCGTAGTCGGTAGTGTAACCGACTTCCGTGCACGAGGTCGTGGGTTCGATTCCCACTCAGGACAATTATTTGTGTGATGAACACAGATATTTGTACTGCGTCTGGGTGTTATCTATCTATTATAATATATGTATGTATTTACAAAAAAAAAAGTACCCATAGCATAAGCGTTAAGCTTAGTTTGGGACCAGAGGACGTTGTGTTAAAAATGTTCGTGAATATTTATTTATTTATTTTAAATCATTTTCATTTATATAGATAGTTCAATATATCTTTTGATGTGTATAAATTATTAATTATAAAACATAATTATTATTATATTGATGTCCTAGTTATCCTAATTTAAACACAATAAAATAAATATGTGTAAATTAAATGCCTAATAATTAGTTTGTTATTTTCTTTTGTTTGATGATAGACTAGGAATAGGCAGAAACTATAATATAGTTTAATAATTGATTCTATTTCATAGGTCTTAGGAAATGTCTAAGTAAGAAAGGTTAGGCAGCTAGAATTATACCCAAAACAAGGAAATGTCCAAAACTTTGCAACCTTTCAAATTAAAACTCATAAATATACCCATATTTGTAATAATGTGACTGCACAGATGGTGGAGTGGTTTAGATACTGGCCTCCCGCTCGAGTATTGTGGGTTTGATTCCCACACAGGACAACTCTTTGTGTGATCTATAAACGGTTGTTCTGAGTCTGGGTGTACTTTGTGTTCGTGAAATTATAATAACAGTCCCCCGCAATACAAGGATTTTGAAGGTCTATTACTTCGCGCGTTGTCTTTAAAAAACATATTCAAAATGTTTTTTTTTTATTGCATGTATGTGCAGGCTAGCCACGGTCCATCTGATGGTAAATGGTAACCGTCGCCCATGGACTCGACTATACCGAGAGTATTGTCAAGCCGCTGCTCACCAACTCATTTCACAGATATGAACTAAAATATAAACGGCTATCTCCTGCTACAGCCAAAACGCAACGATGTGCTTCATGGCCGGTCACACGGGAGATGGTGGTACCAACCCGCTCGGGCCCGATACCAAGTGAGTACTCCCACTTGATACCCTGCCCTACCACCAGTCACGCAATGGATGATAATTGCTTACTTCCCTTAGTCGCCTCATACGACACCCGTGGGAAAGAATGGGGTGGTGACACTTGTATTCTTAGTCCGTCACCACACGGACAATATGTTCTCTTTGTAACTACATTCTGGCCCATGCTGCAGTTGTTATATGCTTGTAACACAGGTATTGAAAGCATAAACATTTTCTTTAAAGCAGGAAAAATTAGTGACGTTTGAAAGAACAATATGACACGTTTACGCGTGTAGGTATATAACATTTATAATATGCAGTTTGTGATTGAAAAATCAAAACGTCTAGTGATGAAGAGGATTTAACTAGTTGCTCAATTTACAGTTGCAGCGATACTTTAAATAAATAGGTTACTGTGTTATTCGTCGGCATCAAACACAAAATTACTACGCCACTAGCAATGCAATCTTTTAAGCCGATTTTTATTGCCAGACGTGGGCTAAAGTCGTAGACACGCCTAATGGGTCACTTGGACGTCTCGTGATACCACAGTCTGTCACAATATACCTATATGTTAATCAATGCCTTTTATTGACATAGTTATTTTTAAAAAAAGACAACACCTTTTTTTTTGTTAAGGCGGGAAAAAATGTTCTTATCCGCACACACCGTCGTTCGGGGCAACGAACAGCGTAGGGCCCTCACCCACTAAAGAAACTTGCCGTGTGCCCTCTCTCCGCCTTTATTGGCGGGCCACCGGAACCATATTACATTCCTTCAGTGGTAGACAACACCCGGCTTAAGGAATAATCTTTGTATCCTTAATCAGAACAACTATTTAGGATCACACAAAAGATTGTCCTGTGTGGAAATCAAACTTACAGCATTCAGCACGGGAGGTCGGTATCTAAACCATTTCGCCACCTGTACCTAATCGTTGCGCCCCTAAAAAGAAAACCCCCCGTACATATGCAATTCCTGTGTATATTAACCTAAACTTTTAAGTGGTTTTTTTTTTACCTGATATACTACAACCCTGAAGTGTAATGAGTGTACTTGGAGCGTTTATTCAAGTATGTGAATATAAGTATAATATGAATAACACAAATTCTCGTCCCGTGCGAGGAATGAACCCGCAACTCATGGCGCCATCGGCGTTGTTAAATGTTTTATATCAACATTTTCACTAAATATTTTATGTATTACATTGTTTATAAACTTTCCTTTGAAATATTTGTGATATAATATCTTGACTATAGGTATAGGCTATTAACGATAAAGCAATTACAAAAACCTATGTTCTTTTTCACATCGAACTTACATCCTGGACGATGGTACCTGGCCATCTCTTCATATGCTACCTATATATCTCTATATATTGCGTCACTAAAAATTACTATGAAACCATTCGATCGACGCGGTTGCAAACAGTTGCTACTTCTATAAACACTCAATTGTAAACAATTTAATCGGCTCTTAATGTCGGGAAATAATTTCCTTCACTAACATTTTTGTTCGGATTAAAAGTAGAAACTGTATAATAAACAAAATAGTTCCATCTTATACAATTACCAGACTAAATATTAGTAAAACGTACGATAACAACAACAATGACGTAAAAAGATATCATGAAAACTAGTTAGTAGGTAGTTGGAAAAAAGAGCAATATAACAAAACGAGAAATCGTTAACGCATATCAGCGCAATAAAGCCCTATTTAGCTTTGTCCTAATGCGTAATATTACAAGTGAGGCACATCACAAGACAGAAACCCCCAACAATAAGTTTCCCGTAAGCTATCTTTATGTTTATGTCACAAAGCTTCGTGAATGACAACGCACGATGCAGATGCAGAATACCTTGCACACCAACTTTTATGACGGCTATATATTCACCAAAACTGACATATTGTAAAGAATTCATCATTCATCCATTAGTCACAGAGTCAAAATATTTGTTAACAAAGCCTGCATAATTGCAGTTCTACAATCGGAACACTCGCTACGAAGCTACCGTAACACCCGCAATTTGTCCCCATTGTTCCACGCGCGTAATGTTTACGCCGGCGATTGTGCCTGGCCGCGCACTAAGAGGCTGTTTTGAAAACAGCGGACACTTCATGAAATCCATTGTTTTGTAAGACAACTCTCCACGACAATAACGGAATTAATATTATAGCACACTCCGGTAAACACTCGAAAATATAATATCTGAGTCGCTGCTAAGTCCAGAAACGCGCAACTTAAACATGGAACAAATATTGTGGAAACTCACCTGTGTCATAAGACGATCGGCCCCCGTTCCTTCATCGTCCCTAAAGTCGATGTCTGGATTATAATTGGGCACTAGGTCTTTGAATCTCTCGTCGTCTCTGCTGATGCGACCCTCGGGAGGACCGCTGGCAGTGTTCTTGTTCTCGCTTATATTCGGATCATGCTGGCCGAAAACGAGAGGCGTGATGCGGCGTGCGCCCTGACGGCGGGTGTAGCCACGGCTCGGGCCGCAAGCCGCCGCCGCGCTCAGCCACAGTAGCACCAGCGACAGCCTCATCTCGCAGACATCACTCCACACGCGCTCGACGCACGACCAACGCGCGCCGCGATCTGAGCGACACTGAGAGCCGGCTGCCACAGCCCGGTCTGACCGCCTGTCAACCACCGAGCCCGGCTTGCAACCCTTGATGCCGCCCGGGTCGTCGAAAACGCCTTTGCCGCCCGAGACCCACCACTTCTGAACACGCCGCTTGGTACCCGCTGTGCGTTGCATTTTCCCATCTCGTTTTCAACTTTAGTAAAACACAATTGTTACCTAAAATCCATTGTCAACTTTCTACCAGATTTTCTTGCTGCGATAATATTGTCCGTCTGTCAATTTTGTAAGTATCTACAACTCCATATACCACCTTTAAAAAAAAAGTGATACACAGAAGAATATATAAGAATATTATGCTGAGAATTTTGATGGAGGTTTTCGTTATTAAATTCATATTTTTTCAGGGAAGGTTTTAGTGTATCTTAGGATCTAATCAACCTCCTCACTTAGGTATACATAATATAACTCTTCATTAAAGTAACCGCCTTTCATGAATAGTTTTTACCCTAAAAATAATAATTAATTAAAAATAATAATTAAATAATATTTTAAACACAAATTAAAATTTTATGTTTGATTTTTATCACTAACCGACAATATAGGTTATGGATAGTAAGCCTTAAAATTAAATCATCGTTAATTAACCCTCAACTTTAATAGGTTTTGTTTTTGTTACCTATGATAAAAAAGTCATAAGTATAAAGTTCTAAGTAGGTATATAGATGTCATTAAGTAACAGCCATTTGACTGGTCAGAAGCAATCCAATTTCAAAGATATATTTTGGTATTAAAACTGTTATATTATAAACTAGATCCTACCCGCGACACCGTCCGCTTGAGCTTCCTTACTAATATTATAAAATGATTTTATTTGTTTGTTACACCTTTACGCTGTAACTACTGAAACTTTCTAGAGCCCAGAAAAGGACATAGGCTACTTTTCATTGTGAAAAGAATTATATTTCCCTTGGAATAGCTATTTTTACATAGAGATAATTAGTGTGCCGTATAGTGATGTATTTATATACTGGAGTCCACATAGAGGGAGTCGCGGACACAATCCATTCAATACATAAATACGTCACTATACGTCACAATAATGTTCTTTATGCAAAAAATGCTATACCACAGGAACTATCCTTATTATCCATGTATCCATATTTCCGGGATAAAAAGCGTATATCGTTGTCTGAGTTCTGAACTATATTTATGTTATATTTTATGATGGTTGGTTAAGTAGTTATGGCGTAAGAGTGTGATAAACAACCAAACGCACTTTCGCATACCTATTTAATATTAGTAAGGATTAAACTTGTCAGCACTCTTATTTACAGCTTACTACTATTCCAAATTGGCAAATTCACATAATTTTACTTTATACAACAAATTATTTGTGAAAGTGGAAAAAGAGATTTTTTCTGCAAGCAGGATTCGAACCTACGTCCCTTCCAATCCGGGGAAGTGTTCTAAACCGCTTAGCTATTGCAGACAGCTAACGCTGACACCCAAACTCCAATCATAATTTGACTTGTCTGTACTCGTTATTAAATGGGTTGGTGGCACTTTAGTCCATCCAGTCCAGTGGTAGTGTTCGGTACCAAACCACTGAAGGAATGTAATATAGTTCCGGTGGCCCGCCAATAAAGGCGGAGAGAAGGCACACGGCGGGTTTCTTTAGTGGGTGAGGGCCTCACCCTGTTCGTTGCCCCCGAACGACGGGGTGTGTGGTTAGGAACATCTTTTCCCGCCTTAACAAAAAGAAAAATACTCTGTTGTTATCAGGCTCGAACGGGACGGTAACACTGTCTTGCGTATTTCTGACTGTGTGTGAAGCACCTCGGTTTATTGTAGCAGGAGAACGCCGCACATTCATTCATATCATATCCCACCCGTAAATTCAAATGTTGAGCAATGGCTTGGCAGTAGGTACTCTTAGTATTGTTGACTCCATGGTCACCACTTACCATCAAATGGACTGTGGCCCTTTTGCCACAATAAGCAATATTCAAAAAATACGTAGTAGGTATTTTGAAAAACTGAGATGGCGGAGTAGTTTAAATACCGGCCTCCCGCCCGAGTGTTGTGAGTTCGATTCCCACACAGGACAATTATTTGTTGTTTTTTTTTTATTGCATGTAATGGCAGACGAGCCACGACCCATCTGATGGTACTTAAATGGTAACCGTCGCTCATGGACTCAACTATACCGAGACTATTGTCAAGCCGCTGCTCAGCATTTCATTTCGCAGATATGAAATGAAAGAATAAACGGCTATCTCCTGCTACAGCCAAAACGCAACGATGTGCTTCATGGCCGGTCAGACGGGAGATGGTAGTACTAACCCGCTCGGGCCATACGACAGAGACATTAGTCGCCTCATACGACACCCGTGGGAAAGAATGGGGCGGTGACAATTGTATTCTTAGGTGACGACCACACGGACAAATTGTGTGATTAATACAGATATTTGTACTGCGTCTGCGTGTTTCCTATCTATTACCTATATGTATTTATTTACAAAAAAAAAAAGTAATATAATGTATTATATCCGTAATCTGGTACCCATACCACAAGCGTTAAGCTTAGTTTGGGACCAGAGGACGTTATGTGAAATATCCGTGAATATTTATATTTATTAAATATAAGTTCTATATGAGTTGTTCAATAGAACTTATCTTATTGTTAGACAAAGACCTACATTAAAAGATACAAAAGTAGGTACCTCTCATAAATACCTATTTTTATTGCTGAAGGTGGCAGACGAACCATGGCCTACCTGATGGTAAGTGGTATCCGCCGCTCATGGACTCAGCAATAGTAAGGATACTACCAAGCCGCTGCTCACCTTTCATTTATCAGTTGGAAAAATGGGTAGGCAAGGTACAGTAGGTATTGAGAGTGGAAAAGAACACTTTACCGAACCTAAAATCAGTAGATCTTACCGTTTTGTTAGTAGTGCTACGTTATGGCGGTACGGTAGTCAGCGATTTGGCTGTGCTCCTGGCATTGTAAAATACCTAAGTAGGTATATACAGACATTTTATTAAAAAAATTAAAACCTTATTTCAGACTAGTAGTTACACAAAAACGATATCATTGTAAATAAGTATCAAGTCGAAATATAATATCATCTATTGTCAATATACATTTACTGCTCACAATAGTTAAAGCTTGTACCTAAATTAATGTGACTCTGTAGGTATCTATATAGATAATCCGCAACACGACACTAACAATGGCTTGCAATCATCTCTTTATTACAGTATTATTAACTCAAGGAGATATCGGTGATAGTCTCGTATTAGCTCAGCGCTCACTGATCAAGGATTAATTGTTTAGCTTACCCATAAATTGCTAAGCATCTATTGAGTCGAAAGTACGATGGAAATGATACATATACTCATATTAATTACAGAGCGTAGTATTTGTAACGCTTTACAAACAAATAGGGTGTTTCTCAAATTACTTAAGAATACTCTAATATAGGTCACTCAGTGTAAAATGAAATCTATTATATATAATTCCAGTGTCACGATGTTTGTCCGGGATGAACATCGAAACTACTGAACCGATTTTAACTTTTCTTTTTTTTAAATGTGTGTTTTGTCCCAACTTAAGAGATAGGGTAGGTACTTTATATCTCAATTTCTAATTGCAATATTTATACATGAAAAAATATATGGCGGTACGAAGTTCGCCGGGCCAGCTAGTGTCCTATAAATTTGAATGTAACGGACGTCTAAATGTAAAAGGAATAAGACAATATGTCACTAACGTCACCACCCCACTTAATCCCACGAATGACACATAAATATAAAAGACTTGATTCTACCCGCGTATTGTCCGGAGACTTCAGAAGTGGGTCAAGTAATATCAATACGAATACATCACTTTCGGGAAACCAAATTATGAGTACGAGTAGTATATATCTATGCAAAATACAGTATCCCACAGGAAGCATCTATTTATGGGATAAAAAATAATATTGAATAAAAATTAACTTATGTCCTTTAGAGACTAGTATTTATACAAAATTTGTTGATGATCGATCGATAAATTGAAAGTGTTACAAATAAACAAATGCACTTTCCCATTTATAATATTAATGAGGATAAGTTCTGTCTAGAGCGCCTGGAGAATAGATCCAGGCAGTGTTGCCAACCTTACAGTTTTAACTGTAGATCTACAGTTTTTCGGAAATTCTCTCAGTTATCAGTTTAGGCCTCGAAATCTACAGTTTTTTAATGTAAGATGTTAGCGCCATCTATTTTATTAGTCCGTACACACAGTACCGCTACGGTAGAACGTTAATGTTATGAAAACGATATTAAGAAATACTTTCTACAACCACAATAAAAGGTACCTGGCACACAGTCAGAAATTAAATATTGTTTCGAGTTCAATGTGATAAATTACCATTTCAAAAATGTACGATTTCAACATAAGTAAAGATGAAACGGAAAATCAAGAAGACTTACAAATTGAAAATGAAATAGTAGCAAGTGATACTATGTAACAAAAAATAAGTACTTCGGTAATTACTTGTTCTTTCTTGTTTTTAATGCCCTCCTTATAATGTATTCTATTTATTACTATCATATTATATAATATAAAGATAAAGATGTAGATTGACTGTTTATTATTTTGATATTTACAGTTTTCTACAGTTTTTTTGAAGCATATAATATCCAGTTTTGCTCTATGCTGGGGTAGGCAACACTGGATCCAGGATACAGTATCTAAAATCCTCGAAACTATTTTCATCCATTTATGTGTAGCTATATCAAACCCTAACATATTTACGAGTATATATTATATATAGTAGATACTTGTTGTTTGTTTTACATAAGGAATAGCCAATTTAGGACAATACGTCCTAACGTTCACTATGAACTGCTGTTAGTATAATAAAATTCACAATCCGTATAATGAAATCATAAGCAAAAACAAGCCCTATTTCTTTTCGACGTCTTCCTTATTTGTTCTTTCTGTATGGCGCCTTCTAAGTGAAGTATTGCTTAATAAAAACCATCTATCTTTAGGTAACTATTTTATTATATAGGTAACTAGATTGTGCCCACAACTTCTTCTGCATGTGTTTCAGTATATAAATACGTCATGGCTACGGCACACTAATTAGGCATATCTATGCAAAAACTATATGGTTGTCTGTCAAGTCGGTTCACGGACGATAATTTTACGTGATAACGTCATATATGTTTTCTGAGAGTTTCACAAACAATGCATCGGTGGCCATCTTAAGAACCGCAGATGAACCACGTAGTCAAATTACTTTAAATACCGCCACCTATTTTTATGATTTAGCAATTCTCGCCATCTTACGAACCGCAGATGAACCATGTAGTCAGATTACTTTAAATACCGCCATTTGAATGATTTAGCAACTCTGGGCGGAACGTGACAATTTATAAGACGTTATCACGTCAAAAATAGCTTGCTTAGGAAGTATCCATTTTCGAGGTAAAAAGTAGCCTCTAGCCTGGGCTCCAGACCGTCCATCCATCCATCCATGTAATCAAAAATTTCATGATTATTCCTTCAATAGTCACAGCGTGAACACGTAGGTAACAAACAAACGAACTTACTTTTGCATTTATAATATTAACACTAGCCTAATAAGTAGCTAATTTTTAGTTTATATTTCAGATTCCTATTGTAGTAGAGAGAAAAAACATACCAGTTTTTAAGCTATCCAATAAAAAGAGTTACATCAAAATCAGTGGTTTTTACGTTATGTGCGAACAAACACGCAAAAAAGAGACAAAGCATCTAAAAAAATTATTCTATTTAGATATTTTTATATGTATATATTTTTAGCATTTGACATGCTTAGCACTATACATTAAACACAAAGTGAAAAATGTGAAATCGAAAATAACAGTCAGGAGCAATATTTAAATGGTTTGCGTCATTATTAGGTAAAATCTTAAGTGTAAAATTAAGTTTACCTGGTCGGTATAATGTATGAAAATACTTCCGACAGATGACGCAGGCGTCACCCAAAGACGTTAAGTATGATGTGTTATCGAAATTAGCAGTCAGGAGCAATTGTCAGGATGGCTGAATTGGTAAAGCATCTGGACGGTATCCAGAAGATGCAGGTTCAAATCCTGCTCCTGACTGTTATTTTCGATTTCACATTTTTCACTTTGTGTTTAATGTATAGTGCTAAGCATGTCAAATGCTAAAAATATATATATAAAAATATCTAAATATTTAAATGGTTTGCGTCATTATTAGGTAAAATCTTAATTGTAAAATTAAGTTTACCTGGTCGGTATAATGTATGAAAATACTTCCGACAGATGACGCAGGCGTCACCCAAAGACGTTAAGTATGATGTGTTATCGAAATTAGCAGTCAGGAGCAATTGTCAGGATGGCTGAATTGGTAAAGCATCTGGACGGTATCCAGAAGATGCAGGTTCAAATCCTGCTCCTGACTGTTATTTTCGATTTCACATTTTTCACTTTGTGTTTAAAATTATTCTGTTACACAATAGCCTACATACAGTTATTTTTTCTCAAATATCTTTAATGTACAAACATGCTCGTGGCCGTGTGGGGCCGGCTTTAGAATTGTCCCACCCCTCTCTACCCACGTCCCGTCATGGGGGATAATGCCGTAATCGCCACGCTAGGCAGGTGGGTTGGCGATCGCAGTGGATGTTGTTAATACTCGAGGGAGTGCTGCTCTTAGTCGACTTTTACGACTCCCGTGGGTAGAGAGGGGTGGGGCAATTCTAAAGCCGGCCCCACACGGCCTAGTGTTATACTATTGCGTCCTATTTTGGGCTACGCGCTTCACCTCGGACCAGGTCCGCCCGATTGTCTTCATTTTCGACTTCACCAAACATAGCCAGGTATGTTTGGGACGCCCACGTTTCCTGGCCACAGTTCTTTTCAGCTCATAAAATTTCCAGTATCTGTCGTAGGCATTATGAAGGCTTGGGTCTGCTGTGTGATGTTGTTCTTTACCTTTCATGTCTCGCACCCATATAACAGAACCGTTTTTACGTTCGTGCGAAAGATTTTTAATTTCACTCTCCGTGTAAGCTTCCTGGACTGCCATATGGGTCAGTTGCGCGAAGGTCGCATCACTCTATAGTATCTCTATTTAAGCTATTCTATGGAGACCATTTGTTTTTCCGGGATAAAAAGTCCGGCGCTCTGTCTCGCTATACGAAACACAAGTTTTACACTGATCTTCTAAAAAAAAATAATAATAAATATTCACGGACATTTCACACAACGTCCTCTGGTCCCAAACTAAGCTATGGGTACCAGATTACGGATATAATACATAATATATGTTACTTTTTTTTTAAATGCATACTTACATATAATAGGTAGAAAACACCCAGACGCAGTACAAATATCTGTTGTTCATCACACAAATATTGTCCTGAGTGGAAATCGAACCCACGACCTCGTGCACGGAAGTCGGTTACATTACGGACTACGCCACGAGGCTCGCCAGAAAGTGGTACTTCCCCGATAGAGCCGCCCCATTCACGTGAGACATGCAAGGTTCAGTAGTTAGGTCATGAAAGCGTAACAAACTCACTTTCGTATTTATAATATTAGTCAGGATTGCACACTGGCCAATAGGCACATAACTAAATGTGTTATAAAAAATAGCGATATTTTTTTCTCAAACGTAATCACTAACTTGTTATCCAAAGATATCTAGCTTACACACACAAACGTGTAGCATGCTTTCAAGGGTATACTCGTATATGTTTTTACGACTGAAATTATTCAACTTAGTATCGTTTACTCATCAAGATAGATTAATTAAATTCCTCAATTCGCCAGACCAAGAAACAATTGATGTATTTAAGTACAGTTTCAGTACTAGTACCAGTGGCGTAACTATAGGGTGGCAGGGCATGCAAAATGCCACAGGCCCCGCAACCCAAGAGGCAAGCTCAGAATTAATTTTAACACCAAACGCTTTTGGAGCCTACTTCCAAAAGCCAGCAAGTCAGCCTGAAGAAATCTCGGAGTTGTTGGTCAATCGTCACAACAAAGAAAATAAGAATAAGGTCTGGTCTGGTGAAGACATTCTTAGGCAAACACAAGATCTGTTAAGCCGATGGAGTGAATATTTTGGAGATAAGTAGGTATGCAGACATCTTCTGGGGTGACATCAGTGTCACGTGTGGTCAAATCGTCTAAATTGTGGATTTGGAGAAAGCAATTGACACGGTGGTACAAAAGGAACTTTGGGACATTTTGCCAGAGTATGGTATTAACGGTAGACCGCTATTGGACTGCAAAACTTGTGTGCGGCTGATGGATGATGGAATGTCGCCCTGGTTTAATGTAAACATCACCGTTAAATATTTTTAAATCATAAAATGATAATAATTAATTATAAATATTTTATATAGGATCATAAGCAACCTGATTTTCGTTACCGGAAGGTTATATAAAATAAATTACGTGGTGAAGAGACAGGTGAACAAGACGAATACATAACAGGTCTAGAAAATATAAGTCGCCAATATAAAGTAAACATTAGCCGTCCACAGACCGGTCTTTATAATATATTTCCTTATCGATAATACCCAGTGTAGAACCATGAGAACGTTTAAACAAAAAGGGTGCGAACCCAACGTGCTTGCACCTAGTTCACAAAGCTTTATGTTACAAACTGATAAGATACATGACGATAAGCAATTTTTGTGTTAACAACCGATGACGTCAATCTTTGCACTCCTTGCAACAGTTATTAGGGTATTATAATCACACCCCTTTTGTTTAACACATTCACAGATAATTTGAAATATTTTTGAAGCAACCGCCCCGGTTCTGATAACTAATTATTGGTAATCTGTCGGTTAATTATCAAAGTAATTTTCTACACGAATAGATAAGACGTGCGAAAATTATCTAGTTGCTTGAGTAGGTAAACAAAACCGTATCGGATAAACTGTCATGACGTCAGTCACTGGGCAAGAAGGATTTCTGCAGCGTTTAGAGATCAGGCATTACTTAATATTTAAATTCTACCAAATTTTGAAAAATTTAATTTCCCCACTCTACCTCTCTTATCCCACGTTTAACTGTCACGCTAAGGTTGATAGATACTTAGACAATACAAAATGAGAAATATATTCGTATATTAATATATAATGTGCTAGTAGTTACCATAAAAGTTAATTTGATATACAAATGAACTTGTTTGAATTTACTGGTGGTAGGGCTGGGTACCAGTGAGAGTACTCACTTGCTATCGGGCCCGAATGGGTCGGTACCACCGTCTCCTGAATGACCGGTCATGTAGCACGTCAGGCCAATGTGTTTTGGTTGTAGCAGAAGATAGCAGTTTATTCTTTCATATATATCTTAGAAATGAAATGGTGCGCAGAGGCTTGACAATACTATCTGTATAGTTGAGTCCACGAGCGACGGTTACCCCTTACCATAAGGTGCGCAGGGCTCGTTTGCCATCATTAGTAATAAAAAAAAATGAAACCTAAAACCGGAAAAAAATACTTTGAAACTAGATAATTTTTATTAAAGTTGAAATATACATACATAAATTGATTGAATTTGCTAGATTTTCACAAATTATCTTGTATATTGTGCGACATATTATATTTAAAAAACATAGGTAATGTAGGTAGAAAACAAAAAGTTTGGGGGAACATTAATATCAAAAATTAGTAGGTACATACTTCAGTAGCTTACTTAAACTGAACAAGATCGCCAAGCCGATTACCAGCCTCGTAGAGGGAGCTAAAGTAAACTGTACCAAGTGGCGAGCGAGTGTCGCAGCCGCACCTTCGTCACAGCGTTTGTGAACAAACATTATTTTCGTCAAAGGACCGGCGAGTCGAGGTGTCGGTAGAGGCTAATGGAGAAGAGTGCTATCCCAATACACTGGGTGTGTAGTGTTTTAAATTGTTTACCCTTCCTTAAAACTGTTGAGCTCGTACTCGTATACATACAAGACGGGTGTCGTATTGCAGGACGCTGGACAGATCTAATGCAATATGTCTATGCTGTCAACAAATACGTAACGTTTCTTTAATAAATGAGGTCCATTACGAATGAAATGTTATAATTAAATACAATGTTCAATTAGGCAACAATGAAAGCAATTATTCAACTTATCTTACCAGACAAGGAATTTGCTTCAAACTGCAAAGGATAAAAAACACAAAAAGCTTAAAGGTTGCGGCGATCCAGAATACAAAACTTGCTCGCTTAAATGTTTTGCATACTTTCGTCAATTCGTACCGCATCCACAACCCTTGGATCGTAGTCTTTCTGATATCTCAGGGATTTAATGAATTAAATATGATAGATACAGTTTCTTATGTATTTTGCACACAAACATATTTTAAAAGTAATAAATAAAATCATTGCGGTACAATTGCAGGTAAAGTTTTGCATACATCCGTAAGTGTTTAAACATTATTTTTAGCATTCTAGTACTGGAAAATTGCAATTAGTGATCTTTGTAGCTCAAGCAACACTGCAACACACACTTAATATTACATGATTTTAACAATTCTATTTACTGTAAATAAATATAAGTTGGTGCCTTTACCGCAGATAACTGTAGATTTTTAAGATACGGCATTTCGACCGGCTCACAGACTGCCCAGTAATCAGCACCATCACTCGTATAACGGGGGGCTAAGGTTTTCTTTTTTTTATATATACTACGGAAACAAGCATACCACGCAGCCTGCGTAAGGTCAGCCACACCAAAGACATCGCAAAGAAGAGAGGAAGGATAATAAGTAGAGGATCTGCGCTCTCGCTCACCATGCGAAACGCATCAGTAGGAGGAGGTAGGTACCTGCCGTAGTTTAGCATTGGACTTCTGTGAGGTGGTGCTTCTCGGATCGAGCCGGCCCGTCATACTGGGACAAGCAAGGCTCCACTGCTAGACTACTACTACATGTGAATAACACACAGAAACACAAAAGTAACATATATGTATGTACATCTCTGTTTACCCTTTTTGAGAGAAAAGCGTGAATCTATAAAAAAGTCAATAATTGATCTATATGGCAACTCAACCAAGGATTATTTAATCAAGCAACATTATTGTCAATAAATTGTATTAAACATAGTGTGATCATGGTGTGATCTATAAAGATCCGACCTTATTTATTTGATGTATTTTTGATAGATGAATGAGCCATTGCGCACTGGCCAATAGCATCTAACAAATTCCTAATTGATATTGCTTTTATGTACAAGTAGTTGGTGCCGACGCTTTGCCCAATAATTAATGTTTATACGATAAATATGATGAGTAGTAGTTATTAAATAGTTCTTATTAGAAATACCGATACTCCTAATGTAGCCACTTATTTCCTCTCTCGAAATGTGAAACTCCAAGAACCCTGAAACTTGTATGCAAAAAAGAAGGTTATTTTTATGTCAAGTAGATACAATTCAAATTTTTCAGTTCCTACCTAAAACACTCATACGAAATTTTAACCCCAATATAAAAAAAAAACTATAAATATCCAGAAAACCTGGACCACGTGATTATGTATTTATGTTCAGTAGCTGTCCAAATCCAAATATGTAACTAAATTCTAAAATAAAAGACTTTCATACAAAGTAAGCTCTTCTCCTTTCCTCTCAAAAAATTCCGATAATCTTTTCATAAAGCATGCATACTTTTTATTTTAAGGCGGGAAAAATTTACTAACCTAACAGCACACCCCGTCGTTTTTTTTTCCGTATAACGGATGCATACTTACATTATGAAATTAACATAATGTTCGAAACTTAACAATAGTTTTAGCTGTGCGATGTGCGTTTATCGTCTGTTAGGACAAACGATTTTATAAGACTATAGGGCTAGCATAGAATAATACCCACAAGCATTACAGCTAGACGAGACTTATAGAACAACATCTACGTTCTAGTAATTACCTAAGTGGTTTCTTACCGAGCGTTACCTGTAGGTTCATCACATATTCTGCCTGTGTTAATTCAGTAATATAAACAGTTACAAAATTTAAATACAGGGAATGTACAAAAATTGGTGATACCAATTAATTTAGAATTTAACCAGCTCACTATAACTATGAGATATTGAAAAGCACTAATTGAATGAAATTTTAGGTGTAAAAGAGTCAAACCAGTTTGCTTCATGCGACGCGATGTTTTCTAATTGACAAATTGTAATCTTATTAAAATAAAGTTCAAGTTCCAAACGGAACATGCGCAGGCGCAGCAGACGTGTGTGATGTCAGGGAGCCTACCGATCGGGTGCCGACGAGCGCCGAATGAACACGATCGGTCTCAAACGGCGAGAACAAAAAGTCAACAGCATTCGAAGCGCGTGCCTCGATGTGTGTGGTCCACTACGGAGGTCTTCCTCGGCTTTTGATTTATTGAAATCAGATTTTCACACCCGTTTTTGATAATTATTGGTTTCATTAGTTTAATGTGCAAATTTGAAATTATGTATTGTTTGTTTTAGTTAATAGATATAATATTTTTATCCACGCCGTGTGCCGGTAGGTAGGTACCTACTCTCATGTTATGAAACTGGTAAGTACTAGACAACAACAGATCCTAGTTGTGTTTGTTTGTTTATTTTTTGCTACTTTTTGGCTTATCTACTGAACCAATCATTATGAAATATGCGTACATATATTATGGAGCACAGAAAACGTCATAGGCAACTTTATATCCCGGAAAAATAAATTGTTCCTCTAAGATAGCAATTTTTGCATAAAGATCATTAGTATAAGTAGTTACCGTATTTATATTCTGAAAATCGCGGGAAGAGTGAGGAGAGATCACAAGAATTTTAAGGAGTAACTTATATTTATTAAAGTACCTAAGTACTTATAATATTTTTGATCTATATTTTTTAGCATTGGACATGTTCCGCTACTTTCTCTTTTTCCTTATTCACAAATAATTACTTATATTATTATTCATCATAGGATTTTTTTTTCTCTGAAATATTTCCCTTAATACTATCGCAAAATTTATCTGTTATAACTGACGTCATTTTGAAAAGTATTTTTCCTTCTAATCTTAAAAAGATTACCTACATAAAGAGCTTGTTTTATGTCATTAAGTAGCTATTTATTCTTATAGCTATAATTGATAAGATGTACCAGCCGTTTTAATTTTTTTGTGATTTCAAATAATCTTTTGTTCTACAAAGAAGTTTTAAAAGTTTCAAATAGTCATTTTAAGACTTACTGACACCAGCTCTGCCATTCTCAAAATTCTTGTAAGAACAAAATTTTGTAATAAACATGAGGTGGAATAGACAAATTTTGTGAATTTGGAAAGAGATACGTTCTACTATTGCCGGAGGAAATGCCGGAGGCCCTTTAAACACCTAAGCCCGCACAGACCCTAATCGCAGATCCCAAGTCTCAATAATATTAGCAAATTTATAATAATAAAAATCTCCGTGGATTCCGACAAATGGAAATGGAAGTACGACAATAAGTCATGCGTTGAACGATCTTTAACATAGACATCTTTGTGTGGGCAACACCCACAGTACAATAACAGTAGTAAATTTATTATAAAACATTTTTTTTATTACAGGCAAATTTCTTAGTGAACGCCAAAAAACCTGACAGCTGTGATTTGTGAACTTTTAGGTTGGGTGATATACACCTAATTACAAAGAAATTAAATTGCATTTTGTTAACATTTTATCTTCCTAAATAAATTTTATACAATAATACCACATAGTTGAAATGTATCGAAAATTATAACTTTACGCAGACGATATACAATTGTCTTTAGTCACCTCTTCGTTATCCGAGTCGTTTTTAATGTCTAATATATCTCTACTAATGTTCATGTCACAATTTGAATTGGCATTCAGTTCTGGATATCTAGGAATCAATTCATAACTGTCGACATCATATATGTTATCTGAGCTAGTTTTCCATTTACTTGCAATTATTTTTAATGGTTCCAGACATTGCAGGCTTTGTTTGACCCGAAGCAATTCAATATTACATTGATTTTCTACTTCTAAGAGTTTTAGCCGATAAGCCTTTGCTAACATTTGTTTTCTAATAGCATTTTTCTTCTCAATTTGAGCCATATTGAGAGTATTCTGATACCTCTGCAGTTGTTTCTCATATTCTATCAGGTTTTCATCATAATTGAGTTTGCTATCTACACAATCACTATATGTACCAGAATCATAAGACATATCCTGAATTAATAAATCTGAAGGAGAAATGTATTGACTAGTGGTACATTTTTCAACATAGTCCTCAGAGCGCTGAAAAATTCTATTCTGTGAATCCAACTTAGATTTTTCCTCATTTAATTCAATTTTTAGAGATTCAATAATATTTCTACACTGAGCAATTCGTTCTTTTAATTTAGCTTCATTATCATCTATACTTTGCGGTGTTATGACATTAAGCTGTGTTTTTTCGTTTATATCTTCAAGTTCTAATTGGTGATCTACATATTTTCGAGGAATTTTAGTATCTTCGTTGTCTCTTATTTGGGTTACGTTATCTCCAGAATCCAATTTTGTATGAGCCATCTCAAAATAAGAAAGGACACTATATTTGCAACTATGATATTTGAACAAAAAATATATCGCCCGATAAACTCCAGTACAAAAAAGCGGTTATGTCAAAAAATATGTCACGAAAACAAATGAATCCTTACTTCAGCTAAATGACAAGGTACGTTTACTTATATACTTTTTTAACCTACATTTCATTTATTATTTAGAAAAAAGAGGTGCGTAGCAGCCTGGCAGTGTATATACTCTTTTTTTAGATTATTCTACTCTTTGGTATATACAAACCATTTTATTTCAAAGTTTAAAACAATTTAATTACCTACATAAAGCTAGAGCTCTGTGAAAACAGATCGTAAATTTTCTGCAAGGTCCCAACGACCTATAAGTAATTTTTGAGAGCCAATACAGACTAACACACGAGCAGGCTTGACGACATACGAGAATCTATATTACGAGCTTTTAATTTTTTCGTTCTGTTTATTACGACGACATGTCTATAATTTTTTATGCGCTGATATGGTTACGATAAAGTTTCTTATTTTCTTTATTGTGCTATTTTTCGTGTTACCGAATGTATTTTATTTAAAAATGTATTCAATAACTATGAAGACGCGGTTTTGCAAAACCAGTACCTAATAATGTTGCATTCCACATTAAAAAAATAATAACTAAGATTCAGAAGTCTATATGTGAATGTTACTGTCCCTACTTAAGAACACCGTTGATTTCACACAATTTCATAGCTCATTTTAACCGCCTATATTTTTAATTCGTTAAGGAAAAAATGTATCTACCTAACCACACACCCTAACTAAACTCGCCATGCCATGTGCCGTCTCTCCACCTGTACTGGCGGACCACTGGAACTGAAACAACTTCAGTGGTCCGCAGGCGGCTTACCCTTTCGAGTACCCTCTTTGAGCGACGCTTCCCCGCACTGAAGCGTCCATTTAACTTTATGTATTGGGCCAATACATAAAGTTACTATTGGCAGCTTAAATACTATATTACTACATTTATTAGGTTTAACGAACATTTGTAAATGAATTAGTTTTGGTTATTATTGAGCGACCTCGGTAGTCTAGCGGTAGCTTATGCTACTGCGGGTCATGAGGTAATATATCGTCTTCAATAAAGTCAGACCAACAAACCCTTTTTCATTTTATTGTATGTTTTCTTGCTTTCGACGTCAAAAAATTCTCCGTATCAGCTCGGAGTGTCGTGAGACTAGTAGAAACAAAAACTAGGTAGAACACCACCGAAAAAGTAGGTAGTAGAACCTTCTAGGCAAATAGACAATTCAGATATCGACTGTGTTCAAATAAAGACATAATTCTAAGGTAGATAAACTTTTTTGTAAGCGACTGCTGAACATGAGGTCTCGGGTTCGATCCCCGGGTAGGGCAGTGTTATTGAGCTTTTTCGTAAATAGAAAAATTCTCAGTAGCAACCCGGAGTTTGAAAAATGTGCCCGGTAGACGGCAATAGTCTCGCCCTCTATTACGTAGAACTGAAACATAGCTGGCGATTGGCGAATCATGGGTGTGTGAATACACCTCTGCCTACCCCTTCGGGGAATACAGGCGTGATGCTATGTTTTATGTTTAAGTTGTAGTTTCTGTGGTAGAAATACTTAAAACCACGTTTTTTTCCTCATTTTTTTGGAATTAAATTAATGTTAAATAAAACCCTCATAAATTAGTTCCAATTCACATGACATGGAACACCAATCAGACAGGATGACGTCACGCGTTCGATGCTATCAACTTCAAGAGGCTTCGTTCTTTGGTTGATTAAATTAATATCAGTTATTTCTAAGTAATTGCTTCAAAATTACCTCGTTTCGTCTTTGATATCTAGAAGGAAGAGTATTTAAATAATGGTCTTTTTTTAGTTGTTTTCTGGAGTGGGCGACGCGCGAGATAAAAAGGGTAGAGGAGGAATAATAAGAAGAGGATGGGAAGGATAATGAGGAGAGGATAAGGAAGGGACTTGGTCTTCCGGCGCTCTCACTCACCATATGAAATATAACGTTTGAAGTAACTACCGTTCCTACCGTTGTTTTGCCCTAATCTTCTGTGAGAGGGTGGTTTCCGAATGAGCCAATCCATCAATACTGCAATAAACAAGGTTCTACCACTAGTGATAAAGTATACTTGTATTGAGGTAAACAGTTCTAATTTGCCGAAGATTTACTGGTTTTCACCGCCAAACTTCTTCACAACAAACAGTAGGTAGTTCTCCTGATTTTGAGATACCCGCCCTGGCCCTGGCTCTGGACTTCAGCCCAATCGTGCTGCTGGATGAGGCGGGTAAGCTGCTTGGGAGTATTGTCGCTGCTTGCATTGTTCAGCACCTGCGCGAAGTCGAATCCCACTTGTTGGATAATCAATTCAGTTATCGTACTGGCCCTTCAATGATTGGCGTTATGTGCCTGAGGGTCGCGGCTGCAGTGATCGTCACTGGTGGGGAAAGTGCTATTGGTGGTGCCCATTGACATCGCTAATATTACTCACTAGCCTGCCATTAAGCTGCACCAGGAAGGTGGTATCAATAGCCGCATAAGGAACGTTGTGCGGAGTCCCCTGTCGTGCGATTTCCCACAGGGTTCGGTCCTAGGGTCATTCCTGTGGGACATCCGTTAAGACTGAGTGCTGCGTTATCGTCTCTCCACCGGGCTGGCGGTCATCCACTATGCAGATGACATGGCAAAAGGATGACAAGGCCCGGCTAGAGATACCTCGGGCCGATCTTTGGGCCCTAAGGGCACTCCAGCCGGTTCTGGAAGAGGGCAGGGTGAGAGCACGGAGTCCTTAGAACTTCTTACTGGTAAGAGTGTTGTCGGGGCACGGTTGCTTCGGCAAATACCTGCACATAGTCGCAAGGAAGGAAGCGACTTCGAGCTGTCACCATTAGGGTGCACAAGGTCACGACGTAATAAAAAAAATAAAAGGGGATAGTAATTTTAAAACTTATAACACCTACATACTATTTCTATTTGTATTAACTTTGACAATGAACATAATGTTATGTGCTGTATCTACTGAATAGGCATAGGTTATATATATATACATATTACTATTCAAGAATTTTTAAAGCCAATCTTTACACATTGTTACAACTAAGTAAAATAAGCAAGACATTAAATTTAATGGTTCCCGTAGGATAGCTATGTATACATTACGTTATTTAAAGATTACCTCAACAGTTTCGTTTTTCCCGACCTTTTTCTGTTCTCGAGAAACGGAGAAAAAAAAAAGATTTAGAAGAGGGAAGTTTCGAATGATTGCCTGTTTTGCTATTATTACCTACTAAGTCAATTAAAACTTTTAAAACACGTGATTTAATTAAATATGCTGTTTATTTGTCTCAAAACAGTTAAAATCATCTTACCAATCAATCAAAACTCAAAATAATACATGTAATATCAAATCAGTCGTCACTCTAGTTGCTTAAAATCATGTTTAAAAAATATTACCTAATGAGCTTAGTGATTTATCGATGAATCGGCTTCTTATTTTTGTGGCGAAATTTCCTGGCCCAAAAACACTATTAATGTGCAATGTTTCATGAAATCCGTTTAGAAGTTTTTCGTGAAAGAGTAACAAACATATCCATCCGTCTTCACAAGTTAGATACTTACGTGAAATTCTATACTTAGCCATTTCATTAAAAAAAAACAATTAGGTACATGATAATATAATTTAGAAGATTACATCTCGAAGTATTTGAAATAAATAAATACAGATTTTACTTTCTCTAAATAAGGGTTATAAAGTTTAATATAATATTTTTTGTATTATTTTCATGAAACTGTAATAAATTAATAATGCTCTTTGGCATAGGTAATAATTACCTAATGAAACTGATATTTTATCATTTTTCATAATTCAAACCCTAATGGAAAATAGCGTAATAGTGGTAAGGTAAAACCAAGGGTAAAAAGCATAAGTACCTACTTGGCCTTTTCATTTTTAGGTTTAAATATCACAAAATTAATTCATTTTCGTCCTCGCGCACTAAATTGCAGGCAATAGCTAAATTATAGTATTGGTAGAATTCCACAGTTCATGATTTTTGGATTTACCAGTTATTTTCGTCTAGATGCATTAAATAAATGCCATTTAAATAAATGCCCGGGAATAATCCCGTTTCCGGGAACGATGTTTTTCCCGGGTCCCGGGAACAAAACCCTATTACCTACATACCTAGGCACACTTCCATTTTATTTATTAGTTTAACTACTTACTCGTATGTCGCAGTAAGATGGTAAAGCCGCGGTATAGTTATATCCCTAGGGATATGGCATAACTTTCTTACTAGGAATCTAACTATGATACGAGCATGATCTAGTAATATTACTTATTTTATGTTTTAATGTATACTATGTACAGATGAAAAATGGAAAGTGTGTTAATTACAATCTCTTCCAAAAAAAGTTTTTAGCTGATATGCATACCAGCGAAACATGTCCTTTTTCTTACGATATTACTTACTAGCTTTTTTTTAAACAAATAAGTAGAAACAATACCATATTTCCATCTCTTTTTTAAAACAATGACATTCTGTTAAATTTGTTTTATAATCTGAATATTACAATCTGAATGCAATGTTTTGAAAATTTTGTCAGCGTTTTGATACATTTGTAAGTAGCACGGTGTAATAATTATTAAACAGCGTTTTTAAAATTTAGGTAGCTACCTATAAACGCTACCACTGAAGGAATGTAATATAGTTCCGGTGGCCCGCCAGTAAAGGCGGAGAGACTGCACATGGCGGGTTTCTTTAGTGGGTGAGGGCCCCAAAAAGGTACCTATAAATGCTGATCACCAAACCGTTAAGATAAATAGCAGACAATTTTATTGTATTTGTAAAAATGTTAAATAATTTTATTACCTATGGTGCTATAATAAAATAACCACCAACGCAGCCCCGATAGTACCTAATTGGTAAGCATGGTAAATTTCGCTCATGAACCATAGCAGCGGCACAGCCACGTAATACCTACTGTAACAACGACTCCTACGGTTGACGGGCCTCGTGGCGTAGTCGGTAGTGTAACTGATTTCCGTGCACGAGGTCGTGGGTTCAATTCCCACTAAGGACAAATATTTGTGTGATGAACACAGATATTTGTAGTGCGTCTGGGTGATTTCTATCTATTATATGTATGTATTTACAAAAAAAAAAAGTAGTATAATGTATTATATCCGTAATCTGGTACCCATAGCACAAGCATTAAGTTTAGTTTGGGACCAGAGGACGTTGTGTGAAAAATGTCCGTGAATATTTATACAAGGAATTTGTTCCAAAGAGTTAGTGATAGAGCCGTGCTTATCCCAACATGCATGGACCGGCTGCCGTTCCAAGTATAGTTATTTATCTATGGGCTACCGGCTCTATCAGGGAAATACTATGTACCCTCTCTCAGAAGATGCAGCTTGGAACAATTATAGGTACACCTACCATTGGGGTTCGTATGGTGAGTGAGAGCGCCGGACGCCCAAACTCCCTTCCTATCCCCCCCTCATTTATTATCTTTCCTATCCTTTCTTCATTATCCTTTCTATAATCTGCTCATTATCCTTCCTATCCTCTTCTTGTTATCTTCCCGGTCTTCTCGTTATTATACTTCCTCTCCACCTCCTATCCCTTTCCATGGAGATGGTGATGCGCTAATGATGCTTTTGGTGTTGCTAGCGTCTTTAGACTACGGTAACCGCTTACCATCAGGCGGGTCATAGGCTAGTTTTCCCCCCACTTAGTATAAAAAAAGTTGTACGCAGTAAAAAAGAGTGTCGATAGCTTACTATCCTACAGCACATCGTTTCCAGGCTATACAGATGAGCTCCAATGAGGGCTAATACAGGATATGGCGAGGGCATCATATAAAGCATAGTTTACTAAATGGAATAGTCGGTAGAACCCGCAGAAACATAGCCTGTCCAACTTCTTCTACCTGTGAGATCGGGATCATCGACGATTCGAACACCATATTTTTGTTAGAAGTTAAATGAGTCGGTGTATGTTTATGTTGTACCTACTACCGATAATGGAGTGAAATAAAGAAAATACCTTGTATTATATAAAAAAATATTTTTTATAAACCAAATTTGTCGTCAATTTTAAATTTATGATAGATGTTGAAAGAACGTTGCTGTAGGTAGCTAAGGCACGAGATGCTGGAAAGTCTCCCCGAGTGTGACCCCTGGGGCGCCCGTACCACGCGGCGCTTAATAAACTCTGCGCGGTTGGGTTTCAGGCGGATCGGTCAACGGTCAATGCCATTCTGCGCATGAAGGCCGCGGCTACGGAGGCCGTCACCTCGAGGGAAGTGCTGTTGGCGGTTTCGCTTGACATCACCAACGCCTTCAATAGTCTGCCATTCGGCTGCATCAAGGTGGCACTCCGGTACCATGAAGTGCCCCTCTACCTAAAGCGGCTGGTGGCAGACTACCTCGACGACCGCAGCGTCCTCTTCATGGACCGGGAGGGGAACGCTGTCAGGAAGGCCATGTCGTGCGGCATCCCATAGAGTTCGGTTCTCGGGATGCTTCTGTGGGACATCGGCTACGACTGGGTACTTCGTGGGCGGCTCTCCCTCGGGCTGGACATAATTTGTTACGCTGATGACACGCTCGTCACAGCCCGGGGTGGGACCCTCGAGGAGGCGGCATCACTCAGGTACCGCGGAGGTGGTCAGGCGGATCGAGGCGCTGGGATTAGGATGGTGGCCCTTGAACCACTGAAATAATCAAACACAGTACCAGTGGTCCGTCGGAGGATGGCACGCGGCGGGTTTATTTAGTGAATGAGGGCCCCACACTACTCTGTTCGTTGCCCCGAACGACGGGGTGTGCAGTTAGGCACATTTTCCCACCTAAACAAAAAAAAAGGGTGGCCCTTGAAAATTCGGATGCCCTGCTATTTCATGGGCCCCAACACGGCCCACCCACCAGCGCCTCGATAACGGTCAATGAAGTAGGTGTTCCAATCCAGGCCCACATGAAGTATCTGGGACTGGTATTGGATGGACGGTGGCACTTCGACGAGCACTTTCATCGTCTTGCGCCTTGACTCGTCGGCATGGCATTCGCCCTCGGGCGCTTGATGCCGAATCTGTGCGGACCGAGTCTCGCGTGTCGACGACACCCACCTTTAAACGGCTATCTCCTGCTAAGACCAAAACGCAACGATGTGCTTCATGGCCGATCCCACGGGAGAGAGAGTACTACAAGTGGTGAAGTTAGCTATATGACGAATACCACGACCTTATAAATTTGTATTGCCACCTACCATTTGGGGTGTGAATATATCTTATTTAATTTTGTTTTACTCCTGGGTTTTATTTTGATACCCTTAAACCCCAGGCAGGTGTCACAAGAGAGAGAGAGCAAATCAGTTTCTCTGAATTCTAGATTATGACTACAGTGGTAGTCATAATCTAGAATTGAGATTTACTTACAAAGTAGAAGTACAAAGACTTTTTAATAGCTATACTTAGATGAACAAATTCACTGGCAATGATTTTGCTCCCAACGTTACTATTTTCTTATTATGTATAATGAAACATCAACAAAATATCGTGAAACATGTTTTGGGTATTTCGTGGGTTGCCTCTTTTTTCCGTACCATCCACCCATTTCGATCTCACATCTGGATTAGAGTAAAACCGAAAATGGTATTTTTTTATCATCATCTCATAAATTACATATAAATTTATTAGTAAAGTGAAAACTGGGAAAATTCAATTCGGAATAAGGCAACACCGAAACAATTCTCAGTAATAGAAATTTAGCTAGAAAACGTGTTTTGCGAGTGTATCTTAGTAGCAATTATTAATTACGAGTAAAAAAGCCCATTTTATATCACTTTATAGCATTCAATCGTTAAATTATTTCATTTTCGACTACATATTATGAATCAAATGTTATACCGGTATTATTTTGCTCGCTGTACTTTTTGTAACATAGCACACTATTTTACAAGCACTATTATCACGTAGTCTTTTTCTCAAAACACTGATTAACACGTAAATCATATATTTACCCGATTTTTTATACAAATGTTCGATTATGTAAGTTGAATCGTGACAGACAAAGCATTTTGACATCGTGACAAACACCAATAACTGGGCACGGCGACACAAACATAAATATATGACTGTTCGTTTTTTGCACCAGTAAATTGTATCTTGTGTTCTCGCTCATACATGCCAAAGAATTTTCTTCGCTCTGTCTAGATGTATTTAGTCTGAGCCACGGACCATATCATTGGTGCGAGCTCCAGATACAACAATAAAAATAATAAGCATGGCAGCCGTAGACATAGGATATAATGGTGGCTAACTTTTGACATTGTGTTTTGGTGGGAATATGAAGATCATGTCGTCGCTCTGCATTGTTTTCCTAAACTTGTTATTTCAAGTATTAATGTGTAAAAGTGGTGGCCCTTTTTGTGTATATGCATAAGTGTTGAAAAGTAATGTAATGCGGCTTAACTTGTTTTTACATGTTGGCTCCAAAACTCTATACAGGCGTGACTTTGACTCCGACTACGCCTTGTTTGATAAACTTACCTGTGAAGAGGAAATATACACTAAATAAGTCATTGGCAAATACTCAAACCGAGTAGCCATTACAAAAAACACATTTTGAGTGACATATATGACAATTGTGACAATGACATACAGTTTGGCGCGCTAGCCGCATAAATTGTTTGTTTGCTAATGAATTTATTTGAAATTTCGCTAAGAAACTGATCTACTGGAATTTCGCGTTTCTATCATTGATGATAATATATTTCAGTTAATTTGATTCAAACATATTTTTCGTTACAATGGGTCTTTTGGATTTGTGTAAAAAATACTATGATACCACCAGCCTATATGAAGTCTTACAAATTTCGGAAAATGCTACTGACAAAGAAGGTAACCACGTTAATTATTTTCTTCAACGCCAACATAAATATGGTTTTTACAGCCAACTTTATCATAAGATGAAGTACTTATATCTTATTGTCTAGTTGTAATTGTTCGGCTAACAATACAACGCCATTAGACAACACTTGAATGTTGATGTTTTTCCTATTCGTGTATAATTAGGAAATTATTCCCATTTTGCAGTCAAAAAGGCATACCACAAGTTGTCTCTAAAAGTTCATCCTGATCGAGTGGCAGAGGATGAAAAGCTTGAAGCTACAGAAAAGTTCAAAGTTCTTGGCAGTATCCATGCTATTCTCACTGATAAGGATAAAAGAAAACTTTATGATGAGACCAAGAGTGTTGATGATGATGATTACAAAGTGATTATTGATAGAGACTGGAGTGTTTACTGGAGACTATTATTTAAGAAAATAACTATTGAAGACATAAGGAACTATGAAAAAGAATATGTTGGTAAGCAATCTTGTTCAGTTACTATAAATTACCATTATATTTATGATATCACTCACATTGCAAAGTCCACTGTAATAGGCCAGGTGTTTACCAAATAGACAATAAGATAAATCATCTATCTAAACTTTAAGACTAAAGTATCATAAATATTAAATTGATGTTCTATAATATCAAACCCATACCTATTCTCTAAATGTTGACATTTTTATAGGATCTGAATTGGAAAAACAGGAAATCAAGCAAGCATATATCAATGGAAAAGGTGATATGGATTACATCGTAGATCATGTACAATTTGCCAGATCAGAACAGGAGCCAAGGATCCGGGAGATCCTCAATGTAATTCCATTTCTTATTTTTTTCTTTGTTAGACTTACACAGAAAAAGAAAGCTATAGCTACTGGAAATTATTACACTGATAAAAATCTTAAATGTGATGACACACCAAGATTAATGTTATTTGTATAAGTATATCTACCACTTTCAAATGTTGTAATTTAAAGTATGCTACAATATAGGTGGATGACTACTATTCAGGTAGGGTTATCTCTGACTTAACTGTAGATTATGGTATATCTTTTGCAATTATGATTAATTATGATAATATGTCAGTGTGGTCGTCCCCATTCTTTCCCACGGGTGTCGTATGAGGCGACTAAGGGAAATAAGCAATTATCATCCATTGCGTGACTGGTGGTAGGGCTGGGTACCAAGTGGGAGTACTCACTTGGTATCGGGCCCGAGCGGGTTGGTACCACCATCTCCCGTGTGACCGGCCATGAAGCACATAGTTGCGTTTTGGCTGTAGCAGGAGATAGCCGTTTATATTTCATTTTTAATAGCTATTCTTAAGCTACTTATGTGTTTGTCCTACAGACATCCAACAACTGGTATTTATCAAGGAGCCGGTGTACTTACAGTTAGGCAATGTTATATTTATGAAATACTTAAAAGATATCACAAAAGTACTATACCTACACTACCACCCTCATCTAAACGTACCCTACGTTGTCCTGTACCCAAAGTAAGAACAACATTTGCCCAAAGGTATTTTACAGTATTAGCTCCCAACATATATAATAAACTAGAAAAGGCATGCAAAGTTAAAAATAATAATAATAATGCCTTCAAGAAAACTGTATTTGAACGGTTACGTAGTTTCAGCTATGATATGACTGAAAACTTGCTGTCTGTAGGTGAATGATATAGGCGCACATACAAATCTACGCGCGCAAGCACACACACACACACACACGCGCATACACAACCACACACACACGCGCATTCACAACCACACACACACACGCGCATACACAACCACACACACACACACACACACGCGCATACACAACCACACACACATACACACACGCGCATACACAACCACACACACACGCGCATACACAACCACACACACACACACACGCGCATATACAACCACACACACACACACACACACACGCGCATACACAACCACACACACACGCACACACACACACATGAACACACACAATTGTTTTTTTATTATTATTATTATCTTTTGTTCTTTTTAATTTTACTTTAATTTTACATGTTTTTAATTGACCAAATGTGAACATGCTCTAGGGAGAAGTCACTGTCGTCTGAAACACAGCTTCAGCTAGTTCAGACGCCAGGGAATTCAGTATAATTTAAATACTTTGTTTAATGTCAATAAAACATTTTTCATTTTTTTTTCATTTCTTATCTGTGAAATGAATTAGTGAGCAGCGGCTTGACATACTCTTGGTATAGTCGATCCATGGACAACGGTTACCATTTACTATCAGATGGACCGTAGCTCGTCTGCCACTACATGCCAAAAAAAAATTGAGTTTATGTGCATCTTGCCTCTAAGTTTTGCATGTTGAAAGCAAATTAAAGTATATTAGAGTCAAGTAAACAATTATAAAGTATATTTTATAATAAAATTTGTAAAAATCGATAGTTTTAATTTTATTTCAGGAAATGATACAAAATGATGAAATTCCAGCCTACAAAATATTTACTCATGAACCAGCTAAGAAACGTCTTAGAAGGATTGCAAAAGAAAATCGCGAAGCTAAGGAAGCAGAAGAAATTCAAAAAGATGTTGGCTTAGGTTCAGGTAAATATCACTACATTGTTTAGCATCTCTGTGATGCATACAAAACAATAAGCTATCTGTCTATAATTAGATTTTCACTAGCAAATAAATTAAGTTTAAAGGACCCAAGAATTTTTATAACCTATATCCTACTAGATAGTGTAATTTCTATCACCACCGTTCTACTCACTTGCTTTAAAACTAGAAATTATTTTTGGGTTCAAATCTATACAAATAAATAAAATGTGTCTATTTGTAATGTCTAAATAACAGCTTTTTATTTTAATATTTTTATAAACATGTGTGTTTAATATATTTTCACACTGTATTCATCAACAGCTTATTACTAGATGCATCTGTCTGTTTGTTCCGGCTAATCTTTAAAACTGTTGGACCGATTTGAGTGGGCACTTGCACTGGCAGATAGCTGATGTTATAAGGACTAAGTTAGGCTACTTTTATTTTGGAATAATAATAAGGGCTCCCCACAAAAAAAAAGAAAATTAAAATAGTGTTAGAAGCTAGTAACAAATATGTATATAATCCTATGTATTTCCTGTATATTTTTTATGAATTTAGTGTATTTTTATTTTGTATGTGGCCTTCAATTATAACACATAATATATGTCACTCTACAGCTCACTATCTCTACACAAAAATATCTATTCCACAGAAAAAGGTAATAGCGATTAGCACCAGTATCTTGTGCACACTAGCTACTCCAGCTCCCTATTCTTGGTGCTTGATTTAATCTGACTCTGTTAACTGTATACACCACTGCCAATAGCAAATTTGTGTTTCTGGGTAATTGTTATTGAAAATATTTACTTACAGAACCTAACAGCCTTGAACTTAAGATAAGACAAAATCAACAAAACAGAGAAAATCATCTTGATAATTTCATAGATAATCTGGCAGCTAAATATGGCGCTACTAACAAGAAGAGTAATAAGCGGAAAACTGCCGTCAAAACTGAAACTACTACAAAAAATAAAAGAAGGAAATGAATTTTCAACAATTTATTATAAAATTACACTTTTAAATTATATTGGGATACCTAAAGAGACCTCAATTCCACAATGATAAACAAATTATTCATGAATCTTTGTTTCATTTATAACAATTAGTTTCCTCCCTCATCCATTGCCACTTCTAATGAACTCTCAGAGTAAAAAGGACCTTGTTCAACGTAAGTTTGCAATCTTGATATGATATTGGAGTCAAATGCAGGTGATCTTGCCAGCCTTTTAATTATATCGTATTTTACTTCATTTGTCTCTTTTGTATATACAATGGATCTATCCAGAAGAAATTCAATGAAACCTGCAATATTATGCATATAATATGATAATTAATGCGAGAAATAATGCGTTGAAGTAGCCACACTTGTACCGTGTGCCGTGAGTGCGAGTGGGTTTACTATAAATATAATAATTTCATTTTTTTACTATACATATTTTAGCGTTAGTAAACAATATTTATTGCGATAATGGGCATTAACGTTTCCCGTTAGTGTGGCCCCAGCATCACAGAAGATCAGCTTAAAACAACATCAGATCCTAATGTTGTTTCGAATTGTGAGTGACAGCGCCAGGATACAAACCTCATGCTTATCATTTCCTTGACCCCCTCCTAACCATTTCGATGAAGTTGGCGATGCGCGAGTGATACGTTGCTAGCATCTTCAGGCTATGGTAACCTCTTAACATCAACGCTCTTAATAGACTAGACGAAATGCCACGGTTACTTTACGATTAGGTAAAAATGTGTTGTTAGTCACATCGTAGCATACTTTAACTCCATGTTGTTTAGTCGCCCTAATCCTAGTTAAAAGTAAGTACCTGCAGTCCTAGCTACTAGTTCTTCACCCCATTGGTGTTGACATACGGCATCCAGTAATATAAATGCAGCATGTCTGATATCTGGGAATGGATTTTTACACATCTCTAACAAAGTTTCCATAGGTTTTGCATCTAGAGTTCTAAACCATTCTCTTGTCATCAAAGTAACTCTATGATCCACAGGGCCTGTTTTGGGCACGGTCGGATCATTATCAATGCTTATGAGTCCAGAAAAACAATGCAAGGCGCGAATTTTCATTTCAGACGAACTATTTCTTATGAGCTGGGTAACATTCTCCACAATTTGTGTGTATTTTCTGCCTGTAAAAGAGTGAACTATTAATATTTCTATAATTATGATGACGAGACAGCCATATCATACATCCTTGCGAAAACTTCACACGAGTCATCGTCATCACGTGCATATAAATAGCATTCTTCCGTTCATTATTACATAAGGTTTCAATATCTTTACAAAAATCATCAAAATGGGTAAATCCGCCATTTTACAATATTAATTTTGATACAGTATTTAATAAAGGGAGATACATATTTCGTATCCACATAAAACATCTATAAAAATAATAAAATAATTATGTTACTTATTAGTAGAGAAGTACTTAATAGTCTCTTGATATTCGAAAACATCGTTCCGAACATATAGGTAGGTATTATAGGTACCTATTCACCAGACTAATGTACTTACTGGAAAGTAATGTCATCTATCTACTTTAAATTTAAACATAATTTTTTTACAAGTTATTATTTAATTCAATGATGTACCTACTCGCCCTCTATAACAACCTTTTGCCATGTATGTAGTACATAATTACGCCAGATAATTAGATAAAATTCAAGTGGTTTTTAGCAAAATATCTGACGATGGTATTTAGGACTTACCATAAAACAAAAACATAGCATCACGCCTGTATTCCCCGAAGGGGTAGGCAGAGGTGTATTACACACCCACGATTCGCCAGCTATGTTTAAGTCCCACGTAATATTGAAGGAAGGTGGAGTCAGGTGTTTCCGAAACCGGCGAGCGTGTATGAAGAGAATTATGAATGCTGAGGAAGCGAGAGGTGTATGCAAGAATAGAGCCTCTTGGCACTCTGATCTCTCTACCTACTCCGCAAGGGAAATGGCGTGATGATAAATTAGTTAGTAGGTAATAGGGGGCGAGCCTGTTGCCATCTACCGGGCACATTTCCAAACTCCGGGCTGCTACTGACAATTTTTCTTTTCAAGAAAAAGCTCAATTACATTGCCCGACCCGGGGAACGAACCCGAAACCTCATGATTAGCAGTCGCACACAATACCGCTACACCGCCGAGGCAGTTAAACACATGTGTTTAGGAATACACCCGCATTTTTCCTTTTTTGTTTTTTTAAATAAGTAGCGTTCGGAATAAATGGAATTCCGATGGCATTACATCCTATCCCAATTGAAAGAGAGTTTTCTAGGG
Organism: Leucoma salicis; assembly: GCA_948253155.1. Classification (NCBI taxonomy): domain Eukaryota; kingdom Metazoa; phylum Arthropoda; class Insecta; order Lepidoptera; family Erebidae; genus Leucoma; species Leucoma salicis. Next base: position 12,316,669 of record OX411811.1, read on the forward strand.
TTCGTCTTCGTTACCGTGTTTGCAGAATGAACATTTCATGTTGACAATCGCACATAAATGTATTTACTATAAAATATATTACCTAAAGCAGCCAAACAAAGTTTCCCTTCAATCGTAGATCCTATAAATCCTAGTGTATCCAGAGCTACTGGTAGAACTGTAAGATCGTGTGTTTCAAATGCTTCAAATAAAGAGTCCAGAATGACTGTATGTTTCTCAAAAATTTCTTTAGGATAATTACGAGCTATGCACCCAAAGAACTTCATATAAGCTGTAACAATAAATATATATATATATATGAATAGGTAGCCAGGCACCTACTTAGTTTTGTACTGTCCTTAGACTTAAACTGCAGGGGCGCAACCAAGATGCCTATTTATTTATCACTAGCTCACGAGGAGAGTGGAAACGGAAACACATCTAGGTAATTAAATTAGCTTCAACATGCATACAAACCCTAGCAGCAAGTGACCACCAATCTTGTCCACGTCTAGTTTTGTTTCGGGTGTTTCCCACCTTTCGTACTTTGTGACCAATTTGCTTCCGCCATACTATATACTCTAGAGGAAATAGGATGAATACAGCTACTATAGTAGGTAATCTATCCACACTGTGTTCCAGATGTTTCAAATAGGGCTACTTTAAGGGTATTATACCACTAGGGTTGCCACCCGTACTTTATTTTAAAGTATTGTACGTTATTTATGGTAATTGTACTCTATACTTTATGAGAACAATAAAGTACGGGAAAATACTTTATTTCGCATGATTGCCCAAAACAGAACCTTACTGATGAGTTACTGGGGTCGACGATGACGGTATCGATTGTTGCCGAATAGGTTCCCTCTGGAGTGGCGGTCGCCTTGTTAACGCTCATTTTTAAATGCAACCTATCCTTTATTAAACATTGTCATTTTGTCAATGTCACTATCAAAACTTCTTGTTTGTTTTGTGATTTGTTACAATTATATTCAACATTTGTCTTCACCTGAACTGACTAGCAAAATTCATTTTAATGACACAAGCTAGTTATTTACAATAAGAAATATAATTTTTTAAAGTAATGTCGAATTTGATAATTTTGTTGATATATTTCTTCATTAAACAAGTTATAGTTCTAAAGGTTTTGCAGAATTGACTTGATTGACACTGCACAAAAATGGCAGCATATATTTAATAAGACTGATGATATTCTGATAACAAGAGCCATTAATCAAGAAGATAAGATATTCTGATGTTTTTAAGCATTTGACATGCTTAGCCATTTAAATTAACACAAAGTGCGAAAATGTAAAATCGAAAATAACAGCCACGAGCAAATGTGATTCGATTTTTGACGATTCGATTTTGATTTCACATTTTCGCACTTTGTGTAAATTTATATGGCTAAGCATGTCATGCATGTGCTTTAATATACAAATAGGTATACCAAAACTGTTAAAAATTGCTAAAAGTAATGCAATTAAGCAAAAAGATACGAGTAAAATAAATTGTACTTTATTTTGGCACTATGTACTTTTTTTCCTACTTTTAAAACCTATGTACTTTATTTTCACAAAAAAAGGTGGCGTCGCTCAAGAGAGGGTGCCCGAAGGGGCTGCCGCCTGCGGATCACGGTCGTAACGACGCGGTACCCGTGATCCGCCGTAGCAAGGGCGGGTGGAGGCGCACGGTGGGTTTTTAGTGGGTGAGAGCCCCACACTACCCCGTTGTCTCCCCGGGCAGCGGGGTGTGCGGTAGGACATTTCTGCCCACCTAAAATAAAAAAATAAATAAAAAAAAAAGGTTTGTCTTACACTTAGACAAACTTTTACTGCTTTTATTGGAATAAGGTATAGTGATATGTAACCAGTACCTACTACTACTATAGTTATAATAAATTTCACACCCACAAGTCTGTAATCAATAAACAAAATGGGACATTACCTGGAATTAATAAGCCTCTAAGAGGGTTATTTTTTAGAGATGTAACATTTTCAGTAATAGTATTTAAACCTCCATTTTTGACAAGACAATTTATGCCTGGAGGTTTGGTCACCAATCTCGACAACAGTTCTAATATGTTGACCTGGCATAGGATGTCATCGGTTTTCAGTTCTGATATCATGAAATTGATGTAGTTTTTGTCAACACATAATTTTAAGTGCTCATTTGACTTGCTAGAAACGTTGACAATGACCTATGAAAAAAAAACAATATTTATTAAATATGTAAATGGGGAAATCTATCTGAGCACATCTGTCGAGACAGATTTCCCCTTCCGCATCTTGGCCCATCTTGGCTATGATTGAAGCCTAGCAGTCATGCATTTAATCAATCAAGGTGCTTGCTCATTCTGAAAGCTCCCATACTCAATAGTATTATAATGGGTCAATGATATAAAAAGTTATTCTAAGAACAAATTTAGTGATAAAAAAATTACTGTGCCAGATTTGAACTTGCATCTAAATCCAATCTAGGGATATACCCTTTAAGTTATTACTGGCCTTGTCCAGACTCCATTTTATGAAGATCTACAGCATCTATTGAAAATATATTTGCATTTTTGTTCCAAGATGGCAAGGCTTAATATTGCAATTCAAAATTATCATATTAACAAAAAAGAACTAGGTACATTGTAAACAAAACTTGAGATTGAGTTTACATTGTTTAAGGTGGTTTATCATTTTATACAGAGGTATTAATTATATCAAGATTTTACGGTATATAGTGCAGTCATACTCAGCTGGGCATAGTTAGTATGCAGCTCTCATTACTTTTGCAAGTGGCCCACCAACAATAGACTTAAATACATGCTTTCTTTGACCCTATAAATTTATGTTCCAGCCTGTAGCACCATAAATGGAATATCTAATTGGGCCCTACAAAAAAATTTTCAATATTACTATAGAATATACTACTTCAAATATACTTAACAAACCTCAAATGCATTACACCTACTGCTGCTATCATATTCCAGGCAGATCTTCATTTCATCAAGTATTTTAGGGTAAACCTCAAGTGGTAAATTAGATGTTATCAATATTGCTTTGTTAGCAACTCCCACGTCGGTATCACCAACCATTTGAGCTACAGCAACAAACACATCTATATAATGTGATACAGGTAACGTTGCTCTGGTTGCTGCTTTATATACCTGATAAAAACACAATTAATTAAACAAAATTTTATAAGATTAACATATAATGACAATAATAGCTAAGAATAATAATACTACCTCATCTATGGCAATTCTTCTAACACAACTTTTATCATGGCGTAGTATATACATAATATGACTTGTGTAATTTTTCAAAATATCCCCAGGTTCAAACTTGTCAAAGCATATCTGCAGTACTTCACATGCTAATTCTACTTGAGCTCTATCAAAACCATATAAGAAATATGTTATAAGAAAATCATCAATCAATCCTTTTGCGATAGAAGTATCTCAATATTACAATTTATAAGGATTTGGCGGGCCGTCATGTGGACTTGACATATGACTGAAATACTGGGCTATATCTCTGCCAAAGGTTAAGCCTTGCCACCCAGCAAGGTAATGCTGCCAGCATTACTTATATTAGAAATGTTGCCGGCTTTAGATTTATCACTTGAGCAAACTTTAGTCCACTCGATCTAAAGTTTGTTCAAGTGTATTATCTATAGATATATTATTATAATTATATCAGAATTATATTTTATGTTATTTTTAGATGTATATACTTAATTTTGTTAAAGTTCTGTAAGCTTAGATTTTTTTTCCTATTATATTATATTTTACATAAAATGTCAATTATGTAGAGAGTATATGAAAATCATTAAATACAAGGTATTATCCAAAGAATAATATTCATATTATGAGGAGACACCCATTTTAAATAATAAATAAATATTCACGGATATTTTTCACACAACATCCTCTGGTCCCAAACTAAGCTTGCGCTATGGGTACCAGATTACAGATATAATACATTACTTTTTTTTTGTAAATACATACATATAATAGATAGAAAACACCCAGACGCAGTACAAATATCTGTGTTCATCACACAAATAATTGTCCCGAGTGGAAATAGAACCCACAACCTCGAGCACGGAAGTCAGTTACACTACCGACTACGCCACGAGGCTGAGGTTTATTTTGAAGTCACTTTATACTATTATGAATTAGGTTTATAATGCTAGCCATACCTGTCGGAGACATTTACACAATGCAATATTTGTGTTATGCCGGTATTTTTAATCATAATTTCAGCTTCATTAGCAGGCTTGAAAGCTAAAAAGTTTTTAATATCCTTGAGAATAGCTTGACGTTGCTCCGCCCTTGGAAGTTTACGCACTAACTCCGAAAATTGCTGATTTTCATGATAGCTCGTCATTTTAATTGGAAAAAAATGCGAAATTCCCTTGCATAGGTAACATATAATTTGATGATACACTATTTTTAGACGATGATATAGAATTTGTGATGGTATATGTGGGTAAGTACGTGTATCGGTTTATTAATAATATTAATTACTTGTATTGAGCCAGATTTAAGACTATTTTAGCTTATTTCAATTTGTGCACACCTGATATAATTCATCAATTCATGTAATGAAAAATGCAATAACAAAACAAATATACCATGACAACTCCCTTTATTATCTGTCAAACCTTTGCTGTCAATTCTGTGTAGAGGTGGTCGTTGAATCAATAAACTGCTTTTTTTAACGGGTTTTCATTCCTCAACGAGTTAACTGTTAATCATCAATGAAAAAACAGGTTGAAAACATTAGCTGTTAATTTACGTCAATGCCCAAGACTATCATTATTTTATTCAGTTAAAAATATAAACTGTTAATTTACGTAAACGGCTCAACGGAATAAATTGACGTTGAAAATTCAAAACCTGTTATTGATTTAACAGCTTTTTTAACCTGTTGACCATTTAGTCGATGATTGAAATTGAAAACGTTGATATTAAATTGACACTGAACATTCAAAACCTGTTATTTATTTAACACTTTTTTTAACCTGTTGACCATTGATGATTAACAGTTAAATTACATTAACGAAAAAACCGTCAACGACCCATGCCTAATTCTGTGTGATGATTGTTTGAAGCATAGAGAAAGATTCATTAATTTGGTTTAAGGCATTGGCAAAACCATCAGCCTAACAGTAACATAAACATCGATAATCTCTGATCACAGGTAAGTTTAATTCATAGTTCATAGAACAAGTCGTAGTCAAAGTCAGTCATATAAAATTAGTCAGTCCAGTGCATGTTCTGTGGTCACGTCAAAAGTCCCGCTCCAATAAGACGATGGCAACCTTACTGAAGCTTCTATGGAGTTTTTGTGACAACAGGAAAAAACACGTTATGTCACACTACATCACTTACCAACACTTATGCACATACACAAAAAGTTAATAAGCAAAAGGCCACCACTTTTACACATTGACTACTTGAAATAACACAAGTTTGGAAAAATAATGCAGAGCATGACATGACATGATCTTCTTCGTGTTCCCGCCAAAACTCCGCATAGATAAAGATCTAAAGCCATAGATAGATTTAATAAATTTATTTATTGTAAATTTTTTCACAAATAATTTTTATAAACTTACAGGAAAAAATTAAAAACAAAGGGATTAATATAAATTATGGTAGCTTACCTGAACTAGGTTAGACCTGTGTTTCAGGCTGTCGCTTTGCCAAACATTTTAAATCGTGTCCTATTTAAGTACTTCACTAAATAATTTCATATATCCAAATAAAACTATAATATATTGAAACAGGCTTACAAACAATTAGTATATAAGGAATATAGGGGAATACAAATATTATTTGGTCATTTCTAGCAATTTCTCTGTGTCTGCGTAATTGAGTTTTTCTAAATATTCTGTTACAATAGATTTACATTTTTTATGATTTACGCCATGTATATTCAATAACCTGTTGTTTATTATACAAAAAGGGCCCTAGAAATAATAAAAATCTGTCCACAAAAGCATGTCTGGCCTGGGGTTGAGTACAAACTAGGTCCTTCCTTCTTTTACCTGGAGGAATTGGGTCTAAAGGAAGATCAGCATGCTGTTAGAAACTGTGCTGTGTGTAGATTATGTGCAGTATAAATAGTTGTCGGACTGTTAGTAGCTTACATGATATATATAGTTCATGTGTTGGAGATCTAAATAGGCGAAAAGTGGCTACCTTTAAAATTGCTCTTTGTGCACGTTCTAAAGGAAGTAAAATATATTTAGCTGCTCCACCCCAGGAAGTGATGCAATATGTTAGTATAGATTCACACAAAGCGATGTAAATCCGTTTAATTAATTGAAATTGGGCTATGTGACGTAAATTTTTTAACGTAGTTTTATTTTAAAATGTGTAACATTCGCGTAAATATCAGAAAGTAATATATATTACGCACTCTGTTGCATAATAAATCTATGTGTTTACGGAAACTTAAATTTGTGTCAATTGTTATACCTAAGTATTTTACATTGTCAGCTTTTGTTAAAGTGGGACAAGTGCATGCAGTATCAGCACACATTAAGCACGAATGCGAATGAATATGTAGGTTAGTAAGCGGTATGATAATATTTTTCATTATAAATAGTATATATTTCGTTTTATCTATATTTGGGGTAAGTGAATTTTAGTAAAGCCTATTAGATATCGTGTTAAAGCCACATTGAGCATGCCTATAAACTTCTGAACGAGATACAGCTGAAAATAATAAAATTGTGTCGTCCGCATAAGACACTATGATACCATTTTGTAGTTTTAGGTGGCACAGGTCGTTTATATAGATCAGGAACAGGGTAGGTCCCAAAATACTTCCTTGGGGAATACCGTAAGGACCATTTTTAATGTCAAAACTTGTGTTTGAGCCAATTTTTACACATTGATATCGGTCACTGAGATAATCCTCGAAAGAGTTGGAGTTGAATTCCCCTTATTCCGAGCATTTCCAGTTTGTTTACCAATTTTGTGCAAGATATGATGTCGAACGCCCTGGTAAGGTCTAGGAAGATCCCCAGGGAATGCATACCACTATCAAGATTGCGAGTAATATAATCAGTCAATTGGTGTACTGCTTGATTTGTTGATTTTTTAGCCCTAAAACCAAATTGCCTTTCCAATAGCAGGTTATTGTCTTCAAGATATTCTAGTATTTATTATTTTTTATAAAATTTTGGACAAACCTGTTAAAATTGAGATAGGCTTATAGTTCGAGATACATTGGTTTTCGCCTGATTTTAATATGGGAATAATAATCGTTTTTTTGAGTAATTTAGGGCAAACTCCCTGTGATAAACACAATTTAAAAATATGCGTTATAGGAGGGGCAAGGTGATGCTTAAATTTTTTGAGTACACTGTTGGAAATATTATCCCATCCCACTGCACAAACATCTTTTAACCCTATGGGTGTGGGCGCAGCACCACCACCAAGGGGCGCATCGAAATGATTACACACACTGTCTGAGTAGTATATAATATCTTAGCATTCTTCAGGTAATTTATTTATTGATTATTTATAACAGCTATATATACTCAAGCGTAATAATAGCCTAAAGACTCAACGGACTCAACCCGCTTAATTCAGTTGCGCGGGAGCAGTCGTCACAGACCACCATAGTACTTGTAGTCTGGTGGATTCTAGTCTAGTGATGTGTCCTCCTACTAGTGCTGTCACAAGCTGACCGCCAGTGGCTTAAAGCCACAACCCTGTGATTATATGTATGAGTCACTCGTATCTTCCCAACGATCTTATGAAAACAATTATTGTGCCGATCGTTAAAAACAAAACTGGTGATCTGTCCGATAAGAACAATTACCGACCGATATCTTTGGCTACAGTAATAGCTAAAGTTTTGGACAGTGTGCTTGACTCAGAACTTGATAAGCACCTTAGTTTGCACGACGCTCAGTTTGGCTTTCGAGCCGGACTTTCTACAGAAAGTGCAATTCTGAGTCTGAAGCACACTGTGCAATACTATACAGAAAGAAGTACACCTGTGTATGCGTGCTTCCTTGACCTCTCTAGAGCATTTGACCTCGTGTCCTACGATGTTTTATGGGCAAAGTTAAAAAGTACAGGTGTGCCTCTGCAGGTGCAACGGCTTTTTCACTTTTGGTACCACAACCAAAAGAATAGTGTCAGATGGGCGAACAGTTTTTCAGATATGTATGGGTTGGAGTGTGGGGTGAGACAAAGTGGGTTGAGTTCTCCCAAGCTCTTCAATCTGTATATGAATGAACTTATAGTTGGGCTCAGCAGCACCCATGTAGGATGCTGGATCGACGATATATGTATGAACAACTTAAGTTACGCGGATGACATGGTGCTGCTGACCCCAGCTGTAAGTGCCATGAGAAAATTATTAGCCATATGTGAAATATATAGCCACAAACATGGTCTAATGTACAACTGCCTAAAAAGTGAGTACTTGGTCTTCGGAGCCTCTGGTAAATGTCCATCTAATGTGCCCGCTCTTAAACTCAACGGTGTTGAGTTGAAGCGGGTACAAAGGTTCAAATATCTTGGACACTATCTTACCGAAGGCCTTGAAGATCAAGTTGACATCGAAAGGGAGCGGCGAGCCCTGGCGGTTAGAAGTAGCATGCTGGCCCGCAAGTTTGCACGTTGTAGTGAACAATTTAAAGTCACATTATTCAAATCTTTCTGTCAGACTTTCTACACGTGCAGCCCGTGGTTCAGATATACGAAGAAATCGATCGGTGCCCTTCGCGTACAATATAATAATAGTTTTAGGATGTTATTAGGACTGCCCCGTTTTTGTAGTGCCTCAAGCATAGAATTTCAAACTTTCATGGTCACTTATAATTCTAAACGTTTTTACGGGATTTATACCATGTAAATTTTTACTTACGAGTTTCCGATATTTCGGCACTGTTGCAAGCGCCATGATCACGGAACAACTGAAGTCCTTGCGGGTGGGAATAGTTTTTATTATTCTGCGGTTAGAAATATCGGTCTACCCGCTTTCTCACTCGTTTATGACACGCAACACTATCTATGGAACCACTACCACTGGTCTCACTCACGTATCGAGCTCGATCACGACACACAACACTTACGGTGTCGACCCTGGTTTTTGGCACCAATCTGGGTGTATAGTGGCGTTCTGTCGAAAGTATCTGAGGATTATGTAAATTCTCGATGTAGTGACTCGTTCCTGCCTCCAAAAGGCCAAAAGGTGAGAGAAGCCATTGAAATCACGAAATACAAAAATTTCAACCGTGAAGATGGTTTTCAATTATCTAGCACCTGGCGTCCCGTGATTCGTCTATGTACAAAGAAGAAGAAAAACACCTCAAAAACCAGGGTCGACACCGTAAGTGTTGTGTGTCGTGATCGAGCTCGATACGTGAGTGAGACCAGTGGTAGTGGTTCCATAGATAGTGTTGCGTGTCATAAACGAGTGAAAAAGCGGGTAGACCGATATTTCTAACCGCAGAATAATAAAAACTATTCCCACCCGCAAGGACTTCAGTTGTTCCGTGATCATGGCGCTTGCAACAGTGCCGAAATATCGGAAACTCGTAAGTAAAAATTTACATGGTATAAATCCCGTAAAAACGTTTAGAATGCCTCAAGCATGTTTACTGAGGTGAGGGTCGATGGCTTCCACGCCATATTACTTAAGCGGCTTACCTCCTTAATAAGCAGAGTTCGGTGCAGCACCAATAGCATCCTATAGGTTATTGCGGGTAAACAGGATTCAAATATCCTGAAAGCATTTATTCGTGCGCATATGACTTAATTTGTAATTTATATGTATATAACTAATAATTAATACTTAACGCATTGTATGGACTCTGTTCGAAATAAAACTTATTATTATTATTCTCATTACTTCATCAATGTCCGTGTCTAATATGACAAAGGACTTTAGTGTGGAAGAAGACGTGCGTGGCTAAGTTTGGGACATGAAAAGTTCTGGAATTTAGTGTTTCGGTTGCTAGATTTTTGCCTACGTTAGCAAAATAGCTGTTTACCTTATTTAACGCACCAGTGGGGCAAGTTGCAGTTGAGAGCAAGGCAAGTGGAGGTAGGTTCACGTATTTTGTCTGTATATGTATTGTTTTTGATAAATTTCCAAAGAAGCTTACTATTGTTTCCCGCCTTTTGCAACTCGATTTTGTCATGCTGTATTTTTATTTTTTTCAATAGATTATTGCAGTAATTTCTGTACCTTTTATAGGTTAAAAACAATATTTCATGATCAGGATTACGTTTCGCTTTTAGGTGAAGCTTATCTCTATTTCTAATACAGCGAACAAGACCGGGTGTAATCCACGGCTTCGTATTTTTAAATTTTTTAGAGAAATTAGTTGTATAGGTATTATTCGATATTACCTGTTGTAGCAAAGTAATGAAAATATTTAATGAGTTATTTGCATCGTTGCAATTATAGATGGCCTCAAAATTATTGTTAAGTATGTCACTTTCAAGGTTATTCATATTGAGATTTGAGTAGCTAAGTGCGCAATCATTTCTAGGTAGAGTTAATTTTAGTGATAATAAAATAGCCTGGTGATCAGTGAGTGTAGAATTAGTCACAAGTGTTATAGATGGTTTGTTAGACTTTCAAATAAAATGGTCTAAGCATGAGTCATTCTGGTGTGTGGGGAAGTTAGGAGCTGGTAGGAGTCCATGATATGAACACACATTCAGATAGTTATGCGCATGGTTATCAATTTTCCCGGTAGCAATGTTAATGTTTATATCTCCTGTTAGTATAGTGTTTTTAAATGACGATATCTTTTTTAAATTATTATCAAGCGCCTCCAGATAACTTTAAATATTTTGAGAAGGTGGCCTATAAATAGCTACGACTACAATATCGTTATTTATTTTAATTATTAAGCAATTACAGTCCTGAAAAAGTTCAGCTACAGTTGTTATTAAGTCTTTACATACACTACTAAGCCATCATTTTGATTAAAATTTACTAAAGTATTGTATGAAACATAACCCTCAAGATGTGGTAGATAATTTGATTTATTTGACAACCAACATTCTGTTAGGACGATTACATCACAGCTCAAAGCAAGATTATGCAACAAGACTTCGAAGCCATGCATATTACGCTTCATGCTGCTATTTTGAGTGAGGACTGTAAATGTATTTTCATTTATTGGCAATAAATTTCTGCACTCTTCAACATTACAAAGCCTACTTTCAGATACAGAGAACTTATCTAGATCAACTAGTAACTGATTAATCATGCTAATTAAACTATAATATATTATTAAAAAGAAAAACTAAAGTTACTAGTGCTTATGAAACTAAGTATTTGTGACGGTCTTAGGCGCCCTCTAATAGAATTTATATAGTTGGCCTCTGCGTATATACGTGCTGGACAACTTACGTCACCAGCTTGGTGGTCGCATTTCCTCTTAAAACGTTTGCACGTCGCGCAATTCGGGGCAGATGATTTATTGACACATTCCTTGTGGGAGTGTCACGACTCACCACAGTGATTACAGGTAGGGCTAGTTTCTCTGCAGAACTTCGCTGAGTGTCCAAATTGTTGACATTTGAAACATCTGGTCACTATGGTGAAATCCCTTACTGGGCACGATGTCCATATAAAGATGCGCCCTTGGTTAATAAGAGATTTTCGGACGCTGGCTGGAACCTCGAGGATGAAGTTGCAGGTGTCGGTATTTTTCTTCCCCAATTTATGGCTCAATTTGACTGTCATCTGAAATGATTCTCGAGTAGTATTCGGCATCTATTCAGCAAGGTTTTGTTCGTAAATACACTCGATCACCTCTTTATCCGTAAGGGATACAGGAACACCAATAATTGAGATCCTAGGACGACGTTTAGTGGGTTCTTGGACTGTAAGGCCAGAGGATACAAGTTTCTCAGATTTTGCTAGTTTTTCAATGTCTCCCTTACTCTCCGTGCTAATTAGAATGCCACCGTTTTTAACTTTTCTTAGTCCACGTACCTGAAACTTTAACACTTCTGGCGAAATATTTTTTTGTATTAGGCTTTAGGTACCAGCACTAGTCTTGGTCTTATCGCTGGGATTTATGGCAAGGGAGCTCAAGTTATTCGGGCGAATGTAGTTGTTTGCACCTTTCTTAACCATATCGGCAAAGGACTTAATTTTCTATTGGTCTCAACTTGTCTATGACCTCGTTCTTGAATTCCTGGATTGACCAAAATTCAAATTCAAATTCAAAAATATCTTTATTTCATAGGCCTATTAAATAGCACTTAAAATCGTCAAGAATACACAATAATAATCAACACGAGCGCCTGAGGCGAGTGCATCCGCAATAACAAAGTGGCGATTGCAATCGCCACAAGCGGCCGGATTCCGAAGTAAAGCCTTTCATGAGAAGAACCCGGCAAGAAGACCTAGCAACATCTTGTTGTTGGCGAAGGTGTTTTACGGTCATTTGTGCGTGTTGCGTTTGTTGTTTTAAGGACTGATAGAAAGTGGCCATCTGATGTGTCCCAGTTGTGATCCTACGGCAGAGATTAGTAATGCGGAGCTTATGGTCTGAGTTCATTTTTGCCTCAAGCACTATTGCACACACTTCATTTGTGTATCCGGCAATAGTACTCAGCCATTGCTGGATCTCTGTTGTTGGAAGCATCATAATCGGCGGATCATTTTCGGGCAATGCTAGTGGCGGAGTAGCCTCTATAGGGGCGTTTTGTTGCGTCGGAGTTGGAGGAGGGCTTCGCCGAATCAGTCCGCTACGGCAAAAAGGACTAGATCCTGGGTTAGACATAACTAGCACTGGAGTAGTATTTTAATGTTTATGATATACTATTAATTTCATTATTGTACTTAAATAAATCGCACACTAATAAAGTCTAAGATTGCACTGTAAGCAACGGGTAAGTAAGAAATGCACACTAATAAAGGACCAACAATATACTTTGTGCACCACTTTTAATTATTTATTGAGAACACTTAAAGACAACCGTACTGTATGCCAGTCGGCAAAACAATAGATAATAGTATGTACTGACCAGCTTGATAACGCATCACCAATATTGGTTCATCGTGTGCGTTGGATAGTGATGCAAGTTTTAAGGTTTCGACAGCCTATCGATACGACTGATAAAAAGCATCCGTTCCTTTGGCGAACTTGTTAATTTTCTTCGACTAATAAAACAATGTTTTGTACAAAAATCAAATAAACGTAATTTTATTTATTCGTTTTCATTTATTTCACCACAAAAATATCACTTGATTTAAAAATAATATAAAGTAGTAAAATATAAAAACTAACAATGGGATTGAATTTATTCCATAATTGAAATATCAGTAATTATAACCAAAAATAAAGGCATCTAAGCAGTGACGACGTCTTGAGAACTTACCTGTGAAACGTGCAATTAAAATACGATTATTTTTATAATTTACATCACACCCACTCACGTGACTTGTATTTAACAGTTATAATTATTAAAGTAAAGAAAATTTATCACAAAAATACACCAAAAAAACCGCGAAGCTTTTTTAAGATTGTCGACCTTGGGCTACCTGACATGCAAAACAGGTTCAATGACATTCGATTCGCTTTCCTCTTCCATCTCGCTATATTGCCGTATAAGATTTTCTTCTAACTCACACGCTTTGGTGATCTACACGTCGGTACATACTATATCTATGGTCTGAGCTGTATACTTGTTTTTTTTTTTCGCTAAACGCTTATCTACATAATCCCTTAACATGCTTGCGAATCATATCTCTATCAGTTCAATAACAGGATATATTTAAAATAAAAAATATATGGTCATATCAATTAGCGTTATTATTAATTTATGATATTTAGTTATGAAAATGACTTTTTTGCTCGCCAATCCAAAAATTCATCAATATCATCTTCATTATCGGATTCACCCTCTTTATCCTCACTTATTTGGTCAATATCTTGTTTGCACTTTTTCGTCTCTTCTTTTTTTAATTCGAAGTCCAAAACTCTGAAACCAAGGATGTGTAATGTCAAAATTATTTTCATTTAAAATGCTACAATATATAAACTGACTAGCATGTGGCTGCGATTTGCTATAAATCTGTTTTTAGTATCTACGTTCAGGAAACAATAACTATGCCAAATTTAATTTAATGGAGACAATAGTTTTGGAGACCTCGTATTTCGTTTATATACAATAAGACCTGAACTAAAACTGTTTCTCATGTCATAAAATTAATAAACAGTTAATAAAATGGACTAGAATAACTTTGTTGTTACTTATTTAGGTTGACCTATTTAGACCATTATTCGGAATCATCCCACATTTTGCCACGAATTACGTAACAAGTAACCGCAGACTTCAAGATAGGCAACCGGAAATAAACGTGTTAAATTCTCACTTTTGCTGGATCAGAGTCGCATCATCCATTTGTATTTTAACCTTTCTAATCAATGGCTGATTATATGATTGTATAAGGAAGGATAATCTGTTTGCTTAGCGTATATAGTCTATTACTCAGATCAAGAGCCTTATTGTTAATTTAAATACATTAAAGTCCATTAGCACTACAGATCAGCCAGCTCGTTTACTATGCCATCGTTAATAATAATAAAAATCTTTATATAATAATGTTAGTAATACTTTGACCAAATTCTTAATTGTTCATCGATTTCTTCAATTTGACGTTCAGCTGTAGCTTCTTCTTGTTCACCAGCTATTATTTGTGCAGAAGCACTAGCCTCCTCTTTTATTTCCTTTTGAAATTTTTCCCATTCTTCTTCAACTGGGTCTTTGTATTCAATATTACGAACCTGAGGATCCAAAGCCATTTTCATATATTTAAGTACATATTTATAATACTTATTGATGATTATGTTGAGTAGTACTAGTACCTGGAGATATTCAAAAGTAATTTAGACTTCGACAGAAAACGGCAATAGAAACTAAGAAGTGATAATGTCTGTTATGACTTGAGTATAGCAAAGCCTTTAACTCCATCCATCCATCAGCCTTTTAAGGTCCACTGCTGGACATAGGCCTCCCCGAGAATGGGGGATAGTGCCGTAATCGCCACGCTTGGCAGGCGGGTTGGCGATCGCAGTGGATGTTGTTAATACTCGAAGGAGTGCTGCTGCCCACTCCCCCGGTATTCCCTCAGTCGGCTCTTACGACTACCATGGGTGGAGAGGGGTGGGACAATTCTAAAGCCGGCCCCACACGGCAAAAGCAAAGCCTTCAACTAAGTGAAGCCAAATAAAATGAACTCTCTGTATAAGCTTTTCTTTTCTGTCACTCAAAACCATACTTTAATAATAACAATAGCATCTGACCGCGGCTACTACATGGACTTCAGCAATGAGTCAATATTATTCTTTCAATAATTCATCGGACCCTGAGATAAAAAACCTATAGATGTAGCCAACGCGTGGCCACTCATGAGACAGCAATATTACACTTCAGTGTGGCTATTACGCTACGGCTACGGCTATTCGCCCTATATGTAGCAAAAATTAAATGAAGATCGCGATATAATTTTTACCACTATATAAATAAATCACTAATTGATTAATACATTAACACTTATTATCCTGATTAATACTGTGAATGCAAAAGTAGGTAAGAGTTTAGAGATAATAAACTCTCACAAAATGTTAACGTTACTATTTAAAAAGGTTTTATTTATATGTTCAACACTAAAATTCTGCAACATCACGTAGTTATTAGTAAATTTAGCGATTTCACATCGGATATTGTGATAAACAAATTGTATAATTTTTGATATGAAACATCTAATGCGAAGGGAGGGCAAAATCGACTGTTAGCGTGGCGACGCTTTTATTTTACTTGACCCGTTCAAATTTTGTTAGTTAAATTTGACACACTTCCCGGTTTCCGATTGAGCTGAAATTTTACAAGAATGTGTATAACACGTGACAATGCAATATTATGATGACATGGAGCTGATCTTATGATGGAACTGGAAGGTGGACATAGGAACTCTATAATGAAACGGCGCAACCCCATCGAGTTTGGGCTCGTATGATTTGTCTTGCCGAGTACTGTGTCTAGATGGTATGCAGGGTCTGATGATGGAGCTGGAAGATGACCACAGTAACTCTGTAATGAAACGACGCAACCCCATCGAGTTTGGAATAATTTGATTCATCTTGACGAGTACTTTTTCTTTAGATGGTATTCAGGGTCTGATGATGGAGCTAGAAGGTGGCCATAGGAACTCCGTTATAAATCGACATAACTCATTAAACACAAAGTGAAAAATGTGAAATCGAAAATAACAGTCACGAGCAGGATTTGAACCTGCATCTCCTGGATATGGTCCAGATGCTTTGCCAATTCAGCCATCATGGCAATTACTCCTGACTGTTAATTTCGATAACACATTCATACTTAACGTTTTTGGGTGGCGCCTGCGCCATCTGTTTGTGTTTAATGTATAGTGCTAAGCATGTGAAATGCTAAAAATATATATAAAAATATCTAAATATTTATAGGGTTTGCGTCATTATTAGGTAAAAATCTTAATTGTAAAATTACCTGGTCGGTATAATGTATAAAAATACTTCCGGCAGATGGCGCAGGCGTTACCCATAGACGTTAAATATGAATGTGTTATCGAAATTAGCAGTCGGGAGCAATTGCCACGATGGCTGAATTGGCAAAGCATCTGGACGGTATCCAGGAGATGCAGGTTCAAATCCTGCTCGTGACTGTTATTTTCGATTTCACATTGTGTTTAGTGTTAAGCATGTCAAATGCTAAAAAATATATATAAAAATATCTAAATACGACATAACTCCATCGAGTTTGGGCTCGTATGATTTGTCTTGACAAGTACTTTATATCTAGATGGTATCCAGAATCTGACAATGGAGCTGGAAGGTGGCCACAGTAACTCTGTAATGAAACTACGCAACCCTATCGAGTTTATACTAGTTTGATTCGTTTTGAGGAGTACCTTGTCAAGTTATGATCATTTTATTTCTATAAAATAATTCCGATGTTTTCACATCTGCTAGACATCCCGCGACGTCTAGTTTTTCTTTTTTTATCCTTTATTTAGTTTGAGGACTTTTATCGAACATGGATAATGCCAGTCCCATTGTACTCTTAACACTAACTAATAACAATCTTAACCTAATCTGATCTTAGCAGTAGCGAGGAGCTGCTGAGAAGCAATCACTATCTCATATACCCTTCTTGCAGCAACTGAAGCGGATTCTGCCAGAATGGATTGGAAAATACCCACATTGCTTCTAATCAACCCAAATTCTCTCAGCAACGCTTCGCTATGACTGCGGTTCCTATCACACTCTATTAACAAATGATGCACGTCCTCTACCACATCACATATCTCACATTTGGGTGAGGTGCATTTTTTTAACAGAAATGCATACTTAATCTAATCTAAGCAGCAGCGAGGAGCTGCTGAGAAGCAACCACTATCTCATTTACCCTTCTTGCAGCAACTGAAGCGGATTCTGCCAGAATGGATTGGAAAATTTCTAATCAACCCAAATTCTTTCAGCAACGCTTCGCTATGACTGCAGTTCCTATCACACTCTATTAACAAATGATGCACGTCCTCCACCACATCACATATTTCACATTTGGGTGAGGTGCATTTTTTTAACAGAAATGCATACTTGCCGATGGATAGTGACCGAAACGGAGTTTGAAACCAATTTTAAAATATTGACTGTTAATTATGACATCTCCGGACCAGGGACTACGAAAGATAGAGCACTGTATCGTTTTATACCAAATACCGTTTTCTCTTCATCTTATATTTTTCTTGGAACGTCCGTGTGGTGACGGACTAAGAATACATGTGTCACCATCCCATCCTTTCCCGCGGGATGAATTTAGTGAAATTCAAATAAATTTTGTACGGAAACCTTTTTAATCATTGTAACTATAGGAACAATATGTAATTATTATTATTTATTATTATAATCAGGCGTAAGTCTGCTTTTTAATAAATTAGTTTGAGACACAGTATTTTTCAAACACAAAACGGCAATATTACACTTCAGTGTGGCTATTACGCTACGGCTACGGCTATTCGCCCTAAATGTGGCAAAAATTAAATGAAGATTGCGATATAATTGTTACCACTATCTAAATTATTTATTATTATTACATTGATATCGATCACTTATTATCCTGATTAATATTGTGAATGCAAAATTAGTTGAGAGTTTAGAGATAATAAACTCTCACAAAATGTTAACGTAACTATTTGAAAAAGGTTTTATTATAATGTCCAACACTAAAATTCTGCAACATCACGTAGTTTATGTATTAGTAAATGTATTGTAGCGATTTCACATCAGATATTGTGATAAATAGAATGTATATTTTTTTTTATTCTTTATTTAGTTTCGGGACTTTTATCGAACATGGATACGCCAGTCCTATTGTACTCTTAACTAATAACAATCTTAACCTAATCTAATCTAAGCAGCAGGGAGGAGCTGCTGAGTTTTTGGCTAAATATGTAATATTTTAATAAAGTATAATAATTATTCAATCTTCGTAGTGTGCATTTACTACCCTCACTGCAACGTCCTAGTTCTTAGGGTACGACCCAGATGGCGTAGGTCGGTGAGTAAAAATGTCCTCAAAAAAATGTATGGTCAATCTAGAGATGTGCCAACTCGTAATAAACACTACTCGATTTATCTCGAGTTTAAATTCTAGTAACTCGAATTGAACTCAAGTTAGGTGACTCGGGTTAAATGGATGCAACTAAGTGAAAAAATATTTGTTTTATTTGTACCAATTTAATTACTT
This sequence comes from Leucoma salicis, assembly GCA_948253155.1. NCBI lineage: Eukaryota > Metazoa > Arthropoda > Insecta > Lepidoptera > Erebidae > Leucoma > Leucoma salicis. The sequence goes on from OX411811.1 coordinate 12,335,438, forward strand.
AAACTTACAAACTGTATTACAAAAAATTAAACAAATTCGTAGTAAACTAGACGATCCGTGCGGAATTCCGTCTCGATTTGCTGACGATGAAATTGTAGTCTAATTTAAATTAATAGTTTTTACGAAGGCAAAGTATCGTACTTTTAATTGATTGTGTTGGATAGTAAAGAAAATATTAATATAACCACAAAATAAGAGAACTTATCTGAATCACGGAAAATGACAGGTACCAATAGCAAGATACGAACACAAAACAGAAAACAACAGCCGATTAAAAAGAAGTAACAGCCCAAAGAAATTTATGAACATAGAAACTATAAATATAAAAGCATTCTTCTAGTGACCACAAACTAATCCGAAGTACATTTAAATAGACACATTAAAAAAGTAGAGCAACTTTTAAACCCACAAGACCGAAATTAAAGGACCAAAATAAAGTTATTTCAAGATACACTGAAACAATATGCAAGTAAATCAACAAAACATACCCATACTACAAAAAAAAATAATTAGCCATAATCCATCCATCCATCCATCCATCAGCCTTTCAACGTCCACTGCTGGACATAGGCCTCCCCAAGAGAACGCCACAACGAGCGGACCTGTGCTGACCGCATCCAACGGCTCCCCGCGGCTTTGACCAGATCGTCGGTCCACCTTGTGGGGGGCCGTCCAACGCTGCGCCGTCCGGTACGTGGTCGCCATTCGAGAACCTTTCTTCCCCAACGGTTGTCGGTTCGTCGAGCGATGTGGCCTGCCCATTGCCACTTCAGCATGGCAGCCCGGCGGGCTATGTCGGTCACTCTCGTTCTCCTACGGATCTCCGTATTACGGATTCGATCACGTAGGGAAATACCAAGCATAGCCCGCTCCATGGCCCGCTGAGTGACTTTGAGCCTTGAAACGAGGCCAACATTCAGAGACCACGTCTCTGTTCTGTATGTCATCACTGGCAACACACACTGGTCGTAGACCTCCGTTTTCAGACACTGCGGAATATTGGACGAAAAGATCTTCCTTAGCTTCCCGAACGCTGCCCAGCCGAGTTGGATTCGTCGATTGACCTCTTTCTCGAAGTTGTGCCTACCTAACTGGACCGTTTGTCCGAGGTAGACATAATGGTCGACAACTTCGAGAAGCGCACTCCCGACTAGGACCGGTGCTGAAATGACATGGACATTAGACATGATTTTCGTCTTGTCCATGTTCATTTTGAGACCTACTAGTCGGGAAACCCTGCTGAGATCATTGAGCATGGTGCCAAGGTCCTGCAGCGATTCTGCCATGACTACAATGTCGTCGGAATATCGAGGGTGAGTGATGTATTCGCCATTGATGTTGATGCCGAATCCGGTCCAGTTCAAGAGCTTGAAGACATCTTCCAATGCAGCGGTGAAGAGTTTCGGGGACATAACGTCTCCCTGTCTAACACCTCTCTGCAGTTGGATCGGTTTCGTACTCCTGTCCTGAACACGGACTGACATGGTGGCGTTTCTATACAAGCACTTCAGCACTTCGATGTACCGATAGTCAATTTGGCACCGCTGAAGGGACTGCAGCACCGCCCAAGTTTCGATCGAATCAAAGGCTTTCTCATAGTCCACAAACGCCAGACACAGAGGCCAATTATATTCCTCAGTTTTCTGTATAATCTGGCGTAGCGTATGGATGTGGTCTATGGTACTATAGCCTTTTCGGAAACCGGCTGGAAGTCGTCAAGCCTGCGCGTGAGTCGATTTTTAATGACCCTCGAAAACAACTTATAGACGTGGCTCAAGAGCGAGATGGGTCTATAGTTCTTCAAGAGGGTTCTGTCACCTTTCTTGAAGAACAGCACCACCACGCTTCTGGTCCACGACTCTGAAACGTCGCCCCCGAGAACGACGGAATTGAACAGCCTCTGAAGAGCTTTTAAGACCGGCTTTCCGCCAGCTTTCAGAAGCTCCGTGGTGATTCCGTCGTCTCCCGGTGCCTTTTCGTTCTTTAGTTGTTTGAGAGTCATTCTGATTTCGTATATTTTCGGTAAAGTGCCAAGTTAGCTTGGATCTGGGATAATGGACCAAGCCGACAACAGTACTCTGGGATCTGTACAACTGTCCATAGAACTGGCGGACCTCTCAAGATCTCATCTCGGGATGAAATGACAGTGCCGTCGTTGGTCCTCAGCTTAGTCAACTGGCTTTGGCCGATAGACAGATCTCTTGCGAACACTTTCGAGCCTTACGGCTGTCAGACTTAGATTTTTAATAATACTACAAAAGGCAATACAAAAAAAAATTTGAAGTCACGGGACGTCTACCAGATGTAAAAACATCGAAGTTATTTTGTAGAAATAATGAGTACCTAGAAATAAAATGATCACAACTCTTTCAATGTGCTTGTATAAAATTATGACATGTGTAAAATAACGGAAATGGACATAATGGCCCTGGATATCATCTAGGGCCTACTTGTCAAAACGAATCAAACGATTCCAAAGTTGATAGGATTGCGGCGCTTTATACCATAGTCCCCATGGCCATCCGGCTCCATTATCAGACCCTGAATATCATCTAGGACTATGGTACTATTCAAGATAACTCAAACTAGCCCAAAATCGATAGGTTGTGACGTTTAATTACCGAGTACCCATGGCCACCTTCCAGCTCTATCATCAAACCCCGAATACCATCTAGAGACAAAGTACTCGTCAAGACGAATCATACAAGCCCAAACTCGATGGGGTTATGTTGTTTTATAACGGAGCTCCTATGGTCACCTTCTAGCTCCATCATCAGACTCTGGATACCATCTAAAGACAAAGTACTAGTCAAGACGAATCAAATGATTCCAAACTCGATGGGGTTTTGTCGTTTCATTACAGAGTTAATGTGGTCACCTTCCAGCTCCATCATCAGTCTTTGGATACCATCTAGAAAGAAAGCACTCGTTAAGATCAATCAAATGAACCCAAAATCGAAAGGTTTTTGTCTTTTCTAACGGAGTCCTATGGCCACCTTCCAGCTCCATCATCAGACCCTTGATATCATTTAGGACTGGAGTACTAGTCAAGACAATTCAAACGAGTCCTAACTCGATGGAGTTGCGCTATTTAATCAAAGAGTTTTCATGGCCACCTTCCAGCGCCATCATCAGACCCTGGATACCACCTAAAGACAAAGTACTCATCTAGACGAATAAAACGAGTCCAAAGTCGAGGGCGTTGCGTCATTTCATTATAGAGTTGTTATGTCCACCTTCCGGCTCCATCATCAGATCAGCTCCATGTTATCATGATATTGCACTGTCACGCGATATAAGTTTACGTGTAAAATTTCAGCTCAATCGGAAACCGGGAAGTGTGCAAATTCAACTTGCAAGATTTGTACGGGACAAGTAAAATAAAAGCGTCGCCACGGTAACAGCCGATTTTACCCTCCCTCCGCATTAGATGTTTCACATCAAAAAGTCAAAAGGCGAACGAGATCTGGAAAAAAACTAAAATCATATATATATTGAGCCATGCCCGTCTTAAATAGAAATGGGCAGGTCACATAGCGCGACTACCAAGTACAAGGTGGGCAAAAAGGATCACAATATAGCCAGGCCCAGCGGGCAAAAGAAATAGAAGACACCACGAGCGATGGGCCGACAAAATAAATAAAACAGCAGATCATAACTGGGTTAACACGGCTTACAACCGTAAAACAAGGATGACAATGGAGAAGACCTATACCCTAAAAAAGGGGCCTAGACATTTTGTTTTTACACCTAAATAAATAAAACATTTCTTATTTATGTTTTTTTTTGTAGAAAATATTTGTTAAGGAAATAAATGCCTTATTATTATTATTTCTAATATATTTGAATTAATTCGAACACTGTTTACACTTAACACTTCCACTGACTGGAAATTCAAATACATCCCATACAAACGATTTCCTTTTAGGTCCTGGAATTTCTTCTAAAATAAAAATAAAACTAACAACAAATTCTGTGATCTGAAATACTGTCTGTCTGTGTGTACATTTGATTGTCAATGAATCAATGAATGAATATAGTGACAAACTTAGACAAATAATATTATAGACAAGCTATCAGCGTATGCAGTGTCGAGATAGCAATAGTTTGACATATGATAACCGGAATAATTTTAAATGATAACTATGATTATAACTTTGTTGACTGAAAATGAACTACCTGTTTTAGCCGGATACAAGAATAACAGGACAAAAGAAATTGCAGTTATGATTAATTTTTTCTTAAAATGTATTAGAATGTGTAAGATTAGCGTATATGACGTGATTAAGGTTTTTTTTTACGTAAATACAAAAACAAGCTTACATACCGATGATGGGGACGGTTGGCCACCTTATTGTTGGGACCCAGTTGAATGGGTCCAAATACAAATAACGCATACACGAAAAGGATAAAAAACATATAATAATACGTGTCTCTCTCACTCTTGCTAAAACCTAATATGTGCATCCTTTTCTTCATCCTTAGTGTCAAAATAGTAGCGAGTCTATAATATTCTTTGTCTAAATTCACAAAAGATCAGCAAACTTCACGCTTCACGCCATAGCGCTACAATCGATTGCATACGCAATTTGAATAAAAAACTTCGATTTTCCAAACCAATTCGAGTGAGAGAGAAAAGGACTCGAGCTAATTCGAGTTAAGCCCAAATCGAGTTAACTCGAGTTACTATATCAAGTTGACACATCTACACGTCATTCTTCTCTTCACGTACCAGGGTCTTCAATCTTCTAAGAAATATGATAGTAAAACATTGGCTACTACACTGTAAAATTGTAATGCACGAAATTTTACCTGAAATGTCAATAACAGGGTATATTTTATTTAGCAGTATTATAATCTGGAGAGTTTATTCTTACAGGTGCAGAGGGCGCTACTAATTATTATGCGAATATATTTAATTGACAAGATGATGTACGGCTTCTTAGGCAATTTAAGAACAATATCTTGTAGTCAGATTAATATAATGTTTATAGGGATAACATTATAATTATTTACTGCTGTAGTGATAACTTTTTTAAAAAAACCAATGACATGAAAAAATAAAATAATTATTGAAGATATAAAAGAACATGAATACATTCCGTCAATTTTCTTTTTTTCTTTTATTGCATTTAGTGGCAGAAGACGAGCCACGGCCTGTGCTTTATGGCCGGTCACACGGGAGATGGTGGAACCAAACCGCTCAGGCCCGATACCAAGTGAGTACTCCCACTTGTCCTGCCTGCCCTACCACCAGTCATGCAGTGGATGATAATTGCTTACTTCCCTTAGTCGCCTCATATGACACCCGTGGGAAAGAATGGGGTTGTGACACTTGTATTCTTAGTCCGTCACCGCACGATTACAAATTTATATTAATATTTTGATGTTACACACATCATTTTATACAATGTTTTGACGTATATAGATTAAATGTTGGAAAGTTATTGGTAGAATTTATACTTACTTATATACATTTTAATAATCTTATCAGAAATCACTGGTAAAATAAATGAATTACTGAATGTCAACCTATTTATTGTATGCGACTGAAAGACCCAGTTTTTATGGTCATGAATAAAAAAAATAACAAAAAAGTAATGTCAAAGTCAAGTCTGTGTGATCTGATCTGTCACATTGTCAGAAAAATTTCGGTTGTACTTGTGCCTCGGCGCGGTTTGTTATTTTTATGTATCACAGAATAATTCTGTATTTGTGTTACTCCAAGATATCGCTGTGTTTTTTTCATGTTATAATCGTTGAGTTGAGCTCTCGCTCCTCCTCATAGCATCGAATCTACACCAGTGGTAACTTGTTTAGTGATTGAAAGCAAGATACAATTGATGACACCGATAAATATCAAATATTGGCCAGAAAATATTTTATAAAACGTTTTAAGAGACAGTTAAAATAAAAAATGTAATAAGACAGTTTATGATGTTTTATTTATAATACTAATGTATGGATTTTTAATTGTTTTGAAGAACTTTGAAACTACAAATATTCTTCAACATTTTATTTATTTCATACTGTGGGATGCATGTAATGGAACGGGTACAAGGCGTGAGTGAAAGGTATTGATATAGGAGAAGGGGATAGATATGGAAAGGAGGGATGACAGTTTGAGAGAGGACGTAAGACGAATAATCGTCTTGATTAAGACTCAGCAAGACGTGTTATAATAAATTAGTTTGCTTAGGATAGGATTATTAAAGAAATAAACCTATAGAGATATACCTACGTTCATTATTTTCCACCTCGACCCCACAAACTTGGGGGCTCGTCCGGGATCGAGGAGAATATATTGGAAGAAGACGGTCGGCGTGTGCGCGGCGGTTTCAACGAGACACCACACCGGACGCCATTACGAGCAGCGAAGAGGAGCTCGCTTTGACGGTAAGAAGACGCTGTGTTTAACCACGACGGGTAAAAACAAGCTAAAAAGAAGTCAAGGATGGGAAGACGCGGAGCAAAACGAATCAACATCGTCGTTGACATCGGGATACACGATGTTGCACATGGCAGAACAACTCGTGCAACTTTTTAGCGGCAGAGACGATTCGTGCTCAGTAACAAAGTGGATTGAATCGATCAATGATAATGGTGAAATATTTGGATGGTCAGATACTTAAAAATTACTGGTAGCTAAGCGTGCTTTGACGGGCACTGCGGCGTTGTGGCTACGGACGGAGAAAACTTTTAAGACGTGGGAGGATTTTCAGATGGCTATTTTAAAAGAATTTCCCAGTTCAGTCGACCAGAAGAGAATTCATGAGATAATGTCGACAACGAAACAAGCTCCCGGCGAACGCGTGATAGACTACGTTTTCAAAATGAAGGAGTTGGGTACGAGAGGTAAAATGGCAGACTACGTGGCCATCAAGTATATTATCGATGGTATACGAGACGCAGAGATAAATAAGATAATGTTCTAGGGCGTGCGAGACTACAGTGATCTGAAAGAAAAAATAAAAGTCTACGAAGCGTATAAGAAAAACGTTCGGGCAGAATCACGAGGTACGAGAGCATCACCGACGCAGCCAAGGAACGTGCGGCTGAGGAAGACGCTGTGCTATAGCTGTGGAGAAAGAAATCATGTTTCGCAAGATTGTCCGCATCGCGCTCGAGGTACAAAATGCTTCAAGTGCAACGAGTTCGGACACATAGCGCCAAATTGTTCATTTACGTGGTCTGGCAAGATGGCGGCAGCGGCAACGACGATCGGCGTTCACGAACGTGATCGAGCGTGGTCGGAAACACTCGGAACGATTCGGCAGTCAAGATGACAAAATGACCAAGCAAGCGGCGTTCGACCAGAGACAAGTACTATTTAGCGTATCGAAAGATAGCACCACCTATCAAGATGGCGACAATGGCGTGAACTACGATTCATACCGTGATGTTGGCTGCAACAACCAGAAGGACATTGACATTTATGAAGATGGCGGCCATACTATTTACAATGTAAACAATGCGAACAGTGAACTCGTACGAAATATAAAACCACTAAAAACGGTTTATGTGTTCGGAAAAGCAACAAGTGCTTTAATAGATTCGGGTTGTGACGTCAATCTGATGACGAAAAAGTGTTACAAAGAATTAAGAGAGTTAAATAATGTGAAAATTATTACAACAAAGCGTATTACTCTAACCGGTCTTGGTTATTCTATAGTGAAATCGTGCGGTAAAATTTCGTTAGATATAAGTATAGATGACTGTTTGTACTCTAACATAACCTTTTATCTGTTGCCTGACGATTCTGTGGTTTTTCAGATAATTTTAGGTAATGAATTTTTGCAAACTGTAACAATGGTTATGAAAGGTTCCCCGGTATGGTTGATGCCAAAAGATGATAGCATGAATCCTACCTATGAGTGGCTGAAAGATGTTGTGTGTTTTACTAGTTCTATTGATTGTCTAGGTCACATCAGAGATCCAGTGGTTAAAGAGGAAGTTGAGATGCTAATCACTAATTATGTCTCACAACAAATAAAGGAGGCGCCTATAGAGTTGAAGATTGTTTTGAAAGATGACACACCAGTATCTCAGCGGCCAAGGCGCATCTCACTCAAGGAACAAGAAGAAGTAGATAAACAAATTCAGGAATGGCTTGAGAATGGAATTATTAGGGTAAGTTTTTCCGAATATTCCAGCCCATTGGTGCTAGTTAGGAAAAAAGATAAGGGTGCTGTAATTGTATTTATCGACGATATCCTAATTTGGCCGTGTGGGGCCGGCTTTAGAATTGTCCCACCCCTCTCTACCCACGGGAGTCGTAAGAGCCGACTGAAGGAATACCGGGGGAGTGGGCAGCAGCACTCCCTCGAGTATTAACAACATCCACTGCGATCGCCAACCCGCCTGCCAAGCGTGGCGATTACGGCATTATCCCCCATGATGGGACCGCTCGTTGTAGCGTTCTTCTGGGGAGGCCTATGTCCAACAGTGGCCTTTGAAAGGCTGATGGATGGATTCTAATTCCAGCTGAGAACGAGTATCAGGCATTGGAGCGCTTGAAGGAAGTTTTAAAGATTGCATCTGATTATGGGTTACATATCAACTGGAAGAAGTCACAACTGTTAACCAGGAGGGTAGAATATCTAGGCCATGTTATTGAAGGTGGTTCAGTAATGCCGTCTCCAGTAAAAACCGATGCTGTCACTAAATACCCTGAGCCTCTGAGTATGAAGCAACTGCAGAGTTTCCTCGGACTATGTTCATATTTTAGAAAATGTATACCTAATTATGCTCAGATAGCACAACCTCTTACGGATATGCTGAAGAAAGATTGTAGATTTGAATTTAACCATGTACACAGAGATGTTTTCAATGAGATGAAAATGAAGTTGGCAACTTAACCAGTGTTAAAGATTTATAACCAAAGAGCAGATACAGAACTTCATACAGATGCGTCAAATATTGCTTATTCAGCCATTTTATTGCAAAATGGTGATGATGGAAACCTACATCCAGTGCATTATATGAGCCGAAGAACTACAGATGCACAAGCATAGTATAGTAGCTATGAGCTTGAGGCGTTGGCTATTATTGAAGGTGTGAAGAAATATAGACACTATCTTTTTGGAATTAAGTTCAAGATTGTCACAGATTGTAAGGCCTTTCAAATGACACTCAACAAGAAAGAGCTAGCCTCGTCTACTAGAGTTGCTCGGTGGATTTTATTTTTACAGGATTATAACTTTATAGTAGAACACCGTAAAGGTACTAGAATGAGACATGTTGACGCATTAAGCCGAAACCCATATGTGGCTCTGATTTCTAACTTACACCAGAGTATTTATATATATTTTTAGCATTTGACATGCTTAGCACTATACATTAAACACAAAGTGAAAAATGTGAAATCGAAAATAACAGTCACGAGTGACCGGAGTGTTAAGTGTGCACAAGAGACTGACGAAGGTTTAAATGCAATAGCAAAAATTATCGAAGAGGGAAAACCATATAAAGACTACACTTTGAAACAAGGGTTACTCTACAAAGGACTCGATCAACAACTTGTGATACCTAGCAAGATGGAATATGAGATTATCAAAATGGCACATAGTAATGGCCATTTTGCAAAGAAGAAAACTTTAAATTTGATTAGTAAGGACTACTATATTGAAGGAATAGATAAGAAAGTTGAAGATTTTATTGCTACATGTATGCCATGTCTACTGGCGAATAGAAAAGAAGGAAAACAGGAAGGTTTCCTTAACCCAATAGAGAAGGGAGACTCACCACTAAATACATTACACTTGGATCTTATTGGACCACTTACTGAGACTTGTAAGCAGTATAATCATATATTAACAATCGTTGACTCTTTTACAAAATTTGTGTGGTTGTTTCCATGTAAAAGCACAACTACAAGTGAGGTACTGAATAAATTGGAGATACTGCAGCAGACATTTGGAAATCCAGACAGATTCATCACGGATCGAGGTACTGCTTTCACAAGCAATGAGTTTAAAGAGTACTGTGCTAAAGAAGGAATGGAACTGTGCCATATTACCACAGGAGTGCCTAGAGGCAAGTGGTCAAGTGGAAAGAATACCAGGATCATCATACCTGTACTTACCAAGCTTTGTATTGAGAAACCATCATTGTGGTACAAGCATGTAGGAAGAGTGCAGATGGCATTGAACAGTACATATCAGCGGAGTGTGAATACTACTCCAGCCGTGTGGGGCCGGCTTTTGAATTGTCCCACCCCTCTCTACCCAGGGGAGTCGTAAGAGCCTACTGAGGGAATACCGTGGAAGCGGGCAGCAGCACTCCCTCGAGTATTAGCAACATCAACTGCGATCGCCAAACCACCTGCCAAGCGTGGCGGTTACGGCATTTCCCCCCATGACGGGACCGCTCGTTGGGGCGTTCTCTTGGGGAGGCCTATGTCCAGCAGTGGACGTTGAAAGGCTGATGGAGGGTTACCAAAGTCAAACGAATGGACCGGTACGATGTGGAGAATGTGGATATGATGACAGAAGGTCCCATAAAGACCACTACCTCAGCTGATCATATGAAGAAGTGGCCTGAAGGCGTTTAGGAGTAAATAAATGTAAGTATTTTTAACAAAGTTTTGAATAGAGTGTGTTAGTATGTGTATGGGGAAATTTATGACGGTACACATAAGTGAATGTTTACTTTTGTTGTTTATCGTATAAGCACAAGAATTGGTCAGTGCAAACTAATATTTTCTTTTATTTGTAGTAATATTTAATAAGGGTCATTGTATTGATCAAGAAAGAGTTTAAAAAAAAAATATTTTTCATTGTTTTTAACTTTATTATAAAATGATTAAATGTGTATAAGCTCTGCTATGTATATCTATAGTGAACCAACTATCAAAAGATTTGTATTGTTCTAACACGTCATTTTATAACATTGCTGAGAAATTGTTTGTTAGATGTTTATGAAATTGCCTATAACTACTTAAGGTTTTTAATAAGATTTTTTAAGATGTTTCCACATGTCAAATGTTAGACTAAGATAATAGTACTTTTAGGTAAGGTATATTTACAGTCTAGTAGAGTTTGTTTGTAGGTGTTGCAGAAATTAATGTTATGTATGTGGGCATACATAATGCAGGATGACCGAGTGTGGGATGCATTTAATGGAACGGGTACAAGGTGTGAGTGAAAGGTATTGATATAGGAGAAAGGGATAGATACGGAAAGGAGGGATGACAGTTTGAGAGAGGACGTAAGACGAATAAGACGATTAAGACTCAGCAAGACGTGTTATAATAAATTAGTTTGCTTAGGATACGATTATTAAAGAAATAAACCTATAGAGATATACCTAAATTCATTATTTTCCACCTCGACCCCACAATACGTTAATTGAAATGATAAAGCCAAAGAGTAAAGTAATACTACAGGAACATAAAGCTTACAAATAAACATAACTGGCATAATACTCACGTAGGTTAGTGTATGTATATAAAGTTGCGACCGGAGAAATCCAGGTGGCGCTTATAACCATTCCCATAAAACCATTGAGCTCTAATAAGGGGGAGAGGAAATGACTACAAATTTACCGAGCCAATTCTTTGAAATCCAAAAATGGTGGAATTTCCGCTAGGGAAGCGCGTAAAAAATATCGATATCGATACTTCAATCCTTCAAGCGATCTATAAACTTTTGGGTGGACAAAGGTATCTTTAATTGCGTAAATCTTTATCTACCTGTACCTATAATTATATCTATGTGTGTCAAATTACAACCCAATCCATTCAGTCATATGAGCTAGTGGTTGATAGATCAATCAGGCATGCCTTCTTTTTAAACAAACAGAAAATTAAGGGCGTAAACGTTATTGAATAGATTTGGGTTGTAAAAAGCATAAAGAAATAAATAATAATTTAATCCTGGGTATAGATGTTCATTCTAAGTCCAAATATACCTATATAAGTTTGAGATGTGATGATATCAGGAGAAAAAGATTTGAAAGTGAGGTATTACGATAACTAAAAACTAGTATATAATAATATTTTATTCCATCCATCAGTCATTCGACGTCCACTGCTGTACATAATAGGTCTCCCTAAGAGAACGCCACAATAAGCGGTCCTTTTTATTTGTTAACACGGTCCAAAATGCAAGTTTACGCACGTCACTGGGGTACCAACAGGATCCAGGGGGCGTGTCGGGCTTGATGTCATGCAAGCTCGGTTCTTGTGTGGAGTTCATGAGCCACAATACCGACTAAAACATGACCGCGACGCCTTCTTCCGTCATAATGGAGAGTCATAGGATCGTCTACAGATATTCCACCCCGACGCTCTAGTGATTACATCCAAGGGTGCCTTGCGGTTTTGACCAGGTCGTCAGTCCTTTTGGCGGGAGGCCGTCCTATGTTGCGCCTTCCTGTGAAACATCTAATGCGGAGGGAGGGTAAAACCGGGTGTTAACGTAGCGACGCTTTGACGTGACAATACAATATTATGATGACATTGAGCTGGTCTGACGATGGAGCTGGAACGTGGACATAGGCATTCTATAATGAAACGGCGCAACCCTACCGAGTTTAGACTCGTTTGATTCGTCTTGACGAGTAATTTGTCTTTAGATGGTTTCCAGGGTCTGATGATGAAGCTAAAAGGTGGCTATAAGAACTCCGTTATAAAACGACATAACCCCATCGATTCTGGGCTCGTATGGTTACTCTTGACAAGTACCTTGTCTCTAGATGGTACCCAGGGTCTGATGATGGAGATGAAAGGTGGCCACAGTAACTCTATAATGAAACAACGCATCCCCATCGAGTTTATACTCGTTTGATTCATCTTGACGAGTACTTTGTCTCTAGATAGTATCCATGGTCTGATAATGGAGCTAGAAGGTGGCCATGGGTACTCGTTAATTAAACGTCGCAACAGATCGATTTAGGGCTAGTTTGAGTTATCTGGAATAATACCATGATAGCCCTAGATGATATTCATGATCACACCGTGGTATCTTCATAGAAAAAAACCATAACGCTACCAATTTCACAGTTCGATACACTAGACGCGCTCGGCGCTCGGCGAAAGAGAGCAAACGTTTCCGATTAATTACGATCACTCCACGACAGACCAGAGTAATAATCATCACTGTTTCTTCTTATTGTCTTTATTTTCAAGTTTCCTTTGAATCCCTTGTTTTTAGTTTAAATTGCTATTTATTTATTCGGACAGTAATACATATAGTTTTCAAAGCCAAAGTTTTCGTTGTGTTGTTACTCGTTAGCACAAATCAGTTTATTTATGTAGATATCTATCTTTCGTGCTTGTTAATGATATTGGTGAATGGTGTTTTCGTGGAATATGTTCATGTCGGACCTAAGTGTTGCGTTCGGGGATGAACTATTTAGCTGTAAGGTGTATCATATTGCCTTTCCGAGACGTGAATGAAGATTTCAGTTATGGTTAAAGCTGTAAATAATCCGGCTTTGTAAAACTTGAACAACAACAACATATTGAATGATGATTGTACTACGACAGTTTGCTGGAAACTCACTGAAACCAGCTTCAGATAAATTCGCCAATAAGTGTAAAGGCAGAATGCATAATAAAAAGACTATTCTCTAATGTGTTTTTAATTTCAAATCTGACCTTTTCCACCCTTTTCAGTTACTTTTTTGATATTATACACAGATATTACATATGTACAGATATTAGTATATATACAGATTTGATCACAAAATAATGGCGACCTTTAGTGTATCTATCAACCCGTTCCCCTGTCGTAGCATTATACCCCTCACCCTTTGAGATTCCCGTCTGTACTTTAGTACACTACTAGTCTGTGTTCATGATCTGGTAATGGAGCCACAATCCCATCAACTTTGAAATCGTTTGATTAGTTTTGACAAGTATTTCGGTCCTAGATGATGTCTAGGGCCTGATGATGATGATTTATGTCCATTTCCGTTAATGTACACACGTCATAATTATACAAGTACGCATTAAAAAAGTTATAATCATTTTATTTCTACTCACAATATTTTTTAAAAGTAAATGCTTTGAATGCTAATAATAATACAATTCAAATGATTAATCAATTCGATAAATTAATAAAAAATATTTTATTTAATGGTATGCAGCTAAACCACTGCTCACCACTTCATTCCGAGCATACAAAATTAATAAATAGACGGCTTCTTCCCACAATATGACAATTTGTGACGAATAAAAATCACAAATTATTAGTGGTGGATGCTAGGTTGGAACCTAAATAGCGGAAATTAAATATTTTTAAAATAAAGGATATTTATATCAATATTTTTTAAAACATCGGTATATCGATAGTTGTTGGTTCTTCCTGCATCCCTAATTGACAGCTGACATACAAAAGATAAAGGCTTTGTTCCGATATACACTGCGAGCACTGTGATATCACGTGATCAACAGCTTCCATAAATATAACAATTTGCACTATGGAATATTATTATTATTATTGAATATTGTAAATCAAAGATACCCAAACATGGCAAATGTAAAGAAATTGTGTTTATTGCAGTGTAAAACCAATACTTTGTATGAAATGATAGTAATGACAGATCAGTATACTGGACTGCATTCCGTTATAAACAGTAACCAGTATAGCTAACTATAAAGGAACGACTTCACAGTATACTAAATTGACATCACACCTTACAGTGCTCACAGTGTATATCGGAACACACCCAAATTACGCTGTCATCGTAACTATTAAGATGGCGGACGACAGCCGAAGTAAGTCACTTTTACATTTTCATATACCTTATGAAGATTAGGGCGCCTCCTCCTTATTAGAGCTCAATGATAAAACCCTGTGAAGTTAGGTCTAGCGATGAAACGAATTGTATTTTCTTCAATTCGAATCGATCGAATTAAAATTACTCTTGATTCGAATCGCAATTCGAATCAATTCGCTGAATTTGCGAATGCATTATAGTCAAATTCGTAATCGTAATTAGAGTCATCCGCATGTCAAGCCGAGTTGGCGAGTTATAACTCGTTTACATTATTATTCGAGCGAGTCTATTTTGGCGGTTCGGTTTATATTACGAATGAGTCGAGATTTCGAGTTAAAAACAGTGTGGAAGTTATTTGGTTAAGCGTAAAGAGGGACTTATAGGTATATTGGCTTTTAAACACTTAGGTAATGACAATACTCTTTTATTATAATAATTAAAATCAGCATACTTAATAACAAAAAGTAATTTAAAAAAAAAAATTTTTTTAATAAATTCTCAAGTTATTTCTAATTAGTAATTATCCGTTAAATCAACTATAAATCAAATAAATACGTTTTTATACGTCTCAAGTTTAATCAGCACTATAGCCTTCACTTTTATTAAAAACTCCCAGATCAAACTTTTATTTCCTCTAGAGCTCATAAATAATAGCTATTATTATTAATTACGTAAACAAGCAGTCAACAAAAGCAAGTAAACATCAAATCGCGCGAGGGACGAATTGCAAATGTAATAAGGTACGTCAAACGAATCCCACCAACTCGTGATTCTTAGAACATTTCGTGTATTTACTCACTCGTAGAATTCATTCATAAGAGAGCGAATCAACGAATGTCGAATCAAGCCGAGTCGACTGCGAGGACCTACCTGCCTACGAGTTAACGAATTGATTCTGTTTCGGTCAAAAGCGATTCCAATGAACGAATCATAGTCTTAATCGAATTT
Organism: Leucoma salicis; assembly: GCA_948253155.1. NCBI lineage: Eukaryota > Metazoa > Arthropoda > Insecta > Lepidoptera > Erebidae > Leucoma > Leucoma salicis. The sequence goes on from OX411811.1 coordinate 12,351,110, forward strand.
TCGAACCAAATGATTCGAATTACCCATCGCTAGTTAGGTCTCTATTCCCTATATTAAAAAATACTGTTTCGTACGTAGAGTAAAAATGTTCTGTGATTTTGTGGTTTTTATAGGTACTTTGTTTGTGATTATGACTATGAATTATTGATGCGGTTTGATACTGATATCGGGCTCAAATCGGTCGTGTTGTAGTTACCTAATTTTGATATACCGGATTCGTGTCTAGAAAACAGTATTATATAATAGAAAGTAGTTTAGTTAAAAATATTACATGTTTCGGGCTATAGGTTTACGGACAAATATAATTGCAAGACATATTTCTATCAATTGTAACAAATCACTAACTGGTTTTAATACAATGGCAGGAAACGACCTTGTTAACATTGTTAAATCATGCATTCCTCCTTTGGATAATACTAAGCATAAGGGCCAAGCTGGTAGAATAGGAATTATAGGTGGATCTTTGGAATATACAGGGGCCCCTTATTTTTCTGGGATAAGTGCACTGAAGGTTAGTACATATGTAAGACATATAAATAGATCCAAGTCTGATCTCTATGTAAACAATTAGTGTTTTTCTCTTTGTTTTCAGCAAGGCAAGACTAAATCATAATCGTAATACATTTTAGTGGTGTTTTAAAATCTATAATGTATATATAGCCATATATTTTTTACAGGTAGGGGCCGATCTGGTTCACATATTCTGTGCTCAAACTGCCGCCACAGTTATTAAATGTTATAGTCCAGAGCTAATTGTCCATCCTCTACTTGACTGGCCCAATGCTATCACAGAAATATCAGAATGGTTTTCACGCCTCCATGTAATAGTAATAGGACCTGGACTGGGTAGACAAAAAGAAACATTTTGTGTAGTTTCTGATTTGATTGAAGTGATAAGAGAAAAAAGAATACCTTTAATTATCGATGCAGATGGACTGTTTTTGATAACTGAGCAACCACATTTACTAAAAGATTTTGTGTCTCCAGTAATATTAACCCCAAACAAAATTGAATTTGAGAGGCTCTGCAGTAAAGTGCCAAATAAAAATGGGATGTTTGGAGAGAATCTTGGTAAATATGTAACTATTCTTAAAAAAGGTGAGACAGATGAATTATTTAGTCCCGATAATGAAAGCCTGCAATGGAAATCTAATGCTTACGGTTCTGGTAGAAGATGTGGTGGACAAGGTGATTTACTATCAGGTTCTATAGCTATATTTTTGCACTGGACATTAGCTAATCAAAATAAAATACCGACAACAGGAGATAAATGCTTAGCAGCTGCATCAATATCATGCTATGTTGCAAGTCATTTAATAAGACTCTGTAATGAAAAGGCATTTAAAGTTAAAGGTAGAAGTATGTTAGCATCAGATATGATTGAGTATATTCATGAAAGTTTTGAAGAACTATTTGGACAGTAATTTTTATGGTATCCAAGTTTTAGATGCAGGCTTCAGTTCAAATAAATAAAAGATGGTTGCTAGAGAAAAAAGCAATATTTTAAGCAATTATTTAGTCCACTTGACATTCAGACTATAGGTACAACAGGGCATTAATGCCAATATTTAATAAGGATAAATACACACCGTACAACACCTAAAACTAAAATACTAATCTGAACTAGAATACAATCATGGTAGTTATTACCAGGTAGATGCCACAAATTAATAGCAATAATTTGAAAAAATCTATATATCTAAAAATTTGTAACTAAGAACCTGAATAACTCCCATCCATTTCTTAAAACGTTAGAATGTAAAACTACTATGAAATATTAATAAACTAATGATTTTATGAAACTATAAATATGTTATAATGATTTAATAGAAGGACTCTTTTCTGTGATTTACAGGGCTGGTTTCATTATTGGTTGTTTGTGATAAATTGCATGCAAAATTAATTGTTGATATGTTAGATTTTTATAAAAACATAATAATAACAATCATATGGAAAGTTTTCTATGCTAATCTGTTATCAACTTTATGTAATACCACTTCTAATATGATTACATAGGTGCATTTATGTATTTATATTATGTGTTGTAATAATAAAATACTAAATTAAATAGTTGAATTTTTAATTACCTTTGCATCTAGAATTGGATCGTCAAAAAATCCCTCAGGTATTGGTTGGTCTGATGTTGGTATAGTTATATCCATATCATCGGTAGGTGAAGCTATCATTGCTGAAATTATAAGGACACTATAAATAAATTTTCAATGATGCTTCTTAAAGTGCATGACTGTGCTTACACAGTCATGCACCTAGTGCCAAAATAAAAATAAAGAAATATAATTAATTTTATTACAACATGACTTCTAGGACTTGAAATAATTTGCAGTCGATCTTTTTGACTGCATTATTATTTACACACCCCCAATAACCATTTATAGATTACACAAAGAGTTGTCCTGTGTAAGAATTAAATCCACAACCCTCAGGTGGATAGTCGGTATCTAAGCCATCCACAGTCTATGCAGTCACAAATTTGGTTAAACATTATTACATGTTGATAGTAATATTGCATATATTCAAGTACTCAGTAAGGGATTACCTTTATCTTCAGTTATTACAGCAATATTTAATGGTGTCCTTTTAATCTCCTCGTTGTGGTAAGTAATTACCTGAGGTGCATTATTTTTAGGAATTGGCATGGTGACTACTGGCAGATCTTTGGGATTTTTCAAAATTCCTTTAATTTTTTTTTCGGGTGGGGCATCTTCTGGCTGGCTTAAGTTTTTGTGTTTAATTTTTCCAACTGTGAAGTTATTTGTTAACTCTTTCAGCTTTTTAGCTTTCTCAACATTTTCTCTATGCTGTTTACTGTTTATATGAACTTTCCACACGTGTTCTGACCGCACTATTGAATTACACAGTACACACATCAGCTGTCCATTGTTGTTATATTTTGCAAGGGGGTTGTCTATCTTGGCCAACTTAGAATTTCCCTTTTTTCGTTCCGCCATAAGTCGTCGCATTTCTTCTTGGGCCTTCTGTTTATCCAGTTGCATTCGCAAAGACATAATTGTTTCTTAGGTCTCAATTTTGGGAAAGCAGTGTTACTTTTACACAGCTTACTGCACAGAACAAAATGATTGCTTACTGACTATTACCAGAATCACACAAATAGTTTGTAAAGTCTGTGCTATCGAATCAAATAAAAGAAGAATAATATTCCTAACAGCAATTAAATTGACTGGCTATTAAATAAAATAACTTAAATAACTATATAATCTGTGGTTTTGATCTATTTTATTATTATTATTAATTTGTTTAAGGCATTGGCAGAACCATCAGCCTAACAGTTGCATAAACATCGTTATTCTCTCATCACACAGTTCATAAAACAAGTCGTAGTCGAAGACAGTCAGTCATATAAAATTAGTCAGTCAAGTCAAAGTCCCTCTCCATCATCTTATGATGGCGACCTTACTGAAGCTTCTATGGAGTTTTGGAGACAACAGGAAAAAACACGTTATGCCGCACTACATCACTTGCCAACATTTATGCACATACACTTCAGACTAACTAGACGGAGCCACGGCGTGGGCGAACTTGAAACAGCGATATTTTTTTTAAATGTTGCCAGGTTGACAAATATTTAACTATATTTGGGCAAAATAAACGATAGTTAGAATGAGATCTGTAACTTGATCGTAAATAAGAAACTCTTCGTAACAAATATTTAATTGAAAATCACAGCGTTTATCAAAATAATTATTTGAAAGTAAATCTACCACCCCTACTATTCATCCAACCATCAGTCTTTAAACGTCCACTGCTGGACATTGGCCTCCCCAAGAGAGCACCAGAACTAGCGGGCTTATGCTGACTGCATCCAACGGCTCCCTGCAGCTTCGACCATATATTTTGTCCATCTGGTGGGAGGCCATATTACACTGCGCTATCCGATACGTGGTCGCAACTCTAAAACCTTTTTCTCCAACGGTTGTCAGTTCGTCAAGTGATATGGCCTGCCCATTGCCACTTCAGCATGCAAACCTGGCAGGCTATGTCGACTATTCACGTTCTACGGATCTCAGTAATAAAAATTCGACCACGTAGGGAAATACCAAGACTGAGCCTTGATGCAAGGTAAGTATTGCTGCTCCATAAATTGCCGTTCTGTTCGATATCTCATCTGGTAAATAATAATAAGTTATATTTAATAAAATAATAGTACACAAGAATATAATTAAATTATATTTTCTTTCTTTTCTGGGTCAAATAAGAAAATAATTATCTTCGTTCCAGCGCTGATTTAACTAATTGAATAAGAACTTAGAGCAAATGAGTTTCTCTAAATTCTAGATTATGACTACAGCGGTAGTCATAATCTTGAATTGAGATTTACTTACAAAGATGAAATTACAACTGCCTCTGTGGTGCAGTGGTAGTGTAAGCGACTGCTGATCATGAGGTCTGGGGTTCGATCCCCGGGTCGGGCAGTGTTACTGAGATTTTTCAAAACAAAAAAAAATTCTCAGTAGCAGCCCGGAGTTTGTAAATAGCTGGCGAGTCGTGGGTGTGTAATACACCTCTGCCTACCCCTTCGGGGAATATAGGCGTGATGCTATGTTTTTTGAAGTTACAAAGACTTTAAAAGCTATACTTACATGAACATATTCACTGGCAATGATTTTGCTCCTAACGTTACTATTTCCTTATTATGTATAATGCAACATCAACAAAATGTCGGAGAATATATTTTGGGTATTTCGTGGGTTGCCTCGTTTTCCCGTAGCATAAACCCATTTCAATCTCGCATCTGGATTAGAGGGAAACCTAAAACAGTAAATATTTATAATCATTTCATAAATTACATATAAATTTTAGTAAAGTGAAAACTGGGCAAATTAAATTTGCAATAAGGCAACACCGAAACAATTCTCAGTAATAGAAAGTTAGCTAGAAAACGTTTTTTGCGAGTGTATCTTAGAAGCTATTATTAATTTTGAGTAAGAAAGCCCATTTTATATCACTTTATAGCATTCAATCATAAATTTTTTTCATTTTCGACTACATATGAATAAAATGTTATACCTGTTTTTTTTTTTGCCCGCTGTAATTTTTGTAGCATAGTACACTACTTTATAACCACTATTATCACGTAGTCTTTTTCTCAAAACACTCATTAACACAATTAACATAAAATTTTAATTAAAACCTGAATTTTTATAAAAATGTTCGATTATGTCAGTTGAATCGTGACAGACACAGCATTTTGTCATTGCGACAATACCAAAAACTGGCCACGGCGACAAAGACAAAAATCTATGACTTTGTCTGTTTTTTGCACCAGTAAATTGTATCTTAAGTTTTCGCTCATACATGTCAAAGAATTTTCTTCGCTCTGTCTAGGACGTATTTAGTCTGAGACATACACAAATAGTTAATAAGCAAAAGGCCATCACTTATACACATTAATACTTGAAATAACACAAGTTTAGGAAAATAATGCAGAGCGACGACATGATCTGCTTCGTGTTCCCGCCAAAACTCTCTTGACTTGAGCTATTTTGGTTATTATCACAGAGTAGAGAGTACATTCAACTTATTCAACTTAGATAAAGGATCGTTTATCTAAGATATTCCATGACTTAGACTAAGAATACGATAGACTCGCTACTATTTAGACACTAAGGATGAAGAAAAGGATGCACATATTAGTTTGTAGCAAGAGCGAGCGAGACACATATACAAGTTTTTCATCCTTATCGCGTATGCGGTATGTTTATTTGGACCCAATTCAACTGGGTCCAAACATTAAGATGGCCAACCGACTCGTATTCTGCGGGACCGTGCTGAAATGCCATATTTAAACCCGCTTTCTATAAATTAGTTAATTATTATTGTAAAACATTAAATGAGTCCAACATGTCAATTTTACTACTCTATTTTAGCGCATAAAGTTTCCAGAATAAAGAAGAAATTAAATATTATGAATGGTCAACAATTAATTAATTTTAGATCTATATTTTTTAGCAATTGATGTCAATTCATTTCGTTTGCTCCGCTACTTTTTAAAGTATAAATTCGAATAACTACTTTACTTTTTAAAGTATAATTGTTGACTGGGTCCCAACCACCTGCACAAATTGATCACCCGTTCGAAGGATTTTTGAAATCAAAATGACCTTACAGGGGGAGACCGAGACTCACCTACCTAGACCAAATCGGTCATGTATTGAAGGAAGGTGGAGTCAGAAGTCTCCTAAACCGGCGAGCGTGCATGAAGAGAGTTATGAATGTTGAGGAAGCGAGATGTATGCAAGAATAGAACCTCTTGGCACTCTGTTCTCTCTGCCTACCCCGCAAGGGAAATGGCGTGATGATAAGTAAGTAAGTAAAGTGACGTTAATCGATAGGGTACACCTATCGATTAACGTCGAGGTCTGTATAGGTCCTCCAAAATTTTTGTTAGTTCACCTATATTATGTGAAACATCTAATGCGGAGGGAGGGTAAAATCGGCTGTTAGCGTGGCGATTTATTTTACTTGTCCCGTTCAAATCTTGCCGTTTGGGCCGGCTTTGCCGTATGGGGCCGGCTTTAGAATTGTAATGGGAGTCGTAAGAGCCGACTAAGGGAATACCGAGGGAGTGGGCAGCAGCACTCCTTCGAGTATTAACAATAACTACTGTGATCGCCAACCCGCCTGCCAAGCGTGGCGATTACGGCACTATCCCCCATTCTTGGGGAGGCCAAAGTCCAGAAGTGGACGTTAAAAGGCTGATGGATGGATGGATGGATACTTCTAGCAAAATAAAATTTAAAAATCATATGTATTGGTTGGTGGATTGGTATTAATATTTTTAAAATGCTGTCATCAGTTATTATTACTACCTAACATTGAAAATTGCAAAATCATATTGTTCCTCAATATTTTCTCCTTTGAATGCTTTTTTCATACGATTAAACCAATTTAGAAAATTATCTGGCCGTATAAGAATTAGCGTTATTGTAGTGCAAGATGATACGATGTTTACGGTTATTTTTACGGATATTGTCAATAACTTTCGGCATTTTTGATCTATATTTTTAGCATTTGACATACATTTGAATTGGTAAAGCATCTGGACGGTAACCAGAAGATGCAGGTTCAAATCCTGCTCCTGACTGTTATATTCAATTTCACATTTTTCACTTTGTGTTTAATGTATAGTGCTAAGCATGCCAAATGCTAAAAATATATATAAAAATATCTAAATATTTAAAGGGTTTGCGTCATTATTAGGTAAAATCTGAATTGTAAAATTAAGTTTACCTGGTCGGTATAATGTATGAAAAATACTTCCGACAGATGGCGCAGGCGTCACCCAAAGACGTTAAGTATGATGTGTTATCGAAATTAGCAGTCAGGAGCAATTGTCAGGATTGCTGAATTGGTAAAGAATCTGGACGGTATCCAGAAGATGCAGGTCCAAATCCTGCTCCTCACTGTTATTTTCGATTTCACATTTTTCACTTTGTGTTTAATGTATAATGGTAAGCATGTCAAATGCTAAAAATATATATAAAAATATCTAAATATTTAAAGGGTTTGCGTCATTATTAGGTAAAATCTTAATTGTAAAATTAAGTTTACCTGGTCGGTATAATGTATGAAAAATACTTCCGACAGATGGCGCAGGCGTCACCCAAAGACGTTAAGTATGATGTGTTATCGAAATTAGCAGTCAGGAGCAATTGTCAGGATTGCTGAATTGGTAAAGCATCTGGACGGTATCCAGAAGATGCAGGTTCAAATCCTGCTCCTGACTGTTATTTTCGATTTCACATTTTTCACTTTGTGTTTAATGTATAAATGTAAGCATGTCAAATGCTAAAAATATATATAAAAATATCTAAATATTTAAAGGGTTTGCGTCATTATTAGGTAAAATCTTAATTGTAAAATTAAGTTTACCTGGTCGGTATAATGTATGAAAAATACTTCCGACAGATGGCGCAGGCGTCACCCAAAGACGGTAAGTATGATGTGTTATCGAAATTAGCAGTCAGGAGCAATTGTCAGGATTGCTGAATTGGTAAAGCATCTGGACGGTATCCAGAAGATGCAGGTTCAAATCCTGCTCCTGACTGTTATTTTCGATTTCACATTTTTCACTTTGTGTTTAAAAAATCTAAATATAATCTATCTACAAGAATACAGGACAAAATAAATTGGAGTTATGCGTATATTTTGTTTAAAATGTATTAGAACGTGTAACATTAGCGCATATAACGTGATAAATTAACATATTTTTTTTTACCTAGATACAAAAACAAGCTTACATACCGATGATGGGGACGTTTAGTAACCTTATTATTGTTGTTAGGACCCAATGAACTAGGTCCCAACAAAAATAACGCATACGCGAAAAGGATAAAAAAAACAAAAATCAGTCTAAGGACTGCCAATAGAAGTGAAAACTTAAAACTATAAACAAACAGTGTTATTTTTAGATATCTAAATTAATTATTAGATCTTAAATTAAAACTTGTAAATCTAAATTATTCATTCAGGCATTAAAAAAATATAAAATGATGATAACTTGACAAAGTACTCCTTAAGACGAATTAAACGAATATAAACTTGATGGGTTCGGGTCGTTTCATTACATAGTTACTTTGGCCTCCTTCCAGCTCCATATCAGACCCTGGATACCATCTAGAGACAAAGTACTCATCAAAGCAAATCATACGAGCCCAAATTCGATGGTGTTATGTCGTTTTATAACGGAGTTCCTATGGCCACCTTCTAGCTCCATTATCAGATCATCTAAAGAAGAAATACTCGTCAAGACGAATCAAACGATTCCAAATTCAATGGGGTTGCGTAATTTCATTAAAGAGTTACTGTGGTCACCTTCCTGCTCCATCATCAGATCCTGGATATCCTCTAGGACTGGATTACAAGTTAAGACATTTCAAACGAGCCCTAACTCGATGGAGTTGCGCCATTTAATTACAGTTTCGCATGGCCACCTTCCAGCTCCATCATCAGACCCTGGATACCATCTAAAGACAAAGTACTCATCAAGACGAATCAAACGAGTTCATACTCGATGGGGTTGCGTCGTGTCATTATCAGAGTTACTGTGGCCACCTTCCAGCTTCATCCTCAGACCCTGGATACCATCTAGAAACAAAGTACTCATCAAGACGAATCATACAAGCCCAAACTCGATGGGGTTGCGCCATTTCATTAGAGTTCCTAGGTCCACCTTCCAGCTCCATCATCAGATCAGCTCCATGTCATCATAATATTGCATTGTCACGCGATATACATATGGGTGTAAAATTTCAGCTCAATCAGAAACTGGGAAGTGTGTCAAATTTAATTTCCAATGCACACACTATATCTGCGTCTCGTAACGGTGTCGCGAGTAGCTGCTTCTCGTAACGGTGTTGCGAGTGCAGAGGTTTTATCTCATCTAAAAATATGCGTACAGCGCTAAAAGAATTTTTCACTTCTAAAACTTATATATGTGTCTTACTCACTCTTGCTATGACCTAATATTTGCATCCTTTTCTTCATCCTTAGTATTAAAATAATAGCGAGTCTATAGTTAAATACTTAGTCTATGTTGTCCCCCATAGACATTGTCCCCAATCCCCAAAGATTATAAGGGCTACGTCCCCTCCGAGCCGTCGACACTCCCAGCCTTATATAAAGAATCTATAGAGGTAGCCATCGCGTGGCCACCAGTGGCCACTCATGAGACAGCAATATTACACTTTAGCGTGGCTATTACGAACAATTCGCTCTAAATGTGGCAAAAATTAAATGAAGATCGCGATATATTTATTATACCACTGTCTAAATAAATCATATTGATTATCAAATTAATATCGATCACTTATTATCCTGATTAATATTGTGAATGCAAAATTAGGTGAGAGCTTAGAGACGATAAACTCTCACAAAATTGTTTCGTAACTATTTAAAAAAAAACCGGCCAAGTGCGAGTCAGACTCGCGCACGAAGGGTTCCGTACCATTGACCAGGTAAACAACATTACATTATTGTAACTCTCTGTAACCATGGTGTTTGGCATTTACCAAATTTTGCAAGTAAAATTTTACTCATTTCGTGGTTTTCAACTTAGATGCGCAAAGAGTAAAGAAAAACGTCTGTGTATGGGAGCCCCCCTTAAATATTTGTTTTATTTAAATTTAATTATTTATTTTGAAGTGATTATATAACTAAATATTCTGTGAATATTTCAAGCGTTTAACTGTTGCCGTTATCAATATCGAGTAAAACCGAGTAAAAAAATCACGTTTATTGTATGGGAGCCCCCCTTAATATTAATTTTATTTTCATTTATTTTTTTATTTTTTAAGTTAATATATTATAACTAAATATTCTGTAAACATTTCAAGCGTCTACCTGTTGCCGTTATCAATAGCGAGCAAAAAAGGGCAATAATATCACGTTTTTTGTACGGGAGTCCCCCTTAAATATTGTTTTGTTTTTGTTTTTAGTATTTGTTGTTATAGCGGCAACAGAAATACATCATTTGTGAAAATGTCAACTGTCTAGCAATCGCCGTTCTTGAGATACAGCCTGGTGACAGAAGGACGGGCAGACAGACGTTGTATAGGAGCCCCCCTTAAATATTATTATTTTATTGTTTTCAGGATTTGTTGTTATAGCGGCAACAGAAATACATCATTTGTGAAAATTTCAACTGTCTAGCTATCGCCGTTCTTGAGATACAGCCTGGTGACAGACGGACGAGCAGACAAACAGACAGCGAAGTCTTAGTAATATGGTCCCGTTTTGACCCTTTGGGTACGGAACCCAAAAAATCAAATATTTGAATTTGGGACCATAAACAAATCATCCATTCCCAATACTTTCTTGACTGAATGCATGTTTCCTAGCTCAGTGCTGATATTCGTGTCGAACTTAGACAAAGGATATTATAGACAAGCTATCAGCGTATGCAGTATGCAGTGTCGAGATAGCAATATTGACATGATAACCGGAATAATTTTAAAAGTTAACTATGATTATAACTTTGCTGACTAAAACTGTACCTACTACCTGTTTTAGCCGGATACAAGAATTACAGGACAAAAGAAATTGCATTTATGCTTAAATTTTTCTTAAAATGTATTACAACGTAAGTTTAACATTGTAACGTAAGACATTAGTGTATATAACGTGATTATTGAAGGTTAGTACAAAAACAAGCTTACGTACCGATGACGGGGACGGTTGCCCACCTTATTGTTGGAAACTCAGTTGATTGGGTCCAAATAAAAATAACGCACACGCGAAAAGAATATAAAAAAACTTATACATGTGTCTCTCTCACTCTTGCTAAAACCTAATACATATGTGCATCCTTTTCTTCAAACTTAGCGGCAAAATAGTAGCGAGTCTATAGTATACTTTATATCTCTACTATAAGTCTTTGTCTAAAATGTCAAAGGAGTGACGATAAATTGTCTTAATTTCTTTTTTCTCTTTGGTCACAATAAAAACTATTTATGCGTGCGCAAAGAGTATAATTAATCACTACATTTGCGATTACGATTGAATCGCGTTAGACTCCCGGGAGTCTCTATAGTATACTTTATATCTATAGTATAAGTCTTTGTCTAATATGTCGAAGGAGCTCGGACCAATAATACACTGGACGGAGTCTTAGCTTCAAACGCGTGTCAATTTTGTATGTGTGCGTTTGACGTTTTGCCATTGGTTGCGTAATCTAGTGTTGTGGAGAATGACGCCACGATATCGATTATCGCTAACCAGACTACCAGTACTATCTTTTATTGTACGTTTACTGCCAGCTTAAAGTTAGATTAAATTAATCATTTTTAATTTTATTTCCATAGTGGTAAAGCTATATAATTATATCTCAGGTTTGCGATATTGTAGCGGGATAAAATGTATACCAGTTCTAAGTCTGATAAAAAAGTTGAGAGGAGAGCAAGAGCTATCAAATAAAAAAAGTTGCATCAAAATCCGTTGTAATTTTTGCGTTATGCGCGAACGAACAAACAGACAAAAAACTAAAAAAGATTGTTATGTGTTCAGACGCCTATATAGCCTACAGCTTTATAAAAGTACATATATAGTATAGGATCCTAGTGTATCGTGCCGTGTGGGCGGCTTAAGAATTGTCCCACCTCTCTCCACCCATGGGAGTCGTAAGAGCCGACTGAGGGAATACCAGGGGGAGTGAGCAGCAACACTCCTTCGAGTATTAACATCATCTATTGCGATCGCCAACCCGCCTGCTAAGCGTGGCAATTACGGCGCTATTCTCCATTCTTGGGGAAGTCTATGTCCAGCGGGGGATTTTTAAAAGGCTGATGGATGGATGGATGGTGTAACGTGCACTCTGTTAGATATAATATTTAGGATATCCTTTAAATATACTTGGTACTGCATCAGATTTTACTTTCATTATTTTTAAACCAGAAATAAAACAAGATTGTTCATAATGCTCAGAGTATAGGGGGGAATATTTATTTGGCTCCCAGTTTTCTCTTCTTATGGACTTGGACTCCACACTTTTCTAACTTCAGGATATTTTGGAAACCTATAAAAGAGAACAAATTTTATAAAAAAGCAAATGTTCAGTTCAGTTGGTTGAACTATCGATAAAGTATAAATGACTATTGTCTACATCACTACAAAGGGCGCCTAAAACAATGGATATTATTTTAATAATTTTAACTAATAAACGTGTTTTTATATCAATGTATAATAATGTAATCATATTGATAACATCTAAATCTACCAATAACTATCGAATTTTTATTCGGTTTCGTAGTTATTCAAGGTGAAAATAGCTGATATAAATTTACGTGTGAAATTACAAATTTGGATTCTTTACACCTCCTTGCGTCTTTCTGGATGAACTAAATACAGCCACACACGATATATTTTCACTAGCGCACAAAATATTTAGCAACTTCAATAGGACTTTCTAGTATTTCATTTTTATGATGAACCAAGTCACAATGTTTTGACCTACTAGTCGGTCAGCGTGTGACACGAATTTCACATACATTACTTCATTGCCAAAGTTATATAAGCTATCTTTTTTACTCCTATTGAAACTTCAAACAATAGACAGAAATGACAATACTGTGATTGACAAATTAATACAGAACGGCAACAGCACTATGGCTCCGTCCAGTATTATACTTAGTCTATGCGAAGGAGTGACGATAAATTGACTTAAGTTCTTTTTTCTCTTTGGTCACAATAAGAACTAGAGTAGGAAATAAAACATTTTTAGCGCCAATTTTTTTCTTTTTTTGCGATTGCTCGCTCTGCGCGCCGCTTTCGCCTACGCGTTGCTGACCCCTATTGCAAACCTGGGAGATTCTATCTGTATGTTGAGGGGTAGCGTGCGAGCGTGAAATGAGCTGTCAGTTGCAGAAAATGGCGGAGTTCCAAACCCTTAGACAAAGGATATTGTTGACACGTCATCAGCATATGCAGTGTCGAGATAGCGATAGTTTGACATAACTAGATGTACCACAGCTATGAAGCAATAATATACCATACTTTAACTTGTACTCCATTTTACGGGTAAATTTTACTATTGCGTATTTCAATTTTCCTTAGTTTAGTTTGTAGCAATTACTTACACCATACGAGAAAATAAAGCAAAACCGATTTCTGCAAAATTTATTTCGTTCATCATATAAAACTCATCGTTCATCTAGCCATCCCTCAGCTTTTTGACGTCCACTGTTGGACATAGGCCTCCACAAAAGCGCGCCACTACTACCGGTTCTGTACTGACTGCATCCAACGGCTCCCTGCGGCTTTGACCAGATCATCGGTCTATCTGCTCTAATCCGTCCTACGCTGCGCTGTCCGATACGTGAACCACCACTCGAGAATCTTTTTTCCATCCAACGTTTGGCCTGCATATTGCCATTATAGCATGCCAACCCGTATGGCTATGTCAGTCACTCCTGTTCTTTTACTCCGTATTCGGATATCCGTATTACGAATTTAATTACGTGGAGAAATATCGAGTAGGAGTGGACTATACGCTTCATGGCACGCTGAGTAACTTTGAGCCTTGATGCAAGGCCCACATTCAGAGACCATTTAGCTGTAGTACATGTCATCACTGGTAACACACACTGGTTATAAGTCTTTATTTTCAGATACTGAGGAATATTCGACGAGAACATATTGCTTAGCTTCCCGAACTATTTTGTGATTCACTCAAAACCACTCTGCTAGTAAAAGGTTGCTCAATCGTGATAGATTTCTTTTCTTCTGGTGGCTAAAAAGGAAAATTATGAGAAGCACATTTTAATAAAAATGAGAAGAATAATATCAATCAGCTCTCAAGCAGTTATAATTTAAAAACAGCGTAAAGAATAAAAATGATCCAGGTCCAGTTAATGGAGTTGTTATCAGTCCCAATAAAACAGCGTTACGAAAAGATAGTTATGGTAATACTAAAGAATAACTAAAAAATCTACTTACCTCGATTTGTTAGTCATTCCCATATCCAAATACCATCCCAGATACCTCCATAGTGACGGAGTTATCTGCTACTGGAGGCTAAAAAGTTACGTTGAAAATATAACTTATTTGTAATTTCATATATTAAATTTATAAGAATATCAAAAATAGGTTAAATGTTCCCGCAGAGGATTGGAAATTCATCACCCTTGCAAACATAGCAATAGGTGTTATGACAATTTGTTATAATTTTGAAATATATAATAGAAAATATAAGATCGTGCTTATCTATTAACATGAATGTGCAATTAACTAAATAATTTAATTGGGTGAAGTACTTACGGGTATAAACAGAGTGGGAAGTGGGAATCTGAATTCAAATACGTGATTTTTTTTTGCCTTGCGAAAGCATCTTGGTTCGAAATGTTTCGAACATATTTGAGCATCCAAAGGTGGTGCCCATTTTTTCGTCCAGTAAGTACAATCCATAGACCTCTAATGTTTTTTTTCTTGGGAATACTGCAATAAAATATGTAACTGTTGAAATTAAGTGTGTTGTAGTGTTGCGAGAGTTTTATGGGAAACCTGTCAGCTACAGACTGGCATCCCTAACAGATCATAACCGGAATAATTTCAGAAGACAACTATCATTAAAACTTTGTACCGTAGTACCTATCTCTAACTATTCTGTGCTTTGTACACTATAAATGCACTACCTATTTTAGCCGGATACTACAAAAGAAACTGCAATATAATGTTTAGATTTTGCTTAAAATGTATTAGAACGTGTTAAAATAGATCTATAACGTAATTAATTATCGTTTTTTGAAACACTAATGCAAAAACAAGCTTGCTTACCGATGAAATGTGATGTTCTTAATATTTTGTTCTGGTCGATTTTTGCAATCTAATATGCAAGAGCGACCCATGTTTAATGTTCTTATCTCTTCTCTAGTTTACTTTCTCCAAAAATTATTACTAAATCACTAAACTTATACAATTTTTAATTCAAGATGTTATGCAAAATATCTATTGCTGATGTTATGCAAAATATCTATTGTTTAAATTCTGCCTATTATGACAGTTAAGGCGACCAACTTTCAAAAATTGTGTGCCGGACTTTTTGTTAATTCTTCTGAAAGATTGAGTTTTGTCATGTGACCTACCTTGAAATTTAGACATCTTTAGGTATATGCATGAGTCAAATATATCCATTTTACACAAACATTTGGGTGTGAAAAAGTGTGTTCTCGGTGGAGCCCATACAATTTGACTGATGCCCAAAAAACGGATCGCGACACTTGGTGCCATGCTTGCTAGATTTAATAAACAGGTGCTATATTTGGTGTTTGGTATACATAGTTATAGTTGACGAAACATGGATTTATTGCTATGATCCCAAAAAGATAGCAGCAATTGAGCGAACCTTCAAGATGAGCCAAAACCAAACAAAATGCCCGCAAGCGGTTAACAACTTCCTTTTTTGATAAAACTGGAGACGTGGCTACTGTTGCTTTGGAATCATTCTACCATGAATAGTGATAGGTACCAGGAATAGTTATAGTAACGGTCGTACCATTTATATGCCGAAAGTTGCTGCTCGTACTAAAAATCTCTGTTTTCTTATTCACAAATAATTTGTACTTTAAAAAGTAGCGAAACATCGGGAGTATGTCAAATGCTAAAAATATAGATCAAAAATGCCGAAAGTTATTGACGATATCCGTAAAAATAACCGTAAACGTCGTATCATCTTGCACTACAATAAAGCTAAATCTTATACAACCAGATAATTTTCAAAATTGGTTTAATCGTATGAAAAAAAGCATTCAAAGGAGAAAGTTTTGAGAAACAATAAATTCGTTATGAAGTATAAATGATTTGTGAATAAGGAAAAAGAGATTTCTAGTAGGAGCGGGAATCGAACCCGCGTCTTTTCCAATCACCCACTCCTACTAGAAATTTCTTTTTCCTTATTCACAAATAATTTGTATTTTAAAAAGTAGCGGAGCATGTCAATTTAAAAAAATATAGATCTAAAATTAATTCATTGTTGACTATTCATAGTATTTAATTTCTACTTTTATTCTGGAAACTTTAAGCGCTAAAATAGAGTAGTAAAATAGGCACGTGGGACTCATTTAATGTTTTACAATAATAATTAACTAATTTATAGAAAGCGGGTTTAAATATGGCATTTCAGCACGGTCCCGCAGAATACGAGTCCTTTGGCCACCTTAATGTTTGAACCCAGTTGAATTGGATCCAAATAAACATACCATATACGCGATAAGGATGAAAAACTTGTATATGTGTCTCGCTCACTCTTGCTACAAACTAATATGTGCATCCTTTTCTTCATCCTTATTGTCAAAATAGTAGCCAGTCTATCATATTCTTAGTCTAAGTACAAACCTAACTCAGACTAAGAATTTAATTAGTCAGAGAAACCTAATAATTTATTTAAAAAAAAAAACCGTTTATTTAGGTTTTTGATGTGAAACATCTAATGCGGAGGTAGGGTAAAATGGCTGTTAGCGTGGCGACGCTTTTATTTTACTTATCCCGTTCAAATCCTACAAGTTAAATTTGACACACTTCCCGGTTTCCGATTGAGCTGAAATTTTACACGCATATGTATATCACGTGACAATGCAATATCATGATGAAATGGAGCTGATTTGATCATGGAGCTGGAAGGTGAACCTATGAACTCAATAATGAAATGGCGTAGCTCCATCAAGTTTGGGCTCGTATAATTTGTCTTGACGAGTGCTTTGTTTCTAGATGGTGTCCAGGTCTGAGGAAGAAACTGGAAGGTGGCCACAGTAACTATAATGAAACGACGCAACCCCATCGAGTTTGGACTCGTTTGATTCGTCTTGATGAGTACTCTGTCTTTAGATGGTATCCAAGGTCTGATGATGGAGCTGGAAGTTAGCCATGCGAAACTGTAATTAAATGGCGCAACTCCATCGAGTTAGGGCTCGTTTCAAATGTCTTGACGAGTACTCCAGTCCTAGATGATATTCAGGCTCTGATGGTGGAGCTGGAAGGTGGTCACAGTAATTACTCTTTAATGAAATGAAGCAACCCCATTGAGTTTGGAATCGTTTGATTCGTCTTGACAAGTACTTTGTCTTTAGATGGTATCCAGGCTCTGATGATGGAGCTAGAAGGTGGCCATAGGAACTCGGTTATAAATTGACATAACACCATCAAGTTTGGGCTTGTATGATTCGTCTTGATGAGTACTTTGTCTCTACATGGTATCCAGGGTCTGATGATGGAGCTGGAAGGTGGCCACAGTAACTCTGTAATGAAACGACCCAAACCCATCGAGTTTATACTCGTTTAATTCGTCTTAAGGTTCTTTTTGTCAAGTTATGATCATTTCTTCTTGTCAAGTTATGATCATTTCTTCTGGTGAAGTTATGATCATTTGAGGGGCCTCGTGGCGTAGTCGTTAGTGTAACCGACTTCCGTGCACGAGGTTGTGGGTTCGATTCCCACTCAGGACAATTATTTGTATGATGAACACAGATATTTGTACTGCGTCTGGGTATTTTCTATCTATTATAAGTATGTATTTACAAAAAAAAAGTAGTATATGTATTATATTCGTAATTTGGTACCCATAGCACAAGCGTTAAGCTTAGTTTGGGACCAGAGGACGTTGTGTGAAAAATGTCCGCGAATATTTATTATTATTTTATTTCTACAAAATAATTTCTATGTTTTCACATCTGGTAGACGTCCCGCGATGTCTAATTTTTTTCACGTTCCATTACCTACTTCATTTCGTTGTTTCAATATATTCTTTTAGCTGGAGTTTGATCACAATAGATTTGTATGCTTATTACGTATTTTTTATCAATTTTTCAGTAAATGTTTTGGTGTACGGTTCACCACATAAACAACAGGTACACCGTGTACCTGTTGTTTCAAAAATTATTTTTAGGAGCCATCAGTCATCATGATCTTTACAACAATCTATGAATAATAATATGTGAAGTAATATAACTATCATAGAATTACCATTTAAATGTAGACCCACTTACGCAAAACCAACTAACAGCAATACAACAAAACACTTGCACACTTTCAACGTTAACTGCATTGGGGGATGATTTGGTGCCTAAAATACTCACACGCGATACGATTAGTCCCATTTAAGACAGATTAGCACTGTCTGTGAGGACTATCACCCATCGTTTCACGTGTGGGTGGTGTTATGCAGAAATAAGTAAGTTTGTTTACATGTTTATTTTTATTAACTTTTAGCAGTTAATACAAAGAAAATTCTATTTCTATACTCAGTATATTATATATTTTGATCTGTATTTTAGCACTTGACATGCTCAGCCACTTTAAAGAACAATTTTTTTTGTGAAAGTGCAACTTTGCTGCAAGCAGGATTCGAACCTGCGTCTCATCCAATCCAGTGAAGTGCTATTGACCACTAAGGTATTGCATTACAAATTCAAATTTATTTCAAATTTAGGCTTGTGTATTTGTGTTTCCAATTTAGCAATTAATTTGTTTTCACGCCGTTTGATTTTTCTTTGACATCGTTCTATTCACAATATGGAAAACTTAAAATATTGGGTTATTTACAAATACGAGTTCCACCGTGGTACCAGAGCCTTAGGATTAACTATGTGTATGGGGAAGCTACCGCACAAGAAAACACAATACGTTTTTGATTTTAAAGTTTTTGTTCTGGAAATTTTGACCTACAGAACCAACCCCGTAGATGGCCGGAGACCCTAGTTGATAATGAATACTTAAGTGATCGTGGAAGCGGAACCATCCATCGCAAACAGAGTCGGAGTCAGCAGCAGGCTTCGGTGTAAGTCATAAAACAATTTTAATTCACTGGAAACAATTTGGAAAAGTGAAAAAGCTCGAAAAATGGGTACGGCATGAACTGAGTGAAGCAAACCAACAAAAACGAGTCGAGTGCTGCGTTACTTTACTCAACCGTCACAATAATGAGGGGATTTTTAATCGTATCATTACTTGTGATGAAAAATGGATCGTGTACGATAAGCGAAAAGGCTCATCACAATGGTTGAACCCAGGAGAACCGGCCAAATCTTGTCCCAAGCGAAAGATGATTCAGAAAAATGTACTGGTAAATGTCTGGTGGACTGGTGCTGGTATCATCCACTACAGCTTCCTAAGATCTAGCCAGATGATTACGGCAGATCTGTATTGTCAACAATTGCAAACTATTATGGGAAAGCTAGCAGTTAAACAACTAAGACTGGTCAAACCCACTACTGCTTCAGGACTCTTTCTAACCCACTACTGCTTCAGGACAAAGATAGACCACACACTCGCAGATCGCTAAATTAGAGGAGCTGTGATTGGAATGTCTCCAACACCCACCATACTCCCTAAACCTTGCTCCAACAGATTACCAGTTTTTCCGGAATTTGGACAACTTCTTTCAAGGAAACAAATTCAATTCCGATGAGGCTGTCACAACCGCCTTGAAAGATTTTATTGATTCTCGCTCTCTCTTTTTTCAGCAAAGGAATTAATGAACTACCGATAGAATGGCGAAAGTCCATATATAACAATGGTAAAACTTTGATTAATTTAATTTCTTCTTGGCTTTGCTTTTTCCATACATAACGCTAATTTCATATGTAAAGACCTATTATTTATTCAAATCCATAATATCCATTTTCCTTCTTACTAAAAATTAATAAAACCTATGATTTTAAATCGTGTAAATGTTGCGTTCATATTACATAGCACTTTCCAGAGTCGTCAAGAATAGGGTTTCGAAATATTTATTTACTTACGTATGAAAAGTAGTTCCAGAATTATTCATGTCCGTACGGCTTCTACACCACTTAGCGACGTACGACGGCATAATTGCATAACTTAATAATGGAAAAACTAAATATAAACACTGGCGAATTTTTCAGCAAGACATCCGCTTGACTGGAGTGACACGCCCACAGAACAATATTACTCAAGAGGACACGCCGGACCTCGGCTCGGGTAGAGTTTATGTTCCTTGCGACGGATTGTCAGCGACTCAGCGTTAAGCGGTACAGGGTTTATTAGCTACGCTCACCACCTTACTTAGAGTACCTATTTATTTCAAAAATGTTTGTAGGGGAAACGAGGCTCCATAAAGCCGACGTTAGCCAATTGTATATTGTATCCCTCATCACCTTGCTGTGCTTGTACAGACCTATTATTTATCCCCGTTTAGGGTAGGTTAGGTACCTACTTAAATATTGGTCACCAACACCAGCCATTTCATTTTTTTTTCGTTTAATACTGAATACAGAATATTTACTATTGTATATATTAATGAAGTTTAAATAGCTTGCTAATGTCAGACTCAGCTCTCAGTAGTCTCAGTCCACATTAACGACCCCGAAGGGCACTGCATGAGTAACGGACATATTCCTAAAATTCAAATTCCGCCATAGACAGTGTATGTTTAGAGAGTATTGTCAATTTCTGGTTAGTTTTTGGTGCTTCAGTTAGTAGTCCTTAATTTTTTCAGATTTTCAATGCCCGAAAACATTGCTTTACATGTAATTCTGTATTGTATAATGTGTATGCACTCATAAAATCAATATATTTACAGCGTAGACTCGGTGCAATTGTTTGTTAAAGTTTTCAACAAAGTTGTGTGCTATTGCTTTTTGTGGCCTACAATTCTGTGTTTATCCCTCATGCTGTGCTATTTCAGCATTATTTAAGTTCTACAATGGACATCGACGTTAGTAAGGAGAATATTCAACCACTAAGAGGTGGTAGAAACCTTGTGCAGCTTGGAACAGCGTTACAAGCTCAATCAGATGTGGAAGCCCATAGGCAGCTGCAGATACAGAAAGAGTAAAGTTTTATATGCCCTATGTTTACCTTACACCAATATATACATTAGTAGCTCTTATACCTTGTTGTAATTTATAAGTTTATAACTATCATAACATGTTGTTTCTTAACATAGCATTTATAATATTTACTAGCTATTTTTGCAATGGTTTTTATATTTTCTAGTTTAGGACGCGTAGGAATTTAATTTGAAACCTTGTAACGTAATTAAAACAGTATGCTGTATTACAGGGAACTTGAAGCAGCTATAAGGCACTATCAAGGTACAGATCCTTTGGATCCTTGGTTCAATTATATCCAGTGGGTTGAACAATCCTACCCTAAACATGGGCATGAAGGACATATTGATAAGTTGATAAAAGACTGCTTACAGTTATTTGAAAATGAAAAACAATACTATCAGGATAGGAGATTTGTTAAATTGTGGATTAAATATGTAAGTATTATATTAAGCACCCTGTCTAAAATCTTGTATTAATATTAACTATATTAACATAGCTGTGTATGTGCATTAAACATATTTGAGAGAAGAGAACTGTATTACATTATACATTTAGACATCTCTTATAAACTACTGAATGAATTGGAAATGGAGAAACTTTGTTTAAAAGTTCATAAGACAAATCACTGGTATATATTTTGTTTCAATACCATGGTATATCTTACCTGCTACATCTTAATGCCTGGGTATATCTAAATGCATCAATAACTATAGTTAATTATCAATAACATTATTTGATCTTTCTTCTGTATTTTATTTTATTAGGTATAGTGTATCATATAATTCATCTATATTTGTCCTTTTATATTGCTTACATATAGACTTTAAATATATTTATGAGAATGCAAAGGGTTCTATATATTTATTATTTACAGGTTGATTGTTTATCTAACCCCTTGGAAATATACCAGAGGTTGCATAACACCGGTATTGGTGTGGAATGCTCAGAATTCTATCGTGCATGGGCTTGTTATTGTGAAGAGTCTGGTGACTATAAAAAGGCTAATCAGATTTATATGCTAGGACTCCAAGCTAAAGCACAGCCTCTGGATGAGTTAGAGCAGGCTCATATGTAAGTTTTTTACTTAATATATTCTTATTTGATAACAGATTTCATTTTATTTTATTAAACAGCTACCTATTTATATTGTCATGTGGTTAACAGAAGCATCTAACATCTGGTGAACAAGTAACATAACATATTCAGTTTAAGTAGGTAATGCCTATAATAATAGCATTTGCTTTATATTTAGATGATTATTAGACAAAATCATGTTACATAATGTGCAATAAGGTATTATGTTATAGAAACTGTGATAAGGATATCAGGCAATGTTTTTCATAAATTTCTATTTGATATTGTTTATTACCATCATGTTGTTGTATGTAGTACAAACTCATGCTCCTTTAGGGTTAGAATTTATCTGCCCTGAAAAAAATTGTTTCCAATATCTTAACATCTTGTTTACAAACTTTTCCTGTATGATTTAACTTACTGTTTTACACAAATACTCTGTATATATAGTTGAGAACTGACCATTTAATATACTTGAGAACTCACCATTTAATTTTAAGTTTTGAAAAGACAGTACTTCCACTATCAGGAAAGACTTATTTACAATCTATTTTTATGATAAAAAAATTATTCCTATTTTAAATACTATAGATATAGACTTTTAAGAAGATTTTGCTGTAGAAGCCTTTTATAATTGATTGAGATCTACATTTAATATTACAAGTTTGAAGTTGCAGTGTTATAAGCATATTATGGTGATAGTTCAATCACTCACACCACTCACAGTAGAATATATTTGTTTTATTAGCAAGCAATGATGTTATAATGTTAAATTTAGGTTTCACTTGTAAGAGTGTGTTAAGGCTTTATAAAGTATTTTTATATTTAAAGTTAAGGGTTTATTAGCTATTTAAGTATTATAGTATAAATAAAATAACTTTTTGTAGGAACTTTCAACTATTTTTTGCACAAAGAATGCTTCATGATGACTCACCAACTAAAAGGAAGGCAGCATCTGCATTAGCTGAAACTAGATTGGCCTTAACATCTTTAAAGTCATTTAAAAGACGGAATATAGCCAATGTGCCAGTACAAAGAGTTGGTGACAGCATCAGAAGTACTGTGCCTGGTGTAGTGAGACAACAATCTGGAAACTTTGATAATAGATTGCCTAACTCCAATGTGATAGTCAACATTTATGAGGTAAGGGCTTATTATTGGCATAACTTATAGGTTATATTAAGTAGCACTTTTTGCATGATTTGTGCAAGTGATTTGATAATTTGTGATTATTAAATGTTGCGGGAATTATAAGCCCTCCCCTGGAATCATAGGCCTTTATTAATCTTCTCTTCCTTTTTGTGATTTTTTTTTTTAAGCAACAAATGAGTTTTAAGTCATAGTTTCAGTATTTTGTTTTAACTTAATTTGGTTGAAATCAGTCTTTAGAAGTTGAGCAGAGGTGCGAAGTTAGGCCTTCGATGAGGATATGGTGCGGCACACGCGCGTTTTGTGCCTGCTTGAGCTGAACAGGTGCAGTCCATAAAGCATTTTGCTTAAATTGATTTTGTTGAAACCAGTCTTTAGCACTTGGAGCAGAGGTGCTAAGTTAGGCCTTTGACGAGGATTTGGTGCGGCACACGCTTGTTTCGTGCCTGCTTGGTCTGAACAGTGGTAGTCCATAAAGCATTTTGCTTAAATTGATTTTGTTGAAATCAGTCTTTAGCACTAGTCCAAACTAGAGGTGCTAAGTTTGGCCTTTGACGAGGATATGGTGTGGCACACGCTCGTGTGGTGCCTGCTTGGGCCGCACATTTTCAGTCCATAAAGCGTTTTGTTTAACTTGATTTGGTTGAAGCTAGTCTTTAGAACTTGGAGTGGAGGTGCAGAGTTAGGCCTTGATGAGGATTTGGTGCGGCACACGCTCGTTTCGTGCCTGCTTGGGTTGAACTGTGGCAGTCCATAAAGCGTTTTGTTTAATTTCATTGGGTTGAAAATAGTCTTTAGAATTAGGAGCATCGGTGCAGAGTGAGGCCTTTGACGAGGATACGGTGCGGTACACGCTGGTGTCGTGCCCATTCTTGGGCCGAACAGCGCTGTAAACTCGTCGCGGCAAATGCTCGATGACCTTTCGCTGCCGAGCGTTGTCAGAGCGATGCTCGGCTGTGACAGGTATTTGGCCGCGGTCGCAAATATCTATGAGGTTGTCATCTCGCAGAAGGAGGTGCTGAAGAGGGCCAGAGAGGATTATCCCGCCTCCGAGACGATCCGCCGCCAGTGACTAGGGTGGCTCAGGCACGAATATTTGCGCCTGATACTGTTCGAGCCTACGCCAGCAGTGGACCACTGAAGTAATGTTACACAACTCCAGTGGTCTACCAATGCTGGCGGAGATATAGCACACGGTGTGCTTAAAGTGTGTGAGGGCTGAGGGGCCCCCCGACATATTAAGGTTAAACATAGCATATAAAAATAATTCTTCCCACTGTACAAATTTTAATTAGTAATTAAACTATTATTTAAAATTTACTTATATAATCTTCTATTCAGGATGCTCCATCAACATCTCAGGTTGCCATTCCTGTTGCTGAAGATCCAGGTCCTGCTTCTTTGGTACAGGCCTGCAGTAATATAGAAAATCAGAAAGAAGTTGGTATTTGGACAAATCCAAAGACCAAAATGGTGCACACAAATGTCGTCCCCCACCAACCTTTGCCATTTACTCGTGAGTATAATAGTATGTTTATAAATACAATGAATAAAACCCTCATGAATAACTTTATATTCATAGATAGTGCTAAACAATATACCTACTTGGTAATAGAAAAAAGTATTCTGACAAATATGGTTAGTACAAGTATACCTATTTAAACTTGTAAATTTTTGCAGCCTATGAAGATACAGATGATGTTCTAAGACTTCCACCAAATCATATGCCTTGTTGTTTGGATGACTTGTCATTCACTGTAACTTTATGTGTACCTGACCCTCCAGACCCAACAAAGATACCTTGTTATAATAAGACTCAGGTAAGCATCTATATGTATATACACGGCCGTGTGGGGCCGGCTATAGAATTGTCCCACCCCTCCACCCATGGGAGTCGTAAGAGCCGACTGAGGGAATACCGGGGGAGTGGGCAGCAGCACTCCTTCGAGTATTAACAACACCCACTGCGATCGCCAACTCGCCTGCCAATCGTGGCGATTACGGCACTATCCCCCATTCATGGGGAGGCCTATGTCCAGCAGTGGACGTTAATATGCTGATGGTTGGATGGAAGCATCTATATTTATAGAATTGCCCGTTTGGTGATGGACTAAGAATACAAGTGTCACCACCCCATCCTTTCTCGCGGGTGTCGTACAAGGTGACTAAGGGAAGTAAGCAATTATCACCCATTGCATTACTGGTGGTAGGGCTGGTACCAAGTGAGAGTACTCACTTGCTATCGGGCCCGAACGGGTTGGTACCATCGTCGTGTGCCGGTCATGAAGCACGTCAGTATGTTTTGGCTGTAGCAGAAGAGCCGTTTATTCTTTCATTTCATAATATATCTTAGCAATGAAATGGTGCGCAGCTGCTTGACAATACTCTTGGTATAGCTGAGTCCTTATGGAATCAAGTATTGTCAAGCCTTGTAAGTGGTACCGCTTACCATCAGGTGGGCCGTGAGTCATCTCCCATCATTAGCAATAAAAAAAATAACCATATTGCCTATGTATGAGAAGATTATGTTCTATTCAATTTACTTTATAAAGTCTTATGTTAATTTAGTTTTAACACAATAGATATTTGTAGCAGTGTGCCTAAAAGAAGTGGACTGAGAATTAACAATAATAGCTTTTTTTCGTATTTTTTTAAATTATTATGTTACTTTTAATCTTAATTAAATACCAGAATAAACCTTCCATGGCGTTTCTAGAAAATCTGGAAGGCGTATTTTTTTCCTCACAATGATGTCCTTCACATGCCAGTGATAATTTGTGTTTTTTAGTACTGATAATGTATTATTATTTTCAATTTTATTGTTTAGCCAATAAGTAGGAAATTTTATTACACTTTAAGTCTTGTGTCAATCTATCAAATACAAACTTGTTTCTTATTATAATTTTAGGTTTACGTCAATGACCGCGAATACAGTTTAGAAGAAATAAGATCTAGAAAATACAATTTAGAAAAAAATGTGAAGACAGAAGAAAGTAATGAAGTACAGGTCCAACAGAATTATGATAAGATAAATCAGACATTGGCTCAGTGCAATGCTTTAGAGACATTAGCAAATTGTGCTTTGGACACAGAACAAGATCACTTAGGACAATTAATGCCTTTGGCTATTCCTACTTTTCAAAATATCACCAAAGTTACTAACATGCATTCGCCTGGTGAACCTAAAGTACTAGTTAATTTAGATTCTAAGGAGTTTAGTGAGCTAACCACTAAAAAGAGTGATGACAATTATAAGCCATCTATGACTATGTCTGATACAGAAAATCAAATGGTTCCTGATAATAATAGTTATGGCAATGAGAATCTTGGACCTAATTATGGAAAGAATAATTTAATGGAAGAGTTTAACAGAAGTTTAATGGGAAATCTGCTAGGAGATTCTGTTACTGTTAACACTAAAGAAGCCAGATGGGAGCTTAGAAATTTGTTCAATGACAATGGTAGTCACAGTTTTTAGTCAAATTTTATTATTAAAAAAAGATTATATTAAGAGTAATGATTGATTAAAATTTTAGAGCCATCAATTGTACAACCTGTAGTTCAACAATTTGAAGTACCAAATTTTGATATTCATGAAGACAGATCTATAACAATGGCCATGAATAATAAAAAAAAGGCAGAGATTCCTGATATAACGAATTTGACACAGGAGAAGGAAAATGCAAGTAAATTTGCTGCCCCTGCTGTGCACGCTCAACAAAGTGTATGTATATGGTTAAATATATTTTGCTATCTAAAAGTACTAGGTAACAAATATTTCCTTCAATATATCCGTGTGGTGACGGACTAAGAATATAAGTTTCACCACCCCATTCTTTCCCACGGGTGTCGTATAAGGCAACTAAGGGGAGTAAGCGCAATTATCATCCATTGCATGACTGGTGGTAGGGCTGGGTACCAAGTGGGAGTACTCACTTGGTATCGGGTCCGAGCGGGTTGGTACCACCGTCTCCCGTGTGACCGGCTATGAAGCACATTGTTGCGTTTTGGCTGTAGCAGGAGATAGCCGTTTATTCTTTCATTTCATCCATGAAATGAAATGGTGAGCAGCGGGTTGACAATACTCTCGGTATAGTCGAGTCCATGAGCGACGGTTACCATTTACCATCATATGGGCCGTGGCTCGTCTGCCACTAAATGCAATAAAAAATAATATATTAAGATTAAATAAACCTAATTTATGCGGTTTTCACTTTCAGTTTGGTTTTTACTATCATGACATTTTTGTTCACTACCACAGGGTTCCAAGTTTTGTACTTGCAATAGACTGCTGATTATGTCATTATTATTTTTTTTACCACCATAATGCGTTCGCTTTTTACGAGCTATTTATAGCCGTTACTCTTACGCATTATTTAAGAAATGTTTGAAATATTTAAATTTAACAAATTTCTTTATGACCTATTTGGAATACCAACTTTTGTACTAATTGCAAACCTGCTCTATTCTGTTACAACTTTTTTTTTGTATACAACACATTGCACTAAGGAATAATCTTTGTATGATAACCATACTTGGGGGCTTAACAGACATAAAATTTAACAGACATACAATTTAACAGACATGAAATTACAATCAAACTACAACCTGACCACCTGAGCACCAGAGGCTCAAACTCCCTCCATATATCCTTATTATCCTTGCTATTCTCTCCTTAATACCCTTGTTATGTTTTGCGTATTGTATATCCTCTCCACCTCCTTGGAGATGGTGACGCGTGACTGATGCCTCTGGTGTTGCTAGCGTCTATACGCTTACCTCATCAGATGGGTCGTATGCTTAATTGTCACCCACATAGTATAAAAAATATACAATTTAGTAGTTTAACAATAAGACATATAATTATAAATATCCTCTTTTTAAATTATTTGCATCTACAGGTTAATAAAACCACTTACTACGAGGAACCTTCTTGCACTCAAGTTTTCAACTTTAATATTAAAGATGCCAGTACGCCGAATATGTCACAGTTTAAAAAACCATCATGCATTGACCAAAGCCAATTTCAGTCTGTGCCAAAATTTAGTATAGACGAGAGTATTGTTGAACATCAGAATACTGGGCTTGTAAAAAGTGAAGAAAGTTCTAGGCAACATGCAACTGATCAACATGCCACTGTAGATAATCAGGGCACTGGACTGTCTGTTATAATGGAAGCCACAAGAGAGTACAACAGGTAAGTAAAACAATGTATTACATCATTTTAATTTATACTGCAGGCAAACTACAGAAATTTATGAGTTTACTTTTAAGTTTTTTGTAATTAGCCTCTTTGTTTATTATTATTGCTTTTTTGAACATTGGAGATCTTGAAAGCGCGTTTTCTGTTAAATAAGATTTTGTTGGGGATATACTGTGGGTTAAATTGTTTTTTTTCGTTTCTATTTTTTTTTGGAGGCTTAGATGCACCTTTAGTGACCATGTCAGCCTCATGGGTTTACTGATGGGATGTATTTTACGACAGCTGTGTGTTGTTACCCATACTGGCAGCGAGAGCATGTCCAAAACCACACTGTCATGTACTTGCATACCTGACATGACATTATGAACATTAATCAATACATGCCTATTCCGTTCACGCATTCCCGATTCCGACACGTCCAGAGAGATATTAGGTGCCAATGGCTTTAGGTGTATCCGAGGCATGGGGTGAAGCACCGTTCCTAACGCCGCGGGACTCCTTTTTTTTTTTTTAGGTGGGAAAAAATGTTCCTAACCGCATACCCCGTTGTTCGGGGCAACGAACAGGATAGTGTGGGGCCCGCACCCACTAAAGAAAACCGGCGTGTGCCGTCTCTCCGCCTATGTTGACGGACCACTGGTACTATGTTGGATTACTTCAGTGGCCCGCCGGCGGCTTACCCTTTCGAGTACCCTCTACTGAGCGACGCATCCGGCACACGGAGCGTGGCACCTTCGCGGGAGGCCATGCTGGTGGCGGACGTTCCCCGGTCCATCCACCCGCAGCCTCAGCTAGGGCGGCATGAGGCGCAAATACTCACGCTTGCGCCGCCCCAGTCGCTGGCGGCAGTTTGGGTCAGCGGAAGAATCCTCCTCCCTGGCCCTCTCCGCCGCTTCCTTCCGCGAGATAACCTCCTCGCAGAAGGCAGCGACCGCGAGATAAACTCCTCGCAGAAGGCAGCGACCGCGGCCAAATTCCTGTCGCTGCGCGAGAGGTCCCTCCTATTGCCACGACGAGTTCACGGCGCTGCCCGTCCCAAGCCGGGCACGTCTCGAGCGTGTGCCGCGCCGTGTCCTCGTCGCAGCCGCAATGGTGATAGCCCGGAGTCGCTTCCCTCCTTGCGACTATATGCAGATATCTGCCGAAGCAACCGTGCCCCGACAGCACCTGCACCAGTCGGAAGGTAAGGACTCCGTGCTGTCGCCCCGCCCACTCCTCCAGCACAGGCTGGAGCGCCCCTACGGTCCAGAGACCGGCCCGAGGCGTCTCCAGCCGCACCCTTCAACTGGCCATGGCAGCACGGCGGGCGTCGCCCTGCCACCTGGCCACCTCGCTGGGCAGGAGGCGAACGCCCCTAGCCCGCTCTTGCGACGCCCGCCAATACACCTCGGCGGGCACCTCCGCCTCCAAGTCCCACGGAGGGGTTCCGGCCAACGCGCAAGCCGCCTCGGTCGACATCGTGCGGTATCCGCGTATGAGCCTGGACGCGACGACTCTTTGGGTCTCCACAGAAGAGCCCTATTCGGCGCGTCCAGGGACCGCCACACAGGTGCACCGTACAGCGCCATCGACCGGACCACCCCCGCGTAAAGCCGTCGGCATCGCATTGTTGGGTCCGCCCATATTCGGCATGAGCCGTGCAAGGGCGGACGCTGACGAGCCTCGGGGACAGTTGGCGGAAGTGCTCGCGAAAGCGCCACCGCCCCTCCAGCACCAGGCCCAGATACTTGATCTGGCCTTCCACCTCAATTTGGGCCCCGTCCACCGTGATCGAGGTGCCAGCAGGTGGCCGACGTCGGGGCCCATGGAAAATTAGGGCCTCCGATTTATCCAGGGCCACCCTAAGCCCCAGAGCCCCGATCCTCCTGACCACCTCCGAGGTCCCTAAGGTGGCCAGGAACGCCGCTTCCTCGAAGTTCCATCCCGGGCCACGGCCAGCGTGTCATCCGCATAGCAGATGACCGCCAGCCCGGGGGGAGCCAACAGTGTAGCACCCAGTCGTAACCGATGTCCCACAGGAGCGGCCCTAGAACCGAACCCTGTGGGACACCGTACGACATGGGTCTTCTCACAACGTCCCCTATGCGGCTCTAATAGAGAACGCTGCGGTCCTCAAGATAGTCCGCCACTAGCCGCCTCAGGTATGCAGGCACCCCGTGATACCGGAGTGCCTCCCTGATGCAGCTGAAAGGCAGACTATTGAATGCGTTGGCGATGTCAAGCGACACCGCCAACAGCACTCCACCGCTAGCGACAACCGTCGCAGCCGCGACCCTCAGGCGCATGATCGCGCCGACCGGCTCGAAAACGGAATTGGGGGTCCGACAAGTCGGGTCCGACGTCGCGCAGGTGTTGGACAATGCGGGCAGCGAAGACTTTATTTTTTATTTTTTGACGTAAATTCCAATAACTTTTTGGTGGCCCTACCCGGGAATAGAACCCGAGACCTTATATATAAATTATTCCGTTTTTATTTTCATATAAATTGTGTCAACGAAAAGAGAGAAATTATGTTTTTATTCCTGGTAAATAATATTGTAGACCACCGCCACTTTTGCATAAAAGACAAATAAATACTCACACAAGTTCAAAGTTCCGCGTTAATTAATGTAATTAATTAAGCATTTCTTATGTAAGTGTTTTATTTCATAAAATGAAGTTACTATTTCTATAGCTGAAAGTGGCCGACTCGCCACGTTTTACCTGATGGTAAGATGTACCGTTACTCATGGACTCCATTATGTTAAGAGTACTGTCAAATTTTTGCCCACTATTTCATATAATGGATATGAAATGTTAGAATGAACGGGTATTTCCTGCTACAAATAAAACACCTTGGCTTCATCAGGCCGGTCATGACTATTATTATATTATTATTTATTAACAATGTAAACTCATTTCAAATATTTCAGTAAATCAGGCTCGAGTTCATCTGGTCAATCGATTAGAACAAACTTTACTGCTTATACTACGAATTATGACTCCATGTATAACAATAATGATCCAGCGCAACAGCCTACCACATCGAAAAGAAATTCATTGTCTACACAACCGAGATTGCTTAATGGACAGTTTACGAGAATTAATTCGCATAAAAGAGACATGGAAAACAAAGCTGCTGTGCCGTCCACCTCAGTGCCTTATCTATCTCATGACCATCAGTATCAAAAACCCATGCCTACGAACTTCAATGGCTACTCCCCTCAACGGCAAATGCATCCACACTACCAGCAAAACTATAACTATCAACACCAGCAGAACTATTCAAATAGTCAAATGATGAATCCTCAACAAGCACAAGGTTATGCAAGTCCTAACGCTTATCATAGCCCTCAACATCCTGGTTTGCAAAGCCCACATGCTATGGGATCTAATGTTCCGCCTGGTTTCCAGAGCCCAACTTATTCTAACCAAGTAGGCTATCATAGTCCTGGACATCCCATGATGAGTCCAGGATACCCTGGACGTCAGGATTATCAGTATCCTAATCAAAATGACAGGCAACATATTTACGTTAATCAGCAACAACAACAGCAACAATCGCCTGCTTTTCAAAGTCCTCCACATCAGCCACAATATCAAAATCAACAATATTACCAAAAACCCACTCTTGTGGCTGCACAAACTAATCAAAACTACAATCAACAACAAGGCTATCATAATATGCACAATCAGTACAATAATTCCAACATGTACCAACAAAATCATTCAAATAATCAAAATCATAACACAGCCCAGAATCAGTATAGACAACAACCTAAGCAAATGGTTGAAGGTCAACTAGCTGGCTATGGATCCTCAAACAACCAGTCATTTCAAATTTACCAAAGTCCAGTTATGCAAAATAATTACCGAAGTCCTGGTGCTACGACCAGTACTAGCATTCAACCTGTGCCTACTGAGATGCATTTAAAGCCAGAAAGTGATTCTACAGATCAAAACGGATCTCACAAGTCAAATTCTGCGTCTAAAAACGCATTAGCTCATAAAAGTCCTACATCTGCATTGAGAAATGTGAGACACGATCAGCCTAATGTGAAACTTGGTCAAAACTCCCCAGACATTGGCTTTTCCAACCAATACCTCAACTTTATTTCTAATAGAAATGAACCAAAAGATAACGCTAATACTCCGAAGTTTACGAATAGCCCTAGTATATCTCAAAAAATGCACAAGAACCTCTATGTCTCCAGCCCAGAACAGGCTCAGATACCTCCATCCTCGGGAATGTCCGATTCGGATAGTAAAGATGGTATGACTGCGCAAACTGGTACGCCGATTCAATCCGCGAGAATATCACTTGGTATTGATAAACAAAAGGATATTTCAAAGAGGCAGTTGGATTTTGAACATAGAGTGGAATTCCAATCTGAGGATAGCAGAGATTCTGTTAGTAAAGAAAGTAGAATTTCGTCTGTGTACTCTAGACAGTCAGATTTGCATTCAGATGGATATGGAATGGATGTAGACAGTGAAAATTCAATGGAGTGTGGAGCATTTAAATCCACTCATTCTATTTCATTAGTAGAAACTAGTGACATACCTAGACCAGCTGATATTGACTTCCCAAGACTAATTGATCCTTTCAATAAGAAACTTTTAGACTCTTTATTAGAATACGTAAAGTTCCCAAATAAAACACATGCAGATGGATATGTGGAAGTCAGATCAGTTCCTAAATTGCAATTGGCGACTTTAATAACTGTTGGTAATACTAAACTATCTGTTGACAAGCAACTTGGTAAAGGGAATTATGGCGCTGTGTTTCTTTGCCTAGACTTACATAGCAATAAATCTGTTGCTGCGAAATATCAAAAACCGAGTCGTCCTTGGGAATTTTATATTAGTCAAGAAATCAAAGCAAGAATCAAGGATCCCTTTATGGTAAAATTTTCGTTTTTTTTTAAACAATAGTACATTGTTAACCTAGGGATGAATCCAATAATTGGAGGGACTAAATAAGTCTTTATCCCGAGGTCAACACTGTGCTTTTCATTACGAATACGAGGAAACTAAAAATAAAAATCATGAATTAGCTACAGAAAAAATGGAAGACTTTAAAAAATTGAATTTGGAATCGCCGTTTTCCCGTCGATTTTGTTTTTTTTTCTGTGGCCTGTCAGCTATTCAGCCATTATTTTTCATTTTAATCATTGAAAAAATATAAATCTTCGTTATTTTAAAGATATTTAGTTGCAACTATATTAAAATAAAGTCATATAAAAAACAAATTCTTTAATAAATACTTAACTTTATGTTATTTCAATTTTACATCGCGCTGTAATTGACTGGCTGTACAGAAAATAGAACTGTTTTATTTTTTATAATTACTCAGCTGTCAGTTAAAAGTAATTCTCCCTAGGGCTGAAAAGTATTACTTTCAACCCCATCCTCAGGCAACTTCAGGCCTACTTTCAGAGTATGAGTAATGAAAAGTAATTTACATATACC
This sequence comes from Leucoma salicis, assembly GCA_948253155.1. Classification (NCBI taxonomy): domain Eukaryota; kingdom Metazoa; phylum Arthropoda; class Insecta; order Lepidoptera; family Erebidae; genus Leucoma; species Leucoma salicis. Next base: position 12,385,307 of record OX411811.1, read on the forward strand.
TATAAAATTATTTGTACAACTTTATTATTTCAGCTTCCTGGATACATGGATATTACAACAGCATTTTTGGGAGATAATGCCAGTCTATTTTTGTCTGAGTATTCTAAATACGGATCACTGTTAGACGTAGCTAATAAAATCAGAGCCGCTACCTCTAAATGTATAAATGAATCTATAGTTATTTTACTCACCTCAGAGATTTTATCTATTATACATTATTTACACAAAGCCCAAATAATTCACGCCGACATCAAGCCAGACAACTTCTTGTTGATGAAAATGTAAGTACTTAAACATTTATTGTGCTTGTATTTATATTTTTGATAAATGCCTGATACAGTAGTGCGAGATTTAGTAGCCACGCTGGTAGGACCTAGGCATTCTAAATCGGATATTGATGCCAGAAGTCGAAGCCATGATCTCTCAAGGGTGCAGAGCGTACACTTCGTATCTGGCTCAACTAAAAGTAGAGTACTGGGGGATTAAACAGAATCTCATATCTCGACATCGCATCGTGATCACTGTGATTGGTTGTGAGATCACCGTGATTGGCCAACGGATTATTGCGGCATCACACGTCGGTGTTTCTACCAATCATATGCGATATGATAGGATCTCGATTGTGAGATATAAGATTCCGCCTAACCCCCCAGGGTTATCGGGTGTTTTCCTCGAGTTCCTTCGTTGCTTTAGTCACCCGGGGTCGTTCGGGGACTTATCAAAGGCCCTCATTTTACATAATTTCGGAGATAAAAATATTGTGAAATTTTTCAGACCCACTCAGGAGTGGAGGACTCCTTCTCTTCAATTAATTGATCTTGGCTGTGCAATAGACATGTCCCTTTTCCCAGAGAGTACAACGTTTAGAGAGGTTAGTATTGATTTCTACTAGTTACGCTTTTTTTAAAGATTTGATACGCTATATTTGAAGATTATTTTTCTCTCTAATACGGAAAAATAGGTAAATGCCTTATAATTAAAGTTGTCTTTAATGATTTATAATTTTATTAAAGCTGTCTTTAAAATATCATTAACTCTGTTGTGTGTAGCTTTAACGCATTGAAACACTGATAAAGGTTGTTGTTGTTAAGTTACAAAATTGTGATAAACATACTGTTGCTAGGTTACCAACATTGAGTTAATAAAAATGGATGTTTTTAAGAGAATTTTGTACTAGAACAAAATTCTCGTAAAAAGTGTCTAGTCAATAGACCATATAATAATACATACAAATTTCAACATTCTAATTTGAAACCTTATACCATTATAATAGTCTTAAATATTTTTTTGCAATAATTGTTTACCTTATGTAGCTTTTACCAATAGGCCGCAACATGATCACTATGCAGCGTCTAGTGAACATTATGTGTTGATGATTTATTTCTACAAATATCCAAAATTTCAAACAAATTCCTTGTTTTTAAGCCTAATAATACTTGCAAACGATAAAACAATAGTCTACTTACAGAAAATATTCTTTTTTTCACTTTATTTTAGTTTTTACATGTTTTCACATGTTCATGTTTTTTTTGGCGTTTTGTTTCTCTTTTGGTTAGGACACTTGAGCGCGGACACGATGTCCATATGTTGGCAGATCAAAGGTTACCACATTTATTTGTCATTGTCATTTTTTGACGCCTTTTTTATTATTATTATATATTTAATTTATTTATTATTATTATTTTATCTGATAATAAACTAGCCATCTAGTTTTTAGGTTATCTCATAATATGGTATTGTGTCCAGAGAATCCTAATACATTATTTTTGCTCAAATATCTTAAATGTACAGACATAGCTCTGTTACAGCTTTTTAATAGCATAGATTCGTAATTACAACTATTTAAGCCTACCAAACCACATGATGGTAGTTTGTCGACAAGTGGCAGTTGTTGTAATAGTGTTTAATGAACTTAAATAAACGTTTGATTATCGCAAAACTCACTGTGTAATAAATTGTAAAAGGTGCAAATGGCTATATCTGTTCATAAATTATGTCACGCTCAATTCAGTTTTGGAGCCTTGCCTTGTAAATAAAATAAAAAAATAAGGGCTAAAATATTTTTGGTATATATATTTTTTTAAAGATGTCATTTATATATTACTAGCAGACCCGGCCACGCGCTTCTGTGGTACACTTATAATATATTAAAAAACTTATTATTGCATATAAAAGCTCATGAAAAAAAAATATCCTATTATAAATTTTTTTTTTATAAAGAAAACGTTATATTGGATAAGTAGTTTCGGAGTTCATCGCGGACAAACACTTTTTATATATATGGATATACATCTTGCACTAGGGAATATTGCGGGGGCATTTACAAACACAATAGACACAAACTGCACCCTCACTCTGAACACCTTTTTCTGGTTCACACAAAGAATTATCCTTTGTGGGAACTGAACACAATAGTGCTTAGTATCTAAACTACTCTGCTATCATCAATAGCAATTGACTTTTATTCTATGAGTCCAGCTAAAAGAGTTACACAATTGTTCATGTTTTTTTTTCTTTTTCAGTTAATTGCTACAGAGGGATTTACTTGTACAGAGATGAGGGAAGGAAAGCCTTGGACTTATCAAACCGATCTATATTGTTTGGCCGGCACTATCCATGTTATTTTAATGGGCAGTTACATGAAAGTAGCTAATCGGTTAGGGCAGTGGAATATTGACAAGAAACTTCCCAGGTATGATAACATTAAGCCTAGCAAGTACTGGGCGTTTTAAGATACGCGTCGTCTAGCTATTGAATACGCGTACAAATGCTATGATACCTACGTATGTTCGCCAAAGTTATGCGCGGTCCTGAACTTTGATCTGCAAGTAACGTCCGACGCTATTTCCATTTATATATTGGATGCGATCAGTATGGCAATGCATGCTCCATTTTGCTGTCCAAAACAAATGTACAAGTGCTCTTTGAGATGAAGTTAACTTAGTACAATAGAATAGAAGACCCTCTTTTTAATTGATTAATAAATATATTGTGAACATGTTCTTAGTATGAATGTAGGAGGTATACCTAAAGGACAGGCTTTGGATCTTTTACATTAATCTTGAATGATCTGCCGTTAGCAGTAGTGGACGTTGATATTGACGATTGTAGCCTTGGAGCACGATTGCGGAATTGATTTGATGATAAAACAAACAATGCTATTGTCTTCTATCTTCTAGTCGACTGACTAGTTTGCCACTATTAATAATAATAATTTAACATAAAAAACGGATTCAAATTATCTGTGCTGAACCCATTATGTATTCTCAGTGTCGGAAAGAGGTTTCCTCTTAAAGCGAGAGGAATTTAGCTACCCTGCTACAGGACGGGTTGGCAGGCTGCACAAGCCGTTAAGAAAATCTTCAATCGAACAAGCAGTTTTCCTTCAATGGGCAGTGATAATTATTTATGAAAAAATAAATAAATTTTGAAATGTCAGACCGTGCGAGGTTTTATGCTCAGAGTAGAGATCAACCACTATTTTTGCAGTCCTTTGTCATATTTTATTTTCTTTCCAGGTACATGAAAGTTAGTTTATGGGACAAAATCTTTACAACACTTCTTAATGTTCCTGATTGTAATAATTTACCTGACCTAATTGATCTTAAGAATGAAGTTGACAGTGTATTGAATGATATTGACAATCTTGGCTCTCAGCTCCGCAACTTTGCTAATGTGCTTAAGTCTAGGTAAGTTATGTTAGGGATGCAGATTGTATGTATTTATTGCATTTAGATATTAAAGGCGATTGTAAAAATTAGATACACACCTAAATAATGTATTAATATAGTGTTATAAATATATCACAGTTTAGTGAAGTTCTTGAATCTACTACCGGGTTAATGATAGCTCTTTTGAACAAGCTAAAAATATCTCATTGACTTAGTAATTCATGTCTCATTCTGTTTAGTTAAAATGTGATATTGTGATTATGTTCTTGTATTGAAGTTTTGCTTAGATTAACTTGTTAGCTTAACTAAAAATATATGCTTTCGTTTATTTTTGTACAATCATAAGACTTGCACATTTCTTGTTTGTAACAAAGATAATACATGATTTCCTGGTTAATTTTGGTTTTATTTACAAGTATCCACTTATACAGCAGTGCCAGTCATGGCACGGCATACTCCTGAATTGAAATATTATTCATCCATCCATCCATCAGCCTTTCAACGTCCACTGCTGGACATAGCCTTCCCTGAGAGAACGACACAACGAGCGGTCCTGCGCCGACCGCATCTAACGCCCCCCGCGGCTTTGACCAGATCGGTCCCATATTTTGTTGCGTGCTCATTATGGGGGATAGTGCCGTAATCGCCACGCATGGCAGGCGGGTTGGCGATCGCAGTGGATGTTGTTAATGCTCGAGGGAGTGCTGCTACCCACTCCCCTGGTATTCCCTCAGTCGGCTTTTACGACTTCCGTGGGTAGAGAGGGGAAATATAATTATCTTGTAATAATTAAGTTTTGTACTTCTATTACTCAATTACTGTCGGATCCACGGGTCATTTGGGGATGAGAGGCTCATAAATGTTTTATCGATACTTGGATTTTCGATAACGGTAGGTGGTTTGTGGTGAAGTTATGAGGTTTTATGTTTGGAATCGCAAGAAAACAGATTAATAAAAATAAATTATTTCCGTCCATAAGTGAAAATATTTTAAATAACAATCCTGGAACACGGTCGCAGCGCCACATACCAAGCCAAGTGTGAATCCAAACCATCTAGGGGCTCTATCAAACACAAAAAAAATATCAAAATTGGTTTAGCTGGTTATATGTTCAGTGACGAAACATACAGTAAATCCATAAATAACATTACAAATGTGTAAGTTCGTTTGTTACGCTTTCACGCCGTAACTACTGAACTAATCATCATGAAATTTTGCTTAAGTCCAGAAAAGGTTTTATCCCCGAAAAATAATGGTTCATGTGGGATAGTAATTTTTGCAGAGATATTAGTACGCCAAGGACTGCAGAGAGTGGTATCAGGTTCGATCCCTAGTCCAAGGTCCAGACCTCGTAGGGCACACACCTGAATTTTTCGAACTGTGTGTATTTGTTTACAATTTATCACTGCTCGGTAACAAAACATCGCTAGGAAACCTAAAAAAAGAAAGGAAGGAAAGGAAGGGACGCAGGTTCGATTCCCGCTCGTACTAAAATACTATTTTTCCTTATTCACAAATTATAATTTGTACTTTAAGAGTAGCTGAGCATGTCAAGTGCTAAAATATAGTTCAAAATGCTTAGACTTGGTTTAAAGTTGTATTTACAAAGCATTATGCAAAAAGCAATAAAATTTTACGACCGAAATTTGGCGGCAGGGCAAGGACAGAGTGGAGACGAATATTTTTTTATAATTTTCATGTATGAACATTTACTTAGTTTATTAAATTTTTATAATTTATAAATGTGTTCCAAGCTCAAATTTATACTTTTATCTGATCGTATTAATATGCTTTTAGGTAGAATATTTATTTATATATAAATAAAATAAAACTCGTAAATATAAATTTTAGTTTTTATTCCCAGTAGGTATAGTAATTCTAATACTATGTATTAATAGTACTCAGATCTACTCTAGTCTAGATGAATGGCGTCATAATAAACATTGACAATACAGTAGTAGGTAAGTACATCAATTTCCTTGAAATAAGTTAAGCTTATTGTAGAGTTGTCTTTTTGAATTAGATTTCTGCTTTTCTGTTGATTTTTTTGCAATAAAATGTAAACGAATATCTATAATTTTTTCTATAATAGCTTTTATACGACTAATTTTATGATTAAAAAGAGCAGGTTGTTGAAGGGAATGTGTATCAATACCAGAATAGTACATTGTTACTCTTTTTTTTTGTTTAGGCGGGAAAAAATGTACCTAACCGCACACCCCGTCGTTCGGGGCAACGAACAGGGTAGTGTGGGGCCCTCACCCACTAAAGAAACCCGCCGTGTGCCGTCTCTCCGCCTTTATTGGCGGGCCACTGGAACTGTGTTACATTCCTTCGGTGGTGGTACATTGTTACCCTAGGGATGAAAGCAACCCTCGAACTATTGAAGCCCTCGCTACGCTCGGGCCCCAAACCCCGTCTCGGGACTAAATAAGTCTTTATCCCGAGGTAAACACTGTGCTTTTCATTACGAATACGAGGAAACTAAAAATAAAAATCATGAATTAGCTAAAGAAAAAATGGGACACTAAAAAATTTTATTTGGCATCACCGTTATCCCGCCGATTTTGTTTTTTTTCTGTGGCCTGTCAGCTATTCGGCCATTATTTTTCAGTATAAATCTTCGTTGTTTTAAAGATATAGTTGCAACTTTATTAAAATAAAGTCATATAAAAAACAAATTCTTAAATAAATAGGTACTTAACTTTATGTTACTTCAATTTTACATCGCGCTGTAATTGACTGGCTGTACAGAAAATAGAACTGTTTTTTTTTTATAATTACTCAGCTGTCAGTTGAAAGTAATTCTCCCTAGGGCTGAAAAGTATTACTTTCAACCCGCTCCTCAGGCAACTTCAGGCCTACTTTCAGAGTATGAGTAATGAAAAATATATTTAAATTTAATGTACATTTTAAAACTAAGGAACATAAATATGCCTAGGTTGTGTATTTTGACCACATATACGCTGTTCTCGGTTTATTACTTATCTCCTCGGTTTTATTACATTGAGTATATTAATCTTCACTATAGGTAAACATAGACCACCAAAATCTTTTAAATCTATTAGTTTGTGAAACCATAATTGATACATAATACAACATTTCAACATTCATTATTGAAGCATAAAAGCCATCAGAGATGCGCAAACTAAATCACCAATGAGATCAGGGATTTATAAATCTTTTTCTTCGAAAGATTTAAATCACTCTTTTAAATCTTTGGTTACGAATGACGTTATTCATTCAGTGATCATAAGTGATGCAAATATCTATTGATTCATGTAGTTATTCTCTCATTCCCTCAAGTCGCAACTGGTTTTAAGCTTTTTACTTAAACGACAGAGAGTCTAAGTTTCTGTGTACCTATTGTCATTGTATTTCAAGAGTGCGTTTGTGCGTGCCTACAACTTATGTTATCTCTTTTCAATTCACAATATCCTTTATCTATTGTCTCATTCTATATCTACGTCCATCATTCCATCTATTCAATCCTAACGTAGTGAGCTAGTGAGTTAAAGATGTATTTTCGAAACCAAAGATTTAAAGATTGATTACGCCTTTTTAAAGGATTATACATCTTTCCTCAGTTCATACTGATCTATCTACTGATGAATCACTCCTGAGATGTGTATCTCTAAAAGCCATACTTAAATTCAACAATCTAAATAATCATCTTATAAAATACTAGTTATACCCTTCGAATTCACTCACCGTTAAATTAAAAAAAAGAATACATATTTATGAATAATTTGGAGCAAGCTTTATCATCTGATTGGGTCCCTAGGAAAACTAAAATAAAAATCATCATATAAATGACAATGTAATTGATTGATATTAAAACTTTGTAAATAAATGATGGAGCTGGAAGGTGGCCACAGTAACTCTGTAATGAAACGACTCAACCTTATCGAGTTTGGAATTGTTTCGTCTTGACGAGTACTTTGGTCCTAGATGATTTGGGCCTGATGATGATGATTTATGTCAATTTCCGCTATTTTACACATGTCACAATTTTATACAAGCACACATTGAAAAAGTTATGATCATTTTATTTCTACTCATTATTCCTACAAAATAATTTCGATGTTTCACATCTGGTAGACGTCCCGCGACGTCTATTATTTTTTTTAATATATAGGTACTCTATTTGACTGGTTCATCTGCCATTGTCGATAATTTAAAACAAGATAGGTAGGTATATTGAAAAACTAAAAAATGCGACAAAGCAACAAAATATATTATGAAATTGAAATAATGTCTAATATTACTTATTTTTTTTTGTACTTTTAATGCACTATTTCGGTATTTATTCATCGAACAATTAGTCATTTTGATACGCTTCGTCTACTCGCGCATCGAAACAATACTAAACGAAAGGAGTGCAGGAAAGCGTAATCTGCACTCATTTATAGTGAACACTTTTGGTGCCTGATTCTGCATCTGGGTTTTATATACCTATCAATGTTTAATCTCCTCAATTAATTAGATTACTTGATGGGTGCAAATTTGTCTGCCTGGACCTCAGTGAATTGGGTCAATTATAATCATGTCACTCTATGGCACATTAATATTAACTCCATGCGAAAATAATATCACGCAGAAACCTATTTAACCTAGTATTTAACCCATTTTTCCTAAATAAAAAAGTACCCTGTGTTAATGATAAGTCCTAAACTACCTGTGTGACAAATATCATCCAAATTTGTTCAGCCGTTTTGCATGATACCAACATTTAAACTCCGTACAAACTTTCCCATTTATAATATTAGTAGGAATTACAACATATTTTATGGGAGTCTAAAAGGGAAATAAGCTGGCTAGGGGTGTTTAAATAACATGTAATAGAAACAACAAAATTATGTATAATTTATGCACTTTATATGCTTGGCCATTTTAATGCAGGGTTTGAACCAGTGTGTTCTGGATACCGTTTCAGAGATGTACTTAGGTTCAAACACTGCCTCTTACATATTTCTCTCAGATTATAAATTATCATTTTATAGTCTTCTCTAATCTCTGCCTTTTTCTTTCTTGGTATTCCTGAACATTATCAAATTTTCTTTTATAAAGTACTTTAATTGCTTCTAATTGAACATCTTTGCTATCTAAAGGAATGGTTTTTCTTTCAAACATCTTAATTGTACTGCTAGCCTCAACAGAAATTTTTTCATTACTCTCTACTAACTTGTAAACTTTAACATTGGACTCCACATCATCATAAACAAAAAGTGTATCCTTAAACAATTTAATTGTGCTTGGGAATCTATCCAATGCTAATTGATACTTCAATTCATGGCTGAAATTGTCATCTATATTATTTATACTATAAATAAGTATAAAATTACAGGTATACACAGTTACAGCTAAAATACTAGATTTATTATTTATAGAGGATGTTGTATAATGTACAATGGGCAATGTTAGCACCTCTATACCACCTTCATCCATCATGTTAATGAAATTTTGTTTCAATTGGTCATCGCTAACATGAAGTGAGGTGTCAATGGTATGGTACAGTTTTCCATCTAAATAGTCCCAAATTTTAATAGTACCATCTCCAGATGAGCTTGTTAAATATTTATTGTTATGAGGCAATATTTCTAAGTGATTAACAAACTCTTTATGTCCCAAGCAGTAAGTCTGAATATTGTATGTATTAGGATATGAAGATACTCTTATTTTTTCATCTCTGTCACTTGTGATTATATGTTTTGAATCATTGGTTTGTATTACATCTAACAATAAGCTTAAATGCCCCAGAAGCTTAATTCCTGAACTTCCTGTTTTGATGTCATAAATGAGAATATCACCGCTTTTATCCGCCACTAATATTTTCGTATTGTCAACGGTAAATTTTATCCTGCTAGCACTTCTTGGTAATATGAATGTTTTCTGTTGTTCTTTTTGAAGTAGATCATACACTATAAGCTGCTTTGAAACTGCTGTTGTGACTGCTAAAAACATTCCATCGTTAGAAACGGCAATATCGGAAATATAATTCTTTTCGTTATGTTTAGATGTTTCAGAAATATTAATATATTTATGATCTGAGTAATTATACACATCTGCTTGGAGATCTTCAGCTATTATAAGGTACGTGTCTGTTGCCACCATTACATTCATCATGCAGGATGTTCAGATTGTACTATAACATAAATTATCTTTTTATTAAAATAAATATTATATAATGTAATTACTCGAGTCAAACTTAAAACAATGCAAATTGCATTTAATATAGTAACGACTTTTGAGGTTATATTACAGAATTTTTGTATTATGTCATACAAAATTTGTATATACATTTAATGTACTCTGTGGTGTCATTTATTCTTATGTCATGTAAATAGTTTTAAGCTTAAGTTAGGCTGATGGTTCTGCCAAAGCCTTTAATAAACAAATAAAAAAAAAAAAATCTTATGTCAGGAGTTTTGGCGGGAACACGAAGAAGATCATGTCGTCGCTCTGCATTATTTTTCTAAACTTGTGTTATTTCAAGTATTAATGTGTAAAAGTGGTGGCCTTTTGCTTATTAACTATTTATGTATGTGCATAAGTGCTGGCAAGTGATGTAATGCGACATAACGTGTTTTTTCCTGTTGTTTCCAAAACTCCATAGAAGCTTCAGTAAGGTTGCCATCGTTTTACTGTAGCGTGACTTTGACTTGACTGACTTTATATGACTGACTTCAACTACGACTTGTTTGATGAATTAATCTAGTTTGGAGAATAATGATGTTTATAAGTTACTGTTAGGCTGATGGTTCTGCCAATGCCTTAAAACAAATATAAAAAAAATATATTCTTATGTCAGCGAGTTTTGGCGGGAACACGAAGAAGATCATGTCGTCGCTCTGTATTATTTTCCTAAACTTGTTATTTCAATTATTTAATGTGTAAAAGTGGTGGCCTTTTGCTTATTAAATATTTGTGTATGTGCATAAGTGTTGGCAAGTGATGTAATGAGACATAACGTGTTTTTCCTGTTGTTTCCAAAACTCCATAGAAGCTTCAGTAAGGTCGCCATCGTTTTACTGGAGCGGAACTTTGACTTGACTAACTAATAAATTGTATATGACTGACTTCGACTACGACTTGTTTTATTAATTAAACTTCTTACCTGTGATTAGAGAATAATGATGCTACTATTAGGCTGATGGTTCTGCCAATTCCCCAAACAAATTAAAAAAATCTTGTCAAAAAGCATTGGCGGGAACACGAAGAAGATCATGTCATCGCTCTGGTTTTTTTTTGCCTAAACTTGTGTTATTTCAAGTATTAATGTGTAAAAGTGGTGGCCTTTGCTTATTATAAACTATATAAAGGCATAAATCTTACATAAAATGTAATAAATGTAACCTTCTGGCAGCTCTATATCCCTAATATATAGTAATTGTGGTTAAAAAAAAAGCCCTCTAAATACAAAGGATTATGACATTTATGACAGTCATGACACTCGTGACGTTTATTGTATTGACAAGACATTGCATTGACAGTGACAGTATATCGCGTTAGGCATTGTCAAAGTTGTCATTGTCAAGTTGGTAATTTTTGGAACTGTCGACGATATTGATATTATATTATTATTAATATAAAACCCAAATAACTAAGTATCTGCTCGGACGTAGTTTATGTGTGAGTTCCAATAATCATTTTGATATCAGCGTAAGTACTATTAGACCATGTCTGCAATGATAAGTTCTTGGAGCCCAGAAAAAAAGCACAGTGACGTGGAAAGGTATGCTAAAACTTTATCCTGCACTTTTGTGTGCTAAACTTAGTCCATTTTAAGTTAGTACAGTTAGATGATTACACATTAGATGCTAGCATGGCAGAAAATTATTAAAAAAGATACATATTGTTAACGCCATTTATTTTTTTAATTCTAGGCCATAATCACATGGATAATGCTTATTTGTGTCAAAACATTAAGTAAAGTAAATAGGTTTCAGTTATATCAAAATGTACTAACCCAGGAATTGATAAAAATGAGTCACTGCAGCCCAGCTAAGGTCTAAAACGTTAATATATGTATGAAGCAACCAATGCATTGACAACACTAGATAATTTATTATCTTAAAATCAATTTTTTGTACTTGTAATTGTATGTAGTTTGTACATTTTGGTATAACTATGATTAATTAAAAACTAGGTATGAGACAAATGTATAAGTAATGGTTGTTTTTAATTCTTTAGATATCAAAGTGGTTTTCTAATAAACAAAGCAATATATCTGCTAATAGTCTTATTTGTTGTTTTCTATACATATAATATTTATTTATAGATGGATTTGTATATACCCAGCATATTTAAATAGCAAAAAGACACTGGCACAGGGACGTAAACTCTCTAAGGCTAGTTGTGTGGAGAACCCCACCCATCAGGAGATCAGAGATGTATTGGTGGCTGCTGGATTGAAAGTGGGAGTAGAAAATAAACTGTATCCTAGGGAACCTAGTAAGGTATGTCTGTTATAATAATCCTTAGACAACAAAGTAGAATGAATTAAAACATCATAGTAATAGTGGCCCCCTTAGATCATCAATATTGTTTAGCAAGCATGTGAATTTAATAACCTTCACTTTAATTCCATGCTCACTGAAACACAAATCTATATATATATATATATAAGCAATTTACCACTCACTGACTCATCATGAAATCTCTGAAACCGTACGTCCAATTGACTTGAAATTTTGTATAGAAGCTCCTTTCACAATGTAGACATTCACTAAGAAAGGATTTTACGAAACTCTTATCCAAAATATATATTTTTATCTGCTATCGTATTCAGGCTTTTACACTTATCACTGCAACACAAATAAAATGTCAACCGTTGCTATGGTAACCATTGATGTGGTTAATAAAGTACAATAACATCATGCTAAAGTTGGTTTTTAACAAAATAATTTAAGTTACATATATTATGTTTATGAGTTAAAGAGTGTTATTTGGCCTTAGTTCAATAGTTTTATTAAAGACTTGTTTTAGATATTTCGATTTCTATAATATTTCAATATTGTTAGTTTAATCGTTTTTTTAAAGACTTATTACAGATTTAAAATGATTTGTGAATGTGGAAAAAGAGAACTTTAGTGCGAGCGGCATTCGAAAGGAAGGCTAGGTTAAGAGTAGGTACTCTAAATCAACGAGCATACATGAAAGCGCTGATGAAAGTAGATGAAGCGAAAGATGTGTGTCAGGATCGTAGCAAGTGGAGAGAAGTAGTCTCTGCCTACACTTTTTTTTTGTTAAGGCGGGAAAAAAGTTTCCTAACCACACACCCCGTCGTTCGGGGCAACGAACAGGGTAGTGGGCCTCACCTCATAAACCCGCCGTGCCGTCTCCCCGCCTTTATTGGTGGGCCACTGAAACTATGTTACATTACTTAAGTGGTCCACCGGCTCTCTGCCTACCCCTGCGAGAAAAAGGCGTGCCAATATGTAGGAAAGATTTTATAAATTATTAACAACTTTTAACTACGTGGGTGAGCTATGACACTGTTCAGAAGAGAGTCAATGAGTTTTTCAAAAGAGATTTTGGTATTATTAGGCATATTGATACGTTGCGGAAAACAATAATACACGAAATGAGTGCAGGAAAGCGTAATCTGCCTCATTTATAGTGGGCACTTTTAGTGCCTAATTATGGATCTTCTCTGTTTTATACATCAACTGCCTCTGTGGTGCAGCGGTAATGTAAGTGACTGATCATGAGGTCTCGGGTTCGATTCCCGGGTCGAGCAGTGTTATTGAACTTTTTCGTAAAAAGAAAAATTCTCAGTAGCCACCCGGAGTTTGGAAATGTGCCCGGTAGACAGCAATAGGCTTGACCCCTATTACGTGAGACTTACTAAAAATAGCTGGTGAATCGTGGATGTGTAATACACCTCTGCCTACCCCTTCGGGGAATACAGGCGTGATGTTGTGTTTTTGTTTATACATTAATGTTTATAACACATATTTATACAAGGCTGTACGGCTTGACGGTGAGTAAGACGGTAAGTTTGCCACCCCCTGAGTGGTTGACGTGGTAGCCTTTATAGACCAAAGGCAACCTTCGCGAGTAATCCACCCCAAGAAAAGCTATAGGACATGAAAAGAAATGATGATACAGCGGAGATGAGGAATTGGTCAGTTAAAATAATAGGAAGGGAAAGAGGCGGTGGTTTGGTAGGTTTTTAATTTAGAGATGAAGAAACACACATATTATTTAGACTTTTTTGAATTAAGAATGCTAAATTTAATTTTATATTTGATATAGGATACACATACATTTTTTCATTTCAATGGTTTTATAAAATCGCGGGTAAAATAGGGGTCGATTTAGTAAGTAAATCTTTAACGCTGACGAAGTCGCGGGTATTAGCTAGTAATACTTATATACCCATGCATGCAATTACACACACACACACACTATACACATACACGCATATACACTAATAATGTATGTTAATTGGGGTTAATTGGGCTCATTTAAATTATATTTTACTAAATTCAACTTGCGATTCACCCCTGTTGTGAACTATCCTTAGTATGAGTACAGGCTAATTTCTTACCTTATCCACCACTCACTATGAATCCTTATCCACCACTCACTATGAATCCTTGCATATACTATAGTGCAAGGTGCTACATACTGTTTTGTACATTAAATCATTATTATTATATATTATATAACCACGGAGTACAGAAAAATAGCGGAGGTGTTTCAAGGCAAAATCTCGTTAGAACGAAGCGTCGCTAAATGCGGGGTGTTCGGGGGACGAGGTACAACAATAGCTCCACCCCTAGATCAAAATCCATCTAGTGGTGAAATGTATTTTACAGCGTAATAGAGAAAATTTTTCATTAATTTAGTTTGTCTATTCACCACTACGTTACAAGCACAACAGTTTGTTCCAGAACATTCCATATGCGTTAGTATGGCTGGACCACATTGTTTATACTAACTTACTCATCACCACGCTATCTTCCTTGCGAAGTAGGCAGAGAGAATAGAGTGCCAAAAGGCTCTATTCTTGTATACATCTCTCACTTCCTCAACATTCATAATTCTCTTCATACACACTCGACGGTTTCGGAGACTTCCGACTCCATCTTTTTTCAATAGATGACCGATTTGGTCTAGGTAGGTGAGTCTCAGTCTCCCCCTGTACCTACATCCTTCCACTTTCGCATTGTATATGTTCTTAACAGTCGCTCATCCGGCATTCTTTCCACATGTCCGAACCATCGGAGCATTCCCTTTCGCATCTTTACACTAATACTCTCTTTCATACCTAGGTACTCGCTTTCTTACATCGTCGTTACGAATGCGGTCAGCTTCACTCCTCAGATTCTCCGCAGAGATCGCATTTCGACCGCATTGATTTTATTCTCATGCCCCTTTTTGCATACCCAACTCTCGCTTCCATACAATAACGTTGGGACAAGCACTGCGTTGTGTATTGCGACATGTGCCTCCTGGCTGAGGTGATGACTGCCGAGAAGTTGTCCCAATGCTCCGTTCACTCTATTATACTCTATCTCACATTAAACACAAAGTGAAAAATGTGAAATCGAAAATAACAGTCAGGAGCAGGATTTGAACCTGCATCTTCTGGATACCGTCCAGATGCTTTACCAATTCAGCCATCCTGACAATTACTCCTGACTGCTAATTTCGATAACACATCATACTTAACGTCTTTGGGTGACGCCTGCGCCATCTGTCGGACGTATTTTCATACATTATACCGACCAGGTAAACTTAATTTTACAATTAAGATTTTTACCTAATAATGACGCAAACCCTATAAATATTTATATATATTTTTAGCATTTGACATGCTTAGCACTATACATTAAACACAAAGTGAAAAATGTGAAATCGAAAATAACAGTCAGGAGCAGGATTTGAACCTGCATCTTCTGGATACCGTCCAGATGCTTTACCAATTCAGCCATCCTGACAATTACTCCTGACTGCTAATTTCGATAACACATCATACTTAACGTCTTTGGGTGACGCCTGCGCCATCTGTCGGACGTATTTTCATACATTATACCGACCAGGTAAACTTAATTTTACAATTAAGATTTTTACCTAATAATGACGCAAACCCTATAAATATTTATATATATTTTTAGCATTTGACATGCTTAGCACTATACATTAAACACAAAGTGAAAAATGTGAAATCGAAAATAACAGTCAGGAGCAGGATTTGAACCTGCATCTTCTGGATACCGTCCAGATGCTTTACCAATTCAGCCATCCTGACAATTACTCCTGACTGCTAATTTCGATAACACATCATACTTAACGTCTTTGGGTGACGCCTGCGCCATCTGTCGGACGTATTTTCATACATTATACCGACCAGGTAAACTTAATTTTACAATTAAGATTTTTACCTAATAATGACGCAAACCCTATAAATATTTATATATATTTTTAGCATTTGACATGCTTAGCACTATACATTAAACACAAAGTGAAAAATGTGAAATCGAAAATAACAGTCAGGAGCAGGATTTGAACCTGCATCTTCTGGATACCGTCCAGATGCTTTACCAATTCAGCCATCCTGACAATTACTCCTGACTGCTAATTTCGATAACACATCATACTTAACGTCTTTGGGTGACGCCTGCGCCATCTGTCGGACGTATTTTCATACATTATACCGACCAGGTAAACTTAATTGTCAGGATGGCTGAATTGGTAAAGCATCTGGACGGTATCCAGAAGATGCAGGTTCAAATCCTGCTCCTGACTGTTATTTTCGATTTCACATTTTTCACTTTGTGTTTAATGTATAGTGCTAAGCATGTCAAATGCTAAAAATATATATAAATATTTATAGGGTTTGCGTCATTATTAGGTAAAAATCTTAATTGTAAAATTAAGTTTACCTGGTCGGTATAATGTATGAAAATACGTCCGACAGATGGCGCAGGCGTCACCCAAAGACGTTAAGTATGATGTGTTATCGAAATTAGCAGTCAGGAGTAATTGTCAGGATGGCTGAATTGGTAAAGCATCTGGACGGTATCCAGAAGATGCAGGTTCAAATCCTGCTCCTGACTGTTATTTTCGATTTCACATTTTTCACTTTGTGTTTAATGTATAGTGCTAAGCATGTCAAATGCTAAAAATATATATAAATATTTATAGGGTTTGCGTCATTATTAGGTAAAAATCTTAATTGTAAAATTAAGTTTACCTGGTCGGTATAATGTATGAAAATACGTCCGACAGATGGCGCAGGCGTCACCCAAAGACGTTAAGTATGATGTGTTATCGAAATTAGCAGTCAGGAGTAATTGTCAGGATGGCTGAATTGGTAAAGCATCTGGACGGTATCCAGAAGATGCAGGTTCAAATCCTGCTCCTGACTGTTATTTTCGATTTCACATTTTTCACTTTGTGTTTAATGTATAGTGCTAAGCATGTCAAATGCTAAAAATATATATAAATATTTATAGGGTTTGCGTCATTATTAGGTAAAAATCTTAATTGTAAAATTAAGTTTACCTGGTCGGTATAATGTATGAAAATACGTCCGACAGATGGCGCAGGCGTCACCCAAAGACGTTAAGTATGATGTGTTATCGAAATTAGCAGTCAGGAGTAATTGTCAGGATGGCTGAATTGGTAAAGCATCTGGACGGTATCCAGAAGATGCAGGTTCAAATCCTGCTCCTGACTGTTATTTTCGATTTCACATTTTTCACTTTGTGTTTAATGTATAGTGCTAAGCATGTCAAATGCTAAAAATATATATAAATATCTATCTCACATTGTTTATAATGTGTATAGATACTCAGTATTGGGCATAGACGCAATGATACAATATCGTAGGACTTTTTTCGCTACGCTCAAAAGACCAATGAAGCGTTGGAGTGAAAGATCTTAATCAAGTACCGCTGCGAGAGTAACTGAGATTGCGAAAGAAAATGCCGTATGCCAATGTATATCAGGATCAGGTGGATTCGTATGCACCTGTAATATAGGCCATAACTTTCCTATTAGATCTATAAGCGGCGTTATATTTTCGCTTATCTTCTTTTGCGTTCAGGTCCTGACACCTCCTGGCCTTATTCCAGGCCAAATACGAACTGCTTCTGACGTGCAGCCTCCCTACAGGTACTGTTAAACCAGGGACGGGTACGACCGCTGACGGGTAACTTGGTGCTTGGGATAAATGAACCAACCCTATTAGCACAATTTCCGTCACGCAGTCCTAACGTATACATGCGGTTATAATTTCTGTATAAACAGGGAATTTAAAATAATAACAGATAAATCAATAACACGATGAAAAAAGAAACAATTTAATAAATAACATGACGTTAATACTTATATTCGATAATGGGTTCGCCGGTATGACGCAAACTTTTTGTTATCAAATATTTCCGAATACTCACCGACAGATGACATGTAATTCTTTAATATTTTTTCCTCACAAAAGTAAAGTAATAAATCTTTGAAATAATTTATATTTTGTAAAGGATTTTCCTTTATAAAAGCTAAATTTACTTATTTGTGACGAAAATTCTTATTATGCTTTTATAATATTAGAGTGACGATATTATGGAGCTGTAGGTATAATGCACTTTTCGACGACAGATGTCTCTTTGTAATGAAACAAAGAAAATGTGTTTAAAAAAATAAATATATATAAATTTAAACGACTTACACATGAAATGATATGCCATCTTGTTTTAATTGTTCCTGAGCAATTTTTACACCCATCAACAACACACTTCATTGTTAAAAGAATTGAATACCTATATAAACCGATCGCAGTGACGGTTCATTTAATACTACGGTTTTAGGCCCCGCCCACTGTGACGTCGTTGACCTAGTTGAAGGCGACATGACCTGGTTGCCTTGCGGCATCTCCGCTATTTTTCTGTACTCCGTGGATATAACTAACTGCCTCTGTGGTGCAGTGGTAGTGTGAACAACGGTGGTCATAGGGTCTCGGGTTCGATCTCCAGGTCGGGCAGAATTATTGAGTTTTTCGTAAAAAGAGACATTCTCAGTAGCAGCCCGGAGTTTGGAAATGTGCCCTGTAGATGGCAATAGACCCCTATTAACGTATTTGGCGAACTGTGGGTGTGTCATAATATTACATAAATAGTTTTAATGTCATTTAAAATTAATTTTCTCACTAAGTTTATCTTTGTACAGAGTACCTACCTGAATAAATAAGCTTTACTATGCTTATATTATTGAATTAGTAGACCTCCTAAATCTGTCTATATTGTTATAAACTATTTCAAGTTTCTTTGCATTACAGGAAATATTATTTAGAGGTAGAATTAGAGTACAATTAAAGAATGATGATGGTACTCCAGTCAAACCTGAGTTCCCCACAAGAGAAACTATCTTGAAGCATGTTGGTGAACAAATTCCTAAACTGAAAAACAGACAAAACAGGTATGTCCTTACAATTTTTTGATTATTATCTATATATAATACTTTTCATCATATACTATAGCCTAGGCTGCATGCTCCTAAGGTGAAAGTGAAAGCACATTAAGTGGTGGGTATCTCTCCAATAACATCCTGGCAGTTGTTACAAGTTGTCACTTCTGAATAAAAAAGCTGACTCCAGTCTTGTTCTAAGGTAGCCAGTGGTCCTGTTGGTCAGATAGGCAGTTGCACCATATAAATACTGCTAGATCAGCTAAAACCAACCCTAACAAAAGTTTGGGATAAGGTTAGGGAGACGATGATAATGATATAAACTAGGCTGCTATATAAAGAGAAAATTATGGGTTGCAAGTTTTGGCTAATAATTATAATTCTTGTAGTTCTCTCATAAACACTACTTTTTGTTTGTTAAAGCTGGCAGGAAGTCATGTTATTTAACTCATTAAATTATTGAAAATGCTAAACAAAACTAGAATTAAATAATGACAATAAAAATTTAAGATGAAAAGGTCAAGTGTGGACCCTAATAAGCATAGTTAGGCTCCATTTCCATGGAGAGAGTAAAGTGAATTAAAAATTTGATTTTACCTTTTATATGCATATAAACATTATTCTGTGATAATCTTGGTGATATTATATCTTTGCATATTGATCCTTTGATGATAATGGTGGGACAAATTAACTACTGATAGTATGATTTTTCTTGTGTGAACTTTTGTTCTATTGAACTCCTTGTTATATTGAACCTTACATTGAACAAAATATTTTCTGTTTATTTCAGACCAGCAGAACAACAGCCACAACAAGTTCAAACTAGTAATAAGGCAAAAGGCAAAAAAGGACGGCGAAATTAATATTAATCAATACTGTAATTGATGATGATATATTAATAATATACAGATTCAAAGACAATATGATTTTATTTATATACACTCAAGATTGGATATGAATAGTTTTGCCGGACACTTTATTTTGACCATTTTTGTCTCTTGTGACACTGTACCCATCAAAAATTAATACAACAGGTGTTTTTGTACCTGTATTTTCAGAATAATGTACATTTTTTGGATAACTATGTTCAATTAATATCACTGTTTCATTTCTTGAACGTATTTTTTCATTTTTTGTGGTATTTGAGCTGCTTTTGTCAATGAATTGTTTATGATTGGTGCTATTGTGTGTGGGACTGAGAATGCCTTCTTCATGTAATTCTTGACTCTCTGTGGTTTCTGATATGAGGCTTTCGTCATGTGCAGTTTTGTCTTTGGATATTGATCCTCGTAATCCTCGAATAGGTTCTCGTAAAATACTTTCGCTCTCTGTTTTGTTTCCTCTAACCTTGAATTGATTTCTTCCAAATGAGACTTTGGTGTTTTTATCTTGTGTGCTGATAAGGCTAGTTGTTTTTCTTTTCGTAGTATTTCGGAAAACATTTCTTCCTCTTCCTGTTCTTGAGTATCCAATGCTGCTTGTGTCATTTCGTGTAGCACTGTGGGTATCGTCTTCATTACTTTCCTCATAGGTTTCATTTTTTCCGAATCTGGTATTATATTCATGAGTTCCATGATTCCTGGTGATATTTCTTTCAAAGTTTCTGTTATATGTGGGGCAGCTTCTCTCACTTGATCCATTATGGTCTCGCCTACTGCTAGGGGTATTTCTTGGAAATAGTATGGGTATGCCCTTATCCGGTCTGTAAGTGCTGTAGTCATTATCCTGGCTAGAGGTGAGATCCGGGGTATCCGACGAAATCTGAGTGGAGAGAGACGGTGAAAGAGTTGTCTTTTTCGGCGATCTAGAGTCGGTAATTCCAGAACTGGATTCTCTCGAATGATTTTCTGGTAATTGCCCATCCGTATAAAATCTATTTCGTTTGTATTTTTTAGTTTTGATTTTATGAAAGTCGCTTGCGTTAGCATCGATAACATTATCAAACAACATACTGATGCTTTTAAGAAACGGGATATGTTTACTGTGGAGGTAGTCATTGTCAGTAACTTCACGTTTTATCGATTGATTTTTCCGTTTATCTCTTATATTTCGTGCAAGCTTTTTAGGTTTGAGTGGACTTCTGATTTGGAACGCTTTCCTATATCTAAGTGGAGATATTTTCTCACCTCTAAAACGAGTGCGAGTGATTTTATTTTTATCTAGAAATAAAAACATGCGCATTAATTTATTTCAATAGAATTATTTTAAAACGTCACACTAAAATAAAAAAGCAAAAAAAAAATTGAATTCAAAATGAAACAAAAATAAAATTTAGTAAATAATAACCCTAGTGGTAGAGTCTTATCCCAGCACGAATGGGCTGGTTTGATCATAGAAGTACCACCCTCTCACAAGAGATCAGCGTGTAACAACGGTAGCTGCTGTTTGTTACTCTGTGATGTGTGTGAGTGATGCCTCTGGTGTTCCTAGCGTCAATAGGCTACGGTACCGCTTACCATCAGGTGGGGCCACATGTTTGTTTGTCACCTGCGTAGTATATTAGGTCCGCGTAGGCTATTGTGTGTGTGTATGTGTGTTAAATAGCCGGGATTGACATTCCGTGGGTGTGTGGTGGGTTCTTATCCTTCTTTCTATATTAATAACAATACCCCGTCGCCTCATTAAAATAATTATAGGCACTATGTCTGTACATCTACGTGATTTGAGAAAAAAAAATGCCTGTATTAGGCTATTTAGAAAAAGAAGTGCCTTTATTGTGCCCATTTAGATGTCTCTGAACACAAAACATGGTTTTTAGAACATCATCAGGCAAAAACTACTGAACAGATATAAATGAAACTTTTTTGTTCGATAGCACTAGGTTAGACTTAAAAATTGGAACGTTATCCCCCTGCTATATCAGAAACCTGAGATAGGTATAACCCAAAGACTAGTTGGATACCTTGTCTTAGATTTCGTATCTTCGCGTTAGATGCCAGGCGTTGCAACAAAGGGAGCCGTCTGAAAAGACCTAAAATGTGAAAAAAATCTATAAGTAATAATGTTCATAAATTATGATGTAAGTAGGTATATTTTATCTATAACTATTATAAAGCTGTAACAGAGCTGTGTCTGTACATTTAACATATTTGAGAAAAAATGACTGTATTGGGCTATAAAGGCGTGTCTGGGCACAAAACAATTTTTGTCTGTTGGTTTGTTCGCGCATCACCTAAAAACTACTGAACGGATTTTGATGCAACATTATTCACTTGATAGCTATTGATTAGACTTAAAAACTGGTATATGTACTTTTTATGCCGCTAATATATCGGGACCTGACATATAATCTAAAATTAGCTTTGCCGCAGCCAAAATACATGGGCTTGCGACAAGCATAGGTTTCCTATCGTACCACCCGGGTTGTGGGTCGACATCCAGAGTTCTTATGATATGGTTGAAAGGAGTTTGTATCGCCGTCGTCAGCATGGAGATCACCTATACTAATTTATTTATTTATTTTTACACTTCATGCAATTTGTATGCAAAGGCGGACTTAATGCCAAAGGCATTTTCTACCAGCCAACCTTAGGGCAGTGAAGAAAATATTAAGGTAGGTGGGTGTAAAAACAATATCTTAATATTTAGGTAAGTAGTAATATTTAGGTAGGCAAATAATTACATAAATATACTTAGGTATATAAATACTTAATAATAAATACATACATATTATATATATATATATATATATATACTAAAAAAAAAAAATATAATGTAAGTTTAATTAGAGTTCATTATGATTAAATTACTGGACCAATCCTCTGCCTAAAATAATGAAATTTTAAATAGTGCCTGTTATAATTTATTACTGTAGAGTTGACGCACCTTAGCCTTGAATTTCTCTCGACTATTGATCATCCTTATTTTCAAAGGGAGCGCATTCCAAAGCAGAACAGATTGAATAGCAAATGAAGAGTGAACAGTGTTAGAGCTATGAGACGGGCAGTGTAAAAGGCGATTATTAGAAGATCGTAGGTTTTTGGAGTGCATAGAACAAAGATATTGAAGGTTAGAAGTAAGATATGTAGGTGCAGTGGGAGAGTGAAGAAGAGAGAAGAGAGTAAGCAATGCATGTAAGCTCCGTCGTTGTCGTATTGGTAGCCATCCAATCTGAGTACGCGAATAAGAAATATGGTCATATTTTCGCAAATTAAAGACGAATCGAATGCAGTTATTGAGAAGTCTGTCAAGTTTATTGAGGAGATCTGCATTCAGGTCGAGATAACACACATCACCATAGTCAATAATTGGAACAATCAAAGCTAATAGGTACTCAAATTGTAGGTACCTTTCAATTTTCCGGTAGTCAGTTTCAAAAAACCTTTTCTTGCTTGTGAATGTGATTCTGCAGAAGTAAAGTCATTTACGGAAACCGTTTTTACTTCTTGATCTGTAAATAAATAAATCGTTTAGGTAATTGACCAGAAACAGCCGCAGTAGCAGTGATAGTGTAGTGGTAAATCCAAGGGCTGCAAAGACAATGGTATCAAGTTCAATCCGCAGTCCAAGGTCTCGGCACACACCTCTGATTTTTCGAAAGCATGTAGGTAAGCAGAGTGAAGGGATATTATATTAGAAACTACTGGGTCCGGTAGCCGTTGCCCAAACGTTGTCCCTACTGCATATTTAGTGGCTTTGGGGTTAAATTTTGTGGTAATTAGGTATGTTCTGATAAGCAAAAGTTAGTAAGAAAAACAAATTGTTGAATTGAAAGCCTTGGAACATGAGTACAAATCGAACCTGCGTCCCTTCCAATCTGGGAAAGTGCTCTAATCCACTGAGCTATCGCACTACCTTTCTGTCGGTTTTTTAAACACGCCAAATAGTATGAAGTCAAATAGTATGAAGTTTAATTGCAAAACTAAACTTACTATATTGGATTAATGGATGTAAATGCGTTTCGATAGGTGGCGTTGGTCGTTAAGACAAATCTGATGAAGAGATAGGGTAGTAGATACGGAAGTACACGTTACTCATAACACATAAAACATTGAAAAAAAATGTCTGTCTATTAAACTCCGAAACGGCTGAACCGATTTGGATGGGACTTCTACTGACACATAGATAATAATACAGGGAGTAACCTGGGCTACTATTTTGACAAAAGAATTAGGGTTCCGTACGCGGGTAGCAGCTGGTATCTAGTAAAATGAATAAATATGGACCTGTTAATTTTGGTGGGTGTAGAGTTTTGGTTCCTTGTTTTCCTCCCGCTTCTGCTGCGATGAGTTCATTTAATGAAACTGTTTTTGCATCCAAATCTGTGCACAACAAAGTTATTTTTAATATTTTATGCAATTTTAATAGCCGGCAGGTACCTATGTATAATCGATCTGCTGAGTGTCTCCTATTATATCAAATTATATGGGACGCTTCGAGGTCAATAGGTAAATAGTTAGGTACTTATTTCCGTGCCGGTGGACCACTGAAGGAATGTAACATGGTTCCAGTGGCCCGCCAATATAGGCGGAGAGACGGCACACGGCGGGTCTATTTAGTGGGTGCGGGCCCCACACAACCTTGTTCGTCGCCCCGAACGACGGAGTGTGCGGTTAGGTACATTTCTTCCCGCCTTAACAAAAAAAAAGGTACTTATTTCCGCAATCGGTACTAAAAACATCCAAACGTGATTTTTTCCTTTTCATATCTCCTTTTAAATATTGATAAGTACATTGACTTAGCAAGGATGAAAGTATTATCGAGTTTTTAACTGCACAAGAAATCCTTTAATTTTCTTTCTACAGATGCAAATAATTTCGCACAAACTTGTTACAACACAATTTTTATAAAGACCGCTCGATTATTTAAGAACACAAATTTTATTTTATCACTCACAGTGCACGACAAGGTGTTTAATGAAGATATAGCAGAGCCATCTACGGATTTCCATTTTCTGACATTTTCGTCCGATATAATGTGACTACTAAGCACATTGGTATCAATAAGTCATATTTATAACCTTGGCTAATTTAAGCTGTGCCAGCATTTATATTTGTACGTTTCCATTGTACGCTAATTGTAAAATGTTTTTGTTTTATTTGTAACTAGGCTGCGAGTTTATACACGTAGAATAAACTTATTTTCTTTTTTTTTTGTGTGGAACCCTAATTATTTTTCCAAAATAAAAATAACCAAAGTTACTCATTTTAAGCATCAGCTATCTGCCAGTGAAAGTACACTCCAAATTGGTCTAACTGTTCCGGAGATTAGCCGGAACAAACAGCCAGACAAAAACTTTAGCCTCGGCTAATGGTATATTTATATGTATATCTAGTAATATAATACATATAATAGTGGTTAAGTTCTGGAAGTGTTAAGCTAACTTGGTTACAGGTAACAGGCGCACCTGAGCTTTATTTGTTAAGGGGGAAAAATGGACTTCCTACGAACAGGGTAGTTAGGGATCCTACCTTCCTACGGACAGGTTACCCACTAAATAAACCCTCCGGCGCGCGCCGCGCCGTCTACCGTCTCTATATACACCTGTATTTGGCCTTTGCAGACTGTATGACATTACAGCACTTTTCTGCAGCTTGAATAACATAGAAATATTGTAATAATCTTGGTATTTTAAAAATAGTTTAGGTCATACTTTCTTATCTTGTTGTTATTATGATACATTTGTGATCGCTCGTGCTGAGTATTTATACTCAAGACGTGTATTCCCCTTGGTTGCGCTTAGGTACTTAAAGTTTATTATTTACCAAAAGTTTCAAACTTTCATGGTCACTTATAATTCTAAACGTTTTTACGGGATTTATACCATGTAAATTTTTACTTACGAGTTTCCGATATTTCGGCACTGTTGCAAGCGCCATGATCATGGAGCAACTGAAGTCCTTGCGGGTGGGAATAGTTTTTATTATTCTGCGGTTAGAAATATCTGCAACAGTGCCGAAATATCGGAAACTCGTAAGTAAAAATTTACATGGTATAAATCCCGTAAAAACGTTTAGAATTACCAAAAGTTGCTGTCATTTTGCCTGTTCGGAAGTGCTCATGCCCAATGGAGAAAAGAACTTTGCCCATCCATCCATCCATCCATCAGCCTTTCGAAGTCCACTGCTGGACATAAGCCTCCCCAAGAGAACGCCTCCACATGTGTTTCGCTCATATGGAGGATAGTGCCGTAATCGCCACGCTTGGCAGGCGGGTTGGCGATCGCAGTGGATGTTGTTAATACTCGAGAGAGTGCTGCTGCCCACTCCCCCGGTATCCCCTCTGTCGGCTCTTACGACTCTCATGGGTGGAGAGGGGTGGGACAATTCTAAAGCCGGCCCCACACGGCCAACTTGAACTTTGCGCGCATGTTATATTATTTAAAAATAACATTAGATACCATCGGATGAGTCGGTACCTAATTTAGACGTCCTGGATTTATTCATCATTTTTCTATTCTGTTCTAGAAACATTTTTTTAGTTACGTAAATCATATTGAACAAAGATTTTTATCTTGAATATAATATGTTTCAATGTTTTATTGAGTGAATGGGCTCGAGTATAGCAGATATGATATAATTATAGCCATATATATATATATCGTTATATATATAGGAAAGCTGACTCATCACAGCAATAATGTTTCCAAAGACATAGGCTATACGTAACACTCCCGGCTGTGGTAAAGGCCATGGTCCAGAGTGAGAGCGGGTGGAACGCCGCTGTCTACTTTTGCGAGCAGGTGATGCATGCAAAGGAGGTGGTATAGTGTGAGCGGGAGATGACCAGCTGTCTCTGTCTGGGTCACCAGGAATGGAGCCCCAGACCTGCTAAGGGTAGAGGAACTCATGCGTAGAGCGTATACCTCACCCGTAGCGAAAGGTAGTCTGAAGGAACACCGCGTGGTTTTAGTAGGTAGCCCACGTGCACTGGGAGTCCGGCATAACCCCTACCCTGCCTGTCCGGCGGACGGCTATCCTTATGTACACGCGTTAGAAGATATAGGTACTTCTTAGGCGTAACAAGACAAAAGTCTTTTAAAAAATTTTATCTTTTGCCTTACGTTTGTAGAAAAACCGACACTAATAATAGAAAAAAACTAAAATGTTGACTATAGCTAACTTTAGGGTGTCGGTTTTTCGTGACGGTGTGCGCGCTCATCGTAAAAATTTACTCTCATCATTTTTCCCCAACGCGCCAAAAGAAGTATAACTTATTTAAAAAGAAAAAAGAAAAAAGGCTATACATAACAGAAAAGTTAGTAGGTTAGTAACAATAAGTGAGGGCGCCTGCAAAATCGTGATACAAGGCGAATAGTGAATATAGCGAGTCATATAAAATGTCACACGTCGTGGTATAGTTATCCGTTCCGATGTGTTTCTTTACTCGGAGCACGTTCGAACATTTGATGTAATGATGACTTATAACTACAATGTTGATATCTGGCAAACATTGCACTTTTATTAATGTTTATAAACGATGAAGCATGTATTCTAGAAATAACATAAAATATGTGATGTAAGTAGAACTTGCCAGATGACCACACGTACGTACCCATGTCATATCCATTCATTCAAGTTAGTTTCCTGAAAATATTACTCAGTTAAATGCTTTGGGATCAGAAATATAAGACGTTATTTTCAATATCGTCTAAAGATGTGGATTGCGGGAAACATATCTACGAGTTATGAGATGCGAAGGTATCAAGCTAAAGAGCGAGTTGGCAGAAACCAAATGCTATCACGATGTTTTCGTTTACCGGGTACCTATTTACAATTTGTGAAAAAAGATATGCATAATTTTGAAAAGTCGAAGATAGGGAGGCTTGCTAAGTTTTGACCTTAGATTGGGTATTGAACTTAACACCTATATTAGAGATATAACGAACGTAAAGTTTACAGACTAATGGTCTTATTCATAATAACTTATCGGAGGTTTATAAGCTCGCTAAAAGTAGATTGTCAAAAAGTGTTATTCATAATCATTCGATAACGCTAAAACGTTCATTAACTCTCCGATATATTCTCTTTGATTTATACAAGCTAGTAGCCTACTATAAACCTTCGATAAGCGTATATTAGCAAAAAAACATGGCTGATTTTGGTCAGCAGATTACTATCCTTTATCTAAGGCTGATTATGATTTTTGAAATGACAATTTATTGTGTATATACCATGGCCGTAAGTAAAAGAATATATTATAAAAATATATCTCTTTGATTGTGTATTGACATTGATTTCTGATAGGTACATCCGACACGCATAATCACATTTTTATTGATAAGAAGTTTACGTTTACGATTTTACGTTAATTTTCTTAAATATGCAAGATTTACAAACCCTTTCTTTTTGTTAAGGCGGGATAAAATGTTCCTAACCGCACACCCCGTCGTTCGGGGCAACGAACAGGGTAGTGTGGGGCCTTCACCCACTAAAGAAACCCGCCGTGTGCCGTCTCTCCGCCTTTATTGGCAGGCCACTGGAACTATGTTACATTACTTCAGTGGTATGTAGCTACATATTTTAATGGGTGTAGAAAATCTAATATTAGGTACTTTTAAAATACTCAACAGTATTTAGATATTTTTATATATATTTTTAGCATTTGACATGCTTAGCACTATACATTAAACACAAAGTGAAAAATGTGAAATCGATGATGCTTTACCAATTCTGATTTGGTCAGACCAATTCAGAATTGGTAAAGCATCTGGACGGTATCCAGAAGATGCAGGTTCAAATCCTGCTCCTGACTGTTATTTTCGATTTCACATTTTTCACTTTGTGTTTAATACTCAACAGTATGTGTATTTAATACATCACATAAAATCTATGTATATTTAGGTATATGTCGCAGATAAATATTCAATGAGATCTAGAAAGTACTCATTAGTGAAAGTAAATTAAGACATTACTGAATATGTATTTAATATCACTTAGGAGTAATTCTTACGTGTTAGGAAAGCTAAGCAAGGAGGTTTCACTTCATTCTTATTGCGTATATTTGTGTAGATAAGTATCTAATGATTAGGTAGGTACCTAATTTACAAAAAGAATACACCGAAACAAGTAATTCTTACTTCGTTATCAGGAGTCAAAATAGAATTTTTAGGTACCTAATTTAAGAATTGACTATCCTATTACTCCTAATGTTGTCATTACCAGAGAAAACTCAAAACAACCTCACAGTAGTGTGGTATAGTATTAACTGAAGATTCTCACTTGTTCAAGAATTGAACAACTTCTGAAGGG
The DNA here is from genome assembly GCA_948253155.1 of Leucoma salicis. Lineage (NCBI taxonomy): Eukaryota > Metazoa > Arthropoda > Insecta > Lepidoptera > Erebidae > Leucoma > Leucoma salicis. Next base: position 12,414,585 of record OX411811.1, read on the forward strand.
TTTTGAGGACCGGCCTACCGCCTGCCCTCAGAAGTTCTGTGGTAATTCCGTCACTTAGCCGTTCTTTAGTTGTTTGAGAGCCATTCTGATCTCGCACGTAAAGTGTCGAGTTAGCTCGGATCAGGGATCATGGACCAAACCGACTATAGGACTTTGGGATCGTTACAACTGTCCATAGAATTAATGGGCCTCTCTCAAGATATCATCCTGGGATGAAATGACAGTAGTTCTAGCTTGGTGATGCTCTCCTCAGTCATATAGTCCAAACGTTGTGCATTTACTATGGCCAGAGGTCGTTGTTTTCCAACAGCCGTATTGCGACTCGAAATTCTACGCAACCCCTGCTCCGTCGTTACTGGGCCACGGAATAGCGGAGCTGCCGTGATTGGGTGCCGTTTTTGATTGGTGCTTATTTTATGCCATAATCGCCACGCCAGGCAGGTGGGTTGGCCGTGTGGTGACGGACTAAGAATACAAGTGTCACCACCCCATTTTTTGCCACGAGTGTAGTACAGGGCGACTAAGGGAAGTAAGCAATTATCATCCATTGCATTACTGGTGGTAGGGTTGCGTACCAAGTGAGAGTATCTACTCGCTTGCTATCGGGCCCGAGCGGATTGGTATCACCATTCCCCGTGTGACCGGCCATGAAGCACATCGGTGTGTTTTGGTTGTAGCTGGAGAAAACCGTTTATTTCTTTCATTTCATATGTTTGAAATGAAATGGTGAGCAGCGGCTTGACAATACTCTGGATGTAGTTGAGTCCATGAGCGACGGCTACCATTTAACATCAGGTGGGGCGTGGCTCGTCTGCGGTGGCAGCGGTGCGTATGGTAATACGCAATAAAAAAATAAAAATAAATATCGAAAGAGGGAAAGTCTTTAAAGTACACTTATTTTGTCTTAATAAAATATTAAATCGGCAGTACCTATCTATCTTGGGGGCATTTATAGTACTTAATCAGAAATGCATCTGAAACGGAGACGCCTTTTCGCAAAGGGCGCCTCAAGCACCTTTACAGTCAAAGGTCAGGGAGAGCCAAAGGCTTTACCTACTTAGAAAAGCTAGATAACAATAGCGATTATCTACTTTCAAATTCAATTTATTACAGCAAAATCTAAAAGTATCATCATTCTCCTCAAGAGTTATAAAGAAGTAGATATCACTCTATTAGGAAACGCGGAATGTTGGCGTCCCTTCGTAATGCGTTTTATCCTTCGTTTGGGTATGGGAAACTTCAAGCGACTTGAGCCTTTCAGATAACTCCGTTATACGGCTATTTATGACATAACTTATCTACTAATATAATAAAGCAGAAGAGTTTGTTTTTTATTTTTTATTTAAACACCTTAATATTTAGAACTAGATACTAAGTGGATTTGAAAAATTGTAGGTCCTACCTACTTTTATTCGATCCAATGAAACATAGTAGTCTCAATAATATGTTCTGAGCAATAAATAAGAATGAAGGGGCAAATCGTACGATCGTTGAACATTATTATCAGCTCGATTAATTTTATGTTATACCGAGATATGATTTATTCGTCTATAAGTTGTTAGACTTACGTAACTATTTCTTCCCGTCGCTGAAGCCCACTTAACTTCCACGTAAAACTAGGATTTGTAGATACGAATAAAAATATAATTCGCTGATATCGGGCAATCGTAATATTTTAACGATAGCCCGACCCTACAGCCGATCCCTAAATAGTTTATTTATTTGTCTTAACTTATCTATTTACGAAAATAATAGTATTCCTTACTAATATCTAAGTAATATAAATGCGAAAGTGAGTTTGTTTGTCTATTTATTCGTTTGTTATGATTTTAGGATTTCATGAAATTTTGCTAGTCTGGACCTGGAGCCGAGAAAAGAAAAGAGGCTACTTTACACTCGGAAAAATGAATTGTTCCCGTAGGATAGTTATTTTTGCATAGTGATAATTAATGTACTGTAAAGTTACGTATTTATATTCTTCTGAAGTCCACGAAAATCCGTTTTTTTTAATACTCTAGATCTCTTGGGCTTGACCAGCATATCTAATGACAGATTTATTTTAATGTAAAATAACCATAAGCTTTACATTTTCGTGATGATACTTGTGTATCCGTTTATTATAGTATAATTTACACTTTTTTAGCGATTTCTGCATAGGGATTAATGCTCTTACGAGGTGATTTTGGCTAAAAAACTAAATAACACTCGTATGGCCTTACCACTAGGCCAGTACTATAATCGGTGGCACTTATTATGTGGCTACACAGAACTCAGAAAAGTTCTGTGAGCATATTAATGTTTTTCGTAGCAGGTACCAGTACCGTAAACTTAAATATGTCTAAATCCATTATTCATACGTCATAATATTTATGTATACACCCGTTAATATAGAGATATATATCGTAATAGTTTGCTAAGTGTAGTCTAACGACTAAATTATAATTTGAATTTCTCCTAAGCATACATTATCTTTACATAAAGATACTTCTACTAAAAACTGACATAAAAACTTTCTACTATCAATGTGCTATAAAATATAAGTTTGACTTCTTTTCTCAGTTTATGGCCTTCCGTAACATTGAGAACAAACAAGCTGCCACAAAATTAAGCGTAAATGTTTTATAGTTACTTTAGTGAACTTTTATTATTTTAAACGGTTTAAAAATGACGTGAATTTCTGACGCATAGTATGTACCTAATTTTTTATATTGAAATAATGTCGCAGTGTTAGTGGTTCCGCTAGTACAGGCGGAGAGACGACAGATGGCGGGTTTATTTAGTGTGTAAAGGCCGTACATTGCCCTGTTCGTTGTTCCAAACAATGGGGCGCGGTAAGGTATATTGTCCATGTGGTGACGGACTAAGAATACAAGTGTCACCACCCAATTCTTTCCCACGGGGGTCGTATGAGGCGACTAAGAGAAGTAAGCAATTATCATCCATTGTATGACTGATGGTAGGGCTGGGTACCAAGTGGGAGTACTCACTTGGTATCTGGCCCGAGCGGGTTGGTAACACCATCCGCCGTGTGACCGGCCATGAAGCACATCGTTGCGTTTTGGCTGTAGCAGGAGATAGCCGTTTTAGTCTGCCATTCAGCTGCATCAGGGAGGCGCTCCGGTATCACAGGGTGCCTGTATACCTGAGGCGGCTGGTGGCGGACTATTTAGAGAGCCGCAGCGTCGTCTATGAGAGCCGCATGGGCGACGTTGTGAGGAGACCCATGTCGTGCGGTGTCCCGCAGGGTTCGGTCCTGGGGCCGCTCCTGTGGGACATCGGTTACGACTAGGTGTTGCGCTGTCGGCTTTCCCCCGGGCTGGCGGTCATCTGCTATGCGGACGACACGCTGGTCGTGGCCCGGGGTGGAAACTTCGAGGAAGGCCCAGATTAAGTATCTGGGCCTGGTGCTGGACGGGCGGTGGCGCTTTCGCGAGCACTTCCGCCAACTGTCCCCGAGGCTAGTCGGCGCAGCGTCCGCCCTTGCACGGCTCATGCCGAATATGGGCGGATCAAACAATGCGTGCCGACGGCTTTACGCGGGGGTCGTTGCATCCAGGGTCATACGTGGATACCGCACGGTGTCGACGGGGGCGGCCTGCGCGTTGGCCGGAATCCCCCCGTGGGACTTGGAGGCGGAGGTGCTCGCCAAGGTGTATCGGCGGGCTTCGCAAGAGCGGGAGGGGGGCGGACGCCCTCTACCCAGGGAGGTGGCCAGGTGGCAGGGCGACGCACGCCGAACTGCCATGGCCAGATGGAGGGTGTGGTTGGAGGCGCCTCGGGCCGGTCTTTGGACCGTAGGGGCGCTCCAGCCGGTGCTGGAGGAGTGGGTGGGGCGACGGCACGGAGTCCTTACCTTTCGACTGGTGCAGGTGCTGTCGGGGCACGGTTGCTTCGGCAGATATCTGCACATAGTTGCAAGGAGGGAAGCGACTCCGGGCTGTCACCACTGCGGCTGTGACGAGGACATGGCACGGCACACGCTCGGGTCGTGCCCGGCTTGGGCCGAGCAGCGCCGTGAACTCGTCGCGGAAATAGGGGGGGACCTCTCGCTGCCGAGCGTCGTCAGAGCGATGCTTGGCAGCGACAGGAATTGGGCCGCGGTCGCTGCCTTCTGCGAGGAGGTTATCTCGCGGAAGGAAGCGGCGGAGAGGGCTAGGGAGGAGGATTCTTCCGCTGACCCAAACCGCCGCCAGCGACCGGGGCGGCGCAGGAGCAGGTACTTGCGCCTCATGCCGCCCTAGCCGAGGCCGCGGGTGGATGGACCGGGGAACGTCCGCCACCCGCAAGGCCTCCCGCGAAGGTGCGACGCTCCGCGTGCGGATGCGTCGCTCAGTAGAGGGTACTCGGAAGGGTAAGCCGCCGGCGGACCACCGAAGGAATGTGACATAGTTCCAGTGGCCCGCCAAGAAAGGCGGAGAGACGGCACACGGCGGGTTTCTTTAGTGGGTGAAGGCCCCACACTACCCTGTTCGTTGCCCCGAACGACGGGGTGTGCGGTTAGGAACATTTTTTCCCGCCTTAACAAAAAAAAAAAAAAAGGAGATAGCCGTTTATTCTTTCGTTTCATATCGGTGAAAGGAAATGGCGAGCAGCGGCTTGACAATACTATCGGTATAGTTGAGTCCATGAGAGACGGTTACGGTCGTGGCTCGTCTGCCACTACATGCAATAAAAAAAATACGATAGGTACATGACATTGTTGTACCCCCTCAACAAAAAAAGGTACCTCATTACTTTAAGAAATGTTACCTATAATTAGGATAGTAAAATTATATTAGATTTTCCAACTATACTTGTAGGATGAGTTACTTTATTTTTACTCGTTTGAAGTTATATTTCCATAGTATTTACAAACCTATAGAAATTAGACTAATTTCAGAATTGTACCTACTCACAAAAAGCGATAGATTGAGATATAGTAACTGTACGGAAATCTTCTGAAGCTTAAAGGGATGAATTAGAAAACGGGTAATTTTCAGATCCGTGTGAAATAGGCCGTGTCATTCTGGCACAAAGCTCTGCTAATGCACACACGGCCGTTGCTCCATCCCACAATTATATTTGCATATAACCATCTCATACTAGCAGATAATGATGCTAACAACAGGACATAAGGTAAGGCTCTTTAATTACTTTAGTACTTCAAATCGGCTGACATAAAATCTTCGCTGGGAATTGCTCACATGATTTGATATATTTTTTTTATTACGTATGATGGCAGACGAGCCACGGCCCACCTAATGGTAAATGGTAACCATCGCTCATGGACTCAACTGTACCGATAGTATTGTCAAGCCGCTGCTCACCATTTCCTTTCACCGATATGAAACGAAAGAATAAACGGCTATCTCCTGCTACAGCCAAAATGCAACGATGTGCTTCATGGCCGGTCACACGGCGGATGGTGTTACCAACCCGCTCGGGCCCGATACCAAGTGAGTACACACAAATCACATCGATGTGCTTCATGGCCGGTCATACAGACGATGGTGGTACCAACCCGCTAGCAAGTGAGTAAGTAATCCCACTTGGTACCCAGCCCTACCACCAGTAATGCAATGTGTGATGATAAAATTGCTTACTTCCCTTAGTCGCCTCGTCCGACACCCGTGGGAAAGAAAGGGGTGGTGACACTTGTATTATTAATCCGTCACCACACATACAAAAGGTACCTAAAATCAAATATTGTTTAGTGCAATTAATTATTTTATTTCGCATAGTTGTTAAAAGGTCCTCGTGGCGTAGTCGGCAGTGTAACCGACTTCCGTGCACGAGGTCGTGGGTTCGATTCCCACTTAGGACAATTATTTGTGTGATGAACACAGATACCTGTTTTGCGTCTGGGTATTTTCTATCTATTATATGTATGTATTTACAAAAAAAAGTAATATATGTATTATATCTGTAATCTGGTACCCATAGCACAAGCTTTAAGCTTAGTTTGGGACCAGAGGACGTTGTGTGAAAATGTCCGTGAATATTTATTTAAGGATACCCAAAGAACATAAATTAAGATATGTTTAATATTTGAAGGAATGATTAAATCCAAAGAGGTAAATATGTAGCGACTATATTAATTATATCTAGAATTTATTAAATTATATTATAACAGATTTAAACACTCTAGAATTTATATAATTTTATTATGATTGTTGAAAATACACTGTTAAATATAACAAGTAAAAGTATTCTACCCGTAAATTAAACTTATTATTTCCACCTAACTAAATAGCTTTTATCAAAGCGTGACTTAATAATACACTTAAATGTGCAATATCATTATGTTTAAGAGATTAAAAAGCACCTTTCTTTCGAATAACGTAGGCGGCGTAGACCCTTGCAAGCTCGGGGGGGTTAGAATGTATCTCACTCGATCATATCGACATGATATTGTGTCATTGTGATTGCATGAGAGATCACCGTGATTGGCCGAGGGATTATTGCGGCACCACGCGTCGGTTTCTCTACCAATCACACGCGAGACGATACGATGTCGATACGATTTAGTGAGTTACATTCTACGGGCCAAGTTTGGCCTTTTTTATTGACACAGATGACTCGTCTGTGACTTGTACCACTCAATCTCACTGGATTATAGGCACTAGATTTATGGTAATAAATAACTATTTCGGCATAAAGGCGATGTAGCATTCAATGAGTACAAACTTTGCTTACAATTTTCAATGCTAAACTTAGACTCAACAATAAGACGCTTTCACGCAGTCTGATTTTATTTGAATTACTTTTAAACAAAACTTTTTCTTATCTCAATAATAACATCAGTATTTGAACATATCGATATTTTCAGAAATACTATATACTTTTTTACGAGTTTGTATTTGTAAATTAGGCTAGTAGAACTTTTCTAAATGTAAAAAAACTATTAAGTTTGCGTAGTTCAATGGTTCTGAGTTTAATTGAATTTTCCTACTTAAAGATGGTATCGAGCTGTACGCCGGTAGTGTTCTTCATTTTCATTTCCGAACCATGTACAAACTATTGAATAGATAAGGTAGGTAAAGTACTACGTATATATTTGAAATATATTTGCACTATCTCCATGCGACGTGACTTTCTATTTTGTGATTCCACAGAGTCTTATTAGATTTTAGCTATCGTTGCTGTATTTATAACAAAGAAACAAAGCGAGTCGGCAATAGGGTGCCGGCATACTATCTCAGTTCCAAGTTTTACTACCGCTATCTTAAAGTTTATGTCTTATAAAATCTGGAGCCGAGACCACGTAGAATGGCCGCCAGCTCAGTGTGAGTGGCAACAAGATATTATCGCCATAGGTACTATAGTTCAATGGAGAACAGTTTATGTTTTGGGAATTTATTTTGTTAGCCATTTGACTAGCGACTAAAAAGTTTATGATTTGATAGTTTATTAAAAATTTAAATAGCTTATCTAATATAATTAGCTAAGTACCTACTTACCTAACATAATGAGGTAAGTAATTAGGAAATTTATACTGATTTATATGTATACATCTATGTGTGATTGTGTATAATTACATAATATTATATCTCGCTACAAGCATGAACCTCTTTTTATTTACCTTCAAGCAGGACAATTGATATTCTATTTTAAATTGTTTGTGTCTCAGTGTCCTTTGCATAACATTACTTCCCCAGTCGGCTCTGGTGACCGCTGCCCGTGCATGCCACGGTGTCGGAATAATTTAAATAGTTGTCGAAACTGAACTAATGTAACATTTTTGTTGAGAACAAATTATTAAAATTTGTGAAAGTGGAAATAAAAAGGTTTTCTGAGAGCGGGATTCCAACCCGCGTCCATTCCAATCCGGGGAAGTGCAGCAGACCGCTAAGCCATCGCAGTTGCTGACGGCGATTCCCAATCTCCATTTCACAATTGCTTTTAGATGTCTTTACGACTCTTGATGAGATGTCTTTAAATTAGCTGAGCATGTCAAGTGCTAAAATAGAGCACAAACTATTCTTGTTGAGGATTTATTCTTATTAGAACAGTTTTGTAGCATATTACACAAAGAGCTGTTTTTTTTATAAAATGAATTGTTAGGACTGGATTTACCCACAATATGCTACGATTTTATGACTCCTGACATGATGTGGCATAGCCAATAATCATCTACGATTTTGCAGGGTTTTCCCTGGTTAGAGTCATAGAATTAGTGATAATGGATTATTTTTCTTATTAATAATAAATACTAATGCGTCTAAACATCTACTGCACTACTACATCGGAAACCGGCGATATAACCTAAAAATAGCTTGCGTACGGCATAGACGCGGGCAAAGGCTAGTCATATGATAAATGTGAAAGTTATTGCCTGTTACTTAACCTCGTAAAAACTGCTGAACGGATTTGGATGAAATTTGGCACATAATATAGTAAACCTATGTTTATACGAGTACCTACCTGTGTGTACTCATCCAGGTAACAAATTACCTGGATTAGCACATAGGTTACATGTTTACTGTTTATGCATAAAGATAAAATCAACGTGCCATTGAGTGATTTAATTCCGAGGTCCACACAGACAAAGTCAAGCTCAGCAGCTAGTCTAAAAAATTGAAATACTTACATTGTTCATATACTAACCAGTACGCTTACATTTACCACATAATTATAAACATTACCTAGATACCTACATAATATATTCCGATTTCCGCCGCTAAACCACCGCAGGTTGTAGGGGCAATCCCCAAGTGGCGGTTTCAAAATCCGATCGCATATATCTTTAAATATAATTGTATCCATACAAAGCAAAGTGCGTATAAAAAATAACTCTGCGGTTTAATCAAACCATTTCGAAGATGGACACCGAAATAGTTGCTGCTATTATTTATAATAAGTACTTACATAATATATGACACATAAATAAAGAGAATGAAGAAAGGTACTGGGCTACTGGGTCAATCTTTATTTGCAAACACGATATGAGAGCGAGCACAAATATTTTTCGAACAGTTAAAAAAATATGAAGGTTTTTTTAATACAACAACCTGCACTCCTTGTCTCTAGTGCCCCCTAATAATCCCTGTACCGCGGGAGACTTTACAAACATTCAATTGACGGATACAAAGTAGGTACACTTAGATTCAGAACATATGTGGATCACACAAATAATTATCCTGTGGTATCGAACCACAACACTCAGCACCGGAGGTCTGCATCTAAACCACTCCACTATTTGTGCAGTCAGTTACTCCCGAAAACTACTTTTATCCGCGTAGTGCATATAGCAACCTTCCAGCTGACCATCAGTCTGCCTGCAACGCTTCCTATGACCGGAGCGGGTCCCCAGCCGCATCAAAGTGCGAATAAAAACTATTTTTTCGAACATATTTTTATTTGCGGTTAACCGGACGGCTGGCTGCATTCCGGATAACTGCATAGTGCATATGTACCCTTAACCCTTTTAAAAAGATGCTATTATTTTTTTAATAATAAACAAAAAAGAACAGTAGTAGAAAGTAGTAAAAGAAGTAAAAGTAGAAGTTATTATGAAGATAGTTATTTATGGTATACTACATCACTGCCAACTGCAGAGCTTGCTGCAATGTAGTTTGGCTGTCCAGCCACATTTGATGTATTAGGATATATCTGCTAGACGGTTTTCATTAAACTGTGTCACGGGATAATCAACATAGACCTCAGTGTTTTACTTTGGAACCTTTAAAGGATGTAATGTGGATTAGTGGGCAGTTCACCAAAGCATAAGTCCATATTGATTTTATTATGGTTTTGTATTCATGTTTAGTTTGCATTCTGTACATAGCCGATATTTCCTTTACGCAACCCTAGCTTCAAGCTGTTTTAATTTTTTTCATAAATTAAATTTCCAGTCGAGGTGCTTGCCTAGGCATAGATATAATTATGTATATATGATATATATTCAGTTTGCATTCTGTAGATAGGCGATATTTCCTTTCCGCAATCCTAGCTTCAAGCTGTTTTCATTTTTTTCATAAATGAAGTTTTCAGTCGAGGTGCTTGCCTAGGTATAGATATAATTATGTATAATGATACATGTTCAGTTTGCATTCTGTAGATAGGCGATATTTCCTTTCCGCAACCCTAGCTTCAAGCTGTTTTCATTTTTTGGATACATGAAATTTCCAGTTGACGTGCTTGCCTAGGTATAGATCAAAGTATTTTGCGAAGACTTGTTGTGCTATTTGGCAGCCGTTCAGAGGAAACAGGAGATCCTTTCTATAGTAATCTATAAAATAAAACCAAGTATATAAAGTCTGATTGTGCTTTGGCATTAAAATCAAAGCATACTTCTACCTTCAGTGCGAAATGAACAGTAATTTTGAAGACCGTTAGGTTATAGGTTTCGTCACAAAACTGCTTATAATAGGTTCAGATTTCTGTGGGGTTGTGGGTTTATTGATGATGTCTAACACACAGCACAATGAACTGAAATCGTAAAGATCTTATGATTCGATTTTATCGTTATTGAGCGGTACAGCTCAAAGGACACAATAGGAATGAATGTTCCGTTTCTAAAGAAACTATTGGATGAGCCAATCACAGCGGTTATTTTGTACCTCTGGTCAGCAGTAGCGAGTCACCTGCCTATTTATTTTGCTTATAAATGCTCCAAAGCTTTTTACTATCTCTTTTATTAAGTTGCCTGTTTTTTACTGGGTGACAATGTTGTATGAAAAAGTAGATAAACTTATAACTTAAGCATAAGCAACCATCAGATTGCAACTAATATTAGCTATGAAATAGATTAACAGAAAACCAAATTTTTTGAAATATATTGTTTTCACACAATAATATAATCATAATATAATCATATCTACAGAATGCAAACTGAACAGAAATACAAAACCATAATTAAACCAATATGGACTTATGCTTTGGGGAACTGCCCACTAATCCACCATAAATAACTGTCTCCATAATTACTTGTTCTTTTTTGTTTATTATCAAAAAAATAAGAGCGTCTTATTAACAGAGTTAAGGGTATATATGCACTCTATCTATGCTATCGGGAATGCAGCCAGCCATCCGGTTAACCGCAAATAAAAATACTTTGGAAAATCCAAAACTGCACGCCTCATAATCTTCATTTTTAACAATAAAATTGATTATTTGATAAGTAACTATAGTCTTACTAAGTAGTTTTCAATAAATCACATAACGCTAATTTCAAAAAGTACTAATGTGGGTTTCATGTCTTATACGCCATCTAGCGCTAATTTTAAGAAGTACTTCTATATTGGTCTAACTCTACCTCTCACTCAGTTCCGGGCCGCACGGCGCACGTCAAGGCCACGCAAAAAAAATTGTGGAATGTAAAATGTTTTTTTCGTATTTTATAACGTTGGTGTGTTATTATTTACGTGTGTTTAGTGTTTTTAATTATTGTTATGGATAAAATAGTTATTATACTTGACAAATATCATCAGTTCGTCAAGCAAAGGTAAGAACTTTCTTTTAACAGAAAACAACGCAGGTACCGGCCGGGCGAACGGCGTTCTGTTGACGACAGTAAAAGCACTGGTGGCTATGCGTACGTAAAAAGGTAGTTCTCATGAAAGGCGCTGGTTTTAGTGTCGCGTCGAGCGTAAATGCCGTAAATATTCAGTATTTTTTGTTTATTTAATAACAATTAAACCACATCGAATCAGAACGTGAAAAATAATAGGGCTCTATTCCTAATCATAATAATTCGTAAACGACAAAAAAAGACTCGATTTGGTCGTTATCGTGTTAACATACATTACCTACAACTCACGGACGTCCAAGGCAGATTTTTTTCAACAGTTTTTTAACTAGTCTAAATAACAAAAATGGCATCAAAAATATCATGAGTGTTAAAAATAGTGTTTGTTCTTTATATGTGTGTAGATATTATTTTACAAGTGCAATATACATATGATAACTAGAGACATTTTAAGTTTGAAAAATCAGTTGTTGCGCATAAAACGGGAGTAGAACACACCTCAACGCTTCGCTTATGAGGCGTGCAATATGTACGATAAAGTAGTTTTTATTCGCACTGTGGTGCGGTTGGGGGCCCAACCGCTGCGGTTATTGAATACTTTGTGGCCAGACTGACGGTCAGCTGGAAGGCTGCTATAATACACTACGCGGATAAAAGTAGTTTTCAGCAGTAACTAACTGCACAAATAGTGGAGTGGTTTAGATGCAGACCTCCGGTGCTGAGTGTTGTGGTTCGATACCACAGGATAATTATTTGTGTGATCCGCATATGTTCTGAATCTGAGTGTACCTACTTTGTATCCGTCAATTGAATGTTTGTAAAGTCTCCCGCGATACAGGGATTATTAGGGGGCACTAGGGAGTGCGGGGTGTTGTATAAAAAACAAACCTTCATACTATTTTAACTGTTTGACAAATATTTGTGCTCGCTCTCATCTCGTGTTTGCAAATAAAGATTGACCTAGTAGCCCAGTACCATTCTTCATTCTCATAATTTATGTGTCATATATTATGTAAGTATTAATAAATAATAGCAGCAACTATTTCGGTGTCCATCTTCGAAATGGTTTGATTAAACCGCAAAGTTATTTTTTATACGCACTTTGCTTTGTATGGATACACTTATATTTAAAGGTATATGCGAGCGGATTTTGAACCCGCCACTTGGGGATTGCCCCTACAACCTGCGGTGGTTTAGCGGCGGAAATCGGAATATATTATGTAGGTATCTAGGTAATGTTTATAATTATGTGGTAAATGTAAGCGTACTGGTTGGTATATGAACAATGTAAGTATTTCAATTTTTTAGACTAGCTGCTGACCTTGACTTTGTCTGTGTGGACCTCAGAATTAAAACACTCAATGGCACGTTGATTTTATCTTTATGCATAAACAGTAAACATGTAACCTATGTGCTAATCCAGGTAATTTGTTACCTGGATGAGTACACACAGGTAGGTACTCGTATAAACATAGGTTTACTATATAATGTGCCAAATTTCATCCAAATCCGTTCAGCAGTTTTTACGAGGTTAAGTAACAAACAAAAACTTTCACATTTATTATATGACTAGCCTTAGCCCGCGTCTATGCTGCTGGTCGGCTTTAGAACTGTCCCACCCCTCTCTACCCAGGGGAGTCGTAAGAGCCGACTGAGGGAATACCGGGGGAGTGGGCAGTAGCAATTCCTCGAGTATTAACAACATCCACTGCGATCGCCAACCCGCCTGCCAAGCGTGGCGATTACGGCATTATCCCCCATTCTTGGGGAGGCCTATGTCCAGCAGTGGACGTTAAAAGGCTGATGGATGGATGAAAGTATAAAGTTCCTAATTACCTCATTATGTTAGATAAGAAGGTACTTAGCTAATTATATTTGATAAGCTATTTAAATTTTTAATAAAGTATCAAATCATAAACTCTTTAGTCGCTAGTCAAATGGCTAACAAAATAAATTCCCAAAACATAAACTGTTCTCCATTGAACAGTAGTACCTATGGCGATAACATCTTCTTGCCACTCACACTTTGAGCTGGCGGCCATTCTACGTGGTCTCGGCTCCAGATTTTATAAGACATAAACTGTAAGATAGCGGTAGTAAAACTTGGAACTGAGATAGTATGCCGGCACCCTATTGCCGACTCGCTTTGTTTCTTTGTTATAAATACAGCAACGATAGCTAAAATCTAATAAGACTCTGTGGAATCACAAAATAGAAAATCACGTCGCATGGAGATAGTGCAAATATATTTCAAATATATACGTAGTACTTTACCTACCTTATCTATTCAATAGTTTGTACATGGTTCGGAAATGAAAATGAAGAACACTACCGGCGTACAGCTCGATACCATCTTTAAGTAGGAAAATTCAATTAAACTCAGAACCATTGAACTACGCAAACTTAATAGTTTTTTTACATTTAGAACAGTTCTACTGGACTTATTTACAAATACAAACTCATAAAAAAGTTCAATAAATGACAATAATAATTGATGTTTTTTAGGACAAAAATCCCTCCCTCAGCTTATAACTTTTTTTACTTGGCAATCCATTTGTCAATTGCTTCTATTGATAGACTGTTCCTGCTTTCTTGCAGTGGTTTAATTTAGTTAGCTAGCTCATATTGCCAGGAAGAAGAGAAGAAATAAACCAATTCCATCAATCGTAACCCGGAAGGAATGACATTTTGATGTAGATCTATACCACTTCCTATACAACTGCCTCGGTGTTTTAGCGGTAGTATAAGCGACTGCGGATCACGAGGTCTCTCTCGGGTTCGATTCCCAGGCCGGGTCAACAAAAAGTTATTGGGTTTTTTAAAAATAGTTTCTGAATAGTATCTCCGAGATAGAAAGCCTCCGGCCGTGTCGGAATGCCATCTCATCGGACTATGAGTGTGAAGGAAAGTGGTGGTTGAAGTATGAGACTAAAGGAAGGCTTTCTAGCGGCAGAGTAAGAGACAGCACATCACGAGGACAAGGTTTCGATTTCCGAGATCAATTATATCACTCCTTTATCGTGATCTCTTAGATTCGAATCAAATCTCCAGTTTCATAGCTCGAACAGCTTCCGTAGAGTATGCTTGACCGTTGGCACCATACAATCTAGCATATTTTTTTCTTTGTATTACGTCGCAAGAAATTTCTTTATTATGAACTTAGAATAATAACGCTATTATGAACCAAATAGTTAATCTCGATGAGTAAAGTTAAGGACTCACTATGTTATTGCGGTTGTCGAAAGGTAACGTGACGAAATAAGTTAGTATCTTTCAATAATGTTCCTACGGTAGTAGATAGGGATAGTGTTCAATTAGCGCACGTATATCATGCTATTAGACGTCTATTCCGATTGCTAGTAACGATGACAAAGTTATCCTCATTAGAAGTGATGTCCTTCTCGGCGGGGATGATCTGGATTAGTTCCAGTCTCCTTGTATTCAGTTATTGTGTTATAAACACAAATATTCCACAACTAAACTTGAAAGACAATTTTACGTTCAGATTTATCTTTGAGAATAATATTATAAAAATTGGTATATTTTTTATGTGTATAAAATACTATGTTTTATGATAGATAACACATCTAGAAATAAATTGAAGTTACTATGTCAAAGTCCAAATCTGAAAGTGTGATAGTTTCTCAGTAAAGTGTACCACAATATGCATAGATTGTGGGATAGTAATAGGGTTCACTTCGCTCGCCCTAATGAATATGTAAAAGAATAACTGACTGAATTAATGGCATATCAATGCATAGCCCAGAGTCTTGGGGATAAGACAATGAAAATTTTCATTTTTGGGTTTCTTTGAGTGACCTGTAGGTGAGTACTAAGAAAGATTTTTACAAAAATCTCATCAGAACCGGATTTTTCACCAATAAATATACTTATATATAAGATCTCTTTATCTCATATAAGTTTACTACTTTTGAAGTTTATATACCTATGTAAAAAAAATATATGAGTAATTCAAATCCTTGCTATTATTAGATATTTATTTACGTCATTATAAGTTTATAACTAAATAAAATTAATAGTATTTCCCTGGTAGTCATATTTATTTAAGTACCTGTCATTTTTGAAGCTGCTATTTCATTGAATACTACGCTCATTTGATGCTATTATTGGTCCTTAATGTAACAACCCTAATTAGTAATAATTATTACTAATTAAACAAATTTAATTACAATAAACTTACCTCTTTTCTCACGACTAATGCTTGCTAATAGCGTTTCCGAATAAAGTAATAATTTCAACACACATATAAAAAATGAGTTTATATTTATTTAGTAATTCTTGTTACAGTGTTGATCTACGAAAGTACTGCTCATAAGCTTATTTAAGTTCCAGTTATAAAATGGACGACACTTCACCTACACTTCAACAAGTCACATTCAAGTGCGGTCGCTGCTTCATGCTGTTCTTGGAATATAAGCATTTGTTGGAGCATATATATTGGCGGCACCGAGAGTATTTGCTGCAAACAGTGCTCTCTAAAGCGCTGGCATTTTGCGATCCATATGTGCCATATCTTGCCGATCAGTAGCGAAGAAATTTTTCAAGATGAAAACGAGTCTGCTTCATATTTTACAGAAAGGGAGACAGACTTCTGCATATGTGGTAAGTTCATCCCAGATGCACCCATGATTGGTTCTGATGGAGTAAATTGCAAGCTGCAATGGTTCCATTTCTCGTGTGTTGGTATTTCAGTACCATCTGATGGAGACTGGTTGTGTCCAACGTGCATTAAGTTTCAGAAAATTAATGAGGTTGGTTGATAAATATGACACAGATTTTGAAAAACCTTAATAATAGTCCTAGCTAATTAATACGATAACAATATACTTATTTACAGAAAAAAAAAATATTTTACAGAAAGGGAGACAGACTTCTGCATATGTGGGAAGTTCATCCCAGATGCGCCCATGATTGGTTGTGATGGAGTAAATTGCAAGCTGCAATGGTTCCATTTCTCGTGTGTTGGTATTTCAGTACCATCTGATGGAGACTGGTTGTGTCCAACGTGCATTAAGTTTCAGAAAATTAATGAGGTTGGTTGATAAATATGACACAGATTTTGAAAAATCTTAATAATAGTCCTAGCTAATTAATACGATAACAATATACTTATTTACAGAAAAAAAAATATTTTACAGAAAGGGAGACAGACTTCTGCATATGTGGGAAGTTCATCCCAGATGCGCCCATGATTGGTTGTGATGGAGTAAATTGCAAGCTGCAATGGTTCCATTTCTCGTGTGTTGGTATTTCAGTACCATCTGATGGAGACTGGTTGTGTCCAACGTGCATTAAGTTTCAGAAAATTAATGAGGTTGGTTGATAAATATGACACAGATTTTGAAAAACCTTAATAATAGTCCTAGCTAATTAATACGATAACAATATACTTATTTACAGAAAAAAAAATATTTTACAGGAAGGGAGACAGACTTCTGCATATGTGGGAAGTTCATCCCAGATGCGCCCATGATTGGTTGTGATGGAGTAAATTGCAAGCTGCAATGGTTCCATTTCTCGTGTGTTGGTATTTCAGTACCATCTGATGGAGACTGGTTGTGTCCAACGTGCATTAAGTTTCAGAAAATTAATGAGGTTGGTTGATAAATATGACACAGATTTTGAAAAACCTTAATAAAAGTTGTAGCTAATTAATACGATAACAATATACTTATTTACAGAAAAAAAAACATGATAAGCGGCGTCCCTTTGAATAATATGTAGGTACCTACCTATCTAGTATTATGCAACAATAATATTTATAATATCTGTATATATTTAAATAATGTAAAAAAGCTGTTGTTATATACCCATACCCTAATACATACTTGTTTTTGATAATCTATTTATAAGTTGAATTATTTTTCCAATACTAGTTTTAATTGATTTATTAAATGTTAAGGTGACAGGCTTATTATTAAATCATGTTACAACTTATTTTAGTTAATAACAATTTTTGTTTCTACTTTACATAAAATAAATTTAACATGATAGTTTTAGGTATGACTACTTTATGTCCAACTGAAATATTGTTATGGTCATACGATACTATTAACTAATTGTTAGAAAATGTTTTATTATATCTTATATTGTGCGAAAATATTATACCTATTGAACATTTATTTTATGTTTAGCACTGTCAACCTAGACATACTAAGTTTTTTTATTGAAACAGTAACTTAATAAAATATTTTTCTTAAGGTTTCTCCGTGTTTTCGTTCTCCTGACTGGGGGTTGCAAACGCACCCCCTTGCACCCTTCCGCCAGTGCTATGGCGTAAATTAATAAGACAAATACAAATTGTTCAGTCAGTACAGCATAAAATATATAAGAGTATTTTTGAAAATATCGATGTGTTCAAATACTGATGTTATTATTGAGATTAGAAAAATATTTGTCTAAAAGTAATTCAAATCAGACTGCGTGAAAGACACAGACGAGTCATCTGTGTCAATAAAAAAAATGTCTGAGCTTACAAGGATACCAACGCCTACATAAATCGAAACAAAAGAGTAGGTGCTTTTTAATCGTTTATTCATAATTATATTGCTCATTTAATGTGTATTTTTAAAAGGCACGCCTTTATAAAAGGTATGTAGTTATGTGGAATTAATTAGTTTATTTTCTAGTAGATAAAAATACTTTTACTTGTTGTATTTAACAATGCATATTTGACAATCATAATAAAATTATACAATTTCTAGTGTTCAAATTAATATAATTACTTAATTAAATTATAGGTATAATGAATATAGTCGCTACATATTTACCTCTTTGAATTGAATCATTCCTTCAAATATTAAACGTACCTTTAATTTGTGTTCTTTGGGTAGCCTTTTAACAACTATACGAAATAAAACATTTTTTTAAAAAAGAAAACCTTCAAATGCACCCAGTAACTAAAAAGCAATAAACATGGACGTAATATTGTTATATGTCCATGGCAATAAATAATTTTTATTTAGATACGATTTCCGTGCTAGACACCTACTGATGTGTTTGAAGTCGGTGCTAAAAATGTTTTTAATGTTATTTAAGTAGGTATTTATTATGAATTGTTTTTGATACTTTTGGACTTGGCACCGGCTTGAAACACATCAGTAGGTGTCTAGCACGGAAATCGTATCTAAATAAAAGTTATTTATTGCTTTTTAGTTCCTGGGTGCATATGAAGGCTTTTCTTTTTAAAAAATATAAGTTTTATTTTGTGCTTTTTAGTGATTCTTTATAAAATAGCTTAGAGTAGGTCGTACATGATAGGGAGGCCTCCTTAAACGAAAAAACGTTAATATTGCCTATAAGATTTTAAGAATTCCACCAATTTCTTAAGGATACCATCATCGGATCCTTACCTGATGATTATGGGACCACCTGGGAAGTATACCCTATCAAACAAAAAAGTAATTTTGCAAATCTGTCCAGGCGTCTTTGAGTAATCGGTGAACATACATAAAAAAATAATATTCCGACGAATTGAGAACCTCCTCCTTTTTTGAAGTCGGTTAAAAATAATTCATTGCAATATACAACGTTTGACTTTAGGTACTTTTTGTCCGTGTGGTGACGGATTAAGAATACAAGTGTCACCACCCCTTTCTTCCCACGGGTGTCGTACGAAGCGACTAAGGGAAGTAGCAATTTTATCATCACACATTGCATTACTGGTGGTAGGGCTGGGTACCAAGTGGGATTACTTACTCACTTGCTATCGGGCCCGAGCAGGTTGGTACCACTTACCACTTCTCCTGTGTGACCGGCCATGAAGCACATCGGTGTGTTTTGCTTGTAGCAGGAGATAGCCGTTAATTCTTTCATGTCATATATGTGTGCTGAAATGGTGAGCAGTGGCTTGACAATACTGTCGTTATAATTGAGTCTATGAGCGACGGTTACCATTTACCATCAGGTGGTACGCAATAAAAAAATATATATTAAATCATGTGAGCAATTCCCAGGGAAGATTTTAAGTAAGCCGATTTGAAGTACTAAAGTAATTAAAGAGCCTTACCTTATGTCCTGTTGTTAGTATCATTATCTGCTAGTATGAGATGGTTATATGCAAATATAATTGTGGGATGGAGCAACGGCCGTGTGTGCATTAGCAGAGCTTTGTGCCAGAATGACACGGCCTATTTCACACGGATCTGAAAATTACCCGTTTTCTACTCTACAATTAGATAAGCCTAGCCGGATTTCTCTCAATCATTAACGTAGTCGTATCCAAAACTAAATTGAACGTAGTAAATTCTTCCTAGTTAAATAATGTTTGCATGTGATGATTTTAATTAACACATTCATATAACACAAAATTATTAATATTATGGAAAACCGTTCCAGATATTTTTGCTAATTCAGCCATCGTGACATCCGCTCGCAACTACTAATTTCGATATCACATTCCTTCTTAACGCCTTACGTGACACGACGTATTCCCCGAAGGTATAGGCCGTGGTATATTACACACCCACGGTACGCCAGCTATAGGTAGTAATAGCGAGTCCCACGTAATAGGGAGCGAGCCTATTACGAAAAAGCTCAATAACACTACCCGACCTATAGATAATGACTACTGATTTATATCGGCATTATCGTGTAATTATTACTTAACTTCTAAGCTCCAAATCCAATCAAAAAGCTTTGATGAAAATTCTCTCGAACACTTAGCCAGCGGCAAAATGCAATCCAAGACGAATAGAATGGAATGCTACAACATTTGATCGTGACTCTCATCCGATCGATGAAGAACCGTATGGAAGCAGTAATAAGAGCTCGGGGAGGGAATACAAGTTATTAAAAATAAACGTTTCTTAGTTTTTTTTTCATTTACGTGTGTTGTTTTATCAATTTCCTTCATACTCCATACAGGGTAAAAATGACTTGTTAAACAAAATACGAAACCTATGAAAATTTAATTTGAATTTAGAACATTAACATTAGGATTTGAAAACCACATATTATTTAACGACATTTGACATAATTATATTCCTAAATATACATATTTTTCTGATAATCCTTACAAAACATAAACTTGCAAGGTGTTTCAATTTTTCTGATGAGAAGTTTATATTATAACTAAGTGTGTGACAGGCTTCAGTTTATAATTTTTTTTTAGTAAGTAATCAATTTATCAATTTCTTCTTTAGATACACTGTTCCCGCTTTCTTGCTATGGTCTAGTCTAGCGAGCTAGCTCATATTGCGAGGAAGAAAGGAAGAAATAAACCCATTCCATTAATCGTAACCCGGAAGGAATGACATTTTAATGTAGATCTATACCACTTACTATACAATAGCCTCGGTGTTTTAGCGATAGTATAAGCAACTGCGGATCACGAGGTCTCGGGTTCAATTCCCGGGTCGGGTCAACATAAAGTTATTGGGTTTTTTGAAAATAGTTTCTCAAGAGTATCTCTGAGCTAGGAAGCCTCCGACCGTGTCGGAATGCCAACTCATCGTACTATGAGAGTGAGGGAAGTGGTGGTTGAGGTATGAGACTGAAGGAAGGTTTTCTAGCGGCAGAGTAAGAGACAGCACATCACGAGGACTAGGTTTCGATTTCCGAGATCAATTATATCACTCCTTTATCGTGATCTCTTAGATTCGAATCAAATCTCCAGTTTCATAGCTCGAACAGCTTCCGTAGACTATGCTTGACCGTTGGCACCATACAATCTAGTAAATTTTTTGTCTTTGTATTATGTCGCAAGAAAATTCTTTATTATGAACCAAATAGTTAATCTCGATGAGTAAGGACTTACTGTGTTATTGGGTTGTCGAGCGGTACCTAACGTGACGAAATAAGTTAGCATCTTTCAATAATGTTTCTACGGTAGTCAATGATACGAGTTAAGATAGGGATAGTGTTCAATTTAGCGCGAATTTCTGATGCTATTAGACGTATATTCCGATTGCTAGGAACGAAGACAAAGTTATCCTCGTTAGAAGTGATGTCCTTCTTGGCGGGGATGATCTGGATTAGTTCCAGTCTCCATGTATTGAGTTATTATGTTATAAACACAAATATTCCACAACTAAACTTGAAAGACAATTTCACGCTCAGATTTATATTTGAGAAGAATATTATAAATTTATTTTTGATGTTATAAAATACTATGTTTTATGATAGATAACACATCTAGAAATAAATTGAAATTACTATGTCAAAGTCCAAATCTGAAAGTGTGATAGTTTCTCAGTAAAGTGTACCACAATATGCATAGATTGTGGGATAGTAATAGGGTTCACTTCTCTTGCCCTAATGAATATATAAAAGAATAACTGACAGAATTAATGACATATCAATGCACAGTCCGGAATCCTGGGGATAAGACAATGAAAATTTTCATTTTTGGGTTTCTTTGAGTGATCCAAAAATGAAAATTTTTTGAGTACTAAGAAAGATTTTTACGAAAATCCCACCAAAACCGGATTTTTCACCAATAAATATACTTATATATAAGAGGAGATCTCTTTATCTCATATAAGTTTACTACTTTTGAAGTATATATTCTTATGTAAAAAAAATATATGAGTAATTCAAATCCTTTCTATTATAAGATATTTATTTATGTCATTATAAGTTTATATATAAATAAAATTAGTAGTATTCCCGTGGTTCATATTTATTTAATTACCTGTCATTTTTGAAGCTGCTATTTCATTGAATACTACGCTCATTAGATGCTATTATTGGCCCTTAATGTAACGACCCTAATTAGTAATAATTATTGCTAATTAAACAAATTGAATTACAATAAACTTACCTCTTTTCTCGCTTGCTAATAGCATTTCCGAATAAAGTAATAATTTCAAAACACATATAAAAAATGAGTTTATATTTTTTTAGTCATTCTTGTTACAGTGTTGATCTACGAAAGTACTGCTCATAAGCTTATTTAAGTTCCAGTTATAAAATGGACGACACTTCACCTACACTTCAACAAGTCACATTCAAGTGCGGTCGCTGTTTCATGCTGTTCTTGGAATATAAGCATTTGTTGGAGCATCTATATTGGCGACATGGCACCGAGAGTATTTACTGCAATCAGTGCTCTCTAAGGCGCTGGCATTATGCGATCCATATGTGCCATATCTTGCCGATCAGTAGCGAAGACATCTTTCAAGATGAAAACGAGTCTGCTTCATATTTTACAGAAAGGGAGACAGACTTCTGCATATGTGGAAAGTTCATCCCAGATGCGCCCATGATTGGTTGTGATGGAGTAAATTGCAAGCTGCAATGGTTCCATTTCTCGTGTGTTGGTATTTCAGTACCACCTGATGGAGACTGGTTGTGTCCAACGTGCGTTAAGTTTCAGAAAATTAATGAGGTTGGTTGATAAATATGACACAGATTTTAAAAAACCTTAATAAAAGTTCTAGCTAATTAATACGATAACAATATAATTATTTACAGAAAAAAAACATGATAAGCGGCGTCCCTTTGAATAATATGTAGGTGCCTACCTATCTAGTATTATCTAACAATAATATTTATATAGTATCTGTATATATTTGAATAATATAAAAAAGCTGTTGTTATAAGCCCATACCCTACATACTTGTTGTTATTTATAAGTTGAATTATTTTTCCAATTCTAGTTTTATTTGATTTAAACGTTAAGGTGACAGGCATTATTAAATCATGTTATAACTTATTTTAGTTAATAACAATTTTTGTTTCTACTTTACATACAATAAATTTAACATGATAGTTTTAGGTATGACTACTCTATGTTCAACTGAAGTATTTTTATGGTCATACGATACTATTAAGTAATTGTTAGAAAATGTTTTATTATATCTTATATTGTGCAAAAATATTATACCTATTGAACATTTATTTTATGTTTAGCACTGTCAACCTAGACATCCTAAGTTTTTTTATTGAAACAGTAACTTAATAAAATATTTTTCTTAAGGTTTCTCCGTGTTTTTGTTCTCCTGACTGGGGGTTGCAAACGCACCCCCTTGCACCCTTCTGCCAGTGCTATAGCGTAAATTAATAAGACTAATACAAATTGTTCAGCCACTACAGCATAAAATATATAAGAGTATTTTTGAAAATATCGATGTGTTCAAATACTGGAGCTCGACCATGAGTTTATGCTATAAAGATACGATAGGTAATTAGAGTCGCTAGCGCTTATACGTGTATAGGATAGATTTCGATAGTATTCGTACCAAGAGTTAAATTGCCGATTACGTCACTTGCTCAAGTAAGCTCGACAGTAGACTTACGTAGCAAGTCGTTATGTTGGCACAGTGTAAACTTACAGCTAGCTTCAGGCTTGTTATTGTTCTCCTTATATATCTTGGTATAAAGGAAAGAGAAAAATGCTAAAGTTCAATTTCTTGCTGCTATCCGACTAAATAGATGGGCCGCTTTTGTTTAAGTGTGTATTCGTAATAGTTCGATTTCGAATTTTGCCTCTTTAATGTAAACAAATGTTAGTGGCTATGTCAACAAAATATTGCCAAGTCAATCAATCTCACATCTCACTTATATTCCCATTGTATTTATTGTAGATCGCGATCGATAATGTGCGGTATTGTTGTTGTGAAACTTTTATGTATTAATATTATGAGAACCAGTGCCTCTCGATTTCAATTACTAGTGGAGTGTATGATGGTGATCGCCGGCGGGTTGTAACATACCCAACAATATTTTATTGTGACATCATAACTTACCTTTGATTTCAATGAAAACCTTTGTCAAGACTTTATTTCTGTAAACTGTGGTAAAATTGCACAGATAATCTTAAAACGACTTTTTTGTTATGCATGTAAAGTTTTGCAAACGTATTCTCATTAATATTTTCTAATGAACATCCAACTAGAATTCTCATATTAGCTTGAGTTTTTCTTTATTCCCGGCGATTATCCTAATATTCAGCCACCACTAACATATTCCATGCTAAATATGCTCTCTTTTAGGCATTTACACCAAAACTTTAGTAAGTATTATAGATAAACTAAGTCTTTCACCACACAATAATGCAGTGAGTTACGCAACTACAATCAAAACGGTTTTGTTCGATAGCGTAAGACGAATTCATAACTCATGGTACCAAATTTGTATACAAACTATACAAATGCCAAGTCGCTATCGAATTCCTTTCAATAGGTATTTTACGCATCAAATATTAAGTTACTCATACTACCGAATTTAATTCCCTACGTAACCACCAGAGGCGCTGTAAGCTTTGTCATACAAATATTTTACGTAGTCGCTAGCGAGTTTACGTGAGCGAAACTCATGGTTGAGCTACTGATGTTATTATAGAGATTAGAAAAATATTTGTTTAAAAGTAATTCAAATAAAATCAGGCTGCGTGAAAGACACAGACGAGTCATCTGTGCCAACAAAAAAATGTCTGAGCTTGCAAGGATACCAACGCCTACATAATTCGAAACAAAAGAGTAGGTGCTTTTTAATCGTTTATACATAATGATATTGCTCATTTAAGGTGTATTTTTAAAAGGCACGCTTTTATAAAAGGTATGTAGTTATGTGGAATTAATTAGTTTCTTCAAAAATTAAACGTACCTTAATTTGTGTTCTTTGGATAGCCTTTTAACAACTATATGAAATAAAACATTTAAAAAAGAAAGAAAACCGCCTTCAAATGCACCCAAGAACAAAAAAGCAATAAATATTTTTTATATAGACCAACACATTCATGTGATCATAACATAACACAAAATTATTAATATTTTGTACTTCGTCGCCCATTGTTTTTATTAGTTACTTGCATCTCCTGGAAACCGTTCCAGATGCTTTGCTAATTCAGCCATCGTGACATCCGCTCGCAACTACTAATTTCGATATCACATTCCTTTTCATTTTATTGCCTTAGGTGACACGACTTATACATAAAACATAGCATCACGCCTGTACTCCCCGAAGGGGTAGGCAGAGGTGTATTACACACCCGCTATTCACCAGCGTATTGCCGTCTACCGCACACATTTCCAAACTACGGGCTGCTACTGAGAATTTTTCTTTTTACGAAAATGCTCAATAACTACCCGACCTATAATGACTACTGATTTATATCGGTATTGTCGTGTAATTATTACTTTACTTCGAAGCTCCAAATCCAATCAAAAAGCTTTGATGAAAATTCTCTCAGCAAGAAACACGACGCTAAAACACGAGAATTAAAAATAAAACAAGGTCTAGAAGTCATGAACCTTAAAATACTCGAGCGCTTTAATGAGCGTTTACTCAGCTCTCGACGCTTAAGATTTATTTTTACAGAAGTATGTATATATGTGAGTAGTAACGATTCGTAGACTTTTATCTCACATCCTTAGCAAACTGTATCAAATATGTAGGTACATCTGAGATTTAAGTATTTTCAGAAGTATATATGTCTGTTCGGGGCGAATCTTAAGAGAATACTAGAGTGGAACGTAAGGGTTGTTCAAATAAATATTGCAAAGCATCCTGGGGCGTGTGAGTATACTCTTCATAAATAACCACACTTTGAAACATTTCTACTGTGACTACCTTTGTACGAATATATAGATTTAACTATTTCGTTTCAGAAAGTTTTTTTTTATACTACGTTGGTGACAAACTAGCATACGGACCTGATGGTAACACCAGAGGCCTCACTCGCGCGTTGCCATCTCCAAGGAAAGGGACAGAAGGTGGATAGGAAGTATATTAAGGAGAGGTTAGATAGGATAATAAGGAGAGGATAGGAAGGATAACAAGGAGAGGATAGGGAGGGAGACCGAGTCTACAGCACTTGCACACACCATACGAAACAAAAAGGTAGGTACCACTACTGTAGTATATTCATGTAATTTTAGCAATCTAATGATCTATTGTATATTAATCTATAATACAATAATACAAATAAAAAGCAATATAAATAAAATTGAAGTGTATGTTTGTAATATCTAAATAATAGCTTTTTACTAAATGCACTTGAAAATATACACGTTACCTATAATAAAATGCCAATTTTATCTGTCTATTTGTTCCGTATAGTCTCCGGTTCAGCTAATCCGTTTTGAAGGGGCATTCACTGGCAGATAACTGATGTAACTTAGGCTACTTTTATTATGGAAAAATAACTGCGAATGCTTCCATTTGAGGTCGTGCTCCTATTGGTTGCCGGTGACTGGCAGAGCGCTCGTGCATTGCCACTACGCGGCGAGTCATCATCATCATCACCAAGTGCGTAATTTAAACTAAAGTAAGTCACAGACGCCACTGACAGAGTCACCGGCGACTAGTCGACAGTACGTAATGGCTCTTATAGAATGGACAACTTAATGATGTTGCCAACCATTTCATGAAACCTACAATAACAAATCCTAATCATTTCATGAAATGGTCAGCCATAACATGAAGTGATCAATTCTAAAATGTGGTCACGACATATATAATATACTAGCCTTAGCCCGTGGCTCCGCCGCAGCCAAATGCTGCAGCAGTTTGTAAGGTTATATCTCAGATTCCTAATGTAGTAGCGCGATAAAATGTATACCAGTTTTTAAAGAAGAAAAGTTGCATCAAAATCCGTTCAGTAGTTTTTGCGTGATGCGCTAACGAACAAACAGACAAACATAAACAGACAAACGGACAAAAAATCTAAAAAAAAATAGTTCTGTGCTGACACGCCTATATAGCCTTATACAGATATTTTTTCTCAAATATCTTTAATGTACAGACATAGCTCTGTTACAGCTTTATAATAGTATAGATGATATGCCACTATACTAAGCCTGTACGGATGAAATCCGTTACCTGTACGCAACCAGGGAACACACCACACCGCCCTTAGAGTAAAACCCACGGTAACTAAAACGTAACTTCAACATTAAATGATAACATGTCTCCCAAAAAAGAATCGATATACCTATGTAATTAAAGTTTTGATGTTTGACATGAAATAAATCGAAAATAATAGTCATGAACAGGATATGAATTGCATCTCCTGGAAAACCGTCCCAGATGCCTTGCCAATTCAGCCATCGTGATATCTAAGCAAGGGACTACGGATTTCGATAACACATTCCTTCTTAATGTCACAGGTAACATTGGATTGATAATATATATGATTTATATAATCTGTGCTAAGGACGACCTCAAAAATTGCCGACCGATATTGGTCCTTTCGACAATGTCAAAAGTAATGGAAAAAGTACTAAATACAAGGCTCAAAAGTTTTTTAGAACACAATAAAGTATTATCAGATTTGCAATTTGGGTTTAGACCTGGTAGGAGTACTGAAGATGCAGTTGGTAAGCTAGTGGAACTTGTTACAACCCCCATAGATCAGAAAAAGCAATGTCTTGCTGTTTTTCTCGATATAGCTAGAGCATTCGATATAGTTTCGATACCTACTCTTGTGAATAAGCTTGAACGGATTGGCATTCGGGGAAATCCTTTGAATGTCTTTAGAGATTTCCTAAGTGATCGCAAACAAAAAATAAAAATTGGTATAAATGTAAGTCCTGATGCCTCAATTACGCACGGCGTACCACAAGGTAGTGTTCTTGGTCCTTGGACTCTCTTCCTCATGTACATAAATGACCTTTGTGAACAGAAACTGGAGAATGGTAAGACCTTTACATACGCTGATGATACAGCACTTAGTAACTTTTATAGATTCGCGAATTGTACACATATTTAAAGTAGCATAAACGGGTCTTTTTTCACGTATAAAATAGGTGAAATTATTAACTACCTTTTACCTGCGTTGCAGCAGCCGTGGTCACGGGACAACTGGAGAGGCGAGCTACTTTATTTTTCCTCGACAGTTTGTAGGGTAGATTGATCTACACCGATGTTTGTCCGACACACAACACTCACTATATCGCGAGACGAATGTGAAGATATATTAGGTAGTTTGCACTTATTAATCACTGGATTCCACGCTGATGATAGATTAAATCCGTCTCCTCTATTGAAATTTCTGTGCTTTTTGATTTCAATAGCTTCGCGCACTAACCGTTTGTAGTAGTGGCGGTCCTGAGATAGGATTATAGGTTGGTGAAGCTCAATCCAGTGATTAGTACCTGCTTCTGGGAGATGTTCAGCGATGGCAGATTTGTTTATCTGTCCTTTCCTGACTGCAGTTATGTGCTCCTTAACCCTTTCAGCAATCGATCGCTTGGTTTGGCCGATGTAAGCGCTCCCACAGCTACAGTTTATTTTGTAAACTCCCGCTGATTGCAAGGGAATAATATCCTTCGGTGTACGCAATTGACTCGATAACTTACAGTGCGGAATGTATACAGTCTTCATGGAGTATTTACTAAGTACTGTTCCAATTTTGTCCGTCACTCCTCGTATATATGGCAGGAAAGCCGGTTGTCTATTGACTTCAGGATATCTTTCCCTTTTCGTTCGCCGCTGAAGCCTACGACCAGTTTTGTACCCATTTCGTTTTAGTACCTCCTGAACATTATGCAGTTCCTGTTGTAGATGTTCAGGGTCACAAATATCAATGGCTCTGGTAGTCAATGAAGTTATGACTGACTGTAGGTGACGCGGATGGTGGTGCGATGAGGCGTGCAGATACTTATTTGTGTGTGTCGGTTTTCGGTAG
The DNA here is from genome assembly GCA_948253155.1 of Leucoma salicis. Taxonomy (NCBI): domain Eukaryota; kingdom Metazoa; phylum Arthropoda; class Insecta; order Lepidoptera; family Erebidae; genus Leucoma; species Leucoma salicis. Next base: position 12,443,627 of record OX411811.1, read on the forward strand.
ACGGTATGGCCAAGGGTGCCGTCAGATTTCGCCATCAACTTCACGTCAAGAAAAGAAATTGATCTGTCAGTCTCCACCTCACATGTGAATTTAATTTTTAGGTGAAGAGAATTAAGGTGGTTCAGATATTGCTCCACTTGAGGCATTCCTCCGGATATGATGCAGAAGATATCGTCTACGTACCGCTTCCAAAACCTTACTTTAAAAGGCCCAGTTCTTAGTGCCCATTCTTCAAAATACTCCATCCAGATATTAGCCATAACAGGTGCCAATGGGCTGCCCATTGCAACGCCATCTATCTGTAGGTAGTATTGGTTTTGGTATAAGAGGTAGTTACCCTCTATGCATGATTTTAGCAGAGCAACATAGTGTCCTGACATACCATTTTCCCTCAGTTTTTGTTCGATCAGATGTATACAATTTTCACTGGAATATTGGTGAAAATAGACTCAACATCATAGCTGACCATTATGTCCTCAGCTTCCAGTTTAAAATTGCCGATCGTGGCTACAAAATGACGAGAATCCTTTACATATGTAGAAGTCTTACCTAATAGCAGCTGCAATACAGAAGCTATGTGTTTTGCTAAGTCATACGTCGGTGAGTTAATTTGACTCACAATAGGACGCAGTGGCACATCGGCTTTGTGTACTTTAGGTAGGCCGTATACTTTAGGTGGTTGCACATTTTTAGGCTTAAATAACTTATCGAACTCTCTGTCATCGAAAATATCCTGGTAGTCCTTGATTAATTTTCTTACCTTACGTGTAATTCGAGCAGTAGGATTGTACGACACTGCCTTATAAGTACTGGTATCCTCAAGTGTCGGATAATAATACTGGAAGCTGAGGACATAATGGTCAGCTATGATGTTGAGTCTCTTTTCACCAATATTCCAGTGAAAGATTGTATACATCTGATCGAACAAAAACTGAGGGAAAATGGTATGTCAGGACACTATGTTGCTCTGCTAAAATCATGCATAGAGGGTAACTACCTCTTATACCAAAACCAATACTACCTACAGATAGATGGCGTTGCAATGAGCAGCCCATTGGCACCTGTTATGGCTAATATCTGGATGGAGTATTTTGAAGAATGGGCACTAAGAACTGGGCCTTTTAAAGTAAGGTTTTGGAAGCGGTACGTAGACGATATCTTCTGCATTATATCCGGAGGAATGCCTCAAGTGGAGCAATATCTGAACCACCTTAATTCTCTTCACCTAAAAATTAAATTCACATGTGAGGTGGAGACTGACAGATCAATTTCTTTTCTTGACGTGAAGTTGATGGCGAAATCTGACGGCACCCTTGGCCATACCGTCTACCGAAAACCGACACACACAAATAAGTATCTGCACGCCTCATCGCACCACCATCCGCGTCACCTACAGTCAGTCATAACTTCATTGACTACCAGAGCCATTGATATTTGTGACCCTGAACATCTACAACAGGAACTGCATAATGTTCAGGAGGTACTAAAACGAAATGGGTACAAAACTGGTCGTAGGCTTCAGCGGCGAACGAAAAGGGAAAGATATCCTGAAGTCAATAGACAACCGGCTTTCCTGCCATATATACGAGGAGTGACGGACAAAATTGGAACAGAACTTAGTAAATACTCCATGAAGACTGTATACATTCCGCACTGTAAGTTATCGAGTCAATTGCGTACACCGAAGGATATTATTCCCTTGCAATCAGCGGGAGTTTACAAAATAAACTGTAGCTGTGGGAGCGCTTACATCGGCCAAACCAAGCGATCGATTGCTGAAAGGGTTAAGGAGCACATAACTGCAGTCAGGAAAGGACAGATAAACAAATCTGCCATCGCTGAACATCTCCTAGAAGCAGGTACTAATCACTGGATTGAGCTTCACCAACCTATAATCCTATCTCAGGACCGCCACTACTACAAACGGTTAGTGCGCGAAGCTATTGAAATCAAAAAGCACAGAAATTTCAATAGAGGAGACGGATTTAATCTATCATCAGCGTGGAATCCAGTGATTAATAAGTGCAAACTACCTAATATATCTTCACATTCGTCTCGCGATATAGTGAGTGTTGTGTGTCGGACAAACATCGGTGTAGATCAATCTACCCTACAAACTGTCGAGGAAAAATAAAGTAGCTCGCCTCTCCAGTTGTGCCGTGACCACGGCTGCTGCAACGCAGGTAAAAGGTAGTTAATAATTTCACCTATTTTATACGCGAAAAAAGACCCGTTTATGCTACTTTAAATATGTGTACAATTCGCGAATCTTTAAAAGTTACTAAGTGCTGTATCATCAGCGTATGTAAAGGTCTTACCATTCTCCAGTTTCTGTTCACAAAGGTCATTTATGTACATGAGGAAGAGAGTCCAAGGACCAAGAACACTACCTTGTGGTACGCCGTGCGTAATTGAGGCATCAGGACTTACATTTATACCAATTTTTATTTTTTGTTTGCGATCACTTAGGAAATCTCTAAAGACATTCAAAGGATTTCCCCGAATGCCAATCCGTTCAAGCTTATTCACAAGAGTAGGTATCGAAACTATATCGAATGCTCTAGCTATATCGAGAAAAACAGCAAGACATTGCTTTTTCTGATCTATGGGGGTTGTAACAAGTTCCACTAGCTTACCAACTGCATCTTCAGTACTCCTACCAGGTCTAAACCCAAATTGCAAATCTGATAATACTTTATTGTGTTCTAAAAAACTTTTGAGCCTTGTATTTAGTACTTTTTCCATTACTTTTGACATTGTCGAAAGGACCAATATCGGTCGGCAATTTTTGAGGTCGTCCTTAGCACAGATTATATAAATCATATATATTATCAATCCAATGTTACCTGTGACATTAAGAAGGAATGTGTTATCGAAATCCGTAGTCCCTTGCAGATATCACGATGGCTGAATTGGCAAGGCATCTGGGACGGTTTTCCAGGAGATGCAATTCATATCCTGTTCATGACTATTATTTTCGATTTGTTTCATGTCAAACATCAAAACTTTAATTACATAGGTATATCGATTCTTTTTTGGGAGACATGTTATCATTTAATGTTGAAGTTACGTTTTAGTTACCGTGGGTTTTACTCTAAGGGCGGTGTGGTGTGTTCCCTGGTTGCGTACAGGTAACGGATTTCATCCGTACAGGCTTAGTATAGTGGCATATCATCTATACTATTATAAAGCTGTAACAGAGCTATGTCTGTACATTAAAGATATTTGAGAAAAAATGTCTGTATAAGGCTATATAGGCGTGTCAGCACAGAACTATTTTTTTTAGATTTTTTGTCCGTTTGTCTGTTTATGTTTGTCTGTTTGTTCGTTAGCGCATCACGCAAAAACTACTGAACGGATTTTGATGCAACTTTTCTTCTTTAAAAACTGGTATACATTTTATCGCGCTACTACATTAGGAATCTGAGATATAACCTTACAAACTGCTGCAGCATTTGGCTGCGGCGGAGCCACGGGCTAAGGCTAGTATATTATATATGTCGTGACCACATTTTAGAATCGATCACTTCATGTTATGGCTGACCATTTCATGAAATGATTAGGATTTGTTATTGTAGGTTTCATGAAATGGTTGGCAACATCATTAAGTTGTCCATTCTATAAGAGCCATTACGTACTGTCGACTAGTCGCCGGTGACTCTGTCAGTGGCGTCTGTGACTTACTTTATTTTAAATTACGCACTTGGTGATGATGATGATGACTCGCCGCGTAGTGGCAATGCACGAGCGCTCTGCCAGTCACCGGCAACCAATAGGAGCACGACCTCAAATGGAAGCATTCGCACTGCGAACAACTGTCGTAAAGACCGTGTCACCAAAGTACTGATACATACAGCAATATACGCCGATCGCTCGGCTTGGTCTCCTGGCCCTAGTTGCCTATGTCTTGGTCACCGAGAGACCGAGTCGCTGGCGACTAGTCGACAATGCGTAATGGCTCTAAGTTAGCTACGACATGAGTATACACAATGTAAAGAATTTTCATAAAAGCGTTACGATATTTTGATTTGTATTTTAGGACTTGAAATGCTCAGCTACTTTAAAGAATAAATTATTTGTGGAAGTGGATAAAGAAAAAAAAATGGTTCTTAGAAGAGTTACGAGTACGTTCTTGTTTCTGTAATCCCTGTAGTTTAGGAACTAACAGTGATTTTAGACACAGCCTATGTTCAATTCGTATTTGGAATGAGTTTATTTATGAAATTAGTTGTGAGGGTTACTGAAATGTATTTAGGTATTTATAGTTTGAAATCGGTTAGTGCGGAAATTTAATCAAATAGTTTTGTCGGGGCATTATCGTGGTCTGTTGGGCGATGCTCAATGTGACATTAGATCACGTACATACTATCTTCTCTTCTAGTATACGTGTTACGTGGCAATATACATTTAAAGTTTTTTAAAATGTTATTATGGTTTGAATAGAACAAATTTCTTCTGATTTTACTGTGTATTTGTAAAATCCTGTCGTAAAAGTCAAGCTAACTTTGCTTTTTTTTGTTAAGGCGGCAAAAATGTACCTAACCGCACACCTCGTCGTTCTTTTTTTTATTGCATGTAGTGGCAGACGAGCCAAGGCCCATCTGATGGTAAATGGTAACCGTCGCCCATGGACTCAACTATACCGAGAGTACTGCACAAGCCGCTGCTCACCATTTCATTTCACAGATATGAAATTAAAGAATAAACGGCTATCTCCTGCTACAGCGAAAATGCAACTATGTGCTTCATGCCCGGTCACACGGGAGATGGTGGTACCAACCCGCTCGAGCCCGATAGCAAGTGAGTACTCCCACTTGGTAGCTAGCTCTACGGTGGTAGACTGGTGAGTGATGCAATGGATGACAATTGCTTACTTCCCTTAGTCACCTCATGCGACACCCGTGGGAAAGAATGGGGTGTTGACACTTGTATTCTTATGTATATTATTCATCAAAATGATGAAACTTTTTTGTTTGATAGCTCTTGATTAGGCTTAACAACTGGTTTTATCCTGCTACTAGGTATATCGTGAACCAGAGATAGGTATAACCTAAAAACTAGCTTAGGGCATAGGTTAGTTAATAATATAATTAAAGAAATCAAGTATTGAGATAGTGTGCATGTACCTTTAGTAAAGCCAGTATAATTAATTATAGACAGTTTCCGCCAAATCACGCGCGAAGGACTGGCTGCCCGAACCTTTAGCCAATCTCTATTTTGTTCATTAACCGATTAATTTACCACAAATTCGGAATTACTTAAAATGAGATGTACCTATTATTTATAAATTTAAGTTAAATACTTAATAAAACCACTATTAATGTAATGTCCTTTTTAAAATACTAACTAATTATAATACCTAACCAATTTGTGGGAAAGAGATCTCGAGCAGCGAGCAGGTTCGAACTTGCGCTTTTACCATTCATTCAAAATGTTAATAAAACCCTATTTATCCCTTCTAAATGGGTTTTACAAGTACACAGCTATGTAATCATAGGACAGAACCACATTAACAGGTCGAGGTGGCTCAAACATAAAATTACAATATTCATGCATTTAATAACGAATGATATTATTTGAACTTTACCAATTATCCATTAAAGCCATGCTGCTAAGCTATTACAAGTGTTCCGGTACGATACCAACACGTACAAATCTAATATACTTTTCCAATCCGTAGTGCATTGCTTTTTACTAACAGGAAAAACCGTTACGGACGGACGGACGGTTTTTTTGCGTATACGAGTGGTCTGGTAGAGAGTACAGTAAATTAAACTAGTTTTGTACATAAGAGACATGACCTAATTAATGTGCTCAAAGAGATCCTGAAATAAATGTTGTAGCGCTAAGTGTCAAACGACTACAGCGCCGAGTGTTCCGGGTTTGGTCTCTAGACAGAACAAATCTGAATAATGAGCTACGTTTGACTATGTTCAGTTTGGAGAATTGTGGATTTGATTGCTATGCACGATATACATATTAAGATTTCCTTACATGTGTGGATAGAGTTGTAGTGGGTTTATGCACATATCGGGTTATTTAATATTTGAAAACTATCTATATGTAAATTTTAGATAATGAGAAAACGATTCGATGTTTTAGAAATTTCATGTAGGCTAACTAGATGACAATTCAACTTAGTTATTGGATCTAGTTATGAAATAGAATTTGTAGTTCATATTTTTTTTTTAAATAACACGTCTATTGTAATAATATATGTTCTCACTTTCTTACTAATGCGAGTATTATTCACTAGATTTGACCCGCAACTTCTTCCGTGAAGATTTCGATATAAATACGTCACTATTTTTCTTTTTTTTTTGACAACTCTGCATTAAGGAATAAACCTTGTATCACCGGGGACTTTACAAACCATTTGTGGATCACACAAAGAGTGTCCTGTGTGGGAATCGAACACACAACACTCGAACGGGAAGTTGGTATCTAAACCACTCCGCCATCAGTGCAGTCAACTTTACGGCACACTAATGATCTCAATGCAAAAGTAGCTAGTAAGTAGTACCTAATGTTTGACGGGCCTCGTGGCGTAGTCGGTAATGTAAGCGACTTCCGTGCACGAGGTCGTGGGTTCGATTCCCACTCAGAACAATTATTTGTGTGATGAACACAGATATTTGTACTGCGTCTGGGTGTTTTCTATCTATTATATGTATGTATTTACAAAAACAAGTAATATATGTATTATATCCGTTATCTGGTACTCATAGCACAAGCGTTTAGCTTAGTTTGGGGCCAGAGGACGTTGTGTGGTAATGTCTGTGAATATTTATTTATTTTTATTTATTTAGCTGTTCCTCTGGAATGTCATTTTTTTTGGATAAAAAGTAGGGTATGTTCATTTTATGGGCTCTAAATGTATGCAAAATATTATGATGATTGGTCCATTAGTTTCGGCGTGAAAGCGCGAAATACAAAATAACAATCTCACTTTCGCATCCTTACTGACGTATTTCAGAAATCCATGCCGACGAAGTCGCGGGCAGAGGTTGGTTTATAATATTTGTAGGGAGTATGCATGATGTAGAAAGTATAAAATATACAATCTCAATTAAGATATTTTTATATATATTTTTAGCATTTGACATGCTTAGCACTTTGTGTTTAATATATACAATCTCTTTTTACACCAATGTATGAATTTAGTACGAATATAATTAGATATAGGTATAAGTATATAATGTATGATAAAATATAATTAGTCCGTGTAATCTACAATTTTACACATTTTATCCTTCAACGAAATAAAATCAAAGAAAGTCGAACTTGTCTTCCTTAATATCTCTTTTTATAAGATAGAATACAGATTTTGACTATTTATACAACAGTAATCGTTAATTTAAACCTTGCTAGTTTGTTATAGTTTCTGGTAGAGCTAAGCCTAAATTTGAAACGAAGGCAGTAAACTGGCGTTTAAAAACACTATGCGTGTCGTTTTTTAAAAAAATGTTGAATAAATACTTGGTTGCCTATGTAGGTATTGGGTTATTAATAATAAGCTATAATTACTATTATTAAGACCTAAAACGACCTCTTTTCACAAAAGGCTTGCGTGCTCTACAAATATACTTTCTATGCTATCCAGAAAACATGGCAGATATAATATATGCCATATAATATTTTGCTCTGATCTCTGAACAACAATTTTGAGTGTGTCAGCCCCACATGTGTGCTATGATTGACGCGTGCCGCGCTGTGAATTCAAACATATTAAATATCAGTAGTCCGTTATTTTTTAATTCAACATACGGCTTACATTGACAAGATGAAACAGTAGTGTTAAACTTTTTTAAGTACTTAATAACGAATAACTATATTTTTATCTGTATTTTAGCGCTTGACATACTCCGCGGCTTTAAAGAACAAATTATTTGTGAAAGTGGAAAATGAGAGCTTTACTGCGAGCATGATTCGTACCTACGTTCCATCCAATACGGGGAAGGGCTCTGGACCTCTAAGCTATCGCAGTCATCTAATTGTGACCCCCAATCTCCACTTCGAATTTTTTCACTTCTCTAACTATACTGAATATAGCAAATCATCAAAACTGACGAATCTAAGGAATATGAATCCATTACATGGATACTTCCTATAGCGCGTTTTTACGGGATAAACAGTATCCTATGTGTTAATCTAGGTAATTATCATATGCCATCCAAATCTGTTCAGTCGTTTTTGCGTGATTGAGTAACATATGAACTTTCACATTTTTACTAATATTATAAATCCGTTAATGAGTTTTGTTTTTGTACTAAATGGGTCGCAAACAAGCATAAGGTCCAACTGATGGTAAACGGTTACCATAGGAAGCTAGCAATACTAGAGGCATTACTCGCCCATCACCATATCCAAGAAAAAGGATATGAGGTGGATAGGATGGCTAATATGGAGAGGATAGGTAGAGTACTAAGGAGAGGATAGAAAATATAATAGGGAGGGTAGGGAGGGGGTTTAGGTCTCCGGCGCTCTCACTCACGATACGTAACGGTAGGAGAACCTAACGTTTTTTCACGCTGATTTTCTTTGATAGAGTGATTCTTCCCCGATCAGGCCAACCCATTAAAGCTGTGCAAAGCTCTACTACTAATTTGTTTGTTTTTTCATATCGGGGAAATGAAAGCTATTATATTATTTTTGATCAACATTTTTTAGCATTTGACGTGCTCCGCCACTTTTTAAAGTACAAATTATTTGTGAATAACGAAAAACACGCTAGTACAAAACATCTCTTTTTCCTTATTCACAAGCTGTTATATTAGCTTTACATCAAGGTAATTAGTGTGCCGTAGAGTGATGTTATATATCCTAACTATTATAAAGCTGTTACAGAGCTGTGTCAGTAGGTACATTTAAGTTATTTGAGAAAAAAAATACTGTAATAAGCTATATAGGTGTGTCTGAACATAAAACATTTTTGTAGTGAATACTTATTTAAAATTGGTTGATTTGAAATTCGATTAGATATTCGAAACGAAAGTGCGTCACGATAAGGGAACAAACACATAAATGTACAGTCAGTTGCAGAAAAGTCCATTAAAGTTATTTAAGGCTGAAATATTTTTTGTCACAAAAAGTATTCCTTGGTAGTTGATTTGAAACCTTGGTCTCTGGCTTGCGTGATCAATACTTAAACCATATGACCACGGTGTAGATAATAATGTTTAAAAACGTGATATGCATTCAATAATAAACTAAATTTATATTTATTTATTTAATATCTCTGTTTTCTATGTTCACCTTGTATTCCCAATCCAGTTATAAAGTATTTTTCTCTCCTACCACCGAAGTGAATCATATACTTTTGTTATTTATGTTGCTATGGTAAGGTTCACAAGATCTTTTACCAAAGTTGTCCCATGAATTCCTACGGGACCCATAACATCGTTGCAGAAAATAAAATTCTAATGAATTTTAACGCTCCATTACATTTAATTAATGAAAGGTCATTTTAAGCTTTGTAAAAAATAATAAACCTAACATTTATCCTAATACCCTGATACTCTATATCCATCTCAATCTTTCGTAGGCTACTTTTCAGAAGTTTCACTTCTGCCGTGTGTGACTCATATGGTTTTTTTTTAGATCTTAGTCATTTGTTCGTTCCCGTATCACGCAAAGCTACTAAACGGATTTTGATACAACTGCAAATTATTCACTTGATAAGTCTTGATTACACTTAAAAACTGATATACATTTTATCACGCTACTATATCGGGAACCTAAGGTGTAACTAAAAAGTAGCGTTTTGGCTGGTGTGGAGCCGCCGAGTTTAATATATAAATAAATTATTTTTACTCTACTGCATTGGGGTGTGAACCCGTAAAAGTAGCTGTAAGTCTGATGAGTAAATAAATAAATTCTGAAAGATTCTGAAGTCCACATGGATGGAGTTGCGGGCAGAATCTATAGTAATTAAAAAGTAGGATGATGATGAATTTATACAATCTCTTCCTACACCAATGTAATTATGTATCCTCTTTTAATTTACAAAGATAACATCTAGACCTTATATTGAAGGATATGGGTCCAAGATGTAAAGATGAGAGAGATTTAGGGAGTACCTACTGTACTAATACAACTTCTTTCAATGTAGGTGATGAGCAAAATAGGAATCGTTCTTGCAATTCGCGAAACTAAGACTAGCAAGAACAAGGCCAAAATAAGTACAGAAACTCCAAGGCCAAGGTTTTGAAAAACGGCTACCCGTATCTATTCATGTTACGGCCACGTAATTTTTTTTTTTTTTTGTTTGCCACAAACAGGCATACACTTTTTTTTTGTTAAGGCGGGAAAAATTGTTCCTAAACGCACACCCCGTCGTTCGGAGCAACGAACAGGGTAGTGTGGAGCCCTCACCCACTAAAGAAACCCGCCGTGTGACGTCTCTCCGCCTTTATTGGCAGGCCACTGGAACCATGTTACATTAGTACCCTCTACTGAGCGACGCATCCGAACACGGAGAGTCGCACCTTCTCGAGAGGCCTTGCGGGTGGCGGACGTTCCCCGTTCCATCCACCCGCAGCCTCAGCTAGGGCGGAATGAGGCGCAGGTACCTGCACCTGCGCCGTCCCGGTCGCTGGCGGCGGTTTGGGTCAGCGGAAGGATCCTCCTCCCTGATCCTCTCCGCCGCTTCCTTCCGCGAGATAACCTCCTCGCAGAAGGCAGCGACCGCGGCCCAGTTCCTGTCGCTGCCAAGCATCGCTCTGACGACGCTCGGCAGCGAGAGGTCCCCCCGTATTTCAGCGACGAGTTCATGGCGCTGCTCGGCCCAAGCCGGGCACGACTCGAGCGTGTGCCGCGCCGTGTTTTCGTCACAGCCGCAGTGGTGACAGCCCGGAGTCGCTTCCCTCCTTGCGACTATGTGCAGATATCTGCCGAAGCAAACGTGCCCCGACAGCACCTGCATCAGTCGGAAGGTAAGGACTCCGTGCCGTCACCCTGCCCACTCCTCCAGCACCGGCTGGAGCACCCCTACGGTCCAAAGACTGGCCCGGGGCGCCTCCAACCGTGCCCTTTACCTGGCCATTGCAGTTGGGCGGACGTCGCCCTGCCACCTGGCCACCTCCCTGGGAAGGGAGCGTCCGACCCCTCCCGCTCTTGCGACGCCCGCCGATACACCTCGGCGAGCACCTCGGCCTCCGGCAGCATGGTGATCACCACTGCTGCCGTTTTCGGCGTCTGAAGCTTGCGCTTGCGCGGCTTCTTTTTGGAGCCGGGCTTGCCGCCCAGCGCTACAGGCTCCATGGCTTGGGCAGCAGCCCCAGTCGCAGATGCCCTCTTCCTCTTACCCTGGGACTTCTTCCTCCCGCCATCCACAGACCGCCAGCCCCCGTCGCAGGGTGCAGGCTCGGACGTGGTGGGTGGCGGGATTTGGGAATCCCGGGGTACGTTTTCTGGGGCCCGTGAGGGCTGGCCAGCACACGGAAGTGGAGCGAATTGCTCCTTGGGCTGGCCCTTGGGGCGTTGCCCAGCCTTCTGCGCCGTCTTTGGCCTGCTAGCCTTGGGGGCAACTTTGCCCTGCCCCTTGGGCGGCGCAGCAGCCGCGGCCGCGGAATAAGTGCCCACGCGGCCACCCTGGCAGGGTAGCGGGCGGCGCGGCCTTCTTATCCGCGGCCAGCGCTGGACGGAGTCTTGGCTCCGGCGGCACTCTGGTGCTCAAGGAGTCGATGCGCGGGTCATAGATGGCACTAATGCAATCGATGACTTGGCGCATCTGCTCCTCTGTAAGGAGACCAGGGGCCGGAGGCCCCGCGCCCGCCGTTGAGGCAGATGTTTCCGGCCCGGCATTGGCGAGGCTTGGCTTGACTCGTCGGCCGGCGAGCTCCTTACGGGGCTCTGCCATCTCCGCCTCGAGGCACCTGCAGTGACAGGGCGCCTCCAGCTTCCCTGTCCCCCCCGGCACCGAGTACCGCCGGAGAGACTCCATTGCCTCGTATGCTATTAGCCACCGTAGAAACGACGGCCAAGGCATCGGAAACCTTCTGAGCAATCTGGCCCACCGTGGGTGGACCGTCCGTGTCCAGAGGCTCCTCACAAAGTCTCGATGTGAGGAGAGTTACCCTCTCCTCTACCGAAAGACCCACTGGTAGGTCCTTCAGTATGGCCTCATCCGCCAGGGATGAAGCTCGTGTTGCCATGCCCCTTTTGGCGCCTCGGCCCCTCTTCGCCGATCTTCCCGGCTTTCCCGGCGGGGGCATCTCTGTAGAGCTGCCCTCTGACTCCGATGATTCGCTCCTCCTTTTTGGGTTCAGGCGCTACAGAGGGCGCGCTGGCTTCTCCACCGAAGCGGCTGGCTTCTCCTTTGCTGCAGCTGGCTGCTCCGTCGACATGGCCGCGCTCTGCTTAGGCACCGGCATTTTGGCAGAACTGTTGCCACCGTCAGATGTGTCCATATCGGCGGTAGAGCCGCTGCCCATGGCTGAACTACCCGCGGGTGTGGATTTCTTCCAACTGGTTTTCCCCTCTTTCTTCTTCCTCCCTACTGCTTTTTTTTTATTATCGGCGTTAGTTGCCCCTCTCCAATACGTGGGGCTGACAGGGCCGGTCTTGGTACTCGGCCCTGTGAGGGATTCTCCGGACGCGTTGCGCCCGGTACCCTCCGGAGGTATACATGTAGTTTTTACATCCGCCATTTTGAGTTTATAGTCCTTCGACTGTGGTGGTGCCGCCCTCGCGACTGGATACCCTCCAACCATTCATACCTCGCCAGGCGACAGAGCTTGGATTGGGGTAATTTTTTATAGGGGTTTTCTTCCCCGCGGTCCGAAGACCCCGGTCCTGTCCGTTCAGGATTACGGGTCTGGCCGAACGGTGGCCTACACCAGACCGTGCCCACCGCTCGCAAAGCAAGCAAGGTGAGCCCATCGCCCCTCAGGCTAAAAAGCCCCGTCTCCGTCTCCCAGGACCGGGGGGGCCACTATGGCCCCGCTGGCCCTCCACGGCAGACGTTTGGCCCACTGCAAGCAGTGAGCCTGACGCAACTCGGGGTAAAAAGCCCCGTCTCCGGGGACGGGAGGGTCACTGTGACCCCGCTGTCCCCACCCCAGGGTCGGGGGAGCCACTGTGGCCCCAACGAGCCTCCACGGCGGACGTACGGCCTATCCACTGTGGCCTCTGCTAATCAGAGGGACACGCGGAGACCCGTCCCCTGCCGGGATTCAACCGCCGCCGGCACTAGAGTGCCGTCGTTGCCCGGGGTGCACCAACGTGGAGGTATCCCGACCCGCACCCCAAACAGGCATACCCTAAGGACAAGTAGTGCCTTTTTCGCAGTAACATTATAAGTGTAAAATTTAATTAATTATCTTGATAGATTTGTGAATTGGCAATGGAGTAGTGACATAGTACACTTTCGAAGTCCATCATACGGACTACAACAACAACAAAACGGACTATAATTATTGTGTTATTTCAATAAATTCCTTTCACGTTGCTTATATTTGGTAAGCTATTTGTTAATTGAATATTTCTTCGAATATGCACTCGGTAGTAATTTAACTATGTTCGTAACCATTAACTGAATGTTAACGTAAGTTATTAAATAAACGATTATATATACATATACATACACTATAGAATTAACATTAACGCTATTAATTAAACGAAAATTCTGAATAGAGTTTTTTAAATCTTACTTGCGAAAATTGTGGCGATAATAATTTGAAATCAGATCTGATCTCTGACCTGGGTCATTCATATTTAATAGCAGCGCAGAGTAAGTATTTGTTTACCACAAATACTGACTCTGATCGTGATTGAAATCGTAAACGTCTGCGAGCTTTTTTCGACGGCTTGTGACCAAACCGCACTTTGCCTACGTGGTGGACCTATATCCCTCCCATTTTGAGAGGATACCTACCCTTGCCCAATAAGTTGAAAAAACCTTTGCTAACTTCTTCGCAAGCGTCAGACTAACAAAATTAAAAAAATACATTACTACTACAATAGGTACACATTTTGTGAATTAGGTAAATCATATTAAAATTTGCAAAGCAATATTTTCTGCCCGTAATTATGCAAATGCGAGCTAATATTTTAGCAAAATTCATGATAGCTACTCGCACGCGGGAGTTTAATTAACTAGAACGCTACGAAATTGATCATAACTCATTTAGAATTACTTGATTATTTAATAAGACAAATATTCATAATTTGTGCTTACCTATTTTGACCTTAAGTAACCTTGTGTCGTGCAGCTGTATCATGTATACATAAATTAATTTTGAGCACGCCAATGTTGATTATAAATAGTTCTTTGTGTGAATAAATCTGCTATATCTGTCTCCGAAACGGGCGAGCGTGTATGAAGAGAATTATGAATGTTGAGGAAGCGAGAGATGTATGCAAAAATAGAGCCTCTTGGCACTCTGTTCTCTCTGCCTACCCCACAAGGGAAATGGCATGATGATAAATTAGTTTTAGTTAGTATAAATCTGCTACCTTGTCTAAGATCTTGGAGAAGTTCGTTCACGCATCACGCAAAAACTACTGAATGGATTATGATGCAACTTTTTCTAAATGATAGTTCTTGATTAGACTTAAAAGCTGGTATACACTTTATCCCGCTACTAATCGGGAACTTGAGATATGTTCTAAAAACTAGCTTTTGGCAAGTAATTAATATTTTTATAATTTTGAACACACACACACACACAAATGTATGCTCATGATAACATGTTTTTTTTTATCACCAGTAGTCATAGCACTAAGGCACAACTGCCTAAGTTAATTGTTTTATTGTGGTTGCCTCCTTGTCTATAAACTCGTTAGCAGAATATTAGCGCAACTTCCTTCTTATGAGGTAGCATTATGCTGAGCTAAGCACCTTTATGTTTTTCGCACTGCAATGTTGACATTATCTATAAAACACATGTTTGATATTATATTTTGTTTATTATTTGTGTATTACGCATAATTTATTAGGTTAGATAACAGATGTTCAACTATCTTAGATACTTGTACAGCCAGAGGGCGGGTATAGTTCGATAAGTAACCCTTTGTTGGTCCTCAAAATTATTTTTGTGTTATGTAAAAATAAAGTTAAATTTTATAAAAAAGAAAAAAATGAGGTCGTCATGACCATACAAAAAAGAGTATATTAATTCAGTACTTCTAACCCAAGACTAATATAGGATAATCAACGAACGCGGTTTATCCAGGTTCTTATTTAGTGTAGTAATAGTGTGTGAATATCTTTATAGTATGCATCCTTCGTAATCGTTTCATAAAATCTGTTTACTTCGGAACGATTTAAAGTGTTTTGGGTTAATCATTTATAAGTGAGTTGAACTGTTAGACGAGAGCACTTTTTTTATTGCATTTAGTGGCAGACGAGCCACGGTCCATCTAATGGTAAATGGTAACCGTCGCCATTGGACTCGACTATACCGAGAGTATTGTCAAGCCACTGCTCACCAATTCATTCAGATGAAATGAAATATAAACGGCTATCTCCTGCTACAGCCAAAACGCAACAATCTGCTTCATGGCCGGTCACACGGGAGATGGTGGTACCAACCCGCTCGGGCCGGATACCAAGTGAGTACTTCCACTTGGTACCCAGCCCTACCACCAGTCGTGCAATGGATGATAATTGCTTACTTCCCTTAGTCGCCTCATACGACACCCGTGGGAAAGAATGGGGTGGTGACACTTGTATTCTTAATCCGTCACCACACGGATAAAACACAAAACACAGTGATGGTTTATTTTAAATGATGTATCGATTTTATTAGATAGATTTGATGTTTGTATTATTGATTGCATTTTGGTTTAGTTCACAGTGAATTTTAATTTTAAAGCCCTAAACCACATGAATACTTATAAATATCTAATAATAATCTTATGAATCGTACGTATATAAGAGGAAGACTGGTCCACGAGACTAACATAAATATAAATTAGTATACGGGTCACTGTTTTTATGCTATGAACTTTACTTTTTTTACAAGCATTCAGGGCAGCAAGCAATAGCGTAGGGTTTTTTGCTTCAAGTTATTTTTCTTGTATCATATTGTTTGTTTGGCTTACCCTTTTAGCTTTTTTGAAAACTAGTGAAAAGGAATGATTTCGTGGCATCAGGTATATACTGTGTGGTTTTTGATATCTTTATATCTTTGCTATAAGCAGTTGACATGATTAGCCATATAAATATAATGTTTTTCACACTTTGTGTTGATATACTGTGTGTATTATTTAGATGTTTTTGTATATATTTTTAGCATTTGACATGCTTAGCACCATTAAACACAAAGTGAAAAATGTGAAATCGAAAATAACAGTCACGAGCAGGATTTGAACCTGCATCTCCTGGATACCGTCCAGATGCTTTGCCAATTCAGCCATCGTGACAATTGCTCCTGACTGCTAATTTCGATAACACATTCATACTTAACGTCTTTGGGTGACGCCGCGCCGAAATTACGGTTTGTGGATATCATTATTATTCAAAAAATAGAAAACTATTATACTACTGAGTTAAATTCAGTTTTTGCGTCAAATAAACAGTCCTATACATGATATATGAAAATAATAATTTTGGTCTGCTATTCCGGGCGGAGACAAATCCAACAAATCAAAAATCAAAAAATCTTACCCCGGGAGGTTTTCCTCCCACCGCGCCACTTACAGTCTGACGAGGGTTGGCACTGTTGGTACTGAATTAATATACTCTTTTTTGTATGGTCATGACGACCTCATTTTTTTCTTTTTTATAAAATTTAACTTTATTTTTAAATAACAAAAAAATAATTGTGAGGACCAACAAAGGGTTACTTATCGAACTATACCCGCCCTCTGGCTGTACAAGTATCTAAGATAGTTGGACATCTGTTATCTAACCTAATAAATTATGCGTAATACACAATCAAACATGTGTTTTATAGATAATGTCAACATTGCAGTGCGAGAAACATAAAGGTGCTTAGCTCAGCATAATGCTACCTCATAAGAAGGAAGTTGCGCTAATATTCTGCTAACGAGTTTATAGACAAGGAGGCAACCACAAGAAAACAATTAACTTAGGCAGTTGTGCCTTAGTGCTATGACCACTGGTGATAAAAAAAAATGTTATCATGAGCATACATTTGTGTGTGTGTGTGTGTGTTCAAAATTATAAAAATACTAGCTGTTACCCACGACTTCTTCCGTGAGTAATTTCATAAAAATAAATAAAGCAACCCTTGAAATTGTCGGTAATACAGTGCAACGGTATTACAGTACTCGGGGTTGGAACTTCATTACTGAAATGCTAGATGGCGTTGAAGTTGCTAGATTTTGAGATTTTGTGACAAACAAATTTTTTATTTTTCGTATTTTTTTTAATAAAAAGTATCCTATGTTACTTCTAATACCTCCGAGAATATGTGTACAAAGTTTCATGATGATCGGTTAAGTAGTTTTCACGTGAAAGCGTAACAAACAAACTTACATTCACATTTATAATATTAAGTATGATATGATAAATTACTAGCCTTTGCTCGCGGTTCCGCCGCAGCCAAAAGCTAGTTTTTAGAACATATCTCAAGTTACCGATTAGTAGCGGGATAAAGTGTATACCAGCTTTTAAGTCTAATCAAGAGCTATCAGTTAGAAAAAGTTGCATCATAATCCATTCAGTAGTTTTTGCGTGATGCGCGAACGAACTTCTCCAAGATCTTAGACAAGGTAGCAGATTTATACTAACTAAAACTAATTTATCATCATGCCATTTCCCTTGTGGGGTAGGCAGAGAGAACAGAGTGCCAAGAGGCTCTATTTTTGCATACATCTCTCGCTTCCTCAACATTCATAATTCTCTTCATACACGCTCGCCCGTTTCGGAGACAGATATAGCAGATTTATTCACATAAAAAACTATTTATAATCAACATTGGCGTTCTTAAAACTAATTTATGTATACATGATACAGCTGCACGACACAAGGTTACTTAAGGTCAAAATAGGTAAGCACAAATTATGAATATTTGTCTTATTAAATAATCAAATAATTCTAAATGAGTTATGATCAATTTCGTAGCGTTCTAGTTAATTAAACTCCCGCGTGCGAGTAGCTATCATGAATTTTGCTAAAATATTAGCTCGCATTTGCATAATTACGGGCAGAAAATATTGCTTCGCAAATTTTAATATGATTTACCTAATTCACAAAATGTGTACCTATTGTAGTAGTAATGTATTTTTTAATTTTTTTAGTCTGACGCTTGCGAAGAAGTAAGCAGAGGTTTTTTCAACTTGTTGGGCAAGGGTAGGTATCCTCTCAAAATGGGAGGGATATAGGTCCACCACGTAGGCAAAGTGCGGTTTGGTCACAAGCCGTCGAAAAAAGCTCGCAAACGTTTACGATTTCAATCACGATCAGAGTCAGTATTTGTGGTAAACAAATACTTACTCTGCGCTGCTATTAAATATGAATGACCCAGGTCAGAGATCAGATCTGATTTCAAATTATTATTGCCACAATTTTCGCAAGTAAGATTTAAAAAACTCTATTCAGAATTTTCGTTTAATTAATAGCGTTAATGTTAATTCTATAGTGTATGTATATGTATATAATCGTTTATTTAATAACTTACGTTAACATTCAGTTAATGGTTACGAACATAGTTAAATTGCTACCGAGTGCATATTTGAAGAAATATTCAATTAACAAATAGTTTACCAAATATAAGCAACGTAAAAGGAATTTATTGAATAAACACAATAATTATAGTCCGTTTTGTTGTTGTTGTAGATCGTGTGATGGACTTCGAAAGTGTACTGTGTCACTACTCCATTGCCAATTCACAAATCTATCAAGATAATTAAAGGAAAATTAAATTTTACACTTATAATGTTACTGCGAAAAAGGTACTACTTGTCCTTAGGGTATGCCTGTTTGGGGTGCGGGTCGGGATACCTCCGCGTTGGTGCACCCCGGGCAACGACGGCACTCTAGTGCCGGCGGTTGAATCCCGGCAGGGGACGGGTCTTTACGTGTCCCTCTGATTAGCAGAGGGCACAGTGGATAGGCCGTACGTCCGCCGTGGAGGCTCGTTGGGGCCACAGTGGCTCCCCCGACCCTGGGGTGGGGACAGCGGGGTCACAGTGACCCTCCACAAACAAGACCACATTACGACAAGTATCCGGTTTCATATGTGAAAAGACAGATTCGCTTGGAGTCTATAAGCGAATGGAACCGGAGATACTCAACAGGCGATACAGCTAGAACAACAAAGGTGTTTTTTCCGGATGTCAAAAAGGCTCATAGAATCATCACGAAAATGGAAATCGGTAACATCACCACACAATTAATGACGGGGCACGGTGGGTTCTCCGAATACTTGGCAAGATTCAAGTGTAAGGGGATCTGCGACGTTAATGCCGAAGAAACGGCATTACACCTTCTGTTTGAATGCCCCCAGCATTCACAGCGGAGATACGAACTTGAGGCTGAAATACAGATCAAGGTTAGTGCCGAAAACGCTTTTAGAATGCTGGAAGACACAAACATTAATAAAAAAAAATTAAAATTTGGTGCAATAATTGTAGAACAGGCAATAAAAAGAAATAAAAATCAGTAGTAGGTAGGTAGTAAAAATATGTTAATTATATATCTAAGAATATATGAATTAAGCATAAAACATAAATAGATAGAGTAAAATAAAATTAATGTCAGTTTATAAACTTAATATAATTAAGTAGATAAGACAGTGATACCGATGCAAAATAATATTAGATAAATACAAGATGAGCACATAGTTCTAAGATCTGTCCCTACGTAAAACAAATGTAAGTGATAAGATAAGAAAGGGTTAAATTAATAAAAAGAGACTACAAATGAAAACAAAATTGGAAATAAGTATAATTAAGGATAGGAAAGCAATATAAGGCATGTATAATAGGCAAATAGCGCTATTCAATTTTTAGGTAAAATTTAAGATAGTGACAAAATAATGTATTAGTAAACAGAAAAAGGATTAATATAATAAAAATTGTAAAGTAAGATCAATACGAATTGATAGGGACCCAACAAGGGTCAGTGAATAATGAAAGTAATACTGGTCAAAATATCTCCACTAGAATAGGACTCTGATCATGTCAGAGGTCACACAGCGGGCCGGGCGAATAACGCCTGGACACATATAAAAAAAAAAAACCCTCGTCAGTGGGTACAGGGTCGAGCGTTAGATGTTAGATGTTCACTGGATCGATCTTGAGTTATAATAAGTGTAGGTAACTAACCTAACTTTGAAATTACTTTTGTTGGCTAATATGATTTGTAAGTAACTCTAATTTCTAAAAGCGCCCCAATTCTATCAAATCTTTTAGTTAAGCTTTTATTTTTACCACGAATCAATGAATCCTATTATTGCAAATAAGGCAAACTAAACTAAAACTTTCATTACGAAGTTTTTTCATTTCCTTCAATATCGTGTCGTTTGTTATCCAAATGGATTGAAACAAGGAAAAATGTAGTGGGTTTAAAAATGAACATGATTACTATGGAGTTATGTATAATAACCATGTAATTTTAACTGGTTGGGAATTTACTTTATTTTATTTTGTATGTGTATCACAAAATAAAACTAGGTACTGAACGGATTTTTTGTTTGATAGCTCATAATTAGACTTATAACTAGTATAACATTAATAAATCGGGAACCTGAGATATAACTTTAAAAAGGCTAGTGATTCTTATAAAACTACTAGCTCACCCGGCGAACTTCGTACCGCCATATTTTATTTCGTGAATATTGTGCAATGAAAATTATTAAAGTACTAATATCCCTATTAAAAAATAGACGTAGGCTAGAAGAAGGGTGAAAATTTTGGCTTGTATGTATTTTTTAATGCCGAATCATAAAAATATTAAAATAAAAAATTTGTCGACAAAATAAAAATAAAATTTTTGGGGTGGACCACCCTTATAACTTACGGGTATGAAAAATGTTTACATCCTATTCTCAGACCTACTGAATATATACACAAAGTTTCATAAGAATCGGTCAAGCCGTTTCGGAGGGGAATGGCGACAAACACTGTGACATGAGAATTTTATATTACATGTCATCGTTATTATAAAGCTGTAACAGAAGCGTCTGTACATTTAAGATATTTGAGAAAAAATGACTGTATTAGATTAGACTATATAGGCGTATCTGAACACAATACAACTTTTTTATATTTTTTGTCTGTTTGCTCGTTCGCTCATCACGCAAAAACTACGGAACTATCGGGAACCTGAGATATAACCTAAAGCCAGCTTTTAGCTGCGGCGGAGCACGGGCAAAGGCTAGTTTGTAATACCTAAATTACTTACGTAGTCGAAACACACATCCGCCGCAAATACAACCACCAGATGACGCGAGTGCCACCTAAGACAGTAAGCATGATTTCGATATGCTTAATCATGCCCGCTACAAGCACTGATTCTGACGAAAATAGTTTTTACGCAAAACATGTACTTTTTTTTTTTTTGTTAAGGCGGGAAAAAATGTTCCTAACCGCACACCCCGTCGTTCGGGGCAACGAACAGGGTAGTGTGGGGCCCTCACCCACTAAATAAACCCGCCGTGTGCCGTCTCTCCGCCTTTGTTGGCGGGCCACTGGAACTATGTTACATTCCTTCGGTGGTCCACGCAAAACATGTACCTACACGTTCCGCGCAGTTACAGAATAAGAATTATCACACTCTCCTTCCTAATTCCATTGCATTTCATGGATAGGAGGAGGTTAAAATTAAACAGCAAATACCCCATCTATTTATTTACTACTTATCATCACGTTATCTCCCTTGTGAGATAGGCAGAGGGAAAATCGCCGGGTTGGAAGACTATTGACTCCATCTTCCTTTAATATATGATCGATTTGGTCTACGTAAGTTAGTCCTCGTCTCGCCCCGTAATTACATCCTTTTTTTTTTGTTAAGGAAATTGTACCCAAACGCACACCCCGTCGTTCGGGGCAACGTTCAGGGTAGTATGGGCCCTAGCCCACTAAATAAACCCGTCGTGTGCCATCTCTCCGTCATACAGACGGCGGGCCACTGGGACTAAGCTACATTATTTCAGTGGTTCGCTAGCGGCCCTGGGGGCCTCGCCTAGTAGCATTCTCATAGAATCGCTAACGCTATAGAAAACTATTATAATATATGGAAATTTGACATCACTAACGTTAAGTCACGTGACATAGCGTTATAGATATAGTTAAAGATATCAAATTCCCATACATTATAATAGTTTTCTATAGAGTTAGCGATCATAGAATGCAACTTGGCTAGGCCCACAGGATCGATTGTATGTATGTCGATCGTTGCCGCTCAGTCTCCAACGGGATTGCGCGATAATGATTGTTAATAATATAGTTAATATATTAAATTAAATTACTAACACTAGTCTAAGATAACTGAGCTGCGACGAAGACACGGCGCGGCATACGCTCCAGTCATGTCTGGCTTGGGCCGAGCAGCGCCGTAAACTCGTCGCGGCAATAGGGGCAGACCTCTCGCTGCCGAGCGTCATCCAAGCGATGCTCGGTAGCGACAGGAATTGGGCCGCGGTCACTGCCTTCTGCGAGGTAGTTATCTCGTGTAAGGAAGCGGCGGAGGGGGCTAGGGAGGAGGATTCTTCCGCTGACCCGAATCGCCGCCAGCGGCTGGGACGGCGTTTTCGTTTGATGCCGCCCTAGCTGAGGCTGCGGATGGATGGACCGGGGAATGTTCGCCACCCGCAAAGCCTCCCGCGAAGATGCGACGCTCCGTATACGGATGCGTCACTCAGTTGAGGGTACCCGAAAGGGTAAGCGCTCGGCGGACCACTGAAGTAATGTAACATAGTTCCAGTGGCCCGCCAATACCAGGCGGAGAGACGGCACACGGCGGGTTTATTTAGTGGGTGAGGTCCCCACACAACGACAGGGTATGCGGTTAGGTAAATTTGTCCTGCCATAAAAAAGGCCCACTTTACCTAGATCCTTCAACTTTCGCATTCTATATCTAAAAAATAAAAAGAAATAACCCATCGACTATGTTTCCTTGCCAGTGGGACGTATATAGGTTGTAAAGAAGATAGACGTAGACAAAAAGTGGTAACATAATCATATATTATGGTGGTGCGTTACTATAACTTAGGGTGGAACACTTTATCGATACCGAGGGACAGCAAACAATTTACGTTAACGTTCTTACGGCAAAAATTAAATTACACCAGTTGTAATCGACGAAGGGACCGAGAAAAACTAATTGGTTGGCTTCGATAATAAATGTTAATTAAGTCTGGCTGGTTACAATGTGTTCAGTAAGTATACCTATTTCTTTACGGGGAGAAAAATTATTTGTATGAATTGTAAGTTGAATATCGAATCGTTCATCATAATAAATAGGTGAAAACTCAATTTTTACGCCATGTTGGTTTTCCACAGGATAGTGTCGAGACCCGATCAATAAAAAAAATAGATTACCTCAAGGAGGAGTTCTCCCACCTCTCTTATTCTCTATTTTCATCAATTCTGATACATAGCTTATATTGCACGCCTCATTAGCGAAGCGTTGAGGTGGGCTCTACTCCCGCTTTACACGGAACAACTGATTTTGCAAACTTAAAATGTCTCTATTTGTAATATATTGCACTTGTTAAATAATATCTACACACACAAATAAAGAACAAACACTATTTTTTACACTCATAATATTTTTGATGCCATTTTTGTTATTTAAATTAGTTAAAAAACTGTTTGAAAAAAATCTGGCTTGGACGTCCGTGAGTTGTAGGTAATGTATGTTAACACGATAACGACCAAAATACTTTACTAATCGAGTCTATTTTTCCTTTACGAATTATTATGATTAGGAATAGAGCCCTATTACTTTTCACGGTCTGATTCGATGTGGTTTAATTGTTATTAAATAAACAAAAAAATACTGAAAATTTACGCTCGACTCGACACTAAAACCAGCGCCTTTCATAAGAACTACCTTTACGTACGCATAGCCAATTAGCCACCGGTGGTTTTACTATCGTCAACAGAACGCCGTTCGCCCGGCCGGTACATTCTTTTTTGTTGAAAGAAAGTTCTTACCTTTGCTTGACAAACTGATGATATTTGTCAAGTATAATAACTATTTCATCCATAACAATAATTAAAAACACTAAACACATAGCATCATGCCTGTATTCCCTGAAGGGGTAGGCAGAGGTGTTGTTGGTTACACACCCACGACTCGCCAGCTATGTTTAGGTCCTACGTAATAGGGGGCGAGCCTATTGACGTCTACCGGGCACATTTCCAAACTCCGGGCCGCTACTAAGAATTTTTCTTTTTAGGAAAAAGCTCAATAACATTGCCCGACCCGGCGATCGAACCCAAGACCTCATGTGTAGCAGTTGCATACACTACTGCTACACCACCGAGGCACTAAACACACGTAAATAATAACACACCAACGTTATAAAACACGAAAAAAACATATTTTATATTCCACAATTTTTACGACACTGAAATAGCGGCGCGGGTGCCTTTTTTTTGCGTAGCCTTGACGTGCGCGCGGCCCGGAACTGAGAGGTAGACCAATATAGAAGTACTTCTTAAAATTTGCGCTAGATGGCGTATAAGACATGAAACCCACATTAGTACTTTTTGAAATTAGCGCTATCTATGTGATTTATTGAAAACTACTTAGTAAGACTATTATTATTAGTTACTTATCAAAAATAATCAATTTTATTGTGAAAAATGAAGATTATGAGGCGTGCAGTTTTGGATTTTCCAATGTATCTTTTAATTATCTTCTTTATGCCAATGATGATTGAAGGTGACTTGTATTAAAATATAGACGGGACCATAAGAGAAAGACACACATAACCACGGGGGTTAGACGGAATCTCATATCTCACATTTCAATCGTATTGTGATCACTGTGATTGGTTGAGAGATCACCGTGATTGGCCAACGGATTATTGTGACATCCCGCGTCGGCATCTCTACCAATCACAAGCGAGTCGATACGATGTCGATTGCGAGATATGAGATTCCGTCTAACCCCCCACGTCTTTTTGTTTGTCTATCTGTTTGTTAGAGCACACAGTTTTTACGGATAGGTAGTAGTTTGGCTTGAAGCAAAATATTCATTTCTTTATTTCATTTTAATTGGATATCAGGAAACAGTTACTCTCATTTAAGTATACAAGCCAAAGGTTTCAGGTTTTAAATCACTAGATGTTTTGGCAATTCGGCCATCGTGACAATTGCTCGAGACTGCGATAAGGATGGCTCAGGCGTCACCCAAGACATTAAGAAGGAATGTGTTATGATTTCACATTTACGCAATTTGTGAAAATTAATAAAAAAACATAGCAACAAGGCTGTATTCCCCGAAGGGGTAGGCAGAGGTGTATTACACACGATTCGCCAGCTATGTTTAAGTCCCACGTAATAGGGGGCGAGCCTATTGACGTCTACCGGGCACATTTCCAAAAAACTTAAAATTAATATGGCTATGAATTGTTGACATGCTGAAAAAATATTTATAAAAATATCAAATAGTGATTTATTTGCAGTATTTTCTTACTTTCATGTTAATGTGATTTTATAATTAGATAATCTGCATTACTATATTTTAGGATTCCTTGAAATTGTCACAAAGTGTTACTCCGGTGCAGTTACTATCTCAAATTAAGTTCGTACGATAAATTACATTTATTTTCATATAAGCTAATAATTTAAACTATTTAATCTAACTGCTTTTCATGCCTCATTATTCTGGTGGCAAAGTATTGTTGAAAGATGAGTCAGCTTCATGCCAATTGCTTAATACCTTACACAAGAATTATAATGTTGTGTTATTGTGTTACGGCTGACTCTTGTGCAGAACTGCAAATAGAGTTCGTTACGCGTTAGACCTCCACAAGACCAATAAGTTGCACTAAATTTTTGAAATAAAACTACGTTTACGGAATCTATCGCGTTTACTTGATTTTTATACTATCCCGACGTTTCGAATACTTTACAGCATTCATGATCACAGGTGGACTTAGATGGTAGATGTCTAAAGCCGATATGTTGTTTCAACGGTTTCATCTACCTACAGTAATATGATTTTACAAATTTTTGGTTTATTTATTTCAACCCACATAATGCACTAAATACTATATCTATATACTACATCCACGTCTTTATTTATACTAGATCCCGAGGGAACACAAAGAAGATTTTTAGTAATTACTACCCGTCTCATCTAGTCCCCACGGGAGCGAAGAGTAGGCAGCGGAAGACCGTTTTATGATTAGTGACATTCCGTCGTCTCTATCTATCCCTCTGGGAAACAGTTGTGAGTCCATGTATGTGTATGTTTGTCTTTCTTCAATAATATTCACGTATAAATATGTACGTGTTCAAGTTAATCTGCAAATTGTTTCCGTAAATTGCTTACCTCGACTAGTTGCCATATGTATTTAAGTAATATTTCTAAAGAAGCATTATTTGAGATGACTTATGAGCGGTATAACATAGACTTCAAATTTAATAAGAATAGATTTGTCACAGGAAGCTAAGCAAAAAAAACTAAGCTGGCACGAAGCTTTGTTTCCACTTGGAAATATAACAAATAACGGTATAGAAGAATAATTCTAAGAAATTGAATGTTCAGTAAGAAATAAAAAACGGGCTAAACAATGGCCAATAGTAAACCATTTTATTTTTTCGTTATTTCGTTTGTTCTAAAAATATACTTCTGATGATTTATGATGTATCAAGCCTATTTATTCTAAAAAAATTGTTTTTTATTTCTGTTTTAATTATAAAGAAATAAAGCCATTGGGAACGTAAAAATAAAACAATCTATATTTATTTTGCACTGGCTTTTGTATACAATAGGAAAACAAAACAAGGTTAGAAATGAACGAAATTGGAAAAATGTTAAAAGACTGCTTCCTGTAACTGTTTTTCCTAAAATTTATAATAAAATAATTAATAAATAACAATCCAGACATTTTCGTGGAAAACTAAACTGAGTTACGTATAGCAATTCCATATTGTAGGATATTGATCGTAAAAAATACGTAAAGATATTGTAACAAGAATTTACGTATCAGTGATTCAAAATTTATTCGTGTAAAAGTGTATAATTTATTTGATATTAACAGAAAGAACGATCCTAATTTAATTAAGCTGATATGCATCAAGCTATTAATGGAAGAAGACGTTGTCGTCGAATGACAGTATAACCATTACAATAGCATTCTCAACTCAAGAAGCGTTGGCGTCACGCAGGCGACCGTCCGTAAAACTGTTGCCAAATCCATACTTGCTTATATGTTGAATAATTGAACGATGCAGGGAAGATCATTATTAAAATATAAAAGTAAAATCATCTCACTAAGTAGGTACAACAAGTGTATGGAGACATAGTTTTATCCCGAAAAAAATATTTTCATTTCTTGTATTTACTTATCATCACGCCATTTCCCTTGCGGGGTAGGCAGAGAGAACAGAGTGCCAAGAGGCTCTATTCTTGCATACATCTCTCACTTTCTCAATATTCATAACTCTCTTCATACACGCTCGCCGGTTTCGGAGACTCCTGACTCCACCTTCCTTCAATACATGACCGATTTGGTCTGGGTAGGTGAGTCTTGGTCTCCCCCTGTACCTACATCCTTCTATTTTCGCATTGTATATCTTCTTAACCAGGCGCTCGTCCGGCATTCTTTCTACATGTCTGAACCATTGGAGCATTCCCTTTCGCATCTTTACAATACCTACTCGCTCTCTTACGTCGTTGTTACGAATGCGGTCAGTCAGCCTCACTCCACAGATTCTCCGCAGAGATCGCATTTCGACCACATTGATTTTACTCTCATGCTCCTTTTTGCATACCCAACTCTCGCTTCCATATAATAACGTTGGGACAAGCACTGCGTTGTGTATTGCGACACGTGCCCTCTGGCTGAGGTGATGACTGCCGAGAAGTTCTCCCAATGCTCCGTTCACTCTATTCTGACATTTCTTGTGATGTAATAAAAAAATATTGGTACGCCGTAGAGTGAATGAAGTATTTATAATATAATTGACTAATTTCTAAAGTATATGCGGATGAAGTTGCGGTCAGAATCTAGTCATATATAATGTAAAAGCATTTAGCATTTTATTACATTTACTATTATATTATAAATACTCTCTCAAAAACATTAGACTCCTCTCGTACTTAGAATGAGAGGGATTTAGTAGACTTCAAAAGCCGTCGTGAGACTCTCAGTTATACAGGTTTCCTCACAATGTGCTCCTTCACCGGGGAGACATACCTATATTAAAATCCTAAGAGAAAATTAGTTAAGTTGCAAGCGTTCAATTTGCAAAATATGTGCTGTTTAATCAAATCTCCACGCGTATTCTCCTGAATTTTCATTCTAGAAGCGAATACCATCCAATTAGGAAAGCAATAAGAGTTTTCATACTCGTAGTCGTAGGACAAACAGCAGCGTCATATAAACACAGCAATATAGCGTTCCATTTAATAGATTCGAGAGCAATCGCTCGTACCAACAACGTTTTTCTTTATTGACTGAAGGAAGTGAACATTGTTGGATATTATAATTAAGAACTTATGTTCTCGCTTCCAGAAAGCACAGCTACCGTACTAGTTATTAAGAATTCTTTAAATAAATTGTTTTTGTGAGTTTGTAGTTTTATTTTATTGGGTACTAAAACCAAAATTATGTGATAATTTATTAATATCCCCATAATAATATTTTTGGAGTTGTGACTTAGATATTGTAAATGTGATTAATACAGATAAGCAGGCAGTAAGGAGCTGGTAGCTGTGATAGCCTACCGGTAAAACTAAGGATTGCAAAGACCGTGATATCGAGTACGATCCCGAGTCCAAGGTTCATACCTCGTACGGCACACATCTCGAAATTTTCGAAATTATGTGTGTATTTGTTCAGAATTGATCAATGCTTGGTGAAGGAAAACGTGAGCAAACCTGCATGCCGACCCGCATTGCGCCAGCGTGGTGGACTATAGCCTAATCCCTCTCACCATGAGAAGAGACCCAATGGTGGAACCGAAAAAGGGTTGCAAAAAAAGGAGTAAATTTCTTATCAGTTATTATTGTGAGATATATACTTTACTAACGTAAATAATCTAATATATAAAATTTCCATGTCACAATGTTAGTTACCGTACTCCTCCGAAACGGCTTAACAGATTCTCATGAAATTTTGTGTGCATATTGAGTAGGTCTGAGAATCGGACAACATCTATTTTTCATCCCTCTAAATGTTAAGGGTAGTCCACCCCTATTTTTTTTAATTTCTAGGTAATTTTTTTAATTTTTATTTTATTATGATTCGGCATTAAAAAATACATACAATCCCAAAATTTTCAACCTTCTACTGCCGATGTAGAAAAAATTTATATGGCAAAACAACGTTTGCTGGGTCAGCTAGTATGATAATAAAATTATCTTACAAGACGTTATGTTTTGATTCGGTTTATTGTATGTGATTTTACGATTGAGATAATATTACATTGTTGTTCATATACATATATATACAATTCTAGAGTCCATAATGTGACTATAGCGAGGCTATCCCGTTGTCTTTCTTTTCTAGAATCTCGCCCGTGTGAATGAGTTGTAAGATAATAAAGCCTTTTAATGCTTTATTGGTAGTACATTCTTTCTGGGATATTTTGAGTTGTGTTTTTGCATTACAGTAACATTTCAAAAATCATAAACATATATGTTATAGTCATAGATATTTTAATATATCAATGGTTATAGTCATTCATTTTACATTTGACCTTTAAAAGCGTAAGCTACGTACAAAAGCCAAGTGAGTGTGAGAGTACTCACTTGTCATGTTATCGGGCTTGAGGGGGTCGGTACCACTGTCTCTCATGTGACAGGCCATGAAGCACCTCGGTGTGTTTTGCTTGTAGCTGGAGAAATTCTTTTTTCATTTCATATCCAACTTTTTTTTAACTGCCGCGCTGGTGTAGCGGTAGTGTATGCGACTGCTAATCATGAGGTCTCTGGTTCGATCCCCGGGTCGGGCAATGTATTTGAGCTTTTTCCTAAAAAAGAAAAATTCTCAGTAACAGCCCGGAGTTTGGAAATGTGCCCGGTAGACGTCAATAGGCTCGCCCCCTATTACGTGGGACTTAAAAATAGCTGGCGAGTCGTGGGTGTGAAATACACCTCTGCCTACCCCTTCGGGGAATACAGGCGTGATGCTATGTTTTTTGTTTTTCATATTCACGAAATGAAATGGTGAATTGCGGTTTCATAAAAGTGTATTTGAGTCCATGGGCGACGGTTACTACTTACCATCACGTGGGTTATCACTCGTTTGTAACCATAAGCAATAAAAAAAGTGATATAAGCCAATTTCAAAACAAGGAAGGTTATGTTGTTACCATGTCAAAAAGGTTTGACATGAATGAAATTTGGAAGAATCGGCATCATAATCTCCTTATCCCAATCATTTGTTTCGTTGGGGTCGGCTCCGGTCTATTCGGTTTTAGCCGATCCACTAATATTTAAAGAGATCAAATGCTTATCTGACCTCCACTGACCAACTAAGGGGAAGACCGGTGTCAATTTTTTTATTCAGGACTGACAACCTGTAACCACTGTTAGGATGCTATTTGACAGCCGGGACTCATTACTGAACGTGCCTTCCGAAGCACGGAGGAGGTCATGTGACCACAAATAAGTGTCACTTTTTGGTCCCCTATCTGATTGACAGCCGAACGATAGTTGCTTAACCTTGCTGATCGTTTGAACTGTAACTCCCTTACTAATAAACATTGCTTAAGCTCCGAATAGTTATTCAGTGTTTTGTTTCGTTCTTTCAACGTCAAACTGTCATATTAGTGACAAAGACAAAACACTGAATAACTATTCAGAGGTTATATAACAACGTTTATTAGTTAAACACTTATTACGACCTTTTTGAATGAACTATATCAGGGATAAAATATACCTTAATTTGTCTAGCAAAAAAAGCTAGCACAATTTCCAGACTGTGATATAGCCAAAACAGAGACTTAGGTAAGTACTTATATGTAAATATAAAGGACGAGATACGAGAATATAAATACCTATTATCGCCATCAACATTTTCCAAACATAGAAAAGATAGGTGAATTGACGAGCTCGTATCTCTGAAACGATAAAGAAAGGTTTATGTCGTCATAAAATTGTGACATCGTTTAACAGTATAACACTGCTGTGTCAGTATAACATCGAGAGACAAATAAGTAAACCTTACACCTTTGTGGCAAAATGTAGTTCATCAATTTATTCAACATTTATATGTGACAAGACAACATAGTGCCAAAGCGGTTAGACAATAATTCAGTCTAAAGATTAATTTTACTTTCTTTGTGATAAATATATAAAAACGCAATGAGTGTTTGCTAGTCGTAACCTAACCCGAGACCTCAGAATCCACAGTATAATGAAATGTAATATGTAAAAAATATAACTATTACAGAAATGATTTGTTTAATATTTATAAACAAAGGTTTATTAGAAAATCATGATTTAATCATCTAATAACAACTGCTCTTCTCAAGAACAAATTCTTGTTAAGTTACGAGTAAAGTTTGTGTTCTGTATATTCGAGATAAACAAAACACGATGAAAATATTACGTAAACTTTCAAAGAATACAAGATGTTTTCAAAATTGGGTCTTGGTCGATCTTTCATATTTTAAACACGCTAAATGAGTGAAGTTTATTGTAAATAAATCCACGTCGGAACTGCACTATATAAATGTATTTAGTAAAAATACTAGGATACATATTTTTTTAGTTAAACAGTGATTAGTAAATACACGTATATTAAAAGCCTCATTTATGAAATACGTAATAAAATAACGTGTGTTTAACCGCTAAAACATTCTGCTAGCTCAAACCGCATTATTACTCGACTGTACGAATATAATTATGTATCTACGAATTGGTACTTTATTTTTAATTATGATATGGATCCTTATTGTGCCGTAATATAATGATATGTTTTTTAATTTTACATAGGCTATTATATAATTATATTACTATGTGTTAATATAGCTAATATAGATATTTTTATAAGCTTTATAAAAATCGGCGTGCTGATTGTTTCTATGTAGAAAATTTTATTATTAATTTCTGCCAGATATTTTTTGAAGGTGGCAGTTTCTAATAGATACTATAAAGCTCACCAATAATTCTTTGCATTGCTAATAAAAATGAATGGCCAGGTTCGACAGGGGAAGTATCTAACAGAATATCAGTGCATCGTAACGGTATACGCCTGCTATTGCGTCTTGTACGGTGAGTGAGAGCGCTGGTTGCCCAAACCCCTTTGTTTGTTATCCTTCCTCTCCACTTCCTAATCCTTCCCTGGGGTCACTAACACGCGACTAATCCCTTTGTTATTGCTAGCTTTTATATGCTACAATAGCCGCTTATAAGTGGGCTGTATAGTGATTTCCTTTCCTTTGCAATATAAAATAAATGTTATAGAGCGTCTCTTACCTAGAGTCTTAAATGAGGAAATATGTATTTTTATATAAAAATGCATGAATTCGGTCCGGCTACCACTGCAGTAAATCTTTTTTATATACACTCGAAACATTTTACATCCCTTCTGGGACTCGGAAAAAACCTCTTGCAGCATGTGTTCAGTTTCTATACGTATAAATATAGAAAACAAAAAATAAAGGGAACCCAAAGAAAGAGCCTGCATGTTTTGTAATAATTTCTTATATCGTTCCCCCAAAATGTAATATCACGTTCACACGGAAGCAGATTTTAACATTTCTTATTAAGTTTTATTTTATATTCTTGAAACTAAATAGGTACATACTTTTGAAACACTTTTTAGTTATTATCTGAAACACTTTACTAGTGGCCTTGCTTATCCCAGAATGTATGAGCCGGATCGATCGGGGAAGTACCACCCTCTCATAAAAGATCAGCGTGAACCTAAGGTAGTGGTACCAGACTTGGCACACGAGATCGTTGACATGTGGGATGTGGATTCAGCGATGATTGTGCCGATAGTAATTTCAGTCAACGGACTGATAGCTAAGAGCCTCGACCAACATCTTCAGAGGCTTGCGTTGGGTGATTGGATCAAGGGTCTGATGCAGAAGGCAGTACTTTTGGACACGACCCGCATCGTGAGGAAGTTCCTGTTTCTGTGACTCTAACCATTGGCAGTTTGGTCCCCGTACCCACTGCCGGAGGGCCTTCTCACTTTTTTTATTTTTAAATATTTTATTTTATAATATATATATTTAAAAATGTATTTTGTGGCATAATGTAAGAAATAAATAGAATAATAATAATATTTACTGCACTACTACTATATCTATCCATCAACCTTTCGACGTCCATTGACTGACATAGACCTTCTCAAGAGAACGCCACAGCGATCGGTCCTGTGCAGATTGCATCCAACGGCTGAGGGTGAGAGGCCATCCGGCACTCGAAACTTTTTTGTCTGCGAGCCCATTACTACTATAGCATGCTAACCCGGCGGTATAAGTCAGTCATTCCTGTTCTCCTGAAGATCGTTGTATTACAGATTCAATCAAGTATAGGTATACCGAGCACAGCCCGCTTACTTTTCTTTACTGCAAGTAAATATCAGTGCTTATAACTTCAAAATTTTCATGTACATAATTATATTATATCACACAGATAAATGAGCTATTTGATTTTGTAACCAATCAAAAAATAGGTAAACTTAATCAGTTCATAGGCATAAATGTCTCTTACTGTTATAGGGATTCGGCCGAAGGCCTTTTTAAAAAACAGAATTAAAAATGAAATTATTTATTAGATGAATTTATTGTATAAAAACTGGGCTCGATTTGGGGCAAGTGTCACGCGCGCGGATGATGGATACGAACTAATCTGCTCTATATGGATAATTATAAAGAAAGCTCATAAGTGCTGACTAGGTGAATTAGAATAGGGTTCCTTAGTACTTTTATATACGAGGACCATTTATAACAGCCCCGGGGCCAAGAGTAAACTTACCCCAAAAAAGTTAAGTTTATGAGAAAGATGTACGGAGTTTTGGTAATGGTATACTAGGTGAATCGGCGGTGACTTCTGAATTTTCTTCGATTTTATTTATATTTAATTTAGTTTTAAATTTTAAAAGACGGTGACACGTGCCCGATTTTACAATTTTATAAAATACAACTAAAATGAAGATTATAATTACAATAGAAATGATAATGGTTGTATAGGAATAATATTCACCGTATAAAACAATGTGCGGCTTTTCATTAATTGTATCTAGACTTTTTATAATGTTACTTATCTCTGTATGTTGTTGTGAAGTGATAGAGTCAAGGTTAATATTAGACAAATTCAAGAAAGGCAATTTGGTCTTATGTAAAGTTATAGAATTACAGCAAGAGTCGTTTATAAGATTGAAATTAATTTGAATTGGTTGAAATTTAATTATTTTTGAATATTTTGGTATTAACCTCGAGTCTTTGTAAAATGCTATACAATGTATGGGGAGGTTTAAGATGCCTGTACCTGCTATTGTTATTTCTGTACTAGTAGAATCTTGACAATTTATGGAGAACTTATAAGGGTCGTTAATCACAAATATCCACTTATTGTTGGACAGTGGTTGCCAAATATCTAGGTGACCTCCGAGAAATTTAGTTTTACAAATATCGGGTACAGAATTTAAAGCTCTTGAAATGATTTCCGATTCGCAGATCAGAGTTGTAGAACTTGAATAGGCATCTAAATTTTCACAAATGTAATTTAAATTATATATTACCTTACAAGTAATTAGACTATTCAACTTACAATAATGGTTTCTATTTCTAGTGATGGCGATGTATTTAGTAGATGGAATAATTGTACTATATGTATTGTTAGTAATGGCTACAGGGTAAGGGATGCTATGATACAAATGATATTTTTTTGAATCGACAAGTGGTATTTTTAAAACAAATACAATTTTATTGTTATCATAATAGGTAGCGATTTCAGACACATTCATTAGCGTATAAATACTATCTAGTGATAAACTTATGGGGAATTGGTGATAATCAGCCAAAAATCGGTAATTGTCAACAAGTTCGGTAAACAATTGTTTCGGTGTTATTATAGACGGATATAAAATATTTGATTTGCTGAACATAATTGCATTACTAATATCTTCTAACTTAAATGATAGTGTTATAGCAAACTGCTCTCTAAGACATTTATGGTCTTATTCATAACAAAATGCTTATCGAAGGTATAATCCTATATTAGTTAAAACGTCTTTTAAGCCTATCAAACGTTCGATAAAAATCTTTATTCATAATCGTTTGATAAACCTCCGATAACTAAAATGTCTTTAATGTACATAATATTGCAATTTCGTAGAAAAAATGGTGAAGTGTGAATAGTAGAAAAAAAATTACCTCTTTGCCGATACACTTTTCTGCGCCGATTGATGACATGATTTTCAATCACCGCAATACTTTGCAGGGTTTGTAAAGCTTGCATATTTAAGAAAATTAACATAAAATCGTAAACGTAAACTTTTTATAACAATAAAAATGAGATTATGCGTGTCAATACACAATAAATTGTCATTTCAAACATCATAATCAGCTGACCAAAATCAGCCATGTTTTTTGCTAATATACGCTTATCGAAGGTTTATAGTAGGCTACTAGCTTGTATAAATCAAAGAGAATATATCGGAGAGTTAATGAACGTTTTAGCGTTATCGAACGATTATGAATAACACTTTTTGACAATCTACTTTTAGCGAGCTTTTAAACCTTTTTTTATGTTATTTTTTTGTTTTTTTTTGTTTTGGCGTGAAAAAATGTTCCTAACCGCACACCCCGTCGCTCGGGGCAACGAACAGGGTAGTGTGGGGCCTAGCGAGCTTTTAAACCTCCGATATGTTATTATGAATAAGACCATTAATATTTCATTTAGTTTTGACCTTTGTAATAGGCTTTCTGAAAGTAATGTCGAATTTTGTTGTGCAATCATTAGAGTATCAATTGCACTATTTAGCTGTTGTTCATTGATACTAATTTTATTTAGGGTGTCCCTAAAAGACGAAATGGTTCACAAAACAAGACTGAAGAACAGGACAAGAATATTTTGTTTGAGTAATTTAGATAATTTAGTTTGGTCGTTTTCTATAACTTGAATGGCATTACTGTAGCGAATAGCGTCATCTTCATCCATTGAACCAAACAGATGTTTAGATAAGGTACCGACACCGCTAAACCAGGCCGACCTTTTAGATCTAATTTCAATTAAGTGTGATATTGATTCAAAGTCGCGAATTATGTCATTATATCTTATTGATAACGGTTGATGTAAGTTTAAACATTCAACATCAGTGTAGAGAGCATTTTGCCTACATAGAAATTTCGAGCTGCCTATCACACCGTTCAGGTTTATAATGTGTGGTTGTATGTACGAAATATCTACGGGGATTATTACGCTAAGATGTCCGTCTACTATTTTGAGTGACCCGATGGGGTCAAAATGTATACCAGATGTATTCATTGAGGGTTCAATGAATGTTTCGTGTGCAGAAGACAAGGAACTGCAAAGGAATAATATCTAATAACTATTTTTTTATATAATTATCTTAAACTAATTATAATATATGTATATGCTAACTAACAGTAGTTATCTATTAATATTTATTTAATTTATGTGCTAATTTCCTTTTTAATTTTATTTAATATAATAGTGTAAATATATGATTAAAATTAAGTTGTATATATGATTAAAATTTAAATGAATATATCTTTAAAATTAGATTGTATATATGATTAAAATTAGATTGTATATATGATTAAAATTAAATTGTATATTATGATTAAAATTTAAATGTATATATCTTTAAAATTAGATTGTATATATGATTAAAATTAGATTGTATATATGATTAAAATTAAATTGTATTTTATGATTAAAATTAAATAGTAATAAACTAGGCGTTGTAGCGACGAGCTAATTTTATTTCGTCAAAATGATGAATGACGTGGCGTCTATTTATCAGTAAGGTTAGACTATTCCTACCATTTAATTTGATTACTTTATAAGGGCCTTTCCAGATGGGTGAAAGAGCCTTACGCATTCTGAGATGGTTTTTTAAGTAGACATAGTCGCCAACATGATAATTTATTGGGCGAGAATGGAGGTCGTAGTGAGCCTTGGAAGATTCTTTAGATTTTTGTATGCGTTTAATAGCATGGTCTCTAGTGACTTTTAGGCGATGTTGTAACATTCTAATGTAGTCAGGGTAAGTTGCATTTGAAGCTGGTTCATAAATAGAATTTGGCAGGATAGGTTTGTGACCGAAAATCAACTCATATGGGATATAGTTAGTTGTAGAATGGATTGCTGTGTTATATGCCAACATAGCCGTATACACGTATCGTGGCCAGTTGTCTTGGTTTTCGGATACGTATGATTTTAAATACTCTTGAGAATGGAGTGGCTCCTTTCTAATGCACCTTGTGTTTGTGGGTGATAAGGAGAGGACCACAGCTGCTTGATTTTTAAAAACTTACATGTTTCTTTAAACATTTCTGAAGTAAAATTCGCACCCTGATCAGTAAGGATTGTTTTAGGAATGCCAAACAAGGAAATGAAATGGATAATGGCAGTCGCTGGTTTCCTCAGCGGTAGTACTGCGAATGGGATATGCTACTGAGTATTTAGTGAGATCGTCTTGGAGAGTGAGGATGTATTTAACTTTGGCTGTACCGGATTCGGGCAGAGGACCAACTATATCAAGGGACAATCTTTCAAAGGGAGCTGTCGAGGTTGTTGTTATTTGCATTGGAGCACGATTAATTTTTCTAAGTGCTTTACTTGTTTAGCATTTATTACAGTTTTTAACATAGTTTTCTATTTCGTTACGCATGTTTTTCCAATAGTACTGTTCGCGGATTTTATTGTACATTCTACTAGAACCGAGATGTCCAGCGACAGGTATGTCATGATGTTCGCGCAGAATTTTTTGGACCTCGGTTGGACTAGGGTAGTATATTTTATTACAATAAATATTTATGTGGATATTGGTATTATGGAATAGATGTGCAAGCATGTTGTAAATTTTTATGTATATATGTTTGTCGAATGGGTTCTTAAAATCGGTGTTACTTATTTGATCAATATTATTAGTTTCAACAATGAGATGATTACGAAGATTTTTTAACGATTAAAAAATTTCGTTATAAGTACAGGTATCGAAATGGTGTACTTTAGTAAATAAAAAGTAATAACTTTTATCGTTAAGTGGAAGAGTTTTGTACGAGAGTAAAGTTTTTTCTGAGTTTATGAATGATTCGGAGTCTGAAGAGTTTGATAGAACTTCTAGAACGTAAGGGATTGATTCGTCGAGATCGAGAGATGTAGGTATAACTATGATTTTACTTTGACTTTTTAACAAACTGTCATTGTGTTCAATTATAGCAGTATTGTAACGCGTAGTCAAGGGGATTTTTTTTAAGAATTTCGTGTAAGTATCATCAAGGTCAGGTAAGACATAGCTTGGGCACAACTGCGCAAAACTGGAGTTTCTTTACTTGTTGATGGTTCAGGTTCATTTTGATTTTCAGGGTTTAGATTAACATTTTCAGGTACAAGTTCCGGATCAGGTATAGCATCAGGTAAGTTCACTGGACTTGGAGGATTCAAGGGACTGAAGTCAGTAGCTCCGGCATCGAATGGACTTATATCTAATGGGCCTAAGTCTATTAGTTCAGAGTCAGGTAAGATTTCAGGATACACGGGATTAACAGGATAGCGAGAAAGAGCGTCAGCAGCTGAGTTAAGTTTACCTTTTCTATATATTATTTCATATTCAAACTCCTGGAGTTGAAGGCGCCAACGTTGTAGTTTACTGCTTGGATCAGTATGGTTAAATAGCCAGGGTGCTAATTTGTCCGGTTTACCTCCTAGTGGTGCACCCCGGGCAACGTCGGCAGTCGCCGGCGGCTAAAATTCCGGACAGGACGGGTCTCCGCGTGTCCCTCTGACTCAGCAGAGGGCACAGCGGATAGACTAGGGCGTCGGAGCCGTCTCCCCTGGCTCTGGAGATGGGGACAGTGGGGCCACAGTGGCCCCCCCCCGTCCCAAATCGTAAACCTGAATAGTGATATGTGATGTGGTATGTCCCACGGCCTATTTCAGGAACGAGGGTCTTGGCTTAATCGCCCGGACCGCGAGGAAGACAACCTCTATAAAAAATTACACCGAATCTCAAGTTCTGGCGCGTGGCGAGGAGATGCATGGCTGATGGGTAGTTCAGTCTTTAGCGCGCCCCCAGCCTGGGTACCTGCGGCCCCCCTGTGTTGGGTTACAAATGTACGCTTACCCGGGTACTGGGATCTCTGCCCGGGTGGACTTTTCTTCTCCCTTAATCGTGGGAACAGTATGAACCATATAAACAAAAATTCTTTGACGACGGAGATGGGTGAGACACCCGACGCTTCAGCCGAAAGGGGCCCGGCTGTAAATGCGGCCCCTATCAGCATAACCGCGCGCAAACCGCGAAACAGTCGTAAGTGCCGCAAAGGCAAAAAGACGTCCCAATCATCACGGGACGGCTCGGCGCCGGATAGCTCGGCAGGCACCTCAACCACCGAGATGTCTGCAGCCGAGGAGGGCGGACTGAGTGTGGCCGCCACAATGCAGTTGCCACAGCCGGAGGTCGCGGTTTCACTGGAGCCGCTTCAGTCGCGGTTTTGGCGCAAGCACCCCCTATCTCAGGGGGACGCTGCGTCTGATGACGGGAGCTCGACGGAGATGCCTCCCCCAAAGCTCACGACTTCACGCAGGGGTCGAGGCATCAACCGCCCAGGGACACCGATGCCAATTGTGTCGGAGGCTGCCACCCGTAGAGCGAGGCGTGCCGAAGGGGAGCTGCAGGCCGAAGAAGAGGTCGAGCAGCTCTCTCTGAGAATTCGCGAGTCGATGGAGGATGTGAATACTCTGTCGGTCGCGGATCTGAAAAAGAGAGCTCAGGACCACGCGGCCATCATCAACAAGGTGGCCACAAATTCCATGAATATCAAGGGCACCTTCGTGCGCGCTGCAAAGGAGGCAGTCTCCGATAACATGAAGGTAGTAGACGCCCTGGCTAGGCGCTCTACCAACCAGGAGACGGAGCGGCTGCAGGCGGCTAATGACCGCCTCACTACGGAAGTGGTAGAGCTACGGGCTGACAATAGTCGCCTCAATGTCCAGGTCGCGGAGTTGCAAGCCAAGCTCGCACGGCTTGAAGCAGCTATGCTGCTGGCGGGGGTCGGACCTGCTGAGGCAGATCGCGTGGAAACTTCTGCACGGTCCGCTGCGTCTGTCCCAACCACCGAACTGACCTCGGATGGTCTGCCGGAGGAGACGGCGCGCGCGATTTCACGTCTTACGACGATGGTTTGCGCGCGTCTAGAAGCGATGGAGGCACGACTGCCCCCTGAGCGACCCCTCCGGCCACCGCTTGCTGCCGATAGAAGAAACGAGGCGCCCAAGGCAGCCCAAAAGAAGGCGGTGGAGAGCTTACCTGCCCTGGCTGGCCCATCGCAGGCTAGTGTAGCTCCTGTCCCAGTGCCTAGTGAGGGCTGGACCACGGTGGTGCGGAAGGGGAAGAAAAATAAATCTTCTCCAAAACCTGCCGTGCCTACCATGGCACCCGCTGCTACGACCTGTCGTGCCCGCTGCCGCGCCTAACAAGAAAGCGCGGCGAAAGAAGAAGAAGTCGGCGCTCCTCGCCCCCCGCTCGTCGGCAGTAATTATCACATTGCAGCCAGCGGCCGAGAAAACAGGGGTGACGTACGCCGAAGCAATGCTGCGTGCGGAGCGGGATATAGATCTCTCGGCCCTGGGGATCAAGGAGGGGCTAAGAATTCGCCGATCAGTGACTGGTGCCAGGGTACTCCAATTACCCAAGGCCCAGTCACCTGAAGTGGCTGAAAAACTAGCCAAGCAGCTGAGGACTGCTTTAGATGGTGTGGCGGATGTCGTCTGTCCCGTCAAGTGCGCTGATCTCCGCGTGACGGGACTGGACGACTCCGTCACCAGGGAAAAAATTGCCGCCGCCGTCGACCGCGCGTGCAACTGCGCCGCTGAGGAGGTCCGGGTTGGAGACATTCAATCCGGGCCCCGAGGTATGGGCATGGCCAAGGTCCGCTGCCCCATCGCCACGGCCAAGACGCTAGCCGACGCAGGGAGGCTCCTGGTCGGCTGGAGCGCGGCGCCCTCAAGCACTGGAGCCACTACCGCTGCGGTGCTTCAGGTGCCTGGCGCTGGGGCACACTAGTCAGTTGTGCCCATCCGGTGTGGACCGGTCGCAATTATGTTACCGTTGTGGTGGTACTGGACACCGGTCGGCAACGTGCGCGGCTACAGCCCACTGTGCGGTATGCGCGGCGGCAGGACGCTCCTCGGAACATATTATGGGTGGGCGGGCATGCAGGCCCCCTACGATAAAGAGTAGAGTACTGGCGGCCCAAGGACCTCGGGCCGTTAGCTCCAGTGAAGTGAGCCGCCAGGGCCAGGGGGAGACTGACGTGTCGCCATAATAGGTGACAGAGTCGATTTCCTCCAGGCGAATTTGAACCACTCCGCTGGGGCTCAGGACCTGCTACTGCAGTCCATGGCGGAGTGGGGCATAGACCTGGCGGTGGCCTGCGAGCCATATTTTGTCCCCCACCAACCGAACTGGGCGGGGGACCTAAATGACGATGTCGCTGTCCTATGCAGAGGAAGCGCTGGCCCTCCTCTCTCCGTTCTCGAGAGAGGATCTGGCTACGTCGTGGCGGGGTGGCGGGGCTTTGCAGTAGTAGGAATCTACTTTTCCCCCAACCGCGGCCTGGCGGAGTTTGAGTTATTCCTGGACAACGTCGGTGCCGCGGTCAGCAGACAGTCCCCGAGGCCGACTATTGTCCTCGGGGACTTCAATGCAAAGTCCCAAGTGTGGGGGAACCCCGCTACGAATGCCAAAGGTAGGGCCGTCGAAGAGTGGTCCCTACTCTCCGGTCTGTCCCTTCTCAACAGAGGGTACGTCCGCACCTGCGTGCGGCAACAGGGGGGGTCTGTGGTGGACCTATCGTTCGCCACCCCTGATGTCGCACGTGGTGTGAGAGGCTGGAGGGTGGAAGAGGAGGTGGAGACGCTATCGGATCACCTATACATTCGGTTCGAGCTCTCCACCTCTCTAGGGCCACTGGGGTCTCAGCGCAGGATCAGCAGACTCCCCAAATGGGCTTTAGGTCAGTTCGACCCTGAAATGGCGCGGGAGGCTGCCATAGTGCAGCGCTGGGGCTCTGCAGGTGGAAGGGGCAGTGACGACGTAGAAGGGCTCGCAGGCCAAATAAAACAAATATTAACGACGGTATGCGATGCGGCGATGCCGAGGGCCCGGCGGAGGCCGCCGCGCCGACAGGTCTACTGGTGGTCGCCCGAAATCGCAAACCTTCGGGCGGCTAGTAACCGTCTGCGGCGTGCGTACGTCAGATGCCGAGGAAGGAATGCCAGGGACGCCGTCCTTGAGGGCCAGCTGCGGGAAGAATACCGCACAAAAAAAAAGAATTACAGCTGGCCATCAGCCGGGCAAAGGAGAGGGCCCGAGAGGAGCTATTGGCAGGCCTCGACGGAGATCCATGGGGGCGCCCATACCAGCGGGCGCGGAACAAGCTCAGCGCCCACGGCGCCCCCGTCATCGAGTCGATGGACCGAGACCTCGTGTCGGGGCTAGTGGGGGGATTTGTTCCCACGGTCCGCAGGACATGTCCCCCCAGTGATGGCTCCTCCGTTGGTGGTGGAAGAGAGAGTGGCTATCCCTCCCATCACCGACACTGAGTTGGATGTGGCGCTCTCCCGCCTTCGAGGACGGAGGAAGGCGCCCGGCCCGGATGGCGTTCCGGGGCTGGTGCTCGGCGTCGCCGCGGAGTTTATCAGGGATGGGCTCCGGGAACTGCTGGACGCATGTTTGAGATCGGGGCAGTTCCCGGAGCAATGGAGGAGTGGACGGCTGTGTCTGCTGCGGAAGGAGGGTCGCCCACCTGACTCTCCTTCCGCATATAGGCCATTGGTGCTGCTGGACGAGACGGCTAAATTGTTCGAAAAGGTGCTCGCGGACCGTCTCGTCCGGCACCTCGAGGATGTCGGGCCGGGACTGTCGGAGTCACAGTTCGGGTTCAGGGCGGGCCGCTCCACTATTGATGCGTTAGCCGCCCTGAAAACCTTGGCCACCGAGGCGATGGCCAGGAAAGAAGTCGTTCTGGCAGTCTCGCTCGACATAGAGAACGCCTTCAACAGTCTCCCACATGAGACGTTGAAGGAGGCGCTCCGATTTCATGGAGTGCCTCCGTATCTCCGGAGGTTGTTGGAGGCGTACCTCGAGGGAAGGCACGTGCTCTGGGAGGGGGGCGACGGGCGCTTATACCGCCATCGGGTAGAGCTCGGCGTTCCGCAGGGATCCGTCCTTGGCCCGATCCTATGGAACGTTGGGTTCGATTGGGTCCTGCGGGGCCGGCTCCTTCCCGGTATGGGGGTGATCTGTTACGCGGACGACACCCTCGTCACGGTG
Organism: Leucoma salicis; assembly: GCA_948253155.1. Lineage (NCBI taxonomy): Eukaryota > Metazoa > Arthropoda > Insecta > Lepidoptera > Erebidae > Leucoma > Leucoma salicis. The sequence goes on from OX411811.1 coordinate 12,487,213, forward strand.
AGGAGGGCCGGCTTTCAAGAGGCCGCCCGATCGGCGGAGGTCGGAGTTGCGCTCGTCGTTGACCGGATCGGTATGCTGGGTCTGAGGGTTTCGTTGCAAAAAACTGAGGCCCTCCTATTCCACGGCCCTCGCCGAGGTCCCCCCCGAGGAGCATGCCTGAATGTACAGGGGGTTGCCGTGCCGGTGCAGGCCCATATGAAATATTTGGGCCTGCACCTCGATAGTAGATGGACTTTCGGGCCGCACTTTGCCCAGCTCGCCCCTAGGCTTATCAAATCTGCCGCGGCCTTAGGTAGGCTTCTGCCAAACACTGGAGGTCCAGGGTCGTCCTGCCGTCGACTCTAAAGCGGGATTCTGCGGTCCATGGCACTGTATGGTGCCCCGATCTGGGCGGACGCACTCACCGCTCCTAATAAGGCCCTCTTGCGACGTCCGCAGAGGGCCATAGCGGTGAGGGCCATAAGGGGGTACCGTACGGTGTCCTAGGCCGCAGCCACGCTGCTGGCGGGCGACCCACCTTGGCCCCTCCAGGCTGAGGCACTGGCAGAGGTCTACTGGTTACGTGCCGCGGCGCGGGCTGGGGGCGAGGAAATCTCCCAAAGTAGTCTGGGCGGAGCACGACAAGCGGCTCGAGGAATGTTGATCCAGCGGTGGACGGAGGAGCTGGAGTCCCCTGTAGCAGGACGGGGGACAATAGAGGCGGTTGCGCCACACCTCCATCGCTGGTTGAATCGAAGGCACGGCAACCTCACTTTTAGGTTGACGCAGGTGCTTACCGGACACGGGTGCTTCGGTAAGTACCTGCATCGTATTGGCAGAGAAGAGGCCCCCGGATGCCACGAGTGTGGCGCGCAAGTCGATGACGCGCGCCACACTCTTGTGGAATGCCCCACCTGGGGGCCCCAGCGCCGCGCTCTGTCAGCGGTAATTGGAGGAGACCTGTCGCTGCCAGCCGTAATCTCACAAATGCTTGGCGGCGACAGGTACTGGTCGTCTATGGCCTCCTTCTGCGAAGCCGTTATGTCACTGAAGGAGGCCGCGGAGCGGGAACGCGAGGCGTCTGCCCACGCCGACTCGCTCCGCCGACGGCGGGTTGGGCGAAGGAGGCGGCGTTACGCTCACCTCCTCCCACCGCCTTGATGAAGACAGGGCGTGGCTAGTAGGCCATCCGCCTGGGGTGCCAGAGTAGAATGTCGAAAGATGACCCTCTGGCGCCCCGCTAATAGGCGTGGAAGGGGCCGCTGTGGTTTTAGTGGGTATTCCGGGCGCAACTAAGATCTGAGCATCCGGCGAGTCCTACATACCCCTCCATTGTCATCGGGGGGATGCGTAAATGCATTTCCACAGCGATAACAAAAAAAAAAAAAAAAAAAGTATGGTTAAATAGCCACTTTAAAGGACGATGATCCGTTACAATAGTAAATTTGCGACCAAACAGATATGGTCTAAAGGTTTTACAACCCCAAACTATAGATAACAACTCTTTTTCAGTTGTACTATAATTAGTTTCGCATTTGTTAAGCGTCCTGGAAGCATAGGAAACGGGCTGATCTTTGCCTATTGGACCTTGAGAGAGAATAGCGGATACTGCGTAGTTTGAGGCATCGCAGGTAAGGTTAAAAGGTTTTGTAAAATCTGGGTAGATGAGGACTGGAGCAGTGATTAGTTTGTTTTTTAGGTTTTCAAACGCGAGTTGCTGCTCGTTGGACCAATTGAAAGGGATATCTTTTTTCAGTAACTTTGTGAGTGGTTTAGATAATTTAGAAAATTCGGAAATGAAACTTCTGTAGTAGGATATCAGGCCTAAAAATGACTTAATATCTTTAGGGCATTTTGGTACAGGAAATTCTTGGACGAATTTAATTTTGTGTGGATCAGGTTTAAGACCGTTTTTGGTAATGATGTGCTCTAAGTAACCAACCTCCTTTCTTAGAAACTCACATTTGTCTGGTTGTAGTTTTAGATTGAAACAGCGGAGTTTTTGGAATACAGCCGTTAGATTTTGGATATGAGACGCCAAATCGAAAGAGTAGATAAGGATATCATCTAGATATTCGAAGCATCTTTCCCCTTGAATACCAGTGAGAACATTGTTCATAAAACGTTGAAAAGTGGAAGGTGCATTTTTTAAACCGAATGACATTCGGGTAAATTCAAAGTGACCCTGGGAAACACTAAAGGCTGTTTTGCAAGCATCGTTGGGGGCCATTTTTATCTGATGGAACCCGGAAGCGAGATCGAGAGTTGAGAAATACTTAGAGTTACTTAGTTGATTCAGAATTTCGACTATGTTAGGAATAGGGTAAGTTTCAACGATAGTATTGTCATTCGATTTTCTGTAATCTATTACGACGCGCCATTTATTTTGGCCAGAAGCATCGATTTTATTCGGAACTATCCATATTGGAGAAGACCAGGGGGATAAGGAAGGCTGGATAACCTTTTGATCGATCATTTTTTTTATTTGTGTATTTATTTCTTGCTTATGTATTTCAGGGAATTTGTAGGATTTGACATTAATGGGTTGATCAGAAGACGTTCGGATTTCATGTTGGATAGCATCGGTTGAGGTAAGTAAGTCTTCAGGTGGGTGAAATATATTTAGAACATATGTCATAAAGGGATTCTGTTTCTTCGGAATTCAAATGTAAAACGCGGAGTAGTTTAAGAACTTCATTAGTTCTTTCTAAACATGACTTATTAGTACCACATGGCTGGTAAGGTTCGTAAACGACCGGATACAAGGTAAGTCGAAGGTTAGAATTTATGATAGCGAATTTTTCCCAAGTATTTAAGACAGTAAGGTTCACGCGATTATTATTTTTTACTTTAACTAAGCAATTAGCGATGTATAGTGTATCACTAACGTGCTGATCAAGAATGAGACCTTCTCTTAGCTCGGGATTCGTAACTGAGCATTCTACGGTTACTTCGGATCGAGGAAGGAATTTAAGTAGGATAAGTAAAATTTAGTTTAATTTTATTTTTTTCTAGGTAAAGAATTTGGCGATTGTAGTCGATAGAGCACTGGAAGACACTGGAAGTGCCTATTATTCCATCATAAGGTAAGTCTATCTTATTTACTATGTGAAAGGTGAAAGGAATTGCTTCTTTACCAAATATAAGTTTAATATCAAAATTACCGAGAGTGGGTACAGGGTCTTCGGTACTATCTATACCCTTTAATTTAATTATATTGTTCTTGAGTGGTATATGCGAAAATGATTGGATGGACGTTTTCTTTATAAGGCATACAGTCCAAGTCAACAAGAAGAGTAAGTGGTTTGGAGGATACGGATGTTGAAATGAGAACATGAGGTAAGGATACTTTACTAGATATGATGATGAACTGATAGTTCATATATTTTACTCTCGTTTTCTCATGGAATGGGTTTTCAAGGGCTTTGTGATTTAGTTTGGATTCGGAATGAGCTTGGACACTTGCTTGGGACTGGTTACCCGTGTGGTCCTTGGGAATTGAACAATGGACACTTGTTTGGGGCTGGCTACCCATGTGGTCCTTGGAAATTGAAATTTGGACACTTGCTTAAGGCTGGTTACCCGTGTGGTCTTGGTAATTAAATTTTGGAGACTTGCTTGGGGCTGGTTACCCGTGTGGTTCTTGAAAATTGAACTATGGACACTTGTTTGGGGCTGGCTACCCGTGTGGTCCTTGGATATCGAAGAGGTGCCATTATCATTTAGGGGTTTTACCTGAAATCGTTGTTTGGGTCTCACGAGACACCTCCGGCTCACCACTAGTCGTTTAAATTTTGGCTAAGGTCATCTTGTGGGTAATGAGTGTAGTTGATGGTTGTGGTTCAGATTCATCATAGTTGTAACCGTCGTCGACTAGACAGTTTACGCGACTGGAATTAGGTTTAATATTGTCTTGATTTGGGCGATGCTGGGAATACGAAGGCTGAGGTATTTTGAACCGATTGTTATTGTATTCGCGTTTCCTACAGGTCTCGATTGTATGCCCTTGGGTTTTGCAGTAACGACAGTATTGACCTTGGTTGTTTTGGTTGTAAGGTCTCGGAATTTGAGGCCTAGCACTTCCGTTGAAGTTGATAGATTTGGATGCTTGGTAGGGTCTTGGAGGTGGACGTTGTGGTATGGAAGAGTGGAAGTTAGTACGTTTGTTAAATAAGTTTAATATTTTTTCTTCGGAAATTGCTAAATTGATAACGTCGTTAAGGTTTGATGGGTTCTTACCCCGGACTAAATTAGAGAGTTCAGGCTTAAGGCCAAGTAAAACGTATGGAAGGCCAAGTCTTCCATGGCTGCTATGCGACCACTAAGCTCCGACTTCTTTTTATTGGATAGGGTTACTTCAGTTAATAATTTTGAAAGGTAAGTTTCTAGGCGTAATGCAAATTGGCTAACGGGTTCATTAATATTCTGTCGGCATTCTTGCAAATCAGTTAATAAGTTCGCGTAATGCTTTCTTTCTCCAAATCGAGTCTTTAAAAAGTCGCATAACTGGTCCCAACTATCGAATTCTTTTATTGAACAGGCTATCTCGGCTTTTCCCTCTAGTTGTGACAATAAATATTTAAATAGAATTGATTGTTGTGGCTCTGATGCCTATTCAATAGCATTGCTGCAGTTAGAAAGAAACGAATTTAGTTTTTCACGTGTTCCGTCAAACGGTTTAATAAATTTAAATAATGTGGCAATGGGTACGCCATCCACCTTCTCGGATTTAAATTGAGATTCCTTAAGAGACATAGCTAAAGGAAATTAAGATACACAAAAATAAAATAAAATTTAAATTAAATGAACAGTGAAGCTATACGGTGTAATTGGCAGCCACCCAAGTAACTTAATACTCGTACAGCGTCGAGTAGTTTGTGCAGTAATTTCTAAGAATTGACTCGTGAGGCTATAATGTTGGAACAATAATGGTTACTTATAGATGATATTATAATTAAAATGATTATTTAAAAGTCTTAAATTCGTCAAACATGGATTTTCAGATTACGAATGATTCACTTCAATTACGCACTTGAATGATTCGGCTCATATATAAATGCACTTTCACTGTTAATTGGAAAATAAATAAACTTACAGGATCGCGCAGCAACAGGGGTACAGGAACATGACCAGTTCACCTTATTTTCTTTACAGGAAGCACCACACGCCTCGGGGATCCGCAGAACCACAGGAAATCTTCAGAATAGCAGGTAAGTTTTAACGATTCTTCTTTTCTTTTCAGGAACGTGACAACAACTTTCTTTGTTTTAGTAGGTAATTATTTTTCAGGATGCAGATTTATTTCGGGGTAGAGACACAATATTCACCAGGATAACATGAAAGCTTTCAGCACGAAATAGTTCTTCAAAATTGGAATAGAGATGGATATGAGTTCGATGCACTTTTTGACACTCGCAGAAAGGTCACTTTTCAGCATTCACAAATTAATGAGCCCGAACGGAGACGTCCCAAGGATACCTTCACCATCGGTATCCCACCGCTGCCACCAAATTGTTACAGGGATTCAGCCGAAGGCCTTTTTAAAAAACAGAATTAAAAATGAAATTATTTATTAGATGAATTACAATAAAAACTGGGCTCGATTTGGGGCAAGTGTCACGCGCGCGGATGATGGATATGAACTAATCTGCTCTATATGGATAATTATAAAGAAAGCTCAAAAGTGCTGACTAGGTGAATTAGAATAGGGTTCCTTAGTACTTTTATATACGAGGACCATTTATAACATTACGCCAACAAACATCACCTTTTTTATTTAGATATTTTTATATATATATTTAGTATTCGACATGCTTAGCACTATACATTAAACACAAAGTGAAAAATGTGAAATCGAAAATAACAGTCACGAGCAGGATTTGAACCTGCATCTCCTGGATACCGTCCAGATGCTTTGCCAATTCAGCCAACGTGACAATTGCTCCTGACTGCTAATTTCGATAACACATTCACACTTATCGTCTTTGGGTGACACCTGCGCCGTCTGTGGGAAGTATTTTCATACATTATACCGACCAGGTAAACTTAATTTTACAATTAAGATTTTTACCTAATAATGACGCAAACCCTATAATTATTTAGATATTTTTATATATATTTTTAGCATTTGACATGCTTAGCACTATACATTAAACACAAAGTGAAAAATGTGAAATCGAAAATTACAGTCACGAGCAGCATTTGAACCTGCATCTCCTGGATACCGTCCAGATGCTTTGCCAATTTAGCCATCGTGACAATTGCTCCTGACTGCTAATTTGGATAACGCATTCATACTTAACGTCTTTGGGTGACGCCTGCGCCATCTGTCGGAAGTATTTTCATACATTATACCGACCAGGTAAACTTAATTTTACTATTAAGATTTTTACCTAATAATGACGCAAACCCTATAATTATTTAGATATTTTTATATATATTTTTAGCATTTGACATGCTTAGCACTATACATTAAACTCAAAGTGAAAAATGTGAAATTGAAAGTCACGAGCAGGATTTGAACCTGCATCTCCTGGATACCGTCCAGCAGTCAGGAGCAATTGTCACGATGGCTAAATTGGCAAAGCATCTGGACGGTATCCAGGAGATGCAGGTTCAAATCCTGCTCGTGACTGTTATTTTCGATTTCACATTTTTCACTTTGTGTTTAATCACCTTTTTTTTTTGTAAAGGCGGGAAAAAACTTTCTTAACTGCACACCTCGTCGTTCGGGGCAACGAACAGGGTAGTATGGGGCCTTAACCCACTAAAGAAACCCACCGTGTGCCGTCTCTCCGCCTCTATTGGCGGGCTACTGAAACTATGTTACATTCCTTCGGTGGTATGAAAATTTTGTCAAGAATGATCGTCCTTGAGAAAATCATCAACGTTTTAAATTTGATTTGGAGTCTGTTTGTTAATTGTGCCGTATATCTGACTACCTTGATCGAGCCCGTAACGATGCTTACTGATATATTATAGTAAAACAAGCCAATGATTATTATAAATTGCTGAGAGGAAATATTGGCCTGCAATGATTATTATAAATTACAGAGAGGAAATAAATATAATATAACATTAAGCAGACTGTGAATTATTTTGCTCCGAGCGGACTCTGTATCTAATCTACATAATTTATAAAAAATATGTTTACTCGAAATTAAAAAGTGACAGGGGACAGCAATATCTTTTTTAATGTTGCAGACAGTTGTACTAAAACTTCTGAGCTGAAACTTGTCATAAAGCTACTATTAACGAACTATAAAATAATAGTAGACAATTTAACTACTATTTGGTCTTTTGCAACAATGAAGACATAAGATACGTACCGCACATGTAATTACTTCTACTATCGCGTTACTCTTGTCGTTTACTATAGGATTCAAATATAGAATTCAGAATTCAAGTTGTTGTGAATTTTAGATTTTTAGAATACATGATTTTTTTAGAATACCTTTACTATCTCTATAATTTTATAACATGAGAAGAGATCTCTGCCCAATAGCGGAACAGAAAAGGGATTGAAAAAGAAGATAATTATGTCAGAAAAAATTAAAATGTATTATTATTTTTTCTTTGTACGTTACAGTTTTGTTACTAGACTAGAGTAAATGTAATTTGTAGCTAATATTAGCAAATACGTTTGTCTAATACAGATGATTAAACATTCCAAGCCATAGAGAGATTCACCGGTATTTTGGTATAAGTAATAAACCAGGTTAATATATATGCAATTGCATAACTAAGATATTATTTTCTTAACGCGAATCATTTAAAAATAAGAAGTGTATCTTTTGAGTAAGCTCCGTACAAAAAGAGTGAATTGCGCCTAAAGCTAATATAATTAAGAGATTTTCGTAAAACTTCCAAGTCGTTTCGAAATTTTATTATAAAAAGGTATTATTTAAAAGGTTCCTCAAAAATAAATAAAACACTTTTAATGTTCATTTTGTTAACACAGAAGAACAGAATTAATGACGCATTTACGTTTAGTCTAGTACCAATTTTCTAAACCGTGTTGCGTCTTGCCCTTCGGTGGTTTTTCAAGAAGATAGAGCTACTGTTACGGCCCGCTATCGAATTATTTTTTTATATACAAACTTTGTAATAAAAAAATAAGTGATTTTTAATCAATGCAATTATATTTCTTTAGGAGTCATATTTCACCGATGATCCATATCCAAGACAGTAATGTAATACTTGTTAATTTAGATTTATGTAGCCATAGATTCAGGTTTTAAAAAATTAACCTTTTGTCATAGTCTTTTTCTAAATACAATATTGATAGTTAATGAAAAAGTCCATGAAAATAAGCCTTGGTAAACGCATTCACTTACATAATAATATTATACTCGATTACATTACCAGTTATGTATTTGCTTCGTCTATGATAATGGTGGTAAAAGAAGTGATAATATAAAGTCAATTTTTAATGCTTGTAATATTTTTTTATACCTACCTATAATAACAATCAGATACCATAACTAACGGGTCTTTACGCGATTCGCATATTACGCTTTGTTTATATATAACAAAAAAACTCGTCTACCAGATGTGAAAACATAGAAATTATTTTATAGAAATAAAATGATCATAACTTGACAAAGGAGTACTTTGTCAAGACGAATCAAATGAGTATAAACTCGATAGGGTTGCGTCGTTTCATTACAGAGTTACTGTGACCACCTTCCAGCTCCATCGTCAGACCCTGGATGCCATCTAGAGACAAAGTACTCGTCAAGACAAATCATACGAGCCCAAAATCGATGGAGTTATGTCGTTATATAACGGAGTTCCTATGGCCACCTTCTAGCTCCATCATCAGATCCTGGATACCATCTAAAGACAAAGTAATCGTCAAGACAAATCAAACGATTCCAAGCTCGATGGGGTTGCGTCGTTTCATTACAGAGTAACTATGTCCACCTTCCAGCTCCGTCATCAGATCAGCTCCATGTCATCATAATATTGCACTATCACGCGATATATACATGCGTGTAAAATTTCAGTTCAATCAGAAACCGGAAAGTGTTTCAAATTTTACTTGCAAGATTTGAACGGGACTACGAGTAGTAAAATAAAAGCGCCGCCACGCTAACAGCCGATTTTACCCTCCCTCCGCATTAGATGTTTGACATTAAAAACAATCTGGTTCTCTTTTGATAATGTCACAAAATTATTTTCAATAAATCTTAAATAGGCGCCAGAGTCTAAGAAAGTGGAATGATATAGATACAGCGGGAGACCAAGACTCACCTATCTAAACCAAAACGTTGATGTATTGAAGGTGGAGTCAGGAGTCTCCTAAACCGGTGAGCGTGTGTGTAGTAGAGAATTATTAATATTGAGGAAGTGAGAAATGTATGCAATTCTTCTGGCACTCTGTTCTCTCTGCCCACCCTCCAAGAGAGACAATGTAACGGTAAGTAAAAAACAAACATAGCATCACGCCTGTATTCCCCGAAGGGATAGCCAGGGGTATATTACAAACCCACAATTCGCCAGCTATGTTTAAGTCCCACGTAATAGCGGGCGAACGAAAAAAAACGAAAAAGCTCAATAACACTGCCCGCCCCGGGGATCGGACCCGAGACCTCATGATCAGCAGTCGCTCACATTACCGCTACACCACAGAGGCAGTTTATGATAATTGTTTAGTAGTATCTACTTAATTCAATCCTGTTGTTATTTTTATATCTTTTTTAAGCACTTGATATGCTCCGCCATCTACCAGAACACATTTTCGCACTTTATATTCTGTAAACATGACAGGTCGTTTAAAATATATCTTTTGAATATTTTAACACAACATCTGCGCATTTTTTTAAATAGGTTCATTAAAAATACGCCACATTCGTGCCTTTATAGAAACATATTTTACGCTATTACAACTACATTTTTATACTTCGCTTCCATTAAACCCATATTCTCGTTTGCTATTTTGCATAGCAAAGGCTTGAGCACTCCGTTAATGTTACAATATTTTATTTTTGTATTAAGGTACAATTACTCTATACGATTACTTAAACTTTATTGTGGAGGAAGTTGCAACAGAGAATGGTGCTGTTAAACTTGCAATTAGAGCCCTTCTTGAAGTGGTGCAGTTAAGGCAGAATCATCTTGAAATAGCAGTAATGAGACGTGGAAAGCCAATGCAAATGGTCGACTCTGACACCATTAATTCTTATGTCTCTATTATTGAAAAATAAAAGGAGAAAGAAGCAGAAAAGAAAAAAACAAAAGAAGTAATTAGTATTGTGTTACATTTTTTTTATCACTAATACAAGTTTTTTTATGAGTTTAAACTATTAGATTGATATTTTTAGATTGGTAGTTCTGCAAGGAACTTAGTATATCTGTAATTAAAGCTAGCGTGTCTACATAGTTCTCCGCCGGTGAATGCGGTTAGGTGAAATTATGTGTTGATAATGGCACGCTTCGCGTTGCCTAGACAGGACTAATTCCAAACATCCCTTTTACAAACACTGAAAGCAATCAAGCACTACTCAAGCAATTTAGCTTAAAATTTAATTAGAAAGATAATTTATTATCAGAATTGTAACAGTATTTATACCAAAGCAAAGGATATCACAGGATTTGTAGTCCTTGGTGTTACTCCTAGGGCCTAGCGGCTAAGCTATCACTGCTTACTATTGTAGCAGTTCTGCTCGTACTCGTCACGGTCGTCGGTTTCACATTTTCGTATTTTGTGTGAATTTATATGGCAAAACATATTAAATGATTAAAAAATATATAAAAATATCAAAATACTAACAGATAATATAGCATTATAACGGTTTTATTATTAAATCTGTAAACTGTTTGCAATATCTTTTTTTCACTAACTTCGTGGTAAGTAGTAATTTTCAGACAAACTGATTCCCATTATGCTATTTTCAAAATTGTTGTCTGCTGTCTATATGTCCTTTTATAACTCAAAAACGGCAGGACTGATCCTAATGAAAATTAGTATTTGAATAGAACACGTCATCGGAGACTTGCTAGATTATATATTAATCTTATACCCCAAGATCACCAAACCTTACTGCTTCAGATGAGTAACAATTTAATTTTGGGATTTTGGTTGGATTGGATTAGTGATATATAAATGTACGCATACCCGCTAACCTAAAAAATACTTCTCAAAAAAGTATGCGCAAAGAATCAATCAATTTACCGATGTGCTTGCTATATAACTGTCTGACATTGAATCATGAAACAGCTTTTCAATATCCACCATTTTTGTGCTATCAAACGTTTATAATAGGTTTAAGGAAGGGTTCTTTCTATCTATTCAGCTTTATCGGACAGTTAAGGAGCCAACTGAATTGGGTCACGGTGCAAAACTGACATATATATAAAATAATCTGGAAAAAATTTACCCAGCTAACCACGATTGAATATGTCATCGAGGAGACGATAACAGTAACCATATTTTGGGAGATTTGTCCCTAATAAAATTTCCCTCTATGAACTATAAATCCAAAACCCTATAATATAAAAATGGAAGCAAAAACACGTGACTTTATCTTATATACCTATTAAACGAGCAATAATTATATATCTGTACATATTTTTATTTCGTGTATCTTGGAAACAGCTCTAACAATTTGGATGAAATAATTTTCCTGCAAAAACGCGATTTTCTCTAATACGATAATATAGCGAAAATAAAACATTTTCTCTAATACGATAATATAGCGTCTTCTCTTAATTTTTTTAGGTACTTGCATTAGGTAGGTGCATCGGATTAGACTTCATTTTTATGAATGTTTTTTGATCTTTATCTCATTAATTTTATGTTACAGTACAAGTGACCGCGGAAGACGTATGATCCATTTGATTCGAGTCTAGACTACCTCGTAATCAGTAATCACGGGGGCGTAGTTTTCGGGCCTGCTCGAATATAAAAATAATTATTTCCTACTGCGTCGCCTTAATATTAAATAAAGGCGATGTTCAGCGCAATAAAATTATATACAAAATAGCGAGGTTTGCATGAAGCACATAATACGCCCAATATTATAATTTTACTTATACATATGAATTGGATAACGTGTAATTCACTATAAGCGTGCTTTATAATGATATCGGGATTTAATGGTTACTCGTTAATAAATAATTTTATCACAAATAAAGCGCATAATATATTTTTGTATTCCATCGAATTAATTCATGGTTGTCTGGCATTATACATTTGTATAGTAAATAATTTCTTGTTTTTCCCTTCAGCTACATTAGAACGAGTTCGAAACGAACTCGTGTGAGTAATTTACACAAAAGCGCTTTTAATTCCGACCGAGTAATTAAACCACCAAGTTTAATTCTCATTCTGTATTGATGATCACATTGTTAAATTTGTTTTTGGGTAAGCAAAATTTATACGAACACACAGTTTTAAATGTTTGGTATTTATCATAATATACATTATATAATTTTTATCATAATATACATTTATAATTTTGCCGTGTGGGGCTGGCTTTAGAATTGTCCCACCCCTCTCCACCCATGGGAGTCGTAAGAGCCGACTGAGGGAATACCGGGGGAGTGGGCAGCAGCACTTCCTCGAGTATTAGTAACATCCACTGCGATCGCCAACCCGCCTGCCAAGCGTGGCGATTACGGCAATATCCCCCAAAAAAAAAATGAGCACCCAACAAAAAACGGCCCTCAGTCACGGCAGCTCCGCTATTCCGTGGCCTAACGGTAGCGGGCCCGGTAAAGGCGGAGCAGGGGGTGCGAAGAATCTCCGGTCGCGGATAGGCTACCATCAACAACGACCTCTGGCCCTGGTAACGCACAACGTTCGGACACTTCGGACCGACGAGAGAATCACCGAGCTGGAAGAGGAATTGAGCAAGATCCACTGGGACATTATAGGGTTGTCAGAAATCCGAAGAGAGGGCGAGGGCACGACAATCCTCCAGTCCGGGAACTTGCTCTTCCACCGGGAGGGCGACCACCAGTCCCAAGGGGGTGTCGGGTTTATCGTTCGCAGGTCTCTCGTAGGCAACGTGGAGAGGATTGAAAGTGTGTCGAGTAGGGTAGCGTACCTTATACTCAGAATAACCAAACGGTATTCGTTGAAGGTCATACAGGTTTACGCACCGACCTCGACACACTCTGATGACGAGGTGGAGGCCCTATATGAGGACATCTCGAAGGCCATCCACTTGTCTAAAACCTATTTCACGGTGGTTATGGGAGACTTTAACGCGAAGCTAGGCAAAAGGACAGACGATGAGCTGAAGGTGGGGCACTATGGATTTGGGCAGAGGAACCACAGGGGCCAGATGCTGGCTGATTTTCTGGAGAAGGAAGGCCTCTTCATGATGAATTCCTTCTTCAGGAAGCAGCCCCAGCGAAAATGGACCTGGATTAGCCCTGATGGTTCAGTGAAAAACGAGATTGACTTCATCCTGTCGGACAAACGACACATATGTGATGTAATGATGTCTCAGTGATTAGCAGGATTAAAACTGGGAGTGATCACTGACTAGTCAGGGGCATCTTGAATATTAGAACAAAAGTCGAGAGGTCGCGTTTGATGAAGTCTACGCTCCGACCAACACCTGCCCAATACCAGAACCCCGAGAGCTTTCAGCTCGAACTACAAAATCGCTTCCAATGTCTAGATGAGTGTGAATCAGCGAGCGATATGAACAGCAGGTTCGTGCAAACTGTCCACGCGGTCAGGTCGACTTACTTCAAGGCCCGTCGCATCAGTAGGAATTGTAAACTCTCGGACCATACTCTCAAACTCATGGAGAGGAGAAAAGAAATGATAGTCCAGTCCTCAGCCGATTGGTCCTGCCTAAGGTGGTTAAACAGACAGATCTCCAAGGCTGTGCGGCACGATATTCGCCAATTTAATACTACCCGTATTAAAGAGGCGATAGAGCGGAACCAAGGCTCGAAAGTGTTCGCAAGAGATCTGTCTGTTGGCCAAAGTCAGTTGACTAAACTGAAGACCAACAACGGCACTATCATTTCTTCTCGAGATGAGATCTTGGGAGAGGTCCAGCAGTTCTATGGACAGTTGTACAGATCCCAGAGCCCTGCTGTTGGCTTGGTCCAAGACCCCAGATCCAAGCTAACTCGGCACTTTACCGAAGATATGCCGGATGTCAGCCTGTACGAGATCAGAATGGCTCTCAAACAACTAAAGAACGGAAAGGCACCGGGAGACGACGGAATCACCACAGAGCTTCTGAGAGCAGGCGGAAAGCCGGTCTTAAAAGCTCTTCAGAGGCTGTTCAATTCCGTCGTTCTCGGGGGCGACGTTCCAGAGTCGTGGACCAGAAGCGTGGTGGTGCTGTTCTTCAAGAAAGGTGACAGAACCCTCTTGAAGAACTATAGACCCATCTCGCTCTTGAGCCACGTCTATAAGTGGTTTTCGAGAGTCATTACAAATCGACTCACGCGCAGGCTTGACGACTTCCAGCCTCCCGAACAAGCCGGTTTCCGAAAAGGCTACAGTACCATAGACCATATTCACACGCTACGCCAGATTATACAGAAAACCGAGGAATACAATCGGCCTCTGTGTCTGGCGTTTGTGGACTATGAGAAAGCCTTCAATTCGATCGAAACTTGGGCGGTGCTGCAGTCCCTTCAGCGGTGCCAAATTGACAATCGGTACATCGAAGTGCTGAAGTGCTTATATAGAAACGCCACCATGTCAGTCCGTGTTCAGGACAAGAGTACGGGACCGATCCAACTGCAGAGAGGTGTTAGACAGGGAGACGTTATGTCCCCGAAACTCTTCACCGCTGCATTGGAAGATGTCTTCAAGCTCTTGGACTGGACCGGATTCGGCATCAACATCAATGGCGAATACATCACTCACCTTCGATATGACGACGACACCGTAGTCATGGCAGAATCTCTGGAGGACCTTGGCACCATGCTCAATGATCTCAGGAGGGTTTCCCGACTAGTGGGCCTCAAAATGAACATGGACAAGACGAAAGTCATGTCTAATGTCCATGTCATTTCAGCACCGGTCCTAGTTGGGAGTGCGCTTCTCGAAGTTGTCGACCATTATGTCTACCTGGGACAAACAGTCCAGTTAGGTAGGCACAACTTCGAGAAAGAGGTCAATCAACGAATCCAACTCGGCTGGGCAGCGTTCGGGAAGCTAAGGGAGATCTTCTCGTCCAATATTCCGCAGTGTCTGAAAACGAAGGTCTACGACCAGTGTGTGTTACTCGTGATGACATACGGAACAGAGACGTGGTCTCTGAATGTTGGCCTCATATCAAGGCTCAAAGTCGCTCAGCGGGCCATGGAGCGGGCTATGCTTGGTATTTCCCTACGTGATCGAATCCGTAATACGGAGATCCGTAGGAGAACGAGAGTGACCGACATAGCCCGCCGGGTTGCCATGCTGAAGTGGCAATGGGCGGGCCACATCGCTCGACGAACCGATAACCGTTGGGCACGAAAGGTTCTCGAGTAGCGACCACGTATCGGACGGCGCAGCGTAGGACGGCTCCCCACTAGATGGACCGATGATCTGGTCAAAGCTGCGGGGAGCCGTTGGATGCGGTCGGCACAGGACCGCTCGTTGTGGCGTTCTCTTGGGGAGGCCTATGTCCAGCAGTGGACGTTAAAATGCTGATGGATGATGATGGATGATGACATTATATATACGTAAATATAATTTTTTTGGTCTAGTGAAATAGGCAAGAACTTTTCGAGTGCCGTAGGTGATTACGTGCTCACGTACGCGTTACTTAATACAACATAAAATCAGTACACGGGCGTTAAACTCTTGAGTTTTTCAAAAAGTGTTATGACTGGAGTGCTTCACTATTTTTGGATATAAAACTAGACTTTGATAAGAAAGAAAGGAGGAAATATTAAGGTTATATTCGGCACTAACTGATTCTATCATATTTAGGTATTATTAAATCAGATATAAATATATAATATTGGAGTAGAATATAGAATCAGTGTTTATCATTAGTGAGATACACTAACAGGAAATTTCAAAAGAGTAGGAGACACTTTATCTGACTTTCACAATAGCAGCAGATGTTATTTAGAAATAATTTCCATTTACAAAGTCTGTATTTAGCAGCGGCAACATTTGGAAAGTTCGTAACGACGGAGTCCAAGTGGCTATGGGAGCACTGTTTAATGCATTAACTGACAGTTACATCCTTACATCAGTGGTTCGATAGACTATGGCTAAGTTGTAGATAATTGTTGTTGTAAAATTTTTGGAATTGTGCCCGGTAGACGGCAATAGACTCGCCCCCTATTATGTGGGACTCAAACATAGCTGGCCAACCGTGGTTGTGTAATACACCACTGCCTACCCCTTCTGAGAATACAGGCATGATGCTATGTTTTTTATGTAATTGTTGTCTTAAAATGCGGTAAGTCTCTGAAGAATGGACTTAGACAGTTAAAGATTAGAGCTAAAGGCATATCTTTATTATTAGTCCATTTCGTCAAATGGAGGAGAAGTTGATTAATCCTAAACACTTTTGTTTGTTCTTGCATATTGATATCAAAAGTTTTATCTTATCAGAGAGCCAATTATTCTCAGAACTTTCCTTGCTGTGATTTATGTATATATATAGATATAATGTATGTACAAGTATATGGTATTTCTACGACCCGCACTTTGACTAAGATACTCTGACTATGACAAAACTTTGTTGTAACTACTTGTGCAAGTAAGTATAGACATCAGATTTATTTACGGGGGTTTGGATCGTTATACCTTCTAAAGATTTTTGCTTAGCGATATTATGTAATTCCAATAACATTAAGTTTGGGAAACTGTAGTTGACATACACATACTTACATTTTTTGATGTGAAACATCTAATGCGGAGGGAGGGTAAAATCGGCTGTTAGCGTGGCGACGCTTTTATTGTACTTGTCCCGTTCAAATCTTGCAAGTTAAAGGAGACTGGCGGGTTTCCTAGGAGCGTTCGGCCTGGTCACCTACACGGATAATTTTAATGTTTCCTGATAGCATTATTAATTAGAAAACCATGTATGGTTGTCACTTTTTCCAAAAACTTGTCTGAAAGTAGATATAAAACATTCATTTATGACATTGACGTAAGGTTATCACGCGCGCAAACTTCTTAAATATTTTATCAATGAAGTTATTTGACTCATATGAAGTGAATATTATACAAGACCAGCAACGGATGGCTCAAGGTCAAAAATAATAATTGATAGCACAGAGAAAATTCTACAATGCGCCGGGAACAGGGATCACAGACAACAACGACAACATAACGTTGTAGAGTTTCTTGCTAAACATTACCTCATGTTGAAATGATATGATGTCTATAATGATTGACAAGTGGCAGTTTGTTGGCATCCTAAAAAGACAATAGTTTAAAAAGATAAGTATTGAGTGAATAATCAATTACAAAAACCTGTAAAATGAAATAAAAAAATCTACAAAATACCTCATTACCTTGGTAAATATCTATGGTACCTTATACCTTGGGATGTAAATAATAAAGGAACCAATCTGATTTAGGGTAAAAAGTAGGTTGAATCATGTGTTGAAAGTAAAATGGTGACTATTGATGATATTTAGATATTTTTATATATATTTTTAGCATTTGACATGCTTAGCACTATACATTAAACACAAAGTGAAAAATGTGAAATCGAAAATAACAGTCAGGAGCAGGATTTGAACCTGCATCTTCTGGATACCGTCCAGATGCTTTACCAATTCAGCCATCCTGACAATTGCTCCTGACTGCTAATTTCGATAACACATCATACTTAACGTCTTTGGGTGACGCCTGCGCCATCTGTCGGAAGCATTTTCATACATTATACCGACCAGGTAAACTTAATTTTACAATTAAGATTTTACCTAATAATGACGCAAACCCTTTAAATATTTAGATATTTTTATATATATTTTTAGCATTTGACATGCTTAGCACTATACATTAAACACAAAATGAAAAATGTGAAATCAAAAATAACAGTCAGGAGCAGGATTTGAACCTGCATCTTCTGGATACCGTCCAGATGCTTTACCAATTCAGCCATCCTGACAATTGCTCCTGACTGCTAATTTCGATAACACATCATACTTAACGTCTTTGGGTGACGCCTGCGCCATCTGTCGGAAGCATTTTCATACATTATACCGACCAGGTAAACTTAATTTTACAATTAAGATTTTACCTAATAATGACGCAAACCCTTTAAATATTTAGATATTTTTATATATATTTTTAGCATTTGACATGCTTAGCACTATACATTAAACACAAAGTGAAAAATGTGAAATCGAAAATAACAGTCAGGAGCAGGATTTGAACCTGCATCTTCTGGATACCGTCCAGATGCTTTACCAATTCAGCCATCCTGACAATTGCTCCTGACTGCTAATTTCGATAACACATCATACTTAACGTCTTTGGGTGACGCCTGCGCCATCTGTCGGAAGCATTTTCATGTATATTGATGATTTAATAGTATCGATTTTTCACAATATAATAGCAATATTAAAAATTATTTGTCTCCACACAGACAAGTTTTTTGGAAATAGTACTGAAGTAAAAAGTTATGAGTAAATATGTACTTTTTTTCGTATAAGTTTTATTTCTGTAAGAGTTCAGGCCGAAAACCGCCAGTCTCCTTTGAAACACTTCCCGATTTCCGATTGAGATGAAATTTTACACGCATTTGTATATCACGTGACAATGCAATATTATGATGACATGGAGCTGATCTGATGATGAAGCTGGAAGTTGGACATAGAAACTCTATAATGAAACGGCGCAACCCCATCGAGTTTGGGCTGGTATGATTCGTCTTGTGGAGTACTTTGTGTCTAGATAGTATCCAGAGGCTTGTGATGAAGCTGGAAGGTGGCCACAGTAACTCCATAATGAAATGACGCAACCCCGTCGAGTTTGGATTCGTTTGATTCGTCTTCATGAGTACTTTGTCTTTAGATGGTATCCAGGGTCTGATTATGGAGCTGAAAGGTGACCATGCGCAACTCTGTAATTAAATGGCGCAACTCCATCGAGTTAGAGCTCGTTTGAAATGTCCTGACGAGTTCTGTCATAGATGATATCCATGGTTTGATGATGGAGCTGGAAGGAGACCACAGTAACTCTGTGATGAAACGACGCAACCCCATCGAGTTTGGAATCATTTGATTCGTCTTGATGAATACTTTGTCTTTAGATGGTATCCAGGGTCTGATGATTGAGCTAGTAGGTGGCCATAGGAACTCCGTTTTAAAATAACATAACTCCATCGAGTTTGGGCTCGTATGATTTGTCTTGACGAGTACTTTGTCTCTAGATGGTATCCAGGGTCTGACGATGGAGCTGGAAGGTGGCCACAGTAACTCTGTAATAAAACGACGCAAGCCCATTGAGTTTGGAATCGTTTGATTCGTCTTGACGAGTAATTTGTATTTAAATGGTATCCAGGGTCTGATGATGGAGCTAGAAGGTGGCCTAGGAACTCCGTTATAAAACGACATAACTCCATCTAGTTTGGGCTCGAATGATTTGTCTTGACGAGTACTTTGTCTCTAGATGGTATCCAGGGTCTGACGATGGAGCTGGAAGGTGGTCACAGTAACTCTGTAATGAAACGACGCAACCCTATCGAGTTTATACTCGTTTGACTCGTCTTGAGGAGTACTTACTTTGTCAAGTTATGGTCATTTTATTTCTACAAAATAATTTGGATGTTTTTTTACATCTGGTTGACGTCCTGTGACGTCTAGTTTTTTGTTTGTTGTTGTTAGATTGGCACAACTGTTATCCATTTTGGCGCGGAGTTTGAGTTGCATCTGTTATTTATATTAAATACAGTGCTGTTTTTAGTTATATCATATCTAGTGTGTGTTGAGAAATTTCATAATGGACAAAAACATCGAACAAAGAGTTTGTCTTAAATTTTGCATCACCAATGGAATTTCGTGTTCGGAGTCACTGAAAAAGTTACAGAAGGCTTACGGTGAATCGACTTTATCAAAACACGTGCTTATGAGTGGTACAAAGCGTTTAAAAGCGGTCGAGATGTGATGGAAGATTTGCCTCGCTCTGGTAGGCCATCAACGTCTGCAACTGAAGTTAACATTGCAAAAGTGAAGGAAATAGTGACTGAAAATCCTCATTCAACTTTGAGAGAGATAGCCGCCGAACTTTTTGTGTCTCACGAGTCGATCCGTATCATTTTAAATAATCACTTGGGTATGAAACATGTTTCCGCTCGGCTAGTCCCAAAAGACCTGAATTTTCTCCAAAAAATCAATCGCATGAGAGTCGCTGAGGACATGCTAGAACGAGTCAATTCCGAACCAAACTTTCATGAAACGCATTGTTACTGGTGACGAGATGTGGGTTTACGAGTTGGACATGCAAACTAGTCAACAAGTTTCGGAGTGGCGACTTCCAACTGAACCGAAACCGAAAAAACCACGCCAAAGTCGATCAAAAGTCAAAGTCACACAGTGTTGACTGTTTTTTTTGACTATCGGGGTGTTGTGCACTCGGAATTCTTGCCAGAAGGTCAAACGGTAAATAAAGAATATTATTTGAGCGTTATGCGGCGTTTAAGAGAGCAAATTCGACGAAAAAGGCCAGATTTGTGGAAAGAAAATTCTTGGATTTTGCACCACG
Source organism: Leucoma salicis (assembly GCA_948253155.1). Classification (NCBI taxonomy): domain Eukaryota; kingdom Metazoa; phylum Arthropoda; class Insecta; order Lepidoptera; family Erebidae; genus Leucoma; species Leucoma salicis. The sequence continues at coordinate 12,507,839 of OX411811.1, forward strand.
ATAATGCGCCTTCGCACAAGGCCATCACTGTGAATGAATTTTTGTCCAAACACTCAACAAATACCATCGATCAACCACCATATTCACCAGATATGGCTACAGCCAACTTCTTTCTTTTTCCTAAACTCAAATTACCACTTCGTGGCACCCGTTTTCAATCGGTAGAAGACATAAAGGAGAATTCGCGGCCAGAAATGAACTCAATTCCGGAAACAGCGTTTAAAAATTTTTGATGATTGGATTATTCGTTGGCGTAAGTCTATTGTTTCTGAAGGAGCATACTTTGAAGGTGATAAAATAAATTTGGATGAATAACAAAAATTTTGAGTTTAGATATTTTTACATATATTTTTAGCATTTGACATGCTTAGCACTATACATTAAACACAAAGTGAAAAATGTGAAATCGAAAATTACATTTCGATTTCACAATAATCCCGGTACTTTTTTTTTTTTAGACTTTCTTGACAGAGTAGTATGTCGTGTGTATGTATGTATACATTTTTTTTCTTTAGGCGGGAAAAAATGTACCTAACCACACACTGTCGGTCGGTTCAACGGGTAGTGTGGGGCCCTCACCCACTAAAGAAACCCGCCGTATGCCGTCTCTCTGCCTTTATTGGCGGGCCACTGGAACTATGTTACACCCCTGGGAGGTGTATGTATGCATACCTACATAGTATACATTATATTTAAACATTATTGTATAGGTACTACGTAGTATGTGTGACTATTTGTTATGTTTATTTTAGGATCATAATTATAAAGCGACTTCAAAAAAGTAGGAGGTTCTCAATTCAGAACCACCGAAATGTATCATTGTTCCAGTGGCCCGCCAATACAGGTGGAGAGACGGCACACAGCGGGTTTCTTTAGTGGGTGAAGGCCCCCTCACTACCCTGTTCATTGCCCCGAACGACGGGGTGTGCGGTTAGGAACATATATTCCCGCCTAACAAAAAAAAAAGGTTCTCAATTCAGATGTTTATAATTTTATAATGTATAATCGGGCATAGTTCCGTCAGAACGGATATGCAAAATTATTTAACGACTTCAAATACATCAGTAGGTGTCTAGCACGGAAATCGTATGTAAATGCTAATTATTTATTGCTTTTTTGTTCCTGGGTGTACTTTGAAGTCATGTTTATTTAATGTTAGTTTGGGCTACGTAGGACGCCATAAGGTAAAGCCGCGGGAAATCTGAAAGGCCGTTGTGTTCCTCACGAAATGAAAGTCAGTCTCCTCTACTACCAAACCGACTCCTACAAACATATCCCGAAATTCCGGCGTAATTTATCGACAGAACATGCACGCGTGAACAGCATAACCCCAATGTATTAAGCGTTGGCTTAAACCAAAAACTTTCGGTGCCGTGTTGCTAATATAAACATATGTTTATAATCCAAGTACGGCACGGAACACCAGCTCCGCGAATGGTGGTTTTTGTAACGGAAGCTTGTGGAAGTTTTCATTTTGAAACTTTTACTTTATGGTAAAAGTTTAATAATCTTAAGGCAAGTTACCTGCCCACCAAAGTTTCAAAAGTAGTACTAAAAACGGGATGTCTCTAAAATGCTTCATTTTTACAGCGAACATTGTAAGTAGCTAAAATAATTAGAAAATGTACGACAGCTTTTTTACATTATAATCTAGTGTTTTATTTGTAGTCAAATTTATATGCGCTATAATGTTACTTATAATTATGGTATTCTATTAACCCATCCACACCAGCTTTGAACAGCTGCTAGCATATGGCACTACAAAAAATTGACAGAATTAATGACTCCGTGCAACCAATTTTCGAGTGAACTGCGTGAGAATATAACCAAATAACCAACTCAGGCAGTGTTCTGGCCATCTTTATATTTTGTTTCGTGGGCTAATCCCGAGCATAGACCTCTTCATAGCGTGTTTTTAAAGAGCACGTCTTTGTTACTGTCATTAATGGTTACTTTAACTGGTCATAAGCCTTCAATTATAGATAGAATTTCGAAAGAGATCTTCAAAAGCTTTCTGAACACTAACTAGCTGAGTTGAACTCGTCATTTAATTAAATAAAAAAAAACATAAAACATAGCATCACGCCTGTATTCCTCGAAGGGGTAGGCAGAGGTGTATTACACACACACACACATTTTTTTGCCAGCTATGTTTAAGTCCCACGTAATAGGGGGCGAGCCTATTGACGTCTACCGGGCACATTACCAAACTCCGGGCTGCTACTGAGCTTTTTTTTACAATAAATCTCAATAACTCTGCCCGACCCGGGGATCGAACCCGAGACCTCATGATCTGCAGTCGCTTACACTACCGCTGCACCACAGAAGAAGTCTATTCAATTAAATTCGCCTGTATTAATTTAATTTTATAAATATAAGTGACAGGTAGTTAATGTTGTTGTTTATCAAAAAAGGAAAGTGCACGTACACCACTGTGCCTTGTAAAGCACATGAAATCTTAAAACCTTACCAATTGCGATAAATTGATGTTTTATTTGATATAAAAGTGGGATATATAGCTTACACGAGTATCAGTGCACACATAAGTGCATTACATAGGGTCCCATAGCGATAGTCTCATTGAGAACTGTGAAATTCCATTAAGAAAACATTAATATTATAAATGGCAAAGTTTGTGAAGATGTTTACATTGTAGCGCGTAGACATTTCGATAAGAGTTTTCAGTTATTGTATTCTCAATTACGGAACTTCACACTCTGAACACGCCATTTAATTTCTTTGCGAACTTTCTCATCAGTTAACTTGCCAAGCTGTTAGTATATATAACGGCATGCCAGTGGTCATCCTCCATCGACGGTGACTCACAACGGTAAACGAAACCCAAAACATGTTTGGGTGTTTGTCACGGAATGTTTGTAAAGCATTTGAATTTAATTTAGTACCTATACAGAAATATTATTTAACCCAGTAAGAAGTTCCTGTGAGATACATTTAATTCTCCCCAAAAAAGTAATATAATTGTGTGATATATTTACTAATTTCACCAATAGCTAATAGAAATGACTTCCTTCATATTCTGTGGTGATACATTTATTCCATATAGTATATTTATTTTGCCGTTTGGGGCCGGCTTTAGAATTGTACCACCCCTCTCCACCCATGGGAGTCATAAAAGCTGACGACTGAGGGAATACCGCGGGAGTGGGCAGCAGCACTCCTTCGCGTATTAACAACATCCACTGCGATCGCCAACCCGCCTGCCAAGCGTGGCGATTACGGCACTATCCCCCATTCTTGGGGAGGCTTATGTCCAGCAGTGGACTTTAAAAGGCTGATGGATGGAGTATACTTATTCCCTACTAGCTTTGCACGCAAAAAAAGGTTTATACAAAAAATATCATAAAAATGTAGCTAAATGATATATTAATAAAACTGACACTCCTATACAGACTTACACCACTCATTTTAGCCGCTTTAAAAAAGGAATAATTTTCCAAATACCTATATTTTATATTTATATTATTTGAAAAAAAAACGACACGTTCTCCATTTACTTCCATTATAATGTGGAAATCTGAAAATCCTGACACACGTCATTGTATACTAAGATCAGGTATCTATATTAAAGCCGATGCTCCTAAACAAAATATATCCCCTTATTTCCCAAACATTCCCAATTATGAATAAGCAAAAAAGATAAAGCACGTCGTTAGTTATTTGTAATCAGTAATGCATTTCCTCTCTTCCAAAAACAAAGAGTTCGTCATCCTATTCTCCCCCTCCCCTTAAACTAGGAATTTTCAAAAATCTTTCCTTAGCGGATGCTTAAAAAGCTTACTTTTCAAATTTCTACTCCGTAGTCATATAGTTTTGGTTGTGAGTATATCGTCAGTCAGGACAAGCCATTTTATATATATAGATTTTGGATTTAAAACAGAGTTTAGTTGTGATATCTTGGCACTAGAATAATTACACACATATAAAATATCTAATTACCTAAGTGTAGAGTAACCTTGCGAGGCTTGCATAGAGCCTTAAATTTGAAATTGTTACTACTCTGTAAAGGCGTGTTTGTTGGTTGTCACAACTATAGTTTGCATGTGTAACTTAGCTCTATTTAATTACGAATCACACTTGTCGTCTACATTTTTCAAACCAGTGGGCCTAGCCAAGTTACATTCTATGATCGCTGACGCTATAGAATACTATTAAAATGTATGAAAATTTGACAGCTCTAACGTTAAGTCACGCGACTTAGCGTTATGGATATCGTTAAAGATGTCAAATTCCCATACATTTTAATAGTTTTCTATAGCGTTAGCGATCATAGAATGTAACTTGGCTAGCCCCATAGGATTGCAACTCGCGACTTCATGGTTAGAACTTAAAAACTTGTGTCACCAAACCAACGCATCAGAAATAACAAGCACAATGTATATTGAAACAAACTATATAATCATCAATAAATAACCCTAGTTACATTGATGTCAATAAAATGTCAAGTCATACGCAACAAAGCCGTATTCCGTAGAAATATAAATGTATCCTTAAAATATTTGCTACTTTCAGTGGTGCGACATTCAAACTTCAACACAAATATTTCAAACTTTGAAAGCTTGGAACAATTCGTCGACATCAGTTTTATATTACTTAAGATTAGGTTAATATATGCGAACTCATTACATTTGTGATTACAGAGAATATTATTTTTTATCTTGTAGCATGATAACTTCATATTGCATGCAAAAATTTTAAATTAGTTATTGTAACCAGTACCAAACTTTATCTCTTTGGCCCTAAAACTAATCCTTTACATTTAATTTTATAATTGTTATACCAGTGTCTTTTCAAAAAAAACAAAGTGAAATAATTTTGCGAAAGTTGTTGAATGATTATTTTATTAAAGAAATTATACTTTGAAATCTCATGATTAGATGTTGCAAATTTATGCTTTTTTATATGAAACATCTAATGCGGAGGGAGGGTAAAATCGGCTGTTAGCGAGGCAATACTTTTATTGTACCTACTTGTCCCGTTCAAATCTTGCAAGTTAAATTTGACACACCTCCCGGTTTCCGATTGAGCTGAAATTTTACAGTAATGAAACGACGCAACCCCATCGAGTTTGGGCTCGTATGATTCGTCTTGACGAGTACTTTGTCTGTAGATGGTATCCAGGGTCTGATGATGGAAATAGAAGGTGGCCATAGGAACTCCGTTATAAAACGATATAGCTCCATCGAGTTTGGGCTCGTATGATTTGTCTCGACGAGTACTTTGTCTCTAGATGGTATCCAGGGTCTGATGATGGAGCTGGAAGGTGGCCACAGTAACTCTGTAATGAAACGACGCAACCCCATCGAGTTTGGAATCATTTGATTCGTCTTGATGAGTACTTTGTCTTTAGATGGTATCCAGGGTCTGATGATGGAGCTAGAAGGTGGCCATAGGAACTCCGTTATAAAACGACATAACTCCATCGAGTTTGGGCTCGTATGATTTGTCTTGACGAGTACTTTGTCTCTAGATGGTATCCAGGGTCTGACGATGGAGCTGGAAGGTGGTCACAGTAACTCTGTAATGAAATTACGCAACACTATCGAGTTTATACTTAAATTGAGGAGTAATTTGTCAAGTTAGGATCATTTTATTTCTACAAAATAATTTCGATGTTTTCACATCTGCTAGACGTCCCGCGACGTCTAATTTTAGACCAACGGGGCAGTGAATAATTTTATGATTATAGTTATATGTATAATGTTTGCTAGTCTTCCTAACTCATATTATAGCTAAAGTTAAAATAGTTACTGGAAGTTCCGACGATATCCCGCAGTCACATTTCTGCGATTCACTAGGATATGTGCATGGACGTAAAACAAGATATGTGTAAAACATTTTACACACCTTAAACAAAAACGTAAACCTATCTCAATTTGCTATTTGGAATGTCATTTGTCATCTGGTGACATTGGAAGCTCTGCGATATAATATCTGTTCTTACATTTTCAGCTTAAATAATATATCGTTACAAAGCTTATTCTATAAATTATGCTGTAATGACCACATCATAATATTTAAAACATACGTCGGTCAGTCACAGCATCGAGCAAAATGCTCAGGTCAATGAGTCATAGCTGTATTGTAAGTCCCTTCATTACGTAAAGGAATCTTTGAGTTGAGTACGCTTAAATAATATTAAAACTATATATTTTTCCGTCGATGTACATATAAACATCATTAACAACTGTACAGCGTGTAATAAGATACTGAAGTCGTAGTACGCAAAATGTTCAAAATGTGATCAGTATATATCACCTAATATGCGTAAATCTTACCAAATTGTCTGCGGATATAAAAATCGCCTGGGTACCCCTTATGTCAATTAAAGGAAGTGAAAAGAGATAACAAGGATACGCCTTTACAACTTTCTCGTATGAGTGATCGAGAAAATGTCACTCCGCTCGGTGAACGTAAACCGCTTACCACGTTTTCCAGCCCTTTACATTTTGCTTTGCCATCCACCGATTATAGCACTCATAGCTCACTGCCGATATAAAACTACTACGGACTATTACGGGTGAGTTAAATATGCATATTAAAGTACTCACTGACCACATATTCCAATGTAACGCTAGATTAGAAGAATACGACGCTAGAATTAAGAATCTAGAAAACAGTAAAAATGAAATAATATCGCTCAATAGCATTAACTCCGACCTCCGTTACAAACTAGGGGCTTTATTTTAAGATTTTTTGAGGAATGACTTGAATATTGTGGGTATAAACGAGCAGGATAGTGAAAATTCTTTCCATACAATCAAGTTAATCGCACATAAAATTGGTGTAGCGTTGGACTACGCGGACTATATCTCAAGAGCGGACCTTCGGGGCCAATAATCTAGCTATTGGGGCCTCAGACCAACTGCCCAGACATCTAGTAATTAGATTTGTTTGTCGCTACAAACGTGATGACTTCCTAAAGGCTGCAAAAATCCCATACACTCACCTAAGGTGACATTGAAATATCGGGAACAACAAGAAAGTTATACTTCTGTTAAGACCTTTCCTACGCCATCAGACTGCTTTTTCGATTCACCATTACGATCTAAATAATGAGGCTATAAGTACTGTTGGATCAAAAACGGATTCATATTTATTAGAAAACTAAAACGTCACTGAGCTATCCAGATACGAACAGTTTATGACCTGGACCGACGCTTGGGAACCTCGAATACTGTTATTGATTCTTCTAAAACTATAAATATTATATTTTACCGCTTCTAATATTTTATCTTACCTTTTACTTTTGTTCGTTTTAATTCGTAAATTTTATAAGTTTAGGGTTAATTGTCAATCAATTAATATTGATGTCTTGTTATGATATTATGCAAGACATAGAAGACAGAATTTGTATAGAATATCACATATTTTATGACATTGATGAATGCAGAAATCACCTTGAGAATACTGTAATTTCAAAGTACTTAATATTAGAATCTATCAGCTTTCAATTTAAACAAATTGTGTACAGTACTTACAAGTCTTAACACTGACTTTGACGCTATTGTCCTGACAGAATGTTGGTTAAAGGGAGGGCGCATATCTAGATGCAATTCCAGGGTACTCTGTAACTAGTATGGATTATCAACAGAACAAAAATGGCGGCAATGTGTCATAAGTAGAAAATAGGCGATCACGGCGCCTGGGTGTTTTTCTAGGTCTGGCCAAAGCCTTTGATACCCTCTCCGTTAATCTTCTTGTGTGCAAAATGAAGGCGTCGGGAATAAGAGGAGTAGCATTAAATTAATTCCAAAGCCATCTCTTTAATCGGAGACAATATATCAAACTCTTGGACCAGATCAGTTTTGGAGTTCCGCAGCGTAGCATTCTTGGGCCTACCTTATTCACGTTATACAATGCTAAAAATTTACCCACTGCATCTATCACTTACCAATGGTCAAATAATCTCATATGCAGATGACAAAGAATACAAGTGTCACCACCCCATTCTTTCCCACGGGTGAGGCGAGTAAGGGAAGTAAGAAGTAAGACATGAAGTCATGTTCATGGTTGTTGTATTGTAAATACAAAATAATGTTATAATTACTATTGTCGACGGACGGTCGGACGGCAAACGGGGTAAACTTCGGGCGCTACAGAATACCAGTGTTGTGGTGCCGTGATTAAAGCGTCACTCACAGCAAACTGAGTAGCGTTCCGTTTGCTCACTCATTGTTAGAGGACCACTATCTTTTAATTTTTTTTTTATTATAGATAAAGCCAATATATTTGTTAGCACCCTTGCATTTATTTTTTCTTTTATTTATCTGATAGTTTTGGTTTTTAGTGCTGTAGATTTATTTAATGATATTTTTACTGTTCATATTAGCATAAGCCCGTCCTCTAATATGAATGAGACAGTAAATTATTTTTCTTTCTTTCTTTCTTAAGTAAGCAATTATCACTCATTGCAATACTGGTGGAAGGGCTGGGTACCAAGTGGGAGTACTCATTTGTTACCACCATACAGTACTCATTTTTTACCACCATCTCCCGTGTGACCGGCCATGAAGCACATCGGTGTGTTTTGGCTGTAGCAGGAGATAGCCGCTAATTCGTTCATTTCATATATAAGTATATGTGAAAAGAAATGGTGAGCAGCGGCAATGAGCGACGGTTACCATTTTCCATCAGGTGGGCCGTGGCTCGTCTGCTACCATATGCAATAGAAAAAAAAATATCTTGGTATAAACATCGACAGTAGGCCATCTGTCTTTCAAAACCCATATACATTTACTTTCCAACCGTAAAGTCAAAAACTTATCTATGTTGCTAAATTGCAACGGGACTATCACGCGTTATGTCAGTCAGTCCTCCAATACCTACGATATTGCAATATGGGGTGGCGCCGGCAAAACTGTTTTAATAGAACTAAAGAGAGCTCAGAGCTATGGTTTTCTTAAAATAGGTTTTATCATAGACTAAAGCTATGTTACGAAACCATTTCTACACCCTTCAGATCTTTTATGTCACCAATTTGCCGTACTATGGATCAGGCAGCTATTTATCCTTAAAGCCTATTCTTTACGCATAAGTGTTTGAAAAGCCGACTTGTCTACCAGGAGCTAATTAAGAACTATATATTTAGGATTCTTTGTTCACGTTCTGACTCTCTTCTTGCGAGACGATGCCAAATCTTTTTATATCCCCACATTTATAAAGTTGTCAACAAGATCAGCGATTTTAAAGATGATATCTTACATTAATGTAAAAAAAATTTCAAAACGGCTTCTTTTCTTTTCACGTTCTGAAAATATCATCGTGTTGATAAGTAACGATCACACACTCAGTATATTTACTGAACATACACACATATACACACCCAAACATACACACATATACACACGCGTACAGACACAAACACACATACACAGCCATACGTTAGGACATACGCAGCCACATCAGAATGTACTCCCTTACTTAGCTTGTACTACTGAACTCGTAGCTCTGGCTCCTAAGATACATGTCTCAGCCTAGTTAATTATTAAATTAGTACAAACAATCGTTCTTAATATTATAAATGCGGAAGTGTGTTTGTTTGTTTATTACGCTTTCGCGCTGTAATAGAGAGGTCGCGGACAGAATCTAGTCTGTACTATTATAAAACTATAACAGAGGTTTGTACATTAAAGATATTTGAGAATAAAATATTGTGTAAGGCTATTAAGACGTCTTTGAACACAAAACCTTTTTTGATGCGAAAGATTTAATGGGTAAGAGCGTCAACACGCCATATTATTTGTTTTTAATGTCATCTGTTGACAAAATCACGTAACAGGAAAGCGTAACGTCAATCAGTAAACCAATAACAGTTTTAATTCGTTTATGGATAGCGAGAGGGTGCTTACTTTATTATATATTATAATAATAGGTTTTATTCACACTTACTTATAATTTCATTGCCTTTATGTCCATTTCCATTATTTTATACATGTCATAATTGTATACAAGCACACATTGGTAAAGTTATGATCATTTTACTTCTTCTCATTATTTCTAGAAAATAATTTCGATGTTTTCACATTGCCCGACGTCCCGTGACAATTTTTTTAGAATTTTGTCTGGTTGTTTGATTGGGTATTATATTATTAACTAGTGAAGAAATACTGACGATTTTTTTTATTTGATTAGTTAGTTATACGTATTATCTCGCTACTATAATGGGCTTGCGGTGGAGCTGTGAGCAAAGGCAGGTATCTAAATAAAATATAATTGGTTTTATTCTCGTCGGCATTATAGCTACAATAAACATAAAATCCATAAATATCCTTCAGGGAAACCTGCATTAGCATATTTATTAAAATCATCCACCTTTTTTGAGCTTCACAATGGATTTTTTGTGAATAACCTGAACGCAATTATAATTTTATACTGGTTCTTTATAAGCGATCTTGTAGGTATGGCAAATTATATAAGTAACTATAGGACCGTGGCTCCATAATAATGAGAGGGATTCAGCTTTCTATGTATTTTTATATGTACCGCAGAGCGATCGGGTCAGCATGGGAGTGTGGGGTGTTGCTGTCCACTCGCTTGGCCTCAGGTGTGAAAGACTACGGAATGTTCGATCCCAGACTTATATGGGTACGAATAAAACTAGGTGTCACCAGGATCTTCATGGTCGCAGCTTAGGCTCTTCGGTGGTATCGGATCTAGAGAAGTTCTGGGATAATGTTAGGGAAGTTCTGGATTTGGCAGAAGCTAGTGAATGCGTGATCATATGCGGAGACTCGAAAGGGTGGGTTGGGACCAAGCGTCCAGACTTCGAGGACATGCTTGGTTCATTTGGTGATAAAATAGTGAACGAAGCAAGTAGGCTCATTGCGGATGTTTGTATGGAGAGAAACCTTATTGTGTCAAACACATTTTTTCAACATAAGGACATCCATATGTATACATGGAGAAGGAACGAACAGAGAAGTATGATAGATTTAATTCTAGTAGACTGTCGCCTCCGAAGTAAAATTCTGGATACAAGAGCCTACAGGAGTCCCACTGTCGACACGGACCACTATCTCGTTATTGCGAGATTTAGTGGTATGTTTAGAAAGTGGAGACACAGGCGAGAGCGTGTTTACTTCGGAGGGCTTGAAAGAATAAAGATTGAAAAGTTGCAAGAAAAGAGTGTAAGAGCAAAGTATGCAGAGGGTGTCCGTGAACGGCTGACAATGGCAAGTCAGCCGGGATCTGACATAGAAGAATGCTGGAGAGTACTGAAAAATAGTATGGTAGATACAGCGAAAGAAGTATGTGGATGCTCAAATAAGCATAGGAAAGCAATAAGTTCACGTTATGACTGTGCAAACTACAGAGCCATAAGCTTGACCAGTTTGGCAGCCAAAGTATATGGTAAGATTATTGAAAGCAGAATGGGGATGGTGTCTGATGAATTTTTGTGTGAGGCACAAGGAGGTTTCAGGTGTGGAAGAAGATGCATGGATCAAGTGTTTTCTTTGCGCAACATTGTGGAGAAGCATCTGGCTGTAGGCCAGAGGGTTTTCTGCAGTTTTGTGGATTTGGAGAAAGCATTTGACACTGTTGTACGAAAGGAACTTTGGGACATTTTGCCGGAGTATGGTATTAACGATAGACTGCTACAAGCGGTGCAGTCCAACTACATGGACTGCAGAGCTTGTGTGCGGCTGGATGATGGAATGTCACCCTGGTTTGATGTCAATATCGGCGTTAAACAGGGCAGCGTTCTATCAGCCAGACTGTTTATCATATATCTGGATAAATGTCTACAAAGGTTGAATGAAATGAATGTGGGAGTTCAGATGGGCGTCTCAGTGGTTAACTCTCTGCTATACGAGTATGTAGACGATGCGGTCCTATTAGCGCAGTCTGCGATTGACCTGCAAACCCTAGTCGACGTAATGGCAGAAGATTGTAAGAAAAGGGGCCTACGTGTGAATGTGAGCAAGACCAAAATAATGGTTTTTGAAAGAGAAGAAGCCAGAACAGATGTTAGAGTAGCAATAGGAAATGGTGTGCTAGAACAAGTGAATGAATTTGTATATCTTGGATGTGGATTCAGTCGGGATGGAAGGTACACCACTGATGTAGAGAGAAGAGTGAATGCGGGAATTAGAGTGAACGGAGCATTGGGACAACTTCTCGGCAGCCACCACCTCAGCCAGAAGGCACGTGTCGCAATACTTGTGTAAAAGGGAATGCTCCGGTGGTTCGGACATGTGGAAAGAATGCTGGACGAGCGACTGATTAAGAGGATATACAATACGAAAGTGGAAGGATGTAGGTACAGGGGGAGACCGAGACTCACCTACCTAGACCAAATCGGTCATGTATTGAAGGAAGGTGGAGTCAGGAGTCTCCGAAACCGGCGAGCGTGTATGAACAGAGTTATGAATGTTTAGGAAGCGAGAGATGTATGCAAGAATAGAGCCTCTTGGCACTCTGTTCTCTCTGCCTACCCTGCAAGGGAAATGGCGTGGTGATAGGTAAATAAGTAAGTAAATGATCGTAACTTGACAAAGTACTTCTTAAGATGAATTAAACGAATTTAAACTCGATGGGGTTGCATCATTTTATTACAGAGTTACTGTGGCCCCCTTCCTGCTCCATCATCAGACCCTGGATATCATCTAGGACTGGAGTACTAGTCAAGACATTTCAAACGAGCCCTAACTTGATGGAATTGCGCCATTTAATTACAGTTTCGCATGGCCACCTTCCAGCTCCATCATCAGACCCTGGATACAATCTAAAGACAAAGTACTCATCAAGATGAATCAAACGAGTCCAAACTCGATGGGGTTGCGTCGTTTCGTTATAAAAGTTACTGTGGCCACCTTCCAGCTTCATCCTCAGACCCTGGATACCATCTAGAGACAAAGTACTCATCAAGACGAATCATACAAGCCCAAACTCGATGGGGTTGCGCCGTTTCATTATAGAGTTCCTAGGTCCACCTTGCAGCTCCATCATCAGATCAGCTCCATGTCATCATAATATTGCATTGTCACGCGATATGGGTGAAAAATTTCAGCTCAATCGGAAACCGGAAAGTGTGTCAAATTTAATTTCCAATGCACACACTATAGCTTCGTCTCGTAACGGTGTCGCAAGTAGCTGCGTCTCGTAACGGTGTCGCGAGTCCAGAGATTTTATCTAAAAGAGGTTTTCACTTCCAAAATTTATCGAATTATAATCGTTAATTAATGTTAAAATCTATTTAATATCCTTCCTATCCACCGCCTATCCCTTTCCTTACATCCTTAGTAAATATTGTTAGAAAATGTTACTAAATAACGCGTACACTTTAAAATCCATCATTTAGTATTGTAATCTTATCGGTCTTAGCGTTTGAATTGCTAGTCTTTAACCCTATCTTATTATGAATATTTCGTTGTATGCTATAACCCTTGTTGTTGCAACATGGTATTTAGCATGCAAGTACTAAACTATTGCTACATTTGTACCTTGCTAGTTCTAATGTACAATGTTTAACTACGTATTTTAACAATTTGGGCTAATACCATGGTAGCATATTATACTCTAAGGCACTGTCCTTATTAACACCACGCCGCGGCGACGCTGCTGTGACTTACTGTGATTATTAAAAATTTAACCATGGACAGTGATCAGTAATTTTACAAAATTCAAAAATGACCAGTTATTTTTAAATTCAAATGTTCCCACTGCCTACTGTATAGTAACAATGAATCCTAATTCTAATTAGAAACCATAACAGTTATTCAAATTTATTTTAGAATTTACTTTGTGTTCTTAAATAAAATTAAATTCAAAACGTTTTATGAACTTAAAGTTAGTTATTGGATAAAGGTTAGTTTTTAAAATACAACTAACTTTTAATTGATTTTAACTCTTATTTAATTTATTCTATTACAGTAATTAGTGTTCTTATTTTATACGGGGTTTAATTGCCTTTTCTCTATCCTTCACTTTGGAATTATTTCTGTGTGGTCACGCTGTTTATCACTGGGCCAAGTCATTAGCCGAGTAGGCATCGGTGCGATGCTATGCAGTGGATGTATTAGCTGAAACTACAGCTGCTCAGCACGTGGGTTTCAGGGTTTTTTTTCTTGACCACCGGGCTATCAACCACCGGTTGCGTTTTTTAGTTAGTGAACTTGACGGTCCACAAAATATAATTCATAGGTCTAGGTAGTCGTTTTTACTTATCTAAAATAATGATGCAACCAGCACCCTTCTCCTCAAAATATTTATTATACGCTCTAATTGTCGTTTTCTTATTAACTAAAATATTAATTGTATGCTAATAGTTAACTCTATGGGTTTTCGCAGCATAGTTAGTAGAGCGATAATCATCATCATGCTTCACCCAATTTACACAAAACCTTAATCTATATTTTCTTACTAATATGTATTATAAGCAGATACGAAAGTGCATTTGTTTTTTGTTATGTTTTTACGTCATAATCATGTAATCAGTCATCATGAAAGGACATGGTTAAATAAAGTATGGGTGACTGGCCTTCTTTTTTATTATTATTAAATTCGTGATGATACTCCTGTCGGGCGAGCAGAGAGGTTATGCCGGAGTCCCGATTTTCCTTATCGGTACTTATACATGCTAAAACCCCGCGGTGTTCCTTCAGACTTCCTGTGGCTAGGGGCGAGGTATACGCTCTACGCATGATTTCCTCCACTCCTGGCAGGTCTAGACGGTGGTGGTCCCATCCGGTTTGGAGGGCCTTCCCCTCCCTCGTCGAGAGGCGCTCGCGGAACACGTGTGCCGCCATCTCAGGCCTGCTTCTTCTAGGGTGGCGGACTGATGAGACAGTCTCTCATCAGTCCCTAGCATGAATAAACATTGTACTTACCTAGTAATATGTAATGCAGAATAGCTGAATATTGGTATTTCATATGAAAAAGGTTTCAGGAACTTTTCATATCGTTACAATCTTGAAAATAAAATTGTAGAAACTCCTGTTTTCTTTTAACCAATTTGTCGATCAAGAGCCTATTATATCCGTTTGATTGGGCTATATTATAAATGATATTTAATTCCTTATTGTATGCTATCTTATTCAACGGAACATTAAAAAGACGGTGAATCATGCTATGAAAAGCGGCCAATTTATGCTGCAGAGGATGACAGGACGAGGTGGGTATAACCGTATCTGTATATGTCGGTTTACGATAAATTTCGAACTTATGTTTGTTACCCACGCGATAAATGGAAAGGTCAAGAAAATGCAAGCAACGATACTGTTCTATTTCTAGTTTAAATTTTATTCCTGTATGCGCAGTATTTAATTCATTAACGAAATGATTAAGTTGTCTAACAGTTCCTGTCCACACTAACAATATATCGTCTACATACCGGTAATAATACAATAATTTGTTATTATTTACTATGTGCTGACATTCAAAATGATCCATGAATATGTCTGCCATTAAAGGACTTAAAGGTGACCCCATTGCTAAACCATCATTTTGAATGTAATACTCTTTATTAAATTGAAAGTAATTTTGTTTCATACAAAGTTCTGTAAGACGTAATATATCACCCACCTCTCCCGAGTGCAAATTGAGACCTTGAAACAGATTTTTTAAATAGACCAAAGATTCTCTGTATGGGACATTCGTAAAAAAGCTCTCTACATCTAGAGACACTAGTTTTGCATTTGGTGGTAAACAAATATTTTGTATTTTTTGTATAAAATCAATACTGTTCTTGATACCATATTTAGGCAAGAAACGAGTTTTTTGTTTAATGAGTATGTTTAGATGCTTAGCTAATTTATATGCAGGAGCCCTGATATACGAGAGAGACTACTGGACGAACGGGCACTTGTTGTTTATGCACTTTAGGTAAACCATACAATATTGGACAGTGAGGGTTCATGGGTACTAAACTTTTAACATAATTTGTTGTTGAAGGAAAAAGTGAACTCGCGTTTTTTAAACATAATTTCAATTCGGCATGAAACCGTTTCGTGGGATCACAGGACAAGCGCTGGAAAACATTACTTGATAAGACTTCACCTATTTTGCAGTCATAGTCCGACTTAGGCATAATCACAACAGTATTACCTTTATCTGCTTTACTTACGACAAGATTATTAATTTGCAATCTACTATGAATGGATTTATACATTTTGAATATAATAATAATATATTATCCAATAGAAGTTTTACTTACTTACTTACTTATCATCACGCTATTTCCCTTGCGGGGTAGGCAGAGAGAACAGAGTGCCAAAAGGTTCTATTCTTGCATACATCTCTCGCTTCCTCAACATTCATAACTCTCTTCATACACGCTCGCCGGTTTCGGAGACTCCTGACTCCACCTTCTTTCAATACATGACCGATTTGGTCTAGGTAGGTGAGTCTCGGTCTCCCCCTGTACCTACATCCTTCCACTTTCGCATTGTATATTTTCTTAACCAGTCGCTCGTCCGGCATTCTTTCCACATGTCCGAACCATCGGAGCATTCCCTTTCGCATCTTTACACCAATACTCTCTTTCATACCTACTCGCTCTCTTACGTCGTCGTTACGCCTAGCCTCACTCCACAGATTCTCCGCAGAGATTGCATTTCGACTGCATTGATTTTACTCTCATGCTCCTTTTTGCATACCCAACTATCGCTTCCATACAATAACGTTGGGACAAGCACTGCGTTGTGTATCGCGACACGTGCCTTCTGGCTGAGGTGATGACTGCCGATAGAAGTTTTAAACACTATAAATGTTCCTGATCTACCCCCTCTCAAACTAGAACTCTAGATTGACGTACTACTCTGTAATTTAAACCCACTGCAACTTTGTAATGGTACTAGATTGCGATTAGTATCACTGCAAGGAATCTTTCTAAAAGTACTTTTAATATCCAGATGTGGAAAAGGTGAGACGGTATTTATACCAGGAATTCCCATAATACCGTCGAATTTTCTTTTTAATTTCAAGGGTTGCTTTAGGTAGAATTTATCTTTATGAAATTCTTCGCGGATGAAGTCGAGGGTAACAGCTATATGACACATGCATCTCGGAACAATGTATATATTTATACAGGTATTTTAATTAATTACATAGAAAATATTTTGTTATATTATTTTGTATTGCAGATTTCGTTAGGGAGCTTATTCGTAATTATAAAGGGCAGGGATTGGGCCGCGGTCGCTGCCTCCGTCTCCGTGGTCTGCTCCGTGTGCGGGTGCGTTGCTCAGTAGAGGGTACCCGAAAGGGTAAGCCGCCGGCGGACCACCGAAGGAATGCAACATAGTTCCAGTGGCTCGCCAATAAAGGCGGAGAGACGGCACACGGCGGGTCTATTTAGTGGGTGAGGGCCCCACACTACCCTGTTCGTTGCCCCGAACGACGGGGTGTGCGGTTAGGTACATTTTTTCCCGCCTAAACAAAAAAAAAAAGGGGTAGTGTATATTCGCACGTCCGGATACCGCAAATATTTTTACAATGTGGTAGCTCATACCGAGGCCGTGTGGGGCCGGCTTTAGAACTGTCACACCCCTCTCTACCCACGGGAGTCACAAGAGCTGACTGAGGGAATGCCAGGGGCACTCCCTCGAGGACTAACAATATCCACTGCGATCGCCAACCCACCTGCCAAGCGTGGCGATTACGGCATTATCCCCCATGACGGAACCGCTCGTTGTGGCGTTCTCTTGGGGAGGCCTATGTCCAGCAGTGGACGTTGAAAGGCTGATGGATGGATGGTAGCTCATAAACTGGTAAGTAAGACAGAGACTTCGGCTTCATCTTATTTTTTAAATTCGCAATATTATGATACTCCTCACACAGAACACACATCTTCATTTTTAACTGACTTCAAAAAGAAGGAGGTTGTCAATTCGACTGTATGTTTTTGATGTGAAACATCTAATGCGGAGGGAGGGTAAAATCGGCTGTTAGCGTGGCGACGCTTTTTTACTTGTTCCGTTCAAATCTTGCAAGTTAAATTAGACACACTTCCCGATTTCCTATTGAGCTGAAATTTTACAAGCATATGTATATTGCGTAATAAAACAATATTATGCTGATCTGATGATGGAGCTGGAAGGTGGATATAGGAACTTCATAATGAAACGGCGCAACACTATGACTTTGGACTCGTTTGATTCGTCTTGACGAGTACTTTGCCTTTAGAGAGTATCCAGGATCTGATGATGGAGCTAGAAGGTGGCCATAGGAACTCCAATATAAAACGACATAACCCCATCGAGTTTGGGCTCGTATGATTCGTCTTGACGAGTAATTTGTCTCTAGATGATATCCAGGGTCTGATGATGAAGCTGGAAGGTGGCCACAGTAACTCCATAATGAAACGACGCATCCCCATTAAGTTTGGACTCGTTTGATTCGTCTTGATGTGTATAGTTTGTCTTTTGATGGTATCCAGGGTCTGATGATGGATCTGGAAGATGGCCATGACAACTCTGTACCTAGCTAAATAGCGCAACTCCATCGAGTTAGGGCTCGTTCGAATTATCTTCACTAGTACTCCAGTTCTAGATGATATCCAGGGTCTGGTGATGGAGTTGGTAGGTGGTCACAGTAACTCTGTAATGAAACAACGCAACCCCATCGAGTTTAGAATCGTTTGATTCATCTTGACGAGTACTTTGCCTTTAGATGGTATCCAGGGTCTGATAATGGAGCTAGAAGGTGGCCATAGGAGCTCTGTCATAAAATGACATAACTCCATCGAGTTTGGGCTCATATGATTGGTGTTGACGAGTACTTTGTCTCTAGATAATATCCAGGGTCTGACAATGGAACTAGAAGATGGCCACAGTAACTCTGTAATGAAACGACTCAACCAAGTTTGGAATTGTTTGTTTCGTCTTGACGAGTACTTTGGTCCTAGATGATTTCCAGGGCCTGATGATGATGATTTATGTCCATTTCCGCTATTTTACACATTTCATAATTTTACGCTAGCACACATTGAAAAAGTTATGATCATTTTATTTCTAATCATTATTCCTACAAAATAATTTCGATGTTTCACATCTGGTAGACGTCTCGCGACGTCTATTAACAATTTTTTTTTTGTATGTTTGTTACGGGATTATTCCGCCAATTATGAATTGATTTCAATGATTATTTTTTTTTCGGTAGGGTGTACTTCAGAGATGGCCCGGACCCATTAAAATTTTAACTAAATTGGTCGAGAGGTTTTTAAAAACAAAAGTCTAAAAGGTTTTATACATCGATGATATTTTTTCGTTTACTTTGAAACCTTTCTGTCTTATTGAAGCAGTGCGTTTAGTTGGCGTATCCATACTATATTTATAAAGCGTTTATTCACAGTCTTCGGAAGACTCTCTGAGAGGGTGTGCTTTATTTCTTTCTCTGCTGCGCTTGAGGCGCTCATCTTTGTCATTTCCAGATTTCTGAGCTCGACGCTTTCCTATATGAGATGCACCCAAGGAAGGTCTCCCCATAATGTGCACCCACTCTAACCCACGCACCTATTTTATAAAAAACCAGTAAAAAGAAAAAAAAAAATTTAACTAAATAAAACCGCCTTCGAAACACTATCTACATGATCGATATGGGCTCCCCAGTGAAGGTAACTTAATAATCAAGCCTTGTTATATATGCTGAGACATCCACTGTAGTATTTGGCAACTAAGTACATGAGTTTCCTCTTTGATATAGACATAAATGTTCATTCAACTGCATAGATAAATAATAAATAAATAAATATTCACGGACATTTTCACACAACGTCGTCTGATCCCAAGCTTAACGTTTGTGCTATGGGTACCAGATTACGGATATAATGCATAGATATATTACTTTTTTTTTTGTAAATACATACATATAATATTTTATATTTGCCCATTACGAATCATACTACTTGTAATACAGGTTAATTCCTAGTGCAAGAGTGAGATATCGATATGAGCAACGACGATGCTATCGAAAGAATTGTACTCATTTGGATGGTATTTTATGTACTCTTTTATTGAAATAAAGTTATTATTATTATTATAATAGATAAAAAACACCCAGACGCAGTACAAATATCTGTGTTCATCACACAAATAGTTGTCCTGAGTGGGAATCGAACCCACGACCTTGTGCACGGTAGTCAGTTACACTACCGACTACGCCACGAGGATGGCGGAGTGCTGTAGATACCTCCTCTCCCGCCTCTCGCTCGAGTGCTGTGAGTTCGAATCCCACACAGGACAACTCTTTGTGTGATCCACAAATGGTTGTCCTGAGTCTAGGTGTACTTTGTATCAGCAAAATTGTACGTTTGTAGAGTCCGGCGCGTTACAAGGATTATTCTTTAGTGCAGGGTGTTGTCCTTTACCACTGAAGCGATGTAACATAGTTCCAGTGGCCTGCTAATAACGGCGGAGCGACGGCACACGGCGGGTTTATTTAGTGGGTGAAGGCCCCACACTACCCTGTTCGTTGATCCGAACGATAGAGTGTGTGTGTTTTAATTTTTTTTTCCCGCCGAAACAAAACAAAAGGTTGTCCCACAACAAAAAAGAAATGCTGGTACATCGGACGATGTCAGGTAAGGCGAATGTATATGCATTATTATTATAATTATATACATTATTAAAGCTTACGCTAGTTAAAACAAATCATTTTACTGAGCTATTTTGTTAACATAATAACAAAGTAAATGTTTAATGAATAACTTGGGTTTACTCGCGATCCAATTAACTTTGTGGTACAAAAAGTATAAATTAGGGCTGCCGCTCACAGTTTGCGGTTTTCAGAATGTAAAAGTAGATGAGACAAAGTGAACGTATGATTTTGCAAACAATGTTGTAAGATTAAAATTGGTTCTAAATTTTAATAAATACTTTGTACCTACATGCCCCATGTAGGATCTAACTATTTAATTGATAATTTTGAAATAAAACTACGTTTACGGAATCCCGACGTTTCGAATACTTTACAGCATTCATGAGTAACTTTTCATGTTATTAAGTGTACAGTTGGTCGGGTCGGTTCTGACCTTTTCATAAGTAAGAAAGAAAGAAAGAAAGAAAGATATATTTATTTTCAAACCACTTATAAGTTAGTAAAACCTAATAACTAGACACGAAAAATAAAACAAATATGGCCTATAATAACAAACAAGAATAATAAAAAAAAAATGAACAAGTTAGTGGTAGAAAAAAGGGCATTGCTCAGCATACAGCAATGTCGTTTAAACATTGCAACGCCGATTTTCAGCAATGTCCTGCTGCCGACACCTGACATCTGCGCGTCCAGTGATTTACAAAAATTAAAAAAAAAAATTTAAAATAAAACTAATTTTACATGAGAGAAAAATCCAAATATAACCTATATATAATGTACTACTAACAAAAGTCTGAATAAATAACATATACGCAGACTGCCTAAATGGCAAAAAAAAAAAAAATAGAAAAGAACAAACTCATATTACCCATAGATTACAACATAAGATATAAGATACCAATAGTCTATGCATATCACAGAGTAAGGCAACGTATAACCAGGAAACAGATAATAATGCTTAATAATATCATGTAATGTAAAAACAACATCACATTATTTGTCCAGATTAGATTACAATAACCTTAAAATATCGCTTATACCTTATATCAAAAATCCATTTTTATATACATATTTAGTAAATTTGTAAACTATATCCAGAGATTACCTCCCAGTGAACACTAGAATTACAGTAAGGCCCATATAATACAGTCACTTGCCAATGCAAGGGATCCAGCAAAAAGTCATACCATACATCGAGTCGTAGTCTGTTTGAACGAGCACTGAGAAGCCATTGTGGACTTGGAGACATTGGAGACTCATCCGATAAAAGGCTAGGCTTTTTACCACCAGTCAAGTGCCATATACCCTTACAGGATGCAGGAGTATACAAGCTGGATTGTGATTGTGGTCTCTCCTACATTGGGCAAACAAAGAGATCCATAACAACTCGGATCAAAGAACACATTGCTGATGTGAAGCACAGTCGCTATACAAAGTCTGCAATTTGTGAGCACACACAGGACCACACCCGCCATTACATTAGGTTTGACAAACCCCAAATCCTCGCAAAAGAACATCGATATCGCCCTAGAATGATACGTGAGGCTATTGAAATTAAGAAACATCCCAACTTCAATAGAGAAGACGGCTGGGTCTTACCATCAAGCTGGAATCTTGTGATAGGCCTCACCAAACAGAATTACAAGAAGGCACACCACAAGATTGCAAGACACAGTTAGCGCTTATTGTGTAGATAAAACCCACAGTAGTGATTAGTCTTTGCCTTTTGTAAAAAAATTAAAAATGTAAACTTTATTAGCTCTCAGTAATTCCGTACAAAATTTAATAATCCATAACAGTTGTTGCCTACTGAGTTTTCTAGCCGGATCTTTCTCAGTCAGGCCGCGTTCCGATCCGGTGGTAGCTTCTTAGTCTTAGCTTTTGGCAAAATCAATATATTGAATAATATAAACTAATAACCAAGATTGTCTTCTTACTGGTAATAATTGGTAGTTTGTTGTAGAATTCTAGAGCACTAAATAAAAACAAAAATTTTACAATTTAAAGAGGAGTATTATACTCATTTTAATATACTAACTTAAAGTCTCATACATTGTAAGCATAAACATTTGAAGTAGATATTTTCACTATGTTTCTAAACGAATATTAGGTGGGTTAAAATAAAAAAAAACAAAAATGTTGTAAAATCATATACTGTGGGTAGATGAAACCGTTGAAATAACATATCAGCCTTGGACATCTATCATCTAAGTCCACCCGTGATCATGAATGCTGTAAAGTATTCGAAACGTTGGGATAGTAGTAAAATCAAGTAAACGCAATAGATTCCGTAAACGTAGTTTTATTTCAAAATATGTAACATTCGCGTAAATATCAGAAAGTATTAATTGATAATTATTTATGCTACAATGCTACTTTTTAACTTTATTTTGTTATGGTTATTATTGGCAAGGAAATTACTTGAATAAAATTTAAGTAGCTAGCGCTTATTAGCGCTTAGATAACGTTCATTAATATTTATATACTTTTTTACAAACACGTGCAAAATTTGCACGTGTTAAGGCAAATTAAGCGTTGTTCTAGCCCGCGCAAATATTATTAATGTTCTTTATCATACGCATCGAGATCTTTACATTGCTACATATTTCTGTCATTCATACTTTTTGGATTCGTTAGATAAAAATACTCCGAGTGATTCGAATGAAGGAGCTAGGAGAAAGCTGGTTTTGTTACCATATCAAGTAGGTATAGTAAGCAAAAGATAATTTTAAAAAGATATCCTCTGTCTCCGTAGATCTCTTGACCAGAGTCGTTAATGTGTAGACTTTTTAAAACTAAATAATGAAACAAAATTTTGTACATTAAAACGAGTAATTTGTGGTCATATGATCAAATCTAGAATAGTCAATTTACTGCTAAACGGATATCTTGTTGAAAATTGGGAGTTTAAATTTGCTGGGACAAAATTTGTTGTTTAAACACAATTTGGTCGTGTTGTGTTTATTTTAAGGGTTTAACCGGTGCTTATCTTATAACGCTTACTCGAAAGTAAGTGTTAGGTAAATATTTAGCAAAACCTTGTAATCCAAAGAGTTTTTGCTGCACGGCGCTCAGTGTGACCGGAGGGCATTACTTTGTATTACACTAGGCAAGAACGAACATTCTTATCATCGCTTTACAGCCAATGATTAATTATTATCATAATTTTATTTTGTATTCTGTATAATTAAGGTTCCTGAAATACATATTATATGTTAATCTAATTTTTAAAGAATAAATTATATAAACATGCTTAAATTAGATTAACTTGTAACTAACAATCGAATGAATTATTGGAAGTAAATTTTAATATATTAGTAATGGTTGAATCTAAATAATGGATGACAATTTTAATGTACCGTAAATATAGCTTTGGTGACAATACTATTATTTGGTATCTTAGTGCTGATCTGATAATGGTGCCAGGAGGTGGATAGTGGAACTCTTTAGCCCTAGGAAAGCTCATGTAATGTGCTTTGACGAGCCCAATCGATTGGACGAATACGAAACGGTAACGAATATCTGATAATAAGGCTTTGAGATTTGCTAGTCAAAACTTGACTGGACTGACTTTAAAAAACAAATTACTTGTGAAAGTGGAAAAAGAGACAAATAATTTGTTTAGTTGTAGCTGAGTATGTCAAGTGCTAAAATAGAGACCAAAATATATAAAACAATGCGCCATCGATTAGTATGAATTTTTATTGCAAAAGTAAATTTACTATATTGGAATAAAATGTATGTAATGTATGTGTCTGGTTGTAATCTTAGTATATATGAAGTGCCGGTTTTTTTGTTCGGTTATACTGCAAAATACTACTCAGCCGATCGGAATAATACTTATACCATAAGATGCAGCATATTTTGGAGAAGGTTTTAGTATATAATATGTTGGTGATTACTTATCCGGAATCTATATTTTTGATGTGAAACATCTAATGCGGAGGGAGGGTAAAACCGGGTGTTAGCGTGGCGACGCTTATACCTAATAATAGGAATCCTATCCAAAATTGATTTTTCATCGGCAATACTATGACGCGAGCGAAGCCGCATGGAATGTACTAGTGTCTAAATAAATTATAAAAAAACCCCTTTTTACTAAATGCATATGAAAGTAATTTTTAAAGATTTTGTCTGCCTGCTTGTTTGGTCCGCCTAATTTACTAACTTAGGAGTTACTTTGATCTATATTTTAGCTGTTACACATGCTCAGCTACTTAAAAGAACAAATTATTGTCCGTGTGGTGACGGACTAAGAATACAGGTGTCACCACCCCATTCTTTCCCACGGGTGTCGTATGAGGCGACTATGAGTTGTAAGCAATTATTATCCATTGCATGACTGGTGGTAGGGCTGGGTACCAAGTGGGAGTACTCACTAGGTATCGGGCCCAAACGGGAGGAGTTTGGGTATGGCCTAAGGTTAGTGCGATAGGTCAGTGGCTATAGTACTTCCCCGGATTGGAAGGGACGCAGCTTCGATTCCCACCCGCACTAAAGTTCTCTTTTTCCCCATTCACAAATAATTTGTAGGTATATATTATTAACCCGTTATGTGCATTAAAATCTGCCGTAAGAACTTATTAGGAAGTAAAAATCCGATACTGCTGCATCTGAACCTGCTGGGTAGGATGTGTTTGCAACATATACGTCTGTGTCAGAGAACACCACTTCCTGTCGCAGTTAACTAACATAACGATCACCAACCAAAATATCAAAGTACCTATTTAGGTGAGTTTCTTGTGAGCAGAAAACGTATTATAATAATTTGAAAGTCAAATATTTTTGATTTATACATACGATATAAAAACTATTATCTCCGGATCACGTTGTCGCAACATCCGTACATTGTCGGTCTCCTCGCGTCCTAAAAATGTCAAGAAAAATATATTTTTACAAAAGTGTCCCCACTAGTATCTCAATTTTCTTTTGCTTTCAGTAGCAGGGCATCCGGTGCGATCTCTAGCATGAGATAATATACAAAATGGTGGCTTTGCGGGACACCCCGTCGATACGTCTCAGTAAATCTAACAAAACAGTAATATTGTAGTTGATATTTTGACCAGTGAGAAAATTTTGTACCTCTTTATCGATCCTTGAATTGACCTTTCCTTTATAGTAAATAAGTAGGTATAAATAAATTTAATTTTTTGTAGCTTGCTGAGTAAAAAGTATGAAATTATGTGTAGGTATAGGTATTTGTAGAACAAATTATTTGTGAATGTTTAAAAAGAAATTCGAACCTGCGTCCATTCCAATCTGGGGAAGAGTTCTAGACCGCTAAGCCATCGCACTGACCAATGGCTATTCCCAATCTCCACATCACATTTGTCTTTACGACCTATCTCTCTGTCTTTACGATCTATCACTATAGAAGTGGCTCATGCCCAACGGTGGGATATTTATGGACTTTAAAGAAGAAAAAGCGAGGATATTTTTAAATAAATTAATTAAAAGTTTATCTTGCCAAGTGCATTATTTAATGACAATTCGGCCTGTTAATATAGTAAAATGTGCTAATATTCATTTTATAATTATCGATTTAAATCCTCTAGGTATACTCGTATGTGCTATCATTAGCCAATATATACCCATCGTTTTCTAATTAGTCAATATCGGGACTATAGTTTAGCCGTCACCACTGTGAATTGATACTATTAATAGCCAACCAAGAGTTAGCCCATTGGAACGGACTAACTATTAAATTGGTCAGCCAGCCCATCCAGTCTACTAATCAAACCTATCCTAATGAAAACAATTAGATGATGATAGGTACTTAAGCTAGATTATTTGGCATAGATGTTCCTTTGATAATTGAATATCCCACGATAACATCCTTTTACCATAATATGTTAAACGTGTAAAAGGAATCAACTTTACACTTATGGAATTTTACATGCGTGTATAATAGTTAAATATCAAGTTTAAAATAAGCGTAATTACTTTTAAAATAACTGTAGTATCTATTTTTTTTTTATAGAAAGAACGCTTGTTCCTCTTGGAATTCATAGCATGCTTCTTTATATTCTTAAATTCCAAACGGCATTAATATCAATGAAGAAGGACATGAAAGAGTGAAATTCCATTCCATTTTAATATTTTAAAAGCATCCATAGCTTAAGCGCATTTACTCAAGCTGAATTTTATTGATAATTTTATTGGTAGTGTCGAAATAATTTTAATGATAGTGCCGTCACTACTAAAATGGGTTTGGCGCGAAAGATATATAAAGCTTTTAACCAAATGAAATTCATATAGGTACTACCGAATAACGCACTCGTAAATTTTTATTATAAGCGACTCCAAAACACTGGCACGCAGGGTAGTAAATAATTTGGACCAACCATGATTAATTTTGTAAATCACGTGTTAGGTAAACGTTTATTTTAAAATAATTGTTACGATTAGGTGGTTCAATAATGAAAACGTCGCAGAAACGGTTACTTTACGTTTAATAGGGAAAAACGGAACAAATTACAAACAACGCGCGATGTGGCCGATAGCCCGGTACAGACTAGTTTCTACTAGGTAATTGCATTAGTTTTTGACCGCTGAGCGGTTAAGCACATACAATTATAAAATTAAAGGTGGGTACTATATTACTTGAGCTCATCGCTAACACTCCCCACCCCAGTGCTGGAACAGCACTCCTCAGCAGATGCTATTCGAGCAACGCGCGCCGCAGGATGCCGCCAAGTGCCCGCCTTGGTCTTAATTTCCACCAGTCGGACTCGACCGTCCCTGCCGGGATAGATTTGGGTGATGAGACCCTTTGGCCATACGTTACGCGGGGAGTTGGAGTCGACGATCACGACAAGATCACCAATTTGCAGTGGCTTTTGTTCCTCATGCCATTTTCCTCTTGGTAAAAGATCGGGTAGAATTTCTTTTACCCATCGCTGCCAATACATGTCGGCTAACCTCTGCGCTTTACGCCATTGTTTTCTTAGGTAAAGGTCTGAATCGTCAACTCCAACAATTGGTAGATTTGAGGACGAACCTATTAGAAAGTGATTCGGGGTAAGCGACTCAACGTTACCAGCTTCTACCGAAACGTGCATCAAAGGACGACTATTCACAATGTTCTCCACTTCTGCCATAAGCGTGGTTAAAACTGCCTCTTTAGGCGCCCGTTCGTTTAAAATAATTTTAAGGGAGGTTTTCACGTTCCTTATTAACCTTTCCCATGCCCCACCCCAATGGGACTCGCGGGGGGCATGAAGGTCCAATCCATCCCATTGTTAACACCTTCTTGTTTTAACAACTCCGTGTCTAAGTCTCGAATAGATTTTTGTAGCTCTTTATCGGATCCTCTCATATTAGTACCATTATCTGAAAATAGATGTCGCGGCCAACCGCGTCTCGACGCCATGCGTCTTAAAGCCATAATTAAAGCGTCTGTAGTGAGTGAGCTTACTATTTCGATATGTACGGCTCTAACTGTCATACAAGTGAAGAGAACTCCCTATCTTTTCATTCTTCGGCGTCCCTCTAAGACTTCCATTGGGCCGAACAAATCTAATCCACAGAATGTAAACGGCCTATTGTGGTGGGCCACACGGGCAAAAGGTAAGTCACCCATTCTTGGTACTTGTGGTTTACATTTTCTTATCCTACACAGCATGCATCGAGAAACGACGGTTTCACTGTAGGTCTGAGTTTTAAAGTCCAATACCTCTATTTCAGCTCGTTCACTACAGTTTCTTGATTGCCATGAACTGATTTGATATGAAAATGGCGAACTATTAACTTGGACACAGGATGCCTTCTGTCTAAAATCACAGGATTTTTCATTTCCAGGTTTACATCAAGAGCAGCAGTAATGCGGCCTCCAACTCGTAGCAGGCATCTAAAAAAGGTGACAAGGTAAGTAGTCTACTATTTCTTGATATAGGTTTACCTCGCATCAGTGAGGCTATCTCAGTGCGAATGACTCCGCCTGAGCATTTTTCAGTAACAAATACTCCGCCCGTAGCATCATACTGCAATTTATTTCTCCGGTAAGACCTTTACATATGTACAAATTATTTGCGAATAAGGATTAAGAGATTTTTTGTACTAGCGGGAATCGAACCCGCGTCTTTTCTAATCCGGGGCTCTCTAAGCCACTGAGCTTATAGTACAGGTCTTTCGACCATCCCAATCTCCTTATCACATTTGTCTTTACGACCACGTCTTTTTTCCTTATTCGGAAATAATTTGTACTTTAAAAAGTGGCGGAGCATGTCAAATGCTAAAAAATATAGATCAAAAACCTTTACATATGTTTACGAATCATAACACCATAGCTGTGGACCTCCTCGAGCGTAGCCAGGACGAAATCGTAGTGCATCTGGTACAGGTAAAGAAACTGGTGGTTCCACATGTGTGACTGTGACGTATTCCAAACTGTTTTTAACCAAGTCATCGTTGAGTACATCTTGAGGCCACAAAGTCATTTCTTTGTACAGGAAGGTCGGTCCGCCAAACCATTCGCTATTAAAAATATTATAATCAAAGGACTCTCGGGTCGCTAAGGCAGCAACATTTAATTTTGTAGGTACGTATTTCCATTCGTGTACACTAGTTGACTCGTCAATTTCACTTAAGCGATTGGCTACAAATATTTTGTATTTGTGCGTGTTGTTCCGTATCCAGTGTAGAACTGTGGTCGAATCACACCAGAAATATCTTGCAGTGGGCTTTAATTTATGTTCTCTAATTATATTATCTGCCAATCGTGTAGCTAGACGAGCGGCTTCAAGCTCGGCTTTAGGTATGGTGACGGACTTGACCGGTGTAACTCGACATTTGCTAGCTATGAATGAAATGCATATTTTGTCATTATTATTCCAACGCCAATACGCTACAGCACACATCGCTTTATCAGACGCATCGCTAAACAAATGCAGTTGCAAATGATCGTAACTTATTCTTTGTGTAGCACTTGTAGACTGCGTAGCGTAATTCGTAGCAGACTGCGGCATCGGCCCAGCGGGTCTAGGCGCTGCTTGTGAATCGGGAGATACTAAGTTGGCGGCCGGTTCACAGACTATTGATGACGGTTCTTTGTCCGTGTCGCTCGCTTGCTCTGCTATCTGCTGCGCCTGATAATAACGTGGTACACGTAATTGACGAATAGCCGTAAGTAGATCAATCCACTTACATCATTTATTGTAAATATCATCTGGAATATAATCATCCCATCCAATATTTAAACGCCACGTATCCCGCAGCATAATTTTTCCCTGTATAGTAAAAGGAGATAGAAATCCTAGAATATCAAAAATGGACATTGTGCCCTTTAGCATAAGTCTTTTTGTAGGGCGCTTTACTTTATATAATATTCTCAGGAATACGTTTTAGTGACAAATCAAACCCTAACATATCACTTTTAGGGTACCATATCAAGCCTAAAGTACGCTCGCCTCCACTACTACTGCTGGCCGAGTTTGAATCTCACAGCAGCGGTACCTAAAGTCGATTTAGGTACGGCGTCTAGCACAGCAAAACTATTACTTGCCCAATTGCAAATTTCGAACCCATCTGACCGATGTATGTCACTTATATTTTTCACCATTTCAATTGCTGTGATGTCATCGGGCAAGCTATCAATATAGTCATCCATGTAGTGCGAATAATGTATCGCGTGAACAGCTGCTGGTAGGGTAGACGCGTACCGCTCAGCATTTTTATTTTTAATGAATTTAGCGATAAAAGGTGAACTGTTCGCTCCAAAAATAAGTGACCTCATTACGTATATTTTAATATCCTCTTCCGGGCTATTCCTCCACAAGAATCTAAAAGCTTGCTGATCTTCTTAATTTTGATGCGCAAAAACATAACTTTTATGTCACCTGTTACTGCAATTTTGTTTTCCCTAAAGCGCAGCATTATACCAAACAGTGATGACAACAAATCGGGGCCGGTGAGAAGGTAATCTTTAAGACATGTACCATTCACCGTTGCTGCAGCATCAAATACTAGACGAAGCTTTTTCTTGTTTGGATTGTCAACACCAAAATGTGGTAAGTACCATGTTTTGGGGGTAACAGTGGTGTCCTTTAACTCCTTCGAAAACCCATTATCCAATAAATATTTGAAACACTCCCTGTACCTATTGGCGAAATCTAAATCTCTCTGCATTTTATTTTCAATTCCTTTAAGCCTTCTTACTGCGTTGGCGTATGAGTCTGGCATCCTACACTGCTCATCCTTCCATGGCAGGCTTACATACCAACGATCGCCGATAAGGATCGAGGTACGTTCAAGTTGGGCTATTGCACGGATCTCATCTGCGTTTTGACGTGGTTTACCTACGATTCCTATCGAGTCCAAAGTAAATAAACGTCTCACCTCTTCATGTAGACTCCGCAGGGTGGTCTCGTCGTCGGGCGCAGGTCCTATCGTATTCCCCAGTGCACAAAGAGTCGCCGTGGCGGGCGGGAAAAAATGTTCCTAACCGCACACCTCGTCGTTCGGGCAACGACCAGGGGTAGTGTGGGGCCTGCACCCACTAAAGAAACCCGCCGTGTGCCGTCTCTCCGCCTTTATTGGTGGGCCACTGGAACTATGTTACATTCCTTCGGTGGTATATTTTTCCCACCTTAACAAAAAAGGCTTATACAAACTATTACCAGAATGTAACTCAAACTTGATACGAACATCAAAAGCTTCTTCGAACACGAACAGGGTAGTGTGAGGCCCTCATCCACTAAATAAATCCGCCATGTGCCGTCACTCCGCCTGTTCTTTAGGACCACTAGAACTGTGTGACGGTGCGCGGTGTTGCTAGCGTCTATAGGCTACGGTAATCGCTTACCATTAGGTGGCCCGTATGCTTGTTCGCCATCCATGTAATATAAAAAAAAACTTACCGTTTAGTAGTCTATTCGAATTATTCACATGACAATGGCATAGTTGTGTCCATAAGTTTTACAATTCAATTCTTGATTAGTAGTAGTATGTTTAGATATTTTGCACGCCTCATAAGCGAAGCGTTGAGGTGGGTTCTACTCCCGTTTTGCACGGAACAACTGATTTTTCAAACTTTAAATGTCTCTATTTATCATATATTGCACTTGTGAAATAATATCTACACGATGGCTGAATTGGCAAAGCATCTGGACGGTATCCAGGAGATGCAAGTTCAAATCCTGCTCGTGACTGTTATTTTCTATTTCACAATTTTCGCTATGTGTTTAATGTAGTAGTAGTATTGAAAATTTCAACAAACATAACATGCTACTTCCAGTTTGACGTACGCTGTCGCATGTTTACACAACAAGAACTTTAATATTGAATATCTACGACACATTGGCAAAGTCGTATCTATAAGTCTAATATCACCATTAACGTAGAATTTAATTGATATTTATTGATATTACAAAGCGGTATTCTAGTTTCTATTTACTATGTGTACTTATGCAATATTTATGAAGTTTTAATCACATCTATAAAAATCATTTTTAGAGTATTTGCTTCTTTGTCTGTATGTTTGACCACGCGTCCCACAAAAACTACTGAACGGATTATAATAGCTTTTAACAATTTTGAAATAAAACTACGTTTACGGAATCTATCGCGTTTACTTGATTTTACTCCTATCCCGACGTTTCGAATACTTTACAGCATTCATGATCACGGGTGTACTTAGATGATAGACGTCCAAGGTTGATGATTAAACCCATACTGATAAGTACCTGAATGGAGAGTCTCACCACCATCCTTCACAGTTGGCTACCGTGTCTAAATCTTTGTTTCAGAGAGCACAAGGAATCTGTGATGAAGAACACCTGGCTGGAGAGTTGCAGCATGTAAAGAAAGTTTTACATGCAAATAAGCTGCAGGTTCCACGCCGCCGTCACAGAAACCGAGTGAAGCCACCCACAGTTGAGCGCCTCCCTGCAGTCCTGCCTTATGTTAAAGGAGTCACTGACAAGATTGGCTACATTCTTAAAAAAGCTTCAATTAAAACCTACTATAAGCCACTCAAAAGAATTAGTCAATTTTTACCACCAGTCAAGTGCCATATATCCTTACAGGATGCAGGAGTATACAAGCTGGAGGATTGTGATTGTGGTCTCTCCTACATTGGGCAAACAAAGAGATCCATAACAACTCGGATCAAAGAACACATAGCTGATGTGAAGTACAGTCGCTATACAAAGTCTGCAATTTGTGAGCACACACAGGACCACACCCGCCATTACATTAGGTTTGACAAACCTCAAATCCTCGCAAAAGAACATCGATATCACCCTAGAATGATACGTGAGGCTATTGAAATTAAGAAACATCCCAATTTCGATAGAGAAGACGGCTGGGTCTTACCATCAAGCTGGAATCCTGTGATAGGCCTCACCAAACAGAATACAAGAAGGCACACCACAAGATAGCAAGACACAGTTAGCGCTTATTGTGTAGATAAAACCCACAGTAGTGATTAGTCTTTGCCTTTTGTA
The DNA here is from genome assembly GCA_948253155.1 of Leucoma salicis. Lineage (NCBI taxonomy): Eukaryota > Metazoa > Arthropoda > Insecta > Lepidoptera > Erebidae > Leucoma > Leucoma salicis. The sequence continues at coordinate 12,540,835 of OX411811.1, forward strand.
AAAAAAATTTAAAATTTAAACCTTATTAGATCTCAGTAATTCCGTACAAAATTTAATAATCCATAACAGTTGTTGCCTACTGAGTTTTCTGGCCGGATCTTTCTCAGTCAGGCCGCGTTCCGATCCGGTGGTAGCTTCTTAGTCTTAGCTTTTGGCAAAATCAATATATTGAATAATATAAACTAATAACCAAGATTGTCTTCTTACTGGTAATAATTGGTAGTTTGTGGTAGAATTCTAGAGCACTAAATAAACACAAAAATTTTACAATTTAAAGAGGAGTATTATACTCATTTTAATATACTAACTTAAAGTCTCATACATTGTAAGCATAAACATTTGAAGTAGATATTTTCAGTGTGTTTCTAAACGAATATTAGGTGGGTTAAAAGAAATAAACCAAAAATTTTGTAAAATCATATACTGTGGGTAGATGAAACCGTTGAAACAACATATCAACCTTAGACGTCTATCATCTAAGTCCACCCGTGATCATGAATGCTGTAAAGTATTCGAAACGTCGGGATAGGAGTAAAATCAAGTAAACGCGATAGATTCCGTAAACGTAGTTTTATTTCAAAATGTGTAACATTCGCGTAAATATCAGAAAGTATTATATAAACCAGCTCTTAACAAGATTTAAAAACTGGTGTAGATTTTAATTCGCTACTATTTCGAATAATCCAGAAACGGCATTCAACTGCAAGCGAACGCTGTTTGCAAAAGCTCCTTTTGGATTCGACGTAGTTAAAATAGGTTTGTACATTTAAAGTCAAGTCGTATTTAAATAAAACTAGTAGGGAGGTATTCACTGAAACAAAGTAAATAACGCTAAATAAACAATAATAATATAAATGCACATAATATGAGGCTGCACACTCAGCTGTAGCCTTACTAAAGCAGCCCGATATTGTGCCAAAATCTTGAATTCGATTCATTTTAACTGTTTAAGCGCACACACAAAAATTTGCTTATTGGATGAATTATTGTCTGCAGAAAATAATAAAACAGTGAACGTCTTAGTTCATGCAGAACGCAGAGTTGCGAAAGTAATTTTAATTTTGAATCTTGAGTGTTGTGAGAAATGTAAATTGAAAGTGTAATACACATGCACTCTTGAATAATTTATGTGCGAAACTCATTCAAGATTAACAAACATCTGGTTGTTACCGCCCACTACTGTGATGATGCATTGATATCAGTACTTCATATGATGCATTATGTTTGTTTGCGCTACACTTAATGCAAGAATTTTATTTGCAATCTCTATCTTCCCGTAAAATACGCATTAAAATCCGTTCAGTAATTTCAGAGATGTGCTCTTATAAATAGACAAACAGCTTCAAAATATACACACCGTTGTTTTGTCTCTATTAAAAAAAAACCTTTAAGAGTCAATATTAGAAGACTACCTAGATGATAGAATACCTAAATGACAGTGATTTATACTGTTTTCTACATCTTATTTTGACTAACAACAATAACTTCCCATCCACGAAATGATTTGGTGATTGGGCAGTATTCTTAATGTACCTAGTTATGTTAATTAGTGAAGGTTTTTCTCCTCGCAATGATTTCCTTTACCAAAAATATTTAAAGTATTTTTCAAATATTATATCTGTATTTCCACATCATATCAAAAGTCAATCTGCACGAAGATTGCAATTTGGGAAACCCTAAGTAGATAAAAAGTGAAGACATTTGTTTTGAATGCCACTTTTGTATTCCCGCCGTAAAGATTTATGAATAATAAAACAGGTCTGAGCCTTTAGACTACACCCATAAATTTATTTCACTGTTTCCATCCAGCCGTAGCTTGACGATCAAACAAAATAACTTTCAGATTAACTTTTGAATACTCGGCTCCTGTTTTAATTTTTCTTCTAAGATAACAACTGGAAGAAAATAATCCTTACGCTGGGGAAAATTCTACAAACATATAATATAAACAAAGTGAGAACTGGGTGTCAGTTTCAGACCTGGACCGCACAAATATTTTTTGTGGGACCCAACTCACAAGGCTTGGGGTGGAAAGTCATTTAAATCACTACGTCTTTACACTTTACTGGATTTATTATTTATAATAACCGTCACTTATGGACTGAACTATACCGGGAGTAAAGCCGCTGCTCACCATTTCATGTCACAGATATGAATATAAAGAATATATGCTATCTCCTGCTACAACCAAAACACACCGATGTGCTTTATGGCCGGTCACACGGGAGATGGTGTTTCCAACCCGCTTGGGCCCGGTAGCAAGTGAGTCAGCTACCACCAGTAATGCAATGGGTGATAATTGTATACGTCCCTTAGTCGCGTCGTACGACACCCGTGGGAAAGAATGGGGTGGTGACACTTGTATTCTTAGTCCGTCACACGGACAACTGCTGCACTAGTAACTATTATACTTATAATAATATTGCAAGCAAAGCCGCGTGTTGGTGGCTGGAATAATAAATGTAAAAGCTAATCTTGTCCTCATACCTAGAACTTAACAAAAATAGCAAAGTAACTTCAATACTGAATAAAGATACATCTCACTTAATTATATTCATTTAATCAACAAGACGATATCCATGTTTGGCATGTAACGCGCTCGGTTGCTTCGACCCAATCAGTGTAGCCATCTCTGATTTGAGCGAGAAACTTTATGTGTTCCTTTCCAATTAAGGGGACGTGGAAAATTAATAGGAACTCTAACTTGTGAAGAGAAGCTTGCTTGAAAATATTACCATATTTGTCCATTATGATTCACTATAAAAAATATATAAAATTAACTAGTGACGCAATAAAGTTATCAAAACAAAACTAAAATAATTACAAAACATTGAACTAAACCAAATAAATATAACCTATTTGCATTATTTCACGTTTGAGGGAATGCGAAAATGTGCGTGTAAATTGTAACATGAATATTTCATCGTGGCAAACTCGACGCAAATAAAGTAAGTAAAATAATGTCTTCTATGCTTTTAGTTATAAGCAAAACTCTTCATTCTATATACAACTATAACTAATCTTTATGACGTAACCTTTAAGCTAAGATATTTAAAAATATTTAAAAAATTATATATTTTTAAAAGTAAAGAAAACCGTAGCAATTTTGGCTTTTGGTCACTGTCAATGCGGAAACTTCATTAAAATACAAACGAATAAAAATCAAAAGTAAAAACATAAAATTCTTAACATAAACTAAAAGAGCTTGTTTAATCTTCATAAACCGGCTTTCGTACTAAGAAACGCAGAGACGATGATATTGAAAGGATTAAATGAATAATTCAACGGCAAAAGTCGCAAGTTCCTAGAGAGCAAGGCTTGTTTCATTCATTTTCGTTTTTCGCCTATTTTCTTAGAGTCATTGTTATGCATGTAACTTGATCATTTAAATTCTCGGAGTTAAAACAAAGTACATTTAGCACTCACGCGAAAAATGTATCTAATCATGCACAAAGGCAAATGTACGCACATTCATAAACAGACACTTATTAACACACGCACACATATAAATACTTATCCTAACTATTATAAAGTTGGAACAGTGTCTGTACCTATATTTAAGAAATTTGAGACTAAAAGACTGTATTAGGCTATAATATAAGCGTCTTTGAACACAAAACATTTTTTTAGATTTTTTGTCTGTTTCTCGATTTGGCTGTTTGTTCGTTCGCGCAACACGCAAAAACTAATGAAGGATTTTGATGCAACTTTTTATTTGATAGCTCTTGATTACACTTAAAACTAGTATATATTTTACCCCGTTACTATATCGGAAACCTGAAATATACCCTAAAAATTAGCATTGGACAAAGCCTGAAAAGAGGTAAAGGTTGATAGCCATTTTTTGTTTTGGCGGGAAAAAATGTACCTAACCGCACACCCCGTCGTTCGGGGTAACGAACAAGGTCGTGTGGGGCCCTCACCCACTGAAGAAACCCGCCGTGTGCCGTCTCTCCACCTTCATTGGCGGGTCACCGGAACTATATTTTGATTTTGTGGAACATTAATATCATACAACTATTTAAATTTTACATCTTTGTTGCCAAGTATTTAACACTGTGATTTTGATTAACTGGATAAACTCAGGTACGATACCGAGATTTCATTATACAATGCCTAAGTGTGGAGGTTGCGGCAAATATATACCTGCTAGTGACAGCGTAAAATGTACAAAATGCTCGGGTGTATTTCATCGAGTCTGCGTCAATCTGTCTGCTGCTGTGTCTACGTCTACTTGGCAATGTCCTGGATGTAAATCGAAAGCACCTCGGGGAGACAACTCGCAGACCCCTGTAAAGGGTATAGTAACTGATGATAATATAACAGCCCTTCCAGAAACTTATTTTCCTCATGGGTCAGAATTCAATCTAGCGCTGGAGCTTCGAAGTCTACGTAGCGAAATGAGTGCCCTCAGAGAGCAAGTTCGAGAATTACTCAGCATGCTAGACACGTTAAATATGTGCTTCGATAAGATAGGTGCTCTGGAAGGTCGTGTAAGTACTATGGAGGAAAAAATTGAGCACGCAGGTTCGTCACGCCTAGTACAGATGGAGTCCACAGTCTTGGAACTAAACAGCAGCTTAATGACCGCGAGCAGGAATCTTTACTAAATACCCAGGGTAAGATAAGGCCCTCACCTACTAAATAAACCGAAAACATATATTATTTCAATGTATGTTTTCGGCTTATATAGTGGGTGAGGGCACTAGGTGATGAGGATGTCGGTCGTAAAGATAATATCTAAAACAAATGCAAAGTGGAGAATTGGAGTCCGTTGGGTGACTGCGATAACTTAGCGGTCTAGAGCACTTCCCCGGATTATGTGACGCAGGTTCAAATCCTGCTTGCAGTAAAGCTATCTTTTTCCACTTTCAAAAATAATTTGTTCATTAAAGTAGCTAGTGCTAAAATACAGATCACAATATTTAAAGATTATAAGTTTCATGTAAATCGGAGCTATAACCCACAACAATATGTAGATAATCACAATGTATAATTATGATAAGAACTCTGCTCATCATCGTTATCACACATAATATTATAAATCTACGTAGTGGACTTCAGAATATTGAGGGCAGTAGCGTCCTTCCTGAAACAGATTACGACATTTTAATCGTCAACGACATTATCTCGCTGGACCCTTTCAGAGATTACCATAAATATTCCTAGTTTGATAATAAAATATTATTAACTGCTAATAGAAGTGCACATTAATTTAATTAGAATTCTGAATGACTTATTCAATTTGTTTTCATTAACTCAAATATTAGCCTTTTCCCGCGGCTCCGCCGCAACCTAAAGCTGTTTTTTAGGTCATATCTCAGATTCTAGTTAAAGTAGCGGTATGAAATGTAGTTTTTAATTCTAATCATGAGCTATCAAATAATAAAGTTGCATCAAAATCCATTGAGTAGTTTTTACGTGATGCGCGAAAAAACAAACAGACAAAAGATCGAGAGAGATGGTGAAGGACTAAGAATACAAGTGTCACCACCCCATCCTTTCCCGAGGATGTCATACAAGGCGACTAAGAGAAGTAAGCAATTATCACCTATTGCATTACTGGTGGTAGGGCTGGGTACCAAGTGAGTGTAATCACTTGCTACTAGGCCCGAGCGGGTTGGTACCACCATCTCCCGTGTGACCGGTCATAAAGCACATTGGTGTGTTTTGGCAGGAGATAGCCGTTAATTCTTTCATTTTATAGATGTAAAATGAAATGGTGAGCAGCGGCTTGACAATACTCTTAGTATAGTTGAGTCCATGAGCGACGGTTACCATTTACCATCATGTGGGCCGTGGCTCGTGTGCCACCATCATACTTATACTTATAATATTTAGATATTTTTATATATATTTTTAACATTTGACATGCTTAGCACTATACATTAAACTTTAACTTATAATATTATAAATGTGAATATAGGTTTGTTTGTTACGCTTTCACGCAAAAACTACATAACCGATCGTCATGAAATTTTGTACACATATTCTTGGAGGTATTAGAAGTAATAGATGAGACATTTTATTGAAAAATTTTTTTTACGAAAGATAAAAAAAATGTTTGTCATTTCAAGGGTTGCTTTATTCGCGCGTGTAACAGCCAGTACATAATAAAAACAAAACACAGCTCTACAACTTTATAATAATTACGATAGATAACTAGAGTCCACCCGCGACTCCGTCCGCCTGGATACATAAAATAAATACCTCACTTCACGGCACACTAAATATCTCTACGTAAAAATAGTTACCCTACGGGGACTATTGATTTTTCTGGGATGTAAAGTCCTATGTCCTTTTCTGGGCTCCATAGTATATGTATGCATAATTTCAAGATGTTTAGTAAGAATAAACTTTAGTTTTGCATCAACTTATTAAATAGAAGTATAAACCGTTATCGCAATATCTTAATGTTTAATAATTCTAAGCTGTAATCATAATAAATAATTAAAGCAGCGTCACCCTCGAGATGACATTTGCCGGAATGATAAGGCATTTGGCGTTACAGTACGTCGTCTCTTGTCGTATAAAAATAATATACGTTGCTACAATAATTCTATTTAATTTTCTATGTTTTTACCATGTTTGGATTTAGGTAAGTGTGTATTTTGGTGTTTAGTGAAAGTAATTTATAATAACTACTGTTTCGCTCACAGTTTACAGATAATCAGAATTTCTTTCTCCATGTTTTTTTATATTTTAGCACTTCACATGCTCAGTTACTTTAAAGAACAAATTATTTGTGAAAGTGGAAAAAGAGAACTTTACTGCAAGTAGGATTTGAACCTACGTCCCATCCAAGCACTTCCCCGGATTGGATGGGACGCATGTTTTTGTTAATGAAACTGAGTCCCAGATCTGTGTAGCTACTGAAAATCTTCTCATAGCTAAACAAATAATACTATTAGACGATCCAGGGTACAAACCCGAGTCCTCGAGTTATGACTTGTCCCACTAGACTTACGCGTTATGAAAAAGTAAAACGATTATAACTAATTATAAATTGTAAATAGGTATATAAGTATGAATAATTTCGTTGATTGTCCATGGTCTTTGTTTTGAAGTAATTAAAATATTATTTTCTACTTTTTAGTTTAAGTTTGTACACGAGGTCACACAAATTATTATTCGTAGATAGTCTTGAAGTCAGTGTTTATTTATTTCCTAAAAAAATATTTTATGTCATTATCGAAAACATATAAATAAGTTAATGCTTAACATAATCAATTAGCTATTTGTGTTCGGGAATGAAAATGTAGAAAATGAGAAAATGTGAGCCTCGGGCGTCACGGCTCATAATGTTCCCTTTTTATAGACCTAATTTATGATGTCGAGCACGTACTTACTGTGTAAAAATTAGGGGACATACCTGTACGAAAATGCAGGTTAAATTTTATGGCCTTTGTAAGGGAATGAATAAGAGGTTAATATTTAATTATAAACAAACCTTTCCGACAACTCCGTATCATGTCATAATAATTCTAGTGACATTTTTATTTAACATAAATGTAACTCTCACTTTAAGCAGAGTTGTTTTTTTTATATTTGCAATGTTGTTTCAGATGTTCAAATAATCTTATATTAACTACTAGCGACCCACATATGGAACTTTGTGGTTATGTAGGTATGCGAAAAATCACAAATGAATATAAAACCATCAAAAAATGAAATTAAAATGCGACTACAGCACCACATACCGGGTCCAATTGTGAATATAAATCATTCAGGAACTCATTCAAAAATACATACAAAAAACCATAGAAATCGATCCTTCATTTAGGAGTTCAGAAATAGAAATAAGATAGAAATGTAAATAAAGATTAAAATGCTCATGCAATAATATCTACGGCGCTATAGTATTTGTTATGCTCACTTTAAATTAATTTTAAAATATAAAAGGGCAAACTTTTTAGTTAACTAAAAAAAAATATTTTTGTTTCACCTGTGGTACGTTTGAAAGCCCGTTAAAATAATATACTTTCATTAGAGTCATTACATATTCAAAGTAGACTTATCTGTTAAGCCTTATTTGAGTCGGCTATAAATAAAATAGAAAATTAAAGCTGAATAATGGGGAGTGTATTATTTAGTACATAATAGACGGTATATAACGGGTTGATATATAATTGGAAATCCCAGCAACAAAACCTTCCATTTTAGGAGACTCTCGCATATTAATTTTCCATAGATGGGGAATGTCGTATAGTACAGGATTTAATCAACTAATCATCAATCTATTATACACAAGTATTGATTACTGCTCTTATATGCGAGTATGACAACATGGATTAATAATATCCAAATAGGTATTACGTTTATTGATAAAATGTGATTAATATAAAATATTGTAAATGAAACGACAAATCTCACTGTGTGATCCAAATAAAGGAGGTCTCACTTTAATTATAATACGATGCTATTGTCTTTTGTATCTATATTTTTATCATCTTCTTAATATTGTTTTCACATATTGAGCATGCCTTTTATTCGAGTTACTGTTATCTACCACTCTTGCTTAATAATTAAGATACTTGAATGTCTTATTGTAAGCCCTCTTGGTAATGTAATAAATCGTAATTATAATAAAGCTGTAACAGAGATGTGTCTGTACAAGATATTTGAGAAAAAAATATGATTTCCGCTCCTACTAAAAATCTCTTTTTCCTTATTCACTAATAATTTATACTTAAAAAAAGTACTTAAAAAAAGATCTAAAAAAAATATTTTATTAGTTTATATAGGAACGTCTAAACACAAAACAACTTTTTTTTGAATTTTGGTCTGTTTGTTCGTTCTCGTATCACGCAAAAACTGCTTAACGGATTTTGAAGCAACTTTTTTTATTTGATAGCTCTAGATTAGACTTAAAAATTGGTATACATTTATCCCGATACTATATCGGGAACCTGAGATATAACCTAAAAACTAGCTTGACTATGGCAGAGCCGCGGCCAAAGGCTAGTAAATAAAAAAAAAAAAATTTGATTCATACTCGTATGCCGATGATATATAATCACGTAACAATTGCTAGAGAGAATTGAATGTATATACATTCAGTAGCTATTGCAAATGCACATTAGTGAAATGATACTATGTCCACTCTACTGCCAATACTTAGATAAGTAGTTTTATTTAGTTAGATTAAGGAAGTTATGAACTACGTAGGTAGTCTTACTTTTCATCATTGCAACATTTTCCTTGTGTACGAGTATTGTCTCTTATTAGATATTGTGTTGTAAGTTTATTTCATAGGAACAGGTTTTATTGGTGTTATTCACTCAGGAAATGGATCTTTGTATAACTCTAAGGAGAATCTTATTATTATTTGTCTTATTGTACTTCAGTTAAATTAGACAGGTTACTTTCTGTTAATACCTACTAGCTATAGTTGAATAGAAGCCATATTATGAACTCAAATATTGAGTTTAGTCCAATTAATGATTGGTATATTGATAATGTTACTATTTCCGATAGATGGCGGCGTTTATTCTCTCTCACTACGAGTACAATCGGCGGTAACTTATTACCGCATTTGAAACGGATTTCTAAATAGTTATGGGTTCGATTCATAACAGTGAAAATATTCAATGTATTTTTAAATCATTCTAGTTAAACAAACAAAAGAACAAAGTATTTGCCTATTAGTGCTTAAAAAATAAAAGTGACATAGCATGAATAGTTCTTAGTATTTTTTCAAACTCACATTTTAACTAGCACATTATATGCTGTAAGTTAAGTTTATAATATTTTTTTGAGTCTAGTTAAATGCTTTTTAACAAATATGTGACTATACAATATGGAGAGTGCAATAAATAATTTGTCTGCTCTTGCAACATCCTATACAATGGTAATCGTATAACAAATATTATCGAAATGTGCTCTTAAATAAACGATGACGATAAAGCGTCAAAATAAGGCATTATTGCATCTGCTACTTAACCTTTGAAAACAAATACAACTATTATCTGCAGCCTTAACGATAAACTCAAACATAAAACAGAAGATAAAAAGTCGTTTTTGTATTAAATGTTGTAATAAATAATAAAATAAGGATAATAAACTAGGAGTCCCTGTAGGGTCTAACTATCGTTAAATATTACGATCCTCCAATATCGGAGGATGAAATCTCTAATCGTATAGTTCTCAGTTTTGTGGAGATAAAGTGGGTTCTAGCGATCGAAGGAAGCAGTTATATAAGCCAAATAACTTATGAGCGAAGAAGCCAAAATCTGCAATAACATAAATCTTATTAAAGCTTTAACAACCGACGTAATCTTTAATAACTTGAATATAACGAGTTATTTAAGTAATATATTTAATATTGTACATGAATATAATTCTTACTAATATTGTAAATGCGAAAAAGCGTTTGTTTGTTACGCTTTCATGGCATAACTAGGTACTCAACCGATCGTCATGAAACTTAGCATAAATACATGTAGATCAGGATCCAAAAAAGGTCATATACTACTTTTTATTCAGGAAAAATGGATAGTTCCTGTGATATATACAGTAAAACCCGCTTAAGACGATTTTGAAGGGACCTACAATAGCCAGAAACGCGTCTAAGGCGGGAAAGCGTATTAAGCGGGAACGGGAAAATTGAAAATATCGTTTACAAATTTTGTGTATCTACGTATTGAATTATAGGTATACTAGCTGCCCCCCGAAATTCGTACTACCATATATTTTTTCATGAATATTATATTGAGATATAAAGTATCCTATTTCCTAAGTTGGAACAAAACACAAATTAAAAAAAAAAATCTCTTATTTTGGTATGACAAAGAGATTTTGATGCATTATTAATAACAACGCTTTCAATGTAACTTAACTTTTACAGTACCCGCGTCATCACTTTCCCCTAAACAGATATTAAATCGTTTATTAAAAAAATCGGAGTGACTCTACCTCATCTTCATCGTCACCACTTAGAACCTCTTTATGATTTTATTCACATCTTCAATAAGATATTCAACTGAACCGGTTTCATAGGATACAACATTGACGTCAATGGAAGAATAATTAGGCAAACCCTGCAGTATCGCGGATACAGAACCTGCAGTAATGCAGGGTTTTCCTTCACAGATAGCGTATTAAACGGGATGACGAATCGTACTAAGCGTGATAAAAATATATGAAAACATGACTCAAGTTGCAGGGACTGACATAAAATGGCGTATTATGCGAGAAATCGTATTAAACGTGATCGTATTAAGCGGGTTCTACAGTATATGTTTTTCCGTCTGGTAACGGACTATGAATACAAGTGTCACCACCCCATTCTTTCCTACGGGTGTCGTATGAAGCTACTAAAGGAAGTAAGCAATTATCATCCATTGCATGACTGGTGGTAGGGCTAGATACCAAGGGTGAGCACTCACTTGGTAGCGGGCCCGAGCGGGTTGGTACCACCATCTCCTGTGTGATCGGCCATGAAGCACATCGTTGCGTTTTGGCTGTAGCAGGAGATAGCCGTTTATTCTTTCATTTCATATCGGTGAAATGAAATGGTGAGCAGCGGCTTGACAATACTCTCGGTATAGTTGTCCATGAGCGACGGTTACCATTTACTATCAGATGGGCCGTGGCTCGTCTGCCACTATATGTAATAAAAAAAAAGATAGCAATTTTTGCATAGAAATAATGATGATGATGAATATATATATGTTATTCAAATTCAAAATTCAAACGTTGATCTATTGGTGCATGATAAAATTTCAAGCACTACCTAAAACTAATATATTGCCTAGCGGTGTATATCTAAACAGGCTGAAACGACTAAACCGCCTCAATTCGTACCGCGCGATAAACGGATTTGGGAGGGATGCTATTATTCCGTCGTAATAGAGTGGTACTTCTTTAGGACAATTTGGGAAATGACGATACTATTTGGTCTTACCATAAAAAAATATGACATCATATTTGCGGCAACAAAATATTAACAAAATTGAGCTTGGCCTCTTCTTCTCTAGTATTTATTTTTTGAACCTGCGAATTGTTTGTTTGTACTGCTAAAAACTAAACTAAGAGATCTTAGTTCTTCTTCACTTCACAGTTTTCTCAGTTATAACACTAGATAGGCAACTACGATTTAGCTTAGTAATAGGTACACGTAAAAACGACAGGTATTACAAAAAGTATATTTATGCTGAAGATAATCATTGCAAATTAGAACCTTGAACATATAATATATGTAGTTATTATACGTACGTACGCTGTTTAATGCGTAAGTTTAGTTTAATATCGAGAAGTTATTGATTGAAAGTCAAATCAAAGCTAACATAGCTTTGATTTGACTTTGATAATAATTTGGAATAAATTAATCGCATATTAGGTTTAATTAAACTTAATTTTAACAAAAATCTGTTGAATCATATTCTACATTAGTACCGTCTTAATATACATAATATAGACAAATACAAACAATACGTTTAAGGGAGTAGACAGAAAGATAGAAAACATTTGTGAAGTGAAGAAATACGATTACAAAGTTTTACTTTATATTATCTCAGATTAATCTTCGAGAAAAACGTGCAAGTGACAGCCGATCACATTTGTAAGTAACTAAAGGCTCGTATGTTAAAAAATGGGCCATATTTAAATTGGGTAGGTTTTATCTATGTTTCAAACGGGATGGACCAAAAATGTATGCAAGTAGGTACATATCCATGGAAGATGTAGGTAGGTAAGCAATGCGTCAGATGTGGAAACGGAATTCTGTGAGAAGGTTACGGAATAGCGATGGTGATTGGATTCTGTAGTAAATTGGTGGTCCAAACGTTTTACTGGAGAATAAAAAAGGCGTAAGTTTCGCTAATAAATATAATGTTTCGCAAAAGCCAGTGCCACTATTAAGTAGCTATTAGTTGACTGTACAGAAAGATAGAGCTATGTCTAAACATTGAAGGTGTGTTATAAATGAGTGTATTAGGCTCTGTAGGTGTCTCTGAACCGAAAACAATTAAAAAAAATGTTATCTGTCTGTTTCTTTGCTCGCACATCAAGCAAAAACTACTGAACAGATTTCGATGAAACTTTTTTATAATCAAATCTTGTCTCAGATATTTATTTTAATATGGATCTTTGAAAGAACTAACATATAAAGTTATATACATATATTATAAAATTTCGTTTAATATTTGAGTCTGAATTCTATATTCTTAATTTTCGTTCGGCTAACACTTAAGTAACCTAACTTAAAGCTCCTTTGATTAAATAAAAATAGTATGTATAGCTATGTTATAATACTCTATCATCATACGTTTGCCAATTTACACAAAAACCTAAACTTCAGGAATCACTCTGTCTATTGGAAAACCATATCAAAATCTGTTCCGTTATTTTATTGCGTTTGAATTTTCTAATATATTTTTTTTTTAATTGCCATCGGTGTCAGAGGAGCATACGGCCCACCTGATGGTAAGTGGTAACCGCCGCTTATGGACTTTGGCAACACCAGGGGCACAGCCAAGCCGCCGCCTACCGTGAGTAAAGTGCTCTTCTCAAACCTCGTTTAAAGAGGGTCAAGTCGTAACGCTGGGGAAACACTGCAGCAGGAAGTTCATTCCAGAGCCTACACGCGCGTAGTAGAAAAGAGCGCTAGAAACGAACCGTCTTGGACGAGATCGTCTCCAGATGATATGGATGAACCCTAGTATGGCGTCTCGTGGTCCGGTGGTAAAACGGTGATGTTAGTACCACCTCAAACAGTTTCTCAGAGCACTCCCCGTTGAAGAATCGATAGAGCACACAGAGAGCCCCAAAGTCTCTTCGCCACCCCAACGACTCCAGCTCATCCTTGAGATTGGGATCATCGACAATTCGAACAGCACGCCTTTGCAGGGAGTCAAGTGGGTCAAGCTGGTATTTTGGTGCGCCTGCCCAGAGGTGTGAGCAGTACTCCACGTGAGGGCAGACTTGTGCTTTATAGAGCACAAGTCGCTGCCTCGGGGTGAAGTATCGCTTGGCTCTGTACAGGACGCCCAGTTTCCTGCTAAAATTTGTATATGTGCCTATTCTTTACGCGGAAAGCATTTATTCTACTTATATTTTTTATACTAGGGATGTGGGTGGAATACAACCATACAGAATGTACGAGAACCCATCTGATGATAAGCAGTTACCGTAGCCTATAGACGCTAGCAAAACCAGAGTCATCACTCACGCATCACCATCTACTAGGAAAGGGCTAGGAGGTGGAGAGGGAGGAGAAGGTTTGGCCCTCCGGCTCTCACTAGTACTACAGTAGGAGTACCTCTTGTTATTTTACGCTGATCTTCATTGAGAGTGTGGTACTTCCCGGATCGAGCCGGTGGCCATTCCTGCTGGGACAAGCAAAGTGTGGACAAGCTGTTAGAAAAAGCTAAAGAGTTTGTTGAAGTGAAACTTCTAATGCGACTTCCAACAAGGTTGCGTTAAACGTTTAACGCTACCATGAAGGGGGTATGAAAGCACTGTTGCGTTAAACGTTCAACGCTCCTGGGGAGGGGGAATAAAAAAGACAGAGCGAGAGTGAATGCGTGACAATCAAACGCATGCGCGTAGTATACCTGTTACAGGCCAGCGCGAGCGTTAGCAACGAGTAGCGTCCAATTTCCACATTACGAAGTTTCACTTTTTCCGCGCGGAGGGATTTCACGAACTATTATTTGTTTTTTTTTCTTAAAAAGTGCTGATATACGGATATACTAAACTCCCTTCTCCCTTTATTCACGTATATATGATACATGACTACAAAAAGTGCTAAAAGTGCTACGTTTGTTTTAATGCAATTTGGTATAAACTGTAAGATGTGGGGAATATTAAATGCAAGTTGTTACGTTCAAACTAAACTCTCAAACGATGAGATAAAATGCCAGCGCTACAAACTAAAACCACCTGTCTATTTAAATGAAGCTACTTTTATATATTTTATTTAAAGTAAAATGGTATACGTTACAAACTGTAAGTTTTTAAAAACATTTAAAAATCTTGGCAGTAATTTTAGTAAGGGATTTGAACAAACCTACGAAGCTTTGTTAATGTTGTTGTTTTAAGCAACCTACACGAGAAACTTTGTACGCTGCAATTTAAGACTACATACAACATATATTTTCAAATGCATTTATGCAAAGCGCTTGGATTTAAAAATCAACAAAGAACCGATTGTTACAGACGCTGTCCGTATCTTATGACATTTTCTACCGCCTCACATATGCAAAATGATTGCGAGCCGAGTCTGACATAAAATGCACGCTTCCCGTAAGCATAGTACTAGTAAAAATATTGTACCACCTATTCAAAAAGACCACATAAAGTGTATGCATTTAAAATCTAGGGCGTTCAAGCTACCAAACATTATTTACTCGTATTAACCTTATTAGAGAAATAATAGCTTAGGAATAATATTATACTATAGGCTAGAATATATACTTAAAACAATTCGTACTTATAGCATCGTGTATGAGAAAAACTCAAACATTTAGCAGATAATCCACAGCTCGGCAACCACAACATAGCGTCAAGCCTTGAGCCGTGTGGGGCCGGCTTTAGAATTGTCCCACCCTCTCCACCCATGGGAGTCGTAAGCGCCGACTGAGGGAATACCGGGGAAGTGGGCTGCAGCACTCCTTCGAGTATTAACAACATCCACTGCGATCGCCAACCCGCCTGCCAAGCGTGGCGATTACGGCACTATCCCCCATTCTTGGGGAGGCCTATGTCCAGTAGTGGACGTTAAAAAGCTGATGGATGAATGGATGGCAACCACAGCCCGCAGTATAGATAACCATACTGTCGTTAAGCTCCACAAACAAATCCAGAAGAGGTGTGAAAATAGGATCTACGATCTTCCTCTCCACATTTAACGCATGGTAGAATAAAAAAAACGAACTTAACTCTGGTCTATAAAATATTTGTTTCAGCTCAGTAATAAATAAAAACTCTCAATCTGACACTAACATCAATTTAGAGCATTAAACCATATTTTAATGCTCTAAGCATTGCAACGATCCTTTAAAGAATTAGAAGAAGAAGTTCACTTGCTATAATAATTCTACTAATCACATTGCAAACAAGACTCTACATATCACGGCGGCATTGTTGAGCGCGCTGGCGGAACGCGCCTCTAAGAATATCAGCATTATCAAAGCATCTGGTAGGTACTGCCATATTATAGACAAACCGCCGCCGTTGTATTTTTATTTTTAATATTTCTTTAAGGACTCTCGTTAGGATACCTATATGCCATCATTGATCGGACACGGATTTCTTTCCAGCCTGTATATAGCCGCAATTTAAGAAGATATTAACCAATTAAGGTTAGGCAAATCAGGAGATATACAATTATACTAGCGGATACCCGCGACTTCGTCAGCATTAATGATTTATTTTCTAAGTTCGATACCTATTTTACCCGCGATTTTATAAAACTACTGAAATATATGTGAATCCTATGTCAAATATAAAATGAAATTTAACATTCTTAATTCAAAAAAGTCTAAATATGTGTGTTTCTATATCTAAATTAGAAACCTACCAAATCTATTATTTAACTCATCACTTCCTCATCTCCTTTCTATTATCATTCCTCTCCATGTCCTAAGTATAACCTGTTTTGAGGTGGATTACTCGCGAAGGTTGTCCTTGGCCCATAGGCTACCACGCCAACCACTCAGGGGGTGGCCAACATACCGTCTTACTCACCATCAAACCGTACATCCATCCATCAGCCTTTCGACGTCCACTGCTGGACATAGGCCTCCCCAAGAGGGGATATTGCCGTAATCGCCACGCTTGGCAGGCGGGTTGGCGATCGCAGTGGATGTTGTTAATACTCGAGGAAGTGCCTCTGCCCACTCCCCCAGCATTCCCTCAGTCGGCTCTTACGATTCCCATAGGTGGGGAGGGGTGAGACAATGCTAAAGCCGGCCACACACGGCAAGGCCCCGTTAAGAGAAGTACTCTAAGTCAACGAAGTACACAGTACAAGTAAGAAACCGTACATCCTAGTATAATTATGTGTTATGAATATTGATGTATAAACAAAAACGTAGCATCACGCCTGTATTTCCCGAAGGGGTAGGCAGAGGCTCCATGTTCGGGTGCGTTGCTCAGTAGAGGGTACCTGAAAGGGTAAGCCGCCGGCGGACCACCGAAGGAATGTAACATAGTTCCAGTGGCCCGCAAATAAAGGCGGAGAGACGGCACACGGTGGGTTTCTTTAGTGGGTGAGGGCCCCACACTACCCTGTTCGTTGCCCCGAACGACGGGGTGTGCGGTTAGGTAAATTTTTTCCCGTCTAAACAAAAAAAAAATAAAAAAGGCAGAGGTGCAACACACCCACGATTCACCAGCTACATTTAAGTCCCACGTAATAGGGGGCGAGCCTATTGTCGTTTACCAAACTCCGGGCGGTTACTGAGATTTTTTTTTTTACGAAAAATCTCAATAACACTGCCCGACCCAGGAATCGAACCCGAGACCTCATGATCAGCAGTCGCTTACGCTACCACTGCACCATAGAGGCAGTTGATGTATAAAACAGAGAAGATCCACAATTAGGCACTAAAAGTGTCCACTATAAATGAGTGCAGATTACGCTTTCCTGCACTGATTACGTTTATTATTGTTTCCCGCTACGTATCAATATGCATAATAATACCAAAATCTCTTTTGAAATATTCATTGACTGTCTCTTTTCGCCGTGTGGGGCCGGCTTTAGAATTGTCCCACCCCTCACCATCCATGGGAGTCGTAGGAGCCGACTGAGGGAATATCGCGGGAGTGGGCCGCAGCACTCCCTCGAGTATTAACAACATCCACTGCGATCGCCAACCCGCCTGCCAAGCGTGGCGATTACGGCACTATCCCCCATATAAGCGAAACACATGTTGTGGCGTTCTCTTGGGGAGGCCTATGTCCAGCAGTGGACTTCGAAAGGCTGATGGATGGATGGTCTCTTTTTCTCTCGTTCTTTCTGAATAGTGTCATTATGCTCACGCACGCAGATAAAAGTTGTTATTATTTTATAAAATCATGTGTATGTATGTCATATTGTCACGCCTTTTTCCCGTAGGTTTTAATTCGTAGAGGTAGGCAGAGACGACCACTGAAGGAATGTAATATGGTTCCGGTGGCCCGATAATAAAGGCGGAGAGACAGCACACGGCGGGTTTCTTTAGTGGGTGAGGGTCCCACACTACCCTGTTCGTTGCCCCGAACGACGGGTTGTGTGGTTAGGAACATTTTTGCCCGCCTTATAAAAAAAAGGGGCGGTAGGCAGCGACCACTTCTCTCCACGTGTTATGATCCTGACACACATCTTTCTCTTCATCTACTTTCAACAGCGCTTTCATGCATGCTCGTTGGTTTCGAGTACTCTTAACCTGACCTTCCTTAAGAACGTATCCGATCTGGTCAAAATATATTGCATCCGATAGGTGCAGTGGGTCGTAAAGACAATTGTGATGTGGAGATCAGATATGACCGTTGGTCAGTGCGATAGCTTAACGACTTAGAGCACTTCCCGGATTGGAAGGGACGCAGTTCGAATCCCGCTAGCACTAAAGTTTTCTTTTTCCACATTCACAAATAATTTGTAACCTAAATTATAAGTCTTTAAAAAAAAACTATTAAACTAATGCCAATTGAAATATTATAGAAATCGATATATCTAACATAAGTCTTAAAAAAACTCTTTAACTCATAAACATAACTAAAATTATTTTGTTAAAAAACAACTTTTAGCATGATGTTACTTTAATAACCACATCAATAGTTGCCATAACGTAGTGTTATATGCTCTTTGGTTGCCATAGCAACGGTTGACATATTATTGTATGACAGTTGGTGTTATTGTGATAATGAGCGAAGAAGTCTGAGTACGATAGCAGATAAAAATATATATTTTGGATAGGAGTTTCGTAAAATCCTTTCTTAGTGAGCGTCTCGTTGTGGCGTTCTCTTGGGGAGGCCTATGTCCAGCAGTGGACATCGAAAGGCTGATGGATGGAGTGAGCGTCTAGGTCATGAAAGGAGCTTTTATGCAAAATTTCAAGTCAATCGGACGTACGGTTTCGGAGATATCGTGATGAGTCAGTGAGTGGTAAATCGCTTATATATATATAGCTAGATATACACCAATGCTTAAAAGTTCCTTACGAGGTGTCTAGCAAGCGTAGGCCATTATATCGCATGTTTTGTAACACCACAAAATAGTCATAACATAATATCAGCAGCAAGCAGTTCTGAGAGAGCCAATTAATTAATAGCAGTAGAATAGCAGGGTATTCAATAAAAGTTTATAGAAAATATACAAAACTTTTTCGCATAATATGGTTATCCCGTAATAACAGTAAAAGGTCTCATATCTTATCTGCGTGGCATATTTGGAGGATATCCAAGCCATTTAGCACAACGCAGAAAGAATGCCACTTTTAACCCAAAAGCAAATGATGTGAAAACTTGGATATTTACCTACCGTCGGTATGTGGGTTATTATTGTATAGGTATTATATGAAGTTATCTGATTAGGAAACAACTTTTCTTATACATAATATGTACCAAATATTTGTTTGTGAAAAGAAAATATTTGGTTATGGAGCAAGGAGGAGCAATCGTCTTTCCGAACAGTCGCTGGGTAGATAGGTTGACATAGGCTTTTATAGAGAACAAATTATTTGTAAATGTGGATAAAGAGAAGTTTAGTGCGAGCGGGATCCATAGTTTCGTGAAGCTCTACGAATAAGTCCAGAAGAGGTGTGGCAATAGGATCCACGATCTTCTTCTCCACATTTAACGCATGGTTGGTAGAAAAAACGAACTTATCACTGGTCTATAAACTGAACTTATACTGGTCCGCTCGCACTAAACTTCTGTTTTTTCCACATTCACAAATAATTTGTTCTTTAAAGTAGCTGAGCATGTCAAGTGCTAAAATACAGATCAAAAGGTTTAAAAACATAAGTTTGTATTTTGAGATTTCCTTCTTCCGAAGAAAATTTTCAGTCTTATATTACTAACTTTCTTAGTTAGCTTTTTTTACTATTAATTAGGTTTTAGTTAATTATCCACAATATTGATCAGTGTAATATTGTTTTTTTTAAATATACAAGATAAAAAAAATTGACAAAGACATTTTGAATCACAATATAAACAAAACAAGGACATTATTGCCGAGACTGTAAAACAGTGAGAGAATGGCTGTTCTCAATACGCCTCGACATGTGCCTTGAATAAGGATATATCTGCATCTGACCCCATTCAATATCCTTTTTCCAAGCGAACTGTTTTATCGTCTTTGTTATTTCCACCCAATGAACAGTAACGCCTCAAAGGGAATGATTGTGACGTGCACCTAAAATCCGAGTTCTTAAATTCCCGTACCCTTTAATACTATATCGCACGTTAGCAAACCAGCTTGTTGTAGGAAGTAATACAGCTATACATTACAAATTTAAAAACCCCCTTTTCTCCATCATCAGATCATGGTTAGCGTCTATCGAACCTATTCATTAAGATAACCAGTCCAAAAACGAAAAACCACCGCAAGTTGCTAAAAAATATTTTTTAATTTTTTAAATCATAGCTTAAAACGCTCGACGAAGTTACCTTTCAAACATATTTATCTGTATGGTGATGGATTAAGAATATAAATTTCAGCAACACATTCCTTCTTGAGAGTGTCATACGAGGCGACTGAGGGAAGCAAGTTATTATCATCCATTACCGGTGGTAGGGTTGGGTACCAAATGGGCCTTGGGAGTACTCACTCATAGATTAAGGATATTAAACGTTACCATCTCATTAATTTCTTGGGGTGCACTTAGATGTGACCAAAGTGAATTCAGAGAGGAATTACTGGACACAAAAGTATAATTGCAAAGATGAACGCAATATTCAATAATAGGCTTGCAAAGATAAACGCATTATTCAATAATGCTGATGAATTATCAATCTTAAGTGTTCACTAAAGCTATTAATTTTATTTGTTTGATAATGCAGAATCTGAACGACCTATAGTATTTTGTCAGTACGTTTAGTTGCATTATTACAGCACAATAGCACTTGACTATTATTTTAGTCATCACAACGTCGAAAATATCACCTCCGTCACGTTACAAAATTCACACGTCTTAAAATTCTCATTAAATTGCGATCACTGTAACACACACCTCGTCTAACATACGTTGACTGTATAATCTAATAGCTACTTCTATCGTATGAGGGCCCCCTAATCCCCTTTTTCATACATCGTAAAGGAAAATTTCAACGATGAATATGGAAGCAAAAGCTTTCAAATAGGCTTTCTTAAGGTTAGAAAAGGAATCTCTTAAACGCTCGGATTGTAACAGTTTTATTTTTATTAGACATTGATATTTGAATAAAAGTTTATGACACAATAAAATCTGTTTTTGCTAGTTTTGTACCATTATTATTAATATAGAATAGATATTTCGGGCATGTGGAAAGAATGCCGGACGAGCGATTGGTTAAGAAAATATACAATGCGAAAGTGGAAGGATGTAGGTACAGGGGGAGACCGAGACTTACTACCTAGACCAAATCGGTCATGTATTGAAGGAAGGTGGAGTAAGGAGCCTCCGAAACCGGCGAGCGTGTATGAAGAGAATTATGAATGTTGAGGAAGCGAGAGATGTATGCAAGAATAGAGCCTCTTGGCACTCTGTTCTCTCTGCCTAACCCGCAAGGGAAATGGCGTGATGATAAGAATACATATTTTAGGAGGAGAGCAATCCCGGTTATCTTTGGACACACACAAAATAACCTAAGATTGCCAATCCGCACTCTCACAGATAGAGAAGAATGTGATAATAGCAGAATAGCATGCACGATAATGACAAAAAATCTGACCAATGTGATGCAACCATGCGATACAACAGGACTCTCAGAACCACAACAGACGTTGCAATATTTCGCAAAAAACACAAATTCGACACGTGTTTCGCCTCTACACGACGCAGCATCAGGACCGCTCGGCAAAAAAAAATTTTAGGTTTTGAACCATAACAACAGATTTTATGTATTTAGAACTCTTAATTCAATGCTTTTTGTTGGTACTTAGTTATTGTAAGAACAAAAACTAACAAGTTTACCAAGAATAATGTTAGCTGTGAATTCATCGCTCCAAATTCTCATAGCACATAGTTATACTATTCTGTGTATATTCATTGTTCTGTGTAGCTACGTATAAAAAAATATTAACTTTATTTAGGAAAAATACTTTTCAATTAAATCACATTAGGTACTAATGCTGACATAGCAAAATGCTAGAACCTAAAATTTATAACTGTGACGCACCAGATCTTTATGCAATTTTAACCAATAGAGGATTGTGTAAACTAATCCTGAGTTCGCTACTAGTTATTTTCATTTTATTTATCCAGGTCAATGTATATGAGAAAGTATAAAATGCTCAGGTCTTTTGCATATTATATAAACAACGCATTACACCGAAGGCTAATCCGCTTATAAAACGTGTTAATTTAGTCATAGTCCTGACTCAACGCTCCGGATATGGAGTACATTATAATTTGACTGAGATATAGCTGTTGTATGTAGAGAATAATCCCGTAAGCCACACGTGGTAAAGGTGTTATGTTAATACTGGAAACCGAAACACCGGCCTTCGACATTATCATAACTTTACAGCTGAAACAGTTCATATTCTAAGAAAGTTATAAAAGTAAGTTGTTTACCCAGTTGGTGTCCCAGGTAGATATAATAATAGATAACTTCAAAATTCACATTCCCAACTACGACTGGCACTGAAATGACACTTCTGTGTGGTGACGGAATAATAATACAACTCACCATTAACCAGAATGGAAGCCCGAGGCCCAAAGCCCCTCCTTATCCTCCATCCTATCCTTAATATCGTTCTTATCCACCTCCTATCCCTTTCCTTGGAGATGACGAAACGCGAGTAATGCTTCTGGTGTTGCTTGCTAGCGTCGATAGGCTACAGTAACCGCTTACTATCAGAGGAGCGGAAAGCTTATTTGCCACCCACTTAGTATAAAAAAAATCTATACAGTCATTAAATCTATATGTCAAAAATAGCTAACACAGGGAAACTATTATTTATTTCGAAATATAATGTTTCGATGAAATATGCTATACATCAATGTAACGTCTGTTTTATCTCTATAATTTTTTTTATCTAAATCCGTTCAGTCCTTTAGGTGTGATTCACGGACAAACATTGTTACGTTTTTTTAAATTTATGATAATAGTATGAATAGGATTATAGCATTAACAAAAATAGTGAGCAAGACCCAAGATAAATTCAGTTATTTAATACTTAAAATGGACTCCGGTATAAATGAGTATTTTACTATAGAATATCAGTAATGCTGAAGCAAGTACGAGTAAACGCGGTGTATTTTCTTGTAGTATCGCTCGATGCACACATAGAGAGAATGCTCTATACACCCGTGCTCTCCAATTCAAGAACATAAACACCACAAGTTTTATAAATAAATGATCTAACAGCAATGATATTCGTATAATGATTATGATTTCACGTATTTATTTCAACATAATTAAATAGGAAATACAAACTAAAGTTTATATTTGCAATATACTGTACTCACATGAAAAGTTAGTCTTTTACGTTCGTGAGGAACTTTTAATTAAATTTTTGCTGGATACGGGTGTTAAGGCCAAAAATAATTATTCCATCCATCAGCCTTTTAAAGTCCAGTGCTGGACATAGGCCTCCCCAAGAATGGGGGATAGTGCCGTAATCGCCACGCTTGGCAGGCGGGTTGGCGATCGCAGTGGATGTTGTTAATTATTATTATTCCTTTATTTCAGGCAACTACGTCCCATAAAAAATATGCATAAATATTAACTAATTATAAACTAATAAATATACTATATAAAATAAAACTTAAAACTACTTGCACACGAAGTGTCGGCGTCATGTTGCGCTGCGTGGTGTCGCGTAACCTTCCACGAAATCTTCGATACACGAAACCCTTCGGCCAAAACTCTTCCTTGAGGAAGGTCGCAATGTGCTGAGTTGGAACTCGCACCACGAACGACTTGAAGTTTGTGTTGTGGCGCGATTCGAGCTTCTCAGCCCTCAAAGTCCAGCTGGTCTTCACCCGCATATACTCAACAATCTCCTCAACCTTAGTGAAGTGATGCAGCCGGGACACGTACAACTGCGTCGTAGGTATAGCTGGACGCAGAAGCATATTGGGTACTGCTAGCGTGGTACCGCACTGGTTCCGACAAGGAAGTGTTCTCTTCTTCTTCTTCTCCACCTTTACGAAGCCATCCTTGTAAATCTTGTGCTGTTTCAAAACTTTGGTGGTTTCACAACAGCCCTTGTCCCCTTTTCTGTTTCCTGCTTGCCTTATAGATACAGCAGGTATATGTGCGGCGACGATAGTAGCGTAGGCACGTTTCGGGGTCAATGTACCTGCATGTGTCACTCCTTCAACCAGTGTTGACGCAGTGACGGCGGTGGCGCACGATGCAGCGCAAGCAATATCAGCAGCGCGTGACGTAGTGGAGCTCGCCGACTCAAAACTGCCGATGGAAACGTTTTGCGCCCCGCGTCGTGTGTTCACATTAGAGGCGTCAGGCGCCCTACTTACCGAAACAGCGTTACGCAATAACTCTACTTCGGTACGTAGTTCCCCTACGGTGTTATTTGACACCTCCAGCTTTGACTTTACCTCGGCCTGGTTCACTTTTAAAGATGTAATATCCTTCAGCAACCTGGTGACATCGACGTGGTCGAACGTGACGGGAGGTAGCTTATGTAGCTCCTTTGCCACGAAAGCAGGCACGTCATCCGGATCGGTGATTTGGAGCATCGTGATGATGTCTTGCACACTCTTCTCGCCTCCATCCCTCATAGCAACGAAAACGGGCAGTGCCAGTCAGCCACGCTGAACGCGAAATAATATATTCGTACCGGGCAGCGTAAACACGTCCGTACACGGCCGTGCCGCGCCGCAGTGACTTATTAATACTCGAAGGAGTGCTGCTGCCCACTCCGTCGGTATTCCCTCAGTCGGCTCTTACGACTCCCATGGGTGGAGGGGGGTGGTACAATTCTAAAGCCGGCCCCACACGGCGGAAAATAATTATTAGTCGTTGAAAACTAAAAATGTCTCAATCCCGTATTCCCTGCGGATTTCGTTGTAAAATAACAAATGACTGTGCAACTTAACACTTTAATGAGCTACGTGCTTTTTTATTTAGTAACACACAAGTTAATGATAATAATTATATATAATATCAATAACATTTTACTTTAAATGGTTGCTTTTGTCCTTAAAGAATATCATGATAAGTAAAGCATCAGGAACAAAGGTAAAGGGCCTAGTTTTTCCGTTGACGCAATAGCGGGATAGCCCACGAAGCCACCGTTTTGTATATTATCTCGTACTACAAATCACAACGGATATCCCGCCGAGGGGAAATGAAAATTGAGATACCGGAGAGGCATTGTTCCGTGAAAATATATCTTCTTGATATTCTCAGAGCGCGAGACGGCCGACAATGCACAGATATTGCGATAAAGTTACGTCATCCGAAGATAAAAGCGCTTTGGATATTAGTATTGTGTCGAATAAATTTACACATTCGTATCCGAGGCTTCTTGATTTTTGGAACTGGAATTTGTTGTTTTTTTTTTGTTTACTTGTCATCTAGTTGTTTGAATGCTTAACTAGCCTGTGATTATATAACTATCCATATTATTTTCCCACTGAACACAAGACAAGTCAAGACATTTCATTTAGTATCCAACCGAACTTTTGATTTCAGTTTCGGCTGTAAAACTAGTTTTGATCGGACACTAATTTCATTGCCAATTAAAACAAAAACGATAATGGTGCAAGTTCGGCTCAAGATAATTGAAAAATCTTACTCAGTATCAACGCTACTAATAAAAGTGCGCGTAGTGGATACACACTTTTAGTAAAAAATGTTAATTTGCATGTCAACTATGTAGGTAACTTATAATTTTATACAAATCAAGAAATGCGTATACACATTGTTACATTCAAATGCAAATTAATTTCGAAAAACTAAGTATTTCTGCATGAATGATTGTTACTTTTACACTCATTTTCATTTAATATTCTCAAATAGAAACAAGACATAAAAATCACCATTTTTATCGTTTTTTTAATTTGCTTGAGTTACTACTGAGAATTTCCTGACGGAACAATACAATACCACTTTTTAACATGACTCAGGAATTATGTACTTACCTGAAACCTCACCTCGGTTACAACTTGTACAGTTATAGTACTGGATTAACGACGCATTTATATAATTATTGAGTTATAAAAGAGCTTTTTTGTAACATAAAAAACATACGAGTAAATAGAGACTGATTAAAAATTGACGTAACGTTAAGTGCTGGATATTAGTTGTTATTAAAAATTATAAAAGGGTCCCACAATTTGTTTCACATTAACGTTAATATCACTTTAACAACCTTTACAAAAAAAATAAATAATGACGAGTTGAGTACTGTCTATCGCTTTTGCACAGGTATTTTCTAAACTTATGAATGCCAATCGTGCTGATTATGGTAAAACCCCCATTTTGGGGAGGCCTATGTCCAGCAGTGGACGATGAAAGGCTGATGGATGGATGGAGATTATATCGCTACGAAATTGTGTTGTTTTGATTGTTATGGAAATTTTGTATTTCTATACAATAATTAACTGGTGACCTTCACATAAGTAAGTTCGATATTGGAAATTGCATTTATTGTGTATTTAACAAAGTATTAGGTTCATTTTTCACACGGAGTACCTACGGAAAAAATACTCCGCGATTTTTCGCCAAAACTAGACGTTACTGTCGTATGAAGGACAAACTTTCGTACTCGTATATGTTTTCACGTCCTATTTTTGTCACTTATTACAGAATTAAGTTTCAAAAATACCACTTTTCGGACAAATTCAAGATTAGTAATTTCAACTGTACATATTTTTTTAACACGATTATTATATTTATAAATGAAGACTGTAATATTTACAAACGCCAGCCGTGTTGACACAGGATTTTGTTTCTGATAAGCCTTCATGAGCTGTAATGTTGTCTTCTTAAATTTGCTTACATAATTGACGTGTACGATATAATGAATTGAATGGAATGGAGTGGTATCTTTTTTAGTAGTATTGTTATCTATTCATAGTTCGTCACCACATGAAACTTTTTTATTCAAAGATAAACAAAAATGTCGACCTTTTTCACTATGGCGTATGTTATTGAGTTCTATCTACAACGTTATGACTCGAACCTTCGGATTTCTGCGTAAACAAAAATTGCCAGCCGCATCGAAACTGGAGTGGTCAAACGAAAATACGAACGTAAAATGAAGTGGAGCGGGTTATAAATTGTGAACTCACCAAAGTCATCTCCTGCGGATGTTGTCGAGTAGGGACGTAAACGTATAAACAACCAATTTTATTTTTTCGTGGATCCCAGATTTTGTAAATAGTTTTTTCCTGCAATATACATAAGATGTACTTACTTACTTGTACAGTTATATAAACGTGAAAGCTTGTTTGTTTGTTACTCGATCACACAGAAACGGCTGAATATGGATATACATATACCTACAGTAACATGTCATACATTTTGTTACTTAGACTATTTTTATAATTACTTTTCACGTGCAAACCGATAAATTATTTTAAATTATGGAATCTATACAATTATTAAATATATTTTTATATTTTAGGAATTTTTTTTATAGAATTTCTGTGTTACACATTTCTGTCTCAATATAGGGGGTTATAAAAGTAAAAAAAATATCATACAGTGTCAGTAGATTTTTGTTTGACTGCTTCGGTGGTACAGCGATAGTGTGAGCGACTGTTGATCATGAGGTCTCGCGTTCGGTCCCCGGGTCGGGCAATGCTAACCCGGGTTGGAAAATTTAGTAGCAGCCTGGGGTTTAGAAATGTGGTTAATACACCTCTGCCTACGTCTAGGGAATTCAGGCGTAACACTAGTTTTTGTTATTAAATGGTGTAATTAAGTTAAAAGGAACTTCATCAATTTATTTCATGAATTTTATGCAACGATTTTCAACAATTATGTCAGTCAATTAAACTACCTGCAAAATACAATAATAACAGCCACAGAGTCTGACGTCAATGTTGGAATTAATGTAAATCATGTTGTGTGTTAATAACTTTGCATGTCATGGAAAATACTAATATTACAAAATGTAATGATTGCGTATTAACATATTTTTCTTTTCCAATTTTTTATCATCAAAATTTAATATTGTCTATTTATAGTTTTCTTATTATTATTTGGGGTCGGGTCTCCTCACTTTCCTGCGCCAAGACCGTCAGTTTTTTTTTTTCAGTCTTGGATTGTCGCTTCAGGCAATTGGGCTTGATTGAGGTCTCTTTATACATTTCACCACCAAGTTGCAGGAGGACGTCCTCTGCCTCGTTTGTGTTCTGGTAGGTTTAGGATCACTTGTACCACATGTCCTTTAGGGCGTCTTTTTATATGTCCATACCATCTGAGGCGGTGTGCAGTCATTTTGTCTGTAATTTGTGCGACTTTATAGCTACCGTGTGATGGCGGACTAAGAATACAAGTGTCACCACCCCATTCTTTCCCACGGGTGTCGTATGAGGCGACTAAGGGAAGTAAGCAATTATCATCCATTGCATGACTGGTGGTAGGGCTGGGTATCAAGTGGGAGTACTCACTTGGTATCGGGCCCGAGCGGGTTGGTACCACCATCTCATGTGTTACCGGCCATTAAGCTCATCGTTGCATTTTGGCTGTAGCAGGATATATTTATATTTATTTAAGCTTTATTTAATCCCTTACTGAGTAATTAGTTTTATTTTGTTAGTATAGTATATATTATATGTATATATATTGGATTATGTTAGTATTATTACTTAATTTTTGATTATTATATGTAAGGGCCGCCTTTTGCCGTAAAAGCCTCCTCCAAATTGTGCCAGCTTTCTCTATCTTGTTCTGCTCTTTGCCAAAGTGGTCCAGCTATTTCTGCGATGTCATCGCTCCATCTTTTTAATGGTCTGCCATGTCTTCTTTTTTATTTATTGGATACCAGTTTGTTACAATTTGCGACCATCTATTGTCTGTTGTTCTTTGTATGTGGCCTGCCCACTTCCATTTGTGACTCAATATTTGTTTGATCACATATTTTGCCTTTATCCTTTTCCTAATACTTGAGCTTTTGATTCAATCCTTTAGCTTTACATTCATGACACTTCTTTCTATGCCTCTTTGACATGTTTTTGATTTATTTATGTGTTTGTTTTAAGTGGCCAAGTTTGACATGCATATGTCAAACAGGGTGTCAGACATATATTCATAGATAATATACTAATATAAAATACATATATTCATTGTCCACAACAAGAGCCATTAAACAAGAAGATATTCATTGCTTTAGTTTTTAGATGTATTGGTATAGGTCCCTTGAATATTTCTTGCATTGACCAGTATTTATTCCACGTGCTCTTTATTCTTCTTTCTATTTCTTTCTCTGTGCAAAAACTGAATGATATGAGGTGGCCAAGATATTAATATTCTTATACATAATCTATGGGTACTGACTCTATTGAGATTTGTATTTTGTCTCTATTTGGATTAACCTTTGTTTTATCTCTGTTTATTATTAATCCAACTTCCTTACTATACTGAACAAGAGACTCTAGCATGTATCCCAGTTGCTCTGGGCTTTCAGATAGAAGAACAATACCGTCTGCAAACCTTAGATGTGTTAAATATCTACCATTAATATTTAAGCCCATGTTTTTCCATTCAAGTTTTCTGAAGACAAATTCCAATACTGCAATAAATAACTTTGTTGATAGAGGGTCATCTCGTTTTACACCGCGCTCTACTTGAAAAGTAGGTCCTTTTGTTTCTAGTCGTACTCTTGTCATACTTTTTGCATAAATTGTTTGAATTAGTTCTATGTAATTACATTCCAGTCCTTGCTCTGTAAGTGCTTGCCAAATAGAGTTATGCGATATAGAGTCAAAAGCCTTTGAATAATCTATGAAAGCTATGTATAAAGGCAGATTATACTCTGTATATTTTTCTATAATTTATTTTAGTGTATGTATGTGATCAATCGTAGAGTAGCCCTTCCTAAAGACTGCCTGCTCTATTGGTTGATTTTCGTCGATAGTTTTTGTTATGCGTCTTAGTAGAGTTAATGCAAATACTTTGTATATACAAGATATCAGGCTAATGGGTCTGTAGTTGCTAATTTGCTTTCTCCTTTTTTGTACAATAGAACTATCTCCTTCTTTGTACAATAGAACTATCTCTGAGACTGTCCAAGGTTCTGGCAATTCCTTCCCATATAGGATTAAATTAAAGAGTAAGTGGTTTTAAGAGGTAATCTTTGCTTACCTTTATCATTTCGTTTGTTATCCCATCTGGTCCAGGGCTTTTGCCTAATTTTAAGTTTTTATTTGATAGCTCTACTTCACTCTCTAAGAATGGTGGTACAGGGGTTTTATTGTGCATTGTGCACATAAATGATTTGTTCATCTTATCGTCGGCTGAATATCATATTTTGTAGAATTTCGTAGCTATCTTTATTAAGTCGCGTCTATGTGTGACTATATTTCCCGAAGTGTCCTTAAGTTGTGTCATTAGATGTTTCATCCATCCATCCATCAGCCTTTTAACGTCCACTGCTGGACATAGGCCTCCCCAAGAAAGGGATAGTGCCGTAATCGCTACGCTTGGCAGTCACAGTGGATGTTGTTAATACTCGAAGGAGTGCTGCTGCCCACTCTACTGGTATTCCCTCAGTCGGTTCTTACAACTCCCATGGGTGGAGACGGGTGGGAAAATTCTGAAGCCGGCCCCACACGGCTAATCCGGCCCCACATAGGCTAATAGGCATTAGATGTTTAGTGCTATCTATCTTTCTGTATGCTTTTCTTACACCCCCTGTTTCTTTTATGTATTTACTTATCGTACTTAGTCTATGGTTCTTGATGTTTTTTTTAATTATTTTTTTAATAATTCTGTATAACTTACTTAACTCTCTTTTTTCTACTTTCGTTTTGGTTTTCTTATTTTTTAATAAAATTTTTGTGTCTTTAGTTGTTGAATTTCTTGTGTAATAACCTTTTATTGTCATATTGTCTTTTCGTATCAATGTTTGTTGGAGATTTTGAGCTATGGTATATTGATATCTCAAATTTTTTGTTAAGTTCTTGTATGTTTTCGCAGTCAGAGGAAAATAGAGTAGGTAGCTTTAAAAGATTATTTTCTTTATGGTCTGTATTTCTTTTATAGTGTCTTCGGATCTTCTTCTTATTTTGTAGAGTGATCGTCATGGACATATAATACAACAGGACTGTGCGCTTTGTATTTCTGTGTATACAAAAATACACTTTATGCTTAACAGAGAAGGTTTATATTTCAAATGAAAAGATCAGCGAGCCAGATAAGACCGTTAGTACGGAGTGACGGTGTCCCTTTCTTTTGACACACGAATTCTTAAGCTTAGCACACACTGAAAATTTTATTGACGCGATTTATCCACAAAATTCTGTGACATTAATGGAAATTGTATGAAGCTGCACGCACTTGCGAAAATAAAATTATGCGAGAATAATTTCAAAATAAATCTGTGTATCGCGGTAATATTTTGTGGAATGCAAGTGTATACCTCTCATCGCACTACGGAAACAAATCGCGTTGGTTGGTCGTTCAGTCACATTCTGTTGCGCTCCACTATTGAGATAGCGAAGGGCAGGAAAAATATATATTGAGGAGTTTGTATGAGTTAGTCAATATACGAATTGAGTTGATCCACCTCATTTGAGATGTGTGACAATGTATCATGATACTATCTGATGGCTCATTTGTGTTTCGTACCTTATTATAATACACGAGGTTGTATGCTCAGATTTTCACCTCACGAACGTGTAAATTTTTCACGAAATAGGTAGGTACATTGTGTTGATTGTAGTATGTGCGCAAGTTAAGATAGGAATCAGGGAATTACTTTACAAGAATACTTTCATGTGACTCTTCTTTTCAATTGTGCTTTTATTTTGGACTTCTTTTTTTAACGTAAAACGTTGCAATGTAAAACATATAAATAAATTTTTTTTAATCGTGTTATTTTATTTACATCGATTTAAAAAAAAATCGCGCATTGAGATTTCGCAATGCGTGCTAAGCCTTACTATAGAACAATTAGGGTGACAATAAATTTCCTTTTCCGGTTCATTCAAATCTAAGCCTTAAGGTTTTTAAACTCAGAAGAGGTACTCAGTTCACGAAAACGAAATTAACAAAAAAAAACTGTCAGTTACAATAAAGTAAACTTCCTCAAATGTAATATTTTTATCTAGAATTTTTTATATACTTTTTTAGCATTTGACATGCTTAGGCATATACATTAAACACAAAGTGAAAAATGTGAAATCGAAAATAACAGTCACGAGCAGGATTTGAACCTGCATCTCCTAGATACCGTCCAGAATGCAATTCAGCAATCGTGACCACTGCTCTCGACTGCTAATTTCAATAACACATTCATTCTTAACGTCTTGGGTGACGCCTGCGCCATCTGTCGGAAGTATTTTCTTACATTATGCCGACCAGGTAAACTTAATTTTACAATTAAGATTCTTACCAAATAATGACGCAGCCCTAGAATTATCCAGAATTTTTTATATACTTTTTTAGCATTTGACATACTTAGGCATATACTAATGTATTTAGGGTATAACTCATTGAAAGTCAGTCGGAATGTGTACCAAATTATTGTTATGTGCAACATCATAAGGGATAAAATAGGTGCTCCCGAGTTACACAACGAGCTGTGTCGATTCTATACTCCCAATAACTATAGTCGCAACCGGAGACGTGTGCTGTTCGCCGTTCCATCATGTCGTACCGTGGCGCGTTCCAAGTCGCCTGTACCGCGCACACTTGCAGCACTTAATGCTCTCCTGCCTGTCAATCCTAATTGTGATCTGTTTGCGGATACATGGCCGAAAATAATGTAAGAGTGCTTGCGGTTCTGTGAACATGATGCATGAATGTGTTTCTTCTCTTTTTTTTTATTATCTGATGTATTATTCTCTATTAATCATGTAATTGGTAGCTTACCGTTGAATGAATAATAAGTAATTAAATTAGTATTTTTTTAAAGATTTGCTTCCCTAAAAATTGGATAAAATTTCATCAAAATCGGTTCACTACATGAAGCGTGAGAGCAAAACCAACAAAAATTAGTTACACCGATTATAACAAAAATAAAAAAAATGAAAATTCTATTTGTTTTCAAACATGGTCACCCGAATAGAGTGAGATAAATTGACCTCGTACCTACTATCTCACTAAGACCGCTTTTTGGTAACAGTGCGCATTCCAGTTGTATACATGTTATTTCCATGGTGGTCGTGATTATCACGAGTCTGTGGTCACTTGGGTGGTGTAGTTTGCTTACCACGTTTAAGTTCTGTATATTTCTGGGATTATTTGTTGTTATAAAGTCTATTTTATTCTTTGTTTTACTATCTGGAGACATCCAGGACCATCTTAGTTTATTAGGCTTATTGAACATAGTATTTGCAATTTTAAATTTGTATTGGATGCAGAAATTTATGAACATTTCACCCCTTTTATTCCTTTTCCCGTAACCATAGTCTCCCATCACTAATTTTTCATTTATCTAAGGGTCGCCTATTTTGGCATTCATATCTCCCATAAGTATGATATTCTGTGTACATTTACTCATTGCTATGTCTAAATCAAAGTAAATATTTTCTATTTCTTCCTTTGAAGATGTAGCAGTAGGAGCGTAAACTTGTATTATACTGAATTGGTTTTCATATATTTTAACTTGGAGTATGGCGACTCTATCAGATATTGCAGTAAAGTCCTGTACTATTGTATTACATTGTTTTTTAATGAGAAAGCAAACTCTTTTCTCTCCTTTTGTTTTTCCATAATAATATAAAAGATAATTTCCTCTATATTCTATTTTAAGTCCTTCTCTACTTATGTCTGATATGCCTAAGATATTCCATTTGATTTTCGATATTGCATACTCTAATTCTAATATTCTAGCTTCATTTGCTAGTGATAGGACAATGAATGTAGCAATGTAGTATTTTTCAAAGTTTTGCTGGGTGGTCGTCTACAGCCCCCGCGGTGAAGAGCCGTTCTGGGACAGGTTTATTAAAGTTTTGCATCTTGTTTTTATTTTTATTGAGGGTGCGGCATGTATTTTTTTGAAGTAGTTTTCTTGATTGCTATTCGGTTTCTTCTAGCTTAGAAAAGGGTTGTGCCATGTAACTATTTTGTATACTTAAGGAACTTATCCATAGAATTTTGACTGGTTCCTGGTTTATTTGGTGTTATTTTATTTTTCTTCACAGCTTGTTGCTTTATTGATTCTTTTTGAGGATTTACATTAGAGTGCGGCGGTGTTATTTCTAATATCCTTTTTTTGTTTCTGTTCTCCTTTCCTTCTCCTTCCTGTTAGTTGTTCATTTTTGGTGCTTCACGTACTATTAGTATTGTCATACCGAATATTTTTCTAGCTTTTCTTTCTTTTTGCAATTGCTCTTGTAAGCCTTTCCTGGTTTGTAAGACTTTTGGAGGGAAGTCTTCTTTTATGTAAATATTTCCTGATTTTATATGATTAATTAGTGGCTCTTCTGCCATACGTAGAGAGATTTACAACAATGGGTCTGACCTTGGTTTTATCGTATTTACCCATTCTCCGAACCATCTGTAGCAGGAGATAGCCATTTATATTTCATTTCATATCTGTGAAATGAGTTATTGGTGAGCAGCGGCTTGACAATACTCTCGGTATAGTCGAGTCCATGGGCCACGGTTACCATTTACCAGATCAGATGGACCATGGCTCGTCTGCTACTACATGCAATAAAAAAAATACCTCGTATATATACATTAGGCACTCTATCTAGCCTAGTCACACCTGCTGCCCACCTCAGCATTTTCATTTCAGTGTTATGTACTTTTTGTTCATGGATCTTTTTGACTATGCAACATTTAGAGGCGTATAATAGCGCTGAGAGAACTGCAGTCTTGTAGACTTTGCCTATTTATAGTTTCCTATTCAGTCTTAGGCCTAAAAGTATTTTTATCAGTCCATTACTATCTCACTATTGGGCACGGGTCTTGACTCAGAGGGACTTAGGCCACCACGCTAACCTACAATTTAAAGATTGACGCCTAAACCAATAAACAATGTACCTATATTTCTTAGTTGATAGTGTGTTTTTGACCTACTGTGGTATATAAAAGTTTTAAATCTATTCCTCCTAAAACTAAATCATTTAAGGCCTCAAAACAAAACTTACATATTCCTAACTAATCTGTATGTTTGCCTGTATTCTGTACCCTGCGTTTATAAACATAAATCAAGTGATGATGCTTATCCTGTCAGTTACCGAGAATACTCGTATCATCCCATCTCATTTAGAGTTATGTGAATAATACAAAATATGTGCGTATTTATTTTAGTACGCGCCCCACGTAATCGGTTGGATCATAAAATCCGTTTGCCCCAAAACAACCTTAAATAACACAACTTGATCACAGATAAAGTCTTACCTACATTACAATATTTTGTTCATTTCTGTTAAATTCCACCCACAGAATAAAATCGATTGTCAAAGTTAACCGCGGGCGATGGGTAACAACTTTATTAATAATTAATGATCCGTGCTAGCAAACAATCTTTACTTGTATCAAATAATACTGGCTAGTTAAAATATGGCATAAGCTTTATAAAACCAGTGCCTTGCTTACTTCCAAGATGAATTAATTTAACGGGGAATTACAAACCTCGCACAAAATCTTCGCGTTTAGTAACTGTAGGTATTTTCATAATTTAAAAAAACTATATGGTTGTCTGTAAAGTCGGTTTACGGACGCTAAATTTTACGTGATAGCGTCATATATGTTTTCTGAGAGTTTCTTATCTATCTCGAACCACGCAGTATTGCAAGACTATAAAATAATATTAACTGTTATAGTTTGTCTTTTGCTTGATGTATATGTAAATACGAAGCTTCTACTCATACCTAAATATTTCTTAAGTACACACTTAATATTTAGATATTTTTATATATATTTTTAGCATTTGACATGCTTAGCACTATACATTAAACACACCTTTCACTTTGTGTTTAATACACACTAAATCATCATCAATTTAACGGATCATAGGCTGGTCACGTCGGTAAATCCGCCATCTTACGAACCGCAGATGAACCACGTAGTCAGATTATTTTAAATACCGCCACCTATTGTTATGTTTTAGCAACCCTGCGAGAACGTGACACTCTTTCGTGCGTGTGGCCGGCGTTCATCGATATATAAGACGTTATCACGTCAAAAATATCTTTTCTTCTTGATGGCTAGTTCTTAAACAATACCCTGCACTAAAGAGTACCGTATATAATGCGGGGAGCTTTACAAACATAGAATTATAGGGCATAAAGTAGGTATACTCTTGCTCAAAACAACTAATTGTGAAACGTTATATTGGATTTTTCCGTAAAGGAATTCTCGGTAGCAATACGGAGCGGGACTACGCTCGGTAGATAACAATAAGCTCGCTCCCTATTACATTAGGCTGGAATTGGCAAGGTGTGAGCGTGTTTTTATGTTACACCTCTGCTTACCCCCTCCGTGGGTGTAGTCTGATTCAGCTATGATTATATTATTTTATATGACTAATATTCATGAAAATACTTTAGAAATGGCTACGACTGTCAACAAAAGACCTTAATTGCCTCTGTGATGCAGCGGTAGTAGTGTAAGCGACTGCTGATCATGAGGTCTCGGGTTCGATTCCCGGGTCGGGCAGTATTAGTGAGCTTTTTCGTAAAAAGAAAATTTCGCAGTAGCAGCCCGGATTTTGGAAATGTGCCTGGTAGACGGCAATAGGCTCGCCCCCTATTACGTGGGACTTAAACCTAGCTGGCGAATTGTGGGTTTGTAATACACATCTGCCTACCTCTTCGGGGAATACAGGCATGATACTATGTGTTGTTAAAATAAAATAATGAACTATAATACTTTCAGTAAGTACTTATTGTATATCTAAATAGAATAACAAATAGGTCGCCTATTGTAAGACGTCTCACGGGAATTTCTACAGCATTGATGATAGAACGAGTAATAGCAAAGCAGATCACAATAAAGTCAGTGGACTGTAATACCTGTCCGTATCATTAATTCCTTGTTCGTTTCCCACTATTAAAAATTCTATAGCTTTAAACAGGATTTTCTAAATTTAAATAGCAATTAGCAATATAGCACATTTGTTTTAATTACCGTTTCTCTCAGAGCTAGCTATATTGGGAGCAATCAAGCACTGTTTACCGTGACGCTACACCACTACATTTTTTTTTTGTTAAGGCGGGAAATTTTTTCCTTACCTCACACCACGTCGTTCGGGGCAACAAACAGGCTAGTGTGGGGCCCTCACCCACTAAATAAACCCGCCGTGTGCCGTCTCTCCACGTTTATTGGCGGGCCACTGGCACTATGTTACATTACTTCAGTGGATTACACCACTACCCTGAAAAAAGGAGTAAAAATAGGATCGCGTATCGTCTTGCCTTTTTTTTCTTACCTAACATTCTTAATTTACTAGCCAATGGACTGATTAAAATAGCATGTTTTTAAAGTACAAATTATTTATGAATAAGGAAAAAGAGATATTTTGTACGAGCAGGAAACGAACCCGCGTCTTTTCCAATCTGATGAAGTGCTCTAAGCCACTGAGCTATCGTACAGATCTTTCGATCAAATCAATCTCCTTATCACATTTGTCTTTACGACCAACGCCATCTATCGGAATGTATTTACATGCATTAAACAAATATAGTCCGCCTTATTACAAAACATAGTCAAACTCCTAAACCAGGTCTATATCATCTTTAGACCACTATATCATCTTTTAACAAAATTCTTATTACAAAATCAGTTTTAAGCGTTAAACCATGTACTAAAAGATAAACTACCGGGAAACCTATTTTAAGTAGTTTAGGCTGGTCTAAGTCTAAATGTCAAAGTAATGTCAAATATTTTTATCGGAAGTTATGGTTAATATTAAATTATGATTTTATGTTTTTTATGTGAAAAGTGAATAATAATATGATTGATTTAATTTATGTGAAATATATTTAAGTGGCCGCTCTCTCAGAAATGCCATGCCGAGCCAATATACCTACCTACACATAAATTCTTAGTTACAGAATTATCTCCTGTAGAATTGGATTCAATCAAGATAACATCCAAATTGTGTATGTGTTGTGAAATGTATTGAAAAACAATTAGTTGGCACACATCTTTTGTGATTTACCTTTGTACATAAAAGAAGATACAAAATGGAAAAGGTGGGGCAGGACTTTGCCAAAGGACAAACAGAGTGGAGTAATAAAATACAATAATGCAATATGACATTATACCTATACCTTCTAGATAACAACTATCACATTTGAATAAAAATTCCAATGGTGGACACTAAAGACACCTTGAGATTACCCTAGAGATGCAGGTTCGAATCCTGCTCGTGACTGTTATTTTCGATTTCACATTTTCCACTTTGTGTTTAATGTATGTTGCTAAGCATGTCAAATGCTAAAAATATATATAAAAATATCTAAATATTTATATGGTTTGCGTCATTATTAGGTAAAATCTTAACTGTAAAATTAAGTTTACCTGGTCGGTATAATGTACGAAAATACTTCCGACAGATGGTGCAGGCGTCACCCAAAGACGTTAAGTATGAATGTGTTATCGAAGTTAACGGTCAGGAGCAAGGGTCACGATGGCTGAATTGGCAGAGCATCTGGACGGTATCCAGGAGATGCAGGTTCAAATCCTGCTCCTGACTGTTATTTTCGATTTCACATTTTTCACTTTGTGTTTAATGTATGTTGCTAAGCATGTCAAATGCTAAAAATATATATAAAAATATCTAAATATTTATAGGGTTTGCGTCATTATTAGGTAAAATCTTAATTGTAAAATTAAGTTTACCTGGTCGGTATAATGTTTGAAAATACTTCCGACAGATGGTGCAGGCGTCACCCAAAGACGTTAAGTATGAATGTGTTATCGAAATTAGCAGTCGGGAGTAAGGGTCACGATGGCTGAATTGGCAAAGCATCTGGACGGTATCCAGGAGATGCAGGTTCTTGCCGGGTTCTTCTCATGGAAGGCTTTACTACGCAGGGGTGCTAATTTGTCCGGTTTACCTCCTAGTGGTGCACCCCGGGCAACGTCGGCAGTCGCCGGCGGCTAAAATTCCGGACAGGACGGGTCTCCGCGTGTTCCTCTGACTCAGCAGAGGGCACGGCGGATAGACCAGGCGTCGGAGTCGGTGGGGCCATATCGGCTCACCGGTCTCTGGAGAGGGGGGACAGTGGGGCCACAGCGGCCCCCCCCGTCCCAAATCGTAAACCTGATCGGTTGTCTGTGGTTACGTCTCGCGGGCATACAGAAACGAGGGTCTTGGCTTAATCGCCCGGACCGCGAGGAAGAAAACCTCTATAAAAAATTACCCCGAATCTCAAGTTCTGGCGCGCGGCGAGGAGATGCATGACAGATTGGTAGTTCAGTCACGAGCGCGCCTTCAGCCAGGGTACCTGCGGACTCCCTGTGTTGGGTTAAAAATGTACGCTTGCCCGGGTATTGGGAGCTCTGCCCGGGTGGACCTCTTTTCTCCCACACTCGTGGGAATCAAATGGATATTGTTAACCAAAATAGATCTTCGATGGAGTCGGGTAATGCACCTGACGCCTCAGCCGAAAAGGGTCCGGCTGTAAATACGGTCCCTACCAATGCAGCCACGCGCAAAACGCGTGGCGGTCGGAAGTCCCGCAAGGGCAAAAAGACTGGGTCCCAGTCACCCAGGGACGACTTGGCGACGGGCAGCTCGGCTGGCACGTCAGCCGCCGAGATGTCTGCCGCCGAGGAAGGTGGCCTAAGTGAAGGTGCCACAACTTTGACACCGCGGCTGGTAGAGGCCGCGGTTGTGGTGGAGCCGCTCCCATCGCGGTTCTGGCGCAAGCGCATCCTGTCTCAGGGGGGCGCTGCGTCGGAGTCCGATGGGAGCTCGACGGAGATGCCTCCCCCGAAGATAACATCTTCACTAAGGGGTCGAGGCAAAAACAGACCGGTTACGCCGGTCCCTCGTGCTGTCTCGGCAAACAGAGCCGAGACGCTGAATTTAAGAAGGATAGAGGCGGAGCAAACGGCTGAAGAACGTTTAGCGGTTCTCTCGGACAAGCTCCGCCTCCCAATTGACCAGAATGGGCCACCGTCAGCGGCTCAAATCGCTGAGAGAGCCACGGACAGCGTGGCCATCATAACCACGGTGGCCACGGGCTCTAGAAATTTAAAAGGCACCTTCATAAGGTGCCTAAAGAATGCCGCCACGGAGCTGTCCGACGTAGTGGAACGGCTGGTGGCGCGAAATGAGCCCCTGGAGGCGGAGGTGGCTGAGCTCGGGGCGCGGAATCTGCGCCTCGAGGCAACTGTGGAGGAAATGCGCCTTGGGATGGCCAGTATGAGAGCCGAGTTGGGGCTCCCTGAGGCTGTCCCGAGGGCCTCGGCTGCCACTTCGAGCGCTGTCTCGCCACCAGACGAAGCGTCAGAGGAGCTGTTCCGCCGGGTGATTGACCGCGTTGCAGCGGTCTATGACCCGCGGTTCAGCGCCCTCAACGCCCGGCTGCCACCGGAGCCGCGTGTTCGTCCACCGCTCGCCGCAGATAAGAGGAGAGCCGCGGCACCCTCGGCGCCAGCGCCGCTTCCATGTCAGGGTGGGCGCGTGGCCTCATACTCTGCGGCAGCGGCGGCGCCGCCACTGGAACGCACCCCGAAACCAAAATAGGGCGCCAAGGCTGGGCAGCCAACTAACGCCAAGCCTAAGAAGTCTCAGGGTCGGGAAGAATTCCCGGCCCTGCCCGGTACTGCCGGGCCCTCGCAGGCTCAAGCAGCTGCATCCCGCGACCCACCTTCTGCCCCCCGCACCGCTGTACCCTCTGACGAGGGCTGGCAGACTGTGGGCGGCGGGCGAAATACCCGGGAAAAAAGTGCAACGGCGCCGCAACCCGAGATGCGGCGCCTATTGGTCCTTCTAGGGGTGAGTCCGGTGGCGGACAAAATAAGAAAAAGAGATCGCGCAGGTCGCGGAAATTGAAAGTGCCGAAGACAGCAGCGATTGTTATCACGCTGCTGCCTGAGGCCAAGGAAAAGGGCCTGACATATGAGGCCGTCTTGAAACGTGCCCAGCGGGAGATAAACGTCTCCGACCTCGGGGACGTTTCCGCTCGCTCCCGCCAAGTCCAGGTCGCCAGACCTGTGAAGTGCGCCGAACTGCGCATTTCCGGGCTGGACGACTCTGTGACGGCGGAAGAGATCCGGGAGGCAATTGCCTCGAAAACCGGGTCTCCCAGCAGCGCCGTCCGGGTGGGCACCATTCGCCCAGGTCCAGGTGGTGTGGGTACCGTCTGGGTCTCGTGCCCTGTCGCGGCGGCCAAGGATTTGGTCGCCGCCGGTAGACTTCTGGTGGGCTGGAGCGCAGCGCGGGTAATCGCGTTGGAGCCCCGGCCTGCCAGGTGCTACAAATGCATGGCGGTCGGTCACACCCGGCCGCTGTGCACCAACTGCTTCGACTGCAGCGGGCTTTGCTTCCGCTGCGGTCAGGCAGGGCACCAGGTGGCGACCTATACTGCCACCCCACACTGTCGCGCATGTGCGGCGGGCAACCGCCCCCCCCAACCACTGCATGGGGCGGGTGGGGTGCAGGCCTCCGGCCAAGTCAGGCCCTAAGAGGGGGGTGGGCAGCCAATCGGCCCCGGCTGCCCAACCCAGCGCGGCTGGACCGCCGCAGCGCATGGAGGAGGATATCGTGGTCTAGTTTATGGACC
This sequence comes from Leucoma salicis, assembly GCA_948253155.1. NCBI lineage: Eukaryota > Metazoa > Arthropoda > Insecta > Lepidoptera > Erebidae > Leucoma > Leucoma salicis. Next base: position 12,582,801 of record OX411811.1, read on the forward strand.
ACGACTCTATCCTCCTCCAAGGGAATCTCGGCCGCTCGGCCAGGGCGCACGACCTCTTCCTGCAATCCATGGCGGAGCGGTCGATCGGTGTTGCCGTAGCCGCGGAGCCCTACATAGTCCCCGATCGCCCAAATTGGGCGGGTAGCGGGGATGGCGCCGCATTCCCCGCCCTTGTCAGTCAAGGACAAGGGCACGGGATATGTGGCAGTTGAATGGGGAGGGGTCACGCTGTATGGCGTGTACTTCTCCCCCAATCGTAGTCTGGCGGTTTTCGAGGTCTTCCTGCATAGCCTGGAGACCTCGATACGGCGTATGGCACCGAGCCCTGTGCTCATGCTGGGGGACTTCAACGCCAAATCAACGGCGTGGGGGTCCCCCAGGACGGACGTCCGAGGTGCGGCGGTCAAAGAGTGGGCGGAAGCGGCGGACCTCGTGTTGCTAAACCGAGGGTCTACCCTAACATGTGTGCGGCGCGGGGGCGGGTCGATAGTGGACCTTTCGTTCGCTAGCCCCGGTGTCGCCGCACGTGTAAGGAGCTGGCGAGTCCTGGAGGAGGTCGAGACCCTATCTGACCACAGATACATTCAGATAGAGGTCTCCCGGACCCTTCAGGGCGCCAGCAGGGGTCACGCGGCGGACAGAACTCCCGCTTTTCCGCGATGGGCTGTGGGTAGGCTCGACCGGGAGCTGCTGGTGGAGGCGGCCATTTTTCAATCATGGCTGCCTCCCTCCCTGGCGGAAGACGTGGGCGGCGAGGCTGGCCGCATTCGCGGCATGCTTACGCAGATCTGCGATGCGGCCATACCCCGCGTGTGGCGCCCGCCCCGACGGAAGGGGACCTCCGTGCGGCCTGTATTCGTGCCCGGAGGTCCTACACCCGCAGCCGACGTCGCCGAATCCGCGACGAGGAGCGGGAGGGTCGGCTGTATGCGGCGTACAACTGTGCGCGCGCCGCGTTTAAGCTGGCTATCTGTCGCGCCAAAGACGCGAAAAGGCAGGAGATGCTGGAGGGTCTCGAGCGTAACACCTGGGGACGCCCGTACCGCGCGGCGCTCAACAAGCTCCGCGCCCAGGCCCCCCCCCTTACGGAGACCCTCCAGCTGGACTTCCTCTCTGAGGCGGTTGAGGGACTATTCCTTTCAAGGGCGGTGCACACGCCCCCGGTCATGGTTCCGCCAGACGACGACCGGGAGGCCGACGACGGGGAGGTACCGCCCGTCACGACGACGGAAATGGGGGCGGCGGCAGCGCGTATGCGGAGAAGCGCCGCCCCCGGGCCGGACGGGGTTCCCGCCCGAGTGCTGGCCCTGGTCCTCGACCACCTAGAGCCCCGCCTCAGGGGACTGTTCGACGCTTGCCTGGTGTCCGGACGGTTCCCTGACTGCTGGAAGGAGGGGAAGCTTGTGCTCCTGCCGAAGCCGGGACGGTCTCCGAATATAGTCACGGCCTTCAGGCCCATCGTGTTGCTGGACGAGGCAGGCAAACTGCTCGAGCGGGTAGTCGCTGCCCGCATCGTCCGGCACCTAGGTGCGGTCGGCCCCGACCTGTCCGATGCCCAGTTCGGATTTCGGGCGGGTTAGCCTACGGTCGACGCCATGCTGCGCTTGAAGGCCGCGGCTGCGGAGGCCGTCACCTCGAGGGAAGTGCTGTTGGCGGTGTCGCTTGACATCGCCAACGCCTTCAATAGTCTGCCATTCGGCTGCATCAAGGAGGCACTCCGGTACCATGCAGTGCCCCTCTACCTAAGGCGGCTGGTGGCGGACTACCTCGACGGCCGCAGCGTCCTCTTTGTGGACCGGGAAGGGGGCGTTGTAAGGAGGGCTATGTCGTGCGGCGTCCCGCAGGGTTCGGTTCTAGGGCCGCTCCTGTGGGACATCGGCTACGACTGGGTCCTCCGTGGCCGACTACCCCCCGGGCTGGGCGTAATTTGCTACGCAGACGATACGCTCGTCACAGCCCGGGGCGGGACCCTCGAGGAGGCGGCAACGCTGGCCACCTCAGGAACCGCGGAGGTGGTCAGGCGGATCGAGGCGCTGGGGCTTAGGGTGGCCCTTGAAAAGTCGGAGGCCCTACTCTTCCATGGGCCCCGCGTGGCCCACCCGCCGGCGCCTCGATAATGGTCAACGGTGTGGGCTTTCCATTCCAGGCCCACATCAAATACCTGGGCCTGGTATTGGATGGACGGTGGCACTTTGACGAGCACTTCCGCCGTCTTGCGCCAAAGCTCGTCGGCACGGCGTCCGCCCTCGGGCGACTGATGCCGAATTTGGGTGGACCAAGTCTCGCGTGTCGACGACTCTACGCGGGGGTAGTATGATCAATGGCACTGTACGGCGCGCCCGTGTGGGCGGAGTCCCTGGCCTCTCGCAATAGGGCCCTTCTGTGGCGTCCACAGAGGGTCGTAGCGGTCAGGGCAATACGCGGGTACCGCACGGTTTCGTGCGATGCAGCCTGCGCGTTGGCCGTCGGCGGGCGTCTACGGCGCGGGCGGGGGGGCAGCCGCCCCTCGCCAAGCGCTATCTCAGCGTGGCGGGAAGATTCCCGCCGCGCCACCGTCCTAAAGTGGAGGTCTCAGCTGGAGGCGCCCCGGGCTGGTCTCTGGACCGTGGGGGCGCTCCAGCCGATCTTGGAAGAATGGGCAGGGCGGCAGCACGGGGTCCTCACCTTTCGGTTGGTGCAGGTTTTGTCGGGGCACGGTTGCTTCGGCAAATACCTGCACACGATCGCTAGGTGGGAGACGACCCCAGGCTGTCAACACTGCGACTGCGGCGAGGACTCGGCGCAGCACAAGCTCGAGTCGTGCCCGGCCTGGGATGTGCAGCGCCGGGAACTCGCTGTAGTCATAGGCGTGGACTTGTCGCTGCCGGCCGTTGCGCGAGCGATGGTTGGCAGTGACAGGTCCTGGACCGCGGTCGCCGCCTTCTGCGAGGCTGTCATCTCGCGGAAGGAGGCGGCGGAGAGGGCCCAGGAGGAATCCTCCTTCGCGGACCCGATTCACCGCCGGCGCACGGGGCGGCGAGCGCGCACTTACTTGCGCCTGATGCCGCCCTAGCCGAGGCTGCGGACGGTGAGGTCGGGGATTACCCTGCCGTCCGCGGAAGCCTACCGCGAAGGTGTGACGCCCAACTGCGCGGGGAGTCGCACAAGAAAGGGTGCCCGAAGGGGCTGCCGCCTGCGGATCGCGGAGAAACGACGCGGTTCCCGTGATCCACCGTAGCAAGGGCGGGTGAGGGCGCACGGTGGGTTTTTAGTGGGTGAGAGCCCCACACTATCCCGTTGTCTCCCCGGGCAGCGGGGTGTGCAGTAGGACATTTTTGCCCACCTAAAATAAAAAAAATAAAAAAAAGGTAGGACCTTTTTAGCTTCTACAAGTTGTATAATGTTGCATAAATATGTGATTATAATATTGTAAAAACTAAATAAATAGGTATTTATCTTTCTTTTCTTTGTTTTCCTAATACGTTACTTTCATTTCACTCCAAGGATTAAACTCTTCACATACCTATAGGCATGTATTGCACAGTGATTAGGTAACACCCTGGTAAATAATTTTAAATGGCAATAATCCATCCATCCATCAGCCTTTCATCGTCCAATGTTGGACATAGGCCTCCTCTAGGGGGGTATTGCCATAATCGCCACGCTTGGCAGGCGGGTTGGCGATTGCAGTGGATATTTTTAGTACACAGGGGAACGCTAAATGGCAATAAACATAGCATCACGCCTGTATTCCCCGAAGGCGTAGGCAGAGGTGTATTACACACCCACGACTCGCCAGCTATGTTTAAGTCCCACGTAATAGGGGGCGAACCTATTGACGTCTACGGGGCACATTTCCAAACTCCGGGCTGCTACTGAGAATTTTTCTTTTTAGGAAAAAGCTCAATAACATTGCCCGACCCGGGGTTCGAACCCGAGACCTCTCGATCAGCAGTCGCATACACTACCGCTACACCACCGAGGCAGTTAAATAATATATATAGAAAAATAAAACAGTATTAAATGATGCACTAAGTATTATTTTAATAATAATAAAGTTTTAGCCTCACAATTATATTTATACAAAAATGTTTCCATGGTATTCAGTATTACATATTCACAACAGTTTTGTTTAATATTAATTTAATAAGATTCGTATTGTATCCTGAGGTTTTAAGTAAGTAATAATAATTCACTATGAAATAATAGCATGGTCCAGTGCATTCTAGAGGTCTACTTCAATTTGCGTACCATATATAATTTCGCTCGTTAGAAAACTGAGACATTTAGTAATAGGTACTAGGTACTACGAAAATACAAACATACATAGAAGTAATTCCGAACATAAAAAAGCTGTAAAGTTAACTAAATTATGTTGCGATGTAATAGTTTTGTTTGTTTATTGTTCAAGGTTTCACAAATTAGTGGTTTATTGTCATTATGACATATCCCAGCGCAACAACTTTATTCCGTTTTACGTCCACAAAGATTGACCCGGGTAATCGTGTAATAAAGTACCTGCATAATTAATTTATGTATCAGAATAAATGGTAATCAAAAGAAAAGTGATAACTGATATAAAATATACTAATTTTTATTTATTTTCTTCGTTCCTAAATAAATCGCCAATATTTTTTCTATAAAACACGTTCCTTTCTAAGCATGCGTAATGAATGGTGACGAAATGAACGAACAATATTATTTAGAAAGACCTAAATCGTAGTACTAGAAAGTCCATGTTTTAATTATTTTTTGGAATAAGACTAAGTTTAGTCAATGGTTTATAAGTTAGACTTGGACCAACTAGTTCAGGTTTAAACCGCGACTTAGTCCGTGTTTTGTAATAAGACCGCATGTGTTTAAAATTAAGAAGACCACGGTGTCTACCGGTTCAATAGGAATTTTCACACGGTACTAATTCTACCAATAACAATGATGGCATAAACGCTGTACCACCAATAATAAAGCCAGTTGTGTCATCATGCCTACGTAAAGCAAATCGACTTCTGATCTCTTAAATCGAATAACGATCTCCAGACCGTTTTCGATAACGATAATCAGTATTTACAAACAATAGTCAACTATACAGGAGATTTACAGTGAAAAAGTGTATAGTTACGTGAACAAAAGTGCACTCTCTATTCTCTGTCATTGTCCGATAGCATGGCATTCCAATTTGACACCGAAAAGAGATCAGATGCAGGATCAAAGGTTTTACGTGGTTTTCGAGGAACGGGGGTGGAAAACCACCGACCTCTTAGATCCGAACTGCAATTGAGAGCTTCTTAACGAAAAAGTCCAATACCTTTTTGTAGGTCCTCACTCAAAACCTCATGATAATAAGAACAATATATAATTTGAACATTTAAAAAAATATAATCATATAAATGTGACAATACCTATTTATTGTAATCAAAATAAGAGTTTTAACTTAAATGAATTTGCGGCAGTAAATGCATATAAAACCAATTTCTGAATCAGAACCAGTTGAGTGCTAAGTGGGTGGAAGGAAGAGCTGATATAATAGAAGTAACGACTTCTTATGTGTTGGTTTGCTCCGCATCTAATCTTATTGCCGAGTCGTAGTCTACCCGAAGTGCTTAACAGCTTAATTTTAGATGAAGAAAACTTCTCTTGTAAGAAAGGTTTCACTAAAAAAGAAAGGTTTCTCAAAGGGTTAGGTTGTTTTTTAAAGAATTAGCCTTATTCCCACTTCTATAATTATAATAATTATGATCATTCCCATCGAGGAAAATTTTCTTCGTCACCATCTCATAATAAATCTTTTATTGTGAGATGTTGACGAAGGAGATCATTGAAGTAATACTGTAAGTACATAGTCACTCTTCCCTCATCATAATGCCGGCTGAACTTGTATGCCTTATTAATTAATTTTCATATAAATAAAATAAATAAATAAATATTCACGGACATTTTCACACAAGGTCCTCTGGTCCCAAACTAAGCTTAACGCTTGTGCTATGGGTACCAGATTACGGATATAATACATATATAAACAGCTACTAGCTTCATTGTTAATATAATTTAGGATCTGTCAATCTTAAATATTGTGTAGAAAATTTACTTTGTCAATCCAAATCTGTACATATAATAAAATTGGTACCGATTTCTATACATTTCAGATTTTGAAGAAAATCTAATACCTATTGTTTGTGTTTTTATGAGAGCAAAAGATGCCAATACAACATTTTTTAAATTCTCGCCTGTCTGTTTGTCTACCTGTATGTATATTTGTATTCGCAAAAATCATTACGCAAAAACTGATGAACAGATTCCGCCTTATTACAAAACATAGTCTAACTCCTAAACCAGGTCTATATCATCTTTAGACCACGGTTTTACAAAATTCTTATTACAAAATCTGTTTTAAGCGTTAAACCATGTACTAAAAGATAAACTACCGGGAAACCTAGTTTAAGTAGTTTAGGCTGGTCTAAGTCTAAATGTCAAAGTAATGTCAAGTATTTTTATTGGAAGTTATGGTTAATATTATATTATGATTTTATGTTTTTTTAAGTGAAAAGTGAATAATAATATGTTTGATTTAATTTATGTGAAAGATATTTAAGTGGCCGCTCTCTCAGAAATGCCATGCCGAGCCAATATACCTACCTACACATAAATTCTTAGTTACAGAATTATCTCCTGTAGAATTGGATTCAATCAAGATAACATCCAAATTGTGTATGTGTTGTGAAATGTATTGAAAAACAATTAGTTGGCACACATCTTTTGTGATTTATCTTTGTACATAAAAGAAAATACAAAATGGAAAAGGTGGGGCAGGATTTTGCCAAAGGACAAACAGAGTGGTGTAATAAAATACAACAATGCAATATGACATTATACCTATACCTTCTACATAACAACTATCACATTTGAATAAAAAATCCAATGGTGGACACTAAAGACATAGACGAGAATCAGCTAGCAATCTCAAGACATTAAAATTTATATTTTATATAATGAGTGAATTTTTATTAGGATAAATAAAATTTTACATCTACTTTTCTTGTCTTATCAATTAATTATATCTATCTAGTTAATATAACGGTAGAGCATTGTATTGTGGCAGTCGAATCATGCTCGAATTGGTACCTATACCTGAAAATCAGTGCTGCAGCAGCCAAATGTTGGTTTGCTGAGGTAGGACCTTTTTAGCTTCTACAAGTTGCATAATATTGCATAAGTATAGTGTATGTGATTTGAATATTGTAGAAACTAAATAAATAGGTATTTATCTTTCTTCTTTGTTTTCCTAATACGTTACTTTCATTTCACTCAAAGGATTAAACTCTTCACATACCTATAGGCATGTCTTGCACAGTGATTAGGTAACACCCTGGTAAATAACTTTAAATGGCAATGATATATATAGAAAAATAAAACAGTATTAAATTATGCACTAAGTATTATTTTAATAATAATAAAGTTTTAGCCTCACAATTATATTTATACAAAAATGTTTCCATGGTATTCAGTATTACATATTCACAACAGTTTTGTTTAATATTAATTTAATAAGATTCGTATTGTCCTGAGGTTTTAAGTAAGTAATAATAATCCACTATGAAATAATAGCATGGTCCAGTGCATTCCAGAGGTCTACTTCAATTTGCGTACCTTATATATAACTTTGCTCGTTAGAGAACTGAGACATTTATTAATAGGTACTAGGTACTACGAAAATACAAACATACATAGAAGTAATTCCGAACATAAAAAAGCTGAAAAGTTAACTAAATTATGTTGCGATGAAATAGTTTTGTTTGTTTATTGTTCAAGGTTTCACAAATTAGTGTTTTATTGTCATTATGACATCCATCCATCAGCCTTTCGAAGTCCACTGCTGGACATAGGCCTCCCCAAGAGAACGCCACAACATGTGTTTCGCTCATATGGGGGATAGTGCCGTAATCGCCACGCTTGGCAGGCGGGTTGGCGATCGCAGTGGATGTTGTTAATACTCGAGGGAGTGCTGCTGCCCACTCCCCCGGTATTCCCTCAGTCGGCTCCTACGACTCCCATGGGTGGAGAGGGGTGGGACAATTCTAAAGCCGGCCCCACACGGCGAAGCTGGCCCCACACGGCGAATTATGACATATCCTAGCGCAACAACTTTATTCCGTTTTACGTCCACAAATATTGACCCGGGTAATCGTGTAATAAATCGCCAGCATAATTAATTTATGTATCAGAATAAGTGGTAATAAAAAAAAAAGTGATAACTTGCATAAAATATACTAATTTCTATTTATTTTCTTCGTTCCTAAATAAATCGCCAATATTTTTTCTATAAAACACGTTCCTTTCTAAGCATGCGTAATGAATGGTGACGCACTGAACGAACAATATTATTTAGAAAGACCTAAATCGCAGTACTAGAAAGTATAAGTATATATTACATAGTTTAATTATTTTTTGTAATAAGACTAAGTTTAGTAAATGGTTTATAAGTTAGACCTGGACCAACTAGTTCAGGTTTAAACCGCGACTTAGTCCGTGTTTTGTAATAAGACGGATTACGTTTAATCTAGCAATTCAAAATTTAGATTTTAAATACAATACACTATGTTCGTATATAATAGCTGTTGTGGCACTTTTCATCAGGATTAATCACTTAATTATTCCAAAATTTTAATAAATAAATGCTCACTATAAACAAACATATGTAATTAATTAATGTTCAATTTTAGAAATTTATTAAAATTGTTTAGGTATCAGAGTTTATTAAAATATCAATGTTTATATTTATGTACACATTTGTTAGCTTTGGTGAAATAAATTATTGTTAAGTAAACTTTGGCCATTTTATATTGATACGAATATACGGAAATACCCACTTTTCAGATGAGTTAACTCAAACAAGGAAACAATTATTATTCAGCCAACGAATTTTGAATTGTTCGTTATTCACAATCAGACATGCCTGTGTGCTGTCAAAGTTTTGCTTTTATATCAAGTTTTACATAATTTATGTTTATATTAGGTACAACGTTTGCTTGGAATCGGAATTACAATATATTTAATATAAACATGTATATAAATTAGAATTATTTTGGATTTATTATATAACAACTTATTAAACTGAACAGAAATTAAGGTGTTTCTTACATAAGTAGTAGGCAGAGAGAACAGAGTGCTAAAAGGCTCTGTTCTTGCATGATGTATGCTCGCTTCTTCAACATTCATAATTCTCTTCATACACGCTCACCGGTTTCGAAGTCTCCTGACTTCACCTTCCTTCAATACATGAATAATTTGGTCTAGCTAGGTAGGTGAGTCTCGGTCTCCCCCTGTACATACATCTTTCCACTTTCGCATTGTATATCTTCTTAACCAGTCACACGTTTGGCATTCTTTCCACATGTCCGAACCATAGGAGCATTCCCTTTCGCATTTTCACACCAATACTCTCTTTCATACTACTACTCGCTCTCTAACGTCGTTACGAATGCAGTCAGTCAGCCTCACTCCACAGATTCGCCACAAAGATCGCATTTTGACCGCATTGATTTTACTCTCATACTCCTTTTTGTTGTTGTTTTTATAAGTTGTTTCAGTTTCATAAAGGTAAGTAATGTTATTGAACAAAATCTTCAATGTGAAAAATTCACACAAATACTTAAATCGAAAAGGTCAATAAGTTAGGGTACTACTCCACTGAACTACTGTCACACAGTTTCAGTGGTCTGTCAATACAAGCGGAGAGACGTCAGACGACAGGCTTATTTAGTGGGTGCCCTACACTACCCTGTTCGTTGCCCCGAAAGATGGGGTGAGCGGTTAAGTACATTTTCCCCGCCTGAACAAAAAAAAGGCACTGCAGTTATAGTAGAAATTTAACTTATAATATTTACTGTATGAGCAAAAATTGTGACCTTCGTGTCTACTTCGCAAATATTCAATAACTCAGAGCTAGAAACAAACCCAAGTTTTATTAGATTTGTCTTAACGAGTCCTTTTCATTTCATCTGAAAACGAGGAGCTGATAATAAAGTTCGTGGGGTCGATTCCCACTCAGGACAATTATTTGTGTGATGAACACAGATATTTGTGCTGCATCTGGGTGTTTTCTATCTATTATATGTATGTATTTACAAAAAAAAAGTAATAATTATGTATTATATCCGTAATCTGGTGCTTAGTTTTGGACCAGAGGACGTTGTGTGAAAATGACCGTGAATATTTATTTATTTATTATTTTATTTCAAAGTAATGAACGCCTACGCCTTCACGAAACCACTAGGCACCTTTCATGTAAGTAGTAGTGATAAATTTGCGAAAATTTCAAACCCTACCAAAATCTCATGGTATTAGGCACAAAATATCATTTTATTTGCATGTGATAATTGTCAAGTTCATTTGGTGCAGGAATATTATGGATATGAAATTTCTGATTTTGATACGGATACTGGTATAGGAATAATATTAGAAATTATTTCGCATTATCGAAAGGGTTCGGTTAAGGATATTAGATTTCAAAAAAAAGTACCTAAACGTTTAATACAAAATCTTGTAAATGTTAAATTGTAATGTAATCACATAATTACTAACTAGTTATGAATACAAACTAAGCAATAGAAATAATCGCGTAGGGCTTGTGTGTCGCCTCGCCCGGGAAAAAAAAAACCTGTTGTAATAGGTATTATAATATAGACCCTTCCACCATCCAAAATTATTCCAAATTTTATATTGATTTTGGTTAAGGATATTTTTTATTTCAGATATCCGGTAGTTTCGGTTACAGTTGCGGAGCTCCATAAATCCCTAGTTTGGTGTCAAGTGCAAATTCGAATTGACAACATTAATTATTGTTTGTGTCTTAAAACAGTCGAATTTTGAGAATATCTCGAGGAAACCTAGGTCACAAGCAATAAGCACTGTTGTAACAATGTTTATTGTAAGCTTCGTGAGGAAGGAGGTTAAAGTTCGACGCAAACTTGGATTTTTAAACGCGTCGCTAAATTGGCAGATAGTTCGACATAATAGTCTTGATATTTTTATTGATTGTAGTGAGTATTTGTATAAGTAGATACATGCTAAGGTAATAATAATTTTGATTATTTTGGATGTTTGAATTGCTACCGTACGGCAAATTATTAAGGCATATAATTATTGGTTTTTTAAAATCAACATGGAGTTATCCGAAGCAAAATTACAGAGTTATCCGAAGCAAAATTACAGAAATTAATGGACACATAATAAGAAAGCAAATCCTATAATAGGGGAAGCATTACAAATTCTCAAAGAATATAATGATTTTAACACAGATAGAAAATCTTTTAAGATATAAAATTGATGATTTATCCACAAATGTACTTAATATAATAAAGAAGGAAAATAATTAAATTTTTATATTGCTTGTAGGTTTGTTCATTATTAAGATATTTATTGTCTTCTTTCATTCCATATGCTCAGATTCATATAATATTTCTTTGTTGCTGCCCGTTAGTCTAATGCAGTCAATCTCAAAGTGTGCTCCATGGCACCTCAAGCTACTGCCTAGTTTCTGTGAGGCCCAACTTGGCAAACAAACTTTCGATTCACTTATTAAAAAGCGATATCTACCTATGGCGTCACTTGCGTGCCACCAAGCCATCTATCACTCTCTTTGGGTTTTGAAAATATAACACGTGCACAGAAACACAACTTTATTTTATTTGACTGAGAGAAAGAAATAATTGCACTCCAATATTATGTTATTATTATTTAACTGACATGAAATTAGAGGAAAATGTTAATTATCAAAAATTTTTATTCCAAGTACCCCTGTGTCACGTTTTAAATTTCCATATTTGCTATGAGATTCTAGTAGACTTGTAACTTTAATTTGTTGAAGAAGTTCGAATTCTAAAGGAGTCAATTAATTTTGTATGAGGAATACTACAATTTGTAACGTTTATTAATGTATTATATATCAAATCCTTCCTGAGACTCACTAGATAACAGTAGTAATATTATCTTCTTAAACTCTAACCGGAATATTGAGATTTTTGAATTGAAACCTTAGAGAAACGAGAAACGAATTTTTTTTAGGCATTGAGAATTCGTATTATTCTAAATAGAGATTGTCTGGTCTACTAGGGAATTTATGTTATCCTGATATTTACATATATATATTCACGCCTTTTTCCCAGAGAGGTAGGTAGAGACCACGGATTTCCACTTGCCACGATCCTTTGCTGATCTTTTTTCCTCATTCACTGCCATTATATTCGTCATACATGCACGTCGGTTAAGGGTACTTCTTACCTGACCTTTCTCGAGAACTTCTCTGATTTGGTCAGAGAACGTTTGCCGTGGTCTACCCCTCTCAATAATATAATATTATTATTATATGATAATTAATATTTATTATATTAATTATTATTGGAATCATGGAAGGATAAACAAATACACGTAGGCCAATTAACAAAAGCTTTTATTATATTAATAATCTTCATTTGCGAAATCGTCTCTCAATAATAATACCTCATCTAAGAAAGATGCAGATGGTTCGATATTATCCTGGTGGCGAGCCCAAGATAAAAGCCACACAATGGACATAACGTGTGCACAGCAACCAACAGTGTATCTTCCTACCAAACAATTACAACAATATCCAGCAAGTACAGTCCTATAATAAGCAGTTTGTGTGGTTCATATAAATGGTATTCACAAACATGTGCACACTGGAGGACATAAAATGAATAATCAATCTGTAATCTTTCTTTTAACAGTGTAGGTACCAAAAATCGAGATATATTTTCACATAATCTAAAAATACAGTGACGTGAAGTAGAAGCAGCACACTTGTAATTAAACAAAGTAATGTATCGCACTGTTCTAGAAATAGGGGGCTGAACGGGTGCAGGCACAGGCGGTGGTTGTGGGATGTTACTGCTGTCTGCAACCTCTAGTAGTTGAACTGGCAATTCAGGTCTATTAAGAGTATAATCTTGTAGTCTGTGTCTGCTGTGCAGCGCGAAGAGCTTTCAATCAGCGAGCCGTACAAACTTGTTCTAAGCGTTCCACCTATTTAAATATAAAAAATATAATAGTTGATTGTTATAATACATAATTCATGCAGGCTACTTAAACTAATTTTAAAGTTTATAATAATAAATAAAAAAATATGATTTATCGCCATTGCATTGTATATGACTGCACATATGATGTTGTGGTTTAGATACCGGCCTCCCACCCGAGTGTTGTGGGTTCGATTCCCACATAGGACAACTCTTCGTGTGAACCACAAATGTTTGTTCCGAGTCTGGGTATATTTTGTGTCCGAGAAATTGTATGTTTGTAAAGTCCCCGCGATAAAAGGATTATTTCTTAATGCAGGGTGTTGTCTTTATAAAAAAAAGGAAATATAAACATACTAATATTAGTACTTTTTTACCCGATATGGTGGTATCCACTACAAAATGATGTTTCTTTCTGCAGAGACATCAGAAACATTGTTTTTTTTTGTGCTCTTAAAAACGAAGAACCACATGAATTGTAAATATTCCGGTACCCGAATCTTCTTGTTATCTGAGAAGTTTGTGTACTGTGTAATATTACTAAGCACTTTTTACAAACTGCCTCTTGTGGATTTAGCTGAAATTAAAGCAGGTACATTAATGATATTGTATATAAAAAGGTACATTTAAAAAATATGTAATATATAATAGGGTTGCAATATTGGTTTCAAGCTTTTAAAACTCACCTCGCTATAAATCCACTCGCAAACAAGTTGGCACACATTTTCAGTTGATTCAGAATGTAATTGTCTTTGTTATTTTGTACATTTCGTTGAAACACAATTCACACAACGATTTACTGTTCTTGTTCTCGTATTGACTTGTGGCGATCCTGATAATTCCGCCAATGACAATGTGATTTACTGGAAAAGGAGCTGATTTCACAGATTTTTTTGAAAGAAACAGTCATTGCTGTCAGTGTCAATAGGATTTGCGTTTCATTCTACTGTGATCATTATATTTATTATCATAACAAAAACATTCTCAAAAATGTAATTCAAATATTTTAGATACAGTTAAATTCAGTTTAATTAATTTATAATATTAAATAATCTTTTATGGCAATATTAAGTATTTATTTATTACATGCGTATTAAAATATGTTCTTTTTCAATTTGAACTACCCCGATTTTCCTTTACGCTAATTATTTATGCGTGTAACCTTTTATATGGAAGATTAGTTTATTTCATAGATTTAATATTAAAATCAATACTATTACGTTTTTTAATAGATTTCATATTCCGGTTTCATTTATACTTCATCATTTGGGAAAATACATTAAAAAACGAGCTATTATTTTAGAGTATAATGCCATCATTAAACGCAACGTTTTCTAATGGGCCCAGAAAAAATTGATCCCTCTTAATTCTATTCTCTAAAGAGAATAAAACCATTTTAAAATGGTAAACCATTTTAAAGGTCACTGATAGTTTCAAAAAGAAACAGGGCTCATGAATATCTTTTGAAGAAAAATATCCTTAAGAACGTATTGCGATTGTAGTTTTAGGGAAAGGTTTTACTGATTTAATTTTTAAGATAATTAAAATACTTTGATAGAATTAGTGGAACATTTTGAGTCAATTTTTAAAGATATATGTTTTAACCCAGAAATTATTGTAATGATTTGTACTAAACATATTATATTCAGTGACAACTATAGGCACAACATTTTGAAATACTCTCATTGTGTGATAGGGTCTTTATTTGTTTTTGTAGTATTTTAAAATAATGTAATATAGTTAATATTTAATTATTAAATAAAAGTTAAATATTACAATAATCTAGGGATTCCTCAGCATATATACCTATGTAATAATAAATAATAGTATTTGGTCCTTATATGAAATTGGCGTTTTGTCAAACTGGTCACTTTGATCTCAAATATCTGACGTTTGTTTAGTCATTCCAAATTTAAATTTATTTCAAATTTAGGCTTTTGTATTTTTCTTTCCAATTTAGTGATTAATTGGCTTACTTGCAATTTATTTTTGACATTGTTCTGTTCATAATATGAAAAACTTAAAATATCGGGCTATTTACGAATACGAATTCCAACGTGGCACCAGCGCCGCAGAAACAGCTCGAAGGATTACTAATGACGTGTATAGGGATGCTACCGTAAAAGAAAACACGGTATGTTTTTGGTTCCAACGTTTTCGTTCTGGAAATTTTGACCTAAAGAACAAACCCCGTGGACGGCCGGAGACCCTACTTGACAATGATGAATTAAAAGTGATTTTTAATCGTATCGTTATTTGTGATGAAAAATGAATCCTATGCGATAATCGGAAATGCTCATCACAGTGGTTACACCCAGGAGAACCGGCCAAATCCTGCCCCAAGCGAAAGTTGACTCAGAAAGAGGACTGGTAGAACAGTGCTGGTGTCATCCACTGCAGCTTCCTAGGAACTAGCCAGACGATTACAGCAGATCTGTACTATCAATAATTGCAAACCATGACGGAAAAACTAGCCGTTAAACAACCGAGACTGGTTAATTGCTCTAGCCCACTGCTGCTACAGGACAACGCTAGACCACACACTGATTGGAATGTCTCCGATACCCACCGTACTCCCCGGACTTTGCTCTAACAGATTACCACATTTTTACGGAATTAATAGAAGATGACGGACTAAGAATACAAGTGTCACCACCCCATTCTTTCCCATGGGTGTCGTATGAGGCGACTAAGGGAAGTAAGCAATTGTCATCCATTGCATGACTGGTGGTAGGGCTGGGTACCAAGTAGGAGTACTCACTTGGTATCCGGCCCGAGCGGGTTGGTACCACCATCTCCCGTGTGACCGGCCATGAAGCACATCGTTGCGTTTTGGCTGTAGCAGGAGATAGCCGTTTATATTTCATTTCATATCTGTGAAATGAATTGGTATGCAGCGGCTTGACAATACTCTTGGTATAGTCGAGTCCATGGGCGATGGTTACTATTTACCATCAGACGGACCGTGGCTCGTCTGCAACTACATGCAATAAAAAAAAATATATACTTTGATTGATAAATTAAAAAAAAAAACATTTAAAAAATAATAGTTTTGCTTTTTCCATACATAACGCCAATTTCATATGTGACCTAGGTATTATAAACTGCATTAAAGGCTTTGTCACACAGAAGCGGGAGCCGTGGGAAAGCGATCGCGATCCAGGACGGGATTTTTTGTAATATTCGAATTTGTATGCAACCTGTCACATAGGAACGCGCCCGTTGCTCCTCCGCGGCTCCCGCCTCTGTGTGACGAGGGCTTAAGGCTTAAGTGTGAAGTGATCCTTTTAGAAATATAATATCAATGTATGCACATAATTTGTTGTCCTAATTATCTATATAATATTATATCACTAAAGAAAAAAGAAACTGAAACATACAGCATAAAGTTTTTATTGGAAGGAAGAGTAGACGATTTATGTTAACGCTGTGAGGGCAAAAATTAAATTAGAACAGTCGTTATCGACAAAGGGACCAAGGAACAGGCAGTAAAGTGAATTAACTCCAAAACTAAGTGTTAATTTAGATTGGTAGGCTATCTCCTTACACTGTAAGGAGCTGACGTTCACCATATAAATATTTCCAACATATATGAACTATTACCTGTATTTCCAAAAACGTATGAAACAATCTACTATTAAATTATGTAGCCATATTCAGAAGTTTTTGCGTAATTGGGTAACCGTGTGATAGACTAAGAATACAACTGCCACCGTGGTTGCTTACTTCCCGTAAGCAATTATCACTTATTGCGTTACTGTTGGTAGGGTTTGGTACCAAGTGGGACTATGCACTCACTAGTTATCGGGCCCGAGGGGATCGGTACCACCGTCTCCCGTGTGATCAGCCGTGAAACACCTTGATGTGTTTTGGTTGTAGTCATGTGTTTATTTTCCACCTGAGAAGAGCTTTGGCAATGTTCTGGATATTGCTGACTCCAACGGTTACCACCTACTATCAGTAGGGTTGCGGGTTATCTGCCATCACAAGCAGTAAAAAAATTTTTCACATTTAGTTGACAAAACTCAAATTTGTATGTTTTTACAATGTTTTCCGCGACAAAAGGAACTGAATAATTTACCAGAAACGATGATAACTGCCGAGATTGGATATGTATTGACAAAATTCTGGGCTTAGTTCATATTTTTAGATAAATTGTAAAATAGTTTCCTTTCTGCAAAAACATGTCTTAACTTTTTTCCTACTGAGATTTAAGATATCCTTTTGAGATTTAAGTAATGAGTTAATTTGTTTTTCGTCGCGTCAAACGATAAACAAAATACTTACAGTTACGTGTCTCATTATAATAACATAGAGTCGAGGCTTATATTCCTACAAAAGATTACGTGAGACTTTTCGCAATGTACAACTGAACATAAAATAATAATTAGGGGCCTAAAGAAGAAGTTACACAGAGCTGAATTTAATGGTCAAACAGTCGTTAATGTCCATTTAGAAGAGCGTGTAATAAATGCGTAGACATGTCTAGGTATTACGGACTGACAACATAGGTAGTTTGTTATGTAAATAATGGTTTAGGAGACACTTCATCTTTTATTATTAAGAAAATAATTCTGGAATTTGATAATTTGTACAATATCGTATATTAGATAACTTTTCTCTAAGTATATTACATAACATTTTCACTAATTAGAAGGGTAATAAAGGCCGTTAAATACATAATTTTTTTGTAGACACATTTCCACAACAATACATAAGCGCAAATTATCACCATTTATTATGATTATGGTCGTGTGATGTATCTGACCCATAATTGATAGGATATTTAAGTACCCGATGTTGCGACAGTGGCGCTACAATTGATCCAGTCTGAAGTATCGATTTCTAGACAAGATTGATCTGTCAGTATCATTCTGGCTAAACGTCAGACGGGTAACCTTTATGTGACGTAGCACAGCGTAGTATATTGATAAACTATATCAACCGCCGTAGAATGATTATTTGAATGGCTAATTGAGAGACTTGGTGGGAACATGTAAGAATCATGTCGTTGCTCTATATTAATTTCCAAAGCTTGTGTGTGAAAGCGTTGGACCTTCACCCACTAAAGAAACCCACCATGTGCCGTCTCTCCGCCTTAATTGGCGGGCCACCGGAACCATATTACATTCCATTAGTGGTAAAATCTGTAGTACCTACCATTGGAATAGCTGTTTTTGCGTAATGATAATATGCAAACGAAGTCGCGAACAGCAGCTAGTATCAAATAATTTGAATGATGCATTCTAGAAGCTAATATGAATCCTTCCGCCGTTGTCCACGTTAAAATTGTAAATACTAACACTGTTTATGCACTAGTTCTTTATCTGTAAGTTGTTTTGTGACTATTTATGTAAATTCGAAGACCGGGTGCAAACGCTACCGGTCCGTTGCTTTCTCAATTTACAATCATCTATAACCCCTACTTAGTATCGCTGACGTCACGGCTCGTATAGTCTACATTTATATTTTAACCGATGCACATTATTTGCTAACCCAACGGTTCTTTCAACCTAATTTATAGAACAAGTTTATAAATTATTTTTGTGATATTTTAAAGTAACATATAAAAAGTTTTATTATCACATAGCTTTAATTTGATGCTTGTGGTGGAGTCTTGCTTGTCCCAGCATGAATAGACCGGCTCGATCGGGGAGGTACCACCCTTTCACAAAAGCCTGAAACAATGGCAGTTACTCCTAACGTTGTGTTTCGCATGGTAAGTAAGAGCGCCGTAGCACCAAACTCGCGTCGCTATCCTCTCCTTATTATCTCTACCAATGCCTTACCTTGGAGATGGTGACGCGCAAGTGATGACTCTGGTGTTACTGGCGCCCAAGAGCTATTATAACATCTTACCATTAGGTGAGCTGTAGCTATGTTTGTTTGTCACTCATGTAGTTAAACGTAGTATAAAAAAAAGTTCGCTTCAATACAAGGAAATAGAACCAGTAACAGTGAACTGGCATATTGCCCCTGCACCAAGTTATATTGCTACTATCACAGGTTTTATGCCTTATAAAATCTGGAGAGCACGCTGAACCGCCGCTAGCTAAAAGTATTGGTGAACGAATACCGCAGTTTGTCCTATTGTTCAATAGGGTTTACGTTGTTCTCTTGTTTTGTAAGCTGTACAACACGCTACTAAAGAGTTTACAACTTCGTTTGTTTAGAGATTTATGAAAATTTAACCCTTGAATTCTACTGTTGATTTAACTAAGAGTGGCTACGAAAATATGGCGTTAGATTTTTATTGTACAGTTTTTGAATAAATAAATTAAATACGCGGAAAGCACCAGAGGAGCGGGTTATAAAGGAAAGCTCATAGAAAAGCAGCAGCTATTTGATTTTGAGGACTTCCCTGATGTAAATACATTCAATTTATATAAATGACTCCTGAATGAGGACTACCATTTCCAAAAAAATAAGTAAGTTTAAGGTTACGCTAATTATGTATCCGATAGCCGGTTTATTTTTTTTTCTTTCAAATGGCCACGCGCAGATCTGCAAAAGAAAAAATGCACATGCATATGCAGTGATAAATTCATGTAGCATACGGCATAAGTACATAGTTCATCACTTATTTTAACGCGAGTAAGTCCGCTGTATGCCTCATGTGTGTGGCTTTCTGTATCGGTGCTTAATATTTCATGTGCGAGTCGGGCCGGAATGCGAACGGAACAATTTGCCAATAATCCTATCTCCGGGCAATAACTGGGACCGTGCCTAGCTAAAATGGGTGTTATTGCCCATGAATGATTTCTGCGTCGCTTATAAGGCTGACTTGAATTCGGTGATTATTAAAATTACGTATTCTTATATTTTTTCATTTAGATATGCTGTATCTATCTATTACTTAATGTTTTATTGTTATTATTTTTTAGAATATATTTTGTATAATATTTTAGTCATTGTTAATAAAATTTGAATAAAACCTTCATTTAAATAAAATTATTTAATCTCTCTGGTGTATATACATACTTGTGTCCACGAATACTACATAGTTACTTACTTAAACTCAGGATATCGTAAAGAAAAAACTATAAAGAACTTAAAACCAACTTAGGACAATTCTATGAAGCGATTTCTGCCTGAAAAAGCGATTTCTGCCTGATTTCTGTCTGATAATTATAATCCAAGGAAGGTTGGATAGCTAGGTAGGTATAGCTGTATTTGCGTAAAGATAATTAATTACGTAGAGGGGCGTTATTATATTACTCGTACATAATAAATTTGTCCGTGTGGGGAAAATGTGATAGATCGATGATATTACGCACTAAAACAGCTCAGCCCAAATTTTCACCAAGCGTAAAGTCTGTAATTTTTTTAATAATTAAACGTATGAGTTATATGGAACTATATTCAGTATATAAATTCTTATTTCTTTGGAAAAAGCTTAGAAATAATTAATATTCTTCACATCAAGAACACTTTAAACATGAGAATGGCACATTAAATGCGTTTAGCGGGACTTAATATGTCATAAAACGATATTTATATGCCGTTTACACGCTGGCAGCGTCAGAGATTCAACGCTTCGGGCTCTCCCGGGCAATAGCTGAGGCCACTAACGGGTTAATCTCATTTACACTGTAAGTATATATATTTTTGGACTAAAATAGAGAACATTTTACTATACTATATACAATAGAAAAGCTAGTAAAATATATTTCAAGTCAGTCGTATCTATTATAATAGTATGAACTGTATATAACAATTTTGATATTTTTATGTGTTTTTTGAGTATTTGACATGCTTAGCCATATAAGTTAACACAAAGTGCGATGCTGAGGTGGCAAAGCATTTGGGTTGGTATTCCAGGAGATGCAGGTTCAAATCCTGCTCTTGACCGTTATTTTTAATTTAATATTTTCGCACGTTTTTTTGTGTTTATGTATACAACAAGATTCTGCTCGCGACTTCGTCTATGTGGACTTTAGAATGTAAATACGCCACTCTATGCTAAATTTCATGTTCAGCGTGAAAGCCTAATAAACAGACAAACGCACTTTCGCTAGCTAATTATTATTTTTGCTATAAAATCTATTAGTAAGGATTATAATATTCATGATGTATGATACTGTGACTGCTATTTGACCAGCATATTACAAATGTAATAAAATAATGAAAGATGTTTTGATTATAGAACGATTGCTTCAAGATACTACAATATAAAATTATTCATCGAATTAACTACTTATCATTATATCGGTCAATACTCACTCTAAACTCAATCTAATAAAAATATTTTGCTTTCACTATGTAACCGAATCTTCTTGAAGTTTATTATAATCTAAAAATATCATTATTTTTATATTCTAACTAGACGCTGCCCGCGACTACGTCCGCGTGTACTTCAGAATATAAACTATTATTGCTATCCCATAGAAACAATGCATTTTTCCGGGATAAAAAAGTAACCTGTGTAATTTTTTGAGTTCTGAACTTTTCGTACCTACGAGTATACCCTTGCTAAATTTCGTGACGATTCGTTGAGTAGTTATGGCGTGATAAAAAAAAGCAAACAAATGCACTTTGCACCAGCAAACAACTGTGCATTTCGAATATAGGTAGGAGTGCTAAGTTTTTGGAAGAAAATAAAATATACTTTAATTTTGGGAGATTTTATTGGTATTCATGTATCTACTGTGTGTTTACCTATACATAAATACTAGCTCACCAGGCGAACTTCATACCGCCATATTTTTTTTTTGTGAATATTTTGCACTAAAAATTATTAAAGTACTAATATCACTATTAAAAAATTGGGGTAGGCAGTAGAAGGGTGAAAATTTATGGTTGTATGTAATTAAAATAAAAAAGTTTGTCCAAAACATAAAAAAAAATGTTGAGTTGGACCACCCAACCACTTAGGGGTATGAAAAATAGTTTACATCTTATTCTCAGCACCAATTGAATATACAGACACAATTTCATAAGAATCAACCCGCTTGGGAGGAGAATGATGACAAACACTGTGACACGAGAATTTTATATATGCGAAGATAAGAACTATAGAATCTGGTGGATCTGTATATTGCAGGTTTTTATAAAAATAAAGTGGAGGCGACAAAAGAAAATTATTAAACCACAAAACATTTTTTTTATTTGTCTGTCTCTCTCGGAAATTATTTAATGGATTTTAATGCGCTATTCACATGACCTATATCTTAGAGCCAACTTAATACTTTATTTTATTTTATCATATTCTGCATTCTGCTCGAGATTCCGTCCCCATGGGTTTCAGAATATAAATACGTACATCACTCTTCCGTACAATAATAATCGCTTTGTCAAAAAATTTACGGTTTGAATCGTATCCATGTCCGTTTCAGGGCCCTAGACTACTTGTGTATTTCATGATGTAAATACCAATGTATTACGGCGTGAAAATGTAACAAATAAACCAGTACGTTCACTTTCGTATTTTTAATATTAGTAAGGATGTCGGGAACAGAAGTTCTCCTCACAGAAAGGTTCACGCAGATGAAGCCGCGATTACTGCTAGTAATAATATGAAAAGGTGAAGGAACTTTAAATGAACATTAAATACATCAGCCGAAGACGTTGATATCTATTTTAGCTCTGAAAGTACGAAAGAAAAGATATTTATTTTAGCTCTGAAAGTGTTATATAAGAATACAAAAATACGCTTTACTTGTGAAAGGACCGCCATATTATTTCTTATTCCAATGACTTCACGCTGTGAACTTTGTTTAACTAGCTGTTTAGTTACGGGGGAAGCGACTGCTCCAGGATATAACGAGATCTTTTTAACTTGTGTTGCTCATTCTTCGATCAACTAGACTTGATCGTAATGCTCATTTGATGACACTAAAATAAGTTTATAATGTAGATTTTATTAATCCCACTAATATTATCAACTAACCTGTGCCAGTGACTACACTTTTTGTGTTTTATCTCAGTTTTTCCCGAACGAAATAAACTTATACTAGTTTTTAAAAGTGAACAAACAAACATACAAAAATGCTAAAAAATTGTGGGTTGGCGCAAAATGCGCTTGAATCATGCCCGGTTTGGCCTGAGGAACGCCGGCATCTTGCTCCTTTCTTTTTGAGATGACCGGTCACTACCGACACAGCCATTTTTTAACTTCCCGCTAAGAAAATGGAAAATTTTCTAACGTTGGGTAGTTATTGGTTTTACCCAGTTTTTCGAAAATCGAGTTTTCAACGGATGTTGACGTTTTGAGGTTCTAGGAAGCTTCCCCGAATGTTTCCGTGATGATGTCTGTATGTGTGTTTGTGTGTGTGTGTGTGTGAGAGAGAGTGAGTGAGTGAGTGTGTGTGTGTGTGTGTGTGTGTGAGAGAGTGTGTGTGGTCGTATGTAAACCTCTCATAACTTTTGAACGGCTTAACCGATTCCATCGCGTTTGGCGTCATTCAAAGTACCAAACTTAAATTTTGAATATAATTAGGACCGATTCGAACCGGTAGATCTTGAGAAATCTCCAATTAACTACAAAAAAATATTTTTCAAATGTGGTTTTTTTGGAATAACTTTTATACGGTTTTACCGATTGATTCCAAAAATAAATAAATCTGCTCTTAATATTAAAAAAAAACACGTCGATCGCCGCCAGTTCGGTCAAAATCGGTTAATTCGATCATGAGATATCGTTGTCGAAGATAATTGAAAAAAATGTTTTTTTCAGAATTTCTATGAAATTTTCAGTCTGACCAGTTCGAGCTTTAAGATTCTTCAAAGAGCTCAAAAAGTTGTGTTGAATGCCGTAAACTACGAGAAAATCGGTTCATTCATTAAAAAGTCATTTCAATTTAAATATTCAAAAAATGCTGTTTTAATAAATTTTTATCAAACATTAGAGCCTTGGGTTAATTTTCAGAAACTCAGATATTGCATTCTGAAATCGGTTTATTCATTTAAAAGTTATTGCGAATTGAAAAATCAACGAATAGTGTTTTATTAAATCTCTATCAGACTTTTGAGCATAGAACAGTCATCTCTTTGAGCGTGGAGAGCTCAAAATGACACGAAAACTATAACTTTTGAGCTCGAAGAGCTCAAAAACGTAATAAGTGCAATTTTGAGCGCTAAAGTATCAAGTTAGCAGGAAGTTGCAGGGATGGCCTTTAGGGTCAACCGTTTTCCAGATTTTGTTATCAAATATCATTTATAGCCATAGTTATGTTGCAACTTTAATCATTGTATAGATAGAAGTGAATATTTGTATGTATAAATGTATGTTACTCAATAACACAAAAACAGCTGAAGAAATGTGGATGAAATTTAGAAAATAGGTAGTTTATGTCCTGAATTAACCCATGGAATTATTTTTATCATGGAAATTGGGATTATTTAAAACTGAAGTACAGGACGTATCCACTTGAAATTTGGTATAGATGTGTCTAGCTTTTGCTGCAGCTAGTTTCTATTGTATTGTGAACATATATTTTTTTCTAAATAAATCTATTTTCTGATTTATATTGTTTTTTTTATAATAAGTGCGTAGTAAACAAGCAAACGGCCCATTGTTTAATAGTACCTAACCGCACATCCCGTCATACCGGCCAACGAACAGGGTAGTGTGGGGCCCCCAAAGACTCAATAAATTCATGCCGTCTCTCACCACCGTGTGGTTAGCGATTACCGTAGCCGATAGGCGCTATACCAGAGACATCACCGGCGCGTCGCCGACTGCAGTGTATGAAAGGTATAGGAGGGTTCCCCACCAGGGTAGGATAATAAGGAGAAGATGGAGGATAATGAGGAGAGATCTTCTGTGAGAGGATGGTACTTCTCCGATCGAGCTAGTACAAGCTATTACATTCATGCTAGAACAAGCAAGGCACAATCACTTCAAATTTTTTTTATTACAATTTTTATTTGTGTGTTCGCGTATCACGTATCTATGGAACGGATTTTGATGAAGTTTTTAAATTTGATAGCTTTTAATTAAACTTAAAAGGTAAACGTTTTATCTCAAAACTATAGTATCTTTAAATATAGCAAAAGTATCTAGGAAGAAACTTGGCTATATTCACGCATGAGATTATATTACATTAGTTATTATGTGAATAAAGAAGGATAAGTAAGTATTATTCACTTCAATGAACTATTCATTCGTTAACAAAACTGTCCCACATAGATATACTTATATTATATATCTTCTTAAATAGATCACACAGACTAAGTGAAACGTCTTTCATCTAAGCTCTTAAGTACCTTCAACTTTTATATTTGATTCTTTGAGGTGCGCCTTTTAAATGAAACCTATCACGATTATATTTGAAAAAGTTACTTTGAATGAAGTCTCTGCTTAGAGATGACAACTGCTTTTTTCTATCCATTACTCACGGCCTTCTATTATACCTATATTCTCAAATTCAAGTGTATTCAATCGTGATGAAATACGTCGTTATTAGTATTATAGTGCCTATTGGCAAAAAAAAGAAGCGTTGAACTCTATCTATTAAGTTCTTTGACAATATTTTTGCTTTTATTATAAATTTCAATTATCGCGCACGTTTTTGTGAAAAAGAAAAAAGAGATATTTGAACCAAAGTCATTTCCCAATGTAGACGAAACGCTTTTGACCCCTTAAGTTACTATAGACCCTGCCCACAGATATCTATCTCAACATCTTTAACACCGTAATGTAAATTATGCATAGACAACATTTTGAGATAACGATGAAATATTTTGATAGAACACATTTTAAGATGAGTTGGCTATTTGCCAACTATTATGCCGTGTGGGGCCGGCTTTAGAATTGTCCCACCCCCTCTCCACCCATGGGAGTCGTAAGAGCCGACTGAGGGAATACCGGGGGAGTGGGCAGCAGCACTTCCTCGAGTATTAATAACATCCACTGCGATCGCCAACCCGCCTGCCAAGCGTGGCGATTACGGCAATATCCCCCAAAAAATGAGCACCCAACAAAAAACGGCCCTCAGTCACGGCAGCTCCGCTATTCCGTGGCCTAACGGTAGCGGGCCCGGTAACGGCGGAGCAGGGGGTGCGAAGAATCTCCGGTCGCGGACAGGCTACCATAAACAACGACCTCTGGCCCTGGTAACGCACAACGTTCGGACACTTCGGACCGACGAGAGAATCACCGAGCTGGAAGAGGAATTGAGCAAGATCCACTGGGACATTATAGGGTTGTCAGAAGTCCGAAGAGAGGGTGAGGGCACGACAATCCTCCAGTCCGGGAACTTGCTCTTCCACCGGGAGGGCGACCACCAATCCCAAGGGGGTGTCGGGTTTATCGTTCGCAGGTCTCTCGTAGGCAACGTGGAGAGGATTGAAAGTGTGTCGAGTAGGGTAGCGTACCTTATACTCAGAATAACCAAACGGTATTCGTTGAAGGTCATACAGGTTTACGCACCGACCTCGACACACTCCGATGACGAGGTGGAGGCCCTATATGAGGACATCTCGAAGGCCATCCACTCGTCTAAAACCTATTTCACGGTGGTTATGGGAGACTTTAACGCGAAACTAGGCAAAAGGACAGACGATGAGCTGAAGGTGGGGCACTATGGATTTGGGCAGAGGAACCACAGGGGCCAGATGCTGGCTGATTTTCTGGAGAAGGAAGGCCTCTTCATGATGAATTCCTTCTTTAGAAAGCAGCCCCAGCGAAAATGGACCTGGATTAGCCCTGATGGTTCAGTGAAAAACGAGATTGACTTCATCCTGTCGGACAAACGACACATATTCAATGATGTCTCAGTGATCAGCAGGATTAAAACTGGGAGTGATCACCGACTAGTCAGGGGCATCCTGAATATTAGAATAAAAGTCGAGAGGTCGCGTTTGATGAAGTCTACGCTCCGACCAACACCTGCCCAATACCAGAACCCCGAGAGCTTTCAGCTCGAACTACAAAATCGCTTCCAATGTCTAGACGAGTGTGAATCAGCTAGCGATATGAACAGCAGGTTCGTGCAAACTGTCCACGCGGTCGGGTCGACTTACTTCAAGACCCGTCGCGTCAGTAGGAACCGTAAACTCTCGGACCATACTCTCAAACTCATGGAGAGGAGAAAAGAAATGATAGTCCAGTCCTCAGCCGATTGGTCCTGCCTAAGGCGGTTAAACAGACAGATCTCCAAGGCTGTGCGGCACGATATTCGCCAATTTAATACTACCCGTATTAAAGAGGCGATAGAGCGGAACCAAGGCTCGAAAGTGTTCGCAAGAGATCTATCTGTTGGCCAAAGTCAGTTGACTAAACTGAGGACCAACAACGGCACTATCATTTCTTCTCGAGATGAGATCTTGGGAGAGGTCCAGCAGTTCTATGGGCAGTTGTACAGATCCCAGAGCCCTGCTGTTGGCTTGGTCCAAGACCCCAGATCCAAGCTAACTCGGCACTTTACCGAAGATATCCCGGACGTCAGCCTGTACGAGATCAGAATGGCTCTCAAACAACTAAAGAACGGAAAGGCACCGGGAGACGACGGAATCACCACAGAGCTTCTGAGAGCAGGCGGAAAGCCGGTCTTAAAAGCTCTTCAGAGGCTGTTCAATTCCGTTGTTCTCGGGGGCGACGTTCCAGAGTCGTGGACCAGAAGCGTGGTGGTGCTGTTCTTCAAGAAAGGTGACAGAACCCTCTTGAAGAACTATAGACCCATCTCGCTCTTGAGCCACGTCTATAAGTTGTTTTCGAGGGTCATTACAAATCGACTCACGCGCAGGCTTGACGACTTCCAGCCTCCCGAACAAGCCGGTTTCCGAAAAGGCTATAGTACCATAGACCACATTCACACGCTACGCCAGATTATACAGAAAACCGAAGAATACAATCGGCCTCTGTGTCTGGCGTTTGTGGACTATGAGAAAGCCTTCGATTCGATCGAAACTTGGGCGGTGCTGCAGTCCCTTCAGCGGTGCCAAATTGACAATCGGTACATCGAAGTGCTGAAGTGCTTGTATAGAAACGCCACCATGTCAGTCCGTGTTCAGGACAAGAGTACGGGACCGATCCAACTGCAGAGAGGTGTTAGACAGGGAGACGTTATGTCCCCGAAACTCTTCACCGCTGCATTGGAAGATGTCTTCAAGCTCTTGGACTGGACCGGATTCGGCATCAACATCAATGGCGAATACATCACTCACCTTCGATATGCCGACGACATCGTAGTCATGGCAGAATCTCTGGAGGACCTTGGCACCATGCTCAATGATCTCAGCAGGGTTTCCCGACTAGTGGGTCTCAAAATGAACATGGACAAGACGAAAGTCATGTCTAATGTCCATGTCATTTCAGCACCGGTCCTAGTCGGGAGTGCGCTTCTCGAAGTTGTCGACCATTATGTCTACCTGGGACAAACAGTCCAGTTAGGTAGGCACAACTTCGAGAAAGAGGTCAATCGACGAATCCAACTCGGCTGGGCAGCGTTCGGGAAGCTAAGGAAGATCTTCTCGTCCAATATTCCGCAGTGTCTGAAAACGAAGGTCTACGACCAGTGTGTGTTACCAGTGATGACATACGGAACAGAGACGTGGTCTCTGAATGTTGGCCTCATATCAAGGCTCAAAGTCACTCAGCGGGCCATGGAGCGGGCTATGCTTGGTATTTCCCTACGTGATCGAATCCGTAATACGGAGATCCGTAGGAGAACGAGAGTGACCGACATAGCCCGCCGGGTTGCCATGCTGAAGTAGCAATGGGCAGGCCACATCGCTCGACGAACCGATAACCGTTGGGGACGAAAGGTTCTCGAGTGGCGACCACGTATCGGACGGCGCAGCGTAGGACGGCCCCCCACCAGATGGACCGATGATCTGGTCAAAGCTGCGGGGAGCCGTTGGATGCGGTCAGCACAGGACCGCTCGTTGTGGCGTTCTCTTGGGGAGGCCTATGTCCAGCAGTGGACGTTAAAAGGCTGATGGATGGATGGATGGATGGCTATTTGCGGCTTCGTTATTACAAAGCGCCTTCCAAATATAAGAATAGTGATTGAGTAAGTTACATATATTTTGACGACGGGGTGTGTGGTTAGTTAATCTTATCAAAAAAAAAACAAAACCAAAAAAAGGCACACACCGCCATCTTTTGGATGTATTGTTATACACCGTGACTGTTATTTTTGATTTTACATTTTCGCACGTTGTGTTTTTCTGATCTTATTATTTTTCTATGATCTCGAATTTAGAATGAGGTTTATTTTGGAGTTAATAAACGATCCATCCATCCATCCATCCATCAGCCTTTCAACGTCCACTGCTGGACATAGGCCTCCCCAAGAGAACGCCACAACGAGCGGTCCCGTCATGGGGGATACTGCCGTAATCGCCACGCTTTGCAGGCGGGTTGGCGATCGCAGTGGATATTTCTAGATATTTTTAAAAACTTTTTTTAGCATTTGACATGCTTAGGCATATACGAGTACATTAAACACAAAGTGGAAAATGTGAAATCGAAAATAACGATGACTGAATTGGCAAAGCATCTGGACGGTATCCAGGAGGTGCAGATCCTGCTCGTGACTGTTATTTTCGATTTCACATCTTCCACTTTGTGCAGTGGATGTTGTTATTACTAGAGGGAGTGCTGCTGCCCACTCCCCCGGTAATCCGTCAGTCGGCTCTTACGAAAAAAAAAAAACAATAAAATAAAGAATAATATTTCAATAAACGATAACTCCACCATGGGAGTCGTAAGAGCCGACTGAGGGAATGCCGCAGGAGTGGGCAGCAGCACTCCCTCGAGTATTAACAACTTCCACTGCGATCGCCAACCCGCCTGCCAAGCGTGGCGATTACGGCACTATCCCCCATATGAGCGAAACACATGTTGTGGCGTTGCCTTAGGGAGGCCTATGTCCAGCAGTGGACGTCGAAAGGCTGATGGATGATGGATGGAAACGATAACTGCCTCGGTAGTGTAGCGATAGTGTATGCGACTGCTAATCATGAGGTCTCGGGTCCGATCCCCGGGTCGAGCAAATAGAAAGAAAAATTCTCAGTAACAGCCCGTAGTTTGGGAATGTGCCCGGTACGCGTCAATAGGCTCGCCCCCTATTACGTGGGACTTAAACATAGCTGGCGAGCAGCTGGGTGTGTAATACACCTCTGCCTACCTCTTCGGGGAATACAGACGTGATGTTATGTTATTTTTAATAAACGATTTTTAAATAAAAACTAGACATCGCGGGACGTCTACCAGATGTGAAAACATCTAAATTATTTTGTAGAAATAAAATGTTCATGATAAAGTACTCCTTAAGACGATTCAAACGAGTATAAACTCGATGGGTTTGGGTCGTTTCATTACAGAGTTACTGTGGGCACCTTCCAGCTCCTTAATCAGACCCTGGATACCATCTAGAGACAAAATACTCGTCAAGACGAATCATACGAGCCCAAACTCAATGGAGCTATGTTGTTTTATACCAGAGTTTCTATGGTCACCTTCTAGCTCCATCATCAGACCCTGGTTATCATCTAGATCTGGAGTACTAGTCAAAACATTTCGAATGAGCCCTAACTTGATGGAGTTGCGCCATTCAATTACAGTTTCGCACGGCCACCTTCCAGCTCCATTATCAGACCCTGGATACCACCTAGAGACAAAGTACTCATCAAGACCAATCATACAAGCCCGAACTCGATGGGGTTGCGCCGTTTCATTATAGAGTTCCTAGGTCCACCTTCCAGCACCATCATCAGATCAGCTCCATGTCATCATAATATTGCATTGTCACGTGATATACATATGCGTATAAAATTTCGGCTCAATCCGAAACTGGGAAGTGTGTCAAATTTAACTTGCAAGATTCCAGACAAGTAAAATAAAAGCGTCGCCACGCTAACAGCCGATTTTACCCTCCCTCCGCATTAGATGTTTCACATCAAAATTTAAAAATATACACAAATTAGGAAATAAATTAGCAAAGCATACATTAACATGATTGAAGAATAAAATAAAATAAGGATAATGCAAACAGCAACACAAAGACAGACAGCGTTCGGTTTAATAAAGGTTGTAATTCTTGGGTTAATGCGATGTTAACGAGCACACGTGAAAGTCTAATAATATTACAAAGCACCGACATCCCCGTATGAAAATTTACGCCTTGATGTCTCGTTAAATTGATAGAAGAATGTCTGCCATCCCTCTTCAATCACGCTGCAGGTACTATGGAGAATTACAAATTATTTATTTAGAATATGTGGAATAAAACTATTTAGAATCTATCACGTTTACTCAGTCTGAGAAATCAGATCCTGACCTTGATACACTTGGATAAAATAGCGAAACGGGTATAGGTTTAGGAATTAAAAGTTTTTTTTGTAGAACCAGTACTTTCTATACATAATTATAAGAGATTTCTATCGATATATTGACTCATCACGATATCTCTGGAACCATATGGCGTAGAGATTTGAAATTTGGTAGGAAAATTCCTTTCGCCGAGTAGAGGTCAGTTAAGAACAGATTATACGTAACTCCTATCCAAAATATATATTTTTGTCTGCTATCATATTCAGACTTCTACACTCATTATCACAACAACACAAACTATATGTCAACCGTTGCTATGGTAGCCATTGATGTGGTTATTAAAGCACAATAACATCATGCTAAAAGTTGTTTTTTAACAATATAATTTTAGTTATTTTTATGAGTTAAAGAGTATTTGGCATTAGTTTAATCATTTTTTGAAGACTTATTTTAGATATGCCGATTTCTATAATAATTTCAATTGGCATTAGTTTAATAGTTTTTTAAAGACTAATTATTTGTGAATGTGGAAAAAGAGAACATTAGTGCGAGCAGGATTCGAACTGCGTCCCTTCCAATCCGGGGAAGTGCTCTAAGTCGCTAAGTCATCGCACTGACCAACGGCCATACCCAATCTAACCATCACAATTGTCTTTACGACCCACTCCACCTATCGGATGCAACGTATTTTGACCAGGTCGGAGACGTTCTTAAGGAAGGCCAGGTTAAGAGTACTCGAAATCAACGAGCATACATGAAAGCGCTGATGAAAGTAGATGAAGCGAAAGATGTGTGTCAGGATCGTAGCAAGTGGAGAGAAGTGGTCTCTGCCTACTCCTACAGGAAAAAGGCGTGACAATATGTATGTATGATTTTATAAAATAATCCATCCATCCATCCATCAGCCTTTCGACGTCCACTGCTGGACATAGGCCTCCCCAAGGAATGAGGGATAGTGCCGTAATCGCCACGCTTGGCAGGCGGGTTGGCGATCGCAGTGGATGTTGTTAATACTCAAGGGAGTGCTGCTGCCCACTCCCTCGGTATTCCCTCAGTCGGCTCTTACGACTCCCATGGGTGGAGAGGGGTGGGACAATTCTAAAGCCGGCCCCACACGGCTCAAATGAAATAATAACAACTTTTAATTGCGTGTGTTAGAATCATAGACTAATAGCCACAACAAAAGCTCTGAAATATAACTGGTTTATCACTTTTGATATACACTTACATTTATTCGGTATTGGCTGTCTATAAAAGTTACATCACTTGCAAGAATAAGCTGCTTTAATTAAACTACTAGACTGATAGTAAAACACTTATATATCTTATGTATGTTAGCAGTAGAATAGAAATTAGGTAAAACTGATTAAAAGTATTTATTCGTTATTATTTTATTATTTAGGTACATAAGGAAAGTAATCATTAAATCAACATAACTAGCGTAAAATACTACCTAATATATAAAATTCTCGTGTCGCGGTGTTTGTGGTTGAACTCCTCCGAAACAGCTTAACCGATTCTCATGAAATCTTGTATTATATAGTATTACATTATATATCAAATTGTATATAATATATTTAAATATAATACCAACAATATTATTATATGCCACTTATTAACATTAATATTTCAATACATTAGCAAATAACAAACAGATATATATACATTAGGTATATAATTAAGTATGTAACTGGTGGGTCTCTTGGTACCTTCGGCACCGCGGCTCACAACAGAATGGTCCATGTTATTTTTTTCTTTTTTTTTTTGTGTGACCCTGGTTGTTAGCCTCAGATGGCTATGATAACCTTACCCGGACAATTGGTGAGCGCAGAGGGCTCTCAACCCGAAATTTAAGCAACGCTACCCGGGGGCACCCCCTGTGGGGTAAGGACCTCGGCTCGGGCTGTTGCTGGCAAAGTAGAATTTCCCACGTTTATGATTTGACCGCGACACGTCATTCGCCCCCGTCGGCGGAGACGAAACCGTGGGTAATTACTTGTATTAGCTGCGCGAGCTGTGTATGCTCTGATCTGAGCGTGAGTTATGTCGTCGTCGACTTCGTCTAGGCTATTTCGCGGCCTGCGAACGCGCGATATATTAGAGGGGTTGTACCTAGCCGACTCAACCACTGGAGGGTTGGCGTGAGTAATGGCGGAATCAAAGAAACTACGTGAACACCGTTTCATAAATTGCTTGATGGTAGGCAATTGCAAGTCTATGTGAAGGTCGACATTGCGTATGAACCACGGTGCACCCGTAGCTCTGCACATGAATCTATTCTGTATAGTTTGTAATCTATGGATCCTGTGTGCCTTGGCGTGTGAAAATACTACACTGGCATACGTCATGACAGGACGTATGCAGGCAGTGCAGAGTCTGACCTTATTCCTAAGCGAGAGTTTTGACCTAGAGTTTAACAGAGTCCCATGACAAAGGCACCTGAATGTGACGGGCGAATGTGAGTCTGTTATCTAGAATTATACCTAAGTACTTGGCTCGCCTACTCCAAGGAATAGGTTTACCAAAGATGCTAATCTGTTTGATCTTCTCCGAGGGATACAGTCGGGGTAGTCTCCTATGAAACATAACCGCCTGGCTCTTCTCGGGGTTGATCTCTATTTTCCACTTGCTAAACCACGTACTGAGGGCAGTGGCCGCGGATTGAAGTTTCCTATGCACTGTGATAGGGTTAAACCCTGCATAATAAATAGCTGTATCGTCTGCAAAAAGGGCTGTCTGCACTTCCCGATGCAGAGGCATGTCGCTGGTGTACAGCGAGAAAAGGATCGGTGAGAGGACGGAGCCCTGTGGGACTCCGGTGAGTATGGGGTGGGGGAAGGATAGTATCCCTTCCACTCTATAGCGGAAACTGCGGTTAGATAGAAAGTCTCGTATGATGAGTACGAGATACCGCGGTACTCCTAAGTGGAGTAGCTTGTATACTAGGCCGTTGTGCCAGACTTTGTCGAATGCTTTCGCTACATCGAAGAAAAGTGCACCTGTAAAAAGGTTGTTTTGTTGCATTTTCGAGTGGTATACTCTACGATGCGGTGGGCTTGTTGCACACTGGAGTGCTTGGCTCTAAAGCCGAATTGGTGGTGGAGGATGAGATTATTAGCATCGGCGTATGCTTTCAGCCTACACAAAACTAATCGCTCGTAAATCTTACCTAAACCTTTAAGCAGACTTATCGGTCTATAACTAGATGGTTCAGATCGCTTTTTGCCGGGTTTGTGGATTCCAATTACCAAGGCCTCTTTCCACTGAGGGGGAAAGATGTTATTGTTGAGCGCTGTGTTATATATGCATGTCAGAAGGACTAATAATGACTGGGGGAAGAGTTTAATGACCCTTCTTGACTTGCGTCCCTACGGGCTTATTATTAGGCAGAGCTGGGAACTCCGTCTGGTTTGCTGGGCGTACCCAAGCGTTGCGGAGCGGTGGGGGTGCGGGACGCAGGATGGGAGCGCTTCCCTGTGGCGGTCCTCGTGGTGTGAGGACAAGTAGTGGGCGCCGGGCGGGTAGCCGGGGTACACGGGGGCAGCCCCGGTAGTATGCCGGGTGACCCTTCTCGCCGCATAGGACGCAGGAGGGGGCTCTGTGCACTGGGTGCGGTCTTTAGGACGAGAGCAATCGGACGTTGAGTGGTCCTCTAGGCACTTGACGCACCTAGGGCGCGCGTAGCAGTGACGCGTAGAGTGACCATACAATTGGCATTTATGGCATTGTGAGACAATGCCCTTCTTGTTAGGGGGTTCCACCCTGATGCCTGACAGTCCGCAGACTGAGGTCATTTTATAGATGGCCTTGCCTTCCTTGGTGAGGTCTAATCTGACCATCACCAAGTCGTATGGCTCCCGGGCCCGACCCTTGTACATCCTGTGCACTTCGTGTACAGGCAGGTCTTGTTGGGTTAAGGACTGCTTAACCTCCTCGACAGACACCTCCTTTGGGATGTTTCTGAGGACGACTCTTAGGAGACGGTCCTCAGGGAGGGTGTAAGTGTGAAAGGAGATGCTCCTCTCACGTAGGACCTTTTTATAGGGCCCTGTGGTCCTTGGACGAGGCCAAAGTGACCTTAATACCCTGTTGGAGCGGGCGGACTTGTAGTTGACGTGGTGCTCACGACGATTCGGAGGTCCACGCCGTCTTATCCTGTATGAACAGGGGCGGTGGGACGATCTCTTTGCGCTGACTCTCTACGGGTGTAGACGCGCGGGGGGGTAAGGGTGACCTTTGTGGTCGCTGGGTGATAGGGGCTACCACAACCGGAGCCGGCTAAGCGGCCTCCTTGATAACGATCTTAGGGGTTTTTATAGGTGCCCCCTTCTTATTCTTGTGGCTCCTTTTGCTCACAATCGTGAATTCCGTGTCGGAGGAAGACTCGCACCGGATGCTTCCAACTCGGCAGAGTTGCCGGAGTCGGTTAAAGTGGAAGTGGTCTCCATCGCGCTAGGCAGGCGACCACCCTCTGCCTCTACGAGCAGGGCTTGGGAAGCTAGCAGTACCCTAGGTGGGCACTTATCCCCGTAACTGGACTTAATGATGTTGTATAGCTCCTCATCCTGGAGGAAGAGCTCAATGAAGGCCTGTTGGGCCATTATGGTTTAGGCGTTGTTGTAAACAAACAAACAAACAACTAAAATGTGGTGCAGAACGCAGATCCCTAGCGTCCCTAAGCCCTCGGGTGGGATCGCCCGGGGATGTGTGGGTGTAACGTCCCTCCCAACCGGGTGTAGGTTGTAATCCCTCCGAAAATCTCAATGTGCGAAGGGTTTCTAACAGCCTCGGTGCCGGGGTGGTATGGGCCTTTGCAGGCCGGCACACCCAAACTAACACCAGAGGGATGGATTTAAGGTAAGGTAGGGTGGGAAAGGGCGATGGCTAGGTCAGACTAGGAGATCCCCCAAGGCCTGATTGTCTAGCCCCGTCCGATAGTGCGCTACCCTGAAGGCTGGAATCGGGTCCTCGCCTCACCCGGCTTCGTTGACACCGTGAGGTTTCAACCGGGGAACCAAAAAAACATTGGCTTTACCCAGAAGGGGTACCCTGAAGGGGCCAATTTCTTGTTATTCGTTATATAGAACTAGATTTGCAATTGAATTTACGTACGTACTTACTACGAACGAAAAAACAAACTTTATGTTTATTTTTTCGTTCGTAGTAAGTACAAGTTCGTCTTGAAAAAGACGGTTGCTACTTGGTCTGGCAAGTAGTATGCGGCGGAGCGAGCTGCGCGCGTGGCGCATAACGTGGCGCTGTGAGTTGGCGGGAGCGTGCGGAACGAACACAACACGTACGTTCGTTAGGATGGCAGACCGCGGAATGGATGTCCATGTTCTACTCTGACGGGCCTTTTTATAGCAACGAACAAACACGTGTCATCATGTGTTGTTTATTCAATTGAATGTTTGAATTTACAAATAATTCATACACTAAACGATACATATTTTCCAGCACATAATTATGCTGATAAATTATATAATGTTATAATATATAATAAATCTAGTACGTGCGTGAGCTTAATAACACTATTCAGAAAGAGCGAGAGAAAAAGAGATACTCAATGAGTTTTTCAAAAGAGATTTTGGTATTATTAGGCATATTGACACATTGCGGAAAACAATACTAAACGAAATGTGTGCAGGAAAGCGTAATCCACACTAATTTATAGTGGACACTTTTAGTGCCTAATTGTGGATCTTCTCTGTTGTATACATTAGTTGCCTCTGTGGTGCAGAGGTAGTGTAAGCGGCTGCTGATAATGAGGTCTGGGGTTCGATTCCCGGGTCGGTCAGTGTTACATAGTTCCGGTAGCCCGCCAATAAAGGCGGAGAGATGGCACACGGCGGGTTTCTTTAGTGGATGAGGGCCCCACACTACCCTGTTTGTTGCCCCGAACGACGGGGTGTGCGGTTAGGAACATTTTTTCCCGCCTAAACAAAAAAAAGTGTCGGGCAGTGTTATTGAGCTTTTTCATAAAAAGAAAATTCGCAATAGCCGCCCGGAGTTTGGAAATGTGCCCGGTAGACGTCAATAGGCTCGCCCCCTATTACGTGGGACTTAAACATAGCTGGTGAATCGTGGGTGTGTAATACACCTCTGCCTACCCCTTCGGGGAATACAGGTGTGATGCTATGTTTTTTTTTGTACATCAATGTTTATAACACATAATTATACTAGGCTGTACGGCTTAATGGTGAGTAAGACGGTAAGTTTGCCACCCTCTTAGTGGTTGACGTGATAGCCTATAGACCAAAGGCAAACTTCGCGAGTAATACACCCCAAGAAAAGCTATAGGACATAAAGAGGAATGATGATATAGAGGAGATAAGGAAGTGGTCAGTTAAAATAATAGGAAGGGAAGGAGGGGGTGGTTTGGTAGGTTTCTAAATTAGAGATAGAAATACACATATTTAGACTTTTTTGAATTAATAATGTTAAATTTCACTTTATATTTGACATAGGATTCACATACATTTCAATGGTTTTATAAAATCATGGATAAATTAGGTGTCGAATATAGAAAGTAAATCATTAACGATGATGAAGTCGGTATCAGCTAGTTCTATATAAAATGAATGAAGGTATACCTTTAAGGTCCTTCGTTTCTAGTCTGTATTCAGGCAGTCAGGCAGTCAGGTTATAGTCGTTTTCATATTTTCTCCTTGTTCTTTTTAGGGTTCCGTACCCGAAGGGTCAAAACGGGACCCTATTACTAAGACTTCGCTGTCTGTCCGTCCGTCTGTCGCCTGGCTGTATCTCAAGAACGGCGATAGCTAGACAGTTGAAATTTTCATAAATGATGTATTTTTGTTGCCGCTATAACAACAAATACTAAAAACAAAAAAATAATAATATTTAAGGGGGCTCCCATACAACGTCTGTCTGTCCGTCCATCTGTCGCCAGGCTGTATCTCAAGAACGGCGATAGCTAGACTGTTGAAATTTTCACAAATCATGTATTTCTGTTGCCGCTATAACAACAAAAACTAAAAATAAAAAAATAATAATATTTAAGGGGGGCTCACATACAACAAACGTAATTTTATGGCCCTTTTTTGCTCGCTATTGATAACGGCAACAGGTAGATGCTTGAAATGTTTACAGAATATTAAGTTTTATATTAACTTTAAGAATAAATAATTAAATGAAAATAAAATTAAAATTTAAGGGGGCTCCCATACAACAAACGTGATTTTTTTTTTTACTCGTTTTTGCTCGATATTGATAACGGCAACAGTTAAACGCTTGAAATATTCACAGAATATTTAGTTAAGTATATATTCACTTTAAAAATAAATAATTTAATTAAAATAAGACAAATATTTAAGGGGGGCTCCCATACACTTACAAACGTGTTTCTTTACTCGTTGCGCATCTAAGTCTAAGTTGAAAACCACGAAATGAGTCAAATTTTACTTGTAAAATTTGGTAACAGCCAAACACCATGGTTACAGAGAGTTACAATTAAATAGTGTAATATTGTTTACCTAGTGAATGGTACGGAACCCTTCGTGCGCGAGTCCGACTCGCACTTGGCCGGTTTTTTTATAATATTTCTAGTGGTAGAGCCTTGCTTTTGCTGTTATTATTATTATACTCGTAAATAGACCGGTTTGATGGGGAAAGTACCACCCTCTCACAGAAGATTTATACCGTTGTGTTTCATACGGTGAGAGAGAGCTCAGAATATCCAAATCCTCTCCTTATCCTCTCCTTATTATCCTTAATGATTATAGAAAGACATGAATGCATGACACCGCGTGACATAGTGGTTGAAATAATGTGCAACAAGGTTTACATCCATTTTTGTTTACATCCATCCATCAGCCTTTTAAAGTCAACTGCAGGACATAGGCCTCCCCAAGAATGGGAGATAGTGCCGTAATCGCCACGCTTGGCAGGCGGGTTGGCAATCGCAGTGGATGTTGTTAATACTCGAAGGAGTGCTACTGCCCACTCCCCTGGTATTCCCTCAGTCGGCTCTTACGACTCCCATGAGTGGAGAGGGGTGGGACAATTCTAAAACCGGCCCCACACGGCATACGTTGTTTACAAGAACGGGAAGATAATCAGTTGAATGGGTATACTACTCTGAAAAGGCTCGACTGGCCATACTGAGATATGCATATCAGTGCCAACTCAAATTTACAAAAGTTAAAGTTGGGTGTGGCAGAAAAATAATTAATATAGAATAAATGCAGTGGAGATGAGCTTTGAGAAGTATATGTAGTGTGTGTGTGACTTTGAAAGAAAGAGTTAGAAGCAGTGTATGATGAGAGCGATGTGGTGTAAAAGAAGATATA
The DNA here is from genome assembly GCA_948253155.1 of Leucoma salicis. NCBI lineage: Eukaryota > Metazoa > Arthropoda > Insecta > Lepidoptera > Erebidae > Leucoma > Leucoma salicis. Next base: position 12,622,340 of record OX411811.1, read on the forward strand.
GGTAGTGACAAAGATTGATAACGAAATGTAAAGTTGGTTTGTGTACGTTCTCTACGTGGATGGATAAAAGAAGGATGATAAAAAAGATATATAAATATGGCGAGTGTGAATGGTGTAATTTTAAAGGGTAGACCTCGACGAAGTTTCTTTGACCAAATCAGATAAATTCTAGTAAAATACCAGGTCAGGACTACCCTTAACCGACGTGCATGTATGAGGAATATAATGAAAGTAAATGAGGCAAAAGAGGTGGGGGATATGGAAATCCGTTGTGTATGTGTACCGCTCTGGGAAACAACCGCGAGTTCCAATATTTGATAATAATAAAAACACTTTATCTTCTTACTATTAGTGTACTTAAATAAATAATAGAAATATTAATTATTGAATACTTTGCCAATCTCAATGTTTAACATAGAAAATAGGATGTTTTTACCTCAATGATTTATTTTTATTTTTTTTGCAAAATTAACGGATGGGTTATGTGCGCCACAGAAACGCGTGGCTGTGTCTGCTTATAAAAAATATTGCATTAAGTAGAGTATTTTGCAATTTAATACAAGGTAAGTAAATACCTGTATAGAGTTTATTCTACACGTATAATATATGATACGAGCAACTAAAATATTTGCTATATTCGAAGCAGTAAATTCTAAGTATCTTAAGAAACTTGTCGAGATTGAGACGTATGCCACATACGAGAGATTGGAAAATTTCCATATAGCTTAAACCGATCTATATGCAACAATGTCGACTTTGTTGATTATATTATGTAGACTTGGTCTGCAAAAGCACAAAAAAGCAAAACAAATAGGCTCATAACGAAAAGGACGATAGTGGAAAAAGATGTAAACTTTTGTTTAATACCTTCATTGCTCTGACATGTAGCATACAATGCCAAAAATCATAGTTTTTAACGTCACATCTACAAATAAATTTTTAGTCACGGTGATTGGTATAAGTTACTTTTTGTAGAAGTACAGCTGAACTCCTTGTCTTGTCAGCCACTTTTTGACCTTATACTTCTTTTGGCGCGTTAGGGAAAAATGATGAGAGTAAAGTTTTACGATGCGCGCGCACACCGTCACTAAAAAACCGACACCCTGAAGTTAGCTATTTTTTTGTAATATTTAAATAAAGTTTATTTAACTAGATAATGCGTTATAATAAAACTTTCAATGTATTAAATACCTTTTTTCTATTGTTAGTGTCGTTTTTTCTACAAACGTAGAATAAGGCAAAAGATAAATTTTTTGATTTTTTTTGGGTGATCATAGTCCGGAGCGTGCTCGTCGCGATTCCTGCCAGCCTGCAATCCACAGGCTGCAATCCGGCTTGAATGCGTACCGCAGTGCGGGTTAGGGCGTGCCCCAGAGGCGACGCGTACCGACCCGCCCCGGTCGGTACGAACAATGGCAGATGCGGCGATGGGGGTCGCCATCCATCACGCCTTGCCCAGTTTGTCGAGTCGAGGGGAGCAGAGTGTCGAGTAGGCACGTGGAATGTAAGAGGTGGTGTGGAAGGTAAGTTACACGAGCTGGAACCGTCATGTCGGACAGACGGCTTGATGTGCTCTGTGTAACAGAGACCAAGCGAAAGGGCAGTGACACCTGTGATCTTCCTGGTGGAGGGATAGCTCTGTGGTCTGGTGTACTGCAGAGCGATCGGGCCAGTATGGGAGTGGGGGTGTTGCTGTCCGCTCGCTTGGCCTCAGGTGTGAAAGACTACGGAATGTTAGATCCCAGACTTTTATAGGTCCGAATAAAACTAGGTTTCACCAGGGTCTTCATGGTCGCATCTTATGCTCCCGTAGGCTCTTCGGTGGCATCGGATCTAGAGAAGTTCTGGGATAATGTTAGGGAAGTTCTGGATTTGGCAGAAGCTAGTGAACGTGTTATAGTATGCGGAGACTTGAATGGATGGGTTGGAATCAAGCGTCCAGACTTCGAGGACGTGCTTGGTTCATTTGGTGATAAGAGAGTGAACGATGCAGGTAGGCTCATTGCGGATGTAAGTATAGAGAAACCTTATTGTGTCAAACACATTTTTTCAACATAAGGACATTCATATGTATACATGGAGAAGGAATGAACAGAGAAGTGTGATAGATCTAATTCTGGTAGACAGTCGTCTCTGAAGTAAACTTCTGGATACAAGAGCCTACATGGGTCCCACTGTCGACACGGACCAATATCTCGTTATTGCGAGATTAAGTGGTCTGTTCAGAAAGTGGAGACACTGGCGAGAGCGTGTCCACTTCGGAGGGCTTGAAAGAATACAGATTGAAAAGTTGCAAGAAGAGAGTGTAAGAGCAAAGTATGCAGAGGGTGTCCGTGAACGGCTGACAATGGCAAGTCAGCCGGAATCTGACATGGAAGAATGCTGGAGAGTATTGAAAGAAAGTATGGTAGATACAGCGAAAGAAGTATGTGGATGCTCAAAGAAGCATAGGAAAGTGAAAGGTGATGCATGGTGGGATACGGAAGTAGCAGCTTCCGTAGACCAAAAGAAGAAAGCGTGGCTGGACTATGTATCTTCTTTGAAACTGAGTGCAAGTATGAAAGAATAGAAGAAAGAAATATACCGGCAACGTAAGAATGACACCAAAGCCTTAGTGAAAGAGAAGCGTGATAGAGCAAATATGATTGCAGAAGAAAGGCTGACTAAAAACTTCGAGAGCAACACCAAACTTTTCTGGAGGGAGGTGAAGAAATCTCGGAGTGGTTGGTCAGCTTTCAGAATGAATAAAATAAGGACTAAAGGTGGAGACATTCTTACGCAAACACAAGATGTGTTAAGCCGATGGAGTGAATATTTTGGAGATATGTATGCGGATGTTCAGGGTGATGCCAGTGCCACATGTGGTCTAACAGATCAGCATTTGGTACCGGCATCCTCTGATGACATTAGTATGGATGAAGTTGAATGGGCGATTAGAAGTTTGAAAAATGGTAAGGCAGCGGGTATTGATATGGTGTCTGCTGAGATGATCAAGCTTGGAGGTTCATGTGTCTGGGAATTCTTCCTGATGCTTCTCAATTTATGTTGGAGCTCACGAATGGTTCCCAAGTACTGGAGAAGCGCAGTCATCGTGCCCTTGTTTAAAAACAAGGGTTCACGTTATGACTGTGCAAACTACAGAGCCATAAACTTGACCAGTTTGGCAGCCAAAGTGTATGGTAAGATTATTGAAAGGAGAATGAGGATGGTGTCTGATGAATTTTTGTGTGAGGCACAAGGAGGTTATAATAAATTTAATATTAACAAAAACTAATATAACAAAAACTAAAATAAACAATATTAACAAAAACTAAAATATTAACAAAAACTAAAATAAACAATACAAATAATTACCAAAAATAACTTTTACGTCATCCTCTTTTCTACTTTTCGCTGTGTCCAACAGGGTCCATAATTGTTACACTTTTATCTTTATGTTCCTACTATATACACTGTGAAATGCGAAAATAAATGAATATGAAAGAGAAAACGGCTATCTTCTGCTACAGCCAAAACACCCTGACGTGCTTCATGACCGGTCACACAGGAGATGGTGGTACCGACCCGTTCGGGCCCGATATCAGGGAGTATCTAGTATCTTTCTTGTTGCCCAGCCCTACCACCAGTGGCACTAGTAATACAATAGGTGATAATTGCTTACTTCACTTAGTCGCCTTGTACGACACCCGCCGAACCACCACCGGGAACCGCCACCCGGGAAAGGATGGGGTGGTGACACTTGTATTCTTAGTCTGTCACCACACGGACAAAGGTTTAGAGACGACCATATTTTTTTCTCAATTATCTTAAATGTACAGACTCTGTTACAGTTTTAAAATAGCTCTGTTAGAGCTTTATAATAGTACAGATGAGAAGCAGGTATGAAAGCAAGTGCGCGGGAATTTGTTAGAACTAATGCTAAGTAGGTCGCTATTCAACTTTTAATTAAAGTTAGCACTCTGTGTAAAAGGTCTGCAGGTACAATTGCAAGCCCGAAAGTTATACGTCTTTGAAGGAACTAAATCTTATACAAAAGGGAGATTTCTTTCAAAGTAAGTAACTTTCCTGTTATCAAACCTTTTGTTATTTCTCGTAGGAATCTTTTGTGTGGATAAACTCGTGTGGAGTGTAAATAAGCTAAGATTTTGTTAATGAGATGGCGAACGCAAAAGCACTTTATAGTTAAAAAAATGCGATATTACGTAATTAATACTACAAAAGTGCTCGGGGAATTTTAATCGACTACGAATGCTAATTTTTTGGTTATATCTCAGGTTTCCGATATAGTAGCGGGATAAAATGTATACCAGTTGTTAAGTCTAATCAAAAGCTATTAAACAAAAAAAGATGCATCAAAATCCGTTTTTGCGTGATGCGCGAACAAACAAACAGACAAACCGACAAAACATCTAAAAAAAATCGTTTTGTGTTTAGACACGCCTATGTAGCCTAATTCAGTGATTTTTTCTCAAATATCTTAAATGTACAAACATAACTTTGTTACAGCTTTATAATAGTATAGATAGACTAGCTGACCCGGCACACGTTGATTTGCCATATAAATTATTTCTAGAGAACTTTTTAGGGATTTTCTAGCGTAGAAAAAAAAATAACTAACTTATATGCAGATATTATGAAAAAATTAAAATAAAAAAATTGCTCCAAAAAATTAAAAAAATGTTTAGGGTGGACAACTTTTATCACTTAGGGGTATGAGGAATAGTTTACATCCTATTCTCAGACCTACCGAATATACATACAAAATTTCATAAGAATCGGTCAATCCGTTTCGGAGGTGAATGGCGGCAAACACTGTGACACGAGAATTTTATATATTAGATTTGTAAAGCCTAAATAACAGCTCTTGAACACAAAGATGCTTTGCATTAAATGAAATGGCAAAGCAGATGCTTTGGGTGGTTTTCAAGGAGATTTCTGCTCGTGGCTATTATGTTCGATTTCATAATAGCTCACTTTATGCTCATGAATAAGGTTAGCGTTGCCCATTTATTATTTTTTTAAATTTTTTATTAGCTGGTGGTGGTAGACGAGTCGCGATGCTAAGTGATAACCGTCGCTCATGGACTCAATTTTTTTATTATAATATAATCTTATTTTTTTTTTAATATATGTAAAATCTACCAAAATAGCAGCTTTTTACTAAATGCATTTGAAAAAATAAAACGATACGGCTGGACGGATTTATACAGGAGTTTTACTGGCAGATAGCTGATTTTATAAGGAGTAATTTCCATCCATCCATCCATCAGCCTTTTAAAGTCCACTTCTGGGCATAGGTTAGCACTCTGTGTAAAAGGTCTGCAGGTACAATTGCAAGCCCGAAAGTTATACGTCTTTGAAGGAACTAAATCTTATACAAAAGGGAGATTTCTTTCAAAGTAAGTAACTTTCCTGTTATCAAACCTTTTGTTATTTCTCGTAGGAATCTTTTGTGTGGATAAACTCGTGTGGAGTGTAAATAAGCTAAGATTTTGTTAATGAGATGGCGAACGCAAAAGCACTTTATAGTTAAAAAAATGCGATATTACGTAATTAATACTACAAAAGTGCTCGGGGAATTTTAATCGACTACGAATGCTAATTTTTTGGTTATATCTCAGGTTTCCGATATAGTAGCGGGATAAAATGTATACCAGTTGTTAAGTCTAATCAAAAGCTATTAAACAAAAAAAGATGCATCAAAATCCGTTTTTGCGTGATGCGCGAACAAACAAACAGACAAACCGACAAAACATCTAAAAAAAATCGTTTTGTGTTTAGACACGCCTATGTAGCCTAATTCAGTGATTTTTTCTCAAATATCTTAAATGTACAAACATAACTTTGTTACAGCTTTATAATAGTATAGATAGACTAGCTGACCCGGCACACGTTGATTTGCCATATAAATTATTTCTAGAGAACTTTTTAGGGATTTTCTAGCGTAGAAAAAAAAATAACTAACTTATATGCAGATATTATGAAAAAATTAAAATAAAAAATTTGCTCCAAAAAATTAAAAAAATGTTTAGGGTGGACAACTTTTATCACTTAGGGGTATGAGGAATAGTTTACATCCTATTCTCAGACCTACCGAATATACATACAAAATTTCATAAGAATCGGTCAATCCGTTTCGGAGGTGAATGGCGGCAAACACTGTGACACGAGAATTTTATATATTAGATTTGTAAAGCCTAAATAACAGCTCTTGAACACAAAGATGCTTTGCATTAAATGAAATGGCAAAGCAGATGCTTTGGGTGGTTTTCAAGGAGATTTCTGCTCGTGGCTATTATGTTCGATTTCATAATAGCTCACTTTATGCTCATGAATAAGGTTAGCGTTGCCCATTTATTATTTTTTTAAATTTTTTATTAGCTGGTGGTGGTAGACGAGTCGCGATGCTAAGTGATAACCGTCGCTCATGGACTCAATTTTTTTATTATAATATAATCTTATTTTTTTTTTAATATATGTAAAATCTACCAAAATAGCAGCTTTTTACTAAATGCATTTGAAAAAATAAAACGATACGGCTGGACGGATTTATACAGGAGTTTTACTGGCAGATAGCTGATTTTATAAGGAGTAATTTCCATCCATCCATCCATCAGCCTTTTAAAGTCCACTTCTGGACATAGGCCTCCCCAAGAATGGGGGATAGTGCCGTAATCGCCACGCTTGGCAGGCGGGTTGGCTATCGCAGTGGATGTTGTTAATACTCGAAGGAGTGCTGCTGCCCACCCCCTTGGTATTCCCTCAGTCGGCTCTTACGACTCCCATGGGTGGAGAAGGGTGGGACCATTCTTAAGCCCCCGCACGGTAAAAAAGGAGAAAAAAAGAAGTAACTTAGGCTTCTTTTATTTTAAAAATAAGAATAAGGGTTCCTCGCAGAATAAAACTAATATCCACAAGTGCAGAGTCACCGGTACCAGCTATTTTATAATAAACAAAATAAGAGTAAAAGTCATGTAATATTTCACATATATAATATTATAATGTAGCTTATAATTAAGTATTTCCTCACAAGTCTACATAATCGTGAATTCTAATTGCAAAACGAGTACAGAATTTCGTGATAAATTATCAAAGCGTGAATTTAATGCGTGGAGCTTGATACTTTCTACTCATATGGGGGTTTAACAGCTAATCGATAACATCATATTAACCAATTAAATACAATCTCCCCGTTGCACGTCGACGTATATTCAGTCAACTAATATTGTAGGTAATTTACGATGCTGTTGTATACATATAGGTATCTACTATTAACAACCCAGTAGCCATAGCCATCTGGTAATTTTTACGGTTAAATAGTATAAAAATTGTGTACCGCAGCATTATTTGGTGGTGAATTACAATAATATTCAACATAAAAGTCTTCTGCATGACGACACACTAAAACGCAGATTTTTTTTTGTGTTAATTTGATCAAAAATTATTTCAATCATTCGCCCAGCGACATGAATATAATAATAATAGATCGAATTAATAGAAGCAAAAGATTTGGTATAATATTTTTCATTATTGCTTATGATGTTAGACGATGATGGTCAACTTTCAGAATGAATAAAATAAGGACTAAAGGTGGAGACATTCTTACGCCGATGGAGTGAATATTTTGGAGATATGTATGCGGATGTTTAGGGTGATGCTGGTGTCACATGTGGTCTAACAGATCAGCATTCGGTACCGGCATCCTCTGATGACATTAGTATGGATGAAGTTGAATGGGCTATTAGAAGTTTGAAAAATGGTAAGGCAGCAGGTATTGATATGGTGTCTGCTGAGATGGTCAAGCTTGGAGGCTCATGTGTCTGGGAATCCTTCCTGATGCTTCTCAATTTATGTTGGAGCTCAGGAATGGTTTCCAAGGACTTGAGAAGCACAGTCATCGTGCCCTTGTTTGAAAACAAGGGTTCACATTATGACTGTGCAAACTACATAGCCATAAGCTTGACCAGTTTAGCAGCCAAAGTGTATGGTAAGATTATTGAAAGGAGAATGAGGATAGTGTCTGATGAATTTTTGTGTGAGGCACAAGGAGGTTTCAGGTGTGGAAGAGGATGCATGGATCAAGTGTTTTCTCTGCGCAACATTGTGGAGAAGCATCTGGCTGTAGGCCAGAGGGTTTTCTGCAGTTTCGTGGATTTGGAGAAAGCATTTGACACTGTTGAACGAAAGGAACTTTGGGACATTTTGCCGGAGTATAGTATTAACGGTAGACTGCTACAAGTGGTGCAGTCCAACTACATGGACTGCAGAGCTTTTCTGCGGCTGGATGATGGAATGTCGCCCTGGTTTCATGTCAATATTGGCATTAATCAGGGCTGCGTTCTATCCGCCAGACTGTTTATCATATATCTGGATGAATGTCTACAAAGGTTGAATGAAATGAATGTGGGAGTTCAGATAGGCGACTCAGTGGATAACTCTCTGTTATATGCAGACGATGTGGTCCTATTAGCGCAGTCTGAGGCTGACCTGCAAACCCTAGGCGACGTTATGGCAGAAGATTGTAAAAAAAGGGGCCTACGTGTGAATGTGAGCAAAACCGTGGAAGGGGTCCAAATTGAGGTCAAGGCCCAGATCAAGTATCTGGACCTAGTGCTGGTCGGGTGGTGGCGCTTTCGCGAGCACTTCCGCCAACTGTCCCCGAGGCTTGTCGGTGCAGCGTCCGCCCTTGCACGGCTCATGCCGAATATGGGCGGACCCAACAATGCGTGCCGACGGCTTTACGCGGGAGTGGTCCGTTCGATGGCGCTGTACAGTGCACCTGTGTGTGCAGAGTCCCTGGATGCGCCGAATAGGGATCTTCTGTGGAGACCATAAAGAGTCGTCGCGTCCAGGCTCATACGCGGATACCGCACGGTGTCGACCGAGGCGGTTTGCGCGTTGGTCGGAACCCCTCCGTGGGACTTGGAGGCGGAGGTGCTCACCGAGGTGTATTGGCGGGCGTCGAAAGAGCGGGCTAGGGGCGGTTACCTCCTGCCCAGCGAGGTGGCCAGGTGGCAGGGCGACGCCCGCCGTGCTGCCATGGCCAGTTGGAGGGTGCAGCTGGAGACGCCCCGGGCCGGTCTCTGGACCATAGGGGCACTCCAGCCTGTGCTGGAGGAGTGGGCGGGGCGACAGCACGGAGTCCTTACCTTCCAACTGGTGCAGGTGCTGTTGGGGCACGGTTGCTTCGGCAGATATCTGCACATAGTCGCAAGGAGGGAAGCGACTCCGGGCTGTCACCATTGCGGCTGCGACGAGGACACGGCGCGGCACACGCTCGAGTCGTGCCCGGCTTGGGACGGGCAGCGCCGTGAACTCATTCGTGGCGGCAATAGGCGGGGACCTCTCACTGCCGAGCGTCGCCAGATCGCGACTCTCGGCAGTGAGAGGTGCTGCTCGGCAGCGACAGGAATTGGGCCGCGGACGCTGCCATCTGCGAGGAGGTTATCTCCAGGAAGGAAGTGGCGGAGAGGGCCAGGGAGGAGGATTCTTTCACTAACCCAAACAGCCGTCAGCGATTGGGGCGGCGCAGGCGTGAGTATTTGCGCCTCATGCCGCCCTAGCTGAGGCTGCGGGTGGATGGACCGGGGAACGTCCGCCACCCGCAAGGCCTCCCGCGAATGTGCGACGCTCCGTGCGTGCGATGATGCGTCGCTCAGTAGAGGGTACCCGAAAGGGTATGCCGCCGGCGGGCCACTGAAGTAATCCAACACAGTACAAGTGGTCCGTCAACACAGGCGGAGAGACGGCACACGGCGGGTTTCTTTAGCGGGTGCGGGCCCCACACTATCCTGTTCGTTGCCCCGAAAGACGGGGTGTGCGGTTAGGCACATTTTTTCCCGCCTAAACAAAAAAAAAAGGGCTGGGCAACCAACTCAACCCTGCCACAGCAATACCATAGGTGATGATACTTCCCTTAGTCGCCTCGTACGAGACTCGCGTGAAAGAATGGGGGTCTGTCACCACATGTATAAATTTAACTTGGAGTGGTGGTAGCCTTGATTTGATAAACGTGTTGGCTCATAAGTGGCTATCATGAACATTTACGTCGGATGATATGAAAAGTATTCCCTAATATAGTAACGTCTGATGGATCCTTAGAATATCCCAAAGATGATCTGAAAGATTTGGAAATTTTTCGTTATTAATGTTTTATACATGTATATACTTAAATGGAAATATACGAGTACCTGAATCTATCTAAAGCCATGCCAAAGTTTGCGACCTCATTCTTCAACACAATGTAAGTGCAGTTAAACCACAGTGTAAGTTTAATTAGAATTCTCCCGTAGAAATGAAGCATATCTTTAGCTTACAGACGTGACTAAAGCATTTCATATTAACCAAAATGCTTAATACTTCAGAAAGCTAACAAATGCAGGTGTAAAAAGGTTAGTTATGAATAATTTTTGGCTACAGTGGCAGTACAATGACCTTAAAATCGCTTATATTTGACCTGCCAGTGGGTTTGCCGTGGAGTTAGGTACAGCAGTCCGTAAACGTAGTTTTATTTTAAATTATATACTTATTTACATCGAAACAATTTTCTAAATGGTATACTTATTTTATTGATTCTATTGTTATCTCCGTATTGTATAGAACCAGATTCTGCCTTAGGTTGAATTTACCTATGTTTCTAATATATCACTTAACTTTCATAAAATGCAAGTGATTAATAAAACTTTACTGATCAATTAGTACTCCTGAGTCACACTCAATAATCAACCACAGCTAAACGATAACGATAATCATTTCAGAAAATATGTTCCTAAAGTCATATAATAAAGTATTCATACCTAGAAACTTGATCTTCAAAGATTTACCACTAATCGTTAATATAACCTTATCTTATAGCCTTGAGTCTGCGAAACATCCGCCATCTCACCACGAGACATTAAATATTTTAATTTGAGCAAGTGATATGTACATTAAAAACCTCCCTCTTTTATACCTCATCATCAGACCTCGATCACAGTCTATAACATATTTATTGCATGCATCGCAATAATAAGTCCAAACTTTAAAGAACAAATTATTTGTGAAAATGTAGAAAAAGAGAACTTAGTGCGAGTGGGAATCGTCCCTGCGTCCCTTCCAATCCGGGGAAGTGCTCCTACCGCTAACCGGTTCACAAATAATTTGTTCTTTACTAAACTTCATAAATAACTTGTTGCTGAGCATGTCAAGTGTTAAAATACAGATCAAAAAAGTCCAAACTTCTATTGTAAGTTTGTGAGGCAATTAGAATTTAGACTCAGGCTTATAAAAGGTATTATTTACTTCCATTCAACAACTAGATAAAAGCTGGATAGTCTTTAAAGGACTGAATAGATTTTATTAAATCATAGCTCAAAGCACTCTCAATCAAATCAAAATCTGCCATTTAGAAGTTATGATGCCACCGAAAAACACACTTGAATTTGTAATAAGGCTCCGTTTGCGTTAAGGGTTGAAAAATATCATAGCCAAGTAAAAATCGGTTCTTTTTTATGTATCTACTAAGTAAGTAAGCAAACCGCTCATTTTATTTTGAACTTTATTCGTTTATGAAGTTAAAAATGTAGGTATACGTACTTCTTTAAGCTTTTCAAGAAAACAGTTTACGAAATTGGTATTAAAAAAGTGCAAGACGGCTATTTGCTAACATAGTGTTGTTAAAAGGTATAACTTAAATTGGTTCTTTTAAGGCGACGCGATGTGGAGTGCGCCTCGTTCTCCACATGATTACGCCTAACCGCATTTGTCCGAGGAAACCACATGGCCCTATGTAGACAGACGTAGACATAATCTTTGTATCCTATAATTATTATAGATAACTACTAGCCGGCCCGGCAAAAGTTGTTTTGCCATATGAACAGACTAGAGTATGAAAATATTATTATATATTTTTAATCTTTACTTTTAAAATGTATTTGATAAATTGCGCTCGATGAAACTTGCTATTGCTTATCTGCTCCTAAGCGGAGGAGTTTGGCAAAACGGAACCCCATTGATCACCTGTCGACCGGGGTTAAAAAATACAAAATGTTGTTAAAAAGTAGTGGCGGTAGGAGGGTAAAATCTTAGAGCTAAATGTATTTTTTAATGCCAAACCATAAAAATATAATAAAAAAAAATTAGTCCAAAAAATGAAAAAAAAAGAAATTTTAGGGTGAGCTACTCTTAACACTTAGGGGTATAAAAAATTGTTATAAACCTATTCTCATACCTACTAAATATACTTATAAAATTTCATCAAAATAGGTCAAGCCGTTTCGGAGGAGTATAAACACTAAAACTGTGTCACAAGAATTTTATATATTAGGGGTTAAATTATGAAATTGCCAATTTGTACTGAAAAATTTAAATACGTTTTTTTTCATATTTATTTAATTAAACTGTGTGAAAGCATTTTGTACTGCCTCCTGGGTAGAAAACTTTTGTAACGTAGAAAATTGTCCAAATCACGAAAAAAATGGTAGTCCGTTGGAGAAAGGTCTGAAGAATACGGAGGGTGACGAATGGTTTCTAATTGCAGTTCCTGTAGAGTTAAAACGGACTCTCGTGCTGTATGAGGTCTCGCGTTATCATGGAGCAATAACGGTAAAGATCGATTCATGAGTCGGGGCTGTTTCACTGCAAGTTTTGCTACCACACAGCACAGTAGACATCTGCCGTTATTGCTTGACCAGATCGGAGAAAGCTATAGTGAATAACACCATGCTGAGACCACCAAACAGTTACCATTACCTTTCTATTGGTAAGTTTTGCTTTAGGACACTGTTGCGGCGTTTGACCTGGGGTTAGCCTTTGGATTTTTCGCTTACGGTTATCGTAAAGACTCCACTTTTCATCACATGTCACAATTCGATCCAATATTCCTTCATTTCTGTATCGATTCAACAAGGCAACACAAGTTTCAACACGCGTTTCTTTCTGTAGATCAGTCAAATCATGAGGCACCCATTTTTCATATTTTTTTATTTTATTGATTTTCCGCAAATGAGTCAATATTGTTGGTAAGGTAACGTCAAACCACGCCGCTAATTCCTGGGTAGTTTGGCTCGGATCGGCTTCCACCATCTCTTTCAATTCATTGTTATTCATATGTGTGGGCGATCTTCCACGTGGTTCGTTCTTCAAATCAAAATTTCCATCACGAAAGCGTTTAAACCAAAATCGCACGGTGCGTTCATTAGCAGCCTCCTCTCTAATTGCAACATTGATATTGCGAGCTGTTTCTGCAGCGTTAGTTCCGCGTCGGAACTCGTATTCAAAAATCACTCGAATTTTTGAAGTATCCATCTTTCTTGTCTAAGCTGAATAAAAAAAAACAACTGAAAGTCGATAATCAAAAGTTGCACATTTTTTGAAAGAAGAACCTCATAGGTACCACTTGAAAAAAGTTTCACTCAAAAATTTCAAATCATGAAGGTTCTATATCAATTCGAAGTACCAATTACAATAAAAGGGCAATTTCATACTTTAACCCCTATTATTAGATATTATTTTAGCGCTTATTTTTTCCGATACTGTTAAAGGCGGGAATATGGAATAAAAGTTTATATACAATAAATTACAAATTTAAATAATTATAGATATACACGTAATTAAAACTTAAAACTTATATGCCTCTCTGTTTTCATCGTGGGTTTATACACTACACACTGGGTGCCGCCGCAGCCAAAAGCTAGTTTTTAGGTTATATCTCAGGTTTCAGATATAGTAGCGGGATAAAATGTATACCAGTTTTTAAGTCTCATCAAGAGCTGTCAAAAAAAGTAAGTTGCATCGAAATTCGTTCAGTAGTTTTTGCGTGATGCGCGAACGAACAAACAGACAAACAGAGAAAAAATCTAAAAAAATGTTTTGTGTTTAGACACGCCTATAGCCTAATATAGTATTTTTTTCTCAAATATCTTAAATGTACAGACACAGCGCTGTTACAGTATTATACTCACCAAGTTTTATTTTTATTAGGTTTTTAATCAGTGAAATTCTCAGTAATAATAGCACGGGGTCTGAAACGGTGGTCATTAGATGGCACGGACTCATATAATACCTTTTATGACGTTGGACTCCATTATGTTGAGACTAAATTACATTGGTGAGATGCGGTTCTATTACACCTTTTTTCTACTCATATTTGCCACTTCAGGAAGAAAATAGTTACTACATTTAACTTGCGTTTCTTTAAGTAATAAATACTTATCATTGGACAAAAATAAATTTTCTTAAAATGGGACGTTTATAAAGCTTAAATAAGTATACACTTTTTAAAAGACTTTCCAAATTATAATTATTTTTTGCGTTAGTGACTTTTTGCCTTCCAAAAGTGAACCGACCGTTGAGAAAGGTTAAGACTTTCTCGGTGATTCCTTTTTCCGCCCCAAGAAAACCAAACTCATTTAACAAATGGCTTTTTAAGAGGGAATCTTCTTTGAAGCTTATATACTCGTAAATGTTCCGAAATTACAATATTTATACTTGGTATTGCATAGTACGAATAAACTAACTTAAAACAATAAGTATGTATTTACAATGGTCCCAAGAAGAAATGTTAAACATGTATTTTCGGTATGAATAACATAGTTCCATACATACTATATGGTATGAATATCATAGTTCCACTCGTATCATAGTACTCCTTGCACATATTATACTTATATTAATTTCGTTAAATAGGTAAAAATAATAAATTTGAATATCAGATTTTCATTTAATTAAAATAGTTAAGTACTTGATATTTTTTGGGAACAGTTCTCTTCTATGATATTTAGTTAAATGCGAAAGGTATATAAAATTGATAAATTTTACTAAAACATTTTTTGTGGAAATGGAAAAAGGGAGACTTTATGCGAGCAGAATTTTAATTTGCCTGCTTCCATATGGGGTCTTATAAATAGGAGCAAATGCGATAAAATGTGAAATAGGTGAGCTCGGTCGTCTAAAGCATCCGGATTGACAAGGAAAAAAGTTCGAATCCTGCTCGTAGAAAGAGATTTCGCTAACATCTTCTCCGCACTAATTTCAGCTGTTGCCCCAGCAGTTTGCTAAGTAATAATCCAATATATATTATCCTCTCGAAAACATATCCTGTCCCTCAATTTCAATCGTCAGATGAGATGTGAGAAGAAAGTCGTAAAAAACAGTCAACTAGAACATAAAACGGTTGAGTGATTGCGATACATAAATATCAACTTAGTTTTCGAAAAGCTCTACTCAGGCTCACTTGTAACTGCCGACAGCGCCTTCATTGTAGCGTAAATTGGATTGGAATATTTACGTTGTATAAATATCTTATCCTGGTAAATGATCATAAGAATGATTCCACTTCATTAATCGTAATAATAAGAGTATCGAGAAACCGTAATTTTTATAAAGCATATAAACTAAACCGCATAAGTATTTCAAGATACACGTATTAAGACAATTAAAAAAAGATATCATTTTTTCTAACATAAATGTTTAGATATTTTTATATATATATATTTAGCATTTGACATGCTTAGCCATATAAATTGGCCGTGTGGGGCCGGCTTTAGAATTGTCCCACTCCTCTCTACCCACGGGAGTCGTAAGAGCCGACTGAGGGAATACCGGGGGAGTGGGCAGCAGCACTCCCTCGAGTATTAACAACATCTACTGCGATTGCCAACCCGCCTGCTAAGCGTGGCGATTACGGCATTATCCTCCATTCTTAGGGAGGCCTATGCCCAGCAGTGGACGTTGAAAGGGTGATGGATGGATGGAGCCAATGAACACAAATAATGAAAATGTGAAATAGAAAATAACAGTCACGAGCAGGATTTGAACCTGCATCTCCTGGATACCGTCTAGATGTTTTGGCAATTAATCTATCGTGACAATTGCTCAGGACTGCTAATTTCGATAACACATTCATACTTAACGTCTTGGGTGACGCCTGCGCCATCTGTCGGAAGTATTTGCATACATTATACCGACCAGGTAAACTTAATTTTACAATTAAGATTTTTACCTAATAATGAGGCAGCCTTTATAAATATTTAGATATTTTTATATATATTTAGATGCATCGATATATCACTTCCTTTGGTCATTTTCTTCTATCGTAACATCTGGTTCTCTTAGTCGCCAGTACGACATCTATGAAAAGAAGTGATAAATTGGTCACATTGTTTTATGGGCC
Source organism: Leucoma salicis (assembly GCA_948253155.1). NCBI lineage: Eukaryota > Metazoa > Arthropoda > Insecta > Lepidoptera > Erebidae > Leucoma > Leucoma salicis. The sequence continues at coordinate 12,638,490 of OX411811.1, forward strand.
ATATAACGATACGGGGTGTTGAGTTTTGTCTCCATTATTTTCTGTAGACTATAGTTTAGTGCTGTTTAGTGCTAAGAAGGATTTATACCCTGTATTTTTGTATGGCAAATTAAACACAACGCAATAGCACAACACCTGCTTTTTTAAAGCGAGGTGAAAGTGTATTTTTGCGTGTATTCAAAAATACAAACTTAGAAGTAATACTTAGTTGAATTTTGAGAAGATCTATACGAGGAAAAGGACTTCACCTTTTGTGAAGACTAATTCAGTAAAAGTGCGGCAATAAAATGACTTGTCGTACAAAAATATAATATGTGGGTATTGGTGCAGTCTTTAGCGCAAACATTTCCTGTAGTTTTGCGTATTTCTATTTTAGCATTTAATGAGTTATAAAGTGTGTAACTAATCCGATTTTATTTTATTTATATAGATATACATTTACATACTTCTCTATTTATTTCATCGAACAGAGTACCCAGTATTACCTGTACATGACATGGGTTATACCATATTTTTTTGTTAAGGCGAGAAAAAATTTAGCTAACCGCACACCCCGTCGTTCGGGGCAACGAACAGGGTAGTGTAGGGCCTTCACCCACTAAAGGAACCCACCGTGTGCCGTCTCTCCGCCTTTATTGGCGGGCCCACGGAACCATATTACATTCCTTCAGTGGTCCGCCGGCGGGTTATACCTAGTAAGATATGGCAACTAATGCTTAAGATATACTCAATTTAACTGTAATCTTGGTATCAAGCTTGGTATTATAACATAGCCTAGTTTACTGTATCCTTGGATATAAATGCTTCCGCTTTGATTATACCCTTTCCAGCCATTCATAAGACCCCTCAAGTTTTATTGAGTCCATCACTCGTAAAATAAGGAAATAAATGTTTTCTCAGAAGATAGACTTCTGACTTTTGTTACATTCACATACACTTTTATAAAACTGGACAATATTGTTGCTCATGAATTTATCTGTGCTTTTTTAAATTATACTGTGGCCTATATTGAGAATAGGGTCAATATAATATAAGTACGTCATCCTAATTTTCTTTGTACAAAACCAGTAGTAATCCAGAAAATTTGCTATCTGTGTGCTAAATTTCATCAAAATCTGATCGGCAGTTTTTACGTGATGTAACAAACATACAAATTTTCACATTTATAATATTAGTAAGATTCCTCAAAATTTTTATATTTTAAATACATAACAGAAGAATATTTATATCATTATATAATTCAACTCCGGCCGAAATATAAATACCATTATAATTGTATTATGTTGATTGTGATCCATATAACTATATTTTATACAATATAAACAAGATATAAGATTTTTGATCTATATTTTTTAGCATTTGACATGCTCCGTCACTTTTTAAAGTACAAATTATTTGTGAATAAGGAAAAAGAGATTTTTTTGCACTAGCGGGAATTGGTCGTAAAGACAAAATGTTATAAGTAGATTGGGATGATCGAAAGATCTGTACTATAGCTCAGTGGTTCAGAGCACTTCCCCGGATTGGAAAAGGCGCGGGTTCGATTCCCGCTAGTACAAGAAATCTCTTTTTCCTTATTCACAAATAATTTGTACTTTAAGATATAAGATTACTATGTTCATTAATAGATTTAAAAAAAAAAAATTGTTTTGTGTATAGTTTTAAAATAACGTTTGCTACTGTAAATATAATATTTTAATGCTGACGAATATTTATTTGTTATGAACGTAAAATACTCGTATAAAATAACTATAACTACAGAATAGACATATATTATATATTTCTAGTATATTCATGAAAATCATGTGGTCATGGAATAAGAATACAAGAGTCATCACCTCATTCTTTCCCATAGGCGGATGTCCTATGAGACGACTAAGCGAAGTAAGCAGTAATCACCCGTTGTATTAACGGTGGTACTCGTAGAATTGAGTACAAAGTGTTATCAGGCCCAAGCGGGTCGGTACCACCGTCTCCCGAGTGACCGACGGATATGCGCGGTGTGTTTACTTAAGTAGGTATATGAATTGAAATGCTGCACAGATGGCGGAGTGGTTTAGATACCGGCCTCCCGCCTGAGTGGTGTGTGTTTGATTCCCACACAAGACAACTCTTTGTGTGATCCACAAATGGTTGTTCTGAGCCTGGGTGTACTTTGAGACCGAGAAATTGTACGTTTGTAAAGTCAAAAGATACAAGGCAGGGATTACTACATACTAGTGATGTAACGAATGTTCGCATTCGCTTTCGCGAATATTCGCCTATTTTCAACAATTCGCATTCGCATTCGTATTCGCATGAAACGATGCGAATGTTCTGCGAATATATTTAGTCCATTGAAAAGTTATATTTAGGGTTGCATTTTTTAGAGTACGCAATTTTATTTTATGATGTGTAGGGGGGGTTTGTATAGGCGTAAGTTCAAGTTTGTGGGGTCGCCACCCTTGTCTCCCAGCCGCCATCTTCGAAAAAGGGGTGCAAAGGGTTTTCGCGCTGTATCTCGTAAACTATCAAACCTACAGAAAATTCTGTAAAACATTATTTTTAGCAAATTAAATTGTCTACTTCTTTACTCTATTACTTTTACCCTATAATTGAAAATACTTTTTATCCTAAAATCGAAAACAAAAAAGTTATAAACAAAAATAATTGAAAATTTTTGAACAACTTTTCTTTTGGCTGCTATAGCTTTTTTCCTGGTCACAATAAAATCACATTAGAGCAATCTTATTTTCAACGAATAATTTCCACTATAAATTTGTTTAATTTCATTAATTTATCTGGGTTTTACAGCGCTCCGAAGTCGACGGAGTTCTTGAATACTCGTAATAATACGATAAAAACGAACCATTAAGCTTAGTTTTGTATTAGCTCCGCACTCAGGTCACACAAAGACCCTTCAGTCCAGCCTCCTCATCAAAGTGGTCGAGGGCCTATTCCCACTACGAAGGCGGAGCACACGCCTTCGGTCATGGCACCGCCAGGTAGCGACCGAGCCGACCTCAGTGTACCGCCCGTCACCGCGTCGGAAATGGGGGTGGCTGTTTCGCGGTTTCGTTCCAAGAACACCGCCCCCGGCTCAGACGGGTTAGCCACCCGGGTGCTGGCCCTGGGTCTAGACCACCTGGAGCCCCGCCTCAGGGGACTGTTCGACGCCTGCCTAGCGTCCGGACGGTTCCCTGACTGCTGAAAAGAGGGGAGGCTGGTAGTCCTGCCGAAGCCAGGGTGAATGCCGGATTTGGTCGGGGCCTTCAGGCCCATCGTGCTGCTGGACGAGGCGGGTAAGCTGCTGGAGAAGATCCACGCTGCCAGCATCGTCCAGCACCGACGTCGGACCGGACTTGTCAGACGTCCAGTTCGGTTTTCGAGCTGTTTGTTCGACGGTCGGCGCGATCATGCGCCTGAGGGCTGCGGCCGCGGCAGTTGTCGCTGGCGGTGGAGTGCTGTTGGCGATGTCACTTAACATCGCCAACGCATTCAATAGTCTGCCATTCAGCTGCATCAGGGAGGTGCTCCGGTATCACGGGGTGCCTGTGCAGGCACCCCAGATATGCATCTGAGGCGGCTAGTGGCAGACTATCTTAAGGGCCGCAGCGTTCTCTATGAGAGCCGCATAGGAGACGTTGTGAGGAGACCCATGTCGTGCGGTGTCCCACAGGGTTCGGTTCTAGGGCCACTCCTGTGGGACATCGGTTACGACTAGGTGCTACGCTGTCGGTTCCCACCTGGGCTGGCGGTCATCTTCTAGGCGGATGACACGCTGGTCGTGGCCCGGGGCGGAAACTTCAAGAAAGCGGCGTTCCTGGCCACCTTAGGGACCTCGGAGGTGGTCAGGAGGATCGGGGTGATCGGGGAGCTGGGGCTTAGGGTGGCCCTGGATAAGTCGGAGGCCCTACTTTTCCATGGGCCCCGACATCGGCCACCTGCGGGCGCCTCGATCATGGTGGACGGGGTCCAAATTGAGGAGATGGCCCAGATCAAGTATCTGGGCCTGGTGCTGGACGGGCGGTGGTGCTTTCGCGAGCATTTCCGTGTACTGTCCCCGAGGCTTGCACGGCTCATGCCGAATATAGGCGGACCAAACAATGCGTGCCGACGGCTTTACGCAGGGGTAGTCCGGTCCATGGCATTGTACACGCACCTGTGTGGGCGGAGAACAACGAATATTTTTGAATGAACTCAATCTGACTCCATCCATCCATCAACCTTTCAACGTCCACTGCTGGACATAGGCCTCCCCAAGAGAACGCCACAACGAGCGGTCCCGTCATGGGGGATAATGCCGTAATCGCCACGCTTGGCAGGCGGGTTGACGATCTCAGTTGATGTTGTTAATACTCGAGGGAGTGCTGCTACCCACTCCCCCGATATTCCCTCAGTCGGCTCTTACAACTCCCGTGGGTAGAGAGGGGTGGGACAATTCTAAAGCCGGCCCCACACGGCAGACAATCTGACTAACTTCATTCGATCTACTTGTCAAAATAAACCTCAGCTATATTCGGTTTAAACATGGGTGACTGACAGTGACACTAGATGTGAAACCCGTATAATATTTTGCGCGCGCTTATTTGAAAATCAACATTCGCATTCGCATTCGCGAATGTTGGAAGGAAACATTCGCATCCGCATTCGCATTCGCGAATGCTTATAAACTAACATTCGTTACATCGCTACTACATACCATCAGGTGGGCCGTGGCTCGTCTGCCAATGCAGCAAAATGCTGCTAAAGTAATAAAAAGTTATTAATATTTTAAAAAGTTTACAGCTCGGCATAGACTCCGTGGCATGTTCGATAAGAAAGTTCGTTAAGTAGGCACATTACGAAGAAACAGGAAAACATCATGGCGTGCCTGCGACAGTGGCTCGACGCCAGATCCTATTTAAATATGTTACTCAATTGAACGTCCTAACTTCACTTTGACTTCTCACTTTTTTACCAAATTTTCAAGTTTAAAGGCAGTGATATCATTTGTAATAATAACTTTTTCTTTTAATGCTTCGTGTTTCGACTCCGCATTATATAAGCAACTTTGTAACCTTATAATAAACACACGATACATCCAATCTCAATACACATATTTATGGGTTGCCCAAATACTATTGATATTTATAATTAAAAATAATATGAGATATAATAATTTATTGTAGGTATTATTTTATGTAATTTTATCTACGTATAATATAATATTACGTAGTTATAAGTTAGTATTAAAAAATTTAAAAGTATACGTTGAAAAAAATTTAAGAATATATTATTATGTTTAGGCGAGCCATGGAATGTTACCTACATTCCACGCAACGTGCGAGCGACTGTGTATTTTACACATTGTAAAATACACGGTCGCTGGCACGTTGACTCTGTCTGCTGGTAGCGGTCACTTTGAAAACTGTAATTAAACTTGCTACTCAACTATTATCCGCAGAGTTTTTTAACTCGGGAACTTCAACGTATTCCGGAGAATAAAACTTTTCGTGCTGAAATTAATCCTAGTAGTAATCATATAATCTTTTTTGGATCTTGTTTCTTTCAGACTAAGTTTGCATCTATTGGTTGTTTTAGCATAGTTAAAAAAAACAAACTGCAACGTTAAGTGCATAAAATATTTTTAAATTATGTATATGTACCAATTGGTAGCTGTCTATCTATATAAATAAATAAGATTGAAGTGTGTTTGTTATATTAAACACAAAGTGCTAAGCATGTCAAATGCTAAAAATATATATAAAAATATCTAAATATGTGTTTGTTATGTTTAAATTACAGCTTTTTCCTAAACGCCTATGACAGTAAGTATACTTACTTACTTATCATCACGCCATCTCCCTTGGGGGGTAGGCAGAGAGAACAGAGTGCCAAAAGGCTCTATTCTTGCTTGCATACATCGCTCGCTTCTTTAACATTCATAATTCTCTTCACACATGCTCGCCGGTTTCGGAGACTCCTGACTCCACCTTCCTGCAATACATGACCGATTTGGTCTAGGTAGATGAGTCTCGGTCTCCCCCTGTACCTACATCCTTTCACTTTCGCATTGTATATCTTCTTAACCAGTCGCACGTCCGGCATTCTTTCATGCCCGAACCACCGGAACATTGAAATTGAATGAAAGTATACACACATATTTATAACAAAAAACAGTTTTTTAAATTAGAAACAAATTGTCTTTGTGTTTTTTTTTATTGCGCAAGTGAAAAAGGAGAAATTTTCTACAAGTAGGATTCGGACTTGTGTCTTACTCTATCTGGGGGGGATGGTTTAGACCACTAAATTATCGTAGAAGCCTAAACTCCCAATTTCCACCTTCACATCACCTTCACGTCTTTTAAAACCTACACCATATACCGGATGTATTTCCATACATTTTTGCTTAGTTTAATTATTACAGTTAAGAATTATACTAAATGATATGTCGAAGATTTATTGTGATTTTTAGCATTTCACATGATCAGCTGTTTTATTAGAAACGTGATCTACATAGCTTAACGATCTAAGCCTTAGCACGCACTGCGAATTTTGTTCGCGCGATTTTATTTCTGGCAGATTTTAATCCGTGTTTTTGGAACACAATTTTCGCGATGTTATTTTCGCAAGAGCGTGCAGCTTCATACAATTTTCTATGTCACAGAATATTGCGGAAAAAATCGCGCGAATAAAATTTGCAAGGCGTTCTTAGCCTAAAGCATCATTTTTTAAATATGACCCAAATTTGTTTGTTTTCCTCTATTTTATAAATACCATAGACTTCTCAAGGGTTTTACCGTAATTTCTAAATAGTTTGGAATATACTTCGGTCTAAATACTATATTGGTCTATAGAAGTAGTTCTCACGAAATAAGGTATAGCGCTGGTTTTAGTGTACCACTGTACCGTCGAGTCGAGCGTAAATATTCACTATTTTTTGTTTATGTCATCCATCCATCCATCAGCCTTCATCGTCCACTGCTGGAAATAGGCCTCCCCAAAATGGGGGTTTTACCATAATCGCCACGCTTGGCAGGCGGGTTGGCGATCGCAGTGGATCTTTTTTAGTACACAGGGCAACGCTGCTGCCCGATCCCCCGGTAATTCCTTAGTCGGCTTTTACGACTCCCATAGGAAGAGATGGGGTGGAACTATTCTTGGTGCCGGCCCCACACGGCCAAACGGCCTTTTGTTTATTTAATAACAATTAAACCACATCGAATCAGACCGTGAAAAGTGATAGGGCTCTATTCTTAATTATACTGAAGCGTAAGAGAAAAAAAAAGACTCGATTAGTAAGGCATTTCGGTCGTTATCGTGATAACATACATTCTCCGAACATATCTACAACACACGGACGTCCAAGACAGAACCTTTTTTAAACAGTTTTATACTACTTTAAATAACAAAAATGGCATCAAAAATATCATGAGGGTTAAAAATAGTATTTTTTCTTGATATGCGTGTGTATATATTATTTTACAAGTGCAATATATGATAAATAGAGACATTTTAAGTTTGAAAAATCAGTTGTTCTGCTTGAAGCGAGAGTAGTACCCACCTCAACGCTTCGCTTATGAGGCGTGCAATAAAGAAACATTTTTTTTTATAATTTTGTCCGTATTTGGGTCGCTGGATTATTACGTATACCAAATTTACCAATCGGTTTAGTAGTATCGGAGCAAATTGGCTGACAGATGTACAGACGGCAGTTTTTGACTGTTCATACAAGTGATCCTATGAGGGATCCGTTTTCTCCTATTAAGGTCCGGCTTCCTAAAAAGATATAATGTTACCACTTTTAATGCATCGGATTTGTTATATTTATTTGGATACAGTAGCTGTCAATGTTTTACTTGAAGTTGTAAAATATAGATCTCCAATTATATTTGGTTATAATAAAAAAATCAAAATTATTATAATAATTTGACATATTGCATTAGGTGATTCTATAAATATTTTTATAGAAACCCACAACAGGCATATGAATCGAGATCTAATGGTACTTGCAAATGAGGCAGCCATTTGTTGTGCGGTGCTAATGCTACCTAATAAAACACGCACTTCGGTGTCAAAAGTAATCGCTCTGCGAAGGTTCTAAATTCTAACGACGTCATATTGAGATAATGGACGGGAGCAGCTACGGTAATATTAACTGGCTATCACTTATCCTATTGTTCGGGTCTTTAACGCAATTATATAGTACTCGCTGACGTGATGGGTGATTATAATTATATCCATCTGCTTGTGAAAAATGAATGAGATAGTAGTATCAGATTTCTTCACTACATGCGAAAAGCTTATTTGTATCCTAATGTAAACGTTTCAATAGCTATTGAAACGTTTACGCCTTGTTCTATTACACACAGTAATGAAATTATTCTTACTTTTTACGGTATAATGCCTGTTTCATGAAAATATTAAAAAATAAATTTATAAACTTTTTTGGATACTAATTGCAGTCAGATTCATAGCAAATATTTGTGGATCGCGCAAATAATTAATTTGGGTATTTCAGAAACCCCATAAGTCATATTTTTTTACCAAATGGGGTTTTTGCGTTTTCGTGTTTTTCTAAGATTCATATGTCAAACAAAAATCACATAAGTCACCGTAATAACAAAGGAACAGCATCGAGTTAAATATCGCATGTATTAGAGAAACCCTCAGAGGAATGCATCTAGGGCTGTTTTATCACTGCCCACAAAGTTAGCCTATGTCGGAAAAAGGCAAGATCTAAAAAACTTGAAACTTACCTTCCTCAAGAACGAAAAGTCAAAGTATTTTATGATGAAATATATAAATGGCCAGTTATAGATCGACAAAGCAACGAGGATAAAATCTATTGTTGAATTTTGGTTTCAAATTGCTAATTATTAATAAAAATAAATAAAAAGCAAAAAAAAACTTTCATTTTCTTGTATTTCAGAAACCCCATAAGTCAAATAACTTTTAAGTGATTATTTAGGCACTAAAAACAAGAAAAAAATATTTTATAAAATAAAAACATTCCATTATTACTTAAACTTTCCTAATGTTAATAAAATAAAGTTAGTTCAGAACAATTTTATGTATCAAAACAGTTTTTTGCATCTCCTGGAAAATTAACTTTGATTGACCGATCACCGATCCGATTCAATTCACCTGCTGTTACAACCAGTATTTCTTTTAGTATACGTTTTAAACATAGAATACAGATTCAGTATTCTAACTAAAAAAGAATTTTGTTTAATATTTTGTGAAGAAAAACCCGCAAATAGTATTAAAACCACTATTGATAAAATGTTTTTGTTATTAAATATAAAATAAAAACTAATGAAATTTTTTAAAGAGCTTGGTAAAGGTAAAGTCATGTCAAACCCGATAATTTGCACAAAAAGTTTTTTAGTTTCTCTCAATATTGTGTAACCTAAAGAAAAAGTTTGAATAAAATCCCAGGAATTGAAATTTTATGGCGCGGTGCGTTTGCCAAGCTGTATTATCCATGCTATACATATGTATTCCTTAGGGTTATCTAAAATTGAAATCAGTACTGTCGCGAAATCTTCGTTTGTTGAGTTGTACCAGTTAAAGGGCCTATTTAAATGCTGAATTAAAATTAATGCATAGATTTTTTCTAATACACAAATTAACACATACCTATTTATTAAATTTATTTTTATATCTATGTTAAAATATTTTAGTTTGTGATATTTACGCCAATATTCGCTACGAAATAAAATTACTTTAACGCAGTTATTCTCCAGAGGACCCCGTACTGACCAGGACTCCCGTGACTACAGAACCTATCTATATACTTAATGTGTAAGAAAATATAGCTTTTTCCTTATGGTGACATATTGTCTGAATTTTAGTATAAGCAAAAAAACACTCAATCGCTTACTTATTACGATATCTAGAAAACTGTACTCGTATATCTGATGGATTAGAGATTTTACATTCTTATCTTGTTCCGAATGTCGACACGGATGTTTCAAAGGCGATGAAGTTGCAGGCAAAAACTAGTATCATGGGAGTACACTCCCAATCCTACATTTCCCTAAATGATTTTGAGCTGTAAAGAAAAATACAAATGAAATGAAAGGTGCAAAGAGAAGAATTGTGCCTTTACCGAATTTAATGTAGTTAAGTACCTACTTATAATTACTTTCTGGTAGTTTTTTGTATACTACTTGTACAAGCATTCGGCCTACCTGATGGTAAGCGGTTACCGTAGTATATAGACGCTTATAACCCCAGAGGCATCACTTGTGCGTCGCCATTTCCGAGGATAGTAAGTGAAAAGGCAGATTAGCAACGAGAGGATATAGGATAAGTAGTTTGGGTCTCCGGCGATTCTGTTTTATTCTGTATTTTGAGCTCATTAATACCTCTTGCGTAGTTGGCCAGTGTCCCTTGATACAGGCCGCCGAAATCTAAAATTGATTTGGAAATCATCACCATCATTATTTATACATTACTTACATGTTAAACTGCCTATCTGTTTCGTATTTAATTAATTGCACCTCAAGTAGTATAGTTTTCATCCATCCATCCATCAGCCTTTCGACGTCTACTGCTGGACATAGGCCTCCCCAAGAGAACGCCACAACGAGCGGTCCTGTGCGCTCATATGGAGGGATAGTGCCGTAATCGCCATGCTTGGCAGGCGGGTTGGCGATCGCAGTGGATGTTGTTAATACTCGAGGGAATTCTGCTGCCCACTCCCCCGGTATTCCCAGTATTATATTATTTAGTAGTATAGTATAATTCCTCCTATTAGTGACGTACTTACTGACTTACGCAAAAACAATTTACACAAGTCTCTACAATACGTAAGATGCCAAAATAAAAGATTATTTTTATATCGAAATAATTTCTATAAGTACCTAGTGAAGTATAAAAACCAAAGTATATTAATCACCTGAACATAACACAGAATGGAAGTAAAGTAAAATACCATGTTCATAGAAATTGCCACACTCATTGTTGTGAATTTATTGGTATTCGATTCAAGCTCACGCCGTTCTTCTGGCGTTTATATCGCATTCATATTCTTAAAAAGTAGGTGTATTGATTTTATTTAGATACGTTGAATTATAGGCGTAATTTATTCGAACATTTTTAAATTAATCCCTACAAGCAAAAACTTGAAAAACTACAGCTACATAAGACGAACACCTCGGAAGGTACAGATACAAACATAATGGTACCCTTTTTTTTTTGTCAAGGCGGGAAAAAATGTATCTAACCGCACACCCCGTCGCTCGGGGCAACGAACAGGGTAGTGTGGGGCCTTCGCCCACTAAATAAACCCGCCGTGTGCCGTCTCTCCACCTGTGTTGGCGGGCCACTGGAACCGTATTACATTACTTCAGTGGTCCGCCGGCGGAAACATAATGGTACCCTACATGAATAAAAAAAAAAATGTGTAGCTTACTATCAGGATTAGATTTATTGAGGGCGGCAAAATACGGATATTATATTGTTTTTAATTTGCAAACAATGTGCTTAAACGACATTATTTTATAAGGATAATTAAGAGTAACAGAAGGATTATAAGGGTAATAGGATTTATTTTATAACAGAAAATCTGCACGTTAGTTACCTCATATAATAGATAATAATCATATAGATTCTTTAAACGCAAAAAAATAGTGGAACCTTGATCTAGTACGGTAAGTACTATATTATAGACGTCGGGCCAAAGGGTTGTTGAGAAAGATATATCGGGACCGTGATCCCTGCAAAATACGCGTTAAAATACCGGTTCAATCCGTACTACTAACAAAGGATAAACTGTTACTCCTACTACATTAAAATGTAATCTTTAAAATACCTACATTATATATATCAACACAAAGTGTGAAAATGTGAAATTGAAAATAAAAGTCACGAGCAGGATTTGAACCTGCATCTCCTGGATACCGTCCAGATGCTTTGCCAATTCAGTTATTGTAATAATTGCTCAGGACTGCTAATTTCGATAACACGTTCATACTTAACGTCTTGGGTGACGCCTGCGCCATCTGTCGGAAGTATTTTCATACATTATACCGTCCAGGTAAACTTAATTTTAGAATTAAGATTTTTACCTAATAATGACGCAGATATTTTTACATATAACATATATATAAAAATTTGACATGCCGTTGTTTGCCGTGTGGGGCCGGCTTTAGAATTGTTCCACTCCTCTCTACCCACGGGAATCGTAAGAGCCGACTGAGGGAATACCGGGGGAGTGGGCAGCAGCACTCCCTTGAGTATTAACAACATCCACTGCGGTCGCCAACCCGCCTACCAGGCGTGGCGTTTACGGCATTATTCTCCTTTGGGGAGGCCTATGTCCAGCAGTGGACGTTAAGAGGATGATGGATGGATGGATATATAAAAATTTGACATGCTTAGCCATATAGATCAACATAAAGTGTGAGAATGTGATATCGAAAATAACAGACACGAGCAGGATTTGAACCTGCATCTCCTGGATACCGTCCAGATGCTTTGTCAAGTTATATACGAGCCAAGGAAAAAGGACGGACGACGAGTAGGACGATCAAGATTGGCAAGACGTATTCTATATTGGTTAGCAGGATTATTAAACAAATAAACCTTTGAAGTTATATTTTCGTGCATTATTTTCAACCTCGAGCCCAGATAAATGTAAGCACAAGTTTAAAACGTAATGTTGTTAGTCTATTATTATAACTAACCGGTCACAAGAAAAAAAAAAAAAAAAAAAAGATTGCGGATATATTGTGTCTCTCAGTTTGTGAATAGGAGTTATATCTTAATATGACGTCTATACTTTATTAAATGACAAAAAAATATTTTTATAACTACTTTAATCTTAAAATGGCACGTACTCGTAATTTTTTTTTTAAACCTAGGCCTACGTAGGAAATAAAAACAAAAACATCATCACTGTACATATGTACAGTGTCGTATATAGTAATGACTTGTCATCACATTAGGATAGTAGCAGAAGTTTTCATATAAAAGTATATTCATTTACAGAACAAACAACAGCAACGCCTAACCAAAGAAAAATTCGTTACATAAGGTTCGTCGGGACTGGGGAGCAATCATTCGGATTAAAAGATGTCTCTTTGTTGACTTGAGGAAGTGATAAAATAAATTGATGTTTCAAATAATATAATAACTATATGTGAGAATAAATAACACTTTCACGTCTTGCTGTATATAAGAACAAGGTGCGATTTATAAGAGCGGAGTAATTACCAAGTAAAAGCAGGGGGCTCGATTCAAGTGAGTCCTTAAGTTTTATATTAGTGAAACAAATTTTTAGAATAAACTGTGGTTATAAACACATCATACGTCATTGATGAAACTACCGCTAGTCATTGGATCGTGAACGTGTCTTCATCAAAGTAGTCGTGTGTACGACTACTTTGATGAAGACACGTTAGTTATCTGTGTTTACGTAAGAATAAAATAAATAATTAATAAATAAATATTCAAAGTCATCTCACACAACGTCTTGTGGTTCTTAAATTATGGATATAATACATATTACTTTTTTTTTGTAAATACATACATAATAATTGATAGAAAACACCCAGACGCATTACAAATATTTGTGTTCATCACACCAATAATTGTCCTGAGTGGGAATCGCACCCACGACCTCGTGCACGGAAGTCGGTTACACTACCGACTACGCCACGAGGCCCGTTAAATGTTATAAATTGATTCCATTTAGAAGCAAAGTAGAACCACAATTATTAGATTTATTAGAGACTGCATAGATGGCGGAGTGGTTTAGATACCGGCCTCCTTCTTAACCAGTCGACGGCAGTCTTTCCACATGTCCGAACCATCGGAGCATTCCCTTTCGCATCTTTGCACCGATACTCTCTTTCATACCTTTTTTTTTTGTTTAGGCGGGAAAAAATGTTTCTAACCGCACACCCCGTCGCTCGGGGCAACGAACAGGGCAGTGTGGGGCCTTTACCCACTAAAGAAACCCACCGTGTGCCGTCTCTCCGCCTTTATTGGCGGGCCACTGGAACTATGTTACATTCCTTCGGTGGTACTCTCTTTCATACCTACTCACTCTCTGTCGTAGTTACGAGCGAGTAGATATGAAAGAGAGTATTTGTGTAAAGAGATAGACCGATTAGAGCTAGCTAAGTTTAAACACAAAGTGAAAAATGGGAAATCGAAAATAACAGTCACGAGCAGGATTTGAACCTGCATCTCCTGGATACCGTCCAGATGCTTTGCCAATTCAGCCATCGTGATAATTGCTCTGATCGTGATGACTGCTAATTTCAATAACAAATTCATATTTAACGTCTTTGGGTGACGCCTGCGCCATCTGTCGGCAGTATTTCAATACATTGTACCGACCAGGTAAACTTAATTTTACAATTAAGATTTTTACCTAATAATGACGCAAACCCTATAAATATTTAGATATTTTTATATACATTTTTAGCATTTCCCATGATGAGCACTATACATTAAACATAAAGTGAAAAATGTGAAATTGAAGTCACGAGCAGGATTTGAACCTGCATCTCCTGGATACCGTCCATTGCCAATTCAGCCATCGTGCCAATTGCTCCTGTTCATACTTAACGTCTTTGGGTGACGCCAGTCGTGACTGTTATTTTAGATTTCACAGTTTCACTTTGTGTTTAATGTATAGTGCTAATCATGTCAAATGGTAAAAATAAATATAAAAATATCTAAATACTAGCTAAGTTTGTTAAAAACGTTTGTGATATTGATGGAAGTGGTCACAACTGCATATATTATTGTTTATTTCCCACAATCCAATTGTAGGCCATAGCAGGATTATTAAACAAATAAACCTTTGAAGTTATATTTTCGAGTATTATTTTTTATGGCCGATGACGTGAGCTGGCAAATCACAATATTTTTCGAGAAAATCTCATAAGTAAATAACATTTTGCCGACGACCCTTTTCTGGATAGGAATAATTTGTCATTAAACATTCATATAACGTCTACAAGTGGTGATTATTGAACTGGATGTTATTCTGGTCATTCTGTTTTACTGTTGTTACTCGTATCTATAACACAGTTGAGAACGAAAATTCAGGCTTTTTTATATTTTTTTTGTATATTGGTTACCTAAAAAGTAAATTTTATTGTCGATCAGGACTGAGCGATAAAATTGACGTCAAGCATAATTTACGGTATTAGTTTAAAAAAATGTTAATTATTTAAAGAAATTCTACAGATTAAAACATTTTTGGCATAATTTGTATTTATTTTAGATATCATTATTATTCGATAATCTAAATACGCTATATAGCTGGAGATTGATTCAAAGAGAAGCCAGCAGCTGCTTGTATATTTTAGTTAGCAAATTGGGTAGAGGCTTTGTCAATGCACTCCAGAGTAATATGCAATCACATGAATGCAATTAAATTTTACTATTTAATTAATTCCCAGATTAGAATCTATTTATAAGGCTTGGCACGGGATGTTAGTTTTGTGTTGTGGTACGATTTACTTTTTCCAAATTTATTTTAATTTTTTAGATGGATGGATGGATTAAAAAAACACCATATTGATGTTACAGATCCTACTTATATTACATTATGTAATAAATATAATATATAAATATACATAATATAGGTTTCTTTGATACCGTATCAATATAATATATGTTATGATTGTGACTAATATTATAAATGTAAAAAGTTTGTATGTTGGGATGTTTAAATTTTTGTTACTCAATCTCGAAAAAATGGCAGAACAGATTTGGAATATTTTTTGGCACACAGATAGTTTATTACCTGCATTAACATATAGAAATTTTTTATCCATGATACATGTTAGGTTCCTGTGGGATAGCTATTCCAAAGGTAAGCTTTTCAGTGTTTTGCTATAATTAATATTTTGGAGACCTAAAGTTTTAATCAAAATGATAATCATATTCCATTTAAGTGATTAATTATCATATGAGACAACTTGAAAAAAAAACAACGCTTCCATTATTCATATCTCAGATAAAAATTGTAGTAAATAGGACAATGACTGTTGGAACGAGAGAAAAGGGAATAACCCTCTTCTTGAGAAGGTGACAGATGAGTTGCCAATTTACGTTTATCGATCTCTAATGCGTTTAATACAGTTGAAAGTTTATAAGTAGAAAATAATAGGAAAAATAATAGTGCCAGCTTTGGTAGGTACGATAGTAAAATTCAAAAGAAAATAGTTTAGCCGCATCTTTGAGAAATCCATAACGCTAATTTTGGTTTTCAACCACAAATTTATCTTGAGTGTGTGCAAAGCAACTAAACAAGTTTTTTTATAAAAGACAACAATCTGTACTAATAAAACATCCTTGTATCGCGGGCTACTTTACAAACATACAATTTCACGGACACCAAGTGCACCCAGACTCAGAACAACCTTATGTGGATCGCACAAAGAGTTGTCCTGTGTAGGAATTAGGCCCACAACACTCAGGCGGGATGTCGGTATTTAAAAGTTTTCACGTAGATGTAGTCTTTTTGATCTATATTTTTTTGCACTTGACATGCTCAGCCACTTTTAAAGTACAAATTATTATTTGTGAATGAGGAAAAAGAGAACTTTATCGAATCGAACCTGCGTCCCTTCCTTTGCGGAGAAGTGCTCTAATCCGCTGAGCTATCGTACTCCCTTGCGGTCATACCCAGCTTCCTCATCACATTTGTCTTAACGATCAAGGAAACGCAGGTTCGATTCCCGCTCGTACTAAAGTTCTCTTTTCCTCATTCACAAATAATAATTTGTACTTTAGATGTAGTCTTCTCTGATTCACCAGTTTTATAATAGGTACTTGAAAAAAATAGTCTCACCTCTGCATCCGCGAAGAGGTAGATAAAGATGTATTAACAAAATATACTGATGGTCGGGAGCCCCGACCCGTGATAGGGCAACGTAAAGTTGCCCATGCGTAAAACATTCTTTTCGTAAATCAATTCCTACTAATTTGAATGTTTGGCCCTGGGATTTGTTTATCGTTAGTGCGAAATAATTTTTTACTGGAAATTGGAGCCTTTTGAAGGGTATAGGCAAATCAGTAGGAATCATGGGTATTCTTGGTATATGAGCTAATTCACCAGCTGCAGGGCCGGTGATAATCTTCGCTACTATTAAATTATCTTTTAGCTCCTTTATAAGAAGTCTCGTGCCATTACACATGTTGGGGGGGCTTAAATTTCTGAGAAGCATTATCGGCGTGCCAATTTTTAAAGACAGTTCATGAGGTGGTAGCCCAGCGGGGTTCAGAGAATTTTGAAAATTCCTGGGGGTAGTGCACTGCGTCCTCGATGTTAGTGACGGTGTCTATGGATTTATAGCACTTTACTTCACCCGGTACTTTCTGCATAATTAAATTGTTTATTTCGTTGACTGTTTCATTCCTGGTAGAAACTATTGCTCTACAACACTGACTGTGTACGAAAATCATTTTGATGTAAGTTTTCGATGTCAGGATATATAACATCTATCAGACTATCTAAATTATGGGCTATTTGGCCTAGAGACTCATCCAAAGTAACTGCATAATCGGTGCCAAAATTTAAAGATGGAAAAATTCCTTCTCCAAGTTTCAGCAGCTGTTGTGGAAAATTGCTATGCGTATTTCCATGTAGATGAGCTC
Source organism: Leucoma salicis (assembly GCA_948253155.1). Classification (NCBI taxonomy): domain Eukaryota; kingdom Metazoa; phylum Arthropoda; class Insecta; order Lepidoptera; family Erebidae; genus Leucoma; species Leucoma salicis. The sequence continues at coordinate 12,656,082 of OX411811.1, forward strand.
TCATATTGGTGCGCAAATTCAAATATTAAACAGATGTCCAAAGTTGAGACGATTTTAAACATGCCTTCATAATATCTGCTCGCGTATCTCTGTTGACGACTGGAAGCGTTTGTCGGAAATCTCCAGCAAATACAAAAGTGATACCACCCATGACATTAGCAGAGCTTCGGAGGTCTTTTAAAGTACGGTCTACGGCCTCCACATGAGCTCTATGAACCATGGTGCATTCATCCCATATTACCAACGACGCGTCTTGCAGTAACTTACCAAGAGGCCCATTTTTCCGAATAGAGCACGTAGATCGTTGATCTAAAGATACGGATAGCGGGAGTTTAAACGTAGAGTGAGCAGTATTTCCTTCGTTCAAGAGAGTTGCAGCTATTCCTGACGAAGCAACTGCAATCGCTATCTTCCCTGATTGCCGTATCTTAGTAAGTATAAAATTTGCGAGAAACGTCTTTCCGGTGCCTCCTGGTGCGTCCAAAAATAATAATCTCCCCATGTTATTGTTCACGCTATCCACAATAGTCTCATAAGCATGTCTTTGATCTGGTACTAATTTTGGCACATTATCATTTACAAACGCTGTTAAATCATTTCTGTTATACTGTTGTACCATTGTGTCAATAGTATTATTCTGGGTACGAACGGGAGAAGGTAATCCAAAATCACTTAAATTTTTGTCGTTTAATTCTAGTAGTTTGTTTTCTATTTCAATTAATCCTTCATTATAAATGACTTCAGTGAAGAGTAAAGTGTTATCCTGATTTTGTTGTCTGATACGATGTCTAATATCTTTACAGAACTAATCTTTGAAAGTATCCCATAACTTCAATGGTTCCGATGGTTGACAAAATAAAAGTATGACTACGAACAACTCCCTTAGTTTTTTTGGACAATGTGATAACGAAGCTTCGCTTAAAGTGTTACCCTAATGGTCATCGTTTTCAAGTAAACCTCGGTCACGGCAAGCTGCTTGATACGTCTCTTTGACAATACCGTTTACAGTTTTAAGGTATGCAAATGAGGTCAGACCGCGTACGTGGTGCAGTAGAATCCTAAGATAAAAACACTCTGATTGTGATGGTACATCCATCCCGTAGACTCTACCTAAAGCAGCATCTTTTTCTATCTCCGGATGTCCAATTACATCTTCACCACGCCTCCTTCTAGTGAATTTATTATTTGCCCATGTATAGTATTGCGGGACTTCATGATACAGAAGAGTTTTCGCAAATTCATCTTCATTACAGAGAGCAAAAAATGCCAGTAATGTGGTATTGCGTGGGTTTTGGACAACTTGATGAGCTGTCCCTGGTGTAAAATACACCCTTTGATCGTTCTCTAGATATTTAGATATTTATATATATATTTTTAGCATTTGACATGCTTAGCAACATACATCCACATTTTCCACTTTGTGTTTAACGTTCTCTAGATGAACGGCCAAATGCACTAATAGTAGGATGCCGGTCGTGAATGGGAAATTCAAATAAGCGCCAGAAAGCTTCAGATGTGCTTATGTACCTGCCATTTAAATAGTTTTCGACCTCATCGTGTGGGTTTCTAAGGCTAAAAGTTGCCTGATCTGAACCTTTATTTATATACTTACATATATAGTTAATGGTTTGGACAGAGTGGCAATACTCCACGTTTTTATGAGCGTTAAAAGTCTTACATAGTAGCGGGGAGTATGGAACAATCCACCTATTATCTATCGTCACCATGTTGCCCCTGATTTGTAGCGTAGTGCTCCGAACACCATTTCCTGTATCGCGCCTACGATAAACTGGATACCCATCCTCTCCGGTCTGGGTATCGTTCACGAAACGGCGAGGGTATTTTTTTGTGCAGACATCGTTCTTCATGCATGGTGCAGCTAAATTATGTTCTCCGCACGGTCCATGTACCATATTTTTAGTTATAGTGTCGTGTAGTACCGAATCAATTTCTTGATCGGGTAGCTCCGCAACTATGACACTGTCGATCTCATCTGTTTGTATTTTAGTTTCTAGCCAGAACAGCAAATGACAATGAGGTAAACCGCGCTTTTGCCACTCCACACTTGCCATATAACATTTTACTTTACTTTGTTCTTTGACAAATAATTTGATGAATTTCTTCATCTTTAAATGAAATACACGTGAAATTATGTCATGACGGTCGAAAGACCGTTGTCCTGGTAGCAGCTCCGTCTTAATTTCAGGTCATTCGGGGTTAGATGTAAAAGTGACAAATAAGTCAGCCCCCTGAGGCAGAATTTCATATTTCACATGTCGACCGTATCGAGATCACTGTGATTGGTTGAGAAACCGACGCGTGATGTCACAATAATCCGTTGGCCAATCACGGTGATCGTACAAGCGAGACGATACGATCGACATGTGAGATATGAGATTCTGCCTAACCCCCCAGGTCTACCATAATTTCGGACGTACGTCATCACGTCCTGCGTTTTCTCGTGCATGAAATGCGGAGAACCCGTAAATGACAATGACAATATGACATGTTGACCGATATTTGATGGATCAACATTTGCGTCATGATTTAAGGCATCTCTGAGATGAATGTAGTCATCAGCCCTCAGTCTTTGTTGATTCCGAGAAATATAATTTAATCTTTCCGATATCATTTTCGCCATCATGTCAACACAATATTGACTAAATAAGTCTCTGTAATAATGTAACGGATTAAAAGAGTTAGTTCTAAACATTAATCTAAATGCATAAAATTGCATACACGAAACAGTTTTATTAAGCGCAGAACCCTGCTGAGGGATAGTCAAATAATAACCGCCTTCTCCTGTCACAAACATTATAGGATACTGTAGTGGATCATAGGACCGATGTAGCTCAGAAACTCTTTTGAGCTGTCCGTCTCTACCTTGTAAGACTATATCCCTGGGACTTTTGTCTTCATCGACCAAGAGAACGGCTACCTCGTTTACAGTAGGAGCAATATATCTGCCTCTGTGTGATGTCTGTGGAGTGCGATCTGAATGAATAATTAACTTTAAATTATCTGAGGAGTTGAGTTCTAAGTTTTGTTTAAAACTTCGTATATACACGTTATGATTATTCAGAGTGGTCTGTAATTCGCGAATTAAATCCATTTTTAAGGTTGGTGCGATGCTTGATCGCAAAGATAACGGGTCTGCATCCGAAATAAAATATATTTGCAAGAACTGTGGGTTTTGGCCTGATGGTGGTAAAAGGCTACCAATGAGATGATATACCTGTCCTTCAATTTTAAAAGTGGGCATAAAATTACCTTCCCTGATTTCTATTGCGCCAAAAGAAGTCATTTGAAAAAGACTATTGTATTTACGTATATTTGTTAAAAAATGACCAGATATTGGATGGTTATTAGTCAAAAGATTTTTTATTGGTTGTGGCGGTTCCTGAAGGTTAGGAAGACAAACTTTACCTGAAGCACAACACATACCATTAAGTTCGTCCGCCCATTTCTTGGCAGAGTAGTTAGAGTAGATCTTATTCAAGACTCCGATTTGGACGGACGCTTGTTGTGTATAATCAACCTGCGGATCATATCTGAAAGCCATTCTGTTGCTGCTAGCTAAAATTCGATTGCGAACTCTATTTGTGGACAACTGCTGTCTCTCTGCCTGAGCTCGCTCGCTGCAAACGCTCGACACGCGACTCTCTTTCGCGCAACTGAGAGGTCCTTATATTTTGTTCATGAAGACGTTGGGAACGCTCCAGCCTCGACTCTCGTGCACGTAACTCAGAGGTTCTCAGATTTTGATGTGCAAGGCATTGCGAACGTTCGACACTCGACTCTCGTGCTATGCGCACTGAGAGTTTCTCTGATTTTGTTCAGCAAGGCGTTGTGAACGTTCAGGAGAAGATTCTCCCATATGACGTATTCTTGCTGCCCGTGCTTGAGAACTATGTTTAGAAAGTTGAGACCTGGCTCTCTTAGGCATTTTCAAATGTTTAAGAAAATACTAATAGCGTGAAATATTCTAGCTCTGAAAAGAACTGTTGTTTAGCCCTGAAAAGAACTATTGTTTAGCCCTGAAAAGAACTGTTGGTTAGCCCTGAAAAGAACTGTTGATTAGCTCTGAGAAGAGCTGTTGTTTAGCTCTGAGAAGAACTTTTGCGTAGGTGTAGTTTTAAGAAAGAAATCTAAAAAAAACGCGGCTCAGACGCTTACTCATAGATCTAGTTTAGATCCTCCTCCCGCATACGCATCCCCGCCTTGGTGACGCTCACTTCGCAACGGGCCGTGCAGCAGAAATCGTAATATTTTAATTTCGCCATAACTTCAAAACCAAATGTCCAATTTTAATCAACCAAATATTATCTACATAAACTGTACTTAATGATGAAATAATTTATTTGCATTAATAGCATGAGTAAAATAAATACGTTTAAATGTAGTCCAAAAAAAATTCAAGATTTTTAAATAAAAAAATGGTTGTTGGGCCTCACTCGACATAGATAGTGTGCCGCAGACTTTTTGTAGATATTTATAAGATCTACAATTAATTACAACATTTTATGGTTCTATCTTTTATAGTTTAGGCAGCGTACGCAAAATAAGTAACTTTTCTGGTTGATTTTTTACACCTTGTGTCCGAAAAAACCCAAATATCTTACGGAACCCTATTTTTGTCCAAAATAAAATTTAGCCTATGTTACTTGTGGATAATGTAGCTTTCGAATGGTGAAAGAATTTTTAAAAACGGTCGAGCAGTTTTTGAGCCTATTCATTACAACCAAACAAACAAAGTTTTCCTCCTTATAATATTAGTGTAGATACCAAGGTATGCCACCAACTAATTTATACAATTTATAGTGTTACTAGCCTTTGCCCGGGGCTCCGCCACAACCAAAAGCTAATTTTTAGCTTATATCTCAGGTTCCTGATATAGTAAGTAGCAGGATAATGTTTTTATGTTTAATCAAGAGCTACCAAATAAAAAAAGATGCACCAAAGTCCGTTCAGTAGTTCTTGCGTGATGTGCGAACGAATAAATAGACAAACACACCAAATCTAAAAAAAAAACTAGACGTCGCGGGTCGTCTGCCAGATGTGAAAACATCGAAATTATTTTGTAGAAATAAAATGATCATAACTTGACAAAGTACCCCTTAAGACGAATTAAACGAATATAAGCTCGATGGGTTTGGGTCTTTTAATTACAGAGTTACTGTGGCCACCTTCCAGCTCCATCATCAGACCCTGGCTACCATCTAGAGACAAAGTACTCGTCAAGACAAATCATACGAGACCAAACTCGATGGTGTTATATTTATAACGGAGTTCCTATGGCCACCTTCTAGCTCCATCATCAGACCCTGGATACCATCTAAAGACAAAGTAAGTACTCGTCAAGACGAATCAAACGATTCCAAACTAGATGGGGTTGCGTCATTTCATTACAGAGTTACTGTGGCCACCTTCCAGCTCCATCATCAGACCCTGGATATCATTTAGAACTGGAGTACTAGTCAAGACGAATCATACGAGCCCAAACTCGATGGGGTTGCGCCGTTTCATTATAGAGTTCCTATGTCCAACTTCCAGCTCCGTCATCAGATCAGCTCCATGTCACCATAATATTGCATTGTCACGCGATATACATATGCGTGTAAAATTTCAGCTCAATCGGAAACCGGGAAGTGTGTTAAATTCAACTTGCAAGATTTTAACGGGACAAGTAAAATAAAAGCGTCGCCACGCTAACAGCCGATTTTACCCTCCCTCCGCATTAGAAGTTTCACATCAAAATGGTTTTGTGTTTAGATACGCCTATGTAGCCTAATACAGTATTTTTTTTCTCAAATATCTTAAATATACAGACACAGCTCTGTTACAGCTTTATAATAGTATAGATAGATAGAAGATATCGGGCCATATCTATATACGCAGTTAATCTGGGTACCATCTAAATCTTAGGCTTATTGACAGGCTCAAGTGAGGACCCAACTGTGCTAGCATGATTTGAATTTTGATTTATTTGTATGCGTCGTTGGCCCGCTAAGGATTTATTAATAAATTGAAGAAGTTCTAAACAAATTTTTAAATGCTTTTGTGTTAGTCTTTTTGAATATTAATATTTCTCCAGTTTGTTTTTGAAATTCTAGATTTCTTATTCAATTAATGTTCTCATTTTTTTTATACTATGTGCAGAGAGGCATCTCTTATGCGTCACCCTCTACAAGGAAAGGGATAGGAGGTGGGGAGGAAGGATAATAAGAAGAGAATAAGAAGGAGAGATAGGAAGGAAAATAAGGAGAGGATAGGGCCCTCCCTGGCTCAGGGCTCCGGCGCTCTCATTCACCGTATGAAACACAACGGTAGCAGAACCTACCGTTGTTACAGGCCGATGAGAGGATGGTACTTTCTCGATTAAGCCGGCTCATTCATAAACAAGCCTCTACCACTTCACATTCTCTCAGTATTTGGTGGCTAAATTATAAGATATCGTATACGTCATATTTTTCGTGTAAAGAAAGTCTCATTGGGAAATTAGACACCGTGTTTAATTTTTAACAAAATGGTCAATGCGTTATACCGGCAACTTATTTAAACGCATATCATTTTAGAGCACCAATTCTGAAGTATATGCAGGCAGGGCGAAAACTAGTGGCTAGCTTCGTAATATAACTACTACATCATACTTTGTCAACTAGTATTGCATAATATTCTCAAACCTTTGCTTACAATAATGATCGCAATAATAAAAAAAATATGGTTTGATAAGTGGGCATAACTTCCCACATAAGTGGATGCGCATAGACGCGACCCTCATCTTGGCCAACATGACAGTCGTGTTGTCAATTTGCGTTAAGCATTTCCCCCCGACTTTGATTAATACGCGTGAAGTGATTGAACTATTGTTTGTAAGCATTCCCTCAGGTCTTCGATAAAAAACCAACGTAACGAAGGAAAACTATTTGATTTGGGGTAGATTTTATCTACATGTCAATAGATATTTCGACGAACAAATGTAGAGTTTATTGCCAAACGTTGTAGAATAAACATATATTTTTTTACGAAATAGTAGTAGTACGAAATAGTCTTAGAGTTTCAAGTTGTATGTACTCGTAATTGTATATCAAATCTATACTATTATAAAGCTGTAACAGAGCTGTGTCTGTTCATTTAAGATATTTGAGAAAAAAATACTGTATGGGCTATAATAGGCGTGTCTGAACACAAAACAACATATTTTTGATTTTTTGTCTCTTTATCTGTTTGTTCGTTGCGCATCACTTAAATACTACTGAACGAATTTTGATGCAACTCTTTTATTTGATAGTTTCTGATTAGACTTAAGAACATTATTACTTAAGGTATATATTTTATCCCGCTACTATATCCAGAACCTGAGATATGACCTAAAACTAGTTTTTGGCTGCGGCGGAGACGCTGGCAAAGGCTATTTTAACTACTAAGTATTTTCATAAAAAATGGGGTTGTTGGTGTGGGAAATTTTGTTGTTAGGTAGGTCCTGAAAACCTATCGTGGTGCCACCTACCGGGGCCAAATATGAATTTAAACCATCCCGGTACTTACGCAAACATACACAGAAAATTTCGTCAAGATCAGTTCAACGGTTTAGGAAGAGTTCAATGACTAACACACGGACATAAGAAATATAATAGATAAGGTTTATTTTGTTTCATTATTCAGATTTCTACGGATTTATCACATATTTTGCATGCTTATATTTATTTTACAGTGTTCGCTTATATCTTGCGCAATATGACTATCAAATATGTAACTAAAGTATATAATAAGATAACAGAGATGAATCAAATATATCGTAACATAAAGTAATATTACGACAGCTGAGAAGAGCTCAAAGCCAATTGATTGTAGCTATCTTTCACCGCCTCGCAAAGATGAGGGTACTGGCAGCGCGATGACGTAACGACCGGCTCTGATTATTTATTCTACTGAAAATATTCCTTTCTTTATGTAAGCAAAACACGGAATAGTTAGTAATTTAAATTTTGATATTTAAACATAGGCTAGTTGTTTTAACTATTCAAAAGTATAATTATTTAATAATAAATCACACGAAAGAGGTTTTAGTTTAATTAAAATTTTCTAACTAATATCAGGTTTAACGTTTGAATGTTGTTGACTTTGAAACTCATATTTTAAAATAATATATAATTTATAGGTACAAAGGCATACCTTTATAATAACCAGGATCGTGACTGTTATTTTCGATCACTGTTATGTTAGATTCGATAATTTGAACTAATTGATGATTTTACGTTGCGAACATATTTAATTTATACCGGTTCATAATTCGTGTAGACCACTGTCCCATAACTTAGGTATAACTTTTTCAATCTTTTTAAACTTAACAATAGCATTCGTTACAATAACATAGCTAAGGGGCTTTAGCTTTTTACACAACTTTCAGAATATTTTTAAGTATGTTCAGCAATATTATTTTATGAAATATTAAATATAACAAACTAGATTTTGCCCGTGACTTCGTCCGCATCGACTTTTCAGAATATAAATGTATCATTCATTGGTACATTCACGATTGTTATGTAAAAAACAATCCCAAGGAAATCATTAATTTTTCCAGAATGATAAATAACCGATGTTCCCTTCTGGTCTGCAGACTATAAATATGTATACAAATTTTCATGTTTAATAGTTCAGTGCTTATAGCGTGAAAGCGTAACATACCTACTCACTTTCACATTTATAATTATTATATAAGTAACTAGCCTTTGCCCGCTTCGCCGCAGCCAAAATCTAGTTTTTGGGTTATACCTCAGGATCCCGGTATAGTAGCGGGATAAAATGTATACCAGTTGCTAAGTATAATCGAGAGCTATCAAATAAAAAAAGTTGCATCAAAATCCGTTCAGTACCTTTTGCGTGATGCGCGAACAAACAAACAGACAAACAGATAAACAGACAAACAGACAAAAATAAAAAAAAACGTTTTGTGTTTAGACACGTCTATATAGCCTATTACAGTATTTTTTTCTCAAATATCTTGAATGTACAGATATAGATATAATAATATAGATAATAAGGTAATTACATACTAATATCTATAATTTTCAATAAATTTCTACGTAAAAAGTAAAACGGTGAAAAAAATGTTTTTTTTACTACATGGGTGGCGAACAATCTTACGGTCCACCTGATGGTAAGCGGTTACCGTAACCTATAGACCTTGGTCTCAGATAAGGTAACCGATACCATCCGCAACTTAACTCAACAAGCGCTTAGGACAGTAGAAACTTGGTGTAGTGAATACGAACTAACGGTAAACCCCGCTAAGACCGGGCTAATAATGTTCACGAGAAAGCGAAACCTAGGAAACTATAGCCTTCCCAAACTATTCGGTACGGAACTACAACTATCAAATGAGGTCAAATATTTAGGCCTCACATATAATAGCAAATTAAATTGGAGTAGCCAATTAGACAATAAAATAAATCAGGTAAGCATAACCTTCTGCCAATGCCAGAGAATGATAGGGAAAAAATGGGGTCTGAACCCAAAAATCATTTTATGGTTATATACACCACAATCATACGCCCCATGCTCACTTATGGTGCTGTAGGTTGGTGGCCTAGGACCAGACTGAGCACAGCAGCAAATAAACTACAGCGTGTACAACGGTTAGCTTGCTTGACAATGACAGGTTACATGAGAACAACTCTCACAGCGGCAATTAGAGGCCATGTTAAATCTACCACCGCTCTCACTGTACATACAGCAGGAAGCAGCTTTAGCATCTCTACGACTCAAAACGTTAAGTTTACGTTAAGTTTATGGAGGTACTGTAAGATACAGCATACGGCCTTATTGGAAAAGCTCACCGAGGAGCTCCCTATTATCACAGCGGTAAGTGACCGTATACCAAAACAATTTATGTTTGATAAAAAACACAAGATCCAAATGTATGAAGACGGACACTGCGAGGGACTAAGGCCCAGCGAACTCCTCATCTTCACAGATGGATCAAAAATAGGTACAGGCACTGGAGCCGGATTCTTCTCAGAAGATCTCAGTGTACATATATACATTGAGATCACTATATAACACACGACGAGTTATCACAGACTATATGAAATTTTATTACAACCTTAAGACTCGAGAATGAAATGGCAGGTTATAGGTAGATTTTGTTACCTGTATTAAAAATGTAATACTTATTGTAATTTCGTTATAAATTTAACACACTCCCTTAACGAAATTACACCATATTAGAAATAAAAAAATTCAAAATGATATGTTGCGTTACAATAAGTAAATCAAACAAATTAAATATCTAAATCTGTGATACCAAACTGTTCAATAAATTTATGATGCTTCTGAGAACTTAGACTTTTTGTAAGTAAGTCAGCGGGCATATCACTTGTATTTAAATAATCTATTTTTACAATATTATTCTCAACAGCTGTTCTTACAAAATGAAATCTCACATCAATATGCTTACTTCTCCTATGGAATACACAATTTTTAGTTAATTTTTGAGCACTTTGGTTATCGTTATAAAGACATACAGGTTTTTTCAACATTTTAATTCAAACAACAAGTTTTTCAGATAAGTGGCTTCTTTAGTTGCCTCACAGATGGCCATGTATTCAGCCTCTGTGCTGGATAAAGCTATTGTTGTCTGTTTCTTACATTCAAATGAGATTACACTGCCAGACATTGTAAACATAAATCCAGTATAAGATTTTCTGTCTAAGCAGACTGATGCTCAATCAGCATCTACATACCCTATTAAATCTAAATCATCTTTAAAATATTTCAAAGTGTTTTGTTTTCTTTAAGTACTTTAATATTTGTTTTACATGTTTCCAATGGGTTTCACTGAAACAGTTATTAAATTGGCTAAGGTAACAAACTGCATAAGATATGTGTGGACGGGTAAATATTGACAAATAAATCAAACTTCCTATCAATTACTGATAAGGATACTGAGTAGAGCAATTATTTTCCTTCTTAAGCCTTAAATTTACTTCCATTGGTGTACTTCTGGGTTACAATTCTCCATATATATTTTTTTTAATAAATGTTCAATTAATATTTCTTGATCTACAATTAAAGCATTATTTTCTTTTCTAACTCTCATACCTAGACATTGTCTTACTTCTCCTAAATATTTTAACCTAAATTTTGAACTTAACTCAGTTTTGAGACATTTAGTTTCATTTTTACAGTCAGAAAAATAAAAAAATCATCAACAAATAGAGCTACAAATGTTTTAACTTTCTCTTTCTGTTTTACAAACAAACAAGGCTCATACAGAGACTTTTTATAACCTAAGCTTTGTAAACAATCATCAACTCGCTTATACCAAGCCCGAGCAGATTACTTTAAGCCATAAATTGCCCTATTCAACTTAAGAACTTTATTTTCTCTATCATTACACACAAAAATTTCTGGCAAATTCATATATACAGTTTCATTTAAATAACCATTTAAGAATGCTGTGGTAACATCGAGATGAGTTATATTTAGGTTATATTTGACACTTAATACAAACAAAAGTCTTAGTGTTGAGTAACGTAGCACCGGGGAAAAGTCTCTTTATAGTCTATTCCGGCTTTCTGGGTGTAGCCTTTAGCTACTAAATGCGCACTGTATCTCACTTTTTCACACTGATCTAATTTTTTTTTAAACACCCACTTATACTTAGCCACAGTAACTTGATCTGGCTTATCCACCACTTCCCATGCTTTATTTTCTTCAAATGATTTTAGCTCTTCTTTCATAGTTTTACTCCACTCTTGTGATTCAGGACCACTTACAGCCTCCTTGTAAGTTATCTGGTCTCCATACATATTGAAATCTGCATTAACACACATATTACTATAACCAAATCTAACTGGCTTCTTTCTTGTTCTTACTTCTGGTTGTAGTTCAACCGTCTCAGTAATATTCTTCAACTCCTTAAATGGTATAGTATCAAGAAACTCTTCTGAGGAACTGCTGGCATCTGCTTCCTCTTCTACATAGGTACTATCATTTTTTAATATCACTGTACTAGTAGATTGATCTGAATCGGAGCTATCTAAGCCCCCATGCTGCTCAAGACTTGCTGACGTATCTGGGTTGTCAGTAACTACTGCTTGCACCATTTCTGAGCTTGACTCCATGATGGTAACATCCCGACTTGTTATAACTTTGTTGTACAGTCTATACATCCATCCATCAGCCTTTCATCGTCCACTGCTGGACATAGGCCTCCCCAAAAGGGGGGTTTTACCATAATTGCCACGCTTGGTAGGTGGGTTGGCGATCGCAGTGGATGTTTTTAGTAGGGGGAACGCTGCTGCCAGGTCCCCCGGTAATCCCTAGTCGGCTTTTACGACTCCCATAGGAAGAGACGGGGTGGAGCTATTCTTGGTGCCGGCCCCACGCGGCCAGTCGGTACAGTCTATAGCCCTTCACATTATCGGCATATCCAACCAGATAATGTTTCATAGCTTTTTTGTCCCACTTAAGGCGTTTTTCCTTAGGAACATGTGCTAATACTACTAATAATCGTATATGACTGACATTCGGCTTTTTTTTCGACCAGTCCAAAGTTCATAGGATTTAATCCTGATGCCAGAGATCTATTTTTCAAGTACACAGCTGTGTGAACTGCTTCTGCTTAAAACTTTTTCTCTAACTAAGCATCATATAATAGACATCTTGCTCTTTCAACTATAGTTCGGTGAAATCGTTCGCACATCCCGTTTTGTTCCGGACTATAAGGCTTAGTTCTATGATGAATTATGCCACTTTGTTTCAAAAAATCCTTCATTTCATTAGAACAAAATTCTGTGCCATTGTCAGTCCTTAAAGTCTTAATACTGGAACTCGTCTGTTTTTCTACCATATTTTTAAACTCTTTGAAGCAACTAAAAACTTCACTTTTATTTAATACTTTATAACATTTACGCGAATTTCACACATTTTGAAATAAAACTACGGAATCTATCGCGTTTACTTGATTTTTATGCTATCCCGACGTTTCGAATACTTTACAGAATTCATGATCACGGGTGGACTTAGAGAGGTAGATGTCCAAAGCTGATATGTTGTTTCAACGGTAGATGAAACGTGATAGATTCCGTAAACGTAGTTTTATATCAAAATTCACTTTTATTTTTCAAAAAATGGACAAACGACGTCCTGCTATAATCGTCTACGAATAGCAAGAAATATCTGGATGAACCGATTGACCTAGTCTCCATTGGGCCACACACATCTGCATGCACAATCTCGAGTATCCTTTCACTTCTGTGACTGCTCTGTGGAAATGGTAGTCGACTCTGTTTACTCTCACAGCACACTACACAATTGTATTAACTGATAACAGCTTTGTTCTCGTACACTAAACCTTTTACGGCTCCATTTCTCATTGCATTCATGCCTGTGCTGTTAATATGGACGAGTCTTCTGTGCCATATATCTGAGGTTGTTGTAGCTGAAGCTGCTAACACACATGCTGATCTAGTGTTAAGTCTGTATACTCCATTCACCGCCTGTGCAATGCCAATCAACTCATCCTGCCTATTTCTGATGTAACAATGTTCTTTTAGGAAACATACGTTGTTACCATTCTTTATAAGCTGGCTGACGGACAACAGGTTGGTAGTCAGGTTTGGTATACATAGCACATCATCACAATATCGTGTTCTGAATCCTGAACAACAGTCGTAATTTGTGTGTCTCCCGAGCACAACACCGGTATAGTTGTTTTGTTCGCAACTATAATCTCCTTTGTTGTTAGGTTACGTGACGTATTTTTCATGTTTTCCTGACTTATCATCATATGACTGCTAGCTCCTGAGTCAATATACTTCTTTACTGAAACAATCGTTAAGAAATACTGCACTAAATGCATTTTCAGGCTTTTCTTTCATTTGTGGACACTGATTTTTGTAATGGCCATTTTGTTTATATTTGAAACATTTTATCATTTTAACAGGTCGATTTGACGTATCTGCAGTTTTGCCAACCTTGCCATACTTTTTTCGTTGCCAACCTTTCGCTGATAAAAAAGCGCTGTCTGTTTCAGTGCTGCCAACATTATCACTCATATCCATAAGTTTTGATTTAATAACGTCTGCTGAAATGTCTATGCCCGTGTGCTCGATCGCCATTATCGTCGGTGAGAATTTGTCGGGTAGTACAATAAAGTAAGTACCGCCAACAATAATGATCCTATCCATTCTTCGGTGATGTTAAAGCCAGTCCCTTTTAATTTATGCGCCGTATCAATTATTCGTGTTATGTATACTGTCATTGATTCACAATTCTTTAGCCGTATTGAGATTAGACTCCGCAACAGACTGATTCTGCGTGTGAAACCCGAATCATCAAATAGCGATTTTAGCTTTGTCCAAACACCATGCACTGTGTTTTCACCCTTGATATGCACATACAAGGATGAATCGATGGTCATAACTATCTTCGCCTTTGCCTTTTGATCTTCGACGCTAGTTGCTGCATCCATGGCTGCATCATCGCCATCTTGCTTATAAATATCAACGCCTTCCAAGATTAAGAAATTTTCAACCGCGAACGCCCACTCATCGTAATTTACACGTCCCTTGAGTTTGGGAACATTTACAATGTAACTGCCAGCCATTTCACTGCATAAAATACTGAGAAAACTAATTACTTTTACAAAAAATATGGGACTGGGCCCATAACCTAATAAAACACACGACGAGTTGTCACAGACTAGATATGAAATTTTATTACACCCTTAAGACTCGAGAATGAAATGACAGCTTATAGGTAGATGTTGTTACCTGTATTAAAAATGTAATACTTATTTTAATTTCGTTATAAATTGAACAATATAGCTACGCCACTAGGTAGGCATAACACGGTATTTCAGGCAGAATGCTTGGGTATCACCCTAGCAGCATCTGCAATCACATCCAGAGTGATAATGGGTAAGAATCTCCGAATATTGTCAGACAGTATGGCAGTGCTCCAGGCGTCGAACAGCCATACGGTCACATCTGGACTCATACACGAATGCCACCAAAAACTAAATCAGGTAGGCAACTTCAATAACATAACCCTACAATCGATCAAGGGACACAGTGGCTCCAGAGGCAATGATGCAGCAGATGAGCTGGCTAGAAGAGGTTCTGACATGGCTGCTGTTGGACCGGAACTCATCATAGATTTGCCCTTTGCCAAGCTTCGGACTCTGGTAAGGAAAAGAACTAGGGACCATCATCAACTCTATTGCTCGAGTCACGGTGAGTGTAGACAGGCCAAGGAAGCATTACCGCTGTTAGACAGCCGAATCATTAAACAGTTACTTCGGCTAACTAAGCAGCAACTGCTGTGGCATAGTCACGGCAGCTATCACTGGTCACGGATCCTTTAACAAACATTTATTTGTCTTAGGAATCACAGACAGCCCACTTTGCAGAGTGTGCCTGCAAGAGGAGGTGACGGCGGTCCATGTGTTGTAGCACTGTGCGGAGGTCACCACATACAGCACCAAATACTTCGGTAGCTCAAGTTCTCTCCGGCGGATCACCAGCGACACCAAGGGGCTGTTGGTGTTCTTCCGGGAGCTGGGGTGGATCGAGTGAAAGTTTCACACCCACTCACACGCGAAACACGCACTCAGACGTGGGGTTGCTATATCTATTGGTGAAAACTGTAATTTACGATTTTATTGCTTTCGGACGGACAGACAGACTGAAGTTTGTAATACTTGTAGATGTGCCTATTCTTTATGCGAAAAGCTACTCGTATTATTCTACTTTATTAACATTCTACTAACATTCAAATAATATTTCATTATATTATATTAATATTATAATTGAGATTTTTTTTACGTTTAGGTATTTGAAGGTATGACCACTGAAGTAATGTAACACAGTTCCAGTGTTTAGATATTTTTCCAGTGGTCTGCCGATATAGGCGGAGAGACGGCACACGGCGGGATTATTTAATGGGTGAGGGCCCTACACTACCCTGTTTGTTGCTCTGAACGACGAGGTGTGCAAGTATTTTTTTCAGCCTTAACAAAAAAAATGGTGTAGATTTTAACAATATATATACATACGCCTAATCAATAACTAGTAATATTTAAGTAATGGTAGAGACTACCTACTAGCACCAGAACCTTGTTTTAGCTCAGCATGAATGGGCCAGCTCAATCGGGGAAGTACTCTCACAGACAAACAGCGTGAAATAACAGCATGTACTCCTGTGTTTCATATGGTAAGCGAGAGCATGGGAGGCACAAATTCTCACCCTATTCTCTTCTTATTATTCCTCCAAAATAGCTATGAGTAGTATAACTTATTCTTTACTCCGGCGGATCCTCAAAACTTTTTTCCATGTTTATTTAATCTACTTTAGAATATACCCTTGGTGGTAATGTTTATGACAAACCGGCACCAACATTATATTTCAGGTTAGTAGCAATTTGCATAAATAAATATTTGGTTAGGGATTATTTGATAATTTAGCTATGTGCTGGCATTTGTGGAATCCTGCGTAAAACAATAAATCACAATAATATTATAAGCTAAATTGTAATTTGTATTAGCACTTTATATCAAAACGCGTCGACGGATTTAGCTCATATTTTTTTTAATTGCGTTTGGTGGCAGATTAGCCATGGCCCACCTGATGGTAAATGGTAACCGTCGCTCATGGACTCAACTATACCGAGAAAATGGTCACAGTTATAAAATGAAAGAATTAACGGATATCTCCTGCTACAACCAAAACACACCAATGTGCTTCATGGCCGGTCACACAGGAGATGGTGGTACCAACCCGCTCGGGCCCGATAACAAGTGAGCACTCCCACTTGGCACCCAGCCCTACCAAGAATAATGCAATGGGTGATAATTACTTACTTCCCTTAGTCGCCTCATACGACACCCGTGGGAAAGAATGGGGTGATGACAATTGTTTTCTTAGTCCCTCACCACGGTAAGAATTGGGATTTAAATACCCTTAGGTATGTATAATAATATAGAAAAATATCTATTACCTCGACGACAGAAGGATTTGTCTAGAATATATAAGAAAAAACATTATTTTCCCATTAGGTTGCTCAAAATAACTGTTGAAAGAATATTGGTGAAATATTTGATGATAGAAGATTTGAGCGTTGACAGATGACGTTATCACAGACAGGAATTAAATAGATTCCTAAGTTTTTTAATTATGCTAGAAGAATGTTATAATTTCATACCTGGGGGTAGGTACTAGTCAAATAACAAGCAACTGGTTCAATATCGAATATAATCAAAATAGATTATTTCCATCCATCCATCCATCAGCCTTTTAAAGTAGTGGGCTGGACATAGGCCTCCCCAAGAATGGGGGATAGTGCCGTAATCGCCACGCTTGGCAGGCGGATTGGCGATCGCAGTGGATGTTGTTAATACTCGAAGGAGTGCTGCTGCCCACTCCCTCGGTATTCCCTCAGTCGGCTCTTACGACTCCTATGGGTGGAGAGGGGTGGGACAATTCTAAAGCCGACCCCACACGGCAATAAATTATTTATATTTATTGAACTTCTTTCTTACAAAAAGTATTCACTCAATACCTCGCTGTCGCTATTAGGAGTATATGCTGTATCTAATATATGCTGTATAGTAACTGCGATGCGAGAATGAAGGCGGTACTAATTTTTTTCAACAATTTATTGTACTATTGGGGATGGGTCTGCTCTCAGTGTTTATAGTTTATGGATTTAGGTCGTGGACTTATTGCCGGTTGATAAACTATAAAGAAATGAAATGTGTTCATGACAGAATCGCTGCAGGACCTTGGTACCATGCGCAATGACCTCAACAGTGTCTCCCGACTAGTGGGTCTAAAAATGAACATGGACAAGATGAAATTTATATATTACAACACAAGATATATTTACCGGTTCTAGTCGGGAACGCGGATCTCGAAGTTGTCGATCACTATGTATACCTGGGACAAGCAGTCCAGTTAGGTAGGCACAACTTCGAGAAAGAGGTCAATCGACGAATCCAGTTCGGCTGGGCAGTGTTCGGGAAGCTGAGGAAGATCTTCTTGTCCAATATTCCACAGTGTCTGAGGACGAAGGTCTACGACCAGTTTGTGTTGCCGGTGATGACTTACGGAACAGAGGCGTGGTCTCTAGATGTTGGCCTTATATCAAGGCTCAAAGTCGCTCAGCCTGCCATGGAGCGGGCTATGCTTGGGATCTCTCTACGTGATAAGATGCGTAATACGGAAATCCGTAGGAGAACGGGAGTAACCGACATAGCCCGCCGGGTCAGCATGCTGAAGTGGCAATGGGCAGGCCACATCGCTCGACGAACCGACAACCGTTGGGGAAGAAAAGTTCTCGAGTGGCGACCGCGTATCGGACGGCGCAATGTAGGACGGCCTCCCACCAGGTGGACCGATGACCTGGTCAAAGTCGCAGGCATTCGTTGGATGCAGACGACACAGGACCGTTCGCTGTGGCGTTCCCTTGGGGAGGCCTATGTCCAGCAGTGGACGATGAAAGGCTGATGGATGGATGGATGAAACTTTAAAGGCGTTGTGAAAATCTTTCAGGCATGCAGATTTCCTTGATGTTTTTCTTCATCGAGCAATGATATTTTGTAAACAGATTCACATATACGTGCGAGACCCTCTGCCTGGGTATTGAACCGGATATCACTGTCTTTGCAGATTTTAATTTTACTACTAGGATATCACTGCACTTTAAGGACCTAAATATGAGTACTATTATATTTTAATGGAAACATCAGAAAATAAGCAAAAAATTGTTTTAAAGCTATATCGTATAATAATGTTAGGTAAGCAAATGCAATGGAAGGTGGAGATAACAAGCGCCCACAAACTTTTTCTTCTTCGGGAATAATCTTGGAAACTAACTGCCAGTGCTTAAGCGAAGAATTTTAAAAACAAAACTTTGTTCTTGGGTTATTAAAACCGATATTATTTTTAGCAAGGTTTTTAATCTAGGCACTATTATAAGGTGTAGCTGTCTTTTGAGTTAATGGCAGTAACTGATAGAATGGTATGGTATGCTAGGTAATAAATTTTCTATTAATCTATACTAATAAAATTGGAGAACCGGTTTTTTTGTTGGATTATACTACGAAAACTACTGAACCGATCGGAATAATGCTTATACCATAAGATGCAGCGTGTTTTGGAAAAGGTTTTAGTATATGATATGTTGGTGATTACTTATCCGGAACCTATATTTTTAATGTGAAACATCTAATGCGGAGGGAGAGTAAAAACGGCTGTTAGCGTGGCGACGCTTATTTTATAGCGAGATAAAATGTATACTAGACAATATATAGATAACTTAATTTTATTCGTATATAAGTCTAAAGAATACTGTTTTAATTGGTGTTTTGGACCTACATTATATATAAAAGTTTGTAATTAGGAATAAGATTTATCTATATGTCAAACTATATTACGTCTATTATTCTGTAAGCCTCTTTAAAAATAAATAAATATCTTTTATAATTATCATGATAACGTACTTTGAATAAAGTGTTTGTAAAATCACCTTATCATTTCAGATACTGTCATTTTGCAAGAACATTAACAAGATTTATGAAAGGTACTGATTTAATTGTTTTTTTGTTGACTAAATTGAGGTGAGGCATTGATGTATAAAAAAGAGATGTATGATTTTTAATTGATGTATAATTTATAGATCAATGAGGTGTAGCCTTGTTTTCATCGTAGTAATAAATTTGAATTGTAACCAGCAAAATAGATTCGCAGTATGAAATTTATAAATGAGAGGAGCCCTACTTTGATTATAACCGGATGATTTGATATGTCGATATAATATTTACCATTTATTTATAATGTATTTAAGAATATTAAAAATGAGATGAATACCATATATTTTATATCGTTCTCTCAGAAATACTTCGATAACCATTTTTAATTCTGCCCGCTACTTCATCTACGTGGACTTGAGAAATACGTCAAATATTATAATTACGTTACACTTTTTTATACTACGTGGGGAAACAAGCGTACGGCCCACCTGATAATAACAGGGTAACCGTAGCCTGTAGACGCTAGCAACACCAGAGGTATCACTCGTGCTTCGCCAGGATAGGATATGGAGAGCGAGGTTAATAAGGACAGGATAGGAAAAATAATAAAGAGAGAAAAGGAAAGATAATAAGGAACGAATAGGGAAGGGGTTTGGGCCTCAAGCGGCATCACTCACTATATGAAAGACAATGGTAGAAGTGCCTTCTGTGAGAGGGTGGTACTTTTCCGATCGAGCCGTCCCATTCATGCTGGGATAAGCAAACCTCTACCTCTAGAAGACTACGTCTGATTAATGAGCCTATGGAAAAATTGTCCACTACTACTATACTACAACTATACCACTGCCTTGACCGTCACTAAAAGCTTTCCTCTGTGAAGATGGTTGATATGGAGGTGGCGTCAGCTTCTGGCGCTCTCACCTTTTTTTTTTTTTTTTTTTTTTTTCACATTGGTCTTTTGTGAGAGGGTGGTATTTCCCCTATCAAGCCAGTCTATTCACGCTGGGACAAGGCTCTGCCACTATAGTGGTAATATAAATTATATTAACAAATAGATATTTTTTTAAAGTAAAAATCTTATTAACTATATGTACGAACTAGCCTTTGCCAGGGGCTTCGCCGTAGCCAAAAGCTAGTTTTTAGGCTATATCTCAGATTCCCGATATAGTAGCGGGATAAAATGTTTACCAGTTTTTAAGTCTAGTCAAGTGCTACCAAATAAAAAAAGTTGCATCAAAATCCGTTCTGTAGCTTTTGCGTGATGCGCGAACAAACAAACAGACAAACAGACAAAACATAAACAAAAAACAAAAAAAACAGCATCATGCCTGTATTCCCCGAAGGGGTAGGCAGAGGTGTATTACACACCCACGACTCGCCAGCTATGTTTAGGTCCCACGTAATAGGGGGCGAGGCTATTGACGTCAACCGGGCACATTTCCAAACTCCGGGCTGCTACTGAAAATTTTTCTTTTAAGGAAAAAGCTCAATAACATTGCCCGACCCGGGGATCGAACCCGAGACCTCATAATTAGCAGTCGCATACACTGCCGCTACACCACCGAGGCAGTTAATATACAAAAAATCTTAAAAATAACATTTTGTGTTTAGACACGTCTATATAATAGCCTAATAAAGTCATTTTTTCTCAAATATATTAAATGTACAGACACAGCTCTGTTACAGCTTTATAATAGTATAGATTTAGGTTTGAAACAATGTATTTATTGAGTTTTTACGTAAAAACAAAAATTCTCAGTGGCAGCACGAAGTTTGGAACGGTAGACGGCAATAGGCTCGCCCCCTATTACGTGGGACAAAAACATAGCTGGCGAACCGTGGGTGTGTAATACACATCTGCCTACCCCTTCGGCGAATACAAGCGTGATGCTATGTACGAATTTGAGTATAAAATATTAGTAGTAAAAGATTGTTAACAAAACTTGAAGTAGCGGAAGGCTACAATAACATTGACTTAGTGTTATTTGATCATCACTTTCGTAGAATCTATCAAAACTTTAAAAGTAACTTAGTAATTTGTTGAATAAAAGACTAGGATTCAGTTTGAGATAATAAATGAAGTCACATAAATATTAAATCCAACACGTATTATCTTAAAGAAACACGCCTTACGAGTTTTTGATTATATAATTATTATATTTACTATGCACACTTGGGGACGTGTATAATATACGTTACCATTCACAGAGCTAGTATTAATGCTTTATCAATAAATAAGCTATTATGTAATATTTTCCAGCACGTGATGTGCTTAGCTACCTAAACCATATCCGTCATGACAATGTATTGAAGGAAGATGGAGTTAGGAGTCTTAGAAACCGGCGAGCGTTTATGCAGAGAATCAGTTCAGGAAGCGAGAAGTGTATGCAAGAATAGAACCCTTTGTCACTCTGTTCTCTATGCCTACCCAGCAAGGGGATGGCATGATAATAAGTAATTAAGTACTACCAAATTTTAAGACAGTTATTAATGGATGAAGATTTGTGCGGAACAACTACTATTATTTTTATTGGCAGTTTCTGAAACCAGGTACTGTATTTTTGTACGCAAAACCGTGGCTATTTGCATCTCCAATTTGTAATCATCGATGTGTGTATGAGTTAGTAGGTATCGCTCTCATGACGTCATTTATATTTTAGCCTTTTATTGCTTACTATTTCCTAGACTGAAAAAAGCGCCATTATTTGCCGGTGTTTGAAGAGAATGGTACTGATTTTTTTTGTAATATTGCTGGGATAATTTACAAAGGTTATTAGTTCCTACGGAGTGTTAATTAATAAATAGTTCTATACATTGAGTTATAGTAGTACATATAAATCAATGGTTCAATATAAATATGAACTTTGAAGTATCCATTCTTCAGGAGAACTAAGTTTATTGTGATTGAAAAGTTCTATTAATGAGAAGTCTTCTCCGAGTTATACTGGCTTGAGTGGTGTAATTGTTTATGTGTCGCTAGAGGGGTTGTTGTGACTTAGAGGACTTCTATATAATTTGCTTCATGCCACTCGCAATTATACAAGTATATGCGTTAATTAAAATTGAAAGTAGGTATGATAGATCGGTCCTGTCTCCTGTGTGACCGGTCATGAAGCACCTCAGTGTATTTTGGCTGTAGCAGAAGATAGCCGTTTCCCGCGGCTTGACAATACTCTCGGTATAGTTGAGTCCATGAGCGAAGGTTAATGCAGGAAAAATATTCCTATCCACACACCCGGTCGTTCGGGGCAACGAACAGAGGAGTGTGGGGCCCTTACCCACTAAAAATCCACCATGTGCGGTCTTTCCACCTATAATATTGGCGGATTACATTCGTTACAATACTTCAGTGGTCCAAATAAATTATACACCAAAACCTTTCTCGTGAATCAGTCATGCAATGTTGAAAACTGCCTGAAAATCCGTTCAGTACTTAGTATGTGTAATTGCGTTTAGTTCACACTGATAGACTGACGTGCCGGCGGGACTTTATTTTATAATTTGTACCTATCGATATGATCACGTTGTGACATGGCTGACCGTTTCATGTAATGGTGGTATTTTATGATACGAAAAAAAAAGCCTGCTGCCCACATCACGATATGGTCTGGATAGATCAATTATCTAATAAAAGATAGGAATAGCTAAACGCATGTCTACTTCAGGAAATGGTCAAACACTAGTAATGATATCGTAATCGTTACAACAAAACGATATTGGTGGATCCGTTAGACCCACTGATATTGTTATATTTTGGTGGTGGACAAATTCTGATAAAAAAACTAAGATCTGGTCATGCCACAGGCACAATCCATATTTCCAGATAAAAAGTAGCTTATGTCAAAGAACACAAAGTCAAATGCCTAAAAATATATGAACATATCAAAGTATTTAGATATTTATATATATATTTTTAGCATTTGACTTGCTTAGCACTATACATTAAACACAAAGTGAAAAATGTGAAATCGAAAATAACAGTCACCAGCAGGATTTGAACCTACATCTCCTGGATACCGTCCAGATGCTTTGCCAATTCATCCATCGTGACAAATGTATAGTGCTAAGCATGTCAAATGCTAAAAATATATATAAAAATATTTATCTGCTCGTGACTGTTATTTTCGATTTCACATTTTTCACTTTGTGTTTAACATATCAAAGTAGCTTAAGTCATTTTCTGGACTCCAAACAGTATATATGCAAAATTTCATGATGATTGGTTCAGTAGTTCCAGCGTGAAAACGGGACAAACAAACAAACAGAGTAAGTTTCCCATTTATAATATTAGTAAGAAAGTAAGAGTTTTTTGTAGTCAACCGAAACAGTTATGTATCAACTTATATTTTGCGTAGAGAATATAAAAATTCAATATTATTTTTATTATAACATTCAGAGTAGGAGGCACCTATATTGTCAATTTCCATGCGACGTGTTTGTAAACAGGCTAAAAGTGGCTAAACTTACTCAACTCTTGCCGTACGATAAACGGATTTAGGCGGATACCATTATCCTGTCGTAATAAAGTGATACTTCCATGGGAAAGTTATGAAGAAAGTTTTACATAAGAGTTATGACATCATACTTATGAAATCAAAATATAACAAACTAGCAATTTAGCTTCGTGGGGGATTGTGCAAATATTGTCAGCACAAAGACATTTTATTTAAAATATAGTATATTTTCCTGCCTCAGTGGTCATGTGAAGCCGGGTCAGCGTATTCTCCTGCCGTTTAGGAATGCATCCGCTTAAGACAGTGAGAGAATAGAGAGTGTGCTCGTGTTTACGCATATACCCGTGCACTATAATACCTATATCTTTTCTATCCGCCACACTAAACTTGTGATAACGGTAGGACTATAGTATATCCTGTGTAGTTAGTGTACGATGTTAGGCTAGTGTACGATGGCACTGACTGTTGTGCCCAAAATCGGTCTCAAGATCATCATCACTGTATTTCAAGTCATTAGATTAAACTTAAACTAAGCCTCATTATGTTCAAATGTGTTGGGTCGGATTTCCAATTATTTGTGTGATGAACACAGATATTTGTATTGCGTCTGGGTGTTTTCTATCTATATGTATGTATTTACAAAAAAAAACGTAATATATGTATTGTATCCGTAATCTGGTACCCATAGCACAAGCGCTAAGCTTAGTTTGGGACCAGAGGACGTTGTGTGAAATGTCCGTGAATATTTATTATTATTTATTCCTATTCAACTGAAATCTCCAGCATATTTATTTGTTCAGCGACTACCAGCTCACGCAATCCAAAGTCCTAATTATGGTGAAGTTAGATTACTAATTGTGTGGATGTGTGACGACATCTAATATTATACAAGAAGATATTCTGGGACGAGGTTTCGTAGTCATGTTCAAACATTCAGTGGATGTCACGCAGGCTACTACTGTGTTAAGTAGCTTTGCTGGTATCTAATATTATCATGTTCCTGTAAGCTTAAATTACCCAGTTAATCCAAGCTAATAAAGCAAATGTATGCTGCTATTTTGCGGTCTATAAAAAAAAATCTTTCGTCATATTAATGTCCTCTTCACCCAAGACATTTTTATTTTTACAAGGAATTTATTTACAGGAAGCTCTTATTAAAATTGTAATTTCCTTTATCTTTGTAACAAAAATCAAAGGAGAATGCCATTTTTCGCCCTGTACGATAGTAGCATCGGGGCTATGATAATTATTAATATTTTTTATAATACAAACTACATATCTCTATTTAACGTGGACTAGCTCCATGTCATAATGAAGAAAAAAGTATTCGAAGGGAGTATTTGTAGGTACATCCGATGCGCTGCCATGTTTACCTGAAGTACAATCATCAATCAATACAATCGTTCTTTAATTTTTTTTAAAGCATTTTTAGGTTATTTAAGCATTGTTAGGTTATTTTTAAATCTGTAATTACACTTTTGGAATTGATTTTCTAATTGTTTGTAAAATTAATAAAACTAGACAAAAATCAGAAGCTTTGTTTTATTATTAGCATTTGGATCTCACAATTTGTTTTGTCAATAGATTTTGTTAATAGATGTCCCTGCTTTTATAAGACTTATGTTTATTATTAATATTAGAATTTGTTAATACATGTCACTGCTTTTAATAGACTTATTTTTATTATTTATATAAGAAAAACTTAAAATGTTATTCCGAATTAAAATAATAAAGTAATCTAATCTTTATTGTATATAGAATATGAATAGTTAAAATATTTTAAGAAACACGTAAAAAAATTAATGATCTCCATCTAGCGTTGGAAATACGCAACTCTAGGATTATAATCCAACTGAATTGAAAACTATTACAAGAGGTAGTGAAACACCAATCTACTGTCATACGTAAACTGGGCCATTTACATTCCAGCTTCATTGTTTAATCAGACAGTATTTGTAATAGAATGATTTTCCAGCTAGTCCGCTATTAAATTATAATTCTATGGGAATTCAGTAATATGTTTTAATACAACACATGATCTAGTTTTGAGGTTTTTTCAGGGCAAACTATGTATGAACACAGAGCAATGTCTTTTCAAAAATTAATTATTTCGGTATTCAATTACAAAACCATTTTTACCTGAGCAATAAAATGTCTCACACAAACTTCACCGCACTTACATTGTTCTGTGTGATTCTAGGATCTTTATGCATTGCGCTTTTATACCGTGTTTCGAGTACTATCCGTAGTGGTTATAGTTATTACTAGTCTGTTTGAAACAAAGCAATAGAACCGGCAATAGGGAGCTGGCATATTGCCGCATTTCCAAGTTTTTACTGCCGCTATCTCGAGTTTTATGTCTGAAAATCTCGTACTGAAACCACGTACAATCACCACGAATTAAAAATATAACAGGAATAGATATTATCACAATTGATACGATTGTTCAATAGACAAGAGCTCGCTGTAGGGTTTGACTTTGTTGGCATTACCACAAAAACTTCGGTAAAGTAAACGATGTTTTCTCTTGATAGCTAAATTAAAATTTTGTATGTGTATGAGGCGGTAGAAAGATCATACTGGAGATTTGCCGCGCTCTGTTACGCTGTAGACTTTAAGTTTATGAAGTAAACACGGTTCGATGAATTTTATAATGTGTATTACAAAAATCTTATTACTGAGCGTGAAGACATTTACGTAAAATGAAACATTCTACCAATTTCAGCTTAAATAAACATAGTATGTATAAGTATATTCAGACATATCGATTCACATAAAATATACTGGAGTTTACTGTACACAAAACTATTTACGAAAAGGTTCTTTCTGTAGCATATAAGTTTGTTTATACGTCCTCAACCCTACTTGCAAACATCCGCAGGAGATGACTTGGGCGATTCTACATTTTATAACCCGTCCTGACCGGCCGTTTTATTTTTTTACGTTCGTCCTTCGAGTGTCCGTTACGATGCCAATACAGCAGGCTATTTTATTTTCACCCAAATTCGAAGGACAACTCCGAAAAACATATCCAACACTGATGAGGCTCAATAATGAACTACATTAGCACATAGTTCGATTATACTTTAATTTCTTTCTAGCAAAACGTAGGTACTGTATTATATGTTTATCTAATACACATAAATTTGCTAAATGGAGTCTTTTTCATTACTCTTTTATCTATAACTGGCGACCACGGGTACAACTGATGTTGTGTATATATTATGTCGCATTGGATTGCTGGTAATTAGCTGTTTTAATAACCAACCAAACTTTCCTTGAAAAAATATCTTACCGGTCTTAGAAAAAGTAAGTAGGGTCAACACATACACGGAGAGTGAGTTTATACTATTTCTAAATATACGTAAATATAGGTAGTTTTCCTATATTTTTTGCTTAACATAAAAAAAACAGCATCACGCCTGTATTCCCCGAAGGAGTTGGCAGAGGTGTATTACACACCCACGACTCGCCAGCTATGTTTAAGTCCCACGTAATAGGGAGTGAGCCTATAGACGTCTACCGGGCACATTTCCAAACTCCGGGCTGCTACTGAGAATTTTTCTTTTTAGGAAAAAGCTCAATAACAATGCCCGACCTCATGATTAGCAGTCGCATACACTACTGCTACACCACCGAGGCAGTTAGTTTGGGACCAGAGGACGTCGTGTGAAAATGTCCGTGAATATTTATTTAATATAAATTATTAAATAACTTACACCAAAACCTAAAAAATATTTTAACATAACATTTTTATTTAATTCTCTATTTTCTTTATCTATGTTTTTTTTTGCTTACTATTTATTATAAATTATTAAATAACTTAAACCAAAACCTAAAACATATTTTAATATAACAGTTATATTTATCTGTGTGATGAACAGAGATACTTGTACTGCGTCTGGGTGTTTTCTATCTATGATATGTATGTATTTACAAAAAAAAAGAGCAATATTATGTAGGTATTATATCCGTAATCTGGTACCCATAGCAGAAGCGTTAAGCTTAGTTTGGGACCAGAGGACGTCGTGTGAAAATGTCCGTGAATATTTATTTATTATTTATTTTTCACTATAGATTTATCCTATCATTAAGGGGTAAAAACCGTAACTTCAGAGCTGTATCTGTGCAAAACTACTGTATCAGGTCTCTAAACCCAAGCTTTTTTATATAATCTGTTTGTTTCGTCGCACAAAAACTACTGACCATTTTGATGAGAATTTTTGGTGACAGCTATCGGTTAGACTTAAAAATTGGCATACTTTATACCTAGATTCTATATTGTGAAATTGAGATATAACCAAAAAACTAGCGTTGCCTGTGGCGTAGCCGCAGGTAAAGCTACAGCTCACTACTAGTCAGTGATCTATCACAATGCATAGATAACGAAGAATATCAAGTAAATGAAAAACATTCCCGTACCTTTTAAAACTAGGCCATCCTTTTTTTTTTCCAGGGTAGTGTGGGGCCTGCACCCACTAAAGAAACCCGCCGTATGCCGTCTCGCCTTTATTGGCAGGCCACTGGAACTATGTTACATTCCTTCGGTGGTAAAACTAGGCCATCCTTCAATTTCATTCCTGTGAATATTGATTATCACATATTAATATAACAGTTAGTATCTCTGCCTGTGGAGCATCCGTACTCTCGGCCTTATCTTTAAATTTATGGGCTCTGATATCCGTTCATAATACAGACGTAAACTGTTACAACCTGGCGAAAATTATTATTCAATTTGTGTTTGAATATATGTTACAAGACTCCATCTTCAACTTCGTCCGCATGGAATATGAATACGTCACAACAGCACACTAATAATCTCTATGCAAAAACTGCTATATATTATTCCGAGATAAAAAGTTGCATTCTGTTTGCTGTCCTTTTTTGGTTCCTGAACTATATAAATAATAAATATATCAATATTCACAGACATTTCAAACTAAGCTTGTGCTATGGGTACAAGATTGCGGATATAATACACATTACTTTTTTTTTGTAAATACATACATATATTAGATAGAAAACACCCAGACGCAGTACAAATATCTGTGTTCATCATACAAATAATTGTTCTGAGTGGGAATCGAACCCACGACCTCGAGCACGGAAGTCGTTTACACTACCGTCTACGCCACGAGGCCCGTCATGAAAATATATTTTATCAGGCCTGCACAGAATAATATATGTTCTCTTCTTACTATTGTATTCTTTTAATATTCACAAAAGTACTATAAATAATACATACAACAAGGCGTTATAATAATATTTCGCGTGTGACTGTGACTTCAATGAGCGTGGAACAATACGGCAAATAATCTTAACTACCAGCCACGACTAACATAGCACACTAGTGATATTATCTTGCTTGTCCCAGCATAAATGGTTTGTCTCGACCAGGGAAGTACTCTCATAAAATCAGTTATATATGCCTCACCTCCTCATCATCTCCTTATTATCCTTCCTTTCTACCCCCTATCACTTTCCTTGGTGTTGGCGATGCGCGAGTGATACCTCTAGTGTTGCTAATCTGACTTTTTTCTGCCTAATAATCAAAGAAAAACATTTTAATGGGTATCAAATTAAGACACAGATTCAAAAATCCTGTGTATTTAGATATTTTTTATATACTTTTTTAGCATTTATAAATAAATAATAAAGTTTACCTGGTTGGTATAATGTATGAATGTACTTCCGACAGATGGCGCAGGCGTCGCCCAAGACGTTAAAAATATAAATGTGTTATCGGAATTAGCAGTCAGGAGTAATTGTCACGATGGCTGAATTGGCAAAGCATCTGGACGGTATCCAGGAGATGCAGGTTAAAATCCTGCTCGTGACTGTTATTTTCGATTTCACATTTTCACACTTTGTGTTAATCCTGTGTATTTTTCTTATTTCATGTAATAAAGAATTATAATGAAGAATTCATTATTATTTAATAGTAGATACCATACAAGCATTCTGTTGTTGATTCTCAAAATCTGATTTATAGGTATTTCATTTTAATCTAAAGTTTGTCTATTCCATTACAAAGTTCAAGTATATTAAAATTTTATTAGTTTTCATCAATAAAAATAATTTCATCAATCAAATAATTTCATTACATCAGCAGTTTGTTAAATTTGAGTGATCGAAAAGATTTTCATGTAAAATAAAATTTCGGTTCAAGTTAATAAATCAATTTATAAAGTACAAACGTTCCCATCGAATGGGCCCGTGGAGGTCAATACGCTCTGTCTATTGTGGCTGCAAATTCAATTTATATTCAGATCTCCACATAAATAGAATTAAAACTTGGATAGCGGCCTGATATTGTTATGATTACTTTAATACTAAAAAACTAGTACCTACCTACTACTACTTACTATTATAATTAACAAACTGTGCTGTGTTTTATAAAAAAAATACACATCTTTGTTATTTATGTTCTCATATCAATGCATGCGCCTATAACATTTTTTTTGTTTGGTCGTATGGTAAATGGTAACCGTCGCTCATGGACTCAACTATACCGGGAGTATTGTCAAGCTGGTGCTCACCATTTCATTTTACAGATCTATATGATATGAAACAATAAACGTCTACAACGTTATTAGGATCGGATTTCAATCTGTTCGATTTTAGCTGATCACTAGTACGTACATTGAGTAACGGGGTATCTGTCCAGAGTCGTGGAGACCTGACTAGGGGGACAACTGGTGACCTCAGAACAAGGCTTGCTGGCAGCAAGGCAAGGAACGTCAGATTTTTATTCAGGATTCTGACAACCTGTAAGCCTTTTTTTTTTGTTAAGGCGGGAAAAAATGTTCCTAATCGAACACTGCGACGTTTGGGATAACGAACATGGTGTAGTGTGGGGCCCTCATCCACTAAATAAACCCGCCGTGTACCGTTTCGCCTGTACTGGCGGATTAGTGGAACTGCAAGACATTACTTCAGTAGTGACCTGTAAGACCTACAAGGATATTATTTCACAACCGGGACCCGATGCTTAACGTGTCTTTCAAAGCACGGAGGAGGTACATTGTCACAAATAGTTCCGATGTAAAAGGAACTTTACCTATGGCTATCATACATTGAATACAAAGTGAAAAATGTAAAATCGAAAATAACAGTCACGAGCAGGATTATTTTCGATTTCACATTTTTCACTTTGTGTTTAATGTATAGTGCTAAGCATGTCCAATGCTAAAAATATACATAGAAATATCTAAATATATGGCTATCATAATTATAGATACAAACGTACAATAAACCACCATTTATTTGAAAAACACATAACAAGAAAATAAGATAATAAAATATGTATATCTATTATATATAATTCCAGTGTCACGATGTTTGTCCAGGATGAACTCCGAAACTACTGAACCGATTTTAACTTTTTTGTTTTAAAATGTGTGTTTTGTTCCAACTTAAGAGATAGGATACTTTATATCTCAATTTGTAATTGCAATTATTTATTCATGAAAAAATATATGGTGGTACGAAGTTCGCCGGGTCAGCTAGTTATTATATAAAAAATTTTAGTCACGTTGTTTGTCCGCAATGAACACCTTTTTTTTTTTTCTTAAGGCGGGAAAAAATGTTCCTAACCGCACACCCCGTCGTTCGGGGCAACGAACAGGGTAGTTTGGGGCCTGCACCCACTAAAGAAACCCGCCGTGTGCCGTCTCTCCGCCTTTATTGGCGGGCCACTGGAACTGTGTTACATTCCTTCGGTGGTGTCCGCAATGAACTCCTAAGCTAATTAATTAATTTTAATGAAATTTAGCACACTATGTGTAGTTTGGTTCCACTTGATAGATAGGATAATTTATATCCCGATTATTTATTTTGATGTGAAACATCTAATGCGGAGGGAGGATAAAATCGGCTGTTAGCGTGGCGACGCTTTTATTATACCTACTTGTCCCGTTCAAATCTTGCAAATTTTTTTGACACACTTCCCGGTTTCCGATTGAGTTGAAATTTTACACGCATGTGTATATCACGTGACAATGGAATATTATGATGACATGGAGCTGATCTGATGATGGAGCTGGAAGGTGGACATAGGAACTATATAGTGAAACGGCGCAACCCTATCGAGTTTGGGCTCGTATTAGCGTCTTGCCGAGTACTTTGTGTCTATATGGTATCCAGAGGCTGATGATGAAGCTGGAAGGTGGCCACAGTAACTCTATAATGAAATGACACAACCCTGTCGAGATAGGGCTCGTTTGAAATGTCCTGATTAGAACTTTAGTCATAGATGATATCCAGGGTCTGATGATGGAGCTGGAAGGTGACCACAGTAACTCTGTAATGAAACGACGCAACCCCATCGAGTTTGGAATCATTTGATTCGTCTTGACGAGTACTTTGTCTTTAGATGGTATCCAGGGTCTGATGATGGAGCTAGAAGGTGGCCATAGGAACTCCGTTACAAAACGACATAACTCCATCGACTTTGGGCTCGTATGATTTGTCTTAACGAGTACTTTGTCTCTAGATGGTATCCAGGGTCTGACGATGGAGCTGGATGGTAGCCACAGTAACTCTGTAATGAAACTACGCAACCCTATCGAGTTTATACTCGTTTGATTCGTCTTGAGGAGTACTTTGTCAAGTTATGATCATTTTATTTCTACAAAATAATTTCGATGTTTTCACATCTGCTAGACGTGCCGCGACGTCTGGTTTTTTTTTTTATTCTAAAATTAACGAACCAATTATATGTGCCACAGAAATGAGTGGGCGTGTCTGCTAGTAAAATAATATTTTTACAGAGAATTACTTCAATTTACAAGTTTCAGTTCCAATCTTTCGAAATGGAATGATATCGTCAACCACAGTGTTTTGTTTGACCATATGAGAACATCTGTTTAGGCAACTTCTATGATGCTGACAACCGTAGGAACGCAAGCGTGCAAAGGTACCGCTGGCATTTGAGCCACAGTAGCTGCCCGCTGCCCTGCAACTGATATGTGTCTACTCTTTTTATTTTTATATTTTAGATAGGCACTGAGGTTAATTTTTCATTTCTTTGAAATAATTTGCTGAATAGCAACAGAAGATATATGTATATGCTAACCTGTAAAAATACTACAAATAATGCGTGCCAGTTAGAAAATAATAAATACTCTCCTACCGCATTTTAAATGAAACCAATGTAAATCGAAAATTGTGTACCTATCAAAATTGTTTATTATAATTTTCTTGAACAATACAGTCACCAAAGAAACATCAATAACACACCTATTCATGCCCTAAGGGTTGCGGGCTTGAGGTTTGCAAACTTATTTTAAGTGACTTTTAATTTATTAAAAAAAAAGTTATCTCATATTATCATTTTTAATGATTGGTGTGTTTTTAATGTTTATAAAGTTTGTATGCCATTAAATTATCTACTCGTTTTAAAAAAAATATTTGAACCGACTAACCTAAAACAGTATAATTATAACTTAGTACATAAAGAGAAACGACCATCATATTACGCATTTTAAATTAACTTTAATTAAATACTAGTATTTTGTTGATATTGGTTCTCAACCAAATAGTATTATTCAATAAATTTCTCGTAAGACTTAAGTTATACTACTTAAAGCGTTACACAATTTAATTTCAGATGAATTTTCTAAGGTTGAAGGGTTTATAATATAATCTCTATAATTCATATTGTAATCTAATTTCAAAGGCAAAGTATCAAGAATTGAATTAATTGTGGGTAATCTATCTATTTTAAAGCTGTACCAGAGCTATGTTCGTATATTTATTATTATATAAGTACACTAGCTGACCCGGCAAACGTTGTTTTGCCATATAAATTATTATTTCTAGGTAACTTCTAGTGTAGACAAAAATAACTGACTCATTGTAAGTGTGTAAGGATGTGGTATATGCGTGAAATAGGCATGGAGCGCTGTGAACGATTAGAGAATATAAAAATAACACACGCCAAACATTACTATTTTTAAGTTATTGTAGGTTATTTCTTAAAATTACATATCACTAATTAATTACGACAGTAACACTAACAAACAATATCAGTCTCTTAATGCTATAGCGTGAACAATATTTTTTGCTAGCCCATCTTTAGCTAACATAGCGGTCGGTTACCGCTGCAAAATGCCTTGCCAGGAAAGACACGGTCAGCAAAATGATTCCCAGGTCAATTCACAGACACCGACACTAACATCGACGACGCAGTCATTATCCGCAGGCTGCATAGATTGTCTTTATGAGGATGTTAAAGTTATTAATTATGAAAATATTTAAATGTAATTAATACTAAGTTTTCACTTCTGCCGGCAGTCCCGGAGTGAAACCCGTTGTTTTAGGATAGATAACTAAAGAGATTATTGTAGAGCTTCTCTATAAACAACATTTGACGTTAAATTATTTTCAGGTAACAAAATATACTGATGGTCGGGAGCCCCGACCCGTGATAGGGCAACGTAAAGTTGCCCATGCGTAAAACATTATTTTCGTAAATCAATTCCTACTAATTTGAATGTTTGGCCCTGGGATCTGTTTATCGTTAGTGCGAAAGAAATTTTTACTGGAAATTGGAGCCTTTTGAAGGGTATAGGCAAATCAGTAGGAATCATGGGTATTCTTGGTATATGAGCTAATTCACTAGCTGCAGGGCCGGTGATAATCTTTGCTACTATTAAATTATCTTTTAGCTCCTTTATAAGAAGTCTCGTGCCATTATACATGTTGGGGGGCTTAAATTTCTGAGAAGCTTTATCGGCGTGCCAACTTTTAACGACAGTTCATGAGGTGGTAGCCCAGCGGGGTTCAGAGAATTTAAAAATTCCTGGGGGTAGTGCACTGCGTCCTCGATGTTAGTGACGGTGTCTATGGATTTATAGCACTTTACTTCACCCGGTACTTTCTGCATAATTAAATTGTTTATTTCGTTGGCTGTTTCATTCCTGGGAGAAACTATTGCTCTACAACACAGCCAACGAAAATCATTTTGATGTAAGTTTTCGATGTCAGGATATATAGCATCTATCAGACTATCTAAATTATGGACTATTTGGCCAAGAAACTCATCCAAAGTAACTGCATAATCGGTGCCCAAATTTAAAGATGGAAAAATTCCTTCTCCAAGTTTCAGCAGCTGTTGTGGAAAATTACTATGCGTATTTCCATGTAGATAAGCTCTCATATTGGTGCGCAAATTCAAATGTTGAACAGATGTCCAAAGTTGAGACGATTTTAAACATGCCTTCATAATATCTGCTCGCGTACCTCTGTTGACGACTGGAAGCGTTTGTCGGAAATCTCCAGCAAATACAAAAGTGATACCACCCATGACATTAGCAGAGCTTCGGAGGTCCTTTAAAGTACGGTATACGGCCTCAACATGAGCTCTATGGTGCATTCATCCCATATTAGTAACGACGCGTCTTGCAGTAACTTACCAAGAGGCCCATTTTTCCGAATAGAGCACGTAGACTGTTGATCTAAAGATACGGATAGCGGGAGTTTAAACGTAGAGTGAGCAGTTTTTCCTTCGTTCAAGAGAGTTGTAGCAATTCCTGACGAAGCAACTGCAATCGCTATCTTTCCTGATTGCCGTATCTTAGCAAGTATCAAATTTGCAAGAAAAGTCTTTCCGGTGCCTCCTGGTGCGTCCAAAGAAAATAATCTCCCCATGTTATTGTTCACGCTATCCACAATACTCTCATAAGCATGTCTTTGATCTGGTACTAATTTTGGTACATTGTCATTTACAAACGCTGTTAAATCATTTCTGTTATACTGTTGTAACATTGTGTCAATAGTATTATTCTGGGTACGAACGGGAGAAGGTAATCCAAAATCACTTAAATTTTTGTCGTTTAATTCTAGTAGTTTGTTTTCTATTTCAATTAATCCTTCATTATGCATGACTTCAGTGAAGGGTAAAGTGTTATCCTGCTTTTGTTGTCTGATACGATGTCTAATATCTTCATAGAACTGATCTTTGAAAGTATCCCATAACTTCAATGGTTTCGATGGTTGACAAAATTAAAGCATAACTACAAACAACTCCCTTAGTTCTTTTGGACAATGTGATAACGAAGTTTCGCTTAAAGTGTTACCCCAATGGTCATCGTTTTCAAGTAAACCTCGGTCACGGCAAGCTGCTTGATACGTCTCTTTGACAATACCGTTTACAGTTTTAAGGTATGCAAATGAGGTCGGACCGCGTACGTGGTGCAGTAGAATCCTAAGATAGAAACACTCTGATTGTGATGGATGTATCCCGTAGACTCTACCTAAAGCGGCATCTTTTTTTATCTCCGAATGTCCAACTACATCTTCACCACGCCTCCTTCTAGTGAATTTATTATTTGCCCATGTATAGTATTTCGGGACTTCATGATACAGAAGAGTTTTCGCGAATTCATCTTCA
Source organism: Leucoma salicis (assembly GCA_948253155.1). Taxonomy (NCBI): domain Eukaryota; kingdom Metazoa; phylum Arthropoda; class Insecta; order Lepidoptera; family Erebidae; genus Leucoma; species Leucoma salicis. The sequence goes on from OX411811.1 coordinate 12,692,468, forward strand.
TTACAGAGAGCAAAATTGCCAGTAATGTGGTATTGCGTGGGTTTTGGACAACTTGATGAGCTGTCCCTGGTGTAAAATACACCCTTTGACCGTTCTCTAGATGAACGGCCAAATGCACTACAGTAGGATTCCGGTCGTGAATGGGAAATTCAAATAAGCGCCAGACAGCTTCAGATGTACATAAACTGTGTAAATAAACTGTACTTAATGATGAAATAATTTATTTTGATAAGGATTAATAGCATGAGTAAAATAATTGCGTTTAAATGTAGTCCAAATAAAATTCAAGATTTTTAAATAAAAAAATGGTTGTTGGGCCTAACTTGACATAGATAGTGTGCCGCAGACTTTTTGTTTTGTAGATATTTATAAGATTTACAATTAATTAGAACATTTTATGGTTCTATCTTTTATAGTTTAGGCAGCGTACGCAAAATAAGTAACTTTTCTGGTTGATTTTTTACACCTTGTGTCCGAAAAAACCCAAATATCTTACGGAACATTAAACACAAAGTGAAAAATGTGAAATCGAAAATAACAGTCAGGAGCAGGATTTGAACCTGCATCTTCTGGATACCGTCCAGATGCTTTACCAATTCAGCCATCCTGACAATTGCTCCTGACTGCTAATTTCGATAACACATCATACTTAACGTCTTTGGGTGACGCCTGCGCCATCTGTCGGACGTATTTTCATACATTATACCGACCAGGTAAACTTAATTTTACAATTAAGATTTTTACCTAATAATGACGCAAACCCTATAAATATTTATATATATTTTTAGCATTTGACATGCTTAGCACTATACATTAAACACAAAGTGAAAAATGTGAAATCGAAAATAACAGTCAGGAGCAGGATTTGAACCTGCATCTTCTGGATACCGTCCAGATGCTTTACCAATTCAGCCATCCTGACAATTGCTCCTGACTGCTAATTTCGATAACACATCATACTTAACGTCTTTGGGTGACGCCTGCGCCATCTGTCGGACGTATTTTCATACATTATACCGACCAGGTAAACTTAATTTTACAATTAAGATTTTTGCCTAATAATGACGCAAACCCTATAAATATTTATATATATTTTTAGCATTTGACATGCTTAGCACTATACATTAAACACAAAGTGAAAAATGTGAAATCGAAAATAACAGTCAGGAGCAGGATTTGAACCTGCATCTTCTGGATACCGTCCAGATGCTTTACCAATTCAGCCATCCTGACAATTGCTCCTGACTGCTAATTTCGATAACACATCATACTTAACGTCTTTGGGTGACGCCTGCGCCATCTGTCGGACGTATTTTCATACATTATACCGACCAGGTAAACTTAATTTTACTGGATACCGTCCAGATGCTTTACCAATTCAGCCATCCTGACTGTTATTTTCGGCTGAATTGGTAAAGCATCTGGACGGTATCCAGAAGATGCAGGTTCAAATCCTGCTCCTGACTGTTATTTTCGATTTCACATTTTTCACTTTGTGTTTAATGTATAGTGCTAAGCATGTCAAATGCTAAAAATATATATAAATATTTATAGGGTTTGCGTCATTATTAGGTAAAAATCTTAATTGTAAAATTAAGTTTACCTGGTCGGTATAATGTATGAAAATACGTCCGACAGATGGCGCAGGCGTCACCCAAAGACGTTAAGTATGATGTGTTATCGAAATTAGCAGTCAGGAGCAATTGTCAGGATGGCTGAATTGGTAAAGCATCTGGACGGTATCCAGAAGATGCAGGTTCAAATCCTGCTCCTGACTGTTATTTTCGATTTCACATTTTTCACTTTGTGTTTAATGTATAGTGCTAAGCATGTCAAATGCTAAAAATATATATAAATATCTTACGGAACCCTATATTTTTCCAAAATAAAATTTAACCTATGTTACTCGTGGATAATGTAGCTTTCGAATGGCGAAAGAATTTTTAAAAAGTGTCCATTAGTTTTTGAGCCTATTCATTACAACCAAATAAACAAAGTTTTCCTCTTTATAATATTAGTGTAGATAAAACAAAGTCTTGTTATATAGTGCTAAGCATGTCAAATGCTAAAAATATATATAAAAAAAAAATATCTAAAGTCTTGTTAGTTACACCATTTATAACTGAAGGACGGTTGGATTGATTTTTATTATCTTTGAGGTCTTGGATTTTTCTCGGCCGGGAATAGCAGAATAACTTATAAAACATGGGAAAACGCACGAAAAAAAAACCTTACGAAGAAAATTTATTTTCTCATACAATTTCTATGAAGGGACTATTTTTGATGAAAATTAATTCAACTAACAACTTAAATCAAAGGGGTAAGCCAAAAAAATGCATGAAATGGACATAAACTATTAATAGTACATAGTTCTATTTATTATAAAATATGTATAATGAAATAATTCTCAATTTTGTTTGACTAGATCAAAAATATAACGATTTTTTAAAGTATTAAACTTGATATCCATGTAATTAATTCTTATAGATTTTTTGAGTAGGATAGGTAAGAATTAGTCCACAGTTATCATTATCATACTTAATATTATAAATGTGAATGTAAGTTTGTTTGTTACGCTTTCACGTGAAAACTACTTAACCGATCATCATGAAACTTTGTACACATATTCTCGGAGGTATTAGAAGTAACGTAGGGTACTTTTTATTAAAAAAAATACGAAAAATAAAAAAAATGTTTGTCACAAAATCTCAAAATCTAGCAACTTCAACGCCATCTAGCATTTCAGTAATGAAGTTCCAACCCCGAGTACTGTAATATCGGTGCACTGTATTACCGACAATTTCAAGGGTTGCTTTATTTATTTTTATGAAATTACTCACGGATGAAGTCGCGGGTAACAGCTATGTGTGTATAAAGAGAATTATGAATGTTGACGAAGCGAGAGATGTATGAAAGGATAGAGCCTCGTGGCACTCTGTTTTCTCTGCCTACCCCGCAAGGGAGATGGCGCGATGATAAGTAATAGTAGTTGTAGTGGGACGTGAGGCCGTTTTCTTTTTAAAAAAAATAATGTAATAGTCATTTATTTACGCGAGCGAAGCCGCGGGAAACAGCTAGTTTTGATATAATTCAATGTATATGTACCGTAAATCAAATTAAAATAATATATGCGTGTCAATATCAATTAAAATAAAATTATTTTCAAAATAGAAAACGTATCGTGGCTGTATGAGACACGTGTCCTTTGCCTTAATGACAGGTTGACAATTGCATTACTTATTTATATACTCAAAAGAGTATAGATAGTTATGTGTGCTGGCATTTCACAAACATTAGGTGGTACAAACCACAGACCAAACATCCTTTCCTGAAATTATTTATCATATTGTAATATTATATGTCTCAGACACGGCTTGCATCCGGCCGAATACACAAAATGCACACAAAGCTTTTCTTGGTGGCGATGCATGGTGGCACCATCGCCCACGCATCTTTTGTACATTAGACCTAAGAAATATTGTAATATAAAATTGTCACTCTATGTTCAATCGTCGAGCATTAAAGTCGTACCATATAATTAATTTAGTATTTTTTTAAGTCACTCTAGCGCGCTCCCTATTAAACTAGATAGTATACTAAAGAATTATACTTTTTAGCATGGGCGCGGTATCAAAATATTATTTATCCTCCTGCTCAGTTTGTTGAAGTGATGATATCAGTTTTTTAATGGGGAAATAACAAAAATGTTTACCTATTGTTCTTTTATTATTGCATATCAATCCTTGCCATAACTTAAACTGTTTAAAAAAATTTTTGGAACTGGCTACTACCTATTTATTTGATAATAATTGATATTATAATGGGTTGTCTAAGATTTGTAGTACGTTTTGGCGTATATTTCATTGTTGTACATTTCAGGCATTTTTTTGTATGGGTGATGGGTCTTCTCCTTTATTGATTCTGAGGCGGTACGAAGTTCGTTGGGTCAGCTAGAAGATATTTTCCGAAAAATTGCTGTGCGAGGCCCTCAACCACTAAATAAACCTGCCGCGTGCCGTCTCTCCGTCTGTATTGGTGGGTCACGGGAACTGTTTTATATTACTCCAGTGGTCCGCCGGCGGCTTACCCTTTCGGGTACCCTCTCTTGAGCGACGCATTTGCACCCGGAGCGGCATACCTTCACGGGAGGCCTTGCGGGTGGCGAACGTTATCCGGTCCATCCACCTACAGCCTCAGCTAGGGCGATATCAGGCGCAGGTATTCGAGCCTGTGCTGTCCCAGTCGCTGGCGGCGGTTTGGGTCAGCGGAAGAATCCTCCTCCTGGCTCTCAATGAAAACATCGCCAGGAAATTTGCAAGCCCGAGATAGGTTTTGTAAAGTATGTCAATCCAAACTATAGCTTAGATCCCTTTCACTTTGTGAGGAGGCCCCTGCCCAAGAGCTTACAATGAGTTTTGAAAAAAATAATTGTATAAGTAGATACATAATCATAAATACTACTTACATTTCTCTTATACCCTTACTTTCGAGAACCAAGATGTAACGTTTTGCCCTGTTACCTTAAGCTTTTTTCCGAAATGACGAGAACTAGTTTAATAAAGAAAGAAAGAAAGAAAAAGGTCTTATTTCGGAAAGCATGCACATATATGAATATGTGCATGCTTTCCGAAATAAGACCTTTTTCTTATATATGAAAAAACAAAAGAAAATAAAAAAAAATTAAAATGTGTGTACTTATGTACACGCGTAAGAAGTTATACTTCTTTGGCGTATGGAAAAAAAATAACTAAAATGCAGTAGTGATTAACGATAAATATTAAAATTAATCAAAAAGATTTTATTTAAATAAAAAAGGTTTTATTAACGTAAAAATATTACAACACAGTAAAAATAATACAATCATTTATCATTAAGGCAATGAATCAAATATATTAATAAATATTTCAAATAAACTATTTTACATTCGTAGATTCTTCTCGTAGTGACTGAATAGGCACGTGAGTAACAAGAGGTTTGTGGTAGCTAAAATATGTAATAAATGGTCTCGTTGAAACTGTAGATAAGTATCTTGTGAATACGCTATCAATAGTAGTGCCATGCCGTGTTGTTGAAACTGAAGAGTCATTATTAATTAATAGATTTAAATCTTCATTAAAAAAATAACTGAAATATCAATAAATCAAATTTTAACAAATAGTTAAGATAAAAGATAAAATAAACATTCAGCATTTAAGTATAAAAATTTTTTTTTTATTTTTTATTTATGTATAAAATTTGTTAATATACCAGAAATAAAACAAAACGAAAAAGAAAATATTTTTTAGATAATAATGTAATAATTTTTAATTAACGATGTAAATAAATTATACATACCGACAATTAACCTCAAATTTATAAATGCACTCAAAACAGTTTATTCAAATCAGTTTTATCACTAATATTCAATATATATATATATATAGATATACTAATAAATAATAAATTATTAGTATCACCGTCGTATATGAAATTGATTTAATAAAAACACCAAAATAATATTTATTTATTCACACTGTTTAATTGTACTCTTACGAAACACGTGTTCTAAATATAAAAATACTAGAATATACAACTTGAACATAGTTATCAATTTTCATGCATGCCACCTAGAACTAACTTCACGATTTAGAATTTAGGTGTCGGTGTGCGCGCGCATCGTAAAAATTCACTCGTCATTTTTCTCTATTGCTCCAAAGGAGTATAACTTCAAAAATAAAATTAAAATTACTCCATCTCCTCCCAAAAACTTAAGTCTACCCTGTGGGTGTCACAAAGCCCATCCAAAAATGGATAATGCTCAGCTTATTGCTGCTACGCAATAAGCATAACAGCACTGATTTTCAGCAGTACCCAATGATAATTAAATAAATAAAATATAGCATTAAGAGATAAAATAAATACAATACATAAATAAGTAGTCAATTATAAAGAACAATTCATATAAATATATATATATATAAATATATATATATATATATATATATATATATATATATATATATATATATATATATATATTTATATGAATTGTTATTATATACATATGCATATACATACACACATACACATACATACACACATATATATATACCCATACACATATGCACACACAAAAACTTGTATATGCACTTCCACGAATATATCCTTCATATAACATTTCCCCATGTAAAGCACTAGGTTTAACACAAACATACCCAACCAGAGAGCACAAAATCTCAACGTCAACAACAATATTATGGTCAGCTGCTAAATAATTACGTGACATTTATCTGGTTATCCAATAAATACTTTTTAAAATTATGTTTAAATTTTTGAACTGATTTTAAATTTCTTACAGGAGGAGGAATGTTGTTGTATATTTTTGCCGCAGCATATTTAAAACTACCTCTAAGAGCTGTTGTGCTATGTCTAGGAATACTTAATATGTAACTGGTTGGCCTTATAGAGTATTTATAATAATCCCGAGTATGCACTAGTTTGCTGTACAAATGTTTGGGTCTCTGTCCTTTCATAGCACCGAAGAGCATTACTGCAAAGTGTAGCTGTCTTCGGGACTCCATTTTCAATATTTTATTAGTATTTAAGAATGGTGTTACATGACTCCTACAGGTTCTTAAAACAGAATCTAGCACAAGCGTTTTGCATACGCTGAATAAGTATCTTGGTCCTTTGCAACAAGCAAGGGCCATATACTATGTCTCCATAATTAAACCTGGATAGCACCAGTACATCAACCAGCACCTTTCTTATGTCAACCTTCAGATAATCACGCATTTTGTATAATATTTTAAGCCTAAAAAAGTAATTTCTTACAACGCTATTATTATGTGCTTCAAATCTTAGCTCTGGATTCATTATTATGCCCAAGTTACGCGCCTCGTAAGTTCTCTCTATTGAGTCCCCTCCTACCTTTATCTCATGATTAACAAGCGCACCAGTTGTTTAATTTTTCTTTCTTTCGGAAGGATGTTTGCTTAAACCACCGAAGGAATGTAAGACAGCTCCAGTGGTCCGCCAATAAAGGCGGAGAGACGGCACACGGCGGGTTTCTTTAGTGGGTGCAGGCCTCACACTATCCCGTTCGTTACCCCGAACGACGGGATGTGTGGTTAGAAACATTTTTTCCCGCCTTAACAAAAAAATAAATAAATAATAATAAGGTGAGCCGTGGCTCGTCTGCCATCTTAAGCAATAAAAAAAAACCAAGGCACTATTTCGAGGCCTATTTCTCATACATAAGCCACAAACATGTATTTGTAATTTTCAATAAAAGTTATTGAAAATTACATTGATTTCTGAGCATTATTATTAGGCATGGCGTATTAATCATTAGAAAAGAAAGTTATTTCATCATCAATATTATTTTATGAAGATTAAATTTGCTTTTTATGGCATGTTATTAAGATAATGAAAATATAAAATCATTCAACATTAAGCTCGATTAGAACTTAATCATGACGTGATTTCTTAATTATACGCGGCTGAAACTGCGGGGCACAGCGGTACCTAATAAAGGGCTGGTCTCTCTATGAATTGTTAGTGCGTCACCACATGGAAAGCCACAAACCACATTTCAGTGGGCATGTTATATATAAACTCATTGAAATGTTAAATACAGTCTGATTTTATTGATGTGATTATAAACTGGCTCAAGGAGGGTTATAATTTCGGCACGTATGTTTGTATGACATCTATACTACTTATCAAAGTTACATAAATAAGCTATCGTTGAAAGCATCTTGACTGTCCGCTGGTTCTAGGTTTTGTGCCGTCACACTAAATTTAATTTAGCCCTAAATAGAGGCCAGTTATGAATAAAAAATATCATTTCACATTTTTGAAAGGTTATTAAATTAAATATGTAGTATATTTTAAAGTTATATGTATATAGGAACGTAATTGGGTTTCAGTTTTCATCTAAAACTATATAAACTACCATCTCTTATCGCCAGTAGTCGGTGGATCGTCAGAAGACTGATGAACTGCGCTCTTGATATATTTTTTTCATGCCCAAGATATTTTCTGGAGAGCTTGTGGCGATGGCCAATCAACCAACTGCAATAGGCCAGCGCGATAGACTATAATCCGTTTGCAACCATAGGACAGTAATGTGAAAATCTTTATTTTATTTATTACTTATAACTATATCTTGAATGTGGCACAGCAGGAAGATTGTGAAAGATATCATGGATATACGCGACGTAGCATATCGCTGAGGCCATCAAAACAATGCGCAAATGGCTGTTTCAGACATGTCTCGATATCTGTTTGGAATATAATATGTGTATATGGACGTCTAACCTTATTCAATATCCTTTTTTCCGAGTGAACAGTTTTATCGCCTTTGTTACTTTCACCCAATGGGCACAGACCTCTTGAAAAGAATTGTTGTGGCATGCACACTAAATCCGATTTTTCTAATACTCTTATCATTGATTTAAGTTTACACACGTGTCCATATAACTTTAATATAAATGAAATTATTATATGCGATATAAAGTAAATTTTTCTACGCAAAAAGAAAATACGATCGCGTAATAGTTTAGATACCGACCCCCCGTGCTGAGTGTTGTGGGTTCGATTCCTGTACATGGAAATTCTTTGTGTGATCCTCAAGTAGTTGTTCTGAGACTGGGTGTATTTTGTGTCCATCAATTGCATGTTTGTAAAGCCCGCCGCGATACAGGGATTATTTCCTATTGCAGGGTATTGTATTTAAAAAAAATAACAGATCTGAAGTACACCTTGACTTAAGCTGTCACTTGTAATTACCAATAACGTAATATATTTAATTTTATTTATTGGGGAAGTCGAATGCTTAAAACCTCAGCCTAGATCATAACTACTACATGCGTGGTTATAGTAGTTATACCTATTAAACTTATTTCTTGCTTTTTTATAATTATTATGTGGACATAGATTGTGGCGGACTTTTGTGAAATGATTGTCTGAGAGCACTTAAGGGCTAACCTGCCTGTGTTCTATTTACCTGAATGTAAAATGTCATTAACCATTCTATTATGTGATTTGATTTAACCTCACTATCATTGTGTTTTTACGGTAATCACTTTAACACCAAGTCTGTCGTCTTACATTTATTTAGGTCACATCTCCCGTATATCTTGACTTACGATTGGTAATAGAACTTACAAAATAAGATTCTTATTTGGGCTAGATTGGCTTTATCCAATTTAGCCCAAATATGGGGCTCTATTGATTAGTTTTGCGATCATATAATAAGGGACGACTACATTTATTTATTATAGCTCCATAATTATTACTGTGTCTAAGTGTGCACTATTTGTTAATGCCATGTTTAGAATTTGTTGAAGTCATACCAGAACATACCATAATCTTGTCCCTTTTTCATGCTATTCCGTGTATTTAGATTTCTAGGTTAAACTTACCTTGATTGTAATAGAACCTCTGGCGTGAACAGTTGCTCAGCTGTGCCTTGGTATTGTTAAGGCCATGATTGAAGGGACGGACACAATGTGTGTGATACCCCAGTTTTGTTTTTCGTAATTGTCGTTATTTTCTTTAGTTTAGAAATATAGACGTATTTAATTATATATTAATAATTCTGTAAATATTCATCATGTTTTTATTTTTGTGTAAATTGGAGGAATTCGTATTACGAAAAAACAGCACTCACTGAAAATACACCGAGTATATAATATTTACCATGGTACTTAAACTATATTCTCTTTATACTCAATTCTACATAGCGTATCTTTTCAATAAGTACCTACTTAATGAAAATTTAAATACCTGGCTCTGTTTGAATTCTGCCTGAAAAAGATTTTTTTTAAATTACCTTAATTAGCTCTTATCCGCAGCTTCGTCACAAAAATAAGCTAATTATTTTTATATACCTACTTAATGCTTAAGATAATTATTTTTTTATTTTGTTACCCAACGTTAGCAAATCTTCCCCCAGTGGGTATGATTTATTACCACATATTCAACAATCATCCTCAGTATATTTACATAAAGCGTTAATGTATTATAAACCTTCCTTGTGAAGCACTCCAATCATATTGATGAAAACTGCATCAAAATCCGTTTGGTAGCCTTAAATTGATTGTGTACAGACATACAGACAGACAGACGCAGCAGGCTTTACTTTTTAATAAGTACAGATTGTTGCTACTTTTTTTTTTGCTACGCAGGGGGCACTCGAGCATACAGTTCACCTGATGGTAAGCGTAGCGTATAGACGCTAGCCACCACAAGGAAAGGGAGAAGAGGTGGAGAGGAAGTATACTAAGGGAAGAATGAGGTAGGGGTCTGTGCCTCCTCCACTTGTTATTCTTAAGGAATAATAACGTCACATTTCATTCAAACGCAATGAATTGTTCCATCCATCCATCCATCAGCCTTTCAAAGTCCACTGCTGGACATAGGCCTCCCTAAGAGAACGCCACGAGCGGTCCCGTCATGGGGGACAATGCCGTAATCGCCACGCTTGGCAGGCGGGTTGGCGATCGCAGTGGATGTTGTTAATATTCAAGGGAGTGCTGCTGCCCACTCCCACGGTATTCCCTCAGTCGGATCTTACGACTCCCGTGGGTAGAGAGGGGTGGGCCAGTTCTAAAGTCGGCCCCACACGGCCGATGAATTGTTCAGTTACAGTATATCTAACGTTCGAGACGGATGGAAGCGGAGCAAACTGCGGAAGAGCGTCTGGCAGTCCTCTCTGAGAGGCTAAGCTTCCCAATTGACAAGAACGGGCCACCATCAGCGGCCCAAATCATCGAGAGAGCCTCGGACAGCGTGTCCATCATAACTACGGTGGCCACGGGCTCCAGAAACTTAAAAGGCACCTTTATAAGGTGCCTTAAAAACGCCGCCACGGAGCTGTCCGACGTGGTAGCGCGGTTGGTGGCGCAGAATGAGCGCCTGGAAGCGGAGGTAGCTGAGCTCGGGGCGCGGAATCAGCGCCTCGAGGCAACTGTGAAGGAGATGCGCCTCGGGATGACCAATATGAAAGCTGAACTTGGGCCAAAAAAGGCGCAAAACAGTCTCCGAAACTTTTTTTTTTATTGCTTGTACTGGCAGATGAGCCACGATCCATCTGATGGTAAATGGTAACCGTCGCCCATGGACTCGACTATACCGAGGGTATTGTCAAGCCGCTGCTCACCAATTCATTTCACAGATATGAAATTAAATATAAACGGCTATCTCCTGCTACAGCCAAAACGCAACGATGTGCTTCATGGGCGGTCACACGGGAGATGGCGGTACCAACCCGCTCGGGCCCGATACCGAGTGAGTACTCCCACTTGGTACCCAGCCCTACCACCAGTCATGCAATGGATGATAATTGCTTACTACCCTTAGTCGCCTCATACGACACCCGTGGGAAAGAATGGGGTGGTGACACTTGTATTCTTAGTTCGTCACCACACGGACAAACTGGGCAGCCTACCAACGCCCAGCCAACGATGGCTAAGCCCCAGAGATCACAGGGCCGGGACGAGTTCCCGGCCCTGCCTAGCACCGTTAGGCCATTGCGGGCCCAAACAGCTGCGCCTTGGGACCCACCTCCTGTCTCCCGAACCTCTGTGCCCTCTAACGAGGGTTGGCAGACTGTGGCTGGTGGAAAAAAGTCCCGGGGTAGAAAGCGGAAAGGCGCCGCCACACAAAACGCAGCGCCCGCAGCGCCGGAGGGTGAGTCCAGCGCTAAACAGAAGAGGAGGAAGCAGCGCAGGAGCCTCCGGCCGCCTAAGTCAGCCGCGGTGGTTATTACCGTGCTGCCTGAGGCGGCCAAGGAGGGCCTCACTTACGAGGCCGTTTTGCGTAAGGCTCGACAGGAGATCGACGTCTCCGATATTGGAGGCGTCGCTGCGAGAACCCGCCAAGCCCGGACAGGGGCTCGGATATTAGAGTTCCCTGGGGCCAAGGGCACTAAGATGGCTGACAGCGTGGCCCAAAGGCTTCAGGGTCTTTCCGATGGGGTGGAGGGCATCAGAGTCGCAAGGCCTGTAAAGTGTGCGGAGCTGCGCATCGCGGGTCTCGAAGACTCTGTAACTGTGGGTGACATCCGGGAGGCAATAGCTTCAAAAACCGGTTGCGCCCCAGGTAGTATAAGGGTGGATGCTATCCGCCCCGGTCCGGGTGGCGTTGGTGCCGCCTGGGTACAGTGCCCTGTCGTAGCGGCCAATTATCTGGCAGCCGCAGGCAGGCTCCTCGTGGGCTGGAGCTCCGCACGAGTAATCGGCCGAGGCCCAGGAGGTGCTCGCCGTCCAGCACGGGTAAGGGACTGGTGTGTCCTGGAGGAGGTTGAGACCCTATCCGACCATCGCTATATTCGGATAGAGGTCTCCCGGTCCCCCCAGGGCCCCAGTAGGGGTCACGCGGTGGATAGAGCTCCCGCTTTCCGGCGGTGGGCTGTGGGTAAGCTGAACCGGGACCTGCTGGTGGAGGCAGCCATTGTGTCATCATGGCTGTCCTCTCCGCCCCTGAATGAAGACGTGGACGCCGAGGCTGGCCGCTGGCGCGAAGCGGTGACACAGATTTGCGACGTGGCCATGCCCCGTGTGTGGCGTCCACCCCAAAGGAAGGGGGTCTACTGGTGGTCCCGCAAGCTGGCGGACCTCCGTGTGGCTTGTATCCGTGCCTGGAGGTCCTACACCCGCAGCTACCACAACCGCGATCCAGAGCGAGAGGGCCGGCTTTACGAGGCGTATCGCAACGCGCGCGCCGAGTTTAAGCTAGCCATCTGTCGCGCCAAAAAGGCGAAATGGCAGGAGATGCTGGAGGGTCTCGACCGTGACCCCTGGGGACACCCGTACCGTGCGGCGCTGAACAAGCTCCGGACTCAGGGCCCCCCTCCTTACGGAGACGCTCCAGCCAGGCTTCCTCACCGAGGTGGTCGAGAGTCTCTTCCCACTACAGGCGGCGCACAGGTCGTGCTCCTGCCGAAGCCGGGACGGCTCCCAGATTCAGTCGCGGCCTTTAGACCCATCGTGCTGCTGGACGATGCGGTGTAAGCTACTCGAGAGAATTCTCGCTGCCTGTATCGTCCGGCACCTCGTGGAGGTGGGCCCCGATCTGTCGGACGCTCAGTTCGGTTTTTAATCGGGGCGTTTGACGGTCGATGCCATACTACGTCTGAAGGCCGTGGCCATGGAGGCCGTCGCTCAACGAGGGGTGCTGTTGGCGGTGTCGTTGGACATCGCCAACGCATTTAACAGTCTGCCATTCAGCTGCATCAGGGAGGTGCTCCGGTTCCACGGGATGCCTGTCTACCTGAGGCGGCTAGTGGCAGAATACCTCGAAAGCCGCAGCGTCCTCTTCATAAGCTGGCAGGAGGACGCTGTGAGGAGGCCCATGTCGTGCGGAGTTCCACAGGGATCTGTCCTAGGGCCGCTCCTGTGGGACATCGGATACGACTGGGGCCTGCGCGGCCAGCTCCCCCCCGGGCTAGGGTTAGTCTGTTACGCCGATGATACTCTTATCACAGCCCGGGGAGGGACCTTTGAAGAGGCGGCGATGCTGGCCACCTCGGGTACTGTGGAGGTGGTCAGACGTATCGAGGCGCTGGGGCTTAGGGTGGCCCTTAACAAGTCAGAGGCCCTGCTCTTTCACGGGCCCCGACGTAGACCACCCGCCGGCGCCTCGATTACGGTAAATGGTGTGAGGGTAGGAATCCAGGACCACATAAAATACCGGCCTGGTCCTCGACGGACGGTGGCACTTTGACGAGCACCTCCGCCAGCTCGCGCCAAGGCTCGGCGTCCGCCCTCGAGCGTTTGATGCCGAACTTGGGTGGACCCAGCATCGCGTGCCGACAGCTGTACGCGGGGATGGTCCGGTCAATGGCGCTTTACGGTGCACCCGTGTGGGTGGAGTCTCTGACCGCCCGCACTAGGGCTCTTCTGTGGAGACCGCAAAGAGTCGTAGTGGTCAGAGCAATCCGCGGCTACCGCACGGTGTCGTGCGACGCCGCGTGCGCATTGGCCGGAACCCCCCCATGGGACCTGGAGGCGGAGGTGCTCACCGAAGTTTATTAGCGGGTCTCAGCAGCGCGTGCGGGAGGCACACGCCTCCCGCTAAGCGAAATAAGCGAATGGCGGAGCGACGCTCGCCGCGCCATCATCGCCCGTTGGAGCGTTCGGCTGGAGACGCCTCGGGCCGGTCTTCGGACCGTAGGGGTTGGTCGGCGGCATGGAGTCCTCACCTTCAGACTGGTGCAGGTGCTGTCGGGGTACGGCTGCTTCGGCAAGTACCTGTATACGGTCGCTAGGAGGTGGGAGACTCCCTGCTGCCACCACTGCGACTGCAGCGAGGACTCGGCGCAGCACACGCTCGAGTCGTGCACGGCCTGGGCAGTGCCGGGATCTTGCAGCTGTCATCGGAGGGGACCTGTCGCTGCCGGCTGTTGTACGTGCCATGGTCAGCAGCGACAGGTACTGGACCGCGGTCGCCACCTTCTGCAAGGATATCATCTCGCGGAAGGAGGCGGCGGAAACGGCTAGGGAGGCTGCTCTCTCTTCTGGCCCGATCCGCCGTCGGCGCGTGGGGCGGTGTACGCGCACCTAATACCGCCCTAGCCGAGGCCGCGGGCGGATGGATCGGGGATTATCCACCGCCCGCGTTGAGCATACCGTGAAGGTGTGACGTCCCAGGTGCGCGGGGACGTCACTCAAAGAAGGAGCCTGATGGGGGTAGCCGCCGCGTGGACCACTGAAGAGAATATACGCGGTACCAGTGGTCCGCCGAATACAGGCGGATCAGGGCGCATGGCGGGTTTTAGTGGGTGAGAGCTCCACACTACCTCGTTGTCTCCCCGGACAGTGAGGTGTGCGGTAGGTACATTTTCATCCATCCATCAGCCTTTTAACGTCCACTGCTGGACATAGGCCTCCCCAAGAGAACGCCACAACCAGCGGTCCTGTGCCGACCGCATCCAACGGCTCCCCGCAGCTTTGACCAGATCATCGGTCCATCTAGTGGGGGGCCGTCCTACGCTGTGCTGTCCGATACGTGGTCGCCACTCGAGAACCTTTCGTGCCCAACGGTTATCGGTTCGTCGAGCAATGTGGCCCGCCCATTGCCACTTCAGCATGGCAACCCGGCGGGCTATGTCGGTCACTCTCGTTCACCTACGGATCTCCATATTACAGATTCGATCACGTGGGGAAATACCAAGCATAGCCCGCTCCATGGCCCGCTAAGCGACATTGAGCCTTGATATGAGGCCAACATTCAGAGACCACGTCTCTGTTCCGTATGTCATCACTGGTAAAACACACTGGTCGTAGACCTTCGTTTTCAGACACTGCGGAATATTGGACGAGAAGATCTTCCTTAGCTTCCCGAACGCTGCCCAGCCGAGTTGGATTCGTCGATTGACCTCTTTCTCGAAGTTGTGCCTACCTAACTGGACTGTTTGTCCCAGGTAGACATAATGGTCGACAACTTCGAGAAGCGCACTCCCGACTAGGACCGGTGCTAAAATGACATGGACATTAGACATGACTTTCGTCTTGTCCATGTTCATTTTGAGACCCACTAGTCGGGAAACCCTGCTGAGATCATCGAGCATGGTGCCAAGGTCCTCCAGCGATTCTGCCATGACTACGATGTCGTCGGCATATCGAAGGTGAGTGATGTATTCGCCATTGATGTTGATGCCGAATCCGGTCCAGTCCAAGAGCTTGAAGACATCTTCCAATGCAGCGGTGAAGAGTTTCGGGGACATAACGTCTCCCTGTCTAACACCTCTCTGCAGTTGGATCGGTTTCGTACTCCTATCCTGAACACGGACTGACATGGTGGCATTTCTATACAAGCCCTTCAGCACTTCGATGTACCGATTGTCAATTTGGCACCGCTGAAGGGACTGCAGCACCGCCCAATTTTCAATCGAATCAAAGGCTTTCTCATAGTCCACAAACGCCAGACACAGAGGCCGATTGTATTCCTCGGTTTTCTGTATAATCTGGCGTAGCGTGTGGATGTGGTCTATGGTACTATAGCCTTTTCGGAAACCGGCTTGTTCGGGAGGCTGGAAGTCGTCATGCCTGAGTGTGGGTCGATTTGTAATGACTCTCGAAAACAACTTATAGACGGTGGCTCAAGAGCGAGATGGGTCTATAGTTCTTCAAGAGGGTTCTGTCACCTTTCTTGAAGAAGAGCACCACCACGCTTCTGGTCTACGACTCTGGAACGTCGCCCCCGAGAACGACGGAATTGAACAGCCTCTGAAGAGCTTTTAAGACCGGCTTTCCGCCTGCTCTCAGAAGCTCTGTGGTGATTCCGTCGTCTCCCGGTGCCTTTCCGTTCTTTAGTTGTTTGAGAGCCATTCTGATCTCGTACAGGCTGACGTCCGGGATATCTTCGGTAAAGTGCCGAGTTAGCTTGGATCTGGGGTCTTAGACCAAGCCAACAGCAGGGCTCTGGGATCTGTACAACTGCCCATAGAACTGCTGGACCTCTCCCAAGATCTCATCTCGAGAAGAAATGACAGTGCCGTTGTTGGTCCTCAGTTTAATCAACTGACTTTGGCCAACAGACAAATCTCTTGCGAACCCTTTCGAGCCTTGGTTCCGCTCTATCGCCTCTTTAATACGGGTAGTATTAAATTGGCGAATATCGTACCGCACAGCCTTGGAGATCTGTCTATTTAACCGCCTTAGGCAGGACCAATCGGCTGTGCACTGGACTATCACTTCTTTTCTCCTCTCCATGAGTTTGAGAGTATGGTCCGAGAGTTTACGGGTCCTACTGACGCAACGAGCCTTGAAGTAAGTTGACCCGACCGCGTGGACAGTTTGCACGAACCTGCTGTTCATTTCGCTCGCTGATTCACACTCATCTAGACATTGGAAGCGATTTTGTAGTTCGAGCTGAAAGCTCTCGGGGTTCTGGTATTGGGCAGGTGTTGGTCGGAGCGTAGACTTCATCAAACGTGACCACTCGACTTTTGTTCTAATATTCAAGATGCCCCTGACTAGTCGGTGATCACTCCCAGTTTTAATCCTGCTGATCACTGAGACATCATTGAATATGTGCCGTTTGTCCGACAGGATGAAGTCAATCTCGTTTTTCACTGAACCATCAGGGCTAATCCAGGTCCATTTTCGCTGGAGCTGCTTCTTGAAGAAGGAATTTATCATAAAGAGGCCTTCCTTCTCGAGAAAATCAGCCAGCATCTGGCTCCTGTGGTTCCTCTGCCCAAATCCATAGTGCCCCACCTTCAGCTCATCGTCTGTCCTTTTGCCCAGTTTCGCGTTAAAGTCTCCCATAACCACCGTGAAATAGGTTTTATACAAGTGGATGGCCTTCGAGATATCCTCATATAGGGCCTCCACCTCGTCATCAGAGTGTGTCGAGGTCGGTGCGTAAACCTGTATGACCTTCAACGAATACCGGTTGGTTATTCTGAGTATAAGGTACGCTACCCTACTCGACACACTCTCAATCTTCTCCACGTTGCCTACGAGAGACCTGCGAACGATAAACCCGACACCCCCTTGGGACTGGTGGTCGCCCTCCCGGTGGAAGAGCAAGTTCCCGGACTGGAGGATTGTCGTGCCCTCACCCTCTCTTCGGACTTCTGACAACCCTATAATGTCCCAGTGGATCTTGCTCAATTCCTCTTCCAGCTGAGTGATTCTCTCGTCGGTCCGAAGTGTTCGAACGTTGTGCGTTACCAGGGCCAGAGGTCGTTGTTTTTGGTAGCCTTGCCGCGACCGGAGGTTCTTCGCACCCCTTGCTCCGCCGTTACCGGGCCCGCTACCGTTAGGCCACGGAATAGCGGAGCTGCCGTGACTGGGGGCCGTTTTATGTTGGGTGCTCATTTTTTTTTTTGGGGGATATTGCCGTAATCGCCACGCTTGGCAGGCGGGTTGGCGATCACAGTGGATGTTATTAATACTCGAGGGAGTGTCTTACGACTCCCATTACAATTCTAAAGCCGGCCCCAGACGGCAAACATTTTACCCCGCCTTAAAAGAAAAAAAATCTAACGTACTAAAATTACTTTTGGAATTTAAATTATCTTAAAGTTATATAGAACGTACATCTTATATAAAAACCATGTGAGATAGGACTTGACGTAAATTACATTGTACTTACTCACCATTTTAGTTGCTTGAACTAGCTCAGAAAAAAGCACTTATGATTACCTTATTTTAGTACTCTCAGTTTAGGAATACTGGCCCAGACAAATTGTTCTCTCCTATGCTACCGTACGTATTATGACGTAAAACTCTTAGTTTGAATAAATGGAAGTAACAAGCACCCCACACATTTCATTTTAAAAATGACAAATGTTACAACTATTCTCTCTTTTAGTTGATATTAAAAGCGTAACAAATATAAAGGTTTTGCAATTATTTTTATAAAAATATCTTTTGTAAAGATACGTTTAAACATTTATTCATATTCCACCACCATTCTACTATCATTTTCACTTAAACAAATTTCGCAAGTGATTTTAGTTATATTTTTGATGTGAAACATCTAATGCGGGGAGAGGGTAAAATCGGCTGTTAGCGTGGCGACGCTTTTATTTTACTTGTCCCGTTCAAATCTTGCATGTTAAATTTGACACACTTCCCGGTTTCCAATTGAGCTGAAATTTTACACGCATGTGTATATCGCGTGACAATGCAATATTATGATGTCATGGAGCTGATCTGATGATGGAGCTGGAAGGTGGACATAGGAACTCTATAATGAAATGGCGCAACCCCATCGAGTTTAGGCTCGTATGATTTGTCTTGCCGAGTACTTTGTTATGATCATTTTATTTCTACAAAATAATTCCGATGTTTTCATATCTGCTAGAGATGCACGTAAAAAAACATGCTTTTTTACATACAGTTTTTTGCCGTGGTAGTCTAGCGGTAAAACGAAGGACTTTAAAACATTGGAACTCAGACCAAAGTCCAGACTTCAAGGCATATACCTACCCCTAATTTATCGATTTTTTTTCGAAACTTATGCATGTCTTTTTTTATTATCACAGGTCGGCGAAGGAAAGCATCGTGAGGAAATCTGCATACCTGACAGATATTTACACCAGCTTGTGAACTCTGCCAACCCGCACAGGGCCAGTGTGGCAGACTACCACCAACATTCCTCTTACTCTGAGAGGAGGAGGAGTAGGACTCGTGTCCATCACTAAAACGGTAATGGCATGCGGAAAAAATATTGTTCAATGATACGAGTACTTGGAATGTTAAAGCTGAAGCAGGTGATAATAGATTTGTTTTCTGTTTTATATTTTTTTATTACTTAGGGTGGCAAACGCGTCATGGCCTACCTAATGGTAAGTGGTTGCTCATGGACAAATAATTATAATATTGCTAAGTCTCTGCTCACTATTTTATTAATAACTAGCTGACCCGGCGAACTTCGTACCACCATATATTTTTTCATGAATAAATATTGCAATTATAAATTGAGATATAAAGTATCCTATCTATTAAGTTGGAACAAAACACACATTTAAAAAAAAGATGAGTTAAAATCGGTTCAGTAGTTTCGGAGTTCATCCCGGACAAACATCGTGATACTGGAATTATATATAATAGAATGGGCAGTTATCTCTTGCTACAAAAACACACCCAGGTGTTTCACGGTCGGTCACACAAAAGATGGTGGTACCGACCCACCCGGGCCAGATAACTAGAAAGTACTCTCAGGGTCCCAAACTAAGCTTACCTAACGCTTGTGCTATGGGTACCAGATTACGGATATAGTACATTATATTACTTTTTTTTTGTAAATACATACATAATAATATAATAGATAGAAAACATCCAGACGCAATACAAATATCTGTGTTCATCACACAAATAATTGGCCTGAGTAGGAATCGAAGCCACGACCTTGTGCACGGAAGTGCATTCATAGTAGAAAGAGTGGGAAGTAGGTTATCTTCATACCAACGCACCGCGCGCGGCTTGTATGTGTGCGCCATAGTATCGTACACACACTCTAACAAAATCTCGACCCGTTTCTCAGTACGCCAGTCGGGGCTAACGCCGCACAAGGTTCGCGCGTCACGGCTTTTCGGCACCGCTAAATAAATGAAAAATGTGTGATAATCGCAGGAGAACTTATTGCTGTGTGTTTGGCTGTCTAAATGTCATGTCATGTCGATTCCTCAGTATTGTAGGTATAATGATTAAGTAATAATCGTAAGTAAAAATCGTAAGTTAAAATAATCTGTGTTGTGTCGTCTGGGTTCAGGGTTAGTGAGATCGGTTTTACCTAAATGATTACAAGTAAAAAATACAACTTCCCGGCCCTTGCCAATTTCTAGGCACTGAATTTAAATTTAGCTAAAAGTGACAACCCCGAGACAGGCAAGTATGGTAGGTAATTATATCGCGGAATGGGCCGGAGATAGCCTGCTTCCCCACTCTTTCTACTATGGTATAACACTACCGACTACGCCACGAAGCCGTGTATAATAGTACAATTTAAAATACTGTATAGCAACATTACGGTAGGTAGTTACATGAGATTTCTCTACACCAATATAGGGCATAAACCATAGGTACTATAAATAAACAATAATACTAATGGCTTAGGTACATTATAAGTATTAAGTCATGGAGTTTAACTGTTTAATAGGTTCTTTTATCACGAGTATTGACTTATTAAACAACTTTATATTTACGATAAACTTTATAATTTTATGTTAAGCATGGACTGTTAGGAAGTTTTAATAGGACTCGGAAAGAAAACAAAATATTAATTTATTCTTATTTTTATGAGCAATATTTTTTTATTTATAATTTATTACGAAGAATATAAGGTAAACAAAATAAAATTTCAGTAGGAAGCCTCTGCTATTGAGATAAAAATGTCAATGGCTTAGAGAATAGTTATTACAAGGATTCGGACCACCGTGAATCTTTGGTCACTTGGATGATATGGACATAATTATAGCGTAATATCACCCAAGTTTTCCTCTGTACATGAGTTCAGAACTAATAATTCTTTATTGTATACCTATCAGTCTTTTAAATTTCACTGACATCTTTTCGTAAGTTAAGCCAGTCACTATTATCCGCTTTAGCTATGCTGCTGATATTTAATTATGCGTGTTGATATCTCTCTCCAATCTGCGCTGGGCCTGCGTAGTGGACTGTGGCCTAATCCCTCTCACCACGAGAGGAGACATGTGCCCAATAGTTGAACAGAAAAAAGCTTGAGAAAAAAACTTACTGGTCCTTTGATAGTGAGTGGGTTACCTTCCCTGGAGTCTCGTTGATTGTACATCGTACATATTAGATTTTAGCAGCACTCGGCCTTAAAATCACCTACTTGTAACTGGCATTTTCATTCCCATAGAATTTTCAACAGCCAGCATATGTCGCAAATTGATTTCTTCGCGTCGTGATTGGCTTACTGAGAGCCTACAAAACCTAAGATACCTTTGAATAGCAAGAGAGTGATAGAGGAATATAAGGGTACGTTTATGGAAGAAATTAAATTAGTTTATGGCCGCTGGTATTATACATGTTAATACAAATGCGTCACCACCTGGCACCTAAAAGAACCAGCCTAACAAGAGCCCTCAGTTTTTCTGCTCCTACTACTCTGTATTCTACACTATATTATGTATTTTTTTTATAATGCTTGGTTAAGTAATTACAGCAAGGAGTAACCAACAATATACAAAACAAAGTGACTATAACATTTTAAATATATTATAACTAACTTATACTCACGACATTGCTGCGGGCAAACGCTGGTCATCTCTAATCTAAATACGTCATAGTCTAGCACAAAAATAATGTCTACACAAGAATAGCCATCCCACAGTTACCCTCATTTTTTCCGCAGAAAAGCAGCTTATGCCTTTCTCAGTAATCCGGACTATATATGTATTATTTATAGTCCGGAGTACAGATAATAAGGCTAAGATATATAGGCTAATTAGTATTAAAAAGAACAAACAAACAATTTTGAAATAAAACTACGTTTACGGAATATATAGCGTTTACTTGATTTTCTACTATCCCGACATTTTGAATTCTTTACAGTATTCATGATCACGGGTGGACTTAGATGACGTCCAAGGCTGATATGTTGTTTCAACGATTTCATCTGCCCACAGTTATATGATTTTATAAAAAAAATTGGTTTATTTATTTAAAAAAGAAAAAAAATATTATACAAACAAATAAATTAATTTTTACATCCTAAGAAGTAGGATGTAAAAATGAATTTGAACCCCTACTAATATTATAAATGTGAAACTTTGTGTAGATGTTTGGATGTTCGGATGTTTGTCCGTCACGCCTAAACGATTGATTGGATTTGAATGAAATTGGTTAGGTAGTTAGATGAATAATTGCATTATCATATAGGATATATAATCATGTAGGTATTTTTGATACAGATAAAATAATAGATATACAGAAAATATTTTTACCTCGATAAAAAGTTCCTGGGAGATATGGCCTAAGCGACGGACCAAATTATAAAGTCCACACAGAGGAAGTCATGGGTAGAATATACTTAGAATGTTTTTAGTTCAGATTTGGGCCAATATAATATACATACGTTAACTCTATGACACTTTATTATTTATTACTTTCTGTGCTCCGAATTATATGTAGATTTATACAAAATGTTAAGATGAACGGTTAAGTTGTTATGGCGTGAAAGCATTACAAGCAAACAAACTTACTTTCGCTGTTATAATATTAGTGATGATGTATTAACCTATTCTATAGATTATGCTAGCATATTTCTGAATCTAGCTAGTAACAATCCCAGTCATCGTGTAACACGCGGGAACTCTATCAATATTTGATATAAAAGCTAAGTAAATAATATATTCAAAATGTAACCGCCATGCTTCAATACAATAATCACTGAATTTAATTGGCCTCAATAAACCTATGAGCGGCGTAGAGAAGAAAACTACAGACGCTAAAGGGCAATAAACTTGTCCCTTATTATGTTGACTTTAAGTAATATTATAATCGTACGGAAAGTTGGTATGTAGCACTTCTGTACCTAATATATTATATATCTTAGGTGATAAAAGCGAAAAAGACTACATAGAAATAAATGTAATTTATAATTATGCCAAGTTTCCTGTAATTTGTGCCTGATCTACCCCCTCACAAACTGGAACTTAAGATTGGCGTACCCATCATACTACTCCGTAATTTAAACCCATCGAAATTTTTACTATTTTTTGCATTTGTACTAGATTCCGAGTAGTATCTAGGAAACATTCTAAAAGGACTTTTAATATCCGGATGTGGAAAAGGTGAGATGGTATTTATACCACAATTTTTTATTTTTTTATTGCATGTAGTGGCAGACGAGCCACGGTCCATCTGATGGTAAATGGTAACCGTCGCCCATGGACTTGACTATACCGAGAGTATTGTCAAGCAGCTGCTCACCAATTAATTTCACAGATATGAAATAAAATATAAACGGCTATCTCCTGCTACAGCCAAAACGCAACGATGTGCTTCATGGCCGGTCACACGGGAGATGGTGGTACCAACCCGCTCGGGCCCGATACCAAGTGAGTACTCCCACTTGGTACCCAGCCCTACCACCAGTCATGCAGTGGATAATAATTGCTTACTTCCCTTAGTCGCTTCATATGACACCCGTGGGAAACAATGGGGTGGTGACACTTGTATTCTTAGTCCATCACCACACGGACAGAAATTCCCATAATACCATCGAATTTTCCTTTTAAATTCAAAAGACTTCAATTACAAGGGTTGCTTTATTTATTATTATGAAATTCCTCACGGACTAAGTCGCAAGTAACAGCTACTATTTAATAATAATTGGTGTGCTGATTTTGACTATTAAAATTATATTACAAGTAAATACAGGCTTTCCGATATTATTACTTTAGATTCTTCACTGTTCCAGGAATTAGTAATGGCTTATGCGTTTCTCAGGAGCACACTTAATTCCAATACTAAAAGACCGTATTACAACGTGCATTAGAGAGGCAAAGAGATAATCTTTCTGAAACAAATCCTCTAAGGCTTAAGGAAATGTTTTAAAGACGAAACGAAAAATATATTGTAACGTTGTGTCGTGATTTTATCAAAGCTGCAGATGTAAGTAATTAAATGGTAGACTGACTTGCGGTGAGGCTCACGAACACCCTATTATTACATAGGGCTCAATGCTCATTGCACATTAAATGACTTTTACGTCTTCCACTATGTCACTGGCAGAAATTTGCCATAACACCACCCATTGGGCAATTTATTGTAAGTTTTATTGTAGTGTAATGTTAATTTAATGTACTTTGGTATACAATAAAGTGTATTAGACCAATCAAATAAACGCAATATACAAGTCCGTATTCTGTAACTGCTGTAGTTCATTGTGTGTAGTATTCGTGAAAATATCAACTAATGCCATAATTAAGTCATATTTTATCATTGTTGGGTACTGATTTTCTCTTAAAGACTTATGCTATATTCTATCACGCTAGCATCAGGCTGGTCGGCAGGCTTCACAGACGCCTATACTCTGTGTGCGGATGCGTCTCTCAGTAGAAGGTACCCGAAAGGGTAAGCCGCCGGCAGACCACTGAAGTAATGAATCACAGTTGCAATGGTCCACCAATACAGGCGGAGAGATAGCACACGTCAGGTGTATGTGAAGAAAGGCGCACGCAAACGCCTGAAAAAATCTCTTAGATATACATTTATTCTGTAAATTCAATTATTTATTTACTAATTATTAATTTATACATTTTAGTTTAATATGCAGTAACCACGGTAAAAACTTCGGAAAGAGTGGAACGTGCAAACGTCGAAGTTTTGTAAGTATAAAGTCGGTTAAACCACAACAAGTCATAGTTAGACGATATTTTTTTTTTTAATTAAAACTAGTAAAGTTTATGTTATTAATGCTAATATACCAATTATTTCCTGAGCTTGTGCAAGTTTTGTGATCATAATATGAATACTTACTCAAAAAAAATTACGCATAAAAGTTTATACTTGTAATTACATGCTTGGTTCAAAAATCGATTGCGACGTAAAGCGGAGTTTGTTTACATGTTCATACCTTCTGCATAAGTGTTATGTTCGTTTGAAGCCTGAATTTCTTCTTCCGAATCAGGAATAAGGTAATATTTTAGACATTTTGATATATATTTTAGCACTTGACATGCTCAGCTAGTCTTAAAGTACAAATTATAATTTGTGAATAAAAAAAAGAGTATTTTAGTACAGGCGGGAATCGAACCTGCGTCCCTTCCTATCCGGGGAAGTGCTCTAAAAGATAGTACTGTAGCTCAGTGGATTAGAGAACTTCCCCGGATAGGAAGGGACGCAGGTTCGATTCCCGCCTGTACTAAAATACTCATTTTCCTTACTCACAAATTATAATTTGTACTTTAAGAGTAGCTGAGCATGTCAAGTGCTAAAATATATATCAAAATGTTTAAAAAAATCACGCCTTCAAGTAGTATGAATTTTAATTGCAAAATTAAACTTACTATATTGGATTAATGCATGTAAATGCGTTCCGATAGAGGGCGTTGGTCGTTAAGACAAATTTGATAAGGAGATTGGGTATGTCTAAAAGATAGTACTGTAGCTCAGTGGATTAGAGCACTTCCCCGGATAGGAAGGGACGCAGGTTCGATTCCCGCCTGTACTAAAATACTCTTTTTCCTTATTCACAAATTATAATTTGTACTTTAATATTTTAGAAATAAATATCGGAGGGCAAGTTAAGCCGTCCGTAGAATAACACCCTGGTAGTTGTCATAAAATTGTTTCCTACGTTTCCATATTAGCAGCCTTGGTTGGTCCATGTCAGCAAATGATATCTTTGATGATGATATACATGGATGTAAGATGATCGATGATAACGCAACGATCTTTTCAACTTGTTTTTTTTTTATTGTTAGTAGCTTTTTTTTTAAATTTAATATTTAATAGTTTCGCGTTTTTTCAAAATATCAATAAATCACAATTGTTGCTTTCTGAGATTTCTGGCCGAGTTTTTCTCAGTGAAGCTGCGTTCCGATCCGGTAGTTGTTTATTAGATTTTAGTTTCTGTTTTTAAAATAAATATCTAATAATATACATTAATAATTACAATGAATTAATTAAGTAATCAAAAATACAAATCCTATTAGTAGTTAAAATATTTATTACTAATCTTAATATCCTTAATAATATTATAATTGTGAAAGTGAGTTTGTTTGTTAGGTACTAATTTCACGCTGTGAAATTGGACCAATGATCATGAAATTTACATACATGTAGTCTGGAGCCCAGAAAAGGACATAGGCTTCATTCCGAGCATAAATATTTCACGTGGGATAGCTATTTTTACATAGAAGTAGTGTGTTGCAGAGTGATGTATATAATTTTCTGAAGTCCACACAGACGGAGTCGCGGGCAGAATCTAGTTTCATAAAGTAGTATTAATTTGTATTATACTTATTTTAATATACTCACTAGCTTAAAAAATCATATATTATAAGTTCAGAAATGTAAAATTGAATTATTATTTTGTTTTTGTTTCTCAACGAAAGGTGGTTAGATTTTTTTTAAATGATTATAATTGTTGGTAGATGAATTTTTTATAACGATTCATAGAGATCGGACGTCTGATATCTTGTCCACGTGTTATGCTGTAGGTATTCGAAATGTCGGGCATATTATTCATTTGGTCTCAAGTCTAAACTGATATTTCTATGACAGTTTGGCAAATGACATGGATTTTTTTATAACTAATATGTTATGTAGATAGTTTATCTACATGTATTAACTTCAAAGTTTAAGTTATATATCGTTTGGCAAACTTAATTGAATATTCTCTCGTACTTAGTAAAGTTGAGCATAAATTTGATTTCTCAGCGAGTATTGGTGATAAACGATTATACAAGGCCTGAAACAAGGGTTCAATTGCAGACAAAGTTTGTAAGGGGCTCTAATAGGCTACTTGTTTATGTGTTTACAGTAAATTGCTTTAATTTATACTATATTCAAGTTATACTTGTATAGTCTTTGTAATAATACTAATAAGCCATTTAGTTTAGTAGCAGGTTCATTGATGCATTTCATGCCACAAAGCATGGTTTTGGATGAAATATTATAAAACTATCATAAGTTATATTGTATAAAAAACTGCGTATGTACCACCATATATGTGACAGAAGAGAAACTTCTTGTACCTATATGTCGTGGCAATATCGCTTGCTTTAAAATCTATTAAACATAGATTTAATATATACTATTTAATATTAAATCTATAAGTACGCACATTTTCGCAAGACTATTCTATCGTATTGTATCGTTGTAGGTATACGACTCTCGCACGTGCGACACTGTTTTGAATCTTTATCTATCGTTTTCATTTTCTCTACTTTCTCTCACGTGTAATAAAATATGCCTAAAGATGACTTGTCCTTGAAAAACTTCTGGTCGAAATGTCAATTATAGAACTACCACAGTTCCACTTCAAAATATTTTATCTAGTAGGTATTTCATGATTTTTTCTGTCAGAAAAATATGATAATTCGTTAAAATATGATGTTAAAATATGTTATGAAATTTATGTATATATATATTTATATATCCGATATAACTTATTTATTCAGATGAGAAGAAATACGCATTTCAAATTTAATATTTTAATTTTTGTAATAAATAGTTTAAAATGTTGGTCTCTGTTAGTTGAAAAATACAACACGGCACGAGCGCGCTACGCATCTATGCCCGTGGATAAGTGTCACAGTTACAAGGATCGCTGTAAATTATATTATTAAACAATTAGTTATACAATCGGCAATGTATCCGGGATAAGTGACGATCGATGGATAGCTAGGCTGATGTCATGGTCAGTTCCTATGGGTATCAGAAAGAGATATAAAGATAGGGTAAGGTGAGCTGCAGGTGACATTGTAAGAATCGCTGGCAAGCCATCACCATTGAGTAATGGAGGATCACGCTCCATACCTATAGATATGTATTTATTGAATGACCACTATTATAATTACAACGCTTTTTAAAATCAAACTGATTTATATTGTTAATTATTATATACAAAATATTTAAATTTAATTGATTGTTATTTATCTTACAGTCCAAGAATAAAAAAAAATCAATTTAACTTAAATATTTAAATTTATATTATTTAACGCATTAATTTTTTTTTTCTGTTATATGGAAAAAAATTGTTTAGTTGCTACTTCTTTTTAATTTCATGGAATCGTTTTAAATAAATAGCGTGAAATAAAAGGCTTTTTATTTAAATTTTATTTAAGTTATGGTAGAGCCTTGCTTATCTCAGCATGAATGGGCCGTTTCGATCGGGGAAGTACCACCCTCTCACACAAAATCAGCGTAAAACAACGGTAGGTACTCCTAACGTTGTGTTTCGCATAGTGAGTGTAAGTGCCGGTCCTTGTTATACTTCCCATCATCTCCTTAGTATGCTTCCTATCCTCACCTTCTATTCCTTTCCATGGAGACGGCGATGCGTGAGCCATGTCTCTGGTTTTGTTAACGTCAATAGCCTAGAACGTTATCCACCTACCACCAGATAGATCTTAGGTAGATATGCTTCTTTGCCGTCCACGTAGCATAAAAAATAATAATAATAATTTGAAAAGAACACCTTATATAAAAATATAATGGAAAATTTACTCGCAATAGAAGCAACGCTTACAAGTAAATTACTTACTGGTTCGTGGTAACACAAAATATCAGGTGTGCCAATTAGAGGAAATTCACGGTTCGCGCACATAAGAAACAGTGTGGTGGGTATGTCTTGCAGTTATTCGCATTTATTTGAGTGATATGAGTAGATACGAGAAGTAGGGACGTGTAACACGCCACTCACATTGTATTGGAGCGGAAGGAGAAGTATTGCTACCAAGAAAACTTCGATCCAATTTAGGAGCCGAATTCGATGAGACTGTCCCGCGGGACATACCGCTTTATTCGTGAAACGAATTTTAACGGGAAAGGGAAAATTCGATTCCATTGCCAATATATGTGTTAACATTACAGGAGTATAAATGTACTAGTGATATATGGGTCTTATAAATTACTAGTTGCTACCCGAGATTTCATCTATGTAGACCATTTATCCGGGATAAAAGTGCCATATGTTTATCAAGTTAATAAAACTGCTTGCCAAATTTCATCCAAATCTGTTTAGATGTTTTTGCGTAATTGAGTAGCAAACATACAAAAATCTAAACAAACATTCATATTTATACAGTTACTTAAATACTATCTGGTTGCCTCATACAAATATATTTAGCCATATTTGCGTGATTGAATAACCAACAAAGAGACATCCAAAAATTTTTTTTTTTTACATTTATACATTATTATATAGTAGGATCTTAAAACATGATTCATAAAATATTCGCTTGAAACAACAAAAAATATTCTAGTTTCTGTGGAAATATATGAGGTACATAAGTGAATATCTAAGCTTTTATCCTCGGAGGGCTAAGTAGGGATACAATTCGGTGTGTGGTGAATGGCACGAGACTGAATACTCGTATGTGCGTTGTACGTTTCTCGCCCACAATATTCTTCTATATGACTTAAAACAGTGCAGCAATAGCCGTGTGTTGTGTGTAGTGTGTGAGATCAAAGTGAGTGTGTAGTGCAAAGACATTGTAACGAATTTGATCCCCATTCAGGGATCGAGGAGGGTACCCGAAAAGGGTAACCCTCCGGTGGACCACTGAAGTGATGTAGTTCCAGTGGACCGCCAGTACAGGCGGAGAGGCGGCACACGGTGAGTTTGTTTAATGGGCGAAGGATCGTTGCTCAGAACGACGGGGTGTACGGTTAGGTTATACATTTTTGCTCGCCTTATGTGTGTATTTATTGACAATAGTATTATCTGTTTTTTTTTTATTGTCAACGGTGGCAGACGAGCAAACGCCTATCTGATGGTAAATAGTAACCGCCACCCATGGACTATGGCAACACCAGGGGCACAGCCAAGTCGCCGCCTACCGTGAGTAAAGTACTCTTCTCAAACCTCGTTTAAAGAGGGACAAGTCGTAACGCTGGGGAAACACCGCAGCAGGAAGTTCATTCCAGATCTTACAGGTACGTGGTAGAAAAGAACGCTGAAAACGAACCGTCTTGGACGAGATCGTTTCCAGGTGGTATGGATGAACCCTAGTACGGTGTCTCGTGGCCCGGTGGTAAAACGGTGATGTTGGTACCACCTCAAACAGTTCCTCAAAACACTCCCCGTTGAAGAATCGATAGAGCACACAGAGAGCCCCAGAGTCTCTCCGCCGCCCCAACGACTCCAGCTCATACGTGAGATTAGGATCATCGACAATTCGAACAGCGCGTTTTTGCAGGGAGTCAAGTGGGTCGAGCTGGTATTTTGGTGCGCCCGCCCAGAGATGTGAACAGTACTCCAAGAGGGTGGACCTGTGCTTTATACAGCACAAGTCACTGCCTCGGTGTGAAGTACCGCTTGGTTCTGTTCATGACGCCCAGTTTCTTGCTCGCCAATTTTGCTTTGTCCTCCAAATGACTCCCGAACTGGACTTTACTAGATATATCGATGCCAAGGATCTCAATACTCTCGGAGTCCGGGAGAGTTACCCCTTGGAACTGGGGCGTCATGACAAATGCGTCATTTTTTGCAGTGAACGCGCATACCTGTGTCTTCGTAGGGTTGAATTGAACCAAGTTCTTTTCTCCCCATTCCGAGGCCCGCCCTAGAGAGCGCTCGACTTCAGACACAGGTTGGATCCGCCTCTCCTCTAGCATGTTCCGAGGGACTTTTTGATGGCCGGTATATCGCGCATCACCCGTACTGTCATCCGCATAGCAATGCATACTCTCTATTGAGAGCAAGTCATTGATATGCAGGATGAACAGCGTTGGGGAGAGCACCGAGCCTTGAGGAACGCCAGCATTAATCTCCATGGTATTAGAGCAGCATCCGACTACTACGACTTTGATGCTGCAACCATGGAGGAAGCTGGCGATTCATTTGCAGAGCCCTTCAGGGATTCCATACGATGGTAGCTTCAATAGAAGGGCCCTATGCCAGACACTGTCGAATGCCTTCGCGATGTCCAGGCTGAACGCCAAAGCTTCACCCCCACCTTCAAGGCCTCTGCCAAGCGATGAGTGAGGTACACGAGAAGATCATCAGCAGATCGACCTTGACGAAAGCCGTATTGGCAATCGCTGATTAACTGGTGATCCTCAAGATACTGCAGAAGTCGGCGGTTGATAACTTTCTCCAGTACCCTGGAGAGCAGGGTTGTTATCGCGATTGACCTGTAATTCGACGGGTCCGACCGATCACTTCTTTCGGGAATAGGATGAATATGGGCTACCTTCCACGAAGTAGGAATCTTGCCGGTACTGTATGAAAGGCGGAACAGGCGCGTAAGGACGGAGGTCAACTCAGGGGCGCACGTTCGAAGAACCACCACAGGGATGCCATCCGGCCCACTCGACCTATGGACGTCCAGTTGCAGCAGCTCCCGCCTGACCGCACGTTGCGTAATGCGCATTTCAGGCATGGAGTTTTCACACTGAGGGATGGTGGGTGGTGTGGCCGCCCCGGCGTCCAAAGTCCAGTTTGAGGCAAAGAGTTGGCCCAAAAGATCGGCTTTCTCTTTGGCACTATGGGCCAAATTACCGTCCAGTTTCCGCAGTGGTGGGAGACTAGACTGGCAGAAGTTGCCCTGTACTACCTTGGCGAGCCACCAGAAAGCTCGGCTTCCATTGGGATAGCTTGCAAGTCGCTCGCCAATTCTGGCAATGTGTTCTGCCTTGGCTTCGGCAATAGCCCTCTTGTTGGACCTGGAAGCAGCATTAAATTTCCGCTTCTTCTCTTTGGCGCTCGGATCCTGACTTTTCCTGGCCCCTCTGTGCTCGTTGAAGGAAAATACCGTGAGGAATTTTGCATGCTTGAGAGGTTTTCTTGACAGCTTGTTAAGTCCAGTATAGGCCAACATTTTGGACTATGTACTAAATCCCTCTCACACTATGGGAAGATTCGTGCCCAATATTGGAGTAGTAATGGCTTGTGAAAATAAAAATTATTGACGAGCTATTGAGGCGAGTCTATGCCTTTGTCTACTTAACACAATTCGAGATAATATATAATGTAATCTTTACCGTTATGCTTTTATTGTAAACAATATTTAACAAATACATAAAAACATATTTTTAATAGTCATCACTTCCGATGGCCCGTGGTTTGCGAGATAAAACCCGAATAAGTTTATCGTTAAATCGTGCCGGCCGCTGAATTTTAAATACAACACAATTTTATTATACGAGGTACATACTTAATGTTAAAAGTTTGAGTCCCTCAAATTTCCTGACTTATCATACCTTAGAATATCGTTATCCCTCTACGCTGTGGTGTTAGAGGTCGCTCTTGAGGAAAAAATATGTCTAAGCGCATCTGATTAGACTATAAAGTCATTCTGGATACTATAAGGGCTAAGGAAGATGATTAACTTAAGAAGTTTGTAGTATATTTTATTTAGGAGGGCTATTACTAAAAGGCATTTTTTTTTTCAAGATTCTTTAGTTGAGGTGGTAAAATTGTATTTTATCTATGTATGTGTTTATTAAGTAGTTAAAAATGATCGTATGCACAGGTATATAATATATATCATAAAATTATAATAAGCCGATGTTTGTGCATTACAAATATTGAAGAAAAAATAATATTTGAGGTCTTTATTACAGCAACAGAAGTCAAAACAATAAATTATTAGAATATTTTCCTGTCTGTATGTTTGTTCGCGCATCACGCAAAAGCTACTTTACGGATTTTAATGAAACTTTTTGATTGTGTGCTCTTAATTAGACATAAAAGCGTATTATACCGCTACTATATCGGGAACCTGAGATATAACCTAAAAACAAATGAACGGATTTTGATGAACCTTTTTTGGTGATTGATCTTGATTAGATTTAAAATCTGGTATATGTGTACGAAGTGGCGCGCAAAAGCTAGTATTAAATAACAAGCAATAGATTATTACACATATACAGGCTTAGAGATCATTACAACATTTGGTGAACCTATGTAACAATGTAATTTGTGTTTTGTTTTGTATGTATGTGATTTTGAAAAATATTATGTAAATTAATGTGAACATTTTCATTGCATGTACCCTTTATAGCATCCAGGGAATTATTAAACACGAGTGACTTAAAACGCAATTTATTTTTCCCAATGACAACGAATTTATTATTTTGCGCTTGAGCGGTAAAGCCTTTTAAATAATTTGTTGTCGTTAGTAATAATTTTGTCATGTTGACCAATATATATTTAAAATGTATGTATTTAATTTAATGGTCTGGTTAGGAAATGACTATTCGTGTTGATTAATAAAATTTAATTTGTCCTAAAATTTGTAGAATCAGCTAGTAATATTTTGGATTGACCTCTCGACTTGTTATTTTAGTGGTGTACAACTTACAGGCACCATATGGAGCCATATAGTGCAATATATATTTACGGTTAGTAGCCGAAAGTCAGAGATGTTTCCGTTGTGCTCATTAGTTTGTATTTCGGCTGATGGTGAAAAAATACACTGAATGATTCACTCCTACTGAGTTCAGGTGCTAAGGGGATCCTAGCGCCAATAAACTTACAGTCCAGGAAATAACATGTTATATTCTGAACAAAAAGTGCGAAAATCTGAAATCAAAATATATTGCCAATCTTGCCACGTTGTGATAGCTGCTCAGGACTACGAATTTTGATATCAAATTCCTTCTTAATTTTTTGGGTCAGATCTGTCGGATATATTTGCACTATGGCTGAATTGGTAAAGCATTTTAGAGGGTTTTCCGGAAGATGCAGGTTCATATCCTACCCGTGACTATTATTTTCGTTTTAAAATTTTCGCACTTTGTGTCCTATATGACTAAGTAATTCAAAAGCTTAAAATTATACAAAAATATCAAAATATCCTATGCTCTGAAAATACAGCCTGGCAAAATATTGAAAAACAGAAATATCATATTCAATATTTACAACAATCATGGCCGCAGTTTTACCTCTTCCACTAGCTTGAGAGCAGAGGCCATTCATAAACCTAAGTGGTATGAATTGTAGAGTGTTTTGAGAGTTACATATTACTAGTGGCGGATTTTCAAAATAGTTGGAGACTTGGAGAATTTGCTTTACATTAAAACTTGTTGTTATGATTAGAAAATCTTCCATAGTGCCTAAACTATTCATCTAATTTTGATGAATAAGGTGTCAATTTATTCATTATTGTGGCCCGTGTAAAATAGGCTACATTGTAACCAACTTAAACAATAGTATTTTTAGCTTGAGTTTTAAATGAATTTTTCATCAAGAGGCCATTTAGCTAGGAAATGCTGGCTCTTTCAGAGAATCCCTTCACTCTACGAACTCGGTACTATAGTCATTACTCAGTAGTATACATTTACACTGTCAAAACGTTTATCACGCGATAAAACGGAAAACTATAAAATAAAAATAAAGTGTAAGCTGTAACCCGACTACAGAAATAAAAAAGTGATCTAAAAAGTACGAAACAAGAAAATAATTTAGACAGAAATCAATCAAGTTTTTTTTTTATTGCATTTAGTGGCAGACGAGCCACGGTCTATCTGATGGTAAATGGTAACCGCCACCCATGGACTTGACTATACCGAGAGTATTGTCAAGCCGCTGCTCACTAATTCATTTCACAGATGAAATGAAATATAAACGGCTATCTCCTGTTACAGCCAAAACGCAACGATGTGCTTCATGGCCGGTCACACGGGAGATGGTGGTACCAACCCGCTCGGGCCGGATACCAAGTGAGTACTCCCACTCGGTACCCAGCCCTACCACCAGTCGTGCAATGGATGATAATTGCTTACTTCCCTTAGTCGCCTCAGACGACACCCGTGGGAAAGAATGGGGTGATGACACTTGTATTCTTAATCCGTCACCACACGGAACATATAGATACAAAAATTACTAAGGTAGAGTTAATCATGGTCGCATGTTAATGATAAATATGCCATTATAAATGACGAACAGGACTGTTCGTGACTGTAATTTTCGATTTTACATTTTTCACTTTGTGTTTAATGTACAGTGCTAAGCATGTCAAATGCTAAAAATATATATAAAAATATCTTAATATTTAAATTACATGTTATATTTTGTTGATATCAATACCACTCAAAGTAATTACTTACTTTTACACTTTTCTGCTATAGACGCTAATTTATATATATTAATTCCGTATTTTAAACGGAAAATAAAAGAAGCTCAATTACCTGTAATAAATCGTATCAAGAAATTTTCAAGCTAAATTTTATTACAGTTGAAGTGCTTACCACTCTCCCTCGGGATAAGGAGGAGATATTTTAAGAGTTCGTTGAGCCAAGTGGCCTCTTTACTATCTGACTTAACGCGTGTGTTCGCGGATGCTCCTAAGTGCTTTTAATAAATTGTTCACAGTGAGAGGTACTACTCCAGGTATTTTCTCATTAGTTAAGATTTACTAACAACAGTTTAAAAATATAAACTATATTATACTGTTTATATCATAATATGTATGAAAACATGTTTCAAATTGGTAATCAAATAATATATTTGAGTCTAATTGCATATTATTTAACTCTATATATTTAAATGAGCCTGAAATAAAACATTACTTTCTTTGCTTATTAGTAGACTATATATTATATTATACATATATAAAATTACTTGTCCTAACAGATGATCAACGTACAGCCAAAACTATTAAGAGTACTGAGCTGAAAGTATTGCCCACTAGTAAGTTTAACTTTAGTTTCATATTGTATCATGTTATACATGTAACTCACGGACCAACCAACTATTGAATGTTAGGGCAAAGAGCTTAGAGAGAAGTATATCTAAACTGACATAAAATTAAATTTCCAATTCGTTTCGATTGCGATCAATTCTCAGAAGTGTGGACATTTGCGTGAAAAAAAATCCTTATAAAAATGCTGACTTGTTCCATTAAGTGGTGTAGTGACTTAATAATATTTTAAAGTTCACGTGGACGAAGTCACGTGTAGAATCTAGCTTATTACATATTCGAGAAATAACTATTTTTTCTTAGTTTTTGAGGCATGAAATAAAATATCATGATCATTCAATTTATTGTAAGATAATATAAGTCTCGCAGAGTACCATGGGAGTAGGCTATGCTATAAATAATTCTACGCAATCCTATCCGTATAGGATCCGCCAAGTTCTCAAAACTGGGCATTTCCGTTTGAGATGACTCAATGGAGGAAGAAAAGAATTATTTGTTCTACCAAATAGGTCTATCTAGATATTTTTGGCACTAAACCAGATTATAGGTCGCATTTTACTAAGAGTTTTGTGTCTGTATCTATATAATTATGTTTCGGTAATTTAATCTTAACATATACCTAATATTAATATGGTTACTGTGTGTTTATTAATAGTATACTATGTGTATTTTTCTTTTCTATGTGTTGTATCTAAAAGGTTTTGATAAGTGGCTTAACCTTAACGATAGCGCCATTAGTTGCAGAGATTTGACCTCCGCAAGAGTAACCCCAATTAGCCAGCCGCTCTGCTTCTGAGAAACTAGTTACGGTGGATAAGTACAGGAAAATGATCTCTCGATTACAATATATTTCTCAACTACACCAAGTATATTTGAAACGGTTTTTTTGGTAACATGGGTAAAATAACTTTTCCATAGAAATATTTTAGATATTTTTTATATATATTTTTAGCATTTGACATGCTTAGCACTATACTTTAAACACAAAGTGAAAAATGTGAAATCGAAAAATAACAGTCAGGAGCAGGATTTGAACCTGCATCTTCTGGATACCGTCCAGATGCTTTACCAATTCAGCCATCCTGACAATTGCTCCTGACTGCTAATTTCGATAACACATCATACTTAACGTCTTTGGGTGACGCCTGCGCCATCTGTCGGACGTATTTTCATACATTATACCGACCAGGTAAACTTAATTTTACAATTAAGATTTTACCTAATAATGACGCAAACCCTTTAAATATTTTAGATATTTTTTATATATATTTTTAGCATTTGACATGCTTAGCACTATACTTTAAACACAAAGTGAAAAATGTGAAATCGAAAAATAACAGTCAGGAGCAGGATTTGAACCTGCATCTTCTGGATACCGTCCAGATGCTTTACCAATTCAGCCATCCTGACAATTGCTCCTGACTGCTAATTTCGATAACACATCATACTTAACGTCTTTGGGTGACGCCTGCGCCATCTGTCGGACGTATTTTCATACATTATACCGACCAGGTAAACTTAATTTTACAATTAAGATTTTACCTAATAATGACGCAAACCCTTTAAATATTTTAGATATTTTTTATATATATTTTTAGCATTTGACATGCTTAGCACTATACTTTAAACACAAAGTGAAAAATGTGAAATCGAAAAATAACAGTCAGGAGCAGGATTTGAACCTGCATCTTCAGGTGCAGGTTCAAATCCTGCTCCTGACTGTTATTTTTCGATTTCACATTTTTCACTTTGTGTTTTTCCATAGAAATCAAAATTTTTAAATTCAGAAGTGCTATAATCTGTAGATGTTACAACGGGTATACCCAGTTACATATTAATAATGTTATATACCTAATAACGAATCAGGATTATTGCAGGTAAGGATTCATCCATATTTAGAGAGCTTGAATTATACAAATGGTGTAGTGAAATGTTGATTCAAGTCAAAGCATTAGTTATTTCGAACAAGTCGCTTGTTTTCTTGGAAAAAGAAAAAATTCGGAAAGCAGCTTGAAATAATAAGAACTTTTCTCAAATTTATTGGAAGTATTACTTACCTAAACGTATTTTCTGTGTACAAATAGATTATTAAAAAAGAAGCTGCCCCAATTTTTTTATGGATAATAAATAAGAAATATAACGTAAATGATGTTAGCTTTGGCAGTATTTCAATATTTACAATAAATGTTTTTACATCAATTTTAGGAACAATACTTATAAGATACTAGCCTTTGCCCGCGGCTTCGCCGCAGGCTAGTTTTTCGGTTATATCTCAGGTTTCCGATATAGTAGCAGGATAAAATGTATACCAGTTTTTTAAGTTTAATCCGGCCTTTCGAATAAAAAAAGATGCATCAAAATCCGTCAAGTAGTTTTTTTAAAATAAATTCTAAAAAATTCTAATACAAATAATTTTCTCTAGTATTTCGGTTATATCTCAGGTTCCCGATATAGTAGCGGAATAAAATGTATACCAGTTTTAAGCCTAATCAAGGCCTTTCAAGTAAAAAAAGTTGCATCGAAATCCTTCCAGTAGTTTTTGCGTGATGCGCGAACAAACAAACAGATAAACAGACAAATGGACAAAAATTCTAAAAAAAATTGTTTTGGATTTAGATACGCCTATATAGCGTATTACAGCCATTCTTTCTCAAATATCTTAAATGTACAGGCACAGCTCTATTACAGCTTTACTAGTATAATATGAGATGCCATCTATCCTTCTTATTCACAAATAATTTATACTTTAAAAAGTAGCGGAGCATGTCAAATGCTAAAAAAATATAGATCTAAAATGTTTAAAAAATCGCGCCATCAAATAGTATGAATTTTAATTGCAAAATTAAACTTACTATATTGGATGCATGTAATTGCTCTCCGATAGATAGCGTTGGTCGTAAGACAAATGTGATGAGGAAATTGGGATGATCGAAAGATCGGTAGGATAGCTCAGTGGCTTAGAGCACTTCCCCGGATTGGAAAGGACGCGGGTTCAATAATCGCTCTTACTAAAAATCTCTTTTTCCTTATTCACAAATAATTAGTAACAGACATCCAAAGATACAAATTTTCCCATTTATATTATTACTAGCAACCCACCCGGGAATGCATGTACACTGAAGTATCATCGGTTTAAATATAATTACTTTTTAAATAATGTCAATATCAATTTAAATGTAAACATATGACAGCAGAATTTTCAATCTGGATGTAACAATTGGTATTTAAATTTTTCAAACAAAAATACCATTCATATTTTTGAGTTTCGCGGGGGATATTTCAGAAGTTGAATTTCATACAAATTTTGTCCTGACAATCAGGAGTAAAAAATTAGCATAATCGGTCCGGCCGTTCTCAATTTATGATATGATATAAATATATGATAATAAATGCGGCAATTGATTATTCCTATATAATCGTCACATTTCAGCCAATTGATATAAAACCTTGATAAATTATACAAAAAAACTGCTCTGAAGTTAAGAAGATGATCGTTTTATGAAAAACACAAGAAAATCCGTTCTGTGGTTTTTGAGATTATTGCGTTCAGACGTGGCGGTAAGATTTTGTTTTATATAAAACTATCTACATATGTAGATAAGTCAGATGATAATCAGGAAATCGTAGTCAACTTCTTGTCATAGGCCTCTTAGTTAACGATGCAACGTTCGATTCTCCGCGTAATGGATCTAGTATTTATGCCCACCGCTTTTTTCAGGACATCTATCCACCTAGTGGATGGGCATCCTACTCCCACGATAGGTATTAACTATGTGGAAATAAATAAATACCAAAACATAAGGTTTATAACAACGACGAGAAAAAAAATATAAAAGAACAGGCTAAAAATTAAACATTGTTAAAAAAAAGTATTGCATTATAAATTTAGAGAAAGAAGTCGATATTTCGTTAACAATTCAGTTATGTTTGAAAGTCCTTAGTGCAATCCCTTGCGGATTCTTAGCAGTTCATCCTACATAAAGCTATCTATATAATAGAATAACTGACTAACATATCAAGCACATCCCAAAATCCTGGGGCTAGGACGGTGAAAATTTATATATAGGTTTCTTTGATACTACTGCAGGTGAGCACTAAGTATAGATTTTTCAAATTCAGTTCAAAATGGATAACTGACTCACAGCAATGCGTGGCTGGGCTTACTAATAAAATCTATGTATATAAAAATGTCATGTTATGTTGTTTCTCCGCGATGAACTCCCAAACTAGACTTGGGGAAAAGCGTTATTTTTCGATCGCCGTGACTGTCGTTCCTGTGACAATAAAATCACAGTGACAAATCATCGTGATTTTGTCACGTCGATTACTCATAGTCACACCTGTCATACACAGCACGATCACGACTCACGTTTTTTTAGTATCATAATCTATAGGTATTATTAAATAAATGCTTGATATTTTTCTTAAAATATATTAATTGCTTGTAGTTATTTTGATTTACTATAACAATATACCTCACCTCGGGCCTCGGAATGGGGTGAAAAGAACATGGTTCAATTCAACCCCACGAAGACCAGGTTTGCGCATTCACTGCAAAGAAGGACGCATTTGTCGTGGCGCCCCAGTTCCAATGGTAACTCTCCCGGTCTCCGAGAGTATTGGGATCCTCGGCATCGACATCTCTAGCAAAGTCCAGTTCGGGAGTCATTTGGAGGACAAAGCCAAATTAGCGTGTAAAAAACTAGGCGTCCTGAACAGAACCAAGCGGTACTTCACGCCGAGGCAACGACTTGTGCTATATAAAGCACAGGTCCACCCTCATATGGAGTACTGCTCACATCTCTGGGCTGGTGTGGGCCGCTTGCTCGTCTGCCACCGTTAATAAAAAAAAAATATACACAATACTGGTGATCCAAAATAACCTTCACACTTTACTAAATTACTAACCAATTGCTTTTTATTTATAAAACTAGAGAAAATATAACAATATTAATTGTATAATTAAGTACATGTATCATTATCATCAGCCATATCTAGGACTCAATTCTTAAAGATAATTAAGAAAATTCACCCTCTCTTTCACTTGCCGCCGAGCCACCTCGAACTGTTGCGACGAGGCACCCTCGCTGGCACCGATACTTTTGCATCGGCTGTTCGGGCAGTTTCGTTCGTGTTCGTTACTGTTATAGATCACTCTATGTTACGTGTTGTGATATGAGTGACAAAGATAACTATTGGTATTTATACTACTGAAGCTCTTGGCGTCTTGGGGAACGTAGGAACAATATACGTGATTTTGGAACGTTGTTACTTCGCGCTAAGTAACAGCGACATATTTTAACAACTGATCACAATAACTTTTTCGTCGTGACGTTATTTATCACCCAACTTTTTCCTAAACTAATCATACGCTTTTAAGGAAATTTTCCACATGATGCAGTTTGGTCCAAATTGAGAGATAGCATATGTTGCAGCAGATGTTTTTGTATATAAAAATCGAACTCGTAAACTGTAAATAAAATCGTGTCATGTTGTTTGTCCGGGATGAACTCGTAAAATAAAAGGATATACGATACAAAGGTTAATAATAATAATAACCTGTTCATTGCCCGTTGTCGGCGTTTGCGGTTAGGTACATTTATTTCCACCTTAACAAAAAATGCCAAATGATTAAGAGAAGGCAAAAATGATTTAGTGAAGGATGTTATCTTATCAGACGACTAATAAAAATAGGCGCATAATATAAATGCAAAGGAAAAGATAATCTCCAACCAAAATCACTCTGTTGCAGTAACTTTTGTCCGTGTGGTGACAGACTAAGAATACAATTGTCACCACCCCATTCTTTCCGTGTCGTGTGTTTTGGTGTCGTATAAGGTGACTAAGGGAAGTAAGGTATTATCATGCATTGCACGACTGGTTGTAGGGCTGGGTACTAAGTGGGAGTACTCACTTGGTATCGGGCCCGAGCGGGTTGGTACCACCATCTCCCTGTGACCGGCAATGAAGCACGTCGTTGCGTTTTGGCTGTAGCAGGAGACAGCCGTTTATTCTTTCATTTCATATCTGTGAAATTTAATGGTGAGCAGCGGCTTGACAATGCTCTCGGTATAGTTGAGTCCATGAGCGACGGTTACCATTTACTATCAGATGGGCCGTGGCTCGTCCGCCAGTACCACTAAAAAAAAGTGGCTGTTACAAATGCTTTTTCCGTAAAACAGTTATGAAGTGTTTTCATGTGTTGTGGTCGGAAGAAAAAATATAGCATATTCCTTACCTCACATTTCTTGTGAACGTCACTATCTTCCACTATGGAACCAACAGTCAGCATCTTGGCTATGTGCCAATCAATACTACGCCCATGATAAACTAGTGCCAATTATCTTGAGATTTGCCGCGGCTCGTCTGCCATCTCGGGTTATTTTGTATTTTACCATTTCTTTACAATATGAGAATACGATAAGTATCGCATATTCTTTACTTACAAAAGAAAGTTATATAAAAATAGAGGCAACAACGTACAAAAATATAAAATTTAAGCCACATGATTTATATAAAATTACCAAAGAAACTATAGCAATAAACATATTTTGGCAGAGGTTGTTCTGTCCCTAATAAAGAATCCCTTTATATACTATAAAAAAGCAAAACCCTTTACAACATAAATGGAAATAAAACACATAAACTCATAAATATGTGACCGTAAAGTTTAAGTTGTTGTTTACGTAAGTTACTGCTTGACCAAAACATAATTATTAAGTTTAAACGACACTTCTTAGGTGAGGTTGGCCTGAGCAGACAGCTTAAGCAATAAAGATATATCTTGAAACGACGTTGTCACGACTTAAAACAATGTTAGTTGTGATTCAAATAGCTTGGAAACTTCAAGTAACATTATCCGTAATTATTAAAATACCTGACTGCGCTTAATGTACTTTTGAAGATTTATCCAGTACTAGCCTTTGCCAGCGGCTTTACCGCAGCCAAAAGCTCTTTTTTCGGTTATATCTCAGGTTTCCGATATAGTAGTGGAATAAAATGTATACCAGTTTTTAAGTCTTATCAAGGCCTTTCAAATGAAAAAAAGTGTATCAAAATCCGTTCAGTAGTTTTTGTGTGATGCGCAAACAAACAAACAGATAAACAGACAAACAGACAAAAATTCTAAAAAAAATTGTTTTGTGTTTAGACACGCATATATAGCCTATTACAGTCTTTTTTTTCTTAATTATCTTAAATGTACAGACACAGCTCTGTTACAGCTTTATAATAGTATAGATATTCTAATTTCTAATAGATGTTTGTAAAAAATATACCTACTTTTAAAATTTTAGCTTATCTTTTAAGACTATAGTCTTATAAAGTTTAATACTAGTAGATGATTTTTTCTGTAGACATGAGATCACATTTGGCAGTACCAGCTCAAATATGGCAGTAGTACCTATGTCATATATTAACAAACTTGAAAGATAAATAGCTATTCCATTGTTTTACACTTTATGTGGTTGTATATGTCATACAAGCATTTCTCTAGCGTAGGTAGCGCAAGGAATTAGAAGGGCTGAAGGGGTTTGGGCCTTCGACGCTCTCACTCATTGTGCAAATGCACGGAATACCTACCTAATATTGATATTCTGTGAGAGGATATTACTTCTTCAGTAATCAACAAGGCTCAACTGTTGAAGCTTCCTTGATTTATTGCGGTACAATCAACCGTTCTAAGTTATGATTCAAGGAAACTTCTTCAAACAAAAAGGGCGATGGTTGCTTTCCAAAGTTGCATTCTCATAAGT
Organism: Leucoma salicis; assembly: GCA_948253155.1. Lineage (NCBI taxonomy): Eukaryota > Metazoa > Arthropoda > Insecta > Lepidoptera > Erebidae > Leucoma > Leucoma salicis. Next base: position 12,736,010 of record OX411811.1, read on the forward strand.
GAAAGACCCAAGAGCCTTTTAATGGTCTGTAATATATTAGAGCGCCATCTAAGTATACAAAGTAAAGGGTGGGCTTTAGCTGTCTATAGAGTATTGTTCCAAAGTCTTATTTCATTTCTTTCAAATCTTCATTTCATTTCACGGGAAATTATTGAATGGACGGCTATAACCCACTACAATAAAAAACACAGTGGTGTTTTACGGTCGGTCATATGAAAGATTATGGTATCGATCCGCTCCGGGCAGATAGCAAGTGAGTACACTCACTTGGTATCCAACCCTACCAGTAATGCAATGAGTGATAATTACTTACCTTAGTCACTTAGTACATTACTCGTGTAGTGGGGTGGTGATACTTGTATTCATATACCGACGCCACATTTTTTCCTATTTTGGAAAACCTAGAAGACAGACGAAGGGACTCCAGAACATCTATTCTTTAGTTGTTCTAGGATGTCCTCTTCCTTATATGACCTCCTCCCCCCCCCTCAATTCCTCTTCCTTCAGACTTCAAATCCATCCTTTGTTTGACCCATTCACCATTTATACATATATTATCCAATTTTATTAACATAAATAATATATAACTATGATTGTCTATTTTAACTCTCTAACTAACTTAATTCCTCTACCTTTTGTGTATGTCTGTTGTTGCAGGTAATTCAACAGCTTCAAACTGTCCCTCTTATTCTTTATTTTAACACAATACGTACTTTCATAAAGCTATAACATAAAAGTCGGTAGAGATTCACTTACTATCCAAGCTCTACCTTTAAGCATCTAATTAGGCAAACCCCACTACAGACTGGATATTGGCGAAATCAACGGAAATCAAAGAAGATTTGAATTGAATTGAACCTAGAAGACAGTAAAATGAGCACATTTATGTCAAAAGACCATCAAGGCAGTATAATTTAAAATGATATTTACATTTTTTGTAAAAAAATTATATCTTTTATGTTTTGTTTTGATATTTACAATTTTGTCACCCATAACTAAATTCGAAGTAATGATAGGCCGGAAGTGCGGTGGAACGTTAACGACTGATTACGAGATTCTTAAGCACTCAATTTGCTATTATTGTTATGGATAAATTCAAGTCTACATTGATAGACTCTAAGCGTATTAAAAAATCCCAATGAAATTGCTTCTACCCACGCAATCGATGTATAGACTCGAATTTAGAGTCGTTGCCGCTGAATCTCAATGGAAATTGGATTTGCAGTTTTGCAGAGCTCTCTATTAAGTACTGTTGTGTGCACTTTCGATATTATCTGTGCTGATTTGAAAACTTTGCTTTAAATTCTTGACTTATTCAGACGTTATATACTAAGAAATAGGGGATAACTGCAGTTTAATTTTTTAAGATTTTTAAATTATAGTAACACAATGTGAAATGTACGATTCTATATATTGGCTAACAATACAAAATGCCACCAGCCTATTGCATTTAACCCTATGTCCTAATTGCCAAAGTTGTTCGACGACAAAATCGGTCGTTCACTTTGCCGCACAACAAAACTTTAAAGTTGGTCGTACGACAATGCCGTTGTGTCCATACCGCGAAATGTCATCAGTCGTTGAAGATAGCGTTGTCAAAGGCCAATGTGCTTTACCTAAGTGAAAACTGTTACTTATTTAAAATATTTATTAGCGAAGAAACAAAATTCCAAACGTGAACGAATACAACAGATAGGTATATATAAAGCTAGGATGAAATTTGGCAAATTTCACCATCTCAACTGTCGGCTACGAGAAAACTACAGTTTATTTTACCAGTAACTACACTAGAATCAAGACAGATACATTTGACTATGTTGTTGAAGCATTAAGAGTAAAATGTATACAAAAGATTAAAAATTTTAAGAAACCCATTTCTATAGAAGAAAGACCTTCCTTGTATATCCGTTACCAAAAAAATCAATTAAATTATTCATTTTTGTAAACAAACAACACGTGATTTCCGCGCGACCGACGCGACAACATAGAACTGGTTTGAAATTCAAACACGCCAACCAACCAACGCGATATCGCATGTCCATGCATGTTGCCAGTTAAGACAGTTCCATTCAAAGATGTGGGCTTTCCAATCCAGGCCCACATCAAGTACCTGGGCCTGGTATTGGATGGACGGTGGCACTTTGACGAGCACTTCCGCCGTCTTGCGCCAAAGCTCGTCGGCACGGCGTCCGCCCTCGGGCGACTGATGCCGAATTTGGGCGGACCGAGTCTCGCGTGTCGACGACTCTACGCGGGGGTAGTACGGTCAATGGCACTGTACGGCGCGCCCGTGTGGGCGGAGTCCCTGGCCGCTCGCAATAGGGCCCTTCTGTGGCGTCCACAGAGGGTCGTAGCGGTCAGGGCAATACGCGGGTACCGCACGGTCTCGTGCGATGCAGCCTGCGCGTTGGCCGGAACCCCCCCGTGGGATCTGGAGGCGGAAGTGCTCGCCGACGTTTATCAGCGGGCGTCGACGGCGCGGGCGGGGGGCAGCCGCCCCTCGCCAAGCGCAATCTCAGCGTGGCGGGAAGATGCCCGCCGCGCCACCGTCCTAAAGTGGAGGTCTCGGCTGGAGACGCCCCGGGCTGGTCTCTGGACCGTGGGGGCGCTCCAGCCGATCTTGGAAGAATGGGCAGGGCGGCAGCACGGGGTCCTCACCTTCCGGTTGGTGCAGGTTTTGTCGGGGCACGGTTGCTTCGGCAAATACCTGCACACGATCGCTAGGAGGGAGACGACCCCAGGCTGTCACCACTGCGACTGCGGCGAGGACTCGGCGCAGCACACGCTCGAGTCGTGCCCGGCCTGGGATGTGCAGCGCCGGGAACTCGCTGCAGTCATAGGCGTGGACCTGTCGCTGCCGGCCGTTGCGCGAGCGATGGTTGGCAGTGACAGGGCCTGGACCGCGGTCGCCGCCTTCTGCGAGGCTGTCATCTCGCGGAAGGAGGCGGCGGAGAGGGCCCGGGAGGAATCCTCCTTCGCGGACTCGATTCGCCGCAGGCGCGCGGGGCGGCGTGCGCGCGCTTACCTGCGCCTGATGCCGCCCTAGCCGAGGCTGCGGACGGTGGGGTCGGGGAGTACCCTGCCGTCCGCGGAAGCCTACCGCGAAGGTATGACGCCCAAGTGCGCGGGGCGTCGCACAAGAGAGGGTGCCCGAAGGGGCTGCCGCCTGCGGATCGCGGAGAAACGACGCGGTTCCCGTGATCCGCCGTAGCAAGGGCGGGTGAGGGCGCACGGTGGGTTTTTAGTGGGTGAGAGCCCCACACTACCCCGTTGTCTCCCCGGGCAGCGGGGTGTGCGGTAGGACATTTTTGCCCACCTAAAATAAAAAAAAAAAAAAAAAAAGTTCCATTCAAAGAGCTGCGTTTAAATTTTGTCGCGCTAGTTGGTCGATTGGACAACAAAAGTTGTATCGTACTGCGACAGCCAATTAGGACATAGCGTCATGCGTGTTGTCAGCGGTGACTAAGACAGCTAAATGTCCCTTGAAGACTTAAAAAAAACTTTCGTAACAGTGTTTAACCAGCTCCAAGGAAGAGGATAGGTGTTGGAGAGGAGGAATAATAAAGATGAGTTTTGGATCTCATTTGTTCCAACTTAAAAGATAGGATATTTATCATCCCAATTACTTCCTATTTTTATAGCGTGGCGTTTTACAGCTCAAGTCACTGCCTCGGTTTGAAGTACCACTTGACTCTGTTCAGGACGCCCGTTTCTTCCTCGCCAATTTGGCTTTATACTCCAAATGACTCCCGAACTGGACTTTGCTGGATATATTGATGCCGAGGATCCTTATACTCTCGGAGACCGGGAGAGTTACCTCTTGGAACTGGGGCGTCCCGACAAATGCGTCTGTCCTTCTTTGCAGTGAACACGCAAACCTGTGTCTTTGTAGGGTTGACTTGATATCGCGCATCATCCGTACTGTTATCCGGATAGCAATGCATACTCTCTATCGAGAGCAAGTCATTAATATGCAGGACGAAGAGCGTTGGGGAGAGCACCGAGCCTTGAGGTACGAGGTTATTCGGGTATTTCGATATTATTTAGTAGACAAAAAGATGCCATAAAATGTATCTCAGCTCATCAATACTGTCCATGCAAATTCAACGAGTGAATGCAAGATAGGATAGGACTCCATAAAGAGCTTCTCTTTTAGTGAAAACAGTTTCATTGCTATTGGTTATCAAGTTCAAAGGTCCACCACTAAATATCTTTGACCCTTTGAAGTATGTGGATTCATGGTTACTTTAAAGTCATAATTCTGCCACGGACCAAAACAGTTAAGTTCGTAAGCGCGAACAGATTTATGATGAAAATATGGTTAAAATTTGGAGACTGTTTTAAAATTTATGTAACTACCTTAGGCTAAGTTTATTGACAACTAAAGTTACTTTTTATATTGTTACTCACCTAAATATAAGTCACATTTTATTTCCCAAGATATTATGTTTTAAACAATTACCTACTTAAAAAAATATTAACTTCGATTTTTTTTCCTCAAAATACAGTGGCAAGCAGTGGGGAGGGGGTACAAAAAATTATGGACTTACAACTTTTGAGATTAGCGTGCCCCCAAAAGAGAAGTGTACTTTATATTGTCTCGTTATTAGTAGAGCCCTGATTATCCCTGCACGAATGGGTCAGCCCGTTCGGGGAACTACAAAATATTATTAAACTACTGCCTAAAACTAGTTTTCAGGCTGCAGTCTTGACAATATATCCAGATGATTAAAGAGCTTATTACTTACTACCAGAATATGTTGTGGCGCTCTAGGGTGGCAAGAAGGATAGGCTGGAGAACTTACCTAACTTCCCTGCGGTTCACCAGAGCCGCCTACAACATTGACGTGCGCTGAGTTGATAACAAACGGTACCACCAATTTCCTTGAGCTGAATGGGGGTGTAAGACACACAGACACACGCGATACCCTGGCCAGGGGTTTGAGTTCAATATCCGGTATTGCCTTACACAGATGTCTATGAGTGTATTTACACTTGATGGACACAACACTAGGGCGATAGGTACATACACACTCTAAGTACTTTTATGGGTTTAGCGCGGACACTAGGGCTGATTTATGTTTAATCGGGAGACCAAAAGTAACTCCAACCCGTACGCGACACGAATTTCAACTCGAATCTTCAACCGTCTTTGTATGAATGGTGGCGCTGTACATCTGTCACTCAATCATTCATTCGTCCCGTTTTTTGGCGGAAACATCCTGGGCCTGGGCAGTAGGGCAGATTATAGAGGTATCCCCTTGAGCTGAATCTAAAGGGAGCCTGGCGAGCTTGATAAGGGGTCTCCGCAGACTTCCGTGTGCTGTGTCTAAGTCCACAACACGCAGTATTCCATCCTTGCCAGGTAATGTGCAGATGATTCTTCCCAACTTCCAGTGGAGCGGAGGTAGATTGTTTTCCTTGAAGAGCACGAGTTCTTCAACTTGAGGAGAAGAGGATAGAGAGAGCCATTTGGAGCGGGTTTGAAGGGTATGCAGGTGGGATTGGGTGCATAGGGTCCAGAAGCGCTGACACATACCCTGGATGAGATGAAATCGTCTGAGAGCGGATAATGACCGATTATCTAATGATGGCTCGGGTAAAGCTGTGAGCGAACGTCCTATTAAAAAATGGCCGGGAGTTAGTTGCTCAAAGTCTGACGGATCTGATGAGAGAGGACAGAGAGGTCTGGAATTTAATACAGCCTCGACTCTTGTTAAAAGTGTATAAAATTCTTCAAAAGTGAGACCACCTATTCCGATTGCTGTGTATGTGTGCCCCTGTAGATATTCTGATGATATTTAGTCTAAATCAGTACCTATTTACGGGTAACTGGCAACCTCAAGTCAAAAAAGTCATTTCCGCCAACCTCACCCACCAAATAAACCCGTCGTGTGCTATCATCTCTCAGCCAGTAGTGGCGGATTACTGGAATTGTGCAACATTACTTCAGTGAAGGTAGCTAGCTAGCACACGGCTTATTATATGCCTACTCATTAAACACAAATATATGAAGATCATAACTAAATTTTCAACAATGTTTGTGAAATTTGTTGTAGCACAAAATGAGATCAGTGGGTTGAACAGGTTTGATCAAAGGATGTTTATTAGTTGTGGGTGGTTGGTTATTTGTACTAGTTTTGATTAAAGGACAGATATTGAAATTAAAAATACTTAATGAAATACCTCCTGCGGTAGTTGTCATTAGAGTTAAGTAGTTTGTATACTATTTAATGGCTTCCCAACGAACCTCTTCTAAGTATTGCCTTAATCAATCACTTATTATTATTACCCTCAAGATCGAAATAAATACAACGCCATCTGGCACATAAATAATTAATCTCTATACAAAAATTGCTATCCCATTAGAACCCTCCATTTATATGAATGTTCTTCTCTTTACCCTGAACTATATGTAGATATGTCTAATGGATGCTAATATCATGATTATCAGTTTTGTAGCTACGGACGTAACATACAAACAAATAGACTCACTTTAACATTTTTACGTTTGGACGTGCGACTGGTTAAGAAAATATACAATGCGAAAGTGGAAGGATGTAGGTACAGGGGGAGACCAAGACTCACCTATCTCGACCAAATCAGTCATGCATTGTAGGAAGGTGGATTCAGGAGTCTCCTAAACCGGCGGGCGTGTATGAGAAGAATTATGAATGTTGAGGAAGCACGCGATGTAGGCAAGAATAGACCCTTTTGGTACTATATTCTCTCTGCCTACCCTGCAAAGGACATGACGTGATAATAAGTAAGTAACATTTTTAATATTAGTAAGGATCAGTGATTTAAAATTATAGATTGTGTAACAAACTTTTCGACATAGTTGTGAATACCTGTGGTCACTGGGATGTAGCATAACACGAACCTTTTGCATTAACTCATATTTCGTGAATATTTTATTCAGCGGACACAGTTTTGTTATTTCACACTTTCATGGCTTTCCAACGGGTTTTAGCACTGAATAAACAAAGTTGTATTTACCTATGTGAAATAAACAGAACAATTCAGCAAAATATAAAAAATGTATCGCGTTTTGGAGTGAATATTGACAAAGTCCAAAAATATCAGTTTACTATGTATATTATATTACTATGTATTGCATTATGTTTAAGAAAATTGATAGTATTTTTTACTCCCGCAGGCTCTTCGGTGGCATCAGATCAAGGGAAATTCTGGGATAACGTTAGGGAAGTTCTGCATTTGGCAGAAGCCAGTGAACGCGTGATAGTATGCGGGGACTTGAATGGATGGGTGGGCCAAGCGTCCAGACTTCGAGGACGTACTTGGTTCATTTGTTGGTAAGAGAGTCAACGATGCAGGTACGCTCATTGCGAATGTATATATGGAGAGAAAACTTGATGTTTCAAACATATTTTTTCAAGATATTTATCCATATTTATTCATGGAGAAGGAATGAACAAAAGTATGATAGATTTAATTCTTATAGACAGCCGCCTCCGAAGGGAAGTTCTGGGATAACGTTAGGGAAGTTCTGGATTTGGCAGAAGCCAGTGAAAGCGTGATAGTATACCGTGACTTGAATGGATAGGTGGGCCAAGCATCCAGACATCAGATCGAGGACGTACTTGGTTTATTTGATGATAAGAGAGAGAACGTTGCAGGTACGCGAGTGTATGTTGGAGAGAAAACTTGTTGTGTTAAACACATTTTTTCAACATAAGGACATCCATATTTATACATGGAGAAGGAATGAACAGAAGTATGATAGATTTAATTCTTGTAGACAGTCGCCTTCGAAGCAAAATACTGGACACAAGAGCCTACAGGGACTCCACTGTTGATATTTGTCCGTGTGGTGACGAAATAAGAGTACAAGTGTCACCACCCCATCCTTTCCCGCGGGTGTCGTACAAGGCGACTATGGGAAGTAAGCAATTATCATCCATTGCATGACTGGTGATAGGGCTGGCTACCAAGTGGGAGTATTCACTTGGTATCGGGCCCGAGCGAGTTGGTACCACCATCTCCCGTGTGACCGGCCATGAAGCACATCGTTGCGTTTTGGCTGTAGCAGGAGATTATTTTTTCATTTCATATCTGTGAAATGAAATGGTGAGCAGCGGCTTGACAACACTCTCGGTATAGTTGAGTCCATGAGCGACAGTTACAATTTACCATCAGATGGGCCACGGCCCGTCTGCCACTAAATGCTATAAAAAAAATATGGACCACTATCTTGTTATAGCGAGATTTAGTGGTCTGTTCAGAAGGTGAAAAGTGTCTCACTGGCGAGAGCGTTTCCACTTCGGAGAGCTTGAAAGAATAAAGATCGAAAAGTTGCAAGAAGAGAGTGTAAGAGCAAAATATGCAGAGGGTGTCAGTGAACAGCTGACGGTTGCAAGTCAGCCGGAATTGGACATAAAAGAAACAAAGAAGGAAGGTGGAGTCAAGAGTCTCCGAAACCGGCCAGCGTGTATGAAGAGAATTATGAATGTTTAGGAAGCGAGCGATGTATGCAAGAATAGAGTGGCACTCTGTCCTCTCTGTCTAACCCGCAAGGGAGATGGCGTGATGATAAATAGTATAATAATAATATTCTGATCTATATTTAGTCATCTAGGTACCATGCAGTAAAATATCCAAAAAGTATATTATTTATAAATATATATAGAATAATATTTCGGCTTAGCCAAATATGAACGGAGCTCCTAGTTTCTCTGAGTGACTTGACTGTGTTGACTTTAAAATCGGGTCAATATATGTTTAAAGGTATGTATATATTTTTATTCTCTATGCAATACTAGCTACATATCGCACGGAAACATCTTATTTTAGTGATAAATATTAGTCGATGTTGTTTTTCCGGACTAAATGTACGTAAAATTTTATATTAATCGGTTAGATCCATCCATCAGCCTTTTAAAGTCCACTGCTGGACATAGGCCTCCCCAAGAATGGGGGATAGTGCCGTAATCGCCACGCTTGGCAGGTGGGTTGGCGATCGCAGTGAATGATGTTAATGCTTGACGGAGTGCTGCTGCCCACTCCCCCGGTATTCCTTCAGTCGGCTCTTACGACTCTCATGGGTGGAGAGGGGTGGGACAATTCTAAAGCCGGCTCCACACAGCCAGATAATCGGTTAGACAGTCACAGATTTAAAGTACATCAAACTCACTTTTACTCTTATACTAATATTATTTTATATTAAGGATTTTGAATAATTCTAATTTTAAAAGCAGTTCCAAAACTAGTTTTGTAGCCTCGAGGAAGATACGTAGTGATTGCGGTGTCACCGATACATCTCGGCCTCTTTCTTTAAATATCAATTTATCTACGCACGCTTTCCCTTCGTATCCACATTCAAGAATAGTTAATTTTTATTAAAATTTTCTTATTTGTTGATACCACCATCTCCCGTGTAACCGGCCATGAAGCACATCGTTGCGTTTTGGCTGTAGCAGGAGATAGCCGTTTATATTTTATTTCATATCTGTGAAATGAGTTGGAGAGCAGCGGCTTGACAATACTCTCGGTATAGTCTAGTCCATGGGCCGTCCCATTTACCATAAGATGGACCTTTGCTCATCTGCCACTACATGCAACAAAAAACAAAAAAAAACTTAAATAAATAATCAAGGTACAGTTTTAGTGACATACAATATTTTCTTTGTCTATGTTAATATCGTTGTACAGAAAGTAGCTATATCCTCAATAATAGATATTGATATCCTATTTTGTATTGTAATTGTAAGACTAGTCTGTGGTAATTATTTAAAACATTTAATTATTTTTTTTATTGCTAACGGTGGCAGACGAGCAAATGGCCCACCTAATGGTAAGTAGTAACCGCCGCCCATGGACTATGGCAACACCAGAGGCACAGCCAAGTCACTGCCTACCGTGAGTAAAGCGCTCTTTTTAAACCTCGTTTAAAGAGGGATAAGTCCTAACGCTAGGGAAACACCGCAGCAGGAAGTTCATTCCAGATCTTACACGTATGTGGTAGAAAAGATTGCTGAAAACGAACCGTCTTGGACGAGATCGTTTCCAGGTGGTATGGGTGACCCCTAGTACGGCGTCTCGTGGTCTGGTGGTAAAACGGCGATGTTGGTACCACCTCAAACAGTTCCTCAGAGCACTCCCGGTTGAAGAGTCGATAGAGCACACAGAGAGCCCTAAAGTCTCTCCACCGCCCCAACGACTCCAGCTTATCCGTGAGATTGGGCTCATTGACAATCCGAACAGCGCGTCTTTGCAGGGACTCAAGAGGGTCGAGCTGGTATTTTGGTGGGCCTGCCCAGAGATGTGAGCAGTACTCCACGTGAGGGCGGACTTGTACTTTATACAGCACAAGTCGCTGCCTCGGTGTGAAGTACCGCTTGACTCTGTTCAGGACGCCCAGTTTCTTGCTCACCAATTTGGTTTTGTCCTCCAAATGACTCCCGAACTGGACTTTACTAGCTATGTCGATGCCGAGGATCTCAATACTCTCGACCACGAATATGATACATTGCCTTTTGGAGCTGTACGAATCGTAACTACATTTTTCTATTAAGATTCATTGGAACAAAAACAATCTGTTTGCTCTATTTACAGACTTCCTTTCGAAAAATTGAAGAATAATGTCGAATAATGTCCAAGTTTTGTTAAACGCGTGACGTCACGTCGTGTGTAATATGACAAGCGCCATTACATAAGCGTTTTATAAATTACTAGCAGTTACCCGCGACTTTGTCAGCATTAAAGTATTAAATTTCTAAAATTGTCCCCTATGTTACCCTTTTGAGGCATGATTTTATAAAACCATTGCAATGTATGGTCCCAAGATGAAATAAACATTCTTAATTCAAACGCCCAATGTGTTTTTTCTTATACCTAACTAATAATAATTTAGGGAGGTAGTCCCTTTTGATGGCATCTATAGTTTACGGTAACTGCTTAAAGAAGGCCAGAAGCAAGTTTGCCACACGCGTAGAAAAAAAAAAGTAGATTGTTTACCTAGGTAAGAACAAACAATACTTAAAGGCGAGCGTGTTTTTTTGAATCCTAAAGTAGAATCCTAAGCGCAGTGAGCTATTAAAACTAAGTCACTCGATCTTAAAATAGTGTTGCTCCCGAGGTAGCCACTCTACTTTTATCTGAGCAAATAAGTAAGTGCAACCTTATGAACAACAATAATATGTATAGTTATTTAGATACAATTAAGAACAATAAAATATAACATAGAAATAATTTGAGGCTAATGTTTATTTTTAATTTGAGCAATTATGGAAGAACAATTTTAATACCGTTCATTGTTTTTTTATACCCGTCCGTTACAACTGTAGACTTATTTTTAGCGTCTTTATGTTTAATTTTATCTTTAATTTAGCTCACGCGTAGTTTACTTAATCTTACAGCTTATAATTAGATATTTTTATATATATTTTTAGCATTTGACATGCTTAGCAACATACATTAAACACAAAGTGAAAAATGTGAAATCGAAAATAACAGCCATGAGCCGGATTCGAACGTGCATCTCCTGGATACCGTCCAGATGCTTTGCCAATTCAGCCATCGTGACCCTTGCTCCTGACTGCTAATTTCGATAACACATTCATACCAATCAATATCAATATCAGTCTAGCTGTTCTTAAGTTATAAAGGGCATATAAAGAGATACAAATTTTGTACTCGTATATGGCAGAATTGAAGTAGATAAATAAGTCGGCAAGTCTTAAAATAACTATTTATAGGGAAAATCGGGAAAACATGACATAGCTTACAGGTTAATAGGTTTGGTAGTATACCTAAAGATAAATAAATTATATCATATGAAATTATTATTGTACTTTATTTAAATTGAAGTATATTGTACAGACGTGTTATACATACGTGTATATTCAGGAAATTCTATACTAAGCCGATATTTTTAATCACCGGAAACTGCGTGCGTAACATATATTCGTCCACGACAAAATATGAGTTACCCTGATGTCGCTTCTCAAGAACACAATTTTTGCTGAAAAGCCAGCTGCAAATTGAGCATAGTTTTAAATGAATTCTCTGTAATATTCTGTTAATTATTTTGCGAATTAACTGAAGATTGATAATGATTGTCTTACTCATAATTTTTGCTCATTCAATTCATAATCTCGCGTCTTTTTCCCCGGGGGATGAGCAGAGGTGTAATACTCTCACATTTTAACTATTTAAGTTGATTCGACCATAACGAAAGACGAGCATGTTGTAATTTACTAAATTCTTAATAAAATCCTAAAAATCTTCATACTTTCTGATATTTATGTGAATACTATAAATTATGAAATAAAACTATTTTTATGGTATCCATCGCGTTTGATGCTATATTTTATATTTTACAGCATCCATTAAATGCATTATGGGTAAAAGCAGTTTTAGTTCGTAACCTACTAATATATTTAGTACAAAATTGTCCGTGTGGTGACGGACTAAGAATACAAGTGTCACCACCCCATTCTTTCCCACGGGTGTCATATGAGGCGACTAAGGGATCACGGTATAGTTAAGTCTCTTGGCGACGGTTACCATTTACCATCAGATGGGCCGTGGCTCGTCTGCCACTACATGTACCCCACCCCACCCCACCCGTATTTGTAGATTACTCACTTTTAGTGCTGGTTTATTACTGTATCAACAATTTTCTATTAGTTAAGCTATGACGGTCCTCGTGGCGTAGTCGGTAGTGTAACCAACTTCCGTGCACGAGTTCGTGCGTTCGATTCCTACTCAGGACAATTATTTGTGAGATGAACACAGATATTTGTACTGCGTCTGGGTGTTTTCTATCTATTATATGTATGTATTTACAAATATATATTAATATATGTATTATATCCGTAATTTGGTACCCATAGCACAAGCGTTAAGCTTAGTTTGGGAGGACGTTGTGTGAAAATGTCCGTGAATATTTATTTATTTATTTTAACCAAATTAAACATGAAAATTGCGTTACCTAGTTATCTATATAATATTAATATTAAAAGTGTGATGTTTAATCTAGGTTCAAAAAGTATACCTACCACTGAAGGAATGTAACATAGTTCCAGTGGCCCGCCAATAAAGGCGGAGAGACGGCACACAGTGGGTTTATTTAGTGGGTGAGGGCCCCACACTATCCTGTTCGTTGCCCCGAACGACGGGGAGTGCGGTAAGGAACATTTTTTCTCGCCTTAACAAAAAAAAGTTTCAAAAGGTATCATCCATCCATCCATCAGCCTTTCATCATCCACTGCTGGACATAGGCCTCTCCAAGAAAACGCCACAGCGAACGGTCCTGTGCTGCCTGCATCCAACGAATGTCTGCGACTTTGACCAGGTCATCGGTCCACCTGGTGGAAGGCCGTCCTTATACTGCACCGTCCGATACGCGATCGCCACTCGGGAACCTTTCTTCCCCAATGGTTGTTTGACCCATGGCCTGCCCATTACCACTTCAGCATGCTGACCCGATAGGCTATATCTGTTACTCCCGTTCTCATACGGATTTCCATATTACGGATCTTATCACGTAGAGAGATCCCAAGCATAGCACGCTCCATGGCACGCTGAGCGACTTTGAGCCTTGATATAAGGCCAACATTCCAAGACCATGCCTCTGTTCCGTAAGTCATTACCGGTAACATACACTGGTCGTAGACCTTCGTCTTCAGACACTGTGGACTTTGGAAAAGAAGATCTCCCTCAGCTTTCTGAATGCTGCCCAGCCGAGCAAGATTCGTTGATTGACCCCTTTTTCGAAGTTGTATCTACCTAAATGGACTGTTTGTGCCAGGTAAATATAGTAGTCGACAACTTAGAGAAGCGCACTCCTGACTAGAACCGGTGCTGAAATGACATGGACATTAGATATGATTTTCGTCTTGTCCATGTTCATTTTGAGACCCAGTGGTTCTGGTCGGGAAACCCTGCTGAGATCATTGAGCATGGTACCAAGGTCCTCCAGTGATTCTGCCATGACTACTATGTCGTCGGCATATCGAAGGTGAGTGATGTTTTCACCATTGATGTTGATGCTGAATTCGGTCCAGTCCAAGAGCTTGAAGACATCAAAAATTTTACTGGTTGTAATATTTTAAATGTAATAAAGAACTAACACAAAGTGCGAAAGTTTGCGATCGTAAATAGAGAGCAGGATTTTGCTTCTGACTGTGCAACAGTCAGAAGCAACACGCTTTGTGTTTGCACTTTATGCTAAATTATATGGCTAAGCATGTCAAATGCTTATAATAAAAAAGAACTTTTGAATATGAAATCGATTTGATCTCAAACGTAGAAAAACGTTAGAGAAAAATAAAACAATTAAGGTTCTCGAAAGCTAAAGGAGCGGCAATATTCTCCTTGATTTTAAGCGTGTATTAGACTGATATCAGATTTTACAGCATTCTACTAAAATCCTGTAATAAAAACTTCTACTGTCAATGTGCTATAAAAGAACAGTAAATTTCGACTACGTTCCTTTTATATTTTATAGTCTTTTACAACAATGAGAACATGAAAGCTGCCACCGCACCGGACATTATGTTTGTATCTAAATTAGAATCATTTGTGTCACGTTTCCCGTAACAATTCTCCGCAAAACTTTTTCAGTATTTAATTTTATTTATTTATTTTCCAGGATCCATATGCAAACAAATAATTTTAATCATACACGCTACTCTCCCTTTCTAAATATTTTAAAGTCTATTTCAAAATAAAATAATCCATAGTTTCAGATTTTCTTATGCTTCCTCACCAACCGGTTTTTTTATTGGAAATATAAATAAGTAAATTTCCAATTAGAAATTACATTTTTGATCTATACCTTTTAGCATTTGACATGCTCCGCCACTTTTTAAAGTATAAATTATTTGAGAATAAGGAAAAAGAGATTTTTGTACTAGCGGGAACCGAACCCGCGTCCTTTCCAATCCGGGGAAGTGCTCCAAGCCACTGAGCTATAGTACAGGTACTTCGACCATCCCAATCTCCTTATTACATTTGTCTTTACGACCAGCGCCGCTATCGGAAGCATTTACATGCATCAAACCGATATAGCAAGTTTAATTTTGCAATTAAAATTCATACTATTTGATGGCGCGATTTTTTAAATATTTTTGATCTATACCTTTTAGCGTTTGACATGCTCCGCCACTTTTTAAAGTATAAATTATTTGAGAATAAGGAAAAAGAGATTTTTGTACTTCCCGCTAGTAAAAAAATCTCTTTTTCCTTATTCTCAAATAATTTATACTTTAGAAATTACATTTATTAGGAGCACCTAATTTTTTTATTTACCTTATAAAATTAAAACAAAACATTTTTTAGCGTGGTAAAATTCTTTCTCGAAGATAGTGATGCATCTCCTCGGTAAGCAGCCTAGGAGATGCAGAGGTATAGACTTGTAGAATTGCAGAGTGTATGAATTGCGATTACCGGATTTATTGGCGTTTCTAAGCTAAGGCTATGTTCCATGAATTAAGGTTTCTGCCTAATGACAATTTATCAGACACCTAATATCTAATGCTAGTAAGAAACAAGGATATTTAGATGATTAATGAGCCGGCTCAATCGTGGAAGTACCACCCTCTTAAAGAAGATTGGCGTGAAATAATGGTAGGTATTCTCACCGTTGTGTTTCGTATGGAGAGTAAAAGCGCTGGAGGCCTAAATCCACTCCCTATCCTCTCCTTATTATCCTTCCTTTTCACCTCCTTCATCCCTTTCCTTGCAGATAGCGATGTGCGCGTAATGCCTCTGGTATTGTGTATGTAAGCTACGGTAACCGCTTACCATCAGGGTGAGCCGTATGCTTTTTTGCCATCCACGTTGTGTAAAAAAAGAGAGATGCAAAACTAGGTATGTTATTTAGGCGTATCTTACTAAGTGCGTAGTTACAACACACGCCGATCGACATATATTATTTATGATGTTGGTAGTTCAGAGACTCCCTATCTTTAATGAGAACTATAAAATTTGCCCGACCTAGCAATCAAACCTCAATCCGTGAAGCCGGATAGAAAGATAACATTCAGTAATTTGATGAAACCATTCGGTATAATTGGTTTCGTGGAATTCGTCGTCACTTAAAGCCGATTTATTGAAGAAATTGATATGTGAGAATATGAATGTACATAACGTTAAATATACCTATATAATTATAATTGATAGCATAGATTTTAACATTTACACATTTCAATCGAAGTACGATCATTACTGAAATCGCGAGTAATTGTATAATCTAATTTATCATGGTAAAATTATTACGTGTAGTGGATAAAGTTTATAATGTAGGTAGTGACTATATGCATACCTTTTTTTGTTAATGCGGGAACAAATATACCCAACCGCATACCCCGTAGTTCGGGGCAACAAACAGGGTCATGTGAGGCCTTCACTGACTAAATAAATATGTCGCGTGCCATAATACCTATAAGTGCCAATGTATTACATGAATTATTTTAGTAGGTAATAATACTATTATTTTAAGCATTATGAAAATTTATGCGAAGTTACATTATAGGTGGGGCCAACATATGGTTGCTAAACGTGGTTGTCGAGAAAAAAAAGACGTTTATCTTCGTCTTTTTTTCTGCTGCTATTTACCAACGTAGAATGGTGAGAAGCACGAGTGTCCTTGGTTTAAACTTAGGATAAAATTTACAATCAAACTATCAGAAGTAAAGCCAAAATAATAGATGTATGAAAATAATTAAACTTATCAATGGCAATGGGCAGGATATATAGGATGAATAACAACACACAGATAATATATTTTAACAGAGTGGTTACCAAGAGACATAAAGGAGAAAGTACAAGATGGAGAGACATTTTCAAGTACAGTGGATTTTATTGACGAAAAAAATATATTTGAATGTGTCCGTTAGATAACTTCTTCATTTTTTTGTACCTCGAACCTCCACAAGTTTAGAAAAAACATGATGGCTTGTTACCATCTTATCAATATATGTTTCTTAAAGGGTGTACGGCATGGGCATTTAAATGAAAAAGTCTAACGTAACTCGCTGCGATTTTATAGCAGACTTTAGAGGCACGCTCCTTTCTCATAGTCAAAGGCTACTTCGTGTTCGGCATGGCTTACCCTGTGTTTATTATATTTTGTATTTATTACTACGTCCATTTATAGCGGTGGCATTTAATTTTATTTTAATACTTTTAAATAAGGATAAATTTCTTCTGACATCCGATGAAATAACATTTATATCCTCCTCTAAACTAAGCTTTACCTACCCACGAAAGCTGCATCAAAACCCGTTTAGTCATTTCAGAGATGTGCCAAATACATAATTATTGAGACAGACAAAAAATAGTTGCTGATTGCTTTAAACACAATGTGGAAAATGTGAAATCTAACAGTCATGAGCAGAATTTGAACCTGCATCTCCTAAATACCGTCCAGATGCTTTGCCAATTCAGCAATCGTAACAACTGCTCTCAACAGCTAATTTCGATAACACATTCATACTTAAGTCCTGGATGACGCATCTGGACGGTAACCAGGAGATGCAGGTTCAAATCCTGCTTGTGACTGTTATTTTCGATTTCACATTTTCAACTTTTTATTTAATGTATATGGCTAAGCATGTCAAATACGAAAATATATATTTATAAAAAAAAATCTAAATGTTTATTGCTTTATTACATTCATTATCTAGACAATTCTCACGACTACTAAAACGTGACGACGTAATTATATCTTCTAAATAGAAAATAAAACAAACGTATTATGTACTTAAAAGTATTTGAACTTATCTTGGAAATAAAATTTTCAGCACATCGGCCTCTACGAGCTTCTTTTAATGCAATTTATAAATGGTATACTGCGTTACCATTAAGTAACCTAAAGAATCTATTCAGGTATATAATTATTAATTGGTAAGATTTGGATAGTTAATGTCCATCATATGGGGCCAAATTATTGTATGCATTAATATTGGGAGTAAATTATTTATATATACTCACACCATGTACTTATCAGATAGGGTTTTACAAGCCAGGGTCTACTTAACTACACAGCCTAATTAGCTTCTATCTGCAACTTCATTTAAGTGAACTTAATTTTCAGATTTATCAGGTCATTTATGGCTAATTCATAGGAACTCATCGGAGTAAAAAATGTGTTTATTCCAGCTATAACACATATTTATACCCGTTTAAATTCGTATTTTATGTTATTTATAAATTTTACAGGAAATAAAATTCGGCTGAGTGGATGGTTTACTTGATAAGAAAGTTTAATTCATTCATTAGGCAGTTTGGGTTGAAACAGGAAAACATTATAGAGCAACTCCAGAGGTGGCTCGACGCCCAATGCTATTAAAATATGCTCACAGATTGGAGGGTCCGAATTCATTTTCATTGCTCTCTTAATGCCAATACTAAAATCTTATATTATTGGTGTAATTTACACAAAATAACGTAAGGCTTCTCGCCTTTTTAATGTTTTTGAAGAGGGTTGTAGAAAATAACATTAGAATACACAAAAAAAATATTGATTATTATAATTTTCTAATTACATAAATGTCTTTAATTTTATATGAAACACTATTTCTGTGGATTTAAATAGGTAATTGCGGTCTGTTTTGTACCTACTCTCAATTTGCATTCATATTTCAAACTAGTGCAAAATAGAAAATTTTGCATTAAGCACATAGGTACAAGGGGTTGGAGTAATCGTAAAGTTGTGCTATTTATAATGACTAGTGGTCGTCCAGTGCTCAACATTCGACCATACACCGATCAGATATACAGTCAATCCTATAAAATGTATTTTTATCGAATTAATATATTTCTAATGCATGTTATACAAAATATTTCTAATGCATATTATATAAAAATATTATGTTTCTGCACTCCGTCTCCATTTAAACTTTAAATGTGCCAAATCTCACACTTCCCGGTGCGCGCAATGTCCTAAAAAAGGGGTACAAATTATTTTCGTTACGTATTAATATATAGACATAAAACCTATGCATATTATAGTTTGGTTCACGGCAGTCGGCATATGATTATGTCTATCTTTATATGTATATCAGAAACAGTACCCAAATCCAATTAGGAATAATAAGGAATGAGGACGACGTAAAGGACAATAGTACCTACTCTCGTCATGTTAATATAATGAGGATGATGAGACAAATGAGGTATTAATGTAATATACATATTTACAATAACGCAATTAAAATTAATTGCGTCATCACGATCTCCCCCCTAGCATTATACCAAACTCTGTTGAGGTCGCCTTGTGATATATTCGGGTTTATATAATCCCCTAGTATATAGGTACGCGGAGCAACAGCCTATCTAACTTCTGCTTCCCAACTACTTTCTACCAATAGAAAGCCTTGTTTATCCCAGCATGAATGGGCCGGCTCAGTCAGGGAAGTACAACCCTCTCACAAAAGTTCAACGTGTGACAGCGGTAGGTACTCATACCGTTGTGTTGGATGTGGTGATTGAGAGTGATACAGTTATCCTCTCCTTATTATCCTTCCTATACTCTCCTTGTATCCAACCTATCCTCTCAATGTTATCCTCTGCCTATCCACCTCCTATCCATTTTCCTCAGAGATGGCATCAGGAAGTGATGCCTCTGGTGTTGCTAGCGTCTACAGGCTACTACGGTAACCTGTTAATATCAGGTGGGGCTTATATTGTACTTGTTCGCCACTCACTGAACAGATGGCGGAGTGGTTTAGACAGCGGCCTGCCGCTCGAGTGTTGTGAGTTCGATTACCACACAGGACACACTCTTTGTGTGATCCCAAATAGTTGTTCTGAGTCTGGGTGTACTTTGTGTCCGTGAAATTGTATATTATTATATTTGTAAAATCCCCCGCCATACAAGGATTATTCTTTAGTGCAGGTTGCTGTCTTAAAATAGTCAAATATTTTATTCCTGAACTTTGGCAACCTGTGACGATTACCAGGATGTTATTTGATGCACGCTAAAACAGTCAGATATCCACAAATCACACATCTGATTGCCAGCCTATTAAAAGCTGCATAACCTTGCTGATCATTAGAACTACAAGTGTACGACTACTCTAAATCATAATAAATATGTATTGTATATTCTATGTATATGTATTTCACTAATTTAATCTAAATGCCTAACAAATTTTGTACTTCGTTTGTATTGAATTAAGTAATCGGTACGTGTCCTAATTAAGTATTACATTAATTGTAATACAAATTGAACGCAATTTTGATTTATTTCAACAATATACGTGTTAAATAAATTATTATATATATATATATCGGTGGTGCACAGTTTAATATCATTGTTATAACTAAAATGACATGAAAAAATGCTGCAACCACGATGACATACTATATCACATGAACAAATTTTAAAAATTAATGAATGAGGAGCAGCTCAAGCCCATTTTGTTTTATCCTCAAGAACATTGCACACATTTTCAATATAGCGCACCACTTCTATGAACCATAGCGTCAATTTGAATGTTATTTTCGACTCAGCAGGACCTCACAGACTTCCAACTGGATCTTGAAAATTCAAACTAATTAAACTTGCTCAACTATTGTTTGTGGAATTCTACAAGTCAGGAACTTCACATTGTTTCGGAATGTAAAAGTTTTGCTGGGTAAAATCAAATGTTATTTTAAAATTTCTGTGTATCAAACATTTTTATATTAACAATATATTTTTTCACGCTAGAAACAGAATATCAAAAGGCCCACCAAATGTTAAATAAATAGCTGCTGTAGCTATAGATCTAACAACCATTTATTTTTGTTTAGGCGGGAAAAATGTTCCTAACCGCACACCCCGTAGTTCGGGGCAACGAACAGGGTAGTGTGGGGCCCGCACCCACTAAAAAAACCCGCCGTTTGCCGTCTCTCCGCCTATGTTGACGGCCCACTGGTACTGTGTTGGATTACTTCAGTGGTCCTAGATCTAACAACCTGACGCACAGTCTAATCTTGGTTTAGTGAGAAGTCCACCATTCCCTTATTCAATATTGAGCTTGTTTTCAACCAAAAAACATCCTACTGTTGGGTAAGAGCTACTTCCATATAAGAGACTATGGAATACGTACTTCTAGCACAAAATGAGCTGACTATTTAATTGTTGTTAGTTTTATATATTGTCTCATGGAATTGATGTAAAAGTAATAGCAAACTCAACATAATCATCTTAACATGTTCCCTGTGCTTGATAATTAAAGGATACTGGTGTTTCCTTGGAGTGTTCGGCCTGTTCACCTACATAAATAATTTTTAGGTTTCCTGATAGCATTTGATAATTAGAAAACCACGTATGGTTCACTTTTTCCAAAAACTTGTCTGAAAGTAGATATAAAACATTAACTTACAACATTGATGTAAGGTTATATCATGCGCGAAAACTTCTTAAATATTTTAACAATAAAATTATTTCACTCATATTATGAAGTGAATATCATACAAGTACAACAACGGGTGCCTTAAGGTCAAAAATAATAATCGATAGCACAGAGAAAACTTTACAAAGCGCCGGCGCAGGGACCAGAGACAATGACAACATAATGTAAATGTCTAAAAAATTAAATGAATGACAAATGGCAGGTTGTTACCATCCTAAAAACAATAACAAAACAATAGTTTAAGTTAAGTATTCAGTGAATAATTGATACAATAAAAAATCTTTAAAATACCTCATTACATGGGAAATACCTATCATATAACTAGGGATGTAAATAATAAAGGAACCAATCTGATTAAAGGTATGAGTATGTTGAATCATAAATGTGATGCAAGTAAAATGGTTTGTTTCGATGATTTGCGTGTATTGATTTTTCACAATATAATCGCAATATTAGAAATTAAATTTTGTCCATTGAGACAAGTTTTCTGAAAATACCACTGAAGTAAATATTTTTATGTAAAAATTACCTTTTTTAGTATAAGTTTTATTTCTGTAGTGGTTCAGCCAGCCGCCAGTATAATGTCTTCAACCAATCAACCACCAGTCTCCTTTCTATAGTGTCTATAAACGGACGAGGAATGGTTTAATATAAAATTATACTGTCTAAAAAGCTAAATATATTTTAGAAACATCATGCTCATATAACTTAATTTACGTTTCATTTAGAACTTACAATGAAACGCAAGCGAAGATATCAATGGGCTCGTCGTCACATTACAATGCACTGTGTGGCTGTGTAGACTGAAGTGTCGGCATGTTTCCTGCAAAACCGGCGCCGTTCCATATCATTCGTTCATTGTACGTTCGCTAGTTTCGCATGAATAAAATTCTTCTCATAGTTTATCCTGATACTATGCTACAACTCTATGGCGCGGCGCGCGTATTCTGTACCGGCTTATAGCTGTGTATAGAGAAAGTTTAGTGCAAGAGTCTATGGCAAAATAAACAATGATTTTTATTCTAAATGGCTATTAGAAATATCTTTACCTATATTAAAATATGTCACTCTTTTCGTTTGTTTCCTTTATAGTTTAAATATTGATAACTGTTAGGTGTAATAGTCTAAGATCCGGCTGAAGAATTAATGCGCTCATCGAGTATTTGCTAAAAACCAAATTATTACACATATTTATGATTAGGAGAATATAATTATCTACCAGGTTGCCTATCAAAATGTGCCCGCTAGTATTTTCAATTAAATTACTTTTAATTGATTTTTCGTAAAAAATTTAATTTACCTGTTTTTTAAATAAAATATCGTCCACTTCACGGCAATATATATAAAGACCCTGAAAAACCATAGTTGCCTTCGTGCACTCAGCCGCACTTCAGCCGCACTGCTTTAATTTGATATATAAATAATAAATGTATGTTATGAACGTATAAATGTGTCAAAATCATACCAGTTTACACCTGGCTGCGAAGAGGTGCAGCTGAGTGCGCGAAGGCAACTGTGATTTTTCAGGGTCTTTATATATATTGCCGTGAAGTGGACGATATTTTATTTAATAAACAAGTGAATGAATTTTTTTCCGAAAAATTAATTACAAATAATTTAATTAAAAATACTAGCGGGCACATTTTGATAGGCAACCTGGTAGATATACATTCTCCTAATCATATATATGCGTAAAAATATGGTTTTTAGCAAATACTCAATGACCACACTAATTCTGCAGCCGGATCTCGGAATATAAGTCTTTCCTACAATGGGAGAGAAATCATTGTCATGTCCTTGATTCGAAATCTTGTCACACAGTCAGTAATAATTGTCAGCTTAGTCACAGTCTTTTATAAATTATATAAATATTTCTATAGTATACCAACTAAAATAAACATATTTTTATGTTACATGAGAAGCTACTCCTGAACCCCAAACATTAACTAACCAAACATGAGTAGAATTGAAAAAAAAACAGAATAAAATTAGCTTAAAGATTCTTATCGTAAATTTTTTCAACGTGGAAATTCTTCTTTTTAATTCCGCCGCGCAGACGGAGGGGTTCTGCCCGACTCTTAGCTAAACTAGTCTACCTGCTAAAACCACGCGTTTATGTTCAGACTTCCTTTAGCCAGGGGTGAGGTGTACGCTTTACGTATAAATTTCTCCATTTTTGGCATGCCTGGGGCTCCATTCTTGGTGGTCCCGTCTGTTATGAAGGGCCTAACCCTCCCTCATTGAGAATCACTTGCGGAACACGTGTGGTGCAATTTCGGATCTTCTTCTCCTTGAGCGACAGACTGCTATGGGCCAGTCATCCTCAGGCCAGCGTTTATGGACCCGGAGATCATTAAGCGCCCTCTTGCGCCCAGTGCGTCTTCTGCGGGACAGGAGATTGCTGGCCATTGCCCGTTCGCGCTCTGGCGCCTTCTTTGCATACATCACCTCCTCGCAAAAGGAGTACGCCGTCCCACCCACTATCGCTCTGGACCATGGCATGAACCATGGCCGAGAGCGACAGTTTGGCTTACGTAGAATAACAATTGCTATATCCGAACTAAGAGTGTATAAGCGTTCGAAGAAATATGTTGTATTTGTGCGTCCTAACTGTTATCACTTAGGGACCTGAGACGTTGAATTTCACAACAGCAATAGTTCAGAAATTCAAAGTGGTTCGTCATACAATATACCGAGCACGTGATACCTAAATATGTTCAATAGGACAGATAATTGCTGATATAATTTGAATAACTATAATAGAGAGGAGGCAATGGACTGGTTTGTCCAAGTATTAACGATCACTGGACCAAGATTTTTGAGTGGATACCGCTAATCGAAGTAACTAAAGTTCGATGGGCCGATGTCCTAAAAAGAGTCAAAAGTTGGTGTTGGGGTGCAAATAGTAGTACCCTGCCGTCCGCGGAGGCCTACCGCGAAGGTGCGACGCCCAAGTGCGCGAGGCGTCGCTCAAGAGAGGGTGCCCGAAGGGGCAGCCGCCTGCGGATCGCGGTCGTAACGACGCGGTACCCGTGATCCGCCGTAGCAAGGGCGGGTGGAGGCGCACGGTGGGTTTTTAGTGGGTGAGAGCCCCATTCACCCCGTTGTCTCCCCGGGCAGCGGGGTATGCGGTAGGACATTTTTGCCCACCTAAAATTAAAAAAAAAAAAATCGGGTGCAAATAGTTGGAACAAGCCCATGCAGCAGAGGACTGCAATATGCTAATGGCATGCAACTTACACTCAATAACCTGTATAATTTTATCTCGATACTGGGGGGGTTAGGCAGAATCTCATATCTCACATGTCGATCGTATCGTCTCGTTTGTACGATCACCGTGATTGGCCAACGGATTATTGTGACATCACGCGTCGTTTTCTCAACCAATCACAGTGATCTCGATACGGTCGACACGTGAAATATGACATTCTGCCTCAGGGGGCTGTATCGACATCGGAAACCTAGTTATCATAACGTGTAAGTTTTAAAATATATATAAAAAAAACATTTTTGATCTATATTTTTTAGCGTTTGACATTCCGCCCTGATGGATTGATGCATGTAAATGCATTCCAATAGATGGCGTTCGTCGTAAAGGCTAATGTGGTGAGGAAATTGGGATGACCAAATAGGTCTGTACGATAGCTCAGTGGCTTAGAGAACTTCCCCGGACTGTAAAAGACGTGGGTTCGATTCCAGCTCGTACAAAAAATCTCTTTTTCCTTATTCACAAATAATTTTTAATATAAAAAAAAATCAAAGCGGTCATGAGGGCTACCAACAGAAGTGAAAACTTAAAACTGTAAGCAAACAGTTGTTATTTTTGGATATCCAAATTAATTGTTTGATCTTAAATTAAAACTTGTTAATCAAAATAATTAATTCTTTAAAAAAATATTAATCAAAATTGTTCATTTCTTCATTCACAGCTAGCCCAGCGCAGTAAGTTATACTAATAGAAACAGATATAGTGTTATCGTTAACACGTCACGTGATCATGTCGATGACGACTTACATGGATTTACTCCCTCACCAAACCTTTCTATAGAAATTTTCAATTCAAAAAACAATGAACTACAATCTTAAAATTTCAAACACTGATATTGTGCAGAAAAGTACTTTGATGATATTTTGTTACAAAAGGCAATCAAAATGTTTACCAGCTTATGAAATTTATTACAAAACTTATTTTAGAAGTTGTTTGTTAAGTTGGCTTTAATTGTTTTCGACAATATTATACCGGCAGTTTATAGAACATCATAAACGGAAAACAAACAGTGTTTATATTTCATCAGTTATTTAATTTCCTTTGATTTTAGCTGGGACAAAAAAAAATTAAGGTAAACTCCCACACATTGCCAAAAATTTTAGGTTAAAATGTATTTTACTCAATTTATGAAATATCATATATAGATCTTACACAATTTTATCACATTTATAGTTTTCAATCAAAATAAGTAGTTTCTCGAATTCGGATATTGCTTTTTGGAGACGTAGGTATTTTATTTTTGCAAACATTTGCCAACTATTTGCTTAACTAGCTTTTAAAAGTGATTTTAAATTATAGGTACAATATGACTGTAGTCCAATAACTTACATGAGTCATTACAATACGTATTCCCGTCATCCAACACAGGCTTCATGATGGACGATATACAACATTCTAAATTGCAGCTTGTCTCCGTTTAGGCAATCCGTGTGTCATAATTAGTCTTTAGTTCGATAGTTCCGTCTCGGACACCACCTCGGACACCACGGCTTATGTAGCAAAAGTATAGGCAAAATCCCACGACATGCCAATATTAATAAGACAACCACTGAACCTTGAAGACGTTATTTCAGTGATCCACCGGTGGCTTACCCTTTCAGGTCACCGGAGAGGTCCATCCGCCCACGGCCTCAACTAGGGCAGCATCAGGCAGGGCAGGCGCAGTTACTCTCAAATGCAGTGGTAGGCTCTGGCTATCCTAAGCTGCTGTTGAATCGGTGGAGACTCTCATATGGCGGCAATTAAAATAACTGATGGCGTGGGTCGTAAAGGCAAATGTGATGTGGAGATTGGGAATGGCCTTGGTTAGTGCAATGGCTTAGTGGTCTAGAACACTTCCTCGGATTGGAAAGGACGCAGGTTCAAATGCCGCTCGCACGAACGTTCTCTTTTTTCCACAAATAATTTGTTTCACAAATAATTTTTTCTTTAAAGTCTGAGCATGTCAAGTGCTAAAATACAGATCAACCTTGAAGGTAATTACAACGCTGGTAATTTTTTATAAATTGTAAGACAGCTAATTGACGCTTCACGTAATCATGGCAGGCTTTTATATACTATTTTACCTATTTTATACAATCAAATATCGGTATTTTTATTCTTATTGGGTGAGAATAGAACTATATAATATTAGGTAGCTATGTTGCGTTTTTCGGTTTAGAAATATTTCATTCTGCATCTTTATGATATTTACTATCTAAACATTTTCCGCCTTATTACAAAACATAGTCTAACTCCTAAACCAGGTCTATATCATCTTTAGACCACGGTTTAACAAAATTCTTATTACAAAATCAGTTTTAAGCGTTAAACCATGTACTAAAAGATAAACTACCGGGAAACCTAGTTTAAGTAGTTTAGGCTGGTCTAAGTCTAAATGTCAAAGTAATGTCAAATATTTTTATTGTAAGTTATGGTTAATATTAAATTATGATTTTATGTTTTTTATGTGAAAAGTGAATAATAATATGTTTGATTTAATTTACGTGAAAGATATTTAAGTGGCCGCTCTCTCAGAAATGCCATGCCGAGCCAATATACCTACCTACACATAAATTCATAGTTAAAGAATTATCTCCTGTAGAATTGGATTCAATCAAGATAACATCCTAATTGTGTATGTGTTGTGAAATTAATTGAAAAACAATTACCTAGTTGACACACATCTTTTGTGATTTACCTTTGTACATAAAAAAAGATACAAAATGGAAAAGGTGGGGCAGGACTTTGCCAAAGGACAAACAGAGTGGAGTAATAAAATACAATAATGCAATATGACATTATACATATACCTTCTACATAACAACTATCACATTTGAATAAAAAATCCAATGGTGGACACTAAAGACACATAGATGAGAATCAGCTAGCAATCTCAAGACATTAAAATTTATATTTTATATAATGAGTGAATTTGTATTAGGATAAATAAAATTTTACATCTATTTTTCTTGTCTAATCAATTAATTATATCTATCTAGTTAATATAACGGTAAAGCATTGTATTGTGGCAGTCGAATCAAGCTCGAATGGGTACCTATACCTGAAAATCAGTGCTGCAGCAGCCAAATGTTGGTTGGCTGAGGTAGGACCTTTTTAGCTTCTACATGTTGTATAATATTGCATAAGTATGTGATTTGAATATTGTAGAAACTAAATAAATAGGTTTATCTTTCTTTTCTTTGTTTTCCTAATACCTTACTTTCATTTCACTCAAAGGATTAAACTCTTCACATATCTATAGGCATGTCTTGCACAGTGATTAGGTAACACCCTGGTAAATAACTTTAAATGGCAATAATATATATAGAAAAATAAAACAGTATGAAATGATGCACTAAGTATTATTTTAATAATAATAAAGTTTTAGCCTCACAATTATATTTATACAAAAATGTTTCCATGGTATTCAGTATTACATATTCACAACAGTTTTGTTTAATATTAATTTAATAAGATTCGTATTGTATCCTGAGGTTTTAAGTAAGTAATAATAATTCACTATGAAATAATAGCATGGTCCAGTGCATTCTAGAGGTCTACTTCAATTTGCGTACCATATATAACTTCGCTCGTTAGAAAACTGAGACATTTAGTAATAGGTACTAGGTACTACGAAAATACAAACATACATAGAAGTAATTCCAAACATAAAATGCTGAAAAGTTAACTAAATTATGTTGCGATGAAATAGTTTTGTTTGTTTATTGTTCAAGATTTCACAAATTAGTGTTTTATTGTCATTATGACATATCTTTTTTTTTTTTTTTTTTTTTTTTTTTTTTTTTTTTTTTTTTTTTTTTTTTTTTTGTTAAGGCGGGAAAAAATGTTCCTAACCGCACACCCCGTCGTTCGGGGCAACGAACAGGGTAGTGTGGGGCCTTCACCCACTAAAGAAACCCGCCGTGTACCGTCTCTCCGCCTTTCTTGGCGGGCCACTGGAACTATGTCACATTCCTTCGGTGGTCCGCCGGCGGCTTACCCTTCCGGGTACCCTCTACTGCCGCATCCGCACGCGGAGCGTCGCACCTTCGCGGGAGGCCTTGCGGGTGGCGGACGTTCCCCGGTCCATCCACCCGCGGCCTCGGCTAGGGCGGCATGAGGCGCAAGTACCTGCGCCTGCGCCGCCCCGGTCGCTGGCGGCGGTTTGGGTCAGCGGAAGAATCCTCCTCCCTAGCCCTCTCCGCCGCTTCCTTCCGCGAGATAACCTCCTCGCAGAAGGCAGCGACCGCGGCCCAATTCCTGTCGCTGCCAAGCATCGCTCTGACGACGCTCGGCAGCGAGAGGTCCCCCCCTATTTCCGCGACGAGTTCACGGCGCTGCTCGGCCCAAGCCGGGCACGACTCGAGCGTGTGCCGCGCCGTGTCCTCGTCACAGCCGCAGTGGTGACAGCCCGGAGTCGCTTCCCTCC
Organism: Leucoma salicis; assembly: GCA_948253155.1. Classification (NCBI taxonomy): domain Eukaryota; kingdom Metazoa; phylum Arthropoda; class Insecta; order Lepidoptera; family Erebidae; genus Leucoma; species Leucoma salicis. The sequence goes on from OX411811.1 coordinate 12,765,057, forward strand.
TTGCAACTATGTGCAGATATCTGCCGAAGCAACCGTGCCCCGACAGCACCTGCACCAGTCGGAAGGTAAGGACTCCGTGCCGTCGCCCCGCCCACTCCTCCAGCACCGGCTGGAGCGCCCCTACGGTCCAAAGACCGGCCCGAGGCGCCTCCAACCGCACCCTCCATCTGGCCATGGCAGTTCGGCGTGCGTCGCCCTGCCACCTGGCCACCTCCCTGGGTAGGGGGCATCCGCCCCCCTCCCGCTCTTGCGACGCCCGCCGATACACCTCGGCGAGCACCTCCGCCTCTAAGTCCCACGGGGGGATTCCGGCCAACGCGCAGGCCGCCTCCGTCGACACCGTGCGGTATCCACGTATGACCCTGGATGCAACGACTCTCTGTGGTCTCCACAGAAGAGCCCTGTTCAGTGCGTCCAGGGACCCCGCCCACACGGGTGCGCCGTACAACGCCATCGACCGGACCACCCCCGCGTAAAGCCGTCGGCACGCATTGTTTGGCCCGCCCATATTCGGCATGAGCCGTGCAAGGGCGGACGCTGCGCCGACTAGCCTCGGGGACAGTTGGCGGAAGTGCTCGCGAAAGCGCCACCGCCCGTCCAGCACCAGGCCCAGATACTTAATCTGGGCCTGCACCCCAATCTGGACCCCATCCACTGTGATCGAGGCGCCAGCAGGTGGCCGACGTCGGGGCCCATGGAATAGTAGGGCCTCCGACTTGTCCAGGGCCACCCTAAGCCCCAGCGCCCCGATCCTCCTGACCACCTCTGAGGTCCCTAAGGTGGCCAGGAACGCCGCTTCCTCGAAGTTTCCGCCCCGGGCCACGACCAGCGTGTCGTCCGCATAGCAGATGACCGCCAGCCCGGGGGAAAGCCGACAGCGCAACACCCAGTCGTAACCGATGTCCCACAGGAGCGGCCCCAGGACCGAACCCTGCGGGACACCGCACGACATGGGTCTCCTCACAACGTCGCCCATGCGGCTCTCATAGACGACGCTGCGGCCCTCTAAATAGTCCGCCACCAGCCGCCTCAGGTATACAGGCACCCCGTGATACCGGAGCGCCTCCCTGATGCAGCTGAATGGCAGACTATTAAACGCGTTGGCGATGTCAAGCGACACCGCCAACAGCATTTCCCCGCTGGTAACGACTGCCGCGGCCGCGGCCCTCAGACGCATGATCGCACCGACTGTCGAACGACCAGCTCGAAAACCGAACTGGGCGTCCGACAAGTCGGGCCCGACGTCGCGCAGGTGCTGGACAATGCGGGCAGCGAGGATTCTCTCCAGCAGCTTACCCACCTCATCCAGCAGCACGATGGGCCTGAAGGCCCCGACCGAATCCAGCGTTCGTCCCGGTTTCGGCAGGAGTACCAGCCTCCCCTCCTTCCAGCAGTCAGGGAACCGTCCGGACGCCAGGCACGCGTCGAACAGTCCCCTGAGGCGGGGCTCCAGGTGGTCCAGAGCCAGGGCCAGAGCCTGGGCGGGTATCCCGTCCGGGCCGGGGGCGGTGTTCTTGGAACGAATCCGCGCAACAGCCGCCCCCATTTCCGACGCAGTGACGGGTGGTACACTGAAGTCAACCACCCGGTCGCTACCTGGCGGTGCCATGACCGGGGGTGTGTGCTCCACTCGTCGCGGGAATAGGCCCTCAACCACCTCGGTGAGGAGGCCGGGCTGAAGGGTCTCTGTGAGGGGAGGGCCCTGGGTGCGGAGCTTATTCAGCGCCGCACGGTACGGGCGACCCCAGGGATCACGATTGAGACCATCCAGCATCTCCTGCCTTTTCTCAGCTTTGGCGCGGCAGATGGCCAGCTTGAACTCAGCCCGCGAGGTGCGGTATGCCTCGTACAGCCGGCCCTCCCGCTCCTCATCGCGGTTGCGCCGCCGACTACGGGTGTAGGACCTCCGCGCACGAATGCACGCCGCACGAAGGTCCGCCAGCTCCTGGGACCACCAGTAGAGCCCTTTCCTCGGAGGAGGACGTCGCACACGGGGCATGGCCGAATCGCACACCTGCGTGATCGCAGCGCGAAATCGGCCAGCCTCAACGTCCACCTCCTCAGTCAGGGCTGGTGAGGACAGCCATGATTGAACGATGGCTGCCTCCGCCAATAGGTCCCTATCCAGCCTACCCACAGCCCACCGCGGGAACGCGGAAGTTCTGCGCGCCACGTGACCCCTACTGGGGCCCTGGAGGGACCGGGAGACCTCAATCCGGATATATCGATGATCGGACAAAGTCTCAACCTCCTCCAGGACACACCAGTTCCCTACTCGTGCCGCGACGTCGGGGCTAGCAAACGAAAGGTCCACTATCGACCCGCCCCGTCGCCGCACGCACGTGTTGACGGAGCCTCTGTTTAATAAACAGAGGCCCGTCGACGCCGCCCACTCAACAACCGCCGCCCCGCGAGCATCCGTCGCAGGGGACCCCCACGCCGAGGATTTGGCGTTGAAGTCCCCCATAACTAGGACGTGGCTAGGTGCCAGGCGCCGCAACGAGGTCTCTAGGCTGTTAAGCCAGACCCCGAAATCAGCCAGACTCCGGTTGGGGGAGAAGTACACGCCGTACAGCGTAACTCCCCCCCAGTCGGCCGCGACGTATCCCGTGCCCCTGTCTCTGATCGACAAGGGCGGGGAACGAAGCGCCGTAGAGCTGACGATTGCCACGGAGTCATCGCGGCTGCCCGCCCAATTAGGGCGGTCAGGAACGCAATAAGGCTCCGCAGCTACGGCTACACCAATCAACCGCTCCACCATGGTTTGCAGGAGAAGATCCTGCGCCCTGGCGGAGTGGTTGAGATTCGCCTGAAGGAGGATAGTGTCACGGTTGAATTTTAAGCCGTAACCATATCCTCCTCCACCCGGGACGGTGGCGAAGCCGCGCTAGGGGGGGCAGCCTGGGCCGATTGGCTGGTCTCCCCCCTTTTTGGGCCTGTCGCTGGAGGCCTACACCCCTCCCGCCCCATGTAGTGCTTCGCAGGTCTGTTGCCTGCAGCACACGCGGGGCAGTGAGGGGGGGCGGTACAGGTTACCGCCTTATGCCCTGCCTGACCGCAGCGGAAACAAAGGCCGCTGCAATCAAAGCAGTTAGTGCACGTCGGTCGGGTGTGTCCGACCGCCATACACTTATAGCACCTCGCAGGTCGGGGCTCCAGCACGGTAACCCGCGCGGAACTCCAGCCCACGAGGAGCCTGCCTGCGTCAGCCAAGATTTTAGCCGACGCGACAGGGCAACTCACCCAGACGGTACCCACACCGCCGGGTCCGGTCCTAATGGAGCCCACCCTGACGCCCTCCGAGCATCCGGTTTTCGAGGCAATGGCCTCCCGGACGTCGTCAGCCGCCACCGAGTCGTCCAGACCAGAGATGCGCAGTTCAGCACATTTCACCGGTCTGGCGATGCGGACCCCGCTACCTTCGCCAAATAGACCTCGCAGCCTCTCGGCTATCGTGTCGGCCACTTTGGGACCCTCCGCCCCAGGGAACTCGAGGATTCGAGCCCCTGTCCGGGCTTGGCGGGTCCGGGCGGCGACGCCTCCGATGTCGGAGACGTCGATTTCCGCCCGGGCCTTCCTCAAAATGGCCTGATAGCTCAGGCCCGCTTCCGCCTCCGGCAGCATGGTGATCACCACCGCTGCCGTTTTCGGCGTTTGAAGCTTGCGCTTGCGCGGCTTCTTTTTGGAGCTGGGCTTGCCCCCCGGCGCTACAGGCTCTACGGCTTGGGCAGCAGCCCCAGTCGCAGATGCCCTCTTCCTCTTACCCCGGGGCTTCTTCCTCCCGCCATCCACAGTCCGCCAGCCCCCGTCGCAGGGTGCAGGCTCGGACGTGACGGGTGGCGGGATTTGGGAATCCCGGGGTACGTTTGCTGGGGCCCGTGAAGGCTGGCCAGCACTTGGAAGTGGAGGGAATTGCTCCTTGGGCTGGCCCTTGGGGCGCTGCCCAGCCTTCTGCGCCGTCTTTGGCTTGTTAGCCTTGGGGGCAACTTTGCCCTGTCCCTTGGGCGGCGTAGCAGCCGCGGCCGCGGAATAAGTTCCCACGCGGCCACCCTGGCAGGGTAGCGGCGTTAGGGCCGAAGGCGGCGCGGCCTTCTTATCCGCGGCCAGAGCTGGACGGAGTCTTGGCTCCGGCGGCACCCTGGTGCTCAAGGAGTCGATGCGCGGGTCATAGATAGCACTAATGCGATCGATGACTTGGCGCATCTGCTCCTCTGTAAGGAGACCAGGGGCCGGAGGCCTCGCACCCGCCGTTGAGGCAGAGGTTTCCGGCCCGGCCTCGGCGAGGCTTGGTTTGATTCGCCGGCTGGCGAGCTCCTTACGGGGCTCTGCCACCTCCACCTCCAGGCGCCTGCAGCGACAGGGCGCCTCCAGCTTCCCAGTCCCCCCCGGCACCGAGTACCGCCGGAGAGACTCCATTGCTCCGTATGCTACCTTGGTAGCGTTGTTGAGGGCCTCCGCGAGGTTGCCCCGAAGGCTCCGTGACCCATTAGCCACCGTAGAAACGACGGCCAAGGCATCAGAAACCTTCTGGGCAATCTGGTCCATCGTGGGTGGACCGTCCATGTCCGAAGGCTCCTCACGGAGCTTCGATGAGAGGAGGGTTACCCTCTCCTCCACCGAAAGCCCCACTGCCAGATCTTTTGGTATGGCCTCGTCCGCCAGGGCTGAGGCTCGTGTAGTCATCCGCCTACTGGTTCCACGGCCTCTCTTAGCCGTGGTCTTTCCTGGCGGTGGCATCTCCGTGGAGCTACCCTCCGACTCCGATATGTTGCCTCTTCGCTCAATAGAGCGCTTTAAAGGCCGCAAAGGCTGGTCCATTAAATGGCCCACTTCCTGCCGGGACCCCGACGGTTTCGGAGACTTGGTTCTTACAGCCGCAGTGGAACTACTGCCACCATCTGTCTCTGTCTCCATCTGTAGCTCTGCAGCAGAGCTGCCACTGCCCACCGTTGGGCTGCCCACGGGCGTCGGTTTCCTGCCGCGGGTCTTTTTCTTACTCCTCTTCGTCTTGGCGAAAGTTGTCCCCCCCATATACGTGGGACTGACAGGGCCGGTTTTTTGACTCGGCCCTGTGAGGGATTCCCCAGGCGCATGGCACCCGGGACCCTCCTGGGGATTCGTTGTATTATTACTGTCCGCCATTTTGGTTAGTTTATAGTCCATCGACTGTAGTTGTGCCACCCTCGCGACTGGATACCCTCCAGCCATTCATCCCTCGCCGGGTGGCAGAGCTTGGATTGGGGTAATTTTTTATAGGGGTTTTCTTCCCCGTGGTCCGAAGACCCCCGGTCCTGTCCGCTCAGGATTACGGGTCGGGCCGAACGGTGGTCTGCATCAGACCATGCCCACCGCTCGCAAGCAAGTGGTGAGCCCGTCGCCCCTCAGGCTAAAAGCCCCGTCTTCGTCTCCCAGGGCCTGGAGGGCCACTATGGCCCCGCTGGCCCTCCACGGCAGACATTCGGCCCACTGCAAGCAGTGAGCCCGTCGCCACTCGGACTGAAAGCCCCGCCTCCGGGGACGGGGGGGTCACTGTGACCCCGCTGTCCCCACCCCAAGGTCGGGGGGGCCACTGTGGCTCCGCCGACCCTCCACGGCGGACGTACGGCCTATCCACTGTGCCCTCTGCTAATCAGAGGGACACGCGGAGACCCGTCCCCTGCCGGGATTCAGCCGCCGGCACTAGTGCCGACGTTGCCCGGGGTGCACCAACGCGGAGGTATCCCGACCCGCACCCCATTATGACATATCCTAGCGCAACAACTTTATTCCGTTTTACGTCCACAAAAATTGACCCGGGTAATCGTGTAATAAAGTACCAGCATAATTAATTTATGTAGCAGAATAAATGGTAATCAAAAGAAAAGTGATAACTGATATAAAATATACTAATTTCTATTTATTTTCTTCGTTCCTAAATAATTCGCCAATATTTTTTCTATAAAACACGTTCCTTTCTAAGCATGTGTAATGAATGGTGACGCACTGAACGAACAATATTATTTAAAAAGACCTAAATCGCAGTACTAGAAAGTCCATGGTTTAATTATTTTTTTGTAATAAGACTAAGTTTAGTCAATGGTTTATAAGTTAGACCTGGACCAACTAGTTCAGGTTTAAACCGCGACTTCCCCGGATTGGAAAAGACGCGAGTTCGAATGCCGCTCCTACTAAAAATCTCTTTTTCCTTATTCACAAATAATTTATATTTACTATCATAAAAAATGTTGGCTTTGTAAAAAGTTTGAAATAAGTTTCACAATATTTCTATAGGACACCCATTGCATGACTGGTGGTAGGGCTGGGTACCAAGTGGGAGTACTCACTTGATATCGGGCCCGAGCGGGTTGGTACCACCATCTCCCGTGTGACCGGCTATGGAGGCCATCACTGTGTTTTGGTTGTAGCAGGAGATAGCCGTTTAATATTTCATTTCATATCTGTGAAATGAAATGGTGTGCAGCGGCTTGACAATGCTCTCGGTATAGTCGAGTCCATGAGCGACGGTTTCCATTTGCCATCAGGTGGGCCGTGGCTCTTCTGACAAAACGCAAAAAAAATATGATAAAAATACTTATCTACCCTTACCGTAACTAATGTTGTAATTAAACGCCAAAAGGATTTTTTTTGCTATCGTTTGCTGTTCAGCTGTTGGGTATGGTGTCTTCTCAACGACGGTAGTCCAATGTGCATTGGCAGACATCACAAGCTGTCAGGATAATCTTTCAGGCTCGTTGGTTTACTCACAATATTTTTTTCATCAAACCTGCATAATTTGTTAACAAATACACACATCATTTTGAAAACTAGGTCAGTGCTTTGCAAAGTTTCGACCGTAGACTGGGCGGCGAACTGGATTACACTAACAGTCCTTGCTTTCAGTGCTAGGCTATCGCTGTTATGTGGCCCGCCAATAAAGGCGGGGGAGACGGCACACGGCGGGTTTCTTTAGTTGGTGAGGGCCCCTCACTACCCTGTTCGTTACCCCAAACGACGGGGTGTGCGGTAAGGAATATTTTTTCCCACCTTAACAAAAAATAAGTTATCTAGACGTAACTCTTCAAGAGTGTGTAGTTTGGTAAATATAATGGAGTACAAAAAACATTTTTACTATGACCACGGCCATAACACCTCATAGCAATGTTCTCCATCCATCCATCAGCCTTTCGAAGTCCACTGCTGGACATAGGCCTCCCCAAGAGAACGCTACAACATGTGTTTCGCTCATAGGGGGGATAGTGCCATAATCGCCACGCTTGGCAGGCGGGTTGGCGATCGCAGTGGATGTTGTTAATACTCGAGGGAGTGGTGCTGCCCACTCCCTCGGTATTGCTCAGGACTCCCATGGGTGGAGAGGGGTGAGACAATTCTAAAGCCGGCCCCACACGGCAAATGCAGCAATGTTCTACTTCTTCTTAATTGAATTGGCAAGCCATCGTATTATCAGCTATTACTGACAGTAAGAAAATTCAACTAGAAGATTCGGCGTCATAATATGCATGAGAATAGCGGCTTTACCATGCATTAGGGTCCGCTCTTTAGCAAAACTAATTTGTCTTATCCCTTATTGTCACGTATATCAATGAACAAGAAAGTGGCGTTGGTCGTTATCTAAGTTCATTTACGAGATTTACCATTATTAGGGACGCAAAGTTTATTAATCTGGTGTTATTTCGTTTTTTGTTTTGATTTGTTTATGTATATCGTTTAAATATACATATATACACGTATCTGCAACAAACGTGTTCTCTATATTTAAATTATACGGACGGGTGGTGTGGTGGGTAGTGTAACCGACTTCCGTGCACGAGGTCGTGGGTTCGATTCCCACTCAGGACAATTATTTGTGTGATGAACACAGATACTTGTACTGCGTCTGGGTGTTTTCTATCTATTATATGTATGTATTTACAAAAAAAAAAAAAAATATGTATTATATCCGTAATCTGGTACCCATAGCACAAGCATTAAGATTAGTTTGGGACCAGAGGACGTTGTGTGAAATGTCCGTGAATATTTCTATTTATTTATATTATAACATTAGCGCGTTTGAAATCATGAGTACTACGAAGAAAATAGTATAGATAAAATGATGGAAAATCAATCGCATCAGACGCTCTAAAGCTAAAATTCAATATTGTGTTTGCATAATTCTTTGGTTGACTGAACACAACGATTTGCATTGAAGTGTAACGTGAATATTTTATCAAATTCTAAACCAAATGTTTGTAAATACAATCACGGTATGACAAATATAATAAATGGGTACTTATATAAAATTTATTTGTTATTCTGTATTGTTTATTTTTTGGGGTAAAAAATAATAATATAGTATTTATAAGATACTAAATATTAATAAAACATATTTCACTTACATTATATGACAATATATACTTACGCTATACATGTATATTATATTACCTATAAAATTAGTTCTCTCAACAAAATTACACTACAGAAATTTTTGAAATGGTGGATGTTTTTCACACTTCAATGGCCAGAATATTGTGCAGTGAGGCGATGAAGATACGATGCTCGTCAAAGAAGCTCACTTTAATTTGGATTCATCTTTTTATTCATTTTTGATGATTTAAGATTGTATCAGATATTTTTATAAGATTGCTAATTTAAAAAGAGCTCACAATTATTGCACAAAAATAAACATCTTATTTTATCAAACGATGTATGACAATGATTTCATAATATGTTTATACTAACTATTTTTGTTTGAAAACCAAGTTTGAGACTAGTTGGGACTTTTTATAATTGAACTTGCTATTACCCACGTATATGTTAGAGAGAGCAAGTTCATTATTATGGGAGACTTATATTAAGATTTATATTAAGGAGGTTGGTGCACCAACCTCCTTAACCCGCCTGCCAAGCTTGGCGATTACGGCATTACCCCCATGACGGGACCGCTTATTGTGGCGTTGTCTTGGGGAGGCCTATGTCCAGCAGTGGACGTTGAAAGGCTGATGGATGGAAGGGCGCAGCATCGTGTAAATCGTGTCGAATAAATAACAAGTGTCTGAAAGCTGTTTTACGATTCCGTCGAAATAATTGTAATATGATTTAAGCAATTTAGACTCGGCTCTCCTAGTCATGACAGTTTCCGATATTTTATAATTTCAGTTTGTAAAATTTCATTGCCTGAAAATAAGAAAAATCTGCCTATTATATACCTATTAGTTTTATATTACATTTGAATTTAATCTTTACTTGATATTATAAATGCAATAGTGAGTTTGTTTGTTTCGTTTTCACGCTGTAACTACTGCACCAATCGTCCTGAAATTTTGCATACATATAGTCTGGAGTCCAGAACTGTAGGGTAATAATTTTTATCCTTTTTTTTTGTTAAAGGCGGGAAAAAATGTTCCTAACCGCACACCCGTCGTTCGGGGCAACGAACAGGGTAGTGTGGGGCCCGCACCCACTAAAGAAACCCGCCGTGTGTCGTCTCTCCGCCTGTGTTGACGGACCACCTGGTACTATGTTGGATTACTTCAGTGGCCCGCCGGCGGCTTACCCTTTCGGGTACCCTCTACTGAGCGACGCATCCGCACACGGAGCGTTCACCCGCAGCCTCAGCAAGGGCGGCATGAGGCGCAAATACTCACGCCTGCGCCGCCACAGTCGCTGGCGGTGGTTTGGGTCAGCGGAAGAATCCTCCTCCCTGGCCCTCTCCGCCGCTTCTTTCCGCGAGATAACCTCCTCGCAGAAGGCAGCGACCGCGGCCGAATTCCTGTCGCTGCCAAGCATCGCTCTGACGATGCTCGGCAGCGAGAGGTCCCCCCTATTGCCGCGACGAGTTCACGGTGCTGCCCGTCCCAAGCCGGGCACGACTCGAGCATGTGCCGCGCCGTATCCTCGTCGCAGCCGCAATGGTGACTGCCCGGAGTCTCTTTCCTCCTTGCGACTATGTGCAGATATCTGCCGAAGCAACCGTGCCCTGACAGCACCTGCACCAGTCGTCAGGTAAGGACTCCGTGCTGTCGCCCCGCCCACTCCTCCAGCACAGGCTGAAGCGCTCCTACGGTCCAGAGACCGGCCCGGGGCGTCTCCAGCCGCACCCTTCAACTGGCCATGGCAGCACGGTGGGCGTCGCCATGCCACCTAGCCACCTCGCTGGGCAGGAGGCGACCGCTCCTAGCCCACTCTTGCGACGCCCGCCAATACACCTCGGCGAGCACCTCCGCCTCCAAGTCCCACGGACGGGTTCCGGCCAATGCGCAAGCCGCCTCGGTCGACACCGTGCGGTATCCACGTATGAGCCTGGACGCGACGACTCTCTGTGGTCTCCATAGTAGAGCCCTATTCGGCGCGTCCAGGGACTCTGCCCACACAGGTGCACCGTACAGCGCCATCGACCGGACCACCCCCGCGTAAAGCCGTCGGCACGCATTGTTGGGTCCGCCCATATTCGGCATGAGCCGTGCAAGGGCGGACGCTGCGCCGACGAGCCTCGGGGACATTTGGCGGAAGTGCTCGCGAAAGCGCCACCGCCCGTCCAGCACCAGGCCCAGATACTTGATCTGGGCCTTCACCTCAATTCGGACCCCATCCACCGTGATCGAGGCGCCAGCAGGTGGCCGACGTCGGGGTCCATGGAAAAGTAGGGTCTCCAATTTATCCAGGGCCATCCTAAGCCCCAGCGCTCCGATCCTCCTGACCACCTCCGAGGTCCCTTAGGTGGCCAGGCACGCCGCTTCCTCGAAGTTTTCACCCCGGGCCACGACCAGCGTGTCATCCGCATAGCAGATGACCGCCAGCCCAGGGGGGAGCCGACAGCGTAGCACCCAGTCGTAACCGATGTCCCACAGGAGCGGCCCTAGAACCGAACCCTGTGGGACACCGCACGACATGGGTCTTCTCACAACGTCCCCTAAGCGACTCTCATAGAGAACGCTGCGGCCCTTAAAATAGTCCGCCACTAGCCGCCTCAGGTATGAAGGCACCCCGTGATACCGGAGCGCCTCCCTGATGCAGCAGAATAGCAGACTATTGAATGCGTTGGCGATGTCAAGCGATACCGCCAACAGCACTCCACCGAATAATTTTTATCCTAGAGAAATAAATGGTTCCTATGGGATAGCTAGTTTAACATAGAGATGATTAACGTTCTGTAGAATGACGTATTTGTATTCTGAAGTCCACGCGCTCGAAGTCGGGGAAGCGGGGAATTTATTGATGATATTATTAAAACAATTATTTTCATAATTTTGATGAAAGCTTTCTCTGTGCATATTTTATAATGCATGTTTTTCTTGCTGTATAGTTTGCTATAGTTTTTTTAAGTTTTTAAAGTACTAGCAGAATTTAGCAGATTTTGCTAGTTAATAGCAGATAAAGAAATAAACATGGCGAAAATATTTGCCACGTTGAAATAATATATCTATATGAACCTATCAATTTTCATGACGATTGGAAGAGCAGTATAAAAATTACACAATACAATGCCATCTGTTGGTGAGTTAAAATCAAATGAAAAACGCTTAAAAATATATTAATAAAATAATCAAAATACCAAATAGAAAACTTTTCTTTGTTATAAAACATAATATGTGCCAATTTTCATATCAGTTTGGTCATACGGTGTCGGATTCTATCACTCTCATATTCATAAATACAAATCTAGTTAATATTGGTTCGGCACCATAAAATTACGTTTCCTAACTTTTATGACAGAGTATGAGATGCATATTACTTTAAAAGATTCTGGTATATTGGGCAAGTAATACAAGTGGTTTGCGTTTAGATAATAACCATAGACAAGGAATGATGAAAATACGTTATTATAAAGAAGTAGGGAACGTCAGAGTTGGGCCTTGTTCGACCTAACGCAGACAATACACGCTAATGAATAAAGTTGGGCTGTTAACGAACCTACTCCGGAATCTCCATTTAAAGCTGTTGACGTTTTATCGACAGTATATTGGATATTTTGGGTCCGTGAATAACAGAATTATACACAGGAAATACTGCCATCTCTTTTTAACCAGATATTTTTCAGTCCCTAGGCCCATCACCCTTAGGCCAGCACTTCTGGGGCCGGAGATCGAACTTTGGCACCTGGTGCGTCTTCTGTGGGACGAGATATGGCTGTTAATCTCCCGCTGAGGCGCCGCCGCTTCCGCTTGCAATATGTGAATGCAATATTTAAGTACAACAATTTTTAAGTACAATATCTTAGTTAAATATTTTAGATCCTTGTATAACGTAACTCTCACCTACCCGTATTAAAAAAAAATATTATCTGCTTTAGTAAATTGAGATTTCACTATTGAACAGCTGATAGTTAAATCAACATTCACACGCATAAAACATGACATATATTCGAAAGCAAATAATGATTGAAGTCTGCATAATCAAAACTTCAATCGGCTTTTCCGGTCAACTGAACTTATACTGACTTTAGAAGTCAGTATAAGCAAAAAGAACTCTATTGGCTCGAGCCGGATGAATACCCACTCATTGAAAGTTAATTATATAACTAGGACGATAGCTATCATTCAATCAGGCATTGTAGGTATTGGGCTGTAAAATAAAACTGTATAGTAAGTTATATTTATTCAATGTTATAATTGCTTATAAAATCTATAAGTTTATTTAGACGGGCCTCGTGGCGTAGATGGTAGTGTAACCGACTTCCGTGCACGAGGTCGTGCGATTCCCACTCAGGACATTTATTTGTATGAACACAGATATTTATTTTGTACTGCGTCTGGGTGTTTTCTATCTATTATATGTATTTAGAAAAAAAAAGTAGTGATTATGTATTATATCCGTAATCTGGTATCCATACCACAAGCGTTAAGCTTAGTTTGGGACCAGAGGACGTGGAGTGCTAATTTGTCCGGTTTACCTCCTAGTGGTGCACCCCGGGCAACGTCGGCAGTCGCCGGCGGCTAAAATTCCGGACAGGACGGGTCTCCGCGTGTCCCTCTGACTCAGCAGAGGGCACAGCGGATAGACTAGGCGTCGGAGTCGGTGGGGCCAGACTGGCTCACCGGGCTCTGGAGAGGGGGGACAGTGGGGCCACAGCGGCCCCCCCCGTCCCAAATCGTAAATCTGAGCGCGTGTCTGTGGTTACGTCTCGCGGGCATACAGGAACGAGGGTCTTGGCTTAATCGCCCGGACCGCGAGAAAGACAACCTCTATAAAAAATTACCCCGAATCTCAAGCTCTGGCGCGCGGCGAGGAGATGCATGGCTGATGGGTAGTTCAGTCTCGAGCGCGGCCCCAGCCAGGGTACCTGCGGACCCCCTGTGTTGGGTCACAAATGTACGCTTACCCGGGTACAGGGAGCTCTGCCCGGGTGGACCTCTTTTCTACCATACTCCTGGGAATCATATGGATTTAACTAACACAAATAAAGCTTCGACGGAGTCGGGAAATACACCTGATGCCTCAGCCGTAAGGGGTCCGGCTGTAAATGCGGCCCCTACTAGTACAGCTGCGCGTAAAACGCGCGGCGGCAAAAGGTCCCGCAAGGGCAAGAAGAAGATGACCAAGGGAGCGTCCCAGTCGTCAAGGGACGGCTCGATAACGAGCAGCTCGGCCGGCACTTCAGCCGCCGAGATGTCCGCCGCTGAAGAGGGTGGCCTGACTGAGGCTGCCGAGAGTCAGCCATCGCGGTCGGCAGAGGTGGTGTCGGAGTCGCGGTTCTGGCGCAAGCGCACCCTATCTCAGGGGGGCGCTGCCTCGGACTCCGACCTGAGCTCAGCTGAGATGCCTCCCCCAAAAATACCCGCAGCAGTTAGGGGTCGAGGCATCGGCCGACCCGCGACAATGACCCCGCGTGCCGCCTCAGCGAAAGAGGCTGAGACGCGATGCCTGAAGCGGGTTGAGACGGTGCAACACGCAGAGGAGCGCTTGGCGCTCCTGTCTGAGAAGCTCCGTCTCCCTATCGACAGCGGCGGGCCGCCCACTGCGGCCAAATTCGCAGAAAGAGCCGCGGACAGCGTGGCCATAATCTCAACGGTAGCCATGGGCTCGAAGAACCTAAAAGGTAGCTTCGTCTGGGGCCTCAAAATCGCCGCCACGGAGCTGTCCAACGTGATGGAGCGGCTTGTGTCGGAGGTGGCCGACCTCGGAGCAAGAAACCAGCGCCTGGAGGCAACGGTCGAGGAGCTGCACCGAGGGATGGCCAATATGAGGGTCGAGCTTGGGCTCCCTGAGGCCACCCCAAGTGCATCGGCTTCCGTAGTGCGGGTCAAGCCTGCTCTCCGCGCGACCGCCTCGCCGCAGCCGCCGCGCCTCCGCCCCACCTTGGCGACCGCCTTGGCTCCATCTGCCGCTCAGTCGGGCCCTGTCACTGGACTCGACGACGGAATACTCCGCGCGTTTATCGACCGCATGGATGCGGTCTTTGGCCCGCGGTTTGAGGCCCTAGCCGCAAGATTGCCACCGGAGCCCCGACTTCGGCCGCCGCTTGCGGCTGATAAAAGAAGTGCCGCATCGTCCTCGGCACCGACACCCCTGCCGTGCCGGGGTGGTCAAGTGTCCTTTGCCGCTAAGGTGGCCAAAACACCGAGCCGGAATAGTGCGCCGCCAGCGGAGGCACAGACGAAAAAGGGCAAGAAAAAGGGCCAGGTGGGACAAGCCTCGAGGGGCCAGCCCCGAGAGGAGTTCCCGCCTCTGCCAAGTGCCGCAGCACCTCCACGTGCTGCTAAACCGCCACAAAAGGCCACAGCCTCGCGAGCTGCGGTGATTACGCCCCAGGATGCTCCTACGCCCTCAGACGGGGGCTGGCAGGTAGTGAGGCCTCGGCGATACCGGGCCAAGGGTCATGGTGCTTCCGCGGAACGCGAAGTGGCGCCAATGTCGCAAAGAGGGGCGCAAACGGGGGAGACCCCAAAGGCGCCTAAGAGAATAAGGTCGCGCAAGCTCAAAGTGCCGAAGGCAGCAGCGGTGGTCGTCACCCAGCTGCCCGAGGCCAAGGAAAAGGGCCTGACTTACGAGGCCGTCTTGAAGCGTGCCCGGCGGGATATAAACGTCTCAGACCTCGGGGACGTTTCCGCTCGATCCCGCCAAGCCCGCACAGGTGCTCGAATCTTCGAGTACCTGGGGCCAGAGGGCGCCAAGACGGCCGACGCAATGGCTGCGAGGCTGCTGGGCCTGTTCCCAGAAGAGAGTGGTGTCCGGGTCGCCAGACCCGTGAAGTGCGCCGGACTGCGCATTTCTGGGCTGGACGATTCCGTGACGGCGGAAGAGATCCGGGAGGCGATAGTCTCGAAAACCGGGTCTCCCAGCAGCGCGGTCCAGGTGGGCACCATTCGCCCAGGTCCAGGTGGTGTGGGTGCCGTCTGAGTCTCGTGCCCTGTCGCGGTGGCCAAGGATTTGGTCGCCGCTGGTAGACTTCTGGTGGGCTCGAGCGCCGCGCGGGTAATCGCGCTGGAGCCCCGACCTGCCAGGTGCTACAAGTGCATGGCGGTCGGTCACACCCGGCCGCTGTGCACAAACTGCTTCGACTGCAACGGGCTCTATTTCCGCTGCGGTCAGGCAGGGCACCAGGCGGCTGCCTGTTCTGCCACACCACACTGCCCCGCGTGCGCGGTGGGCAATCGCTCCGCCAACCACTGTATGGGGCGGGTAGGGTGCAGACCTCCGGCCGAGTCAGGCCCTAAGAGGGGGGTGGGCAGCCAATCGGCCCCGGCTGCCCAACCCGGCGCGGCTGGACCGCCGCAGCGCATGGAGGAGGATATCGTGGTCCAATAACGGATCTGGACGCTATCCTCCTCCAAGGGAATCTCGGCCGTTCCGCCAGGGCGCAGGACCTCTTCCTGCAATCCATGGCGGAGCGGTCGATCGGTGTTGCCGTAGCCGCGGAGCCCTACATAGTCCCGGATCGCCCCAATTGGGCGGGTAGCGGGGATGGCTCCGTGGCGGTCGTCGGTTCGGCGGCGCCGCATTCCCTGCCCTTGTCACTCAAAGACCAGGGCACGGGATATGTGGCGGCTGAATGGGGAGGGGTCACGCTGTATGGCGTGTACTTCTCCCCTAGTCGTAGTCTGGCGGCTTTCGAGGTCCTCCTGCACAATCTGGAGACCTCGATACGGCGTATAGCACCGAGCCCTGTGCTCGTGCTGGGGGACTTCAACACCAAATCAACGGCGTGGGGGTCCCCCGGGACGGACGCTCGAGGTGCGGCGGTCCAAGAGTGGGCGGCAGCGGCGGACATCGTGTTGCTAAACTGAGGGTCCGCCCTAACGTGCGTGCGGCGCGGGGGCGGGTCGATAGTGGACCTTTCGTTCGCTAGCCCCGGTATCGCCACACGCGTAAGGAGCTGGTGAGTCCTGGAGGAGGTCGAGACCCTATCTGACCACAGATATATTCAGATAGAGGTCTCCCGGACCCTTCAGGGTGCCAGCAGGGGTCACGCGGCGGACAGAACTCCCGCTTTTCCGCGATGGGCTGTGGGTAGGCTCGACCGGGACCTGCTAGTGGAGGCGGCCATTTTTCAATCTTGGCTGCCTCCCCCCCTGACGGAAGACGTGGACGCCGAGGCTGGCGGCATTCGCGGCATGCTTACGCAGATCTGCGATGCGGCCATGCCCCGCGTGCGGCGCCCGCCTCGACGGAAGGGGGTCTACTGGTGGTCTCCGGAGCTGGTGAACCTCCGTGCAGCCTGTATTCGTGCCCGGAGGTCCTACACCCGCAGCCGACGTCGCCGAATCCGCGACGAAGAGCGGGAAGGCCAGCTGTATGCGGCATACAGCAGTGCGCGTTCCGCGTTAAAGCTGGCCATCTGTCGCGCCAAAGACGCGAAAAGGCAGGAGATGCTGGAGGGTCTCGAGCGTGACCCCTGGGGACACCCGTACCGCACGGCGCTGAACAAGCTCCGCGCCCAGGGCCCCCCCCCTTATGGAGACCCTCCAGCCGGGCTTCCTCTCTGAGGTGGTCGAGGGACTTTTCCCCTCACGGGCGGTGCACACGGCCCCGGTCATGGCTCCGCCAGATGATGACCGGGAGGCCGACGACGGAAATGGGGGTGGCGGCAGCGCGTATGTGGAGAGGCGCCGCCCCCGGGCCGGACGGGGTTCCCGTCCGAGTGCTGGCCCTGGTCCTCGACCACCTTAGGGTGGCCCTTGAAAAGTCGGAGGCTCTACTCTTCCATGGGCGCCGACGGGGCCCACCCGCCAGCGCCTCGATAACAGTCAACGGTGTGGGCTTCCCAATCCAGGCCCACATCAAATATCTGGGCCTGGTATTGGACGAGCACTTCCGCCGTCTTGCGCCAAGGCTCGTCAACACGGCGTCCGCCCTCGGGCGACTTATGCCGAATTTGGGCGGACCGAGTCTTGCGTGTCGACGACTCTACGCGGGGGTAGTACGGTCGATGGCGCTGTACGGCGCGCCCGTGTGGGCGGAGTCCCTGGCCGCTCGCAATAGGGCCCTTCTGTGGCGTCCACAGAGGGTCGTAGCGGTCAGGGCAATACGCGGGTACCGCACGGTCTCCGACTGATGCAGCCTGCGCGTTGGCCGGAACCCCCCTCGTGGGATCTGGAGGTGGAGGTGCTCGCTGACGTCTATCGGCGGACGTCGACGGCACGGGCGGGGGGCAGCTGGCCCTCGCCGAGCGCAATGTCATCGTGGCGGGAAGATGCCCGCCGCGCCACCGTCCTAATGTGGAAGTCTCGGCTGGAGACGCCCCGGGCCGGTCTCTGGACCGTGGGGGCGCTCCGGCCGATCTTGGAAGAATGGGCAGGGCGGCAGCACGGGGTCCTCACCTTCTGGTTGGTGCAGGTTTTGTCGGGGCATGGTTGCTTCGGCAAATACCTGCACACGATCGCAAGGAGGGAGACGACCCCAGGCTGTCACCACTGCGGCTGCGACGAGGACTCGGCGCAGCACACGCTCGAGTCGTGCCCGGCCTGGGATGTGCAGCGCCGGGAACTCGTTGCAGTCATAGGCGTGGACCTGTCGCTGCCGGACGTTGCGCGAGCGATGGTTGGCAGTGACAGAGCCTGGACCGCGGTCGCCACCTTCTGCGAGGCTGTCATCTCGCGGAAGGAGGTGAGGAGGTTAAGGAGAGGGCCCGTGAGGAATCTATCTTTGCGGACCCGATTCGCCGCCGGCGCGAGGGGCGGCGTGCGCGCGCTTATCTGCGCCTGATGCTGCCCTAGCCGAGGCTGCGGACGGTGGGGTCGGGGAGTACCCTGCCGTCCGTGGAAGCCTACCGCGAAGGTGCGACGCCCAAGTGCGTGAGGCGTCGCTCAAGAGAGGGTGCCCGAAGGGGCTGCCACCTGCGGAACGCGGTCGTAACGACGCGGTACCCGTGATCTGCCGTAGCAAGGGCGGGTGGAGGCGTACGGTGGGTTTTTAGTGGGTGAGAGCACCACACTACCCCGTTGTCTCCCCGGGCAGCGGGGTGTGTGGTAGGACATTTTTGCCCACCTAAAATAAAAAAAGAATAAAAAAGGGACCAGAGGACGTTGTGTGAAATGTCCGTGTATATTTATTATTTATTTTATCACTGTGTATCATCAATAAATTTTCCAATTACATTATTATCCCTCAGCCAATAATATCATGTATCAGTGTGTAGTAGTATCAGTGTAGTAGATTGATGAAATTATCGAGGAAAATATTTCAACAAAACATTTCGTAAAATGATTTGAAATAAATAGTTTAATTAAATCTGTAACACAATATTTAAACTCAATGGAAAAGTTACAAGAATCAGTTCAATACTGGTGGTAGGGCTGGGTCCCAAGTGGGAGTACTCACTTCGTATCGGGTCCGAGCGGGTTGGTACCATTAACTCCCGTGTGACCGGTCATGAAGCACATCGTTGCGTTTTGCATGGCTGTAGCAGGACATAGCCGTTTATGCTTTCATTTCATATCCGTGACATGATAATTGGTGAGCAGCGGCTTGGCAATCTCTCGGTATAGTTGAGTCCATGAGCGACGGTTACCATTTACCATCAGATAGGCCGTGGCTCGTCTGCCACTACAAGCAATAAAAAAAAAAAAAATTACGTGATCGTTTGAGTGACTTGTGGGAAACAAATTTGTGTCCGCATTTATATTACATTATAGCCGATAATATTTTGATGTCATGACCGGGAGATGGTGGTACCAACCCGCTCATCCATTTGAGAGGTTTCATCAATAATAATTGCTTACTTCCTTTAGTAGTCCGTCACCACACGGACAACGGTCAACGGTTAATTAGTAAAATAGTACTTAGTAGTTAAAAAACAAACTCTACCATACTACAATATTCTAAAACGTCACGTTGGCGACAATGTACCTATACCTAATCATAATTAACGCGAAACATGCCTGTGTAGGTTTCCCGTCAATAACATTAAGGTGATGAAACCTC
This sequence comes from Leucoma salicis, assembly GCA_948253155.1. Lineage (NCBI taxonomy): Eukaryota > Metazoa > Arthropoda > Insecta > Lepidoptera > Erebidae > Leucoma > Leucoma salicis. The sequence goes on from OX411811.1 coordinate 12,784,392, forward strand.
TCAAAGTTATTCGTTAAGTTGTAGGTACTTGAATGTTTTGTCAGAAAGATTAGTTATATTAAAAGATTAATGGAAATTGTGCTCTTAATCATTTTATCGCTCCATTGGGTCAAATCTATGTTTCTATTCTATCATATAAATTAAATGGACATATTTATTGAAAGCGTCAAAAAAGTTTTTTCTAAAATAATAAATATATACCTATTAATATAATAAACCTGCCCCCTTAGACTAAAAAACGAAACGTTAGATAAACTTTCGTTTCGCTTCATTGTGATTGGTCGCCTGAATCACGCTTCGAAATCTCGACTAAACAGGAATCACGCGTCGAACTATTGATCAATCACATTGACTCGAAACGAAAAATCGTCTAACGTTTTTCATACTAAGGGGGTAGAAGAGTATGTTTATTTGGTACGTGTGGTTACGGACTAAGATTCAAGCGTACCCACCCCATTCTTTCCCGCGATTATTGTCCGAGAAGACGTAAGGGATGTAAGCAAATATCACCCATTGCATTACTGGTGGTAGGGTTTGGTATCAAGTGGGGTACTCACTTGTGATCGGGTCCGAGCAAGTCGGTCTTTGGTGTGATCGACCGTGAAACACCACGTGTGTGTGCTTTGCTCGTAGCGGGAGATAGATACTCGTTAATTTATTATCTGAAAATGGTGAGCAGCGTATTGGCGAGTTTCTCAGTATGGCAGAGTTCATGAGCGGCGATTACCACTTACCATCAGATGGGCCGCCACTGCTATCATAAGCAATAAAAATCTCGTGACTTCCAATAACTTCTATTGTTAAATGATATTATAACCTCATTTGTTGCCAAACGGTCCTGAAAATACCTCGATTAGAGGCGACGTACTTGTCGAATTTCTGTTCAGATTTTTGCAGAATATTGTAACGTTGTCATTCTGCATCGCATTGATGAGATTTTTTGTTATTATCGTGCATGCTATTCTGCTATTATCATATTCTCCTCTATCTGTGAAAGTGCGGATTGCCAATAATAGGTTATTTTGTTTGTGTATGCCCAAAGATAACCGGGGCTACTATAATCCCGAATTCGTGGGTGAGTGGTGGGCTCTCCTCCTAAAATATCCATTCTATAATAATAACAATGGACTTCCGCCAAGTATCGCCTCATATTAATTAATTAATTTTAATATAATAACACTTACCTCAGATATTAACGACATAACAATATTAAGCTATACTTAAATCTTTTAAAAAAGCACTACTTATGTACAAAGATTTAAATAAAGTTATATAACGCTATGTTAGTGGGCAGCATTCCAGTAAACCTGCAGTCCACGGCGTACAATTCATTCCAGTTTAAAATAGTTTACTCCGTTTCTCGCTGACTACGCGGCTCCATGACAACTCCAGTTTCTGCCTGGCGGGTTTGTTTTTGTTCTATCGACGTGATTTTAGTTTTGTTAGCAGATATGTCCTGAGGGACTACATATTTTAAGCCAACTTGCGACTTGTTGTTAGCATTTGCTTTTTACGCGTTTGTTGGTATTTTTTAACTACATTATTATTGTACTGCTAACATAGCTATCGTGAAGGCGTTTGTTTCTTTTAATAACAAATATTACATATGAATATATATCTAAACCCTGAATGGTGTAGATACCGGCCTCACGCCCGAGTGTTGTGGGTGCGAATCCCAGATAGGACAAAACTCTTTGTATGATCCACAAATAGTAGTTCTGAGTCTGGGTATACTTTGTGTCTGTGAAATTGTATGTTTGTGAAGTCACCCGCGATACAAGGATTATTCCTTAGTGCAGGGTGTTGTCTTTAAAAAAAAAGAATGTTCTGAGATTTCTGAAATGAAACTAAAGGTGTAAAACAAATTTCTTTTGAATCAAAATCGCTCTGATATCAGTATCGGAGAGTAAACGCAGTCTCCATTTCAATCTCAGAGTTCAATATATTTTCCCGTTTAAGCCTCAATAACCATATACCAGCACACGACTTCTCAAAACCGTCCGAAATTGGCCGGTAAACATGTCATTTACGGTTAGTATATTTGACAACATAACTATCGGTTGCTTTTTTTTAGAAACACCATAAATCTTCGTTTCCCTAGATTGTTGTTACGGATCGTAACTGAGAAGAAGGGAGGGCCCATCCGTTAGTCACAGACTGTCAGTTAATTCACTTACGACTCGTATTTTATAGGAACAGATTTTACTTACGCCTGGTAGAATATTCTACCGATTGTAAGTAAAACGACCCGTTTTGTTATTATAGGAACCGGGTATTAGATGGTAGATGTCCAAAGCTGATATGTTGTTTCAACGGTTTCATCTACCCACAGTAATATGATTTTACAAATTTTTGGTATATTTATTTCAACCCACATAATATTCGTTTAGAAACACAATTAAAATATTTTTAACTACTCTAAGTTTTATGCTTACAATGTATGAGATTTTAAGCTAGTATAATAAAATTAGTAGGTATAATACTCCTTTAAGTTTTAAAATTTTTGTTTATATTTAGTGCTTAAAATTCTACCACAAACTACCAACTAAAATTTTTTAAGTAATCTAAAAACTACCATTAAGAAGACAATATTGATTATTAGTTTCTATTATTAAATATATATTTAGTAGAAGCTAAGACTAAAAAGCTACCACCGGATCGGAACTCGGCCTGACTGAGAAAGATCCGGCCAGAAAATTCAGTAGGCAACAACTTGTTATGGATTATTAAATTTATGCGGAAAATACTAACTAATCACTACTGTGGGTTTTATCTACACAATAAGCGCTAACTCTGTCTTGCAATCTTGTGGTGTGCCTTCTTGTATTATGTTTGGTGAGGCCTATCACAGGATTCCAGCTTGATGGTAAGACCCAGCCGTCTTCTCTATTGATATTGGGATGTTTCTTAATTTCAATAGCCTCACGTATCATTCTAAGACGATATCGATGTTCTTTTGCGAGGATTTGAGGTTTGTCAAACCTGATGTAATGGCGGGTGTGGTCCTGTGTGTGCTCACAAATTGCAGACTTTGTATAGCGACGGTGCTTCACATCAGCTATGTGTTCTTTGATCCGAGTTCTTATTGATCTCTTTGTTTGCCCAGTGTAGGAGAGACCACAATCACAATCCAGCTTGTACACTCCTGCATCCTGTAAGGGTATATGGCACTTGACTGGTGGTAAAAATTGACTAATTCTTTTGAGTGGCTTATAGTAGGTTTTAATTGAAGCTTTCTTGAGAATGTAGCCAATCTTGTCAGTGACTCCTTTAACATAGGGCAGGACTGCAGGGAGGCGCTCAACTGTGGGTGGCTTCACTCGGTTTCTGTGACGGCGGCGTGGAACCTGCAGCTTATTAGCATGTAAAACTTTCTTTACATGCTGCAACTCCCCAGCCAGGTGTTCTTCATCACAGATTCCTTGTGCTCTCTGAAACAAAGATTTAGACACGGTAGCTAACTGTGAAGGATAGTGGTGAGACTCTCCATTCAGGTACTTATCAGTATGGGTTTTCTTTCGATACACTGTATGACTCAAGGTGTTTGTTAGGGTTACGGATTACCATAACATCTAAGAAAGCTAAAGAGTTATTTGACTCCAGTTCCATAGTGAATTGAATTTTAGGATTGATGGTTAAGAAATACGGATACTTTATCAGGTGGTAATATAGTGAAAATGTAATCTACATACCGCTTGTAAAAACGTGGGACCACAGGTGAGGTTTTTAGGGCAGTCTCCTTGAAGTCTTTCATGAAAATGTCAGCAACAACGGGAGAGACTGGCGAACCCATGGCCACTCCATCCACTTGCTTGTAGAAGCCATCATTCCATATAATGTAGCCAGATGTGAGGCAGTACTTTAACAGTTCAGCGTATTCCATAGGTATGTTGTTCTCTGATAGTTTCATAGATACAATTCTGATGCAGTCTTCCACAGGTAGGCAAGTAAAAAGTGATTGGACATCAAAACTCACCATAGTTTCATTGTTAGCAAGATGAAGGTGTTTAATCTCACTTACAAAATCGTATGAGTCTTTTATGAACGCATCTGTGTGTCCTCGGAGCTGTGAGAGAACTTTTGCCAGTAACTGAGCGACTTTATAAGTAGGTGAGTCGATCTGGCTTACAATAGGTCGTAGTGGTGCGTTTGGTTTATGTATCTTAGGCAACCCATACAATTTAGGTGGACACAAAGTGGTACCAGGGTTTTTACATCTAGATTTAATGCTTCGGAGTGCTGGTTGAGTAAATTTTTCATATTATTTAGTGTACAGTTGGTCGGGTCAGTTTTAACCTTTTCATAAGTAGACTCATCCGATAAAAGGTGTTCAATTTTGGCATTATAATCTGACGTGTCCATCGCTACAGTAGCGTTACCCTTATCTGCGCGCAGGATGACGATGTCTGGTTTGTTGCGTAGGTTCTTCAACGCCAAATATTGTGATTTGGACAAATTTGGTTTCAGCTGTTTACTTCGACGTAACAGTGAAGATACGTCTTGGCGAATAGCCTCCATGTCGTCCGGTTTCATAACATTTTTGGCCAGCACGTCCTTAACAGCACAAATAATTTCCTCATAGGGGATTCGGTTTGGCACTACAGCAAAATTTAAACCTTTATTTAGTACCTGAAATGAAGATTCATCTAACGATTGTTTTGACAAATTTAAGACAGCTAGATCTGGATTTGCGTAAGAGTCTATGGTTGACGGGCGCGTTCCGTTTCCACAGATGCCATGTTGCGTTCCAGTAAAATCATTTGATTTTTGCAACAGTTTTTCAAATTTGATAAGGTGTTTTTTTTTGCATTCATTATACCTTATGTTTCGAGCTTGTTTAAGTTTTCGATGCAATTTTTGAAATCAGCTGTCGTCAAAACAATCTTAATTTTATTAGATATTGTCTCAATCTTTTGGTTAATATTGTGTAGATCGAATCTATTTTGACGAATAACTGCTACTAACAACTTTTTGCTGGCTTGGTTTAATATCTTAGCGCTTCCTCGTATGTTCTTCTTGGTGGTTATTTTGACATACGTAGGAATGAGATTGTGGTCAGGACATCTCTTCAAGAAATTCCACGATGTTACATATCTGGCGCGCTTAGTCTTGAGATATTCCAATCGCCGTATTTTTTCAGATATTTCTAGTCCGTACTGGTTTATATAATACTTTCTAACATATACGCGAATTTTACAAATTTTGAAATAAAACTACGTTTACGGAATCTATCGCGTTTACTTGATTTTTATGCTATCCCGACGTTTTGAATACTTTACAGCATTCATGATCACGGGTGGACTTAGATGGTAGATGTCCAAAGCTGATATGTTGTTATATATTTCAAAACAAAACACACATTTAAAAAAAAGAAAAGTTAAAATCGTTTCAGTAGTTGTAGCGTAACGGTGAAGCCGTCACGCCACAATTATTTAGGACCTACCTAAGGGTCTTAAAAGAAATTAAATGGGAAACAGATCGAAACAAATTTTAATAAATAAGAAAATACGTTAATTAGTAACAAGTTTTGTATGCACTAAGTACTACTAGAGTTATTACTGTCTTTACTTAGAGATTTATTCCCCGCAACACTTGGGATACCTCAAAAGATGTTCTTGTACAAGGATCTACTCCCTTTAGCATTCCGTACATGTACAAAGGTTTCACTCCCTTTAGCGTTCAGTACAAACCCTTTCGTTCTAGAAGATCAGACCCGGTCTCAGAACCAGACCCTGAAGTCCAACAGATCACACCTGAAATATCTGAAACGGCCTCCAGTGAAGAAACAAAACTTCAAGACAATCTTCAGAAGAGCCTTGACAACTTCTCAAGAAACTTTAAGATAATTCGGAGCTTTGACAGCTATCTCAATAGGACCACGTCCGAGTCTAGAATGAATCAGAATCTTCAGCTATATTTACAGGACCATGCCTGAGTCTAGAATCCATCAGCAATGCCTATGTTCCAGTTTATATAACTTTTTCTTCGAACTTGACTATTCGAGGTTCAGACTTTTTGAATTTCAAAATAAATGTTTCTTTTCTTATAGGCCCATCATTTGTAATCTATTTAGAAAAAAAGGATTTAGGTAATATTAGAAAAGAGGATTTAGATAATATTACATAGTTTCGAAGTTCATCCCGGACAAACATCGTGACACTGGAATTATATACAATAGATAGGATACACATACATTTCAATGGTTTTATAAAATCGCGGGTAAAATGGGGGTCGAATTTAGAAAGTAAAACTTTAACGTTGATAAAGTCGCGGGTATCAGCTAGTGTTACATATGTGTGTATGTGTACGTGTTATTGAGGTATCCTATAGTTTTGTTGTTCGATATTTAATTTCGCTGGAGTAGCGAAACTACCGCAGATATCATAATAAAATATTTGAAATCTATGAAAATATTAGTATCCTACTAATAAGGGGGTATTCTGGACAGAAAGTTTTCGTAAGTGTTTAGCGATAGTTCAGAGATGATATAGTAAGCTAAAGCTTAAGAACAGTAGCAAGATGCAGCTTGGTAGATTTTATAACCCTTCGAGTAAATATTTTTAGCATGCAGGGTTCTTTGATATTTTCCTTCACCTTGCTTGCTCAAATACCCAAATAATCATAAAAACTTTGGGGATTGAACTTAATACCTCTATCTTTGTGATTTACATTTATCTAGTTAAAATCTAAAAGTTACCTAGTAATGAAAGTGTTGAATAAATATTGATATATAGATGGCACTTCGGCTAGACTTAAATTGGATCCTTTGAAGCATTTTATGAAAATATAGCAGCAACTATAAATCTAACGAAAATATAATAACAAGTTCCTAGATGGATTGTCAAACTTTATGATGTTTACAAAATTGCTACCCCAGAACTTGTTTTTGATATATATACCAAGTATCTACAATTGGATTGCTGAAATTAAGTGGTTATATATTCTATGAAGTCTTACACAAACGCTAAAAGCCATATAAAGTTTGACTATACAGTAAATGCTGTTATTACGCGTGTTGCGTCATTTAGCGATTTAAGCTTCGTTGTGGATGTGGATGGTGATTGTTAACCTTTTGTAATCATACAGGGTGTAAAATGACATCGTACCGGTAATTGATACCGTGGGTTCAGTACTAAATTCTAAACACCTCGGTGGTAGAAATTTGCATCAGTTTTTTCACGAAACTTGCATTTTTTTCCTGTTTTTAAATTTAATATATACCATTATAAAGCTGTAACAGAGCTATTTCTGTACATTTAAGATATTTGAGAAAAAAATACTTTATAGGCTATATAGGCGTGTCTAAATACAAAACTATTTTTTTTAGATTTTTTCTCTGTTTGTTTGTTCACGCATCACGCAAACACTACCGAACGGATTTTGATGCAACTTTTTTTTGTATAGCTCTTAATTAGACTTAACAACTGGTATACATTGTATCCCGCTACTATATCGGGAACCTAAGATATAACCAAAAAACTATAGTTTGGCTGCGGCGGAGCCGCGGGCAAAGTCTGGTGTAAGATAAAGTCGTTAAATTGTTATATCTAACTTCGATTTTAGGTAATAAATCTATTACTCCATAAACTACAATGGATTGAAATCTTCGTCATGTTTTTAGACGCGTTGCTAATGATTCCTTTGTGGCTAAAATAAAAGCACTTTGTAACCCATCGTTGTCGACAAACATAGTATGGGGCATATTATTACATTTATTTGGTGACATATTTGCACGGAGTTATCGGTATGATATCATTTACACCCGGTATAATAAATATGCACAAAAAAGCTTTTCAAAATCTTTAGTTTTTGCTGCGGCAGTCTGACAACTTTCAAAATGTCACTGCTATCAAATCGTTATATAGCTCTTTGGGAGGCGATTATATGGAGTCCATATGAAGTATAATATATCAATTGTAGAAAAAATAAAGAATAACAGACCAACGTACGGAGTTTATCCTTTCTTTCCTTTAATGTATCCTACGCGGTTCGTGGTAGGAATGGCAGGATTTTATAAATTGGATACAAGATGAAATCTTATGATGGATATTTTATTTATTTAAAATACTCAGGGGCATTATATACACAACCTAGAGGTTTTGATGTGCCTGGAGTTGTATGTACCTAGTAATTACCTACGTATGAGGAAGTATAACTTATTTGCAGTACCGAGACCAAGAAATAATTTGCTCCAACAGATGAGCTTTACATATCTTAAACAAAATATGTAAAGACACAGAATACATTTGTGTATAGGAGGAAAAGAGAAAGAATACAATATATATTTAGGTACCCGAAGGGTAAGCCGCCGGCGGACCACGGAAGTAATGTAACACAGTTCCAGTGTCCGCCAATGCAGGCGGAGAGATAGCACACGGCGAGTTTATTTAGTGAGTGAGGGCCCACACTACCCTGTTCGTTGCCCTGAACAACGGGGTGTGGTGTTAGGTAAATTTTATCCCGCCTTAACAAAAAAAAGGTACTTGTTCTGTTGCTAATTTAAAAGCAATGGCTATTAATGACACAATATATGTTTTTAATGTCAAATTAGTTATAATGTTATGGTATTGTAAAATGAAATAATAAATAAATAACGAAATAAAAATAATAAAATTAAATATATGTCAAAAATTACTAATCTAGGTAGGTACGTACGTACTTAGTGTTAATTTCTTTTTCACACTATTGTAAGATGTTTAAAGACTAGGTTCATATGTTTAAACTGTTCGCATTGATCAATTTCTCCGTTTCTGTGAAACGGAGAAATTTATCATTCGATAACAATCGACAACCAGATTTCCTCTTGTCAAATTCATAATTAATCAATTGTGCCAAGTTCAGCCATTATAGTGTTGATACGAACTCAGTAACAACACCTTAACAGCATTCTGTTTGTCCATACCTTACTTTATTCTCAGCAAACACTCGATATTATTTTTCTCAGCTAAATAATAAAATAACCTTGTCCAATACATTGTTTACATATGATACGATTGTTCCAATCGAGCAATCAGCTACTTCCTCAAAAAATACTGAAGGAAAAATACTGTTTTAGTTTCGCTTCTCCTACGGTTTTTGCTTATATTTATGTCCTTTGTACTCAACGTTTGTGTGTATTTTCTTGTCTATTCAATGGTTTTTAGTAAGGAATTGTTTTCGACAATAAGTTTTTTGCACATTTATGCTCTGACAATTTTAATAACAGTGGTTTTGTTGCTATTATCAACCTGACTATTGTCGTTACCACATATAAATTATATCATAAAATATTTATATATAAAATATTAAAGTAGACATCTTAGAGTGTTACTATGTGTATGTTTTTTTTGTGATAAATACGTAAATATAATATATTTCAGTAACTTATAAATAAAGTTACATACCAGGCTGAAGTAGATTTTCGGTTATTTAGTAATTATAGTTAGAATACTCATTGTAAAGTATTTGAAATTAAAATAAACAGATTAAACATTATCAACACAAAATTGTCGAGAAAACTTAGGTAAAGTTCATTTACTGTTATTACTTAGATTTGTTGTGAGGACGATATTGAAAGGATTAAATGAATAATTCAGCGCTAAAAGTCGCGAGATTCTCTCCGGTTCCCCTCATTCATGACGGTTTCTGTCAAAGTATATTTTAAATGCGCATATATTATTTTTTTTACTTACAAAAAATGCATTTAGATGAGATATGATGTCCAAATCTACATAAGAGTGACAATTGAAAATGAATATTATATTGAAGACTCAAAAGATATCGTGTTACTACTAAAGTAATTTACACTGGAGGTTTAAAGCTTTATTGCACAAAATAAACGATAATAAGGAGAGGATAAATAGGGTACTAAGGAGAGGATAGGAAGGATAACAAGAAGAAGATAGAGAGGGGGTTTGGGCCTCTGGCGCTCTCACTTACCATACGAAACACAACGGCAAGAGTAAGTGCCGTTGTTACACGCTGATCTTTTGTGAGCGTGCACGCAGAGTGCACGTTGCTTCAGTTTAAGGATACTCTTCACGTGGTCTTACCCTACTAGTCGCACCATTCACACTCGCCATGTATATTTCTTTCATCCATCCAGAGGGATCCGAAGTCCCTCCGTAATTCCAATGGCTCCAAACCATCTGTGAGATTAGGATCATCGACGATTCGAATGCACGTCAAATGGGGTTAGTTGATATTAAGGTGTGCGTGTCCAGAGGGCAGGCTTTATACAACTTTAGCCCTTGGTCGCCTATTATATAAGTGCTTAGGTTTTAGAACAGACGGTAGACCAGAATGTATTAAATTAAATGGACTCAAGTCTATTTTCTTAAGAAATAGGCAGATATAACCAACAAATTTACTCATAGACACGTACCACATACCAATACCTACTTATTTATTTTGCGTTATTCACGATATTAGGGGTTTCCTGTATGCTTAGGGTTCTTCTGATTTAAAAATTAAATTTGAATTTAGATTGGAACGTGCTAATAAGTAATTGAATTATAAGATATGACATATTACAAAGTGAACTTTGGTTCTAGACAAAATACGTTTTAGTAAGATTTATTTATTTAGTAGCCCAGCTAGGTAAGTATTTAATTAAGTAAAACGACGAGTATAAAATTACTAAAATTATTTAATAGATACTTAAAATCTTAACTGCATACATTACATAATTATGTAAGTATTTACATTTAGGAGACATGTTAAATTTAACAGTATTTCAATTGTGGTTTAATATACTTAACGAAAAAAAAAAAACAGCATCACGCCTGTATTCCCCGAAGGGGTAGGCAGAGGTGTATTACACACCCACGACTCGCCAGCTATGTTAAGTCCCACGTAATAGGGGGCGAGCCTATTGACGTCTACCGGGCACATTTCCAAACTGAAATTAATATTATATATTAGGTAATACAAAGTGAGAAAATATGAAAATAACTGTTATTTTTGATTTCACATTTACATAATAGAATACCTCACTTGGCACGATTTGTCTTTTGTTTTCTGCGCCATAATAAGAGAGTTGCGGTTATTTTCGACAATATATACAACACAAGACATACTTACATGGCTGTTATTTTTCTTCGCAAAATAGGTTAATAGTACTCGCGGCGTTCCTTTATTTTGTGACTAGCCTAATAAATCTATAAGTAGTAATATTTATTTTTAACTATGCGGGTGGCAATATTATGTGTTAACCATACCCTATAGAGACTAGAAAGACCAGAGACGTCACTTGTGCCTTGCTATCTCCAAGAAAAAGGGATAGGAGTTCGAGAGGAATTATAATAAGGAGAAGACGAGGAAGGATATATAGGCCTCTGGCGCTCTCACTCACCATAAAAAATACAAAATTAGGGGTAAGTAACTACTATTATTTTACGCTCATCTTCTGTGAGGGAGCGGTACTTCCCCGATCATGCCGGACCATTCATGCTGAGACAAGCAAGGCTCCGCTACTAGGCTGCAGAGATGATGTGTATTGTTTTCGTAATGGCTTCCGGTGTCACGTGTATTGGGCTCTATTTTTGCAAATATTGTAGTGTATGTATAAATATGGGATTTAAGTATATTTTTTTACTATTTGCAAGTAATTATAGTAAAGGATATTTTTAGCATTTTTTAAATATATTATAGACTTCAACCTTGTTGCCATATTCAGAAATAAAAATGTAGATTTATAAGAAAAGTCAAGCCTCTAGCATCGTGGCTCATAATGTTCCTTTTTGTAGATCTAATTTATGATGTTGAAGCACGTACCATGTAAAAATAGGGGACGTAAACGAATATGCAGGTTTAATTTTATGGCTTCTGTAGGGGAATGAATAAGAAGTTAACTCCCTTATTATGAATGAACCTTCCTATCTCTGCAGCACCTATAAATTAATCTCGTTCTAAATAGCTTGTCTGAAATTAGAGTGTGATGTACCTTTTTTGTATTCAAACCTACAAAGAGATTGAAAAAAAAAATATTGTGACGATATTATTATTTAAAATAATAAATCATTGAAAATTACATAATATCAAAAAATCGTTAATCAAAACTTTGTTGAATAATATTCAGAGAACATACCATACACACATTAATTTATTCGGGTAACATAACACCCTTTGGTATTATAACAATTTGCTAAAAGTACTTATACTAGTAACGAATTAGTTTTTAGAATGTGCCTTATAATTGGACACTAATCGTGTCGTTCGCCTATAGTCCTGGGAAGACTGTTGCTGCTGACGCGCAATCTACCAATCGTTGACGTCACCCCACAGCTGAGAAGAACGGTATGTTAGTCCATCTAATACAATATTAATCTATTCTTTTCTAAAGATAGGCTATCGCTGGGCCGGTCTTTGGGGAGCTCCAGCCGGTGCTGGAGGAGTGGGCGGGGCGACGGCACAGAGTCTTTACCTTCCGAATAGTGCAGCTACTATCGGGGCACGGTCACTTCGGCAGATATCTGCATATAGTCGCAAGGAAGGAAGCGACTCCGGGCTGTCACCACTGAGGTTGCGACGAGGATATGGCGCGGCACACGCTCGAGTCGTGCCTAGCTTGGGCCAAGCAACGCCGTGGAAAGTTAGCCACCACAGCAAGGCCAAAAAAAAAACCATTTTAGTTTCTTATGAATTTTTTTGTTTAAATATTAAGTGTCTGGCTCTGGACGAGGAGTTTTGTTTTAAAAACCAAAAGTGTTTGTGAACTACATAAAACGTAGTTTGACTTTAGTATGAAAACACATCGTTTGAACACCTGTGTAAACTACTATATAGCGAGTGTTTCTGATGCTATTTTTTTATTTTTAATATTGTTTAATTTTTTTTAATTTGAATTGTTTTTGTAATTGAGAATCTTCCTTCACCTTACGTAAAAACGCAGCAATATACGAAACATAAATAATAATACCACACAATTTTTTTTATTTAAATGGTCTGCAGCCTTATTAATTTTTAATAACCAGCGAGTTTCAAGCTTAAAGTATTAGGTTTTAGTTTCGGTTTCAAGTAAATTACTAAATTCAAATACAGGGAGGGGCCAGTACACCACCGAAGGAATGTAACATAGTTCCAGTGGCCCGCCAATGAAGGCGGAGAGACGGCACACGGCGGGTTTTTTTAGTGGGTGAAGGCCCCGCACTACCCTGTTCGTTGCCCCGAATGATGGGGTATGCGGTTAGGAATATTTTTTCCCGCCTAAACAAAAAAAAGGGCTGGGCCAGTACATAACAATGGATTACTGTGCTCTTGTGTCACCTCGCACAGTGTATGCAACGACTGCGAATTTACAGAGTTAGATTTCGCACACACACCAAACCATTGGTAGGACAAACTTCGTAGGTCATTATTATAAGAGTAAATATATGTAACACAATTTAGTAATAAACTCCATGTAGTTATATTTTTGTTAATTAACTAGAGCACTCGACAGACGTTGTCCTGTCTTAGCTATGAATATTCAACTACTTACGCACTGTCAAATGCGTATAGTTAAAATAGTCTTAAGTTATTATAAAAGAATTATTCTAATCTATTTACGCAATTTTCTTATTTTTTCTTTCCAAAGGAACCTTCTACAAAGTATTAGAAAACTTTAAAAAATAATTAAATTGGTAAAGTTGTTCTCGTGATGTCCAAGGAATATAGGGATTCACTTTTATAGGTGATAATGGATATCAAATTCATACATAAAACAGAAGTTGATGATGATGATTCTTGGTTGTGATGGCAATATCCATTACAAACAAGACGGAAACTTATACCTGTGGTTGCGGACTAACACCTCATTCTCTCTGTGTGTGAGTGACTTACGAGCGACTAAGGGAAGTTAGAGGTTATCACCTCTTGCAGTAGTGACGCAGGTTGGGTACCAAGTGGGAATACTTACTTGTTATCTGGCCCAAGTCGGTTGGTACCATCATCTTCAATGAGACAGTTTGTGAAGCATCGTAACGGTAGATAGGTGTTCATTCATTTGTATCTTATCAATAAAATGTAAAATAAATAAATATATTCACGGACATTTCACACAACATCCTTTGGTCCCAAACTAAGCTTAACGCTTGTGCTATGGGTACCAGATTACGGATATAATGCATATAATTTTTTTTTTGTTAATACATAGGTACATAACATAGATAGAAAACACCCAGGCGCAGTACAAATATCTGTGTTCATCACACAAATAATTGTCCTGAGTGGGAATCGAACTCACGGCCTCGTGCATTATGCAAAACGAAATGATTAGGAGCGGCTAGGCAGTAGTCTTACCATTGCGCCATCTATAAGCGGCTACATACTATTAGGAAGGCCGTGGCCTGTCTGTCAACATAATAAATAAAAAACAAAGGTGCTTGAAACAAGAGTGCTTGGATAAACAAAAACTCTGCTATGAATCGATCACAAATTAGATTATGAAAAAGAAAGTATCTTTGGCATGCGCTTAAAAATAAGTATTTTTTTTAACTTAGGCCATCCATTTTCGGAGGCAAAATGGAGGTGGTTGCCTCTGATTACCCGTAAGAAATAAAAGCATAACGTTAAAGAAAATGGCGGTTACATGTCGAATTATATATTAAGTCAATGACTAGGATTAGACTGCAATGACGGATACAATTTGTCGTCTCCATTCTTACTTACCTATGTTATAGTCTATGAAATTTATGAACATCTAATATTAATCGATACCACTATCGAGCTACTCCTTAAGCTTATAACAAGAGACAGAATGTCAAATACAATGGTTTTAATTATAAGTACTTAGAAAATATCCGTAACGGCTTTACTAAAAGATAAATTGGTAGAATTGGGCGGAGCCGGAAATTGCTTCGTAGCAGCCTCGTTGGTGTTTGGGACAAAATAAAATTCATTTTAAAAATGTTACACCATAAACTAATCTATCTAGTTTCGAGCTTGGTTTTGTATTAGTTAATTATCTATAGATTGAATTATAATTGAACATACTTGTATGTTTTTTTTCTGCATGTTTTTTGTTATTGCATATGGTGGCAGATGACTCATGGCCAACCTGATGGTAAGTGTGTCTTAATGTTTCAAAGTTGTATTGTGGTCTTCTTTAATACACTTAGTAAAATAGATTTGTTCTACGAAGCCATCTCCAACAAACCAATTGGTATAAAGATGTCATAAGATTTTAAAATAATACTACGTTTACGGAATCTATCGCGTTTACTTGATTTTACTACTATCCCGACGTTTCGAATACTTTACAGCATTCATGATCACGGGTGGACTTAGATGATAGACGTCCAAGGCTGATATGTTATTTCAACGGTCTCATCTACCCACAGTATATGATTTTACAAAATTTTTGGTTTATTTATTTTAACCCACCTAATATTCGTTTAGAAACACAATTAAAATATCTACTTCAAATTTTTTATGCTTACTATGTATGAGACTAAGTTAGTATATTAAAATGAGTATAATACTCCTCTTAAAACTAATTTTTTTTGTTTATATTTAGTGCTCAAAAATTCTACCACAAACTACCAATTAGATACTACCAGGAAGAAGACAATCTTGGTTATTAGTTTATATTGATTTTGCTAAAGCTAAGACTAAAAAGCTACCACTGGATCAGAACGCGGCCTGACTGAGAAAGATCCGACTAGAAATCTCAGTAGGCTACAACTGTTATGGATTATTAAATTTTGTACGGAATTACTGAAAGCTAATTTAGTTTTTTTTTTATTTTGTTTTAAAAATCAAAAACGTTTTAGTTTTTGATTTTTAAAACTAAATTACAAACTTTCTTTCTAAATTAGTTTTCTAAGTCCATCCGTGATCATGAATGCTGTAAAGTATTTGAAACGTCGGGATAGTAGTAAAATCAAGTAAACGCGATAGATTCCGTAAACGTAGTTTTATTTCAAAATGTGTAACATTCGCGTAAATATCAGAAAGTATTATGTTATAAGATTATGCTAGTTCATAATATTTATTGGTAAGGATGTCCTACAATGCCTTAAATACTCAGATATTATACCACTACTTTGAAGAGTCAGCATGTGTACTCTATGAATATCAAACTCGTTCAGTCAAGTCCAACTAGTCGTCCCACCAGGCTATCGTTCTCTACCAGGCAATACTACTCATTTGGATTTATATCTATATACATTAAATGTGAAGATTTAGATTACATTGCCTATCAGTGTTGGCGTTTAATCAGTGTAGCAAAATAATTACCTTAGTTCTACACTAAAAACGAGCCCTGTTCTCCACAGAGCGCTGCAATTAACGATCCCGAGAGAATATTGCCAGATCATTCATCGGGGCAGGCGATTGGCAATCGTAATTTATTACTTTTCAGAATATTAATGAATATTGGTATCCTATATTATTTATAGGTATTTCGATTCGTAGTTTATTGTAATATTCGCGTATATTCTCTTTTTTTCATAGACCAAGACTTCAAATTTAATTGTAACTGCATAGATGTTGAAGTGGTTTCAATACCGACCTCCCATACATTAATGTTGTGGGCTCGATTCCTACACACTCCTTGTGTGATTCTGAAAGTAATGATTGTTCTGTATCTATATGTGACGTTGTATATTTATAAGTCCCCCGCAATATAGGCATAAAGTTTTGATTCGTTAGTTAGTCTCTCATGTGGTACTGTCTGATTGATATACTTAATTAATAGCCTGCCATGTGCCAATATATAATTTTACTGATTTCGTGAAAATGAGTAAATATTTTGGATATGCCATGCCTAAGCATGCTGCTAATTCTTTGATAGTTTGACACGGGTCAACTTTCACCATCATATTCAATTCATCTACGTGTCTTATCTTCCTCGTGACTTATTCTTCAGATCGAAGTTTTCAGTAGTTACCAATAAAGCACAGTGCGTCCGTTAGCCGTGTCCTCTCAAAACACAGCATTGACATTATGAGCAGTATCTGTTGCCGTTTGTTCCATATCTCATCTTTAAGGCATTATGTGACGTCATTACACACGAAATATTATGTATTAGTATAAACTTAGAATATCTTTATGCATATTGGTTGGTTGGAGATTAAGGCTTGGCAGAACAAAAATATTCTTCTGTGTGTGCATATAGTATAGAAAGTCGACCACAGTACATCTTAGAATCATTAGGCCTTGAAAAATGATTATGTTGATGATTACATGAGTTTTGGTATTACGTTTTATTAGTGTTTGTTGTTTTTTTGTCTGTATTGGAAGATATTACATTTGCCTGATAGCAGAACTTTATATTAAAAAGATACAGAATTTAAAAATATACGTATATGTATGTTTAATGTCCATGCTCAAAAAAAGGCAGAAGATTATTATTTTAATCTATAGACAATTAACTAATGCAAAACCAGGATAAAAACTAGATTGACAGCCACTTACACAAATAATTTGTTCTCTAAAGTAGCTGAGCACGTCTAATGCTAAAATACAGATGAAATTGTTTTATTTGAGACAGTAAAAATATTTATTATTATTTTTATTGTTTTTATTATTTTTCTAACATCATATTTTATATTTTTTAAAAAAGATTATTAAAGAAAAAAAAAGACACACTCAAATACACTAACAAAAACACTCACAACCAAATATAATTAATTTAAAAATATATAAAATAGTGGACCACCGACATCGGGTGCAGGGACCAAGCTGCCCGTGGTTAGGGCTCCAGAGAAAGGAACCTCCTCACAAAACGTGCCATGTCGAGGAGTACTGCCTTTTGCATCAAGCCCTTATTCCAGTTGTCCAAAGAGAGTCTCTTTAGGTGTTGGTCGAGACTCTTGGCGATCAGACCATTAACCGATATGACTATCGGAACAATAATTGTCGAGTCAACATCCCACATGTCGGTAATCTCGTGAGCTAAATCCAAATATTTCATTTGTTTTTCTTTTTCAGCTTTCAGGAGATTCTTGTCATGCGGAACAGTGACATCGACAATTAGTGCACATCGCTCTGATTGGTCTATCACCACTATATCAGGTTTGTTGGCAACAATAGTCCTGTCAGTAAAGATAGACCGATCCCAGTACAACGTGGCACGGTTATTTTCGAGAACTGGGTCGGGCACATATCTATAGTATGGCACTTTTATTTCCACCAGTATTTCAGCGCAAGTTGCTGATGGATCCTGGCTACCTGGTTATGTCAGTGCAAGTAATCGCCATTGGCAAGACAAGTACAACCAGAAACAGTATACCTGAGTGATTCTACGGGTCGGTGGCATGCCCGACAGATGTCAACCGTACCATCTTTCAGGATATATTTCCGGTAATTATTCGTCATCACAACTTCGTCCATTATTGCAAAAACAAAAACTTCAGTTTCTCGGAAGAGATTACTGAATTGTAGCCAACATCGGGCCCGTGTAAGGCCCGATAAAAACGTCCATGCAGCTCCTTACTCCATACCTCTCGACGGTCCTGAGTGCTAAGTACCATAGGTTTGTTATTATTGCACGCCCCATAAGCGAAGCGTTAAGGTGTGTACTATTCTCGTTTTACGCAGTACAACTGATTTTTCTTACTTAAAATGTCTCTATTTATCATATATCACTTGTAAAATAATATATACACACACATATCAAGAAAAAACACAATTTTTAACACTCATGATATTTTTGATGCCATTTTTGTTATTTCCATCCATCCATCCATCCATCAGCCTTTTAACGTCCACTGCTGGATATAGGCCTCCCCAAGAATGGGGGATAATGCCGTAATCGCCACGCTTGGCAGGCGGGTTGGCGATCGCAGTGGATGTCGTTAATACTCGAGGGAGTGCTGCTGCCCACTCCCCCGATATTCCCTCAGTCGGCTTTTACGACTCTCGTGGGTAGAGAGGGGTGGGACAATTCTAAAGTCGGCCCCACACGGCTTTTGTTATTTAAACTAATTAAAAAACTGTTTGAAAAAGTTCTGTCTTGGACGTCCGTGTGTTGTAGGTATGTTCGGAGAATGTATGTTAACACGATAACGACCGAAATACTTTACTAATCGAGTCTTTTGTTTCTTTTACGAATAAGTATGGTTACGAATAGAGACCTATCATTTTTCACAGTCTGATTCCATGTGTTTTAATTGTTATTAAATAAACAAAAATGTAGTGAATATTTACGCTCGACTCGACACTAAAACCAGCGCTACGCTATATACGTGATAACTAACGTGAGAACTACTTGAACTATTTCTATAGACCAATATAGAAGTACTTCTTAAAACTAGTACTAGATGGCGTATAAGACATGAAAACCTCATTAGTACTTTTTGAAATTAGCGCTATCTATGTGATTTATTGTAAACTACTTAGTAAGACCAATACATTATTAGTTACTTATCAATTTTATTGATACAATCAATTTTATTGTGAAAAATGAAGATTATGAGGCGTGCACTTTTGGATTTTCCAAAGTATTTTTATTATTATAATTATAAAAAAACTTTTCCGTTATTAAAGTGGCTCCTATCCAGTAGGTAGATATAAAAATCGGCCTACAAAAATTACTTATGTAAATACAAACATCTAAACAACAGTTTAATTAAATGCAATCTAGTTTCATTTGACGAACGACTTTATCTTGCTAACGTTATTATTGCAATCGTTCGTCGCCAGTCCGTTGTAAAGCCATTGTCGGCAATAACCAAATCAAGTACGCACAGAAATACGTCCTTCTCTCCTGCTGATTAAGTTTTCCCGATGTGCTCCAACATCGCGAATTAATTGTATTCAATAAAGTGATTTATTGTGAAGAATGGGAAAATATAATTCTTAAACTCTATCAACAAAAATCGTAGTTATTTAATTAAGGCATTCGTTTCTTTGTTGGAAGATTTTATTTCGAGTAATTCTTTACTCTTACTATTAAATTTATTTGTGAGCACGAATATTATCAAAGGTCCTATACCAAAATATCTTATTTTTTCAAATACAATAAAGTGATTAAGAACTACAAAATTTAAATTTAAAAAAATGTGCTAAATCTTTGTAAGCAGCTTTGGATTATTAAAACATAACAGTTTTATATTTAAAATATGAGGAGAAAAACATAACAGTACGTTTACTGTTAATATGTAAATCGCACATCTCATAAAGAAGGATTGAAAATATATCTTGCCTCATATGCACGATTAACCAAAGCTGTGGGGAGGGTAGACTGTAATGGACAAATTTATTGGTAGATTCCATTGGCTATACTTTCAGGCTTTTATGTGAATAAGATAGGGTATTAAAGGATCAAAGCACGTCTTCACGTTTTTACCCTTTTTCTAAGTAAATCTACTGGTAATAAATAATGTAATAATTTAAAGTTGATGTTGAAGATGGTCGGTAACAGAACAAGATAAAAATTATACATTATTTAAAAAAAGAATTGTCGTGAAGAATATTTAAAACTGGCTGTAGCTTTTTTGTCGTTTTGAATTTTATGTTCAAGATAAAAATAGATACACATAAGAGAATTTAATATAAACTTGTATTATCTACTATATCATCAATTTCAGGCTTCATTTAGTAAGAATTTACTTAAAACATTACATAACTAATTATTTTTATTTTGCGGTACACAAACTTTTCTTCTAGCTAGTAAGATTGTTATCATTAAATAATTTAGTAAATGTAAAAACGAAGCCGAGATTGAATAATGTTAGTAAAGAAATATCATAAATAATTAAGAAGAAACGTGCCCAACAGCGGGACAGTTAAAAAAACCTTTCATCCCGTTACTATATTAGGAAGGAACCCGAGATATAAACTAAAAAGTAACTTACATAAAGTTTTGAACCCCGAATTAATTATAATTGCTATGAAAGTGTCAATCAGGTTTTTATTTTATTTAGAATATCCAACAAAGAGTACACAAACAAGTACCAAATACATATTACATAGAAATTAACATGTGTATCTTCACTTATAGGTTGCCGCAGCATGCAATATGTATTGTACAGACCAAACAAACAATATTCAAATAATATTCAAGGACATTTCACACAACGTCCTCTGTTCCCAAACTAAGCTTAACGCTTGTGCTATGGGTACCAGATTACGGCTATAATACATATATTACTTTTTTGTAAATACATACATGTAATAGATAGAAAACACCCAGACGCAGTACAAATATTTGTATGATGAACAATTGTCCTGAGTGGGAATCGAACCCACGACCTCGTGCACGGAAGTCGGTTACATTGCCGACTACGCCACGAGGCCCGTCCAACAATTACTTAAAGAAGTTACAATTTTGAGTAGAAATTTATTAATAATAGGTATATAAGGTTATACAAAATATATTTTACATTTTCTACCCTCTTATTCAAGAATGCTAAGGACCTCAAACAATCATCATCTATGACATCATGGTACTATAATCTTTAGAAGCCGAACGGTAAGCGCGGGCGGGTCGTGAAGAAATGAACTGTGCCTCTCGATTCTCGATCTCATTTTAATTATGTAAAAATTAATTTTAATAAAATTACGGATGTCAGTATCATAATATAAACTGCTGTAAAGCCTTAAAAGTGTTTTTGCGGATATATAGAAATAAAATTTACTTTTGAATATAAATCACCTAAGCACTTTTTATTGGTACAAACACGTAACAAAATCAGTAGATGCTTGAGTAATGTACGTGCGAAGTTATTTAATAAGTCAATTTCATTGGAGAAAATTGTTTACATACAAAATGTAGGTACTACGAGGGCCAACATTTCACAGATATTGCAGATTGATTGCCAAGAGTTTCACAGAACGTTTTTCGTTTGAAGTGAAGTGGTTTGTATGAGGAAACGAAATACAAAGTACGTTTTTTCAATGCTATGTAGAGATTTGAATTTGTCACCTAGGGACATCTATATATTCTATATTAATAACCGATAATTGATATTGATAATTGGGTTCTGTACTTGATTTTGAACCCAAGTAATGGAAATTTGCATCAGTCTTGTCATGAAAACTGCAATGTCTTTTTCATATTATTTAAATTAATAGCGATATAAAATAGTTATATTGTTCGATTTTAGGTAATAAACCCACTAATCATCTATTTACTTCAAAAAATAAAATAGATTGAAACCTTTGTCATGTTTTTAGTCGCGTTTTTAATGATTCGATGGCGGCTAAAAAGTTGTAACCCGTCGACGAAAATGGTGCATATTATTACAATTATTTGGTGACCTCTTTGCCCGGCGTTATCGGTTTAATGTCATATACACCTGGTATAAAAATATCAAACCTGACTAATGATCATAGGTAGTTGTATACACTCATGAAGTTTTTTTTTGCATTAATTTTCTTCCTGTAGCGAATTAGGTATCTAAACGACTTCAGTTTGACATTGACTTGCCAACACGCCTAGATGTTTGTTCACTATCCTACTCACTCCTGCAGTCAAATAAGATTGGGAGACTCATGATAGCCAACGTGCTGAATTAAATAGGGGGAGCTAGGGCAATTGCTCTATCTCGCCAAACCTCATCCTCATACAACCTGCCTGCTCGTAGTCTAAAAATTAAATGACTGATCGCAGACTAGAAAAAAAAAACTTAGTTATAACTGCGAGTATATCTACCTATATTTGCTTTTAAACTATACAGTGTACCTGATTCTGATTCCCGCGGGGTCTTCAGAAGATAAACACTCATGCCTATACGCCAAATTAATCACCTCTATGTAGAAATGGCTATCCCACAAAAATATTGATTTTTCGGGATAAATAGAAACCACATAACAATTCGTATGCAAACTTTCATGATGATTGCTTCAGTAGTTACGATGAGAAAGCGTAACAAACAATCTCACTTCGCATTTGATATTACAAATAACTAGCCGTAGCCCACGGCTCCGCCGTAGCCAATAGTTAGCTTTTAGATTATATCTCAGGTTCCCGATATAGTAGCGGAATAAAATGTATACTAGTTTTAAAGTCTAATCAAGAGATATCAAATATAAAAATATGGCATCAAAATCCGGTCAGTAGTGTGTGTGTGAACAAACCAGACAAACCACAAACAGACTAAAATCTAAAAAAAATATTTTGTGTTCAGACGCGCATATAAAGCCTAATACAGACATTTCACCTCAAACATCTTAAATACAGACATAGCTCTGTTACAGCTTTATAATTGTTAGGATAAGGGTTAATATTACTTTTGATCAAATTATACTTATATTTAAGCTCATTCCCAGTTACATTACAATAAAATAAAGTTAAAGTATAACAATAGATAGTATTCAGTGAACCCAATGTTATTATGAGGTGGTGCTTTTATTCATTAATGTTGTTCTGTTTCAGTTTATATAGTACCTTTATTGAACTTTGTGTTTCTGTAACCTAGTTCACCTTTTAACAAACATTCTTGTAAAAATACTTTGGAAGATTCAAAAGTGCACGCCTCATAATCTTCATTTTTCACAATAAAATTGATTATTTGATAATTAACAAATAATGTAATTAATGGTCTTAGTAAGTAGTTTTAATAAATATTAATAAATCACATAGATAGCACTAATTTCAAAAAGTACTAATGTGGTTATCGTGTCTTATACGGCATCTAGCGCTAATTTTAAGAAGCACTACTATATTGGTCTATTGAAATAATATTTTTATTTATTAAAACACATTAATTATAATGAAATTTACATAATGTTATAAACAAATTAGTATAAACAAGTAAAGATAATAAATATTAAGAAATAACTAAAAATGTTGAGATTGAAATAGTTCTCACGAAATAAGATATAGCGCTGGTTTTGGTGTACCACTGTACCATCAAATTGACCGTAAACATTAACTATTTTTTACAAACATATAATTTCACGAACACATAGTACACCCAGAGTCAAAACAACTATTTATGGATCACACATAGAGTTGTCCTGTGCGGGAATAGAGCCCACAACACTCGGGCAGGAGGCCGGTATCTAAACCACTGTCACTCTATGTGTGTTAAATGCAAATTCACAGTTGACATTATTATTGGAATCTCTCTATTGTGATTAGAGTCAGCAATATACAAATTTGCATTAAAAAAAAAAACATAGCATCACGCCTGTATTCCCCGAAGGGGTAGGCAGAGGTGTATTACACACCCACGACTCGCCAGCTATGTTAAGTCCCACGTAATAGGGGGCGAGCCTATTGACGTCTAGCGGGCACATTTCCAAACTCCGGGCTGCTACTGAGAATTTTTCTTTTTAGGAAAAAGCTCAATAACATTGCCTGACCCGGGGATCGAACCCGAGAGCTCATAATTAGCAGTCACATACACTACCGCTACACCACCAAGGCAGTTAGTTTGAATATGTATTAAAGAACAAATTATGTGTGAAAGTAAAAAAAGAGATTTTTACTGTGAGCAGGTTGCGAACATGCGTCCCATCCAATCCGGGGAAGTGCTCTGGACTACTAAGCTATCGCAGTCACGTAATGGCAACACTCAATCTCCAATTTACATTTGTTTTAGATATCTTTTCACTTTTACAAATATGTTCTTTAAAGTAGTTTAACCTGTCAATATACACATATGCATTACTTGTGTTTTTTGCTAAAAATACATATTACAAATATGCATTACTTGTGTTTTCGTTTACCAATTCGTATTTTATATAAAACTTTAGCTGTAACCGTTGAATTTGCCATACATCTCCAATGGGAACTAAAATTTGATTAAGCCTAACCCTTACTAGTTTTTGTTTTGGAAAGTTCTAATAACGAGTTTTTGCTTCCAGTTTCAACTTTGATGTTCATGTCCTTAGGGATGGTTAAAATACGAGGGGCCGCAACTATTGGAACGCCACGTTGGATGAACGTTGAAGGATATAGTACTCCTTACGGCATGACCCATAAATGCCCACTCGTGATCTAGGTTACTTTATATACCTAAATATACTAAATAGTTGTATTATACTGCCAACATTTTTTTCCCTTTGTATACACTTTTCTGTTACTTTAGTTAATAAGGAGATTTAAAATAAAATAAATAATTTTTATTTTCTTATTAGGTACTAATAGTAATCCCACAAAAGTTTTTTAATATCACGTTGTGTAATATTTGACGGTAATAGGTATATTACTAATAGTAGGTAAGGTTATGGTATACGGAGGTTTACTATAAGTCTATTTTACATGATTTTAAATAATGTTACACGAACACTACAATGGAGATTGGGAACGGCCCATCGGTCAGTGGGATGGGTTAGCGGTCTAGAACACTTCCCCGGATTGGAAGGGACGCAGGTTCGAATCCCGCTACCACCGAAGGAATGTAACATAGTTCCAGTGGCCCGCCAATAAAGACGGAGAGACGGCACACGGTGGATTTCTTTAGTGGGTGAAGGCCCCACACTACCTTGTTCGTTGCCCCGAACGACGGGGTGTGCGGTTAGGTACATTTTTGCCCGCCATAACAAAAAAAAGGAAAAAAAAGAGGTTCGTATCCCGCTCGCACTAAACTTCTCTTTTTCCACATTCACAAATAATCTTGTCTTTTAAAGTAGCTGAGCATGTGAAGTACTAATACAGATCAAAATGTTTAATATTACATGTTAACTATATGAGCAACATTGTGAAGTTCTTAGGAGTAACTTCAGACAACTTAAGTGACTGCTTGAGCCATACAATTTTGAAAACTATGTACTCGTAAAGACACATTTTCTCTAAATAGCTTATTTTTTTAATCAGCTCGGATCAGAGAGATAATAAGGTAGTGTGAGGCTCTTACCCGCTAAATCAGGGTCCGTGACTGTATCTATAATGAAATACAACTACTACTCTACAATTTATAAAATTTATATACAGGTAGTAGGTATGAGTCTACTACCTGTATACACATTATGGAAAACCTTCTCTACACAGCCTAGAAGATAGGGTTTCTCCGGAAAATAATAATTAAACAACTGTTGTTATAATACGCACTTGAATATATTTATGTTGTTCTTTTTTACGAATTATCTATATTTTAACAACAATCAATATGAGTCAATTTTACTACAAAATAAAACACGTTTCATACAGAACTGCCTGGGTATTTTTTTTATTCTATATATTTTAAACACTTGAAATATTGAACCATTTCCCAGAACACAAATTTCCATTTCACATTTTGGATTTTGTGTTCTGGTAACAAGGTAGATATTTTTTTAAATAAAATATATTTCGCTTCGTACAGAGTACGCAATATAGTCACTGATTTATTTGTTTTCGGCCAAAGAGAGCTACGTATTCAGGATACCAATTTTCACACAACCTTTTATTTAGATGAGGAAGTACCTGAGATGTTTGTGCACTTAAATGCTTTGGCTTTGTTTTTTATAGGATTGTATATGAATGTATTTTAAAATGAAAATAAACAATTATCAGTTAGATCTTTTTTGCCGTGTGGGGCCGGCTTTGTCCCACCCCTCTCTACCCACGGGAGTTGTAAGAGCCGAATGAGGCAATGCCGGGTGAGTGGGCAGTAGCACTCCCTCGAGTATTAACAACATCCACTGCGATCGCCAACCCGCCTGCCAAGCGTGGCGATTACGGCATTATCCCCCATGACGGCACCGCTCGTTGTGGCGTTCTCTTAGGGAGGCCTATGTCCAGCAGTGGACGGTAAAAGGCTGATGGATGGATGGATGGATGATCTTTTGATAGAGTTATTTTCTATAAGTTCTCAAAAAAGCTTTATAATGTTGGTGTACATTTTGGATTATTTATTTAGTTGTTTATAGTGAGAGTAAAAAGTTATGATATGAATTAACCCTTGGAATTGGACGAATCAACCATTGGTCGTCCAACATCTCAGTCCACCCGTGATCGTGAATGCTGTAAAGTATTCAAAAAAGCTTTTAAATATAAATACGTCACGGTACGTTACATTTATTACAACGTAAAAATAGATATTCTAAAGAAATCTTTCATTTTTTCAGGTTAAAAAGAAGCTTATATTCTTTTATGGGCTTCAGAGTATATGCTTTTAAAATGTCATGATATTTAGTTCAGTAGTTACGGCTTTAAAACTAACAAACAAACAAATAAAGATACCAAATCACTTTAGCATTTATAATATTAGTATGGAAGGTTAACTATATAAAGTTTGAGCTATTATTCATTATTCTTAAGCTATTACTGTGATGTGTTTTCCAACTCAAAGCAAATTATATAGAATAATTGAGGAAAGCACAGATGCTAGAGCAATAAGATCCGTATATTATACTGAAATGGACCAAATTATGAGGATATTAGCAATGAATATTTGCCGTCATGTAGGTAAGCCATAATGTAAGCCACTAAATATGGCGAAGACGTAACGAGAAATCTCGGAAGAATTTAAATTACGGTCGAAAATTCATACACATATATTATGTTTTAAGGTTTTTAATTCGAACAATACTTCGAAAAATTTGATGCACGCACAGGCTGTCTACAAGGTCCCACTAGACTATTTTAGTTCTCATGTTTTGTATTTTTTTTTTGCCAACTCCAAGGAAAGGGGCAGAAATTGTCGACGAAGGATAATAAAGGATAAGAACGCTCTCACTCACCATACGAAACATAACATTAGGAATATCTTATCTTGTTTCACGCTGATCTTCTGTGATGTTTTTACAAATAAATAACTTCTTGTGTTAAAAGCTTTTTATTTAAAAAATAATGGTGTAGTAAGGTAAAAGTACTAAAACTCAAAACAAGCTAGTATATATCGAGTACGGGTGCTTCAGCAAGTTACTGTATAAAATTGAGACAGAAAGGACCCCTGGACACTCATGTTGAGTGTGGCGCACTCATTGACAGTGCGCACTACTATCTCAGGGTTGATCCATGATAGCATAACGTCGGCAATTAGAAAAGATCAGTAAAATTATCAGCAACGACCACTTCTTTTCTTTTTTTTTTTATTGCATGCAGTGGCAGACGGTCCATCTGATGGTAAATGGTAACCGTCGCCCATGGACTCGACTATACCGAGAGTATTGTCAAGCCGATGCTCACTAACTCATTTCACAGATATGAAATAAAATATAAAAGGCTATCTCCTGCTACAGCCAAAACGCAACGATGTGCTTCATGGCCGGTCACACGGGAGATGGTGGTACCAACCCGCTCGGGCCCGATACCAATTGAGTACTCCCACTTGGTACCCAGCCCTACCACCAGTCATGCAATGGATGATAATTGCTTACTTCCCTTAGTCGCCTGATACGACACCCGTGGGAAAGAATGGGGTGGTGACACTTACTGACCACGTATTCTTACTTATGTTTTCTAAGCCGTTTATCGTAAATAGTCACTTATAGCAGAAGCTGAAGCTGATCCCCATGTTGACCCGCTATGTAGGCAGAAATGCAGTACCTTCTAATATTATGATCATGAAGCTTGAGTGTGACAAGTAAGCCATCCGGCATCAGAATGCATACCAAAAAGCATTCCTGTAGTGCCTCACACCTGGAAGAAACAAGTGTTAATAAAAAAATAAAAGGCACGTAAGGAATGGCGATATTTTAACTTTATATTATTAATATTTAAAATAAAAAGGGAATATTTAAATATGCTAAATTATAAATAGAAATATGTTTATCCTTTAAACAAGCTATTAAGTACTGTACTCTGCGGTATTTACTGTAAAACAGGAATTCAAAGTGGTCTCTAACGAAGGTACAGGCAATGAGTATAGTATTGCCCAGGGGATTGCTAAACTTTGGAATTAGATTGGGAGTCTGAATTGGCTATTACAATTTTGAATCTAATTGCTTTTGATAACTTATATTTTAAGAAGTACATTGCTTTGAGCATTGAGTATACCTATTAAGCTCCATAATTGAATAAAATTGTAATTACATTACTAAACATGCATTATGTAAGCAGTAATTTGTTCCAAGTGTAATAATTATCATCATTATTTGTATAACACCAAAAACATGATGCCTTATAGCGGATTTTATCTTTACTTTCCATCTATCCATTAGCCTTTCATCGTCCACTGCTGGACATAGGCCTCCCCAAGAGAACGCCACAACGAGCGGTACCTTCATGGGGGATAATGCCGTAATCGCCACGCTTGGCAGGCGGGTTGGCGATTGCAGTGGATGTTCTTATTACTCGAGGGAGTGCTGCTGCCCACTCCCCCGGTATTCCCTCAGTCGGCTCTTACGACTCCCGTGGGTAGAAAGGGGTGGGACAATTCTAAAGCCGGCCCCACACGGCTATCACGTCACGGTATCTTTACTTTAGTTCTTGAAAATTATATATAACACTACTAGCCTTTGCCAGCGATTCGGCCGCAGCCAAGCTAGTTTTTAGGTTATATCTCAGATTCCCAATATAGTAGCGGGATAAAATGTATTATAGTTTTTAGGTCTAATCCAGAGCTATCAAATAAAAAAAGTTACATCAATATCAATTCTGTAGTTTTTGCGTGATGCACGAACGAGCAAACAGATAGACAAACAGCAAAAGAATCTAAAAGATATTGTTTTGTGTTTAGACATGGCTATACATTATAGCTCAATACGGTATTATTTTCTTAAATATACAGACACAACTCTGTTACAGCTTTATAATAATATAGGTACTGTATTGTAAAACTACGATATATATTTTTAAATCATTATGTCACTCACTCATCACTGTGGACAATGTTTATTTTGTATTTAGTAAAAAGTACACTAAATAAAGGATTTTAAGACAAACAGCTTTGCTTCTTTTTTCAAATACCTACTAGCATAATTACCTCAATTTGCAGATGCTGTCATGGTAGAATCGCTGGAAGACATTGGTATATCAGCAGGGTTTTCCAACTGGTGGGTTAAAAATGAAGAATACAAGACGAAAGTCCTGTATACTATCAGCCCATGTCATTATGAGCACCGGTCCTAGTCAGGAATGCGCTTCTCAAAGTTGTCAAAAGGCTATTTGAAATTGATTGATTCATTGATTATACCGCGTCAACGTTGCCCCCAATACCTTATATTGAAATGTCCAACGTGCATTGTCTCTGTGGCCAAACTATCTTTAAGTACTTATAGTGGAACACGTGTTTTTTCGAAAAAATATTCTCTACATTAACAGTTACTTTACGAGGTTGATAGGTACACTCCCAAGGATATATTTAATCAGGGCAAATGTCAAATGCGATACTATGAGAACTCATATTACCGCCAGATCTCTTGTTATGGGAGCAAAATTTTGTATTTTAATACAATACGTGACTATAATTACATAATTTATATATCCTGGGTGACTGCGTCGTCATATTGATGAAGGCATAACACAAGGGTGTTTGATATTTTCCCTGAAGTATGTTTTATATATTTTATTTAGCATTTGTTATGCTTAGCCATATAAATTACACAAAGTGTAAAAATTTGAAATCGAAAATAACAGTCACGAGCAGGATTTGAACCTGCATCTCCTGGAATACTGACCTAGATGCTGAATTGGCAAAGCATTGACTGATATTTTCGATCTCACATTTTCACACTTTGTGTTAATGAAGTATGTAACTTCGACTTATTTATTATTAGCCAGGTACATGGGCTTGCCTTTAACAAGAACATATTTAAATTCCCTTATCTTAATATCGGTGTGGAAATTGTTTAATAAACGAATATAATAATTATCACTATTTGACAATAAACCAAGTTCTCACCGATTCATACAAGTCTTCAAAAGTTAACAATGTTTTATAAGAACAAAAAGTTCGAAAATGTAAAATAGAAAATTATATCCACAAAAGGGAACTTGCACATTTTTAATCCCGTTTAAACGTTCTTCCATCTGAGCTTTCGTGAATTTACTTTCAATGGCAGCAAATCAGTAGATGTTATTGCAAATCAAGAGCCAAAAGCCAACTGTCTTAACATTTGTATTATTAACGGTATTGTTATTATATTTTTTATTGATTTATTCAAAATAAATTACAAGAGGATAATAAATAATTAGCTGCTTCCCTTTTCTGGTTCATCGTAGGATGAGTTCAAGTTTATTCAATAAAGACGTTTCATTTTCTACCGTTCTTTGTGAAAGTGCCTGAAAAAGGTTTCTGAAAAAAAAAAAACCTGTGTCAGAGGCCACCCGGACCCTCGCAACAGATTTGAAAGCATGTTGCTATAATAATGTATTCATTCATGTAGTTGCTGTAATAATGTAGCTGTAATTTTTCATAATGTTATATCACTTTTCTTCAACGGAATATAGTTTAAAAGCACGTATAAAGTAATAATTTTACTCAAAAATTTTCAGTGATTAATGACCATTATTTCAAGATGGTACTGAACATTTTTCTTAAATCATTTTTGTTATAATAATTTATATTTGACGGCGACTACTCCACAGATCTTATTTTTTGATATAAACACTGCAAACAACAGCTGTGAGTAACAAATATCCTCATAATTTATAGCAATAACATTTTTAATACAAATTGCAGACGAGTTTTAATTAAAATATGACTGGCATAACGTACACCGTTTAAATTAAATATAAAATGGGACGTTTGTAACTGAGAATCTCTAATAGCCATATCCTGACACCATCAGTAAGCACTTGACCTACATAGGGATAAGAGTTCATATTATGTTACGAGAGCTAAACGCCCCGATATGTTCCATTAGCCGGAGTTAGCGTTAGTTTAAGAAGCCCATGTACTCTAATAAAGTTGTTTTCTAAAAACGTTTTGTGTATGTAAAGTTTATGATAAAAGAAAAACATTACTTTACCTGCTATCGTTTGTATTACACATTCCCTTTTTATTTTTTTTAAAGACAACACCTTGCACTATGACGTAATTCTTGTATCGAGGGGAACTTTATAAGCATACAATGTAGCGAACACAAAGTACACACAGACTCAGAACAACTTTTGTGGATCACACAAAGAATTGTCCTGTGAGGGAAACAATCAAAAAGCAATAGAAAGGGAGGTTGGTACCTAAACCACTGCACCATCTGTGCATTTAGAAATATAAATAAATTAAATTTTATAATAATACTAGTATCTATAATAATAGTAGTGCTTAGTATAATTACGGGGCTACCTATAAATCTCGATAACACATTTCTTCTTAAATGTCTTGTTTGTTGTACATTTCTAATTACACATTTGAGTATATTGTCTTCATTTATTAGACTCATATTTTACGAAATAGGAAGAGTATTTTGTTTTTAAATATTAAAGTTTTACAGTATACTCGTATTCTGTGTAGGAGAAAAGCTAGAAAAACTAGAAAATAAATTCTTTCTTTCAGATATTTTTTTTTATATTAAGCGTAAACTTGTATACCCGGCGCACCTGATGCCTACGGTAATTGATGTTAAGTGGTTGTGGTCTATAGACGCTAGCAACACAACAATGGGTCTAGCCAAGTTGCATTCTATGATCGCTAACGCTAATAGAAAACTATTAAAATGTATGGAAATTTGACATCTCTAACGCTCACGTGACTTAGCGTTATAGATATTGTTAAAGACTTGGTTAAATATAGGTTCTTTATCTATGGTTAAAGATGTCAAATTCGCATACATTTAAATAGTTTTCTATTAGCGTAAGCGATCATAGAATGTAACTTAGCTAGACCCACTGGTATTACTCGCGCATCGCCAACTCTAAGAAATAGTAGGTACTCCTACCGTTGTATTTCGTGAGAGCGCCGGAGGCCCATACCTCCTTCCTATCCTCTCCTTACTATGCTTCCTATCTTTTCCCTACTATATTTTCTGTCCTATCCCGATTATCCTTCCTCTCTCCTTTTCTTATTATCTCGTTCCTATTCACTCCTTAGTGTCTTTCTTATTCTTTCCTTATTATCCTTCCTCTCAAGCTCCTATCCCATTCCTTGGAGGTTGCGTCGCGCGTAACCGCTTACTGCCTTGTTTGCTACCTACATAGTATAACAAAAAAAAAAACAACGGTTACCATGGCGTTAGTTAACAATCGCTACTGAAATATTTGAGTAAGTAAATTAAAATATACCTGGAGGTGGCCTGATATAATTTATTTTACCCAGTGGTCTCTGATGAGACAACTTTAGAAGTAGACTTTTAAAGATTCGCGAATTGTACACATAATTAAAGTAACATAAGCGGGTCTGTTTTCGCGTATAAATTAGGTGAAATTATGAACTACCTTTTACCCGACGTTTTAACTAAAAGGACCCGTTTATGTTACTTTAAATTTAGAAGTAGAGATAAGAATATCAATATTTGTAATGTTTCTATCTTTCTATGAATACTAAAGTAAAATTAATAAACAATTACTCGCTCTGCATACTATGAAAAGTGAACACTATATATCGTGTTTTTAATATAAATAGGAATTCATAAATGTGAGAATATCAATCAGTGTTGTATGTACCCGTCGTCTTTGGAAGGTCACGCTGCCAACATTGTGACGCCATGATGACCTGCTAAATAGTTTCAAATGTTTCAGTTGTTTGCCCTTCAGCGAAATTCACTCCTTGAGTGCCAAGAATATTTTATACTCTTGTGTGATTGTTTATTTTTCCTAATCCGTAGGTAATGGTATGGTAAGATCTACCTTACATATTCAATGAATACTTTGCTTCTTTTCAAACTACTTTTATACTATTAATTTTAGCCGTGAAATGAAAGATACAAGTGTCACCACCCCTTTTTCGTGGGTGCCTTATAAGGCACCTACGTAAACAGTTATCACCCATTGCATTCACCATCTACTGTACTACCCATCATGAATGTAGTGTTGTTCTTAATCTTCGTTTAAATAAGGACATGTTGTGTAGTCCATAGCTTACAAGTTCTCGGTAGAAAATGGCACTGACAATTAACGAACAGAAAATTCAAATTCAAAATTCAACGCTACTGCAAAGTCAAGTAGTTCAGTGGTAAAAAGGCGATATGGGTACTACTAATATTGCTCTGAGAAACCGTTTGAAGTGGTTCAAACAGCTTCTCATAGCATTTCCATTAAAAGTCGATAAGCACGCAGAGTCCCAAAGTCCCAAAGTCTCTCCGTCGCTCCAAAGATTTTGGAACGTTTGCAAAAATAGCGTCAAAGACAACTCAATAGTACATCTTTGCAGGGAGCCCAATGGGTCATTGGTACTTAGGTATCCAATGGGTGGTTGGTCCTTAGGCGCGGCTCCAGATAGGGTATAGAACATTGCCTAGGTATGTAGAAGGGTTGGACTCTGTTCAAGATGCTCAGCCAAGTTTCCGTCTACTGTAATGATTTATCACTATACTCGTACTCAATAGAGGAGTGAGAATAGTCTCAGGTATCTTTCTCTCTCTCTTTCACCTTTTTATTGAAATAGAGAAATTAGTGGTAACTACAGGATCTGCAGTAACTCAGCACTTTTACGTGGTACCAAACCCTACCACTAGTACGATTAAGTTTAAACTCTAGACTAGGTATATGCATATAAAATTACATGATGATTGGTTCAGTAGTTAGCGTCTGAAAGCGTAAGAAACAAATAAACTAATTTCGCATTTATCATATTACTAACCCTACCACTGGTACGATTTTGTTTCAAAGTTTTCTGTCTCTTGCAGTTGGTTGATATATCCTTTTAATTCTCTAGATACTACATACAATGCTAGGTCCTGCAAGAATGACTAGTATGGGGATATTGTAGTTCTTAACTGTTCACTGCACATTGTACCTCTAGGGCCATCTAATGACTTATAGTTTATTGGAATCATGATGACCTTCGATTGTATATTCACTTATATAAAAATAAGAATATTTTCAGTTGAATATGCACGATTATTTTGTTTTTGTACATTATGTTTCAATTTCTAATTGTACTTAATACGTCAAATGGCCTTTTTTGTAGTTTTTTTATAGCGCAAAAATGTGGGTGCTGAAAAAAATAATGTAGGCTATTTATATTATTATTTTCCAAAGTTTTATTACAAATTCTACAGTCTTAACACTACTTTGATCTTCTGAATGGATTAAGATAAATTTAAAACTTTTAGTAACAAAATTTGGTACAATTCCTTTGATTATTACAAACAAATGTGATATTTTGATTATTTATTATAACATTGTTAATCATTATTTTTATTAGGTATTTGCTTTATACTTTTAATACTACTTACACCGTACAGAATATTTTGTCTATTTTTTTTACAAATTACTTCAGCAAACATTGGTCTGCATAATTAATCTTTATTTAATACGTACAACATCCTATTTTAATGTTTATTCTAATATATACATAATAAAACTATCTTATATCTATGATAATCACAATAAAAATTTTATTCATTTAATGGAACGCAACGTTTAACGTTATTACGAAATATTACATCAATCTAAGTTTTCACTATAAGTGTAGGTGAAAATTGAAGTTAACAATAAAAATATAGTTTTCAACATAAATATAACCAAATATCTAAATTACATTGCAAAAGAAGTGGCTACCCTGATGACATGAAACTTTTTCGATTATCACACATTCCGTTATTGATAGCTCGTAGTTAGTAATAATTCATTCCTGTCAGTAAAACTTCCTAAAGAGGCTCCGAAGACGATGACGGTGTGAAAGGTTTTATATCAACATGAGTGGCATTTATTCATAGGGGACTCAAATTGAAAAAAATCTATACGATACACTCTTTAAATTCTTAGATCTGTACACAATACACAGGAACATAGATTTTCAATCATGTTTGCTTTGTATTTTTGTTTTATTCGTTATAGTATTTATATCCATATCCGTAGTCTGAACCTCTACACCAGCAGTAGTAAAATTATCATACGATATATACTGAGGAACTTGTTGAACCTCAGCTTTGGCAATAACCTGACGTTTTTTAGTCTTGATATAACCCAAGACTGTAACTAATACAATAAAAACAATAAACCCAATACAACACCCCACAACCAAACTAAGTCTTCTCGTCAATATATCTGCGAAGTCCATATATGTATTAGAAAATGGACTATCTAGTCCTGCTCCAAAGATTTCTATCGTACTGACGCTCGTGCATTTACTGGTTAAAGAATCATTCATAAAGGGCCGAAGATGATTGAGGATTTTTTCATCTCCATGTAAGTTAAAGCTTGAATTTTCGGGCATAAGAGCAATTCGGGCATCTGGCACAGAAGAACCTGGGCTCGATAGAGAACCAAAGTTGCCAACAGCTATGACGCAGACTGTGTATCGAGATCCTGGTGTCAAATTATTTAGTCTGGTTAGTTTAGCCGTGGCGTTTAGAATTTTACCTCGAATCTGTAATAAGAATAATAGTTTAGTATGTTTGATTTCACGTATTCATAATGCTTACCGATTCCAATATTTGAAATATCTGACATCAATAAATTTAAGGTAGTGTTAGGCAATAAAATTGTTAATTCAGAAAGCATTTTAGTCAGTAAAGGAATATTTGACATATTAATTAATTGAGCTCACTTATTATTTTACTGAAATAATAATTGTTTACCCTTGACATTAAATTGGTATGATTCATGTGATATGTGTATAAATGATGTTACTTATTCTAATTTAAGTAAATATATATATATATATTTTAATAGATCCATTATTGAGGATGTTATGTAAATTATAATTTTATGTAATAATTATTTGTAATGCTCGTATAATTTTTTTTACATGCTATAAAGCTGAGTTTGGTGATACTTTTATAAAATTATAACAACTTTTGTGCCCTATCTTCGCAAACAAATAAATTAAATTGAATTGAACCATAGTTATTACGGTCTTAGTTATTACTTAATCTTGATTGTCTTATTAATAAATCAACAATTGAACATAACTAGTAACAAAGTATCCGAAAGTTTTAAAAATATATTATAAACCTTAGATTTAAATGGATTTACATTGTAACCGACTATCCACAGGAGAAAAACATAAATATTTTTTATAGTCCATTGAAGTGATACACAGCTTTTGTGCTTAAATGTTTTATTTTTGTAACGGTTGCCATGCAATTTTATTACACGTATTATTCAAAACTATTGAGATTTTTACTTCGCATTTTTACATTTTTATTTTGGCGTTGTTTACATAGGGCAATATATTTTTATTCCAACAAAATATCAATTTAGGGTGAACCGTCATTATTGAGTCCATAAAATATCTGAAAATTCTGAACACTACAATTAATATATACTTCAAACTCTGCTTGTTATACTTTTACGGCTAAAGCACTTAACGGATTTTGATAAAAGTTAGTACGAGATAAACATAAAACTCAAGAAAAAACATAATAAACTATTTTTTAAATTCACAATGCGTAGGAATAAAATGTATTCATTATAATATCATTACAATTATTATGTAAATATCAATTGCTGTGCGTTTTGCATAAATTCGAAATCAGATGGATTGATTTTAATGCTTTTTTTTTGTGTTTGAGTGGGTCATTCGATTGCTTAGATTTATAATTTTGACTCTTGACTTTGAGATCATGGACCTTAGGAAGAAATTTTTAACGGTTTTTTGTAAGTTATTAGATTTTACAAATATCTAAACATAAAAGAATACAATTTTACCCAAACCTCCACATGGCTAGTCTATATCAACAATTTAAAAAAATAGTAGGCAAGCCAACGTTTAGGTAAGACAGCGTCTGCCATTTTTAGCTAGGGTATCACCTCTTACGAAATTTTCGTGGTAGAATGGGATGATTTGAGCATGCAAATGATTTGTGTATCCATAACGCGAAGCAGCCGGTAGCAAACAAAATCAATAAAACTGAATAAATATTATCTTACCGTACTTGGGTGGTCTTCTTTAAAATAAGCTACTTGATATGCGTTTAAACCAGTTTGGTTGCGGCTTTGCCAAGAAACAACAATTGAATATGTTTGTATGTCTTGTATAGCAATGCGAATAACAATCGGTAAATCACAAAGCTTATGTGGAGGTAAATCTATGAAATTGTAACCATGAAGATCTTCAGGATGCTCACATTGCAGATTACGACTGCCTTTTAAGATTATCTTGTAGTGATTTTTCATCCATTGCCAGACATCTTGCGTTTCGCAATTGCATATTAAAGGATTATCTGAAAATAATTAATTGTTGTAAATAATTGTGGTGTGGTAATCCATAGTTTTTGATAGTTATGAAGATAAAGAGATAATTGCTGCCTTACCATTAAAATACACACTCTTAACTTTTCTCTCTATTGCGATGAGCATTTTGATTTGAATAATTTCAAAGTAATTTCGGCTTAAGTCAATAAATGTTATCTTATTCAAATTATAAAATGCGTCTGCAGATATCATTGATAGCCAATTTCCATTTAAATACAATTCTGTAAGACTTGGAAGTCCTCGAAAAACGTCCCTGTGTATTCTAGTTATATGGTTATATGAGATGTCTAACTTTTGTAGGCTTTGTAAGTCAGATGTAAACTCTTCTAGCTCCCTTATGACGTTTTGAGATACATTAAATAAACGAATAGAAAATAATCCTTGAAGCCTTTCTTTTGGAATATTTTCTAGTTTGTTTTGACTTAAATCAAGATTTTCTAAATTGTGTAACTTGGAGAAAGCGCCTGGTGAGAGTCGAATTAATGCATTCTGGGCAAGTTTTAACCATTTCAGGGATGGAAAGTTCTCAAAATCCTTACTAGTTATAATCGTTAAGTTTGTATTTGTCGCCACTAGCTGATCCAACAATGGAAACAATTTTGAAGGATATGTTGGTAATAATTGTTCTAAAGGATTAGAAGACATGTTTAGGATCATTAACGCTGGTAGTGCTGATTCAGATAAGCCATTACTAGGTATATTTTTAAAAAGATTGTATGATAAGTCAATTTCTTTCAAACCTATGGAATGCTGGAAAAAATTTGGTGGAAGAGCTGTCAACATATTATTACTTAAATTTAACGTTACCAAATTTTTTAATGAAGGGAAATTGAAGCCGTTTAGTATTGAAATGCGATTGTGGCATAAATTCAGAGTTCTTAAGTTTTGTAAGCCAATAAACTTGAAAAAATCGATGCTATGTAATAAATTGCCACATAGATCTAAAATTTCTAATGAAGTTATATTAAAAAGGGCGTGGTGAGGGAATTCCGTGAAATTGTTTTCTTTTAGATTAAGCTCTTGTAATATGGTTGTATACGCAAACACATCTTTGTCTAAATCTCGCAAATTATTAAAAGATAAGTTTATTCGCAGCAAATTCTGATTTTTAATAAACGTTGTTGGTGGTAATTGGAATATATTAGATAATTCCAAAGATAAGGTTTGCAATGACGGCAAATGTGCAAAAGTCTTGTTTTCCAATAGTGTGAAATTGTTTTTTGATATGATTAACGACTTCAGTCCTGGTATTTGTATTTGAAGAATGTCTTCCCAAGTCAAAGCATTATTGTTCATTTCCAAATCATTTAAATTTGGTAAACTTTTAATTGAAATCACTTCTTCTATCGAATTCCTATTAAGTCGTAATTGTTTAATTGGTAATGAAGTAATATCAAAATTGAATGCTACTAAATCATTTTCCGATAAATCTAAAATTTTTAATTTTATCAAATATTGAAATGTATCTTTAGCAATTTTGCTAATATAATTATTTTGTAGGTACAGTTCTTCCAAATTTATAAGTTTGTAAAATGTCTCATTACTTAGCTCATTGAGCCTATTGTAACTTAAATCTAAAAATCTTAATTTTCTTAAATGTATAAAAGTTGTATCTTCTATATGTACAATACTATTATTTTTTAAATATAGCTTTTGGATATTTAACAAATCATCAAATAGGTTAGATGTTAATAATTTTATATTATTCTGGCTTAGCCACATGATTTGCACGTTAACTTGTCCTCTTAGTGAGCTATTTTTCAGTAATGATAAACAATTTGCGCCTAATTGTATTGAAACTAATGATGAATTTCGGTTAGGAAATACATCACCTATAGTAGTTAAGCTATTACCCTGCAGATTAATGTGCTGAAGATTTTTAAGGGTAATAAATGCATGTGAATCTATAGTTTGAATCAAATTATTCTGTAAATGCAATTCTAAAAGTCCCGGTAACGGACTAAGCACGTTTCTTTTAATCTGATTTAACTTATTATTTTGCAGGCGTATTTCTTTTAGATCGTTTAATTTTGCAAAAACTAATTCTTCTAATTCGTTAATTTCATTATTATCTAAGCTTATCGATATTAGTTTGCGATTAGTTTGAAATATATTATGAGGGAGTTTTCTTAAAAAGTTTGTTCCCAAATTTAATTGCGTTAAATTTTGTAACGATGCAAAGCAATTAAAATGTAGATTCCTAATAGCATTATGTTCTAAGTTGAGAACCGTTAATCCAAATGTATTATCGAATGTGTCATTTGATATCTCTAAAATATTATTTTCAGATAAAAATATTTCTGAGAGTTTATGAAGGTTTGAAAAAATACCATTGATGTGATGGAGATGATTATGACTCAAATCTATTGTGCGAATATTTGGATTTTTCCGGAATGCATTTTTAGATAGTATCATTATTTTATTTCGACTTAAATCTATACTCTCTAAACTATCTAAATAATAAAATGCTTCTTCATCTATATCCTGAATTTGATTGCTGAAAAAGGTTAATATTTTTATTTTAGGCATGAAACGAAACCAGTTTTTTGCAATTTTAGTAAAATAATTTGAATTTAAATCAAGTGTGATTAAATTTGGAATTATTGTATTTACATTGTCAGATATTGAATTAATTTTGTTCCAAGCCAGGCGTAAGTTACTAAGTTCATTTAGTTTCCCTAAAGCTGTTAAGGGAAATACAGTGAGAAAGTTTTCACTTATGTCTAGTTCTATCAAAGATTCTTCTAAATTGTCAAATGCATCTTCTGAGATATTAGCTATTTTATTCCCTTTCAAGTTTATTTTCTTCACCTTAAGATTTTTGAATATATTATCTTGAAGCTCTTTAATTTCGTTGAGCTGCAAATCCAGTGATTCGATGTTATTGACTTCCAAAAAGGATTCATGAGGGATTTTATGTAACTTACTAGAAATTATACTTAGAGATTCTAACGAGTCACGTAATGATGTGAAAGCATTAGGATTTATTTTGTTTATTCCTGATTGTGAAATTTGTAAATTAATTATTTTGATTTTTGAGGGAAATATGTCAGACTTAAGTTCTGTTGTTGAGCTATCTAAATCATATATCGATAGAGATTGAATGGTTCCTCTTATCTTTGATAGTATGTTTTTAACAACAACAGGTGTGGCACTGGGACATTCCAAAAATAAACCTGAAAAAATATATTTGCATGTTAATAATATAACTAATATACTAATAAATATAAACATTACAGCGAAACATATCGTTCTCTGACTTACCTTCTTTAAAGTTGTAACATGGACAGATTGGGTTCTCGGCTAGACTTGGGCATTGAGATTGTTCTTCTCC
This sequence comes from Leucoma salicis, assembly GCA_948253155.1. NCBI lineage: Eukaryota > Metazoa > Arthropoda > Insecta > Lepidoptera > Erebidae > Leucoma > Leucoma salicis. Next base: position 12,825,746 of record OX411811.1, read on the forward strand.
TTGTAGAATCGGAATACAAATCACAATAAGAAATGCATATACGCCGCATTTCAGCCGATACCAAGGAGTTATAGTGCCCATATTGTAGCGACGTCATTTCAATAGCATTGTGCATTGATGTCCCTGAGATTTACCTTGATCTAAAAGAAAAGGATTAAATAATAACTATGATGCGGTATGCTCAAATACAAAAAGATAATTTATAATACTATAATATAGATGAAAACTAAATCAGATAAAATAAGTTTCAATCAAATTATTAGTAGACTAGCCTTTGCCCACGGCTTCGCCGCAGTCAAAAGCTAGTTTTTTGGCTATATCTCGGGTTCCCAATATAGTAGCGGGATAAAATGTTTTTAAGTCTAATCAAGAGCTACGAAATAAAAGAAGTTGCATCAAAATCCGTTCAGTAGCTTTTGCGTGATGCGCGAACAAACAAACAGACAAACAGACAAAAATTCTAAAAAAAAATGTGTTGTGTTTAGACACGCCTATACATATTACAGCCTTTGCCAGCGGCTTCGCCGCAGCCAAAAGCTAGTTTTTTGGTTATATCTTAGGTTCCCGATATAGTAGCGGGATAAAATGCATCAAACAAAAAAGTTGCCTCAAAACCGGTTCAGTAGTTTTTGCGTGATGTGCGAACAAATAAACAGACAAAAATCTAAAAAAAAACGTTTTGTATTTAGACACGTCAATATAGCCTAATTCAGTCATTTTTTTTCTCAAATATCTTAAATGTACAGACAAAGCTCTATATATATAGATAAGGTATTTTTATAATCTGAAGCTTAGTATAGAAAGGCTAAGAAATACAAATGATGTCAAGGTATTATCTTAATAATATACATTATTAGATTAGTCAATATTTATTGTTTAGGTATATTAAGCAGGAAACCCATCGTATACCCGCAAATGTCAATCCTAACCAACGTAACAAAGAAGATTCATAGTACTATCGCGTTTAACCGGAAAGGGAAAACGGATGAGGGCTACATTACTCTATAATAAGAATATCCGTTCAGGAATGGTTTCAGTTGTACATAAAACGTCTGTTTTCACATCACAATATACTACATTGCACAGATGGTGAAATGGTTTAGATGCTGACCTCCCGCCTGATTGTTGTGGGGTCGACTCCAACTCTTTGTGTCATCTGGAAATGCTTGTTCTGATAATGTGTCTGTATATTAGCACTTGACAGGCTCAGTTACTTTAAAGAACAAATTATTTGTGAAAGTGGAATAAGAGAGCAGGATTTGAATTTTGAAGATATCGCAGTCACCTAATGGCTATACCCAACCTCCACTTCACATTTGTTTTAGACAACTTTAAGGCCCGCCGACTGAGATTGGCTGTCACCATTAAATGACTGCGATAGCTTAGCAGTCCAGAACACTTCCCGGGATTAGATGGTACGCAGGTTCGAATCCTGCACGCAGTAAAGCTTTCTTTTTTTACTTTCATAAAGAATTGGTTGTTCTGTCTGTGTGTACTTTGCGTCCGTGACGTTGTATGTTTGTGTAGTCCCTCGCGATACAAGGATTATCCCTTAATGTCTTTAAAAGAATACTGCAATAACTCCTCAAGCCCAAGCTACAGAGATACATTTATCAATCTTAGCTTTTCATTATTACATTTTAAGAAACATTTTTTAATTTCTTTAAATAAATCTTTGACTGCTGTAACTTAATTGCCTAACCATTTAGGTTAATATTTTTTGGCTCAAGACGAAAGTTTGAATCTGATGTAAAGACATTTCTTTCAGAACTTTGTGAATACGGATTATTGTAAAAGAATAAATTTCCCGGTATTTAATTCAAAAATAAATAAATGTTTATAGTCATTCAAATTCAGTAGATTTTTTAAAATAAACCATGAAGTAATTATAATTTATACTTCTTTATTCGAAAATGTATAGTATAGGAGTTTCATAAATAATTATTGGTGGCGCCAGCGTATCAAGACACTAGATAAAATATACATATAAAGAATGAGTACCTGATTATATCATTCATAACGCAATTCTCATATTTTCCCTTTTGATAGGATATATTTGGGATTATAAGATATTTTATTGGCTTCGCCTGTGTCTGTCTATCTAAGTAACTGAATATTTGAACCTGATATGCAGTTTCACCGACTTCAAAGCGTCGTCGAAATAAATTGAAACTATGTAGGTATACTTATCAAGGACCGATGACAGTACCAATAATGCAAGAAAATTGTCCTTTTTTAATTTTAATTACAAACCACATATACACATCAATATTAAAACACGAATCCATCCATTCATCCATCCATCAGCCTTTCAACGTCCACTGCTGGACATAGGCCTCCCCAAGAGAACGCCACAACGAGCGGTCCTGTGCTGACCGCATCCAACGGCTCCCCGCGGTTTTGACCAGATCGTCGGTCCACCTTGTGGGGAGCCAACCTACGCTGCGCCGTCCGATACGTGGTCGCCACTCGAGAACCTTTCTTCCCCAACTGTTGTCGGTTCGTCGAGCGATGTGGCCTGCCCATTGCCTCTTCAGCATGGCAACCCGGCGGCCTATGTCGGTCACTCTCGTTCTCCTACGGATCTCCGTATTACGGATTCGATCACGTAGGGAAATACCAAGCATAGCCCGCTCCATGGCCCGCTGAGCGACTTTGAGCCTTGAAACGAGGCCAACATTCAGAGACCACGTCTCTGTTCCGTATGTCATCACTGGCAACACACACTGGTCGTAGACCTTCGTTTTCAGACACTGCGGAATATTGGACGAGAAGATCTTCCTTAGCTTCCCGAACGCTGCCCAGCCGAGTTGGATTCGTCGATTGACCTATGTCTCGGTCGACAATTTCGAGAAGCGCACTCCCGACTAGGACCGGTGCTGAAATGACATGGACATTAGACATGGCTTTCGTCTTGTCCATGTTCATTTTGAGATCTAATAGTCGGGAAACCCTGCTGAGATCATTGAGCATGGTGCCAAGGTCCTCCAGCGATTCTGCCATGACTACAATGTCGTCGGCATATCTAAGATGAGTGATGTATTCGCCATTGATGTTGATGCCGAATCCTTTCCAGTTCAAGAGCTTGAAGACATCTTCCAATGCAGCGGTGAAGAGTTTCGGGGACATAACGTCTCCCTGTCTAACACCTCTCTGCAGTTGGATCGGTTTCGTACTCTTGTCCTGAACACGGACTGACATGGTGGCGTTTCTATACAAGCACTTCAGCACTTCAATGTACCGATAGTCAATTTGGCACCGCTGAAGGGACTGCAGCACCGCCCAAGTTTCGATCGAATCGAAGGCTTTCTCATAGTCCACAAACGCCAGACAAAGAGGCCGATTATATTTCTCGGTTTTCTGTATAATTTGGCATAGCGTGTGAATGTGGTCTATGGTACTATAGCCTTTTCGGAAACTGGCTTGTTCGGGAGGCTGGAAGCCGTCAAACCTGCGCGTGAGTCGATTTATAATGACTTTCGAAAACAACTTATAGACTTGGCTCAAGAGCGAGATGGGTCTATAGTTCTTCAAGAAAGTTCTGTCACCTTTCTTGAAGAACAGCACCACCATGCTTCTGGTCCACGACTCTGGAACGTCGCCCCCGAGAACGACGGAATTGAACAGCCTCTGAAGAGCTTTTAAGACTGGCTTTCCGCCTGCTCTCAGAATCTCTGTGGTGATTCCGTCGTCTCCCGGTGCCTTCCCGTTCTTTACTTGTTTGAGAGCTATTCTGATCTCGTACAGGTTGACGTCCGGGATATCTTCGGTAAAGTGCCGAGTTACCTTGGATCTAGGATCTTGGACCAAGCCGATAACAGGACTCTGGGATCTGTACAACTGTCCATAGAACTGGTGGACCTCTCTCAAGATCTCATCTCGGGATGAAATGACTGTGCCATCGTCGGTTTTCAGCTTAGTCAACTGGCTTTGGCCGACAGACAGATCTCTTGCGAACACTTTCGAGCCTTGGTTCCGCTCTATCGCCTCTTTAATGCGGATAACATTAAATTGGCGGATATCATGTCGCACGGCCTTGGAGATCTGTCTGTTTAACTGCCTCAGGCAGGACCAATCGGCTGAAGACTGAGTATGGTCCGAGAGTTCACGAGTCCTACTAACGCGACGGGCCTTGAAGTAGGTCGACCCAACCGCTTAAGGAGGGTCGCCCACCTGACTCTCCTTCCGCATATAGGCCGTTGGTGCTGCTGAACAAGACTGCCAAATTATTCGAGAAGGTGCTTGCGAACCGTCTCGTCCGGCACCTCGAGGATGTCGGGCCGGGACTGTCAGAGTCGCAGTTCGGGTTAAGGCTCCACTATTGATGCGCTGGCCGCCCTGAAAACCCTGGCCACCGAAGCGGTTGCCGGGAAGGAGGTTGTTTTGGCAGTCTCGCTCGACATCGAGAACGCCTTCAACAGTCTCCCTCACGAGACGTTGAAGGCCGGTTTCATGGAGTGCCTTCGTATCTCCGGAGGCTGTTGGAGGCGTACCTCAAGGGGAGGCACGTGCTCTGGGAGGGGGGCGACGGGCGCCTATACCGCCATCGGGTTGAGTGCGGCGTTCCACAGGGATCCGTCCTTGGCCCGATCCTGTGGAACGTCGGATTCGATTGGGTTCTGCGGGGCCGGCTTCTTCCCGGGATGGGGGTGATTTTTTATGCAGATGACACCCTCATCACCGTGAGGAGGGCCGGCTTCCAGGAGGCCGCCCGATCGGTGGAAGTCGGAGTTGCGCTCGTCGTCGACCGGATTGGTATGTTGGGCCTGAGGGTTTCGTTATCCAAAACCGAGGCCCTCCTTTTTCACGGCCCTCGCCGAGGTCCCCCCCGAGGAGCACACCTCGTTGTACAGGGGGTTGCCGTGCCTGTACAGGCCCATATGAAATATCTGGGCCTGCACATTGATAGTAAATGGGGATTCGGGCCACACTTTGCCCAGCTCGTCCCTAGGCTCATCAATTCTGCAGCGGCCTTGGGTAGGCTTCTGCCAAATATTGGAGGTCCGGGATCGTCCTGCCGCCGCCTCTATAGCGGTATATTGCGGTCTATGGCACTATATGGTGCCCCAACATGGTCCTTATTGGAGGCGGTGTGGGCGGACGCCCTCACCACCTCCAATAAGGCCCTGTTGCGACGTCCGCAGAGGGCCATAGCGGTGAGGGTCATAAGGGGGTACCGTACGGTGTCGTGGGCCGCGGCGACGCTGCTGGCAGGCGACCCGCCTTGGCATCTCCAAGCCGAGGCACTGGCAGAGGCCTACTGGTTTCGTGCCGTGGTGAGGTCCAGGGGCGAGGAAGTCTCCGCAAGGAACCTGGGCAGAGCTCATGAAGCGGCCCGAAGGGAAGAGCTGGAGTCCCCCGGAGCAGGACGGGGGGCTGTAAAGGCGGTTGCGCCGCACCTCCATCGCTGGCTAAGTCAAAGGCACGGCAACCTGAATTTCAGGCTGACGCAGGTACTTACCGGACATGGGTACTTCGGTAAGTACCTGCGCCGTATTGGAAAGGAAGGGGTCCCCGGATGCCATGAGTGTGGCGCGCTAGTCGATGACGCGCGTCACACTCGGGAGGAATGCCCCGCTTGGGGGGCCCAGCGCCACGCCCTGTCGGCGATAATTGGAAGAAACCTGTCGCTGCCAAGAGTAATCTCTCAGATGCTTGGCGGTGACAGGTGCTGGTCGTCCATGGCCTCCTTCTGTTAGGCTGTAATTTCACGGAAGGAGGCCGCGGAGCGGGAACGCGAGGCGTTAGCCCACGCAGACTCGCTCCACAGGCGGCGGCCGGGAGGAAGAAGGCGTCGTTACGCCCACCTCCTCCCACCACCTTGATGATGACAGGGCGTGGCCAGTGTGCCATTCTCCTGGGGCATCGGAGTAGAATGTCAAAGACGACCCTCCGGCACCCCCGCTGTGGTTTTAGTGGGTACTCCGGGCGCAACTAAGATCTGGGCGCTCGGCGAGTCCTACATACCCTTCCGTCTGTCACTGGCGGGGGGGATGCGTAAACGCATTTCTACAGCGTCAACAAAAAAAAAAAGTTCAACCCGACCGCTTGGACAGTTTGCACGAACCTGCTGTTCAAATCGCTCGCTGATTAGTACTCATCTAGACATTGGAAGCGATTTTTTAGTTCGAGCTGAAATCTCTCAGGATTCTGGTATTGGGCAGGTGTTGGTCGGAGCGTAGACTTCATCAAGCGCGACCTCTCGACTTTCGTGCTAATATTCAAGATGCCCCTGACTAGTCGGTGATCACTCCCAGTTTTAATCCTGCTGATCACTGAGACATCATTGAATATGTGTCGTTTGTCCGACAAGATGAAGTCTATCTCGTTTTTTACTGAACCATCAGGGCTGATCCAGGTCCATTTCCGCTGGGGCTGTTTCCTGAAGTAGGAATTCATCATATATCATCTTCTTCAAAAAATCAGCCAGCATCTGGCCCTGTGATTTCTCTGTCTGAAACCACAGTGCCCCACTTTCAGCTCATCGTCTTTCCTTTTGCCTAGTTTCACGTTAAAGTCTCCCATAACCACCGTGAAGTAGGTTTTAGACGAGTGGATGGCCTTCGAGATATCCTCATATAGGGCCTCTACCTCGTCGTCGGAGTGTGTCGAGGTCAGTGCGTAAACCTGTAAGACCTTCAACGAATACCTTTTGGTTGTTCTGAGTATACCTTATACTACCCTACTCGGAACACTCTCAAACCTCTCCACGTTACCTACGAGAGACCTGCGAACGATAAACCCAACACCTTCTTGGGACTGGTGGTCGCCCTCCCGGTGGAAGAGCAAGTTCCCGGACTGGAGGATTGTCGTGCCCTCACCCTCTCTTCGGACTTCTGACAACCCTATAATGTTCCAGTGGATCTTGCTCAATTCCTCTTCCAGCTCGGTGATTCTCTCGTCGGTCCGAAGTGTCTGAACGTTGTGCGTTACCGGGGCCAGAGGTCATTGTTTGTGGTAGCCTTTCCGCGACCGGAGATTCTTCGCACCCCCTGCTCCGCCGTTACCGGGCCCGCTACCGTTAGGCCACGGAATAGCGGAGCTGCCGTGACTGGGGCCCATTTTATGTTGTGTGCTTATCATGGGGGATAATGCCGTAATCGCCACGCTTGGCAGGCGGGTTGGCGATCGCAGTGGATGTTGTTAATACTCGAGGGAGTGCTGCTGCTCACTCCCCCGGCATTCCCTCAGTCGGCTCTTACGACTCCCGTGGGTAGAGAGGGGTGGAACGATTCTAAAGCCGGCCCCACACGGCCAACACAAATAGGGTTTTTTAAATAGAAGTAACTATTGATGATGTTTTGTGACAAAAAAGAAGGAAATTATATTTTATAAAACTAAAAAAAACACACTTTAAAATAGCTAGTTGAAGTAAAAAGTTTAAAATTAACAATAAATGATAATGATTGTAAAAAGCGTAGAGTTCTTTTTGCTACATATTTTATTAGTAATTATAAGAAATTTACAAAATTTATACGACCAATGACCTATTTTAACATTTAATGGCAAACACCGCACGCTTTTTTGCAATGATTATAATTTATTTTAATGTTATTTTCTACTTATTTATATATATTTTTAGCATTTGACATTCCTAGCACTATACATTAATCATCAGCATCGAAATTAGCAGTCAGGAGCAATTGTTGCGATGGCTGAATTAGCAAAGCATCTGGACAGTATCCAGGAGATGCAGGTTATTGGGCTTTTTCCTAAAAAGAAAAATTCTCAGTAATAATTCGGAGTTTGGAAATGTGCCCGGTAGACGTCAATAGGCTCGCCCCCTATTACGTGGGACTTAAACATAGCTGGCGAGTCGTGGGTGTGTAATACACCTCTACCTACCCTTTCGGGGAATACAGGCGTGATGCTGTTTTTTGTTTAACTACAAACCATAAACTAAAGCAAATCAGAAACTATTGAATATTTTATAATTTAATGGTACAAAAGTCTTTTTTATAAGGCGGGAAACAAAATGTACTTAGCCGCATACCCCGTTGTTCGGTGCAACAAACAAGGTAGTGTGGAGCATCACTAAATAAACCACCGTGTGCCGTTTCTCCGTCTTGGTCATCGGTGAAGACTGCAACTGTGTCACATTACTTCGTGGTCTCAATTGGTTGTACCTACTTTTTTTTGTTTAGGCGGGAAAAAATGTACCTAATCGCATACCCCATCGTTCGGGGCAACGAAGAGGGTTGTTTCGTGGTAGCCCTCACCCACTAAATAGACCCGCCGTGTGCCGACTCCCCGCCTTTATTGGTGGGCCACTGCAACCATGTTACATTGCTTCAGTGGTCAATTGGTTGTACCTACTGACTCTCAAATGATGTAACCTATCTCAGAGCAAATATGGTCTGAGGTAACCTACCTACTTAGTTATTGTTATACTTGGCACCAAAAAGTATTTTTAATCCATACTTTAAGTGAGCCGGCATTTGAATGGCATATAATCCATTGCCTATAAGCCTATAACTCTATCTCCATATTCATGTTGTTCGTTTAGTTTAGAAGTTCTATTGTGCCTTCAAAGCCCATGTCTGGTCCTATATATAGCTCAATCGCTATAAAGGAGTTTGGCCACGAAGGTACGGGCTTTGGTTTCATATACCGGACCATTGGGTTACATATATCGTGTTGAAACTATAGTGTTTTTAAATTTATAGTGTTTTAAGTGTACATACAGTTATAAATAATACAATATACCTAATTCACCGGATTTTCGAGAAAAATACTAATGTGGTTCATTAAATTAGGTTATATTTTACGTGTTTGCACCTAGAATTATACAAATATTTTGCATTTTCATCAAGTTTTTTCTTATAGTTATTTAATGTGACAAAAATGAGCCATTACAGGACGTCTCGCTAAGGTGAAAACATCAATTTTCTTTCTTTCTTCAAATATTGTTCGAGTCCTATATAATTCTTGGTTATCGCCATCTCGTTATCCATAGACGAATTAAAACTGTTATTGGTCTATTGATTGACATTATACTTTAGTTAGATTCTTTTGTCAACAGAGCGTTAAACCAATTAAATATATCTAAAAAAACAATTACCAACAGCCGGTTTTACCCTCCCTCAGCATTAGATGTTTTCACATCAATATTTATCACTTTAAAGAAAAACATTATAATTACAATGTTTTTGAATTTATTAAATGTTAATTATTGCTGGTTTTAGATATGCCCGATATAGGCAATAGAGCCACCCACTATTACATGGTTGTATTCGAACGATCAAAGTAGATTTTTATCCGTCGAAATTTTGACTTGATATTTGAGTAGGTATTTTAGATATTAAAATTTTAATTTTTGAGACCAATTTGAGTCTGATACAAAATGAAAACATGAATAGGCATCCTCCTTTAAGAAAAGAATCATCTAAATCAATTCAACATCTAAATCATTTCATTTCAACCTTAGATTGCCATACATACAAAAAATAAACCTACTATAGAATTCAATTAAGTAAGTACTCTTTTTTATGTAGTAAAAACAAATTATGAAAACCGACAAATTATAATATTTTTATTTAATAATACTCAATCTCTATTAATACACTAATCTGTACAAATAAATATTGAGTCTTAAATAGCGTGGCGTACACAGTCTCCACGACATTTCTATCAGCCGGTGACGTAAGAATCCGCATTAGATAGTAGACAATGGTACTGTAAAAGAAAAATACTTAAAAGAAATGATGTTCACTTATCTACAGATTATAGTGAAACAGTTTTTTAAATACCGTAATTTGTTTTCTTTTTTGGTCCCAAAACAGCATCAAAAGTACTTCTATTTAAAATGTGCTATTCCTTTTTGTCGTAGGTGTGACGATATTACCGACTAGTTATAAAAAAACATAAATGGATAAGTTTCTCAAATAAAGAACAAATTATTTCTGAATGTGGAAAAAGAGAACTTTACTGCAAGCGGGATTCGAATCTGCATCCGTTACAATCCGGGGAAGTGCTACTTCTTATGCATTTTGAGAGTATCCCCCAAACTAAATTAAAATTACACAGTTTAAACGCAATTAAGCAGACAGATAAATCATAATAGCCATACATCCACAAATTTGGTCATGATCTGCGTAATTACGAAAACTATTGAAATATTTGCATTAGCACATAAAAAATTTAAAAATATCATTTAATCTTTAGGAAGATTACGTTGATTCTATCAATTTAACAATATTCTGCGGAACATAGTTCATATCATTAAACAATTTAAGAAAGATTTGTAATGTTTTTACGTAAATTTTAAACCTGATACTTGGAAATCGGCTCTCGGCCTAGGTTAGCATAATTATAACAGATAGGTAAGTTATTTTAGCTATTGTGGTAACGAAAAACCTGAGGATGCAGGTTTTTATCAGAAATAGACAAATTTTTGACTAAGGTAATGTGCGAATAATTATTACTAATGGTTCCAAATTAAGAGTTGACTCAAACGTTTTGTACTGGTAAAGTAAAACTAAAAAATTGCTTTTACAAATATATCTGGAATACCATTGCAACATGACACGGGTACAAATTTTCTAACAGTATCGAGCAATTTTCACAAATCACGAGACGAGCACTTTGTCACTATAGGGTGCCACGTCAACGATAACCTAAAAACATGTTGGTGCCTTTTGATTTGTGTAACCGCGAGCATTACATAGATAAGCAAAATTTATGGTAAGTACGTTTAAAGACGAAGCAATTTTAAATATATGTCGGTAAGTATTTTATTTGAAATAAGTTTTGATATCAACTTTTTACGTATCTTTATATATTATAGTTCTTCTGTACGTGTGTCTCTTACTGAATTCCTCATAAATCGCTAAATCAATATTGATGAAATTTTGTGTATGTTCATCCCACTCAAAGGCCTCTGGATGGTCATCTTTGCCATTGCTGTTGGAAAGGTTTCAAACCACTAAGCCACCGATGATCACAAAATCATCACCTCATGTCTAGTATTGTTTTATTTTTAAAACGCATGCTGTTAATTTGATTTATTATACATACATATTATTATTATATTATTCCCATCCAGTAGGCCTATTATTGCCTCCCGCCTAAACAAAAAAAAAGATCTATTATTGCAATTTTTTTTTAAATTTTAAGTTATTATTAAATAGATAATTTGTGAATAAGAGTGAACCGCGTGGTCATGGACTAATAAAGCGTCACCACCTAATTCTTTTCCGCGAGTGTCTTACGAGGCGACTAAAGGAACGCAATTATCACCAATTGCGTTACTGGTGATAGAATTGTATAGTAAGTAGGAAACCTCATTCTTTATCAGGCTCGAGCAATTTGATACCACCGATTTGATACCACTTTCGTATGACCGTGAAATACCTCGGTGTGTTTTGGTTCTAGCGGAAGATAACTGTCCGTTACGTCCAATTCTATCCGTAAGCGCATATTATAAAGTTTAGAAGCAATAGGTTATTAAGAATATGAAGCAAATATCAAATATATTTCAGCATTATTTCAGCAAGAGAGTACATTACATTATTATTCATAAGAATTTGATTACGTTAATAACTGGACTGACTCAAAGAGAATTAGCTTATTTAGATATTTTTATATATATTTTTAGCATTTGATATGCTTAGCACTATACATTAAACACAAAGTGAAAAATGTGAAATCGAAAATAACAGTCAGGAGCAGGATTTGAACCTGCATCTCCTGGATAACGTCCAGATGCTTTGCCAATTCAGCCATCGTGACAATTGCTCCAGACTGTTATTTTCGATTTCACATTTTTCACTTTGTGTTTAATGTATAGTGCTAAGCATATCAAATGCTAAAAATATATATAAAAATATCTAAATATTTAAAGGGTTTGCGTCATTATTAGGTAAAATCTTAATTGTAAAATTAAGTTTACCTGGTCGGTATAATGTATGAAAATACGTCCGACAGATGGCGCAGGCGTCACCCAAAGACGTTAAGTATGATGTGTTATCGAAATTAGCAGTCAGGAGCAATTGTCAGGATGGCTGAATTGGTAAAGCATCTGGACGGTATCCAGAATTAGCTCACTTTTCTAACAGTGAATATAGTATGATTAATTGTCTCGTATTAATGCTCAAATAATTTTTGAGCTTTCTTTTCGGGGCAACCATGACCTTATCCCATTTAATGCTCCAAATCACCAATAATGGTCCCGTTTTCGAAATAAAATTCTTGAACATCCTCACTTTCACTTATTTATTTGTTTCTGATTTATTTTTATTATTCTAAATACGTTAGATACATTAAACACAAAGTGAAAAATGTGAAGTCGAAAATAACAGTCACGAGCAGGATTCGAACCTGCATCTCCTGGATACCGTCCAGATGTTTTGCCAATTCAGCCATCGTAACCCTTACTCCTGACTCCTTATCTCGATAATACTTTCACTTTGTGTTTAATGTATGTTGCTAAGCATGTCAAATGCTAAAAATATATATAAAAAAATATCTAAATATACCTTAGATACATTTATTAAATTCCAACAAATTATTTGTGAATAAGGAAAACGAGATTTTTTGTACTAGCGGGAATTGAACCTGCGTCTTTTCCAATCCGGGGAAGTACTCTAAGCCACTGAGCTATAGAACAGATCTTTTGATCATCCCAATCTCCTTATCACATTTGTCTTTACGACCACGTCAAATGCTAAAAAATATAGCTCAAAAATTCCAACAATTTATTAAAGTGAGTTTTAAATATTTTTTGACGATTACCTAGTGTCGTATTTATAAGGAGTATAGTGTTTCATGCGATATAATAATTATAACCTGTGTAAAAAAAAATTGTTGATATTCTATACTATTTTAAGCTTTGATATTCAAAGCTCGGTCTGTACCTACATTTCAGATATTTGAAAAAAAATGTGTGTGTGTTAGGGTATTGAGGAGTCTCTGGCCACAAAACAGGTTTTTTAGAATTTTGTCATTTTCTCCGTTTGTTTTTTCTTTTATCACGAAAAAACTATTTAATGAATTTTGATGAAAATTTTGGTTTGAAAGTTCTTGATTAGACTAAAACTCTGGTATAGGTGTGTTTTATCCCGCTACTATATGATGAACCTGAGATATAATCTAAAAACTACCTTGTGCTTGTGGCGGAGCCGCGGAATAATTTAATAACAATGAAATTTGTTTTATTATTCTCTGGTTACTCAATTCATGTCAATACCTAAAAAGAGAAGGCATTTACAATGGTCCCAAAATTATTTTACAACGCCTTAAAAAAGAGATACAAAACAATGTACCTAAGCAATTTGCTTATCTACGTCTTCTCGTTTTCCTAAATTGTCCATTGTAAGTTTTTTTATGGCTCTGGGGTTACAACCTTAAACAGTACTAAAAATATAATTATTTTATCGTATCTGAGTGTCTCTTTTCGCTACATGTAGGTAAGTAAATTTGCATATTCGCTCATAAGGTCACACCTTTAAATTTTGCACTCTGATAAAATAGCTAGTTAGTTCTTTCTCATTTTACGATAATTTATAGCTAGATCGAGATTTTTTTTTATTTTATATACAAATTCGAATGATAAATTTTACAGTCTATACCAAATTACTTCTAGAAGAACATAATACTATACTTAATCATACAAGAGCGACATAGCGGTTCTTTGGATGACACGAGACGATACGAGAATATTACACATTATGATATCCACCTGTGACTATGAATCCTGTAAGGTATTTGAAACATCGGGATAGTGGAAAATCAAGTAATAAATTCTGTAATTTTATTTGATAATCCCCTTGGCTAATTTTTGAAAATTGCTAAAGAAGCCGGAGTAAAATAAATAAGTATTTTTGACTCAACTATTATCTACTGAAATAATAACTATAGAAACAATATGAGAACAAATCAATAAAGCAGATAAAAGCGCCTAACACTTGTTTACAATTTATTGTCACAATAATCGTTTGAATGGTGGCGACGTGGTTTGTCACTCGTCGCGTTTCGTTTCCCATGGGGTAAGTGGAGAGCGGAGTGCCACGTCCCTACGTGCAATGTTGAAGGACGTATGGAAAGTAAATTATATGAAGTATGACGATAGTTGATGAGTGAAAAGAGAGTTCAACGTTATGTGTGTGAATGAGACGAAGCGGAAAGGATGCGATACCACTAATATTGGATCCTACACGGCGTATTTGTCTGGAATCCAGACTCTGGAGCATTGGACAGCTCAAGAGCTTGCCAGATAGTGGGTCTTATCCATTCTCCACGAATAATCGAGTGTATGATAGAGTTTGAATGTGTTATAACAATGCGAATTGCCTGCGGCAGAGCCGCGACCAAAGGCTCATAATAACAGTGTCTTCATTTAATATGACAATGAACTTGGTTCGTACAGAATTTAATAAGATGTTATCGGGGATGTGTAGAGTCTCTCCAAGGCTGTTTAATCTGTTCAGGGATAGTTGTTTGCATTTGAAAGAAAGTGAGTATGGGTTGCAAATGAATGGGTTACTCGTCAAATGTCTTCGCTACGGTGGCGAGCACGTGATACTAAGGATAATAAGTACTACATAGTAATTATATTCCACACGTAATGTACTAAGAAGAAAAGGTAAAAGGACATACGCTATTTTTCATCCTGGAAAAAGGTATTTAGATATATTTTTAGCATTTTACATGCTTAGCACTATACATTAATCACAAAGCGAAAAATGTGAAAATCGAAAATAACAGTCACGAGCAGGATTTGAACCTGCATCTCCTGGATACCGTCCAGATGCTTTGCCAATTCAGCCATCGTGAAAATTGCTCCTGATTGCTAATTTCGATAACACATTCATACTTAACGTCTTTGGGTGACGCCTGCGCCATTTGTCGGAAGTATTTTCATACATTATACCGACCAGGTAAACTTAATTTTACAATTAAGATTTTACCTAATAATGACGCAAACCCTATAAATATTTATATATATTTTTAGCATTTTACATGCTTAGCACTATACATTAAACACAAAGCGAAAAATGTGAAAAAGGAAAATGGTGTAGTTTTTTTTTAGTTTTTTTTATTGCATGTATTAGCAGACGAGCCGCGGTCCATCTGATGGTAAATGGTAACCGTCGCTCCCATGAGCAAAGTCAAGTCCATACTTGACTACACCAAGAGTATTGTCACAGATATGAAATGAAATATAAAGGGCTATCTCCTGCTACAGCCAAAACGCAACGATGTGCTTCAAGGCCGGTCACACGGGAGATGGTGGTACCAACCCGCTCGGGTCAGATACCAAGTGAGTACTCCCACTTGGTACCAAGCCCTACCACCAGTCGTGCAATGGATGATAATTGCTTACTTCCCTTAGTCGCCTAATACGACACCCGTGGGAAAAATGGGATAGTGACACTTGAATTCTTAGTCCGTCACCACACGGACAGTACCTAATAGTTTCCGTGAATAACCTATTTATTATATAGAGATAATTAGTGTGGAATAGAGTGACATGTAGCTATATAATGATATCCACGCGGACGGAGTCACGGGTAGAATCTTGTAGTTACATTATTTTCAGGTATAATGAACAAATTATTTTTAGTTAGCTTTTAATAAAGAGAATATTCATAATCTATATAAACATAATTAAATATATAACTGCCTCTTTGGTGCAGCGGCAGTGTAAGCGACTGCTGGTCATGAAGAGTCGGGTTCGATACCCGGGTTGGGCACTGTTATTGGGGTTTTTCGTAAAAAGAAAAATTCGCAGTAGCAGCCCGAAGTTTGGAAATGTGCCCGGTACCCCTTCGGGAATTCAGGCGTGATGCTTTATAAATTTAACTAGAGAATAAATGTTTAGCAATAATTTGAAATGAAAACAATAAAATTAAAAAGTCATTTGATTCTTAAGATGTAATGCTTAAATCCCTCACTTTGTTAGTTGACTTGGTATGGCCATAATCCTTATAGGCCTTGCCATATATCTATTTCCATTTAAGCTGACTTCTTAGTTTAACCGGATTCAGTATCTTACTCTGAGCGACAGTCACATAAACTCCACAAGACAAAGGAATAACGATATTTTAAAGCACAAATTATTTATGAAAGTGAAAAAGAGAACTTTAGTGCGAGCGGGAATTGAAACTGCGTCCCTTCCACACCGGGGAAGTACTCTAACCGCTAATCGTTAGTAAACGTTGCTTAGCTAAAGTTCTCTTTTTCCACATTCACAAATAATTTGTTCTTTAAAGTAGCTGACCATGTCAAGTGCTAAAATACAGATAAAATGAATAACGATATTCTAAGATCAGACCAGACAGGTATTTAAAGGTATTATTCACGAATACTGTCTTATGTTTATCACAACATAAGAATTTATTGTGAATTTTTAGGGCCAAGTTTTTTCGAGATAATTTCCTTCAACGCTAAATAAAACAAAATTGAACAATTGAACACGTGGGAATATCTTCAATTTTAAATCATAGGTGCTTACCTTGGGTTCTAACGTCAACATTTCCATTAAACTAATATTGCTTCTGGTTTATGATAATGCAGAAACTACTCTTAACGATGGCCACATAAACTCCATAAGACAAAGGAATAACGATATTTTAAAGAAAAAATTATTTGTGAATGAGGAAAAAGAGAACTTTAGTGCGGGCAGGAATCGAACCTGTGTCCCTTCAAATCCGGGGCAGTGCTCTAAGCTGCTGAGCTACCGCACTGACCTTCGGCTATACCCTAAAAATACAGATCAAATGAACAAAATTCATTTCACTGTTACCCACAGATCGATAGTTAAGTAAAGTATTCAATATTGGATTGTTAACACACTCGTACTCGTATATAAAGTAAGTAAATAGTCATTATAAAGATATATAAAGTTTGTTTTTAGTTTATTTAAGTAGAAGGGAAAGAAATATGCTGCTTGCCTCCAATCATGCGTGCCTGGGTGGTATGCCAATACTACTACAAAAACATATTTATTTTTTGTGGTTAACTTTTGTGACTCTTCGACCATAATGA
Organism: Leucoma salicis; assembly: GCA_948253155.1. Classification (NCBI taxonomy): domain Eukaryota; kingdom Metazoa; phylum Arthropoda; class Insecta; order Lepidoptera; family Erebidae; genus Leucoma; species Leucoma salicis. The sequence goes on from OX411811.1 coordinate 12,842,732, forward strand.
TTAATAGCTTGCCATAAACAACGTTCCTGTAGTTTCAAAAACAATTTTATCAACCAACTAAGACTTTTGAAGTGAAAATTGTTAGGATTTTAAATATTATATTAAATATATATAAAACAATCAATCTGCCTATAGCAGTCCAATGTAATTCATAACCATGTACTATGACGTGTGGTGTGCTACTCTACATTTACAAATCTTAGGACCTTTCTAATCCAGAAATCATTCGTTTTTCGATAGGTATAATCAGACCATTGATATTTCAGTTTGCGATATTTAGCTAAAATGCCAATTTTATTTAGATACTCTATTTGTAGTTTGTCTTCTAGAGAAATTGCAAGCAATTCTTACTACAATGCTCTCTGAACAACTTTGTATTTTATCATCAGTAGTCATGTTTCAGCACTTTCAGATGTTGTGGCACCTACGGGTGACTTAAAAATTCACTCTCGGTGGCCAAACGAAAAACTCAACGAATCCCTATGTTAAAGAATAAGGGGTAATTGCTGAAAACTCTAATGCGAAATATAATTTCTGAGACTTTTCTACTCGAAAGGAAAAAAACAGAATAACATTTTATTACCCTCTTTGAAAATGCATTAAAGAAAGCATGAAACGTATTGTATGAAAACCCGAACTGCTTGCTTAGGTAATATATTCTTTAACTACCGTTCCATGTAAGTAAGTCGGATGGGCTAGCCTTCTAGAGTTAAATCGGCTGTTCATCGATTGAGACTGGTTTTTGTCAAACAAAGGTCACTTAACTATTTTGTAACCTTTAATTCCCTCTTGAGTGGGTGTAACTACAAATAACGTGGTATAAAAACGGATCTGTGGTACTCGGGTTTAATATAATCATTAAAAAATTAATCCTATACAAATGTCAGTTTGTTATTGTCATTTAAATCACCATAAGGAATTGTTATAATTTAGAAGTTACCAAATAAATTGTAACTATTAAATAAGTTAAGAATAACAGATTAATATACAATGTGTAATATAAAAACAAATTTCAAATTAAATAAAAAGCAACAAATTTCAAATTAAATATAAAAAGACGAATTAATTTTGCCCAATAAGAACGCGTTTGAGTGAAATTTTCACTGGTTTCAGCGCGATCCCCGCTGGCGGTTAACAAATGGTGCTTATCTGTCACTCTCGAGAAACGACCGCGAGACTGACGAGTGTCGGGTGTCAAAGCTTGTCATCCGGCTCTGTACGTACTCGTATGTTACACCAATCACGTTCACCGTTTGCTCTTTATAGTTTTGATCTTTACGACGATTTATTTTTAACTGTTATTTCGACGCTGTGTATACCAGTTGAGGAGCACGTAGCTCCAGAATTTCATAACAAAAATGAATGTGTAAGCAATCTCCTTTATAAAATAATTACGTGGAAATTTTAAAACATTTGAATTTTTATTAACTGGAAATTGTAATTATTTAATTTGATTGAACAAAATACTCGGTAATACGATACTACCACAACAAATTTGTAGAGCTTTTTGCTCTACAACTTTTGTTAATTCTTAAATTTAGATTTTTTAGGAACTTATTAATTTAGAAACAAACAAAATATTTACAGGAAATTAATCTTTGAGAGTAGAATTACACTATTTCTGAAGAAGTGAGGATGGCGAAATACAGATCTTGATCTAGATAGAGATAGTACTTTCGCTTAGTTCAATTTAATGTAACTTCGGCTCAGATATAGGAGCTTGGAAAATGTTATGTATATGTTTAGTTTTGTTTAAGAGTTATTAAGTGCATTTTATTTAATAATGTATGACAAAAGACAGTAGACAAAATTAATAAAATAAAATATGAAAAAAATATACAAGTTTCCCGCACCTGATACTGCTAATGAGTAACCTAAAAATTAAAATACGTATACTGGATGTAGTTAAAGTATTGTTTAGGAAAGAAACAAAGAACTATGCACAAATATCTCAACAATCCATTATTAAGCAAACAAGTCTTTCCCTAGTGAAACGGATAAGAAAAGCTGGTAAGAGCCGCGTATTAAGGGAAAAATTATAACGATATTAAGGATAACATAAAAAAATAACTCATAAATTATGTAGGCAGTCTTTGCTCTTTGGGAATACCGCCACGTACCGATTTTCTCGTTCTATTTCTAGAGCGATGTTCAAAGTTAATGGAATAATTATCAAACTAGATACCAGTAATTATACTTAAAATATTTAATTGTCTCTCTTTTATTTCAATAAACTTATTGAAACCAATTTAAATTAAGCATTTTGTTCCCTTCGACACGATAATTAGATTGAGGTTTCCAATTCAAAAGTAGATACAAAGAGCTTGAGATCCCAATTTTACAATCCATTCCGAAGCTCAAACTTCCATCAACTCTAAAGGTAAATGTTTAACGGATATCGATCCCAAGAAAGTTTAGTTAAATAGCGGATGAAAAGTTTGCCTTCTCCGAACTGAATGGAGGACCGAAGATTCATTACCGTTCAGAAACAGGTAAGTTTGACTTTGACAAACTGGAATATATTTTATTTTATCTGATTTAGCTGCTTCAATATTTATTTTATTGCTAAAGTTACTATATAGTTATTTATTTACTAAACAACATATTAATACTTACCGCTTATAATTTCAAGTTATCTCAATCCATATTTCAGTTTAGACACATAAAATCCGTGGTTGGTTGTGATTAGGTTGCAAATAGATTAGGTACTTCACGAGTAAACACACTTAGTATATGTTCGAATGGCTCGTGATGCGCGAGACGAGTTCGGTATAGTCGTGAATAATCTATATGAAGAGATCGGGAGCGACCACTACGTCCCCACTCTCGTAGCCGACTGGAGCAGAGATCTCAACGGAGTCTGCGTAATAGAACGGCATCTGTACAGATTGCTATATGGGAATAAATGCTATAAATTACGAACTCGTATACGCGTAGGCGAATGGCAATGTTCTTGATTAGTTTGAAGTCATCCGCTGATGTGTTAGACATGCACACATATCAATATTTAAGCGTTACCAACGTTATTATATATATATATATATATATAAATTTATATATATATATATATATATATATATAAATCTAGCGCAAGGGTTAGCAAGTCCTTTGAAGTAAGGTTCGAATATTGTTAAGAAACTTTATCCAGGTCCAAAAAAGCTCATAATGCTTCTTATTTTTTATTTTACCTACGTCATTTGAATATGTTAAAAGAGTAAGAGATAATTCAGCAAAATTATGACTTATATTACAACCTACTCAGAAAGTACCTTCTTTTTTATTTAAAAATTATGCAGCGACACGAATATACGGAAGGAAAAAGTGTAAGAAAAACTATTGCTAACGCGCCGACTGGGAGGAAAAACTATTGCTAACGCTCCAAGTGGGAGGAAAAACTATGTATATGAAAATCTATTACTAGCGTGCTTTTTTGCACGCCTCATAAGCGAAGCGTTGAGGTGGGTTCTACTCCCACATTACACGGAACAACAAATTTTTCAAACTTAAAATGTCTCTATTTATCACATATTGCACTTATTATTTTATCTACAAGATAAAGAACAAACACTATTTTTAACACTCATGATATTTTTGATGCCATTTTTGATATTTAGTTAAAAAACTGTTTGAAAAAAATCTAGCTTGGGCGTCCGTGAGTTGTAGGTAATGTATGTTAACACGATAACGACCAAAATACTTTACTAATCAAGTCTTTTTTTTTCGTTTACGAATTATTATGATTTGGAATAGAGCCCTATTACTTTTCATGGTCTGATTCGATGTGATTGAATTGTTATTAAATAAACAAAAAAATACTGAATATTTACGTTCGACGCGACACTAAAACCGCCTTTCATGAGAACTACCTTTTTACGTACGCATAGCCACCGGTGGTTTTACTATCGTCAACAGAACGCCGTTCGCCCGGCCGGTACATTGTTTTTTGTTAAAAGAAAGTTCTTACCTTTGCTTGACGAACTGATGATATTTGTCAAGTATAATAACTATTTTATCCATAACAATAATTAAATACACTAAACACACGTAAATAATAACACACCAACGTTATAAAATACGAAAAAAACATATTTTACATTCCACATTTTTTTTTGCGTGGCCTTGGCGTGCGCGTTGCCCGGAATTGAGAGGTAGACCAATATAGAAGTACTTCTTAAAATTAGCGCTAGATGGCATATAAGACATGAAACCCACATAAGTACCTTTTGAAATTAGCGCTATCTATGTGATTTATTGAAAACTACTTAGTAAGACCAATACATTATTAGTTACTTATCAAATAATCAATTTTATTGTGAAAAATTTGGATTATGAGGCGTGCAGTTTTGGATTTTCCAAACTATTTTTTTGAATTAGGTATGTGAATCGTGTATTCTTTATGAAGCCGGTCGCTGGTCTAATGAATGGAAATGATCCTTTAATCCTTATTTACTGTTATTTTATAAGGAGTCACTATTAGGGAGTTCTTATTAACTTACTTATCATCACGCCATGTCCATTGCGGGGTAGGCAGAAAGAACAGAGTGCCAAAAGGCTTTATTGTTGCATACATCTCTCGCTTCCTCTTCATTCATAATTCTCTTCATACACGTTTGCCGGTTTCGGAGACTCCTGACTCCATCTTCCATACATGGACAGATACATGGAATGATAATAAGTAGAGCATAGGATGGATACTAAGGAGAGTATAAGAAGGATAATAAGGAGAGGATTGGGAGGGTGTTCGGGCTTCCGGCGCTCTCACTCACCATACGATACACAACGGCAGGAGTATCTATGTCTTGAAAGACCCAGATTGTAGATTGTTGTTTGAAATCAGGATCGTAGGCATAGATCCAAAACTCGTTAACACTGATGATGTCATAGACGTGATTTGACTCTCCTCGGTTGAACCTCTGCAGAGTTTTCTTACACCATCTGACGCGGGCCGCCTTGTGATCGTCGGAAAGCAGATATGGTATCCAACGGCAAACTAACTTTCTCACACCAAGCGCTTCATGCAAGATCTTCTGAATGGTCATCCCTGAGATGCCTAATAGAGCTTCTATCTCTCGGTACGTCACATGACGATCATCGAGAATTAGTTGTCTCGCAGCAATGATGTTATCTTCAGTGAAGGCGGATCTTGGGCGTCCTTCGCGAGATTTGTCACTAACACTAGTATGCCCCGCTGGAATTCTAAATACCGGCGGTCGACAGTTCGCAGACATGGGGCTTTCTCACTGAACACAGATGTTAGCTCTTCAAAACAGGCCTCTTCTAAAGTTGTAGAAAATTATTGCACAAACATTTTCCTTAGAAAGATTCATTTTCGTACATAACCTGACAGATTCCAATCGACGCTGTGACTAAACAATAGCATTAATCCTAATACTTTCAACTGTTTTGAGATTCAAAATTTAAACACATTCGAATATAGAACAGTTCCAAATACAAAATTGCCGGGAAATATGGAAACGACAGAATTTAAGAGGCATGCTTAGTATTATGAGTACGAAAGTTTGTGGCAATGTTTAGATGTTAGGATATTTTGTCTGTGAATCATCTCAATCACTCTTATATAACAGACCGGATTTGAATGAAATTTGATAGGTAAGTAAATTATTTCAAGATAATCTGGTATATAGGTAAATTTTGGCTGGGATAAACACACCGAGTATTTTTTATCCTTATAAGGATTTTCTGTGGGATACGCATACATTCGTAATGGATTTGAATTTTGAAGTTCACGTGGGCAAAAACTCATAATAAAATAATCCTGTAATTCAGTGGTTGTTAAACAATATCTGTTTTTAGTGTCACGGTATGGATGAATTAGCAAAGCATCTGGGACGGTATTCCAGGTGATACAGGTTGAAATCCTGCTCGTCATTGTTACATTTTCACGTTTTGTGTTAATGATGATCCTATTTCATTTATCAGTATACTAATTTATTTTTGTCTCTTTACCCCTAAATTCATACCCCATGGAGAGATATTACAACACACCCATGCTTCACCTAACCTATATAAGGTTAGTTCCACGAAAGACAAAGTACGAATGAAATATTAATGTATTCTGACCACAGTCACGCAAATCATGTTACGAACCCTATGACGAAAATCTATCATCTACATAAGTATTGCAAAATCTATAAAAGTATGTTTAGTGTGTAGTTTCTGGAAATTAATTATAGTGTATCGAGAACGGCACCGGTTCAAAAGGAAATGTGACCCGGTGTTGCCAGAAGCGACAGCAAAGATTAAGTGGATTTATCTCTAGTCGTGTCTAAACAGGAACTGTATTCCAGTGATATTAGTATCAATAATTTTAGTTTATTTACTCTAATATTGACATGGAATACCTTCAAAATATGGTGAGAGTAGCATAACGAATTGACAAATATTTGTCTCACATAAAAGTTTTTTATTTGTAGTAAATATTGGATTATATTTGTACAATATGATGTCAGAAAATAAATGTACCTACTAGTATGCTAGTAGTGAGTAATGCATAGCATCACGCCTGTATTCCCCGAAGGGGTGTGCAGGGGTGTATTACACACCCACGACTCGCCAGATGTGTTTAGGTTCCACGTAATAGGGGGCGAGCCTATTGCCGTCACATTTACTCCGGACTGATACTGACAATGTTTCTTTTTACAAATAAGCTCAATAACGCTTCCCGACTCGGGGATTGAACCCGAGATCAGCAGTCGCATACACTAGATAGTAACAGATATTTAAAACTATTCAATAAGGCCAAAAAACAAACTTCTAGTAAATACGAGTTGGCATAATTACGACAATTTCACAAAACATTTATCAGGGTTTCTCGGCGGCTTGTGAAGTCTGCCTACTAATACGGGTCTAACGTGAATACTATGATCTAACTGTCCACACTGAGACTAGATACGTGCTCAACAGTGGGGAAGCAATGGATTGAAAAAAAAAACGAGTGTGCTTTAGACCACACATAAATACATATATTAAATATATTATTATCAAGCGAATGCAGTTATGTGGAAAAAGTGTATCTTTAATTTTATTTAAACTTGTGTGACAATCGGCGTATGACCAATGAAAACGTCGCAATTTACTTATCGTTTCCGAACATGTATTAAGTAAACCCCACATTTGACTTACAGTATTAATGATTTGTTGGTCTTGGGACATATACATATTATTATTGCTTCAGTTCACTAACATCAAGATCGATCTCGAGTTGCCCCAGTTGACATTTTGAGAAATATTTATTTTAAGAAATATTTAATCAACATTGAATGTAATGTTTTTTCGGCAAAATTGAATATTGAAAGCATAAAAAAATATAATAATTCCCTCTCAACTTCCGTTCGCCTCGCCTGATCAGCACTTCCGTAATGCATTCACCAGCTTACTCCTCAAGTCAAGCGTGCGTAAAGAAGTATTTACTTAAAAAATACTAGTACCATAAACTACCAACATTTCTTGAGATTAATTTCTGTGTCAGCCAAACATTATTATTATATTTTCCCGTTAATGAAATCTCAGAAATGAGTCTGGAAGTGTACCCTGAAGATCGTGACAAGCTTTAGAAGTCATGACACGAGATTGTTGAAAAATATATTTTTTATGAGCTGAATCATTCACCAAATTTACGTTTTGTTAAGAATATTTACATTCTCAAGGGCAAAATAAATGCAACTTCAAAAAAATATATAAACAAAGATCGTTTGATTGAGCCCATATTCCAATAAAAAGATGTATATTGTGTCAACAAAAAGTAATCTATAACTCAAACCAGCGTACTTGTTGATAATTCTCTTATAAGACTTATATTGAATTAGTTTATCGTGATCGTCAGTTTGAGACTGGTTTACGTGAGTTAGCTAACATTTTGAGATAACATTTAACTTCATGTTTTTGTTTTATGCATTCTATTTTCATAACACAAAACGATATTTGCGTAGCTCTTCCGGCTGGCCAGCGGTCTGAACAAAGTTAGATACGCTTAAATAAGAAGTTTCTTTTAGCGCTTCATTTACTCATGGCTCGCTAGCAACATTAGTATGTACGTGGTATATATTTTGACTATGAGTGAGCTCTTTGTCTGGTTATTAGCGTCATTATGGAAACTAACTTTATAACATTTGCAAAACTAGTAGATGATCTGGCAATTTTTACTTAATTTATTTGGGTCCGGCCCGCAGTTAACCTTTTAACTAATTAAAAAAACCACTGCAATAAATTCGCTTGTCAGTTTATAATTTTAGATACCAAATATCCGTTTTGGTCGTTTTCTACAATCGCGATGTTTTGGAGAAATACCTACGGCATTCATGGCAACGCGAGGACATCATCGTTGAACGTCCAGTTGTTAGAGAGTTCTTATCTAGTAAGTTTATTAATTAAAAGTGTATTATTACACGTAGATTGAAATCAGAAATATAATTTGAGGTGGTCGTCTCCGAGACTAGAAGTATTATATGAAAGAAATTAAAGCTAAAAATGCGTGTACTTATGTACGCGCGTGAGAAGTTATACTTCTTTGGCATCATTAATAAAGTAATTATTAAATTCGTAACTGCAAAACTTGTCAAAGTTATGTTTTTAAATACCTTGTTCGATAAAGTAATTATATCTAATGTCACTAGATGGCGCTAGTAAAATTTTTAAATTTCTTATAAGTCGGTGTTAAGAGTTTAAGTGTCTGATCATACCCCCTCCATGGTAGCGTTAAACGTTTAACGCAACCTTGTTGGAAGCCGCAATAGAAGTATAACTTCAAAAACCCGATGTTGTTTTTATTACACTATAGTTGAATCTATAGACTTGGGGAAATGCGTTATTTTTCGATCGTCGTAACTGTTGTTCCTGTGACAATAAAGTCACAGTGACAAATCAACGTGATTTTGTCACGTTGATTACTCGGTCACACCTGTCCCTTTCTGGTTATACGTACTACTCCTGGCACCTCAGACTAAATACGTCCTAGACAGATCGAAGAAAATTCTTTGACATGTATGAGCGAGAACGTAAGATACAATTTACTGCAAAAAACAGAAAAAAAGTCATAGATTTTTGTTTTTGTCGCCGTGGCCAGTTTTTGGTATTGTCACGATGTCAAAATGCTTTGTCTGTCACGATTCAACTGACATAATCGAAAATTTGTATAAAAATTCGGGTTTTAATTAAAATTTAATGTTAATTTGTGTTAATGAGTGTTTTGAGAAAAAGACTACGTGATAATAATGCTTGTAAAATAGTGTACTATGCTACAAAAGCTACAGCGAGCGAAAAAATACAGGTATAACATTTCACTCACATATGGTCGAAAATGAAAAAAATTTATGATTGAATGCTATAAAGTAATATAAAAACGGCTTTTTTACTCGAAATTAATAATTGCTACTAAGATACACTCGCAAAACACGTTTTCTAGCTAACTTTCTACTACTGAGAATTGTTTCGGTGTTGCCTTATTGCGAATTTAATTTGCCCAGTTTTCACTTTACTAAAATTTATATGTAATTTATGAGATGATGATAAATATTTACTATTTTAGGTTTCCCTCTAATTCAGATGGGAGATCGAAATGGGTGTATGCTACGGGAAAACGAGGCAACACACGAAATACCCAAAATATATTCCACGACATTTTGTTGATGTTTCATTATACATAATAAGAAAATAGTAACGTTGGGAGCAAAATCATTGCCAGTGAATATGTTTGTATTCCCCGAAGGGGTAGGCAGAGGTGTATTACATACCCACGACTCGCCAGCTACTCGTATGAATAAGTGCCACGTAATAGGGGGCGAGCCTATTGACGTCTACCGGGCACATTTACAAACTCCGGGCTGCTACTGAGTTTTTTTTTGTATTTAGATATATTTTTAGCATTTGACATGCTTAGCACTATACATTAAAGACAAAGTGAAAAATGTGAAATCGAAAATAACAGTCACGAGCAGGATTTGAATCTCCGACAGATTGCGCAGGCGTCACCTAAAGACGTTAAGTATGAATGTGTTATTTAAATTAGCAGTCAGGAGCGATTGTCACGATGGCTGAATTGGCAAAGCATCTGAACGGTATCCAGGAGATGCAGGTTCAAATCCTGCTCGTGACTGTTATTTTCGATTTCTCATTTTTGACTTTGTCTTTATTTTTTTTTTGTTTTGAAAAATCTCAACAACACTGCCCGACCCGGGGATCTAACCCGAGACCTCATGATCAGCAGTCGCTTACTACCAATGCACCATAGAGGCAGTTGTAATTTCATCTTTGTAAGTAAATCTCAATTCAGAGAAACTGATTTGCTCTAAGTTCTTATTCAATTAGTTAAATCAGCGCTGGAAGGAAGATAATTATTTTCTTATTTGACCCAGAAAAGAAAGAAAAGATAATTTAATTATATTCTTGTGTACTATTATTTTATTAAATATAACTTATTATTATTTACCAGATGAGTTATCGAACAGAACGGCAATTTATGGAGCAGCAATACTTACCTTGCACCAAGGCTCAAAGTCTTGGTATTTCCCTATGTGATCGAATTCTTATTACGGCGATCCGTAGAACGGGAATATCCGACATAGCCTGCCAGGTTTGCATGCTGAAGTGAGAATGGGCAGGCCATATCGCTCGACGAGCTGACAACCGTTGGGGAAAAAGGTTTTCGAGTTGCGACCACGTATCGGACAGCGCAGCGTAATATGGCCTCCCACCAGATGGACCAAATATATGGTCAAAGCTGCAGGGAGCCGTTGGGTGCAGTCAGCACAAGCCCGCTAGTTCTAGTGCTCTCTTGGGAAGGCCAATGTCCAGCAGTAGACGTTTAAAGACTGATGGTTGGATGAATAGAAGGGGTGGTAGATTTACTTTTAAATAACTATTTTGATAAACGCTGTGATTTTCAATTAAATATTTGTTACGAAGAGTTTCTTATTTACGATCAAGTTACAGACCTCATTCTAACTATCGTTTATTTTGCCCAAATATGGTTAAGTATTTGTCAAACTGGCAAAATTTTAAAAAAATATCGCTGTTTCAAGTGCGGCCACGCGGTGGCTCCGTCTAGTTAGTCTGAGCCTGGCACCAATACTTTTGCATTGGCCCTTCGGGCAGCTTCGTTCGTGTTCGTTACAAGGTCGTTCAATGGGTCGTTCGGTCGTTCCATGTTACGTATTGTCGTGATATGAGTGACAAAGATAACTATTAGTATTTATACTATTTATATATATTTTTAGCATTTGACATGCTTAGCACTATACATTAAACACAAAGTGAAAAATGTGAAATCGAAAATAACAGTCAGGAGCAGGATTTAAATTTAAATATTTTCGATTTCACATTTTTCACTTTGTGTTTAATGTATAGTGCTAAGCATGTCAAATGCTAAAAATATATATAAATATTTATAGGGTTTGCGTCATTATTAGGTAAAAATCTTAATTGTAAAATTAAGTTTACCTGGTCGGTATAATGTATGAAAATACGTCCGACAGATGGCGCAGGCGTCACCCAAAGACGTTAAGTATGATGTGTTATCGAAATTAGCAGTCAGGAGCAATTGTCAGGATGGCTGAATTGGTAAAGCATCTGGACGGTATCCAGAAGATGCAGGTTCAAATCCTGCTCCTGACTGTTATTTTCGATTTCACATTTTTCACTTTGTGTTTAATGTATAGTGCTAAGCATGTCAAATGCTAAAAATATATATAAATATTTATAGGGTTTGCGTCATTATTAGGTAAAAATCTTAATTGTAAAATTAAGTTTACCTGGTCGGTATAATGTATGAAAATACGTCCGACAGATGGCGAAGGCGTCACCCAAAGACGTTAAGTATGATGTGTTATCGAAATTAGCAGTCAGGAGCAATTGTCAGGATCGCTGAATTGGTAAAGCATCTGGACGGTATCCAGAAGATGCAGGTTCAAATCCTGCTCCTGACTGTTATTTTCGATTTCACATTTTTCACTTTGTGTTTAATGTATTTATACTACTGAAGTTATCGGGGAACGTAGGAACAATATACGTGATTTTGGAACGTTGTTACCACGCGCTAAGTAAGAGCGACATGTTTTGCTCCTGACTGCTAATTTCGATAACACATCATACTTAACGTCTTTGGGTGACGCCTGCGCCATCTGTCGGACGTATTTTCATACATTATACCGACCAGGTAAACTTAATTTTACAATTAAGATTTTTACCTAATAATGACGCAAACCCTATAAATATTTATATATATTTTTAGCATTTGACATGCTTAGCACTATACATTAAACACAAAGTGAAAAATGTGAAATCGAAAATATTTAAATTTAAATCCTGCTCCTGACTGTTATTTTCGATTTCACATTTTTCACTTTGTGTTTAATGTATAGTGCTAAGCATGTCAAATGCTAAAAATATATATAAATAGTATAAATACTAATAGTTATCTTTGTCACTCATATCACGACAATACGTAACATGGAACGACCGAACGACCCATTGAACGACCTTGTAACGAACACGAACGAAGCTGCCCGAAGGGCCAATGCAAAAGTATTGGTGCCAGGCTCAGACTAACTAGACGGAGCCACCGCGTGGCCGCACTTGAAACAGCGATATTTTTTTAAAATTTTGCCAGTTTGACAAATACTTAACCATATTTGGGCAAAATAAACGATAGTTAGAATGAGGTCTGTAACTTGATCGTAAATAAGAAACTCTTCGTAACAAATATTTAATTGAAAATCACAGCGTTTATCAAAATAGTTATTTAAAAGTAAATCTACCACCCCTTCTATTCATCCAACCATCAGTCTTTAAACGTCTACTGCTGGACATTGGCCTTCCCAAGAGAGCACTAGAACTAGCGGGCTTGTGCTGACTGCACCCAACGGCTCCCTGCAGCTTTGACCATATATTTGGTCCATCTGGTGGGAGGCCATATTACGCTGCGCTGTCCGATACGTGGTCGCAACTCGAAAACCTTTTTCCCCAACGGTTGTCAGCTCGTCGAGCGATATGGCCTGCCCATTCTCACTTCAGCATGCAAACCTGGCAGGCTATGTCGGATATTCCCGTTCTACGGATCGCCGTAATAAGAATTCGATCACATAGGGAAATACCAAGACTTTGAGCCTTGGTGCAAGGTAAGTATTGCTGCTCCATAAATTGCCGTTCTGTTCGATAACTCATCTGGTAAATAATAATAAGTTATATTTAATAAAATAATAGTACACAAGAATATAATTAAATTATCTTTTCTTTCTTTTCTGGGTCAAATAAGAAAATAATTATCTTCCTTCCAGCGCTGATTTAACTAATTGAATAAGAACTTAGAGCAAATCAGTTTCTCTGAATTGAGATTTACTTACAAAGATGAAATTACAACTGCCTCTATGGTGCATTGGTAGTAAGCGACTGCTGATCATGAGGTCTCGGGTTAGATCCCCGGGTCGGGCAGTGTTGTTGAGATTTTTCAAAACAAAAAAAAAATAAAGACAAAGTCAAAAATGAGAAATCGAAAATAACAGTCACGAGCAGGATTTGAACCTGCATCTCCTGGATACCGTTCAGATGCTTTGCCAATTCAGCCATCGTGACAATCGCTCCTGACTGCTAATTTAAATAAATATTTTCGATTTCACATTTTTCACTTTGTGTTTAATGTATAGTGCTAAGCATGTCAAATGCTAAAAATATATATAAATATTTATAGGGTTTGCGTCATTATTAGGTAAAAATCTTAATTGTAAAATTAAGTTTACCTGGTCGGTATAATGTATGAAAATACGTCCGACAGATGGCGCAGGCGTCACCCAAAGACGTTAAGTATGATGTGTTATCGAAATTAGCAGTCAGGAGCAATTGTCAGGATCGCTGAATTGGTAAAGCATCTGGACGGTATCCAGAAGATGCAGGTTCAAATCCTGCTCCTGACTGTTATTTTCGATTTCACATTTTTCACTTTATGTTTAATGTATTTATACATTTTATACTACTGAAGTTATCGGGGAACGTAGGAACAATATACGTGATTTTGGAACGTTGTTACCACGCGCTAAGTAAGAGCGACATGTTTTAACGGCTGATCGCTGTGACTTTTTCGTCGTGACATTATTTATCACCCACCTTTAGAATCTAAATCTACCTATTACATCAATACGTAAGCTGGGTATGATGATGTTATTCAATACTAATGTCCATCATGGTAGTCAGTATCACCAGACACTAGCTACTAGATATCATAGTCCGAGTGTGTGAGCAAACATAGCTGCATTCCCCCTCCCTATCTTATTCAGATGGGACAGCATTCTGAAATGACCAGAGAGAGATGAGGCCCAAGATCAATGGCTTTACGTGATTTTAGAGGCACGCGAGATAAAAACCACCAACTTTTTTATTTCTAGGCATTATTAAAAACCATTATTAATGACCGGCCATGAAGCACATCGGTGTGTTTTGGTTGTAGCAGGAAATAGCCGTTAATTCTTTCATTTCATAGATGTGAAATGAAATAGTTAGTAGCGGCTTGATAATACTCTCAGTATAGTTAAGTCCATGAGCGACGGTTACCATTTACCACCAGGTGGGCTGTGGCTCGTCTGCCACCATAGGCAATAAAAAAAAGCTTTACGAAAAATAATTAAGTTATTCCTGGATTTATATTCCTCGAAGACACTTTCCTCCAAAATAGCAATTAATAAATATTACTTGTGTTTGAATGAGGTTAAAACTGTTAACTATGTATAGATACTAGCTGCTACCCGTGATTTTGTCTGAGTGGACCTAGGATGGAGATACTCTATGGCATATTCATTATCTCTATGTAAAATAGCTATCAAAACAAAATACCATAGGAACCTGAAATTTTCTTGGGATAAAAAGGTTTCTATAGGTACAGGTAGGTATAGGTAGGATAAAAAGGTTTCTATAGGTACAGGTAGGTATAGGTAGGTAGGATATGTAATATAATCTATTTATCCCTTTTTGCGCGATTCATTAACAAACATACAAACTTTCACATGTATAATATTAATAGCATAATTAAACGGGCCTTAACGCGCATATATATGTGTGGGTAGAGTACCCTGTTTCATCCGGACGTTTCTCCTCGTGATGTTTTAATTTCATTCGCTTCGGGAACCATTCTGTGGCAGTATTGGCGTTCTGAAAATAAATCCTTTAGTTGCTCTAACTTAATTCAGGCTGTATTTAAGGCGATTTGGAATAATGTGTAACTACTAATAATGTTTTTCACCTAGCTATCGTAATCGTAGAAAATATATACTATTCAAATTTCAAAAGTGAACTTTTTTCATAGGCATATGAACAAAAAAAAGTCTCATACATTATTTTTATTAACAGTTCTTGCAAAGAAGCAGAATATAGGCAGCATAATATTTAGAATGTCAGGAAAATTATACCCCCAATAAAAAGAATACGATAAAAGTATTTAGATAATGTTATATATATTTTTAGCATTTGACATGCTTAGCACTATACATTAAACACAAAGTAAAAAATTTGAAATCGAAAATAACAGTCACTAGCAGATTTGAACCTGCATCTCCTGGATACCGTCCAGATGCTTTGCCAATACAGCCATCGTGACAATTGCTCCTGACTGCTAATTTTGATAACACATTCATACTTAACGTCTTTGGGTGACGCCTGCGCCATCTGTCGGAAGTATTTTCATACACCAACCAGGTAAACATAATTTTACAATTAAGATTTTAATAATGACGCAAACCTATAATTATTTAGATAATTTCCCCCCTCTTCCTCCCGTAAATATACGTAACGCAACTAAACAGAGTAAGTAAAAATGTATGATGAATGTATTTTATCAAAAATTGTGAAAAAGCTTGCTATGAATAATTATCAGGCAACATTAAAAACTTTACTCAATCTCATTTCTGTATTCATTTTAAAGTCTATAAAACTTTCATTAAACACCACCCTGTCCCGAACTAGTAACAAAACAATTGCTCTAGCAAACATTATAATAACATGCAAATGAAATAGTAACATTTGGGACAACGGTTGAATAATTAAAACCGTGCACTTGTCTACAAATATAGAAGAATAATCTATACTGCTTACCATCTATATTTTTGTATACTAATGGATGGCAAACAAGCATAAGGTCCACCTGATTGTAAGCGGCTACCGCAGCCTATGGACGTTAGCAATACTAGTGGCATTACTCGCGCGTTCCCATCTCCAAGGAAAAGAGATAGGAGGTGCATAGGAAGGATACTAGAATAGTAAGAATAATAAGGAAAGGATAGGGATGGGGTTTGGCCCTCTAGCGCTCTAAAGAGGGTGGTACTTCCCCGATTGAAGCTGCCTATTCATGCTGGGATAAGCAAGTCTCTACCTACATTAGTTATATACTCTAAAATATAAGTAAAAAAACGCAACATGTTCTAGAATACCTTATTAACAATTGCAACGGACTAGAGGGGCAAATTACAGAGAAGTAAGTGATGGTGTTATTCAAGAAAGACCTTATATCAAACTTTTTTTTAATTAAGCCGGGAACAAATGTTCTTTAACCGTACACCCCGTCGTTCGGGGCAACGAACAGGGTAGTGTGGGGCCTCACCCACTAAATAAACCCACCGTGTGCCGTCTCTCCTCCTGTATTGGCAGGCCACTGGAACTATGTGTACATTACTTCAGTGGTACCTTATTATAAACCTGCTGATAAAATTCTGACTGCTCTCTTTTGGATTGTTATCGACATTGAGTCAGCATAGTGGCTCCGTATCTCAGGCGGCACCAGGCAAATTTGAGCCAGAACTCGCAATCACAGGCAATATTGGGTGTGGCTACGTTCACAACCACGATTATTGGTTGTCGTTATCAGTGTGTGGTCAGTTAGACCATATGACTTAGGTACGCGTATATAAGAGGCCAAAGCATTTTTGATATTAAGATATTCAAATAGTTTATTCGCCTATGAATTTAACATGCATAAAATAGTTCCCAATGTTTGATGATATTTTAGTTGCATAGACTCGAAAGAATAAATATAATTCAAGTTTGTGTACTCAGCCGATATCGGTACGAACTTATGTCCTCTATAAGTTGACTCGTCTCCAGGGAAATAAGCAAAAGCAGGAAATATGCTTTAGAACTGGCACAATATATAATGTCTTCGTCTTTTATTGTTCACTAGCTATATCATGCGGTTTCACTTGGGTATAACATTACATTTTTCAATTACTCAAACATGATGCACATTTCGGCAGAATTCACTTAGTAGGTTTGCTTCTCAGAATGGTGATGTTAAATAAATAAGCATTTTTATTTTATACTACGTGGGTGGCAAACAAGCATACTGGCCCCACCTGATGGTAAGTGGCTATAGCCTATAGACGCTAGCAACACACAGCCACAATTCGCATGTCGCCATCTCCAAGGAAAGAGGGAGCAAGTGTAGAGGGAGGATAATCACGAAAGGATAGGAATGATAATGAGAGGATAGGAAGGATAATAAGGAGATGATACGAAGGATATAAGAAACAGAATAGAAAGGATAATAAGGAAAGGATAGGGAAGGGTTTTTGGGCCTCCAGCGCTCTCACTCACCATACGAAACATACGGTAATCTTCTGTGAGAAGGTGGTAGTTTCTCGATCAAGCAAGCCCATTCATGATCGGATAAGCAAGGCTCTACCACAAGCACTTAAATTGTATATTTTGTTAAATTCGAATAACCACTTTTGGGTACTACGTAAATATCTATTTACGTATTTGTAAATATCAGTGTGATTAACGAAATGAAACAAAAACTTCCGCTCTATTATACTGGTATAGATTCTTCTTAATAAAATAAAGCGTATAAAATATAATATAGGCCATAGCTGATGCCTTTAAAAAAGGTAAAAAGTGAAAAAAGAATTAGAACAGTGATACCCATTAGAAAAGTAAGAAAATATAACAAAAATAAAAGGAAAAATAATTTACGGGCGATTTGAGGTCGGGAAGTGGGTAGGGGGAGATTTTATGGGTGGAAAACGGTTTATCTCAATTTCCGGTAAAACTACGAGTCCTATCGGAAAGAGTTTAATAACAAAATTGTAGGTAAGTAATAAAAATATTCGTACTTACTTGAACTTTTGTATTTACACTTTTTTCACATAACCTCAAAATTTATGCAAAACATCCGAAAAACTGACATTTTGGATTTTTATTCTGCCACAAAAAAAAATTATTTCACGAAATTTGATAAAAACTTGCCCTTTTATATCCCAAACATATTGTAATTTTTTTTAATTCAAAATATTTATTTGGTCGCCTCATTCCAATATGAAATATCTTCTGATGGGCTAAAATTTTTCGTAGGGAGTTCTGGTATATAAGTTATCTTAAAATAGCTATAAATAGGCACCGAGGCATATAATTGAAAAGTTATTCTATAGCTTTCTCAAAATATTGTCGATGTCTTATAAAGTATATTAACTGATTTAGTAATTAATTATAGTAGTATACTACTCTGTCAAGAAAGTACCGGAAAAAGATCAATAATACACAACATTTTTGTTATTCATCCAAATTTATTTTATCACCTTCAAAGTATGCTCCTTCAGAAACGATAGATTTACGCCAACGAATAATCCAATCATCAAAACATTTTTTAAACGCTGTTTCCGGAATTGAGTTCAGTTCTCGCCGCGAATTCTCCTTATGTCTTTTACCGATTGAAAACGGGTGCCACGAAGTGGTTTTTTTGAATTTGAGTTTAGGAAAAAGAAAGAAGTCGTCTGGAGCCATATCTGGTGAATATGGTGGTTGCTCAATGGTATTTGTTGAGTGTTTGGACAAAAATTCATTCACAATAATGGCCTTGTGCAAAGGCGCATTATCGTGGTGCAAAATCCAAGAATTTTCTTTCCACAAATCTGGCCTTTTTCGTCGAATTTGCTCTCTTAAACGCCGCATAACTAAACAAATCATCCATTCCCAATACTTTCTTGACTGAATGTATATTTTTTTATACCATCAGAAAGTAGAAATTTGAACGAACAAAAAGCACATCGCATTTTTTTTTCAAAAAACATATATTTTGACGTGAGAATTTTCGATTGAAAATTAGGGTGCTTTTTTGATATCAAATTAATATAAAGCGAAAAAATTAATATTTTGAATCAAAAAATTTACAATAGCTTGGTATATAAAAGGGCAAGCTTTCATCAAATTTCGTGAAAAAAAAATTTTTTGTAGCAGAATAAAATACAAAAATGTCGGTTTTTCAGATGTTTCGCATAAATATTGAGGTTATGTAAAAAAAGTGTAAATACAAAAGTTGTAGATATTTTTATTACTTACAATTTTGCCATTTAACTTTTTTCGATAGAAGTCCTATCCTATAGTAGTTTTACCAATGAAGGAATGTAACATGGTTCCAGTGGTCCACCAATATAGGCGAAGAGATGGCACATGGTGGGTTTATTTAGTGGGTGAGGGCCCCACACTACCCTCTTTGTTGCCCCGAACGACGGGGTGTGCGGTTAGGTACATTTTTTCCCGCCTAAACAAAAAAAGGGACTTATTTTTGCTGGAAATTGAGATAAACCATTTTTCACCCTTAAAATCCCACGCCCACCCACTTCCCGTCCTCAAATCGCCTGTAAATTATTTTTTGTTTAATTTTGTTAAATTTTCTTACTTTTCCATCCTGTTCTAATTCTTTTTGGTCTCAAAAATTATCGACACTGGTCTAATATACTTATACCGTCATATAATTTATCTATTATTACGTTTACTATGGATATAGTTTCGTCACCGATAAGTTTTATCCTTGTTATCATTTCTGATCCTTTGATACAAGTATCAATGTTAAAGATAATTATTATGAAAATGAATTTCGGATTAAGGCCGTTACCGCCGATACTCTGAACTAAGTACTGAGGTATAAGTTTAGACATTCATAAAATTATTGTATTGTGTAATTTTGTATAAAGAAGAAATAGTTAGCCTTTACATACATCTATGATATAACGAATAACACGTAACATAGAACGAAATTATGGCCATGATTAGACTAAAAATTTGACAAATGTTACCACTTAAATTATTTGAATAAACCTCGAATATTTAGATATTTTTATATATATTTTTAGCATTTGACATGCTTAGCACTATACATTAAACACAAAGTGAAAAATGTGAAATCGAAAATAACAGTCAGGAGCAGGATTTGAACCTGCATCTTCTGGATACCGTCCAGATGCGCTGAATTGGTAAAACACTTTGTGTTTAAACCTCGAATATTTTAGATGATTAAAATTGGAAACGTTACATGTTTCATCCCTATTAACGGTCTTATACGAGTATAACTACCCTTTATTCTAATTTAATAAACATAATCAGAGAAAGCTTCATAATAGACAAATATGTGGTAGTTTTGAACAAATTGTTGAATTTGTTCTAAAATACTCAACATTCGAAATTTAAAAGAAAACAAAGTGCGACAATGTCAAAAACTATAAAAATATAAATATAATATGAATCGGATATTTCAGAAGCCCATAAGTCAAGTAAAGTTAATTTTCCAGGAGAAGCAAATAACTGTTTTGATACATAAAATTGTTCTAAACTAACTTTATTTTATTAATATTAGGAAAGTTGAAGTAATAATGCAATGTTTTTATTTTATAAAATAAATTATTCTTGTTTTTAGTGCCTAAAAAATCACTTAAAAGTTATATTTGACTTATAGGGTTTCTGAAATACAAGAAAATAAAAGCTTTTTTTTGTTTTTACTTAATTTCTTTATTAATAATTAGCAATTTGAAACCAAAAAAATCAACAATAGATTTTAATCCTCATTGTTTTCTTGATCTATAACTGGTTATTTATATATTTTATCATAATACTTTAACTTTTCGTCCTTTATTTTTAAGTATTTTTTGATTATGCATTTTTCCCGACTTTTTTGTGGGCAGTGATAAAACAGGTCTGAGGGTTCTCTAATTCATGCGATATTTGACTTGATGCTGCTTCTTTGATTTTTGTTTGACATAATATGAAGTTATCTTAGAAAAACACAAAAATGCAAAAAATATGACTTATGAGGTTTCTGAAATATCCAATTCATATACCATTATACTATAATAGTAGACCCAGACACGTGTTGCTGTGGCCCACATATATAATTTGTTAAATTATTATCTATACTATTATAAAGCTGTAACAGAGCTGTGTCTGTACATTCAATATATTTGAGAAAAAATGACTGCAATAGGTTAAGCCCAAAACATTTTTTTTTAGAATTTTTGTCTGTTTATCTGTTTGTTTGTTCGCGCATCACGCAAAAACTACTGGACGGATTTTGATGCATTTTATTTGAAAGACCATGATTAGACTTAAAACTGGTATACATTGTATCCCGCTACTATATCGGGAACCTGAGATATAACTGAAAAACTAGAAAATTAATTAAACTAGAACTATTTTTAGAATTTATTTAAAAGAACTACTAGATGGATTTTGATTCAACTTTTTTATTTGAAAGGTCTTGATTTTATTTAAAAACTGGTAGACATTTTATCCCGCTACTATATCGGGAACCTGAGATATAACCGAAAAACTAGCATTTGGCTGTGGCGAAGCCGCTGGCAAAGGCTAGTTTATATTAAAAATTTTAATTGGACTACGAAGTTTGATGATGATTGTCCTAAATCTCCCAGAAACTAATATCAATTTGACCTATTTTAACAATATAAATGTGATTACATTGATTAGTACAAACTTTAAACAAGTGACTAATATTTTGGTGTTTGACTTGAATGTTTTATGGTCAATTTGGCTTGAATCAGGGGAAAGAGAACTCTACGGCTTGCTAGAATCATTATAATACTGCTTACTACTTTTGACTGTACAATGTATGGTAATTTAGGTACCGATCTCTCAAGCTTAGTGTTATTGAGTTCGAATCTGTAAAATTACCAATATTTATGATCCGCAAATAGTTGTTCTGAATTATTATTGTATTTTTGTAAAATTAAATCCCAATTACACATGTTATTCTGTACTTAAGACCGATGTCTCAAAAAATCCATTTTTTTAATTCTTTTACTATTTCATTGTTAGGCACAAGTCTCCTCTCAGTGTATGAGTGATTTATGGAGTAGCCTACCAAGCTGGATTAGGACTGATTCGTAAAAAAACTGCAGAATATACAGTAAAATATTTTTTCAAGCAGATACAACTCGAATTGGGCTAATTTAGATGAAAATTAAAACAATTACTGCTTCATTCTCGTAGCATAAGAGTTCTAATTACGAAGCTTTGCGTCTTAAATGTAAGGTATAATTGTTTTTATTTAAATGCAACACGTTGCACTAAGGAACAATCCTTGTATCGCGGGTGACTTTACAAACATACAATTACGGGCAAAAAGTACACCCAGACTCAGGACAACCATTTGTGGATCACACAAAGAGTTGTTCTGTGTGGGAATCGAACCCACAATACTCGGTTGGGAGGCTGGTATCTATAAACCACTCCGCCATCTGTGCAGTTTGTTATATGATAAATCTTGTCTTCTGTTGCGTTGAAATTAAATTAGATAGAGGATGTGACTGTCTTCCACTTACGCGTATCTTAGACTAGAATTATAAGTAATGAAATAAAATTTTAAGCTAAAAAAATTAAATAAGATTGTGAATAAGGAAAAAGGGATTTTTAGTACGAGCGGGAAACGAACCCGCGTCTTTTCCAATCCGGGGAAGTGCTCAAAGCCAATGAGTTATCGTACCATTATTTCGATCATCCCAATCTCCTTATCACATTTGTCTTTACGATCAACGCCATCTATCGGAATGCATTTACATGCATTAAACCAAAATAGTAAGTTAAATTTTGCAAAAAAAAAAAATCATACCATTTGAAAAAAAGAATAAAAAAAAAAAAAAACATACTATTTGATGGCGCGATTTTTGAAACATTTTTAATCCATATTTTTTTAGCATTTGACTTGCTCCGCTACTTTTTTTTAAGTACAAATTATTTGTGAATAAGGAAAAAGATTTTTAGTACGAGCGGGAAAAATATCTTTTTCCTTATTCACAATATAGATTTGGATATACATTTTTAGATCCGTGGAATACTTAGAATCACATACATATAAACATATACTAGTCAAATTCATTATCATTAATTATTCTATTGTCTTTATTGGACGACACGTGTCATTCCTTGTTAGAAGAAGGATGCAAGCAATTCCACCGACAATTGAATAACTCTCGGTGTATTTCCATTTCACTTAATAAATACTTTAAGAGTTGTAACAAGTATCTAGTCTTAATATATTTTATTTAACAGGAACAATGCAGTAAAATTGTCCGCCCATTAATTAATTTAACAAAGACATGGGCACTTCATTTAATTTATTGGACATAAACTATTTACAAGTAATAATCAGAATCTATTTCATTTTGTACAGAAATTTAATTAGGAGCATTATTTAAGAGCTGTACGAGTTTGAGAAAACAGAAAAGTTATTTGTCGGAAAGCCCCAATTAAGGGCAAAGCTTTCTGGACGTAATCCAATAAACCTACTCATTTAGTGAACGGAATGAAAGGTAAATAATTTTAGGGAAGAGCAGCCGCGGGTTGTGTGACAGACATCGTTTGTTTTCCAAACTGAGAGGGTTACGAATTATATCTATAAGTTACGCGAAATTGATTGCACAACGCGTCGCTATATAGTATTTGAAGAATGCATAGATATTCTTGAATTAAATTAGTGTTTAGGTTTATGCAGAGTAACCTCATTAAGCTGTGTTGCTATAAGCAGATCGTTATTTGCTGTTAAAATTTGCTAATTGAGTCTCAATATAGAGACACCAGTACTATCTGTAACGTACAACATTTAGTTCAGTTTACCTTCCATCGTATGTCTTTAGTAGATAATTTGACGAAAGAATATGCCACGTAATAAAACTGTGTACTTATAGCTAACTACTATAATTCTATTAATAACAGTACCTACATACTACATGGCCATGTGGTGCTTTAGAATTGTCCCACCCCTTTCTACCCACGGGAGTCGTAAGAGCCGACTGAGGGAATACCGGGCAGCAGCACTCCCTCGAGTATTAACAACATCCACTGCGATCGCCAACCCGCCTGCCAAGAGCGGATTACGGCATTATCCCCCATGACGGGACCGCTCGTTATGGCGTTCTCTTGGGGAGGCCTATGTCCTGCAGTGGACGTTTAAAGGCTGATGGATGGGTGGATGGATGGACATCCATCCATCATTGGATGGACATACTACACCTAAATTTATATTAGCTATATCGCAATATGTTATCTGATTTGTGTCTGTGTATTAGTTAGAATCACTAAGCCCCACTCAGTAATAATAACATCCATATAGGTCTTCGCTAAGCCCTAACTGTTAATTGATAATAGATTCAGCATACCTACTACCTAATCAATATTAATTCTGTTGTAAAGGATAAAGCAATGATAGCCTAGAGTTAAAAGTAAAGGACTGCGAAGTGTTTTGTATCGAGTTCGATCCCCACTCACACAGCACACATGTCTGACTTTTCGAGATGTTAATAATCAGTGAAGGCCAAACATATTTACCAGCTAAAACATTTTTCGATAGTGGAAGGTATTATTAAAAATTACTTATAGGTTTTTAAAAGAAACCATACTAATATTATAGAAAAAGGGTTTGTTTGTTTATTTGATTGTTATGCTTTTGCTCTAACTACTCAACCATCATACATAGCATTTACTAATTTGGCTTATTTCAATGATGTACCTACTGGGGAAAAAAAAAGCGTCGTACGTTTTTAGTCTTCCTTTACATTCATATCAATGATAAGTTGAATTTTGGTATATATTCATATTATATATTCATTTAGTCAAGAAAATCCTATAAATAAAATACTTAGTAACATTATTTACAGATACACTTTACTAGAATATTTCTACGTACTTAACGTAGGTAAATAGCTTTTCTGAACACATTCGTTAGTAAAATGCATAATGCAACGTCAGTCTGCATTTGCGTGACTGTTTGGTTTAAAGTAGAATTTCAAGAAACCCTCTGAATTTTGTGTTTTTACATTTCATCAACTTTGACCTTCTGAATAAAATTTAAACCACTGTGTCATAGTCAAATTAATATCGAAAAGACAACATAAGATAAAATAATTTGTCACAAGCCGATAACAAACAGGTACCTATTTTTTAAATATCAATATTATAGTTTTTAAAACATCATCGTCAACTTGAATTTAAAGACTTGCTCTTGTAGCTGTATTGATACTAAAAGGAATTCGCCCTATATATTTTTATATTAATGATCGCTTCAGTCGCTTGCAATTTACTAAGAAGAAAAATATCTAGGGTTTTGGAAGAACTACATGCCTCCAGCACACCTGGTGCTAGGATATTATTTCAATTTATCTCTTAAGATTTAGCCAGCTTAACTTATGAAAATAATTTTTTCGTGACTTGATTTGAAATCATGTAAATTTTATTAAATAAAAATTATATATATTTATAATTTATAGTATAGGTATAGAAAACCTTCTTCAAAATGTTTAAAAGCCCACTTAGACAAGATATACTATAGATTTTTGATATACACTTTTATCTCATAATAGCAGTGGTGTGCACTCCATACATGCAAATAAGCACAGCATACCCTGTAATCCCATACTCTGAATGATAAATAGAAATAGAATAGTTTAAAAAATATTATTTTAACTTATTCGCCATTCCCCGCACAGCCCCGAGGCTTCCTGAGTTTATAACGCGATTTACGTGCCATCTATTACTTTTTTTTTGGTTCTAACTCATTGGAGAGGCAAATATATTTTTTTATCTTTTTTTTTTGGGGACTTTTATTCAGGGGGAATATGTAAGCGTATTCTTCATAGATGGGCCTCGTGGCATAGTCGGTAGTGTAACCGACTTCCGTGCACGAGGTCGTGGGTTCGATTCCCTGTCAGGACAATTATTTGTGTGATGAACACAGATATTTGTACTGCGCCTGGGTGTTTCTATCTATTATATGTACATATATTATGTATTTACAAAAAAGAAATAATATATGTATTATATCCATAATCTGATACCCATAGCACAAGCGTTAAGCTTAGTTTGAGACCAGAGGACGTTATGTGAAAAATCTCCGTGACTATTTAATATTTATTTATTTATAGAACGCATCTCGTCTATTACACAGGAAAGTGTTACTGTGTGCATGAAAATGTGCGCGCGTGTTTGAGTTTTAGAAGCATAGCTTATTATTGCAACCGTCTAAATTCAGAAGCCGTAAAAGCACCGCTTAAATTGTTGATTGCAGAGGTTCGACTTTTTTAGTCGTATTGACTGCAAGTGTCTAGGTGTCAAGTATGCCAAATCGCATAACAACAGTATTTGCAAGCTCGCGGAGGCAACTCAAAGTACTAAAATGCATATAAATGGCACATCTATAGTCTATATCTAACCAATCTATATTTACGAAAATCTGGAAACACCTGCGTATTTTTATTTATTTTACATTTATTAAAAATAGTGTGATCTAATAACATTTTTAAATACTTTGGAAAATCCAAAAATGCACGCCATATAATCTTCATTTTTCACAATAAAATTGATTATTTGATAAGGAACTAATAACGTATTGGTCTTACTAAGTAGTTTTTAATAAATCACATAGATAGTGCTAATTTCAAAAAGTACTGTGGTTTTCATGTCTTATACGCCATCTAGCGCAAATTTTAAGGAGTACTTCTATATTGGTCTATAGAAATAGTTCTCACGAAATAAGGATAGCCATAGCGCTGGTTTTAGTGTCGAATCGAGCGTAAATATTCACTATTTTTTTGTTTATTTAATAACTATTAAACCACATCGAATTAAATCGTGAAAAGTGATAGGGCTCTATTCGTAGTTATACTGAATTGAAAAAAAAATACTCGATTAGTAAAGTATTTCGGTCGTTATCTTGTTAACATACATTACCTACAACAAACTGACGTTCGAGACAGAATTTTTTAAACAGTTTTATAACTAATTTAAATAACAAAAATGGCATCAAAAATATAATGAGTGTTAAAAATAGTATTTTTTCTTGATATGTGTGTGTATATATTATTTTACAAGTGCAATATATGATAAATGGAGACATTTTAAGTTTGAAAAATCAGTTATTCTGAATGAAACGAGATCAGTACCCACCTTAAAGCTTCGCTTATGATGCGTGCAATAATACTGCTTCTTTAGCAGTCTCACAAATTGTTATATATTTAGCTGTAGGTAGGCTTTACCACTATTTCCTAATTTTTACATTCATGTGAATACGAGTATACACCTCCAGAGAGTCAATTAACGGCTGGCTGTAAGGGTACCTACCAGTACAATTTTCATTACTGCTTTCATCCAATTTAAAATTAATATCCATAGATGTTGAACATGTATCCTTACAATTTACCATTCCAAATTTAATTAATAAACTGTCAATAAACCCTTCTAGATCAATACATATTTCATATTGAGTGGTTACAACTCTCATGCCTAAACTTTGTTTTAGTTTATTTAAGGCCTTCAATTTGAAACTGGAACTCAATTTACGTTTAATATTTTCACTATTCTATAATAAAAAAGAATTTTTTTTCATCTTTACCTAATTTTTTTTCTAAAAATACAAGGTTCACTTTGTGATTTTTTATAACCACTCTTATAAACATTCATCCTCTCTTTCGTACCAAGCACGAGCTAATTGTCATATTACAATGCTAATTTTAGCAAAAATCATAGCGATAATCGATTTGCGCATTGAGTTTGCATTCTTTAAAATTAATCTTTTCGAAGATGATTTGATAATTAAAGATGGCTCTCTGTTCGAAAATGACAGCATGCACTTACTAATAACCTATCTGAGCATTTTGACATTTAGTTAGATTGGACTGCAGAGCTCGTGTGCGGGTGAATGACGGAATGTCGCCCTAGTTTAATGTAAATATCGGCGTTAAGCAGGGCTGCGTTCTATCAGCTAGACTGTTTATCATATAAGTGGATAAATGTCTCCAAAGGCTTAATGAAATTGATGGTTGAGTTCAGATTCAGTCGGGATAGATGGTACACCACTGATATAGAGAGAATGAATGTGCTTGGGGTTTCTCTGATGGATAGACTCTGCATTGAGTACCTATATCCAACAGAGAAATGGGGACAGCTTGCATAATAAGCAAATTTACCTGAAGTATATAAAATAGTATATTGCTATGTTTATTATTGATTCTTTATAGTCACAAGTTACACGTTATATTATTACTGTTTTCCCAATTAACTATTTAAACTATTATTTTATCTGTCACTGATTGATAGTGATCAATCACTCAGGCACTCGCGAATTTGTAAATTTTGTCTTCGTAAACATTTTATTTTTTTATTTAGATAATAAAATATAACAACATCCACTGCGATCGCCAACCCGCCTGCCAAGCGTTGCGATTACGGCATTATCCCCCATACTTGGGGAGGCCTATGTCCAGCAGTGGACGTTAAAAGGCTGATGAATGGATGGATATTTAAAATAAAATATCGACCTACTTTAATTTGATTAATTAATTACCATAATACCTTTCAAAAAGTCGTTTCTTGTAATCTTACACGAAAATGCCTCAAATAATAATGTGTTTCATCAGTCTAAACATTAAAACAAATGGTATGGTCCGTGCTCCTCCATTCGTACATATTTGAATAATTCATGCACACAATCTATAAACCAGACAACAGAGAGCATTTTACAAAACAAACAAATTTTATTGATCTCTCAGGCGCTGTTTGTGCCTCTACAGTAAAATATTTACATTTACTTCACAACACCTGCCCTACCACAGGCATTATAATAATGAAACGTTTTCTACTGCCTAACACTTTATTGAATAAAACATTTTTTATAAGTGCTAGATAGTTTGCCTTTATTTGAATTATTATTTTAGAAACAAAACGTTACGAAATTATTTTGTATCTTTATCCAGCCTTTAGCAGTTTAACTGACTGTCTTAAAGTACATTTACGTTACAAACTTAGAAAAAAAAAGGCCAATCTGATATATAAAATTCACGTGTCACAGTGTTTGTCACCATTCTCCTCCGAAACGGCTTGACTGATTCTTATGAAATTTTCAGCAAAAAATTCAGTAGGTTTGAGAATAGGATATAAACTATTTTTCATACCCCTAAGTGATAAGGGTGGTCCACGCCAAAATTTATTTTTTTGGACATAATTATTTATTTTATTTTTTTATGATTCGGCATTAAAAATACTACAACCCTAAATTTTCACCCTTCTACTACTAACCCCTACCTTTTACTAGCGATATTATTATTTTAATAATTTTCATTGCAAACACGATAAAAATATGGCGGTACGAAGTTTGCCGGGTGAGCTAGTATTAAATAAAAGTTAAATGTATATCGTTTAAATGTGCTTTCAATCCACCTCAAAGAAATTGCGTGGAAGGAGACTGATTGTAACTGAGGCACAAAATATTAAAATAGAGAATTACTTTTTACAACTCACAGTTCGCCGTCATCAATTCGATGCATAAAAAAATATAGGCCTTTGAGAAAAGCCCATCACTTCTAACTGGAGCGAGTTTGGTTGTATTTCGTATTTTCCATTTCCTATACTGAGTAAGGAACAAAATCATAAAATCGCCCATTTATTGGCTGCAAATGGTTTCTATAACGCTTTTTTATAAAGTTTGTCATTAGCAGAAACTCGATAGAAGCTTATTACTATTATAAATTTTAATGTGAAAGTGAGTTTAGTTATTTGTTGCTCTTTGACACCATAAGTATATAATTAATCATTATGAAGACTGGCATACAATCATATTGTCTGGAGTACAAAAATGGGCACAGACTTTTGATCCCTGATAAATTCAAAATTATAAGGTAACTATTTTTGTATAAAGGGTGTTTATGTTAGGTTAGATGGCGACTTTATTTATATTACAGATAGGTTCTAGTTTTTATTTTTTTTGTGTTGGTAGTATGCAAAATTGTGTTGCTAGTTAGTTGTGACTATATATATATTCATACATTTTATTTATTTATTTGGACAACCAGTAATATTTACATTATTTTTAATACTACAACATATACAAAAATATAACCATAATTGCACTACCTTTTAAAGTGTCACCACATACACCGAAAGCTATATCGCTATAAGGAAAAAGGAAAAAAAATAAGTTAAATGTAATAACAACAATTAATTGGCATAACAGATAATGCAATAATAGTTAATTGAAGCCGTGTGGGGCCGGCACCAAGAATAGCTCCACCCCGTTTCTTCCTATGGGAGTCGTAAAAGCCAACTAAGGGATTACCGGGGGATCAGGCAGCAGCGTTCCCCAATGTACTAAAAACATTCACTGCGATCGCCATCCCGCCTGCCAAGCGTGGCGATTATGGTAAAACCCCCATTTTGGGGAGGCCTATGTCCAGCAGTGGACGATGAAAGGCTGATGGATAGATGGAATAGTTAATTAAGGAAAAAAGGAAAGAAACTTCGTTTACGGAATCTATCGCGTAAGTGATATGCATATCAGCCTTGAACGTCTATCATCTAAGTCCACCCGTGATCATGAATGCTGTAAAGTATTCGAAACGTCGGGATAGTAGTAAAATTAAGTAAACGCGATAGATTCCGTAAACGAAGTTTTATTTCAAAAAAAGGAAAGATGAAGGCAAATATAATAATAACAATTAGTTCATCTATTTCTATAATTTATAAATAGAAATGAAGATACCCAGGTACTTAGTTCAATATTGATTTCTAAATGGCTTTAATACAACTTTTAAAAAAATTGGAATTTTATCGTTAAATACATCAACCTCACCACAAATAGCATTGTATGCTTTGGGAAAACGGGTAACGATGGCAAATTGTAAGATTAGCTCTGGCAAAAGGCTGATGCAACAATCCTGATGTAGCTAGCGCACTCACACACTCACATTTACGGTATAATCAGTATCAAATTTATTACTAACTTTGCCTTCGTAATAGTGTCAATTTGATTGTATATTAAAATCTAAACATTGCATATGCAAGCACTTTTGCATGATAAAATATTTATTTAAGCTATGCACATAGGAGGCTGGCCCAAATTCACTAGAACTCGGTTTTGAAATTTTTAACGACATTGATTTTTAGTTGGCTTTTACCAAGTTACTGAACGGACAGAAAACTGGAAATTCAAATGTTTTCATATTCTTTATTTTTATTGTGTAGCTTTGAATATAAAAAATGTTTTTGGTTTATCTCTATGCATAACAGCTATCTAAAGCCTCACACTACGTATTAACTCAATATATTAAGTTTTCGTTGAAGCTATTATCCTTAATTATCCATTCTTAATGTTATATATGAGAATGTGCATTTGTTCATTTATTTGTTTGTTATGCATTCAGGGCACAACTATTAAACCAATCGTAATTAATTAATGTTGTGCCGATTAAAGTGATAATTAATGCAGTGTAAAGTGATGGATTTATATTCTGGATGTCCACGCGAATGGAGAGAATCTAGTAATGTTATAAATGTGAGAGTGAGTTTCTTTGTTTATTATGCTTTCATGCTGTAATTACTGAACCAATCATTATAAAACTTTGCATGCATATAGTCTGAAGCCCAGAAAAGGACATAAGATTTTCATCACGGAAAAATGAATGGGAACTATTTTAACAATGGAAATGGGGATAACTATTTTAACTTTCTATCAACAATACCAACTAAGATTTTAACAAAGCGATGATTAATGTGACAATTAATGTATATTCCAAAGTCCACGCGGACAAAGTCACGGGCAAAATCTAGTGTAATATATTATATAGCACTAATTGCATTGAGATCAGGAAATAATTCTTCACTAGCGTGGGACTTCGAAATCAATAAATAGAATAAAAAATTGGGATATATAAATATTATTAAAGTTCATCATTAAAAGTTGAATTTTATTAATTATACTTTCAGTTTTTCAATTACACTATTGAGATTTTCATGTTATAGATATGTGTGTCAATAATGTCTCTCTGCAAGACAGCCGCGAGGCAGTAAATTCGTTTTTAGCTGAACTAAGATTTCGGATTATTTCGCGCCATTTACTCTTTTCATATACCGTCTTTATAATACCGTTCCCATAAAAAATAAAAAGGATTTCTCCAGTAAAATTGAAGTTTTTGGCTATCCTTTAATCGGGCTTAATCGAATTTTTGCAATTTGTTTTCTATGGAAAAGTTTGGGAATTTTCTTCTCCTGTAAAGTCCATTATATTTTACAAGATTAATTAGCTATGGTTTGTTTACTTGTTCATTTTATTTTTAAATATTCAGAAGCAATTTATGGAATTTTAATGAACAAAAAATTAAAGGAACCTCATTAAAATTATAAATATATACATTTACTAGCTGTTGCTTGCTATTTCCTCTACGGTGGTTATCGTTATCCCATAAAACAGGTTTTGGTAGGGGTTTACTTAATATTCGTTCTTAGTGAGCTATGATTAGAAAACAATAAATACTAATACCAAATATCAAGCAAATTGGGTCTATAGTCTTGAAAATATCGTGATGAGTGAATGATTGGTATTCGTTCACATAATTAGAGTGTTGACTGTAATGTTACCATATTAATTCACTTAACTCAAGGTAGAATTGCTGGAAATGGTTGGCTTGTACGCTATCTGTGGGGATAGCTTTCGGATGGCTGTGGATATTGTTTGCTTATACGTTCCTTAACAGTTCACGTACATCATGGGAAGTAACGCAAGCTGCAACGCAACAGCTAAGAGATTATGGCATGTTTAGTCCTGGTCGCCATTTCGGTGTTTGTAGCACAACTGACCGGTACCTTTCAACAAGCATACGGTTGACCTAATAGTAAGCGGTTACCGTAGTTTATAGATGCTAGCAACACCAGAGGCATCACTTGCGCGTCGCTATCTCCAAGGAAAGGCATAGAAGGTGGATAGGGTGGATAATAAGGAGAGGATAGGTAGGAATCTAAAGAGAAGACAGGAAGGATAATAAGGACAGGATAGGGAGAGGGTTTGAGTCTCCAGCGCTCTCACGCAACATACGAAACACAATGGTAGGGGTACCTACCTGACCACTGAGGGAATGTAATATGGTTCCGGTGGCCCGTTAATGAAGGCGGAGAGATGGCACCCGGCGGGTTTGTTTAGTGGGTGAGGGCCCCACACTACCCTGTTCGTTGCCCCGAACGACGGGGTGTGTGTCCTTAACAAAAAAAAAATGTAGTACCTAGCTGCCGTTGTTCCACGTTGACATTTTGTGACAGGATGGTACTTCTTCGAGCTGGCCCGTGCTCGGATAAGCAAGGCTCTGCCACTTAATTATTTTTTGTGTATATTTGATATCCTTGTCCTTCAATATAAATAAACATCACGTCATTATTTGGTATTATTATGTTATATTGTAATAGTAAATAGATTGCCTTGTCGGAATAATTTATGCACGTTGGAATAATGTATACATACGATATATGGCACAGGCGTCACCCAAGGCATTAAAAATGAATGTGTTAACGAAATTCGCAGTCCCGAGCAATTGTCACGATGGCTGAATTGGCAAAGCATCTGGGTTGTTATTCCAGGAGATGCAGGTTCAAATCGTAGGTAATCGTGACGATTATTTTCGATTGCACAATTTTTGCACTTTGTGTTAATTCGTAGGACTAAGCATTATTAATGCTTAAAAATATATAAATATAAAACAAACGTGATTTTAACAGCCCAAAACGTTTGCAGATATACAAAACTACAGCCGTAAATAGGTGATTGAGAACTCCGAGGATTCATATCAAAATGACGTGTTCGATTGTTGTTAGCCTTCACGGTCCAATCAAGCCCGGTAGCATGATATGTGGGCAATTGGCGAACCAACTGTAACGAGAAATATGGACTG
This sequence comes from Leucoma salicis, assembly GCA_948253155.1. Lineage (NCBI taxonomy): Eukaryota > Metazoa > Arthropoda > Insecta > Lepidoptera > Erebidae > Leucoma > Leucoma salicis. The sequence goes on from OX411811.1 coordinate 12,876,703, forward strand.
ATCTCATTGTTGTAACTGGATATATTGAGGAGTATTGAAACTTCGTTACATACAGGGACAATGGCTATAATAAAATATTATTATTACCACTTTAGCTTTTTCCGAGGTAAATATTAATAACTTGTAGGCTTTGTATTTCAGTATTGATACTTATATTCTGAGTCCGTTGTTATTATAAGTTAGGTACTAAATTGTGCCACTAGAGTAAAGGTGCCTTCGGAAAACTACGTAAAATAACTGATATTTTTCATTTGTACTTGTGTGATGATAGCACACATATACACACACACATAAATCGTCTAGAAATGCTCTGATATTTATATAGAATTCGTGTATGAGATGATGATACACGAAGCTTTACTGTGCTTAAACTTTTGTATAGAAACTTTGAGTTTGTCAAACTTGCAGAACTTACTTTGCCGTCTTTTAAGAAATTGGCATTTTCCTTCGTGAGTTAGTCGTCAGACTTTATAACGGTGTTATGAAAGGCAATGTATGGTCAACCAGAGTCTGCCCGCGGCGCCGTTCGTATAGACTTGAGAATATAAATATATCACTCTACGGCACACTAATCATCTTTATGTAAAACACAGACTATTTTGTGTGCATAATTGTATGATGATTGGTTCTGTAATTACACCGTTAAAGCATAAAAAAACAAACAAATAGACTCTCTTTTGCATTCATATTATTAGTAAGTATTCGTAAGATTTTTAAAGTAGGTATATACATATAATATTGTAAATGATATGCAGTCTTTATTTTTTTAGTAACTTGCCGTGATGTTTCAAACCTATATTTAAAATATAATAGTTACTTAGTTGTAGTTTAAAATTTCAACACACTCGATAAACTGTCGACTACATATAAGAGATACTATAGATAAACACTCGAAATACCTACGTATAGCGTCAAAGTATTATAACTAACTAACTAACTTATCATCACGCCATTTCCCTTGCGGGGTAGGCAGAGAGAACAGAGTGCCAAGAGGCTCTATTCTTGCATACATCTCTCGCTTCCTCAACATTCAAAACTCTCTTAATACACGCTCGCCGGTTTCGGAGACACCTGACTCCACCTTCCTTCAATACATGACCAATTGCGTCTAGGTAGGTAAGTCTCGGTCTCCCCCTGTACCTACATCCTTCCACTTTCGCATTGTATATCTTCTTAGCCAGTCGCTCGTCCGGCATTCTTTCCACATGTCCGAAACTCCGAACCATCGGAGCATTCCCTTTCGCATCTTTACACCAATACTCTCTTTCATACCTACTCGCTCTCTTACGTTATTGTTACGAATGTGGTCAGTCAGCCTCACTCCACAGATTCTCCGCAGAGATCTCATTTCGACCGCATTGATTTTACACTCATGCTCCTTTTTACATACCCAACTCTCGCTTCTATATAATAACGTTGGGACAAGCACTGCGTTGTGTATTGCGACACGTGCCTACTGGCTGAGGTGGTGGCTGCCGAGAAGTTGTCCCAATGCTCCGTTTACTCTATTTCCCGCATTCACTCTTCTTTCTACATCAGTGGTGTACTTTCCATCCCGACTGAATCCACATCCAAGATATACAAATTCATCCACTTGTTCTAGCAGACCATTTTCTATTGCTACTCTAACATCTGTTCTGGCTTTTTCTCTTTCAAAAACCATTACTTTGGTTTTGCTCACATTCACATGCAAGCACGTCCTCGAAGTCTGGACGCTTGGTCCCAACCCATCCATTGAAGTCTCCGCATACGATCACGTGTTCACTAGCTTCTGCCAAATCCAGAACTTCCCTAACATTATCCCAAAACTTCTCTAGATCCGATGCCACCGAAGAGCCTACGGGAGCATAAGCTGCGACCATGAAGACCATCATGACACCTAGTTTTATTCGGACCCATCGAAGTCTGTTATCAAACATTCCGTAGTCTTTCACACCTGAGGCCAAGCGAATGGACAGCAACACCCCCACTCCCATGCTGGCCCGATCGCTCTGCGGTACACCAGACCACAGAGCTAACCCGCCACCAGGAAGATCACAGGCGTCGCTACCCTTTCGCTTGGTCTCTGTTACACAGAGCACATCAAGCCGTCTGTCCGACATGACGGTTCCAGCTCGTGTAACTTATCTTCCACACCACCTCTTACATTCCACGTGCCTACTCGACACTCTGCTCCCCTCGACTTGCCAAACTGGGCAAGGCGTGATGGGTGGCGGGAAGTATAGCAAATCACTTTCATATTTAACATACATAGCATCACGCCTGTATTCCCCGAAGGGGTAGACAGGGGTGTGTATTACACACCCACGATTTGCCAGCTCTGTTTAAGTCTCACGTAATGGGGGCGAGCTGGTTGCCGTCTACCAGGCACATTTCCAAACTCCAGGCTGCTACTGAAAATTTTTCTTTTTACGAAAATGCTCAAAAACGAACCCGAGACCTCATGATTAGCAGTTGCTCATACTACGGGTGCACCACAGTTGCTCACACTAACGCTGCACCACATGTGAAATCTTTAATATAGACTTATACAGTTAATATAGACTTTATAAGGAAGTAAAATCGTACAGTCAGTACCTAAGTATATCATAATATAGAAAGGAAATTGGTGTATTGTCATGACCTGGAATCTTACAGAGTAAATGTTACCGTTCGAAAAGCTGTGCCAACTGAGCTATAATCTCCAACTGCTATAATGACTCTAATAGTTACTTAATACACACTTTAATAAGTACTAGGGAGTTACTTAAGTACAGAGTAACTTAAGTAACCATGATTGTAGCTGCGGTAGCAAAATTTGTATATATATATTTTGGTTTGATGTATCGTTATCATAATCATATCTTAAGGAATATGTTTCATATTTTCAATATGTCATCATTATTTTACATGTCACAGATGCTGGTAAGTCTATAACTCGATAGCTTTGTTTTGAAAACATTACATGGATTACCCATTACGCTAACGGCTTGTATCTGTCCAAGATTGCTAGAATCCATTAACCAATATACATTAACATTTGTACATTTGTAGACATATATTTTGGAATTTAGGGTAATATATTTCAGGGCCAGTTTCCGAAACTTTGGGAGACGGGAAAACAGGTTATAATCAGGAAGAAGAGGCGCCCTGCAGTCTTACTGTCTGCATGCCACTCCGTTGTGTTGCTTGTCGAAGCAGCTTTGGAAAGAGTAGAGCTGCATTTGACTGAAGCCCAATTCGGGTTTTGTCAAGGGCTCTCCGCTGTAGATGTTATCTTGCGTGTAAGGATAGAGCTCTGGCGGAACAAACAATTTTGCAGGGTAACGTTGTCGTGGTGGTGTCTCTTGACATCGCCAATGCTTTTAATATCTTGCCCTGGGGTTGCATTAGGGAGGCACCCCTTTATCATCGATTGCTGACCTACCTCCGACGTATTGTTGGGACATATCTAACTAAAAGTGCTGTGACCTACCCGTGTCAAAACGGTTGCAGTCGCAAAGAAATGTGTTACTCCAACGACTGATCACGGCACGGGAGGCAAGCCGCAATCGGCTGATTTAGTTTCGCCCGCGGACACATAAGTCGTTACTTTCAACGACTAGAATCCAGCAGCTAGGTTTACGACGGGCCTCGTAGCGTAGTCGGTAGTGTAACCGACTTCCGTGCACGAGCTCCTGGGTTCGATTTCCACTCATGACAATTATTTGTGTGATGAACACAGATATTTGTACTGCATATGGGTGTTTTCTATCTATTATATGCATGTATTTACAAAAAATAAAGTAGTGTATGTATTATATCCGTAATCTGGTACCCATAGCACAAGCGTTAAGTTTAGTTTGGGACCAGAGGATGTTGTGTGAAAATGTCCGAGAATATTTATTTATTTATTTACAGATGGCCCTGCGAAAATCCGAGACCCTTTGTTTACATGGGCCTTAAAATGGGCCACCAGTTAGGTTCATCATCGTATTAGGAGAAGTTCGCATTGCCTTAGAAAGGACCATGAAATATCTAGGTCTGGTTTCTGATAGCTGATGGACCTCCTTCCTTCATATCGGAGGGTTGGTCCCCAGACTAGTGCGCTTGGCAGCTACGCTTTTGCTGCTTAACCTGGGGGGACCTGATTCCTCTTGTAGGAGGTTTTACACGGAGGCCCACAATGCTGTTACCGCGGCCACCTCTAAGAGCGATGCGTGTACTGCGAGCGGCTCCAATGCTCTTATTATACCAAGCTATGATATATTGTATTCTTATTCGAATACAAAATTGAATTTATATTTTAGAGAGAATGCAATACTTTTTGTACTGTTACTTGTATTAAATCAATATTATTTTATAAATATGTGCATGATTTTTTTGATATCTTGTTTATGTATTATTATAGAGTGCATTATATAAATACAATATTGCCTAAACTTTATTATTCGATCTTAATTGGTGATTAATTCATGTTTCTTTATCACCTAAAAATCAAGTTGAGCTTTATAACGTAGAAGTATTTATGCCAATCTAACGTAAAAGAGCAGTGATGGCCTAGCGGTAAAAAAAAATATGTGTGTATTTGTTTACAATTTATCACTACTCGGTGAAAGAAAACATCGTGAGGAAACCTGAAATGCTTCATGCCTGAAAGATTTTCTGGCCGGCTTGTGAAGTCTGCTAACCCGCATTGATGGACTATTATCTCACCATGAGAAGATACCTAGGCCCAATAGTGGACAGAAAAGGGTCGAAAAATAGAAGAATAATGTAAAATTCTGAGATTTTGCGAAATACTGTTCTGCCTTGTAGTAATATCAATAAAAGTCCAGTTTTTCAAAACATAATAACTTAAAGTCATAGCGCAAGCAGCCATAGCAACGGATAGATTCTAAAAGGTAGCTTGGCATAGCAGCTTTGATAGAAAACAATACTTATTATCCTATTACATAAGTTAATGAAGAAATTTGAAGATTCCTTTACAACATTTGTTCTTCCTTTTCCAATTACAAGAAGGGAATGAAAGTATCAAAGTACAAAATGTCTTAGTAATAAACTTGGATCATTTTTTTCACTTTGCTTCTTCTTTACGTAAATGGACATAATTAAGGGTAAAAGTTAAGATGAACTCAGTTTACTAATTATCTTGTAACATCACAATTAGATTTTCAACTCGAAATGTGATTAGCGTAATTTATAGACAGTCTAATTAAGATATACTTATTTATTTACTTATCTTCATTGATTAAATTAAAATGCGCGTTAATTTGTTTGTTTATTTCGCAGTCACACCATATTTACCCAACCGATCAGCATGGACTTTATCTTACCATACCTATTCCAGAACCCATAAAAGGGTATACGGTTCTTTATATCCCGGTAAAATAGATAGCTTCAGTGAAATAACAAGTCTAAAAGATATAATCTAGTTATAATATAAACGTCTGTCTATTTGTTTTTTTTTACGCTTTCGATTTCAATAAAATACGTGATTTGGGATTGATTGAAATCTTGTATTTCATAAATTTACCTATGCCTGAAAGATCACGTAAAAACTCCTAATAACCTACAAAACTGAAAGAGAAAATACTTACAAGTGTATCAACATTTGCTATGTTATGATGTTTTCAAAGTAGCTATAGGAGCACTTTTAACTCCGCGTTAAGCTAGAAGCAATGCACTGAAACGTATAATTACGTCTACGTTGCTGTGTATTTGTAACGCGGAAACGTAATTTTGTCTCAATAACAAACTCGTAAGATGCCATGAAGTCTACAAATGTCATGTAATCAGCATAAGATTATGACATATTTTAAGAGAGTATTCGAAAACTAAAGAACGTTTGGGAATATAATTTGTTCAAGTACGACTCTCTACTCTACGAATAATTTTTAGTCACATATAATAAAATTATAAAGCTGTAACAGAGCTGCATCTGTACATTTAAGACATTTGAGAAGAAATGATTGTATTAGGCTATAAAGGCGTGTCAAAATAAAAACAACGAACAGGGTAGTGTGGGCCCTTTTTTTATTTTTTTTTTATTTTAGGTGGGCAAAAATGTCCTACCGCACACCCCGCTGCCCGGGGAGACAACGGGGTAGTGTGGGGCTCTCACCCACTAAAACCCACCGTGCGCCTCCACCCGCCCTTGCAACGGCGGATCACGAGTACCGCGTCGTTTCGACCGCGATCCGCAGGCGGCAGCCCCTTCGGGCACCCTCTCTTGAGCGACGCCTCGCGCACTTGGGCGTCGCACCTTCGCGTTAGGCTTCCGCGGACGGCAGGGTACTCACCGACCCCACCGTCCGCAGCCTCGGCTAGGGCGGCATCAGGCGCAGGTAAGCGCGCGCACGCCGCCCAGCGCGCCGGCGGCGAATCGGGTCCGCGAAGGAGGATTCTTCCCGGGCCCTCTCCGCCACCTCCTTCCACGAGATGAAAGCCTCGCAGAAAGCGGCGATCGCGGTCCAGGCCCTGTCACTGCCAACCATCGCTCGCGCAACGGCCGGCAGCGACAGGTCCGCGCCTATGACTGCAACGAGTTCCCGGCGCTGCACATCCCAGGCCGGGCACGACTCGAGCGTGTGCTGCGCCGAGTCCAGGTCGCAGCCGCAGTGGCGACAGCCGGGGTCGTCTCCCTCCTAGCGATCGTGTGCAGGTATTTGCCGAAGCAACCATGCCCCGACAAAACCTGCACCAACCGGAAGGTGAGGACCCCGTGCTGCCGCCCTGCCCATTCTTCCAAGATCGGCTGGAGTGCCCCCACGGTCCAGAGACCAGCCCGGGGCGTCTCCAGCCGAGACTTCCACATTAGGACGGTGGCGCGGCGGGCATCATCCCGCCACGATGACATTGCGCTCGGCGAGGGGCGGCTGCCCCCCGCCCGCGCCGTCGACACCCGCCGATAGACGTTGGCGAGCACCTCCGCCTCCAAATCCCACGGGGGAGTTCCGGCTAACGCGCAGGCTGCATCGGTCGAGACCGTGCGGTACCCGCGTATTGCCCTGACCGCTACGACCCTCTGTGGACGCCACAGAAGGGCCCTATTGCGAGCGGCCAGGGACTCCGCCCACACGGGCGCGCCGTACAGTGCCATCGACCGTACTACCCCCGCGTAGAGTCGTCGACACGCGAGACTCGGTCCGCCCAAATTCGGACCGCCGTGCCGACGAGCTTTGGCGCAAGACGGCGGAAGTGCTCGTCAAAGTGCCACCATCCATTCAATACCAGGCCCAGATATTTGATGTGGGCCTGGATTGGCAAGCCCACACCGTTGACCGTTATCGAGGCGCTGGAGGGCAGGCCCCGTCGGCGCCCATGGAAGAGTAGGGCCTCTGACTTTTCAAGGGCCACCCTAAGCCCCAGCGCCTCGATCCGCCTGACCACCTCCGCGGTACCTGAGGTTGCCAGCGTTGCCGCCTCCTCGAGGGTCCAGCCCCGGGCTGTGACGAGCGTATCGTCTGCGTAGCAAATTACGCCCAGCCCGGGGAGGGAGCCGGCCAGGGAGGATCCAGTTGTAGCCGATGTCCCACAGGAGCGGCCCAAGAACCGAACCCTGCGGGACACCGCACGACATAGCCCTCCTTACAACGTCCCCTTCCCGGTCCACGAAGAGGACGCTGCGGCCGTCGGGGTAGTCTGCCACCAGCCGCCTTAGGTAGAGGGCACTCCATGGTACCGGAGTGCCTCCTTGATGCAGCCGAATGGCAGACTATTGAAGGCGTTGGCGATGTCGAGCGACACTGCCAAGAGCACATCCCTCGAGGCGACGGCCTCCGCAGCCGCGGCCTTCAGGCGCAGAATGGCGTTGACCGTAGACCGGCCCGTCCGAAATCCAAACTGGGCGTCGGACAGGTCGGGGCCGACCGCTCCTAGGTGCCGGACGATGCGGACAGCGACTACCCGCTCGAGGAGTTTGCCCACCTCGTCCAGCAACACGATGGCCCTGAAGGCCGAGACTGTATTTGGAGGCCGTCCCGGCTTCAGCAGGAGCACGAGCTTCCCCTCCTTCCAGCAGTCAGAGAACCATCCGGACACCAGGCAAGCGCCGAACAGTCCCCCGAGGTGGGGCTTAAGGTGGTTGAGGACCAGGGCCAGCACTCGGGCGGGAACCTCGTCCAGCCCGGGGGCGGCGCCTCTCCGCATACGCGCTGCCGCCGCTCCCATTTCCGTCGTCGTTACGGGTGGTACCTCCACGTGGTCGGCCTCCCGGTCATCATCTGGCGGAGCCATGACCGGGGGCGTGTGCACCGCCCGTGAAGGGAAAAGTTCCTCGACCCGCCTGGAGCGGGAAGCCCGGCTGGAGGGTCTCCGTAAGGGGGGGGGGCCTGGGCGCGGAGCTTGTTAAGCGCCGCGCGGTACGGGCGTCTCCAGAGTCACGCTCGAGACTCTCCAGCATCTCCTGCCTTTTCGCATCTTTGGCGCGACAGATGGCCAGCTTGAACGCGGCGCGCGCACTGCTGTACGCCGCATACAGCCGGCCCTCCCGCTCTTCGTTGCGGATTCGGCGACGGCGGCTGCGGGTGTAGGACCTCCGGGCCGGTAGTGTGGGCCCTTACCTACTAATTAGGTTATAACCCAAAAACGCTTTTGGCTGCGACAGAGCCGCGGGCAAAGGCTAGTCACATATAATTTCTATAAAAGTGTACAAATCTGATGATATTTACAAGTCATCGCATTATTAAAAATGCCTTCAGATCAAAGGAACTCCCACTCTTGAGTGTTGTACGAGTAGGTAAAGCTAAACTTTGATATAGCAGAAATTCAAGCTTAATTCCGTACTTTTACGGAATTGAGCTTTTATATTTTTCATGATCGACAGTATTCACAAAAATATATCAGAAAACATTATTATTATTAGTTTCGAAGGCGGAAATGAATTATCTAGTTACTTAATGTCAATTTTTCTATTCAAATCTTGGATGGCTCATACAATATATCACAACTAATATTTGTTTTTGCTTAAGCGGGGAAAAAAAGTACATAACCGCACACCCCGTCGTTCGGGGCAACGAACAGGGTAGTGTGGGCCTTCACCCACTAAAGAAACCCGCCGTGTGCCGTCTCTCCCCCTCACAGTGGTTCCATTTTGATAAAAGGTGGACTTAGGACCGAAAGACGGAATTTCAATCGGATTTTTTTTTTTAATTAATAGGTCTCAACTATACAAACAACATTTCTTTTGTAAAAAAAATCCGTAGGATGCAGAGTTTCCGAGAAAAAAATAATCTTTTTTTCTTTGTATGAGGCAAATCATTTTTTTTTTTTCTCAAGTTGTGTCCAATAATAACGGGTTTAACTGGTATTGTATCAAAGTCCTAGTGGTATTGTACCCAAAAAAAAAAAAGCCAGCGAGAAATGAGATGTCAAAAATTGCACACTTTTTCGGCGTAAATATTTTAAGAGAGGTTTAGGTCACAGTGTGCCACGGTAATTCAATACGGGTTGCCAGATTTTGTAACCCGGGAAAGTTTATCAGATGTGCAGTTTCTTCCACGATGATTTCCTTCACCGGCAGTGATAATTTGTGAACAGATAGATATCGGAGATGACTTCAATACCATTATCCTCAACAGTCTTCAGTTTAACCGCTGAGTTGTCACTTCTGACTTTAATTAATTAAATCTATAGGTATAACCTAAGGTTGCACCTAATTTGAGGTGGTATAAGCTACATAACAATAAAGCTGTTTATTACAAACATGTTGAGAACTTAGACAAATTAACATTGTGACATCACATCTATTGAAATAATTTAACTACCTACGGAAACGATATTTTGAGAAGACTGTTCACAGACTAACAACTATATCTTTCAAAACAATTTATTTGTTTAATTTGCATCTTCGGTTTTGATTTTACTTATCACAGTGTTACCCTGTTTAGTGTCTATTATTACGGGGTTAGTGTAGATCAGATGTAGATATGATAAATCTATTTACACAAAACGTACATCAATTCGGGAAATGTCACAGATAGCCGGATATTTTTGGGCTGCTGTGCCAGACAGCAACTGCACTGCTTATTAAAGCGGGTTCCAAGAATATGTATATGCGAACTTTGCAAAAATTTCAATATGTTGGATAGAAAACGGCAATTTGTTATAAGTAGCTCCGTATAAAGTTGCACAGCTTATGTGAAAAGTTGTAGATACAATGTGGAACTCGAATGCCTTGCAAACTTGAAGACAAGTGCTAGCGACGTGACATTCTCCTATTTAGTGCCTTGGGATTTTATCGAGATGATATTCTTGGATTTTTAATATTATCGACATTTTGATTCCACGAAAATTATATGTAAATTTATGAAGCTATTTTTTAGCGGTGACGTGGTTCGTCACCCGTCAAGTTTCGTTTCCATAGAAAAAGTGGGCATTAGTATATAGATCTATAAATATATTATTGTAGGTATATTTACCCTCAATCTTCAGTAAATCTGTTTCGAATCCCTAGATGTTGGTTTATCCATAATAATAATTTCTTTCTATGAATAATTTAATTTTTATATTATGTATCAAAATGTATTTAAAATTTGGTGTTCTTTGTGAAGGGATAGATACCCGTAATAACGCTGACATTAGATTCAAAACTTTTATAAACATTTTATATATAGGTATCTACTGAATAGCCCTCACCATGATTACTATAAAGGGATTTAAAACAAATATGAAATTGACCCAAATGTTTGTATCACTTTAGTACTGTTAGAAAATCGATGTAAGGGTTAGGTACCAAGTGGGAGTACTCACTTGTTATCAAGCCTGACTGGAATGATACCACTATCTACCGTGTGACTGATCTGCCGTCCCGTTAACAAAAAACAAAAATTGACGCTTGAAATTATAAAAAGAAGTTAAAGTATCATAATTATACATATAATATAATGCATATCCATGATTTCTCTATATTTAAGATGACTTATTGTCCTCTTTGCCGTGTGGGGCTGGCTATAGAATTGTTCCCACCCCTCTCTACTCACGGGAGTCGTAAGAGCCGACTGAGGGAATACCGGGGGAGTGGGCAGCAGCACTCCCTTGAGTATTAACAACATCCACTGCGATTGCCAACCCGCCTGGCAAGCGTGACGATTAGGGCATTATCCCCAATGACGGGACCGCTCGTTGTGGCGTTCTCTTGGGGAGGCCTATGTCCAGCAGTGGATGTTGAAAGGCTGATGGATGGATTTTCCTCTGAGCCAGTAAGAAATATTTATACTCTGCAGTCCAAGTTAACCTATGAAATACCGAAGCCGTATTGTCAGCATACTAAAACATTCTAGCATATGGTGGGCTCATTTGACACAAATCATTTAAGAAAACGAGGAATAGGCTCGGCCCGAGTACACTACCCCCGAGTACACTACTGTACTCGGGAATACTAGTGTACTCGGGGGTAGTCCCCCGAATACACTCCCTTGAGCAATACCAAAAGTAATCTCAGCCTCTGAGCTAATACAATTTTCAGTTTTAATTCTTTGTATATTATTACAAAGGATATTTTTAAAGATATTGGAAGCATTGCCTGGAATACTGATTCTAGTTATTTTTTTATAGGATATTGACACGAAATGCAATCGGCCAGATAGAGTAAAACACTAACGCATTTTTATTTTCCGTCAAGTTTTAAAGCTATGTAATCTACTAGCTGATAGACAGCATCTTCCCTTCTCATTCCTGACCTGAAATCAAATTGTGCATAAGGGCGTAGAATGTTGTATTTTTCTATCCATCCATCAGCCTTTCGACGTCCACTGCTGGACATAGCCCCCCCCAAATGGGGGGATAGTGCCATAATCACCACGCTTGGCAGGCGGGTTGACGATCGCAGTGGATGTTGTTAATACTCGAGGGAGTGCTGCAGCCCACTCCCCGGTATCCTCAGTCGGCTTTTACGACTTCCATGGGTGGAGAGGGGTGGGACAATTCTAAAGCCGGCCCCACACGGCGGCACAATTTATTTGTCTATAAAACTTAATAATCTACAGATTTGAGAGACTTGAGAGTCCCGATAGAATTCTAAACCACATCTTTTTCTGAACGCTACCATAATGAGCCACTATACAGTATGATTTTATTTTCTAAGCTTGGCAAACATTAACAGTGTATATAACAAGTATACTTTCTTTATAAGACATATTCTTTGTAAAAAACTAGGTTAACATATATCTGATGCACGCTTTGTAGTTGAAAGCGCATATCTACCGTTTTTTCAATTAGTGCATACCTTCCGCGTTCACTTCCATTGGCTTAGCTTTGCAGAATATATGTTTGAGTACCTACCACATGTCGAGGATATTCAACTTCCGTTACCATTTGCTTGTGTTGTTTATTTAATAACTTATTTATACGTCAGTTATAACGTATGGCGAATTCCTATCGTAATATTTAGCGCAATTTATTGGAAAGGACCAACTATTCAAACATGAAATGATTTCAGTGCAGTATTTATTAGGTATAGTACTATAGAAAATGTGATATTATTATATTTCTGTGTACTTTACTTGGAATATATTATAGTATATTTCAATTAAAATTTAGGTTAATAAATAAATATTCACGAACATTTCACACAACGTCCTCTGGTCGCAAACTAAGCTTAACGCTTGCGCTATGGGTACGTACCATTACCGCTATAAAACATATGTTACTTTTTTTGTAAATATATATTATACATATAACATATAGGACAAACTAAGCTTAACGCTTGTGCTATGGGTACCAGATTACGGATATAATACATATATTACCTTTTTTTGGACCTAAATACATATAACATATAGAAAACACCCAGACGCAGTACAAATAATCACTTTGTGTTTAACAAATATCTGGGTTCATCACACAAATAATTGTCCTGAGTGGGAATCGAACCCACGATCTCGTGCACGTAAATTGATTATACTACCGTCGATGGTTAGGATTTGAATTCAAAACTGAAAAAATCCCGCCAATCTATATAAAAAATCTATCCAGTAGTTTTTCCATTGTACGCACATCACGGAAAAACTACTAGATACAATTCAATTCAGTTTTCTAAGTTTTTTTCTGAGGCCCTCTAGAGCAGGCCTCTATCATCTTATTTATATAGATAATAAGCAAAGCAGACGAAGTCGCGGGTATCAACTAGTACTCAATAGAATTATAACCATTGAAAAAGGTATGTTTCGTCATTCCAGTAGTCCTAAAAAAATCATTTTACAATTACGTAAATTTGATATCTGTACTTAGTTTATTGCGCATACATAATTATAGGTTCACGTTTTTTTTACTTCATTGGGTGGCAGACTTACCACGGCCCACCTGATGGTAAATGGTAACTGTCGCTCATGAACTCAACTATATCAAGAGTATTGTCAAACCACTGCTCACCATTTCATTTCACAGATATGAAGTGCAAAAATTAACGGCTATATCCTGCTACAACCAAAACACACCTTTGTGCTTCATGGCTGGTCACGGGAGATGGTGGTACCAATCCGCTCGAGCCCGATAGCAAATGAGTACTCCCACTTGACACCCAGCCCTATCACCTGTATAGGTATACCACGTATGGTCTCGGGTTCAATCCCCGGGTCGGACAATGTTATTGAGATTTTTCCTAAAAAGGAAAATTCTCAGTAACAGCCCGGAGTTTGGAAACGTGCCCGGTAGACGTCAATAGGCTCACCCCCTATTACGTGGGACTTAAACATAGCTGGCGAGTCGTGGGTGTGTAATACACCTCTGCCTACCCCTTCGGGGAATACAGGCGTGATGCTATGTTTTTATGTAAGCAATTTTAATCATTTACTATCGATTTAATACTACCAGTTATGGTTACGTGCTTAACATTAAAGCTAATATGATAATGAATAACGTTACCTATACCCAAAATGCCACAATTATCGTATCAGCAGGAAATAACATATACTATAGGCAGGCGATTATGAAACTGCGCCTTCGTTTACTTTCTGGGCCAGTTTATATTAGGAACTCATGGTAGGGCGTCTGTTCTAAAAATAATTAGACACGTATGAGATGTTCGCCTCAATACAGGAAAGCATTTATGAGTGCGCGCGATGCGTAAACGATAAACCATGTACCTTTAATATCTATATTTATATTTGGATATTTGTTATTTTAGCTACCACCAACATATTGAATAATACGTTGTTTCATAGCTTTTAGAGGATGTGTCATGTCCCATTTGATACGTTTGATATGCAAAATTGTTCTATAATTTTCACAGATTATAAATTTAATCAACAGAATAAAATGAGATACATATATATAGTTAAGATTGGAGGAGAGGTCTAAGTTACACCCATTATTTAAAATCTTATATATAAATACCCTCACAATTAGATAATGCGAAAGTGGAAGGAGGTAGGTACAGAGGGAGAACCACCGAAGGAATGTAACATAGTTCCAGTGGCCCGCCAATAAAAGCTGAGGACAGCACACGGCGGGTTTCTTTAGTGGGTGAAGGCCCCACACTACACTGTTTGTTGCCCCGAACGACGGGGTGTGCGGTTAGGTACATTTTTTCTCACCTAAACAAAAGAAACGTATAGAGCGAGACTGAGACTAACCTATCTAGACTAGATCGGTCATGTATTGAAAGAACGTGAAGTCAAAGAGTCTCTGATATATCGGTGTACGAATAGAATTAGGAATGTTGACGAAGCGAAAACTGTATACAAGAATAGAGTCTTTTAGGCTCTCTATCATAATGGATAAGGAAGTAAGTATTTATATTAACACGATTTTGAACAAGTAACATACATAAAAACGTAACGTATTATAGGAAAAATATTTGGGAGCACACAGTACCATAATCTTATTCCTTGAAAACATAAACCATAAAGTGTGTGAACGTTATGACAAAATTCAAATTTATTGCGCTAGCATTATATATACGGCAAAGAATGATAATATTCTCATATTATGATAATAATTCTTATAAATAAGGCTACTTTATTACTTACATAAAATGAAAAGAAAAGCAATATCAAGTAATACGGGTTAGTGGCATAGGACTCTAAGTTATACTTAATTTTTTGTCTGTAATAATTGTATGTTTATAGATAGGTAGGTACCTAATAAAATGACTTAAGTGCCGTATTGACTTTTCTTGTATTATTTATGCTGATTTTGCGTATATTTCGCAGAATAGTATTACTGTCAAATATTATGCAATACTGCCAAACATTTACCATTGGTTATCGAAATTTCAAAAAATAATGACTTCTTATAACCTGAGTCTTAATTTTATGTTTGATACCTTTATTTCAAAAGCTTTTGTAATTAGCCAGACTTATTGTATAGTAGTATTCATACTACTACACAACAGTTGTCCCCCGGCTGCTGCTAAAAGGTAGTTAATAATTTCACCTTATTTATACGCGAAAAAAGACCCATTTATGTTACTTTAAATATGTGTATAATTCGCGAATCTTTAAAAGTTACTATCGCCAATACGAGTATTAGTAAAATACATAATTACATTAACAATTCCGATAGATTGTCATTTCTTGTCAATACTGTAGCAAAGATCTCATAGTTTGCATGTAAATGCTGTTTCCAGAACGTATAGGAAAGACATTATTTTGTAATAAAGTATAACTGTTCAGGAAAATAGCACTACCTATATGTGGTAGTCCTGTAATAACTTTGAATATGTTATTATCGCCGTATCCATCGTTGTGATAACTTTTGCAGGCATTGATATATAGAGTATATAGAGAAATTAAACGCTTGCATTCGGAGATTTTATTGCTAAACCTTAATTAACAGCATTTATTTGCGCATGATCTTCTAAATAAATTAAAAAACAACCAAATAGTGCTGAAGTAGGCTTTGATCAATGGTTCCAATCGTTGAATTAAACATCGATGAATAAATAGAGGACTGCATTATGTATTACGAGTGGTGTGCTTTGAGAAATGGCTGCCACATGCTAATGTTTAACTGCGAACGCTTACACACAAATTAATTCTAAGGGGTCAACGACTGTCGAATAGCTGATAGCGGTGATAGACGAGGTAAATGTTAGAACGATAACACCAATAATTATCAAATTGTTATCTAAACATAAATCCTAGAACCCTAGACTGACTGAGATATTAACACACAGCCCAAACCCCTGGAGGTCGGACCATGCAAATTTACATATAGTCAGTGGAAGGATAAAATTGCTAAAGTGCCAAAATGGCATTTTTGTAAAACAAGGGTTAGTTTTTTTTTAAGAGAGGTCTAGTTGTATAGCCTTTTTTTATTTTTATTTTTTTATTTTAGTTGGGAAAAAATGTCCTACCATAATAATAATAAATACTAATGTCCCACCGTGCGCCTCCACCTGCCCTTACTACGGCGGATCACGGGTACCACGTCGTTTCAACCGCGATCCGCAGGCGGCAGCCCCTTCGGGAACCCTCTCTTGTGCGACGCCTCGCGCACCTTCTCGGTAGGCTTCCGCGGACGACAGGGAACTCCCCGACCCCACCGTCCGCAGCCTCGGCTAGGGTGGCATCAGGCGCAGGTAAGCGCGCGCATGCCGCCCGCGCGCCGGCGGCGAATCGGGTCCGCGAAGGAGGACTCCTCACGGGCCCTCTCCGCTACCTCCTTCCGCGAGATGACAGCCTCGCAGAAGGCGGCGACCGCGGTCCAGGCCCTATCACTGCCAACCATCTCTCGCGCAACGGCCGGCAGTGACAGGTCCACGCCTATGACTGCAACGAGTTCCCGGCACTGCACATCCCAGGCCGGGCACAACTCGAGCGTGTGCTGCGCCGAGTCCTCGCCGCAGCCGCAGTGGTGACAGCCTGGGGTCGTCTCCCTCCTAGCGATCATGTGCAGGTATTTGCCGAAGCAACCATGCCCCGACAAAACCTGCACCAACCGGAAGGTGAGGACCCCGTGCTGCCACCCTGCCCATTATTCCAAGATCGGCTGGAGCGGCCCCACGGTCCAGAGACCAGCCCGGGGCGTCTCCAGCCGAGACTTCCACTTTAGGACGGTGGCGCAGCGGGCATCTTCCCGCCACGATGACATTGCGCTCGGCGAAGGGCGCCTGTCCCCCGCCCGCGCCGTCGACGCCCGCCGATAGACGTCGGCGAGCATCTCCGCCTCCAGATCCCACGGAGGGGTGCCGGCCAACGCGCAGGCTGCATCGGTCGAGACCGTGCGGTACCCGCGTATTGCCCTGACCGCTACGACCCTCTGTGGACGCCACAGAAGGGCCCTATTGCGAGCGGCCAGGGACTCCGCCCACACGGGCGCGCCGTACAGTGCCATCGACTGTACTACCCCCGTAGAGTCGTCGAAACGCGAGACTCGGTCCGCTCATATTCGGCATCAGTCGCCCGAGGGTGGACGCCATGCCGACGAGCTTTGGCGCAAGACGGCGGAAGTGCTCGTCAAAGTGCCACCGTCCATCCAATACCAGGCCCAGATATTTGATGTGGGCCTGGATTGGCAAGCCCACACCGTTGACTGTTATCGAGGCGCTGGCGGGCGGGCCCCGTCGGCGCCTATGGAAGAGTAGGGCCTCCGACTTTTCAAGGGCCACCCTGAGCCCCAGCGCCTCGATCCGCCTGACCACCTCCGCGGTACCTGAGGTGGCCAGCGTTGCCGCCTCCTCGAGGGTCCAGCCCCGTAGCAAATTACGCCCAGCCCGGGGGAGAGCTGGCCACGGAGGACCCAGTCGTAGCCGATGTCCCACAGGAGCGGCCCAAGAACCGAACCCTGCGGGACGCCGCAAGACATTGTTCTCCTTACAACGTCCCCTTCCCGGTCCACGAAGAGAACGCTGCGGCCGTCGAGGTAGTCTGCCACCAGCCGCCTTAGGTAGAGGGGCACTCCATGGTGCCGGAGTACCTCCTTGATTCAGCCGAATGGCAGACTATTGAAGGCGCTGGCGATGTCGAGCGACACCGCCAACAGCACATCCCTCGAGGTGACGGCCTCCGCAGCCGCAGCCTTCAGGCGCAGAATGGCGTCGACCGTAGACCGACCCGCCCGAAATCCAAACTGGGCGTCGTACAGGTCGGGGCCGACGGCTCCTAGGTGCCGGACGATGCGGCCAGCGACTACCTGCTCGAGGAGTTTGTCCACCTCGTCCAGCAACATGATGGGCCTGAAGGCCGCGACTGTATTCGGAGACCGTCCCGGCTTCGGCAGGAGCACGAGCTTCCCCTCCTTCCAGCAGTCAGGGAACCATCCGGACACCAGGCAGGCGCCGAACAGTCCCCCGAGGCGGGGCTCAAGGTGGTCGAGGACCAGGGCCAGCACTCGGGTGGGAACACCCTCCGGCCCGGGGGCGGCGCCTCTCGCATACGCGCTGCCACCACCCCCATTTCCGTCATCGTCACGGGCGGTACCTCCCCGTCGTCGGCCTCCTGGTCATCATCTGGCGGAGCCATGACCGGGGGCGTGTGCACCACCCGTGAAGGGAAAAGTCCCTCGACCACCTCAGAGAGGAAGCCCGGCTGGAGGGTCTCCGTAAGGGGGGGCCCCTGGGCGCGGAGATTGTTAAGTGCCGCGCGGTACGGGCGTCCCAGGGGTCACGCTCGAGACCCTCCAGTATCTCCTGCCTTTTCGCATCTTTGGCGCGACAGATGGCCAGCTTTAACGCGGCGCGCGCACTGCTTTACGCCGCATACAGCCGGCCCTCCCGCTCTTCGTCGCGGATTCGGCGACGTCGGCTGCGGTTGTAGGACCTCCGGGCACGAAACAGGCCGCACGGAGGTCCGCCAGCTCCGGAGACCACCAGTAGACCCCCTTCCTTCGAGGCGGGCGCCGCATACGGGGCATGGCCGCATCGCAGATATGCGTAAGCATGCCGCGAATGCGGCCAGCCTCGGCGTCCACGTCTTCCGTCAGGGGGAGAGGCAGCCAAGATTGAAAAAAGCAGCAGGTCCCGGTCGAGCCTACCCACAGCCCATCGCGGAAAAGCGGGAGTTCTGTCCGCCACGTGACCCCTTCTGGCACTCTGAAGGGTCCGGGAGACCTCTATCTGAATGTATCTGTGGTCAGATAGGGTCTCGACCTCCTCCAGGACTCGCCAGCTCCTTACGCGTGCGGCGACACCGGGGCTAGCGAACGAAAGGTCCACTATCGACCCGCCCCCGCGCCGCACGCATGTTTGGGCGGACCCTCGGTTGAGTAACACGAGGTCCACCGCTGCCGCCCACTCTTGGACTGCCGCACCTCGGGGGTCCGTCCTGGGGGACCCCCACACCGTTGATTTGGCGTTGAAGTCCCCCAGCACGAGCACAGGGCTCGGTGCTATACGCCGTATCGAGGTCTCCAGGTTGTGCAGGAAGACCTCGAAAGCCGCCAGACTACGACTAGAGGAGAAGTACACGCCATACAGCGTGACCCCTCCCCATTCAGCCGCCACATATCCCGTGCCCTGGTCTTTGAGTGACAAGGGCGGAGAATGCGGCGCCGCCGAGCTGATGACCGCCACGGAGTCATCCCCGCTACTCGCCCAATTGGGGCGATCCGGGACTATGTAGGGCTCTGCGGCTACGGCAACACCGATCGACTGCTCCGCCATGGATTGCAGGAAGAGGTCCTGCGCCCTGGCGGAATGGCCGAGATTCCCTGGAGGAGGATAGCGTCGTGATCCGTTATTGGACCACGATATCCTCCTCCATGCGCTGCGGCTGTCCACCTGCGCCGGGTTGTGCAGCCGGGGCCAATTGGCAGCCCACCCCCCTCTTAGGGCCTGACTTGGCCGGAGGCCTGCACCCTACCCGCCCCATACAGTGGTTGGCGGGGCAATTGCCCGCCGCGCACGCGGGGCAGTGTGGGGTGGCAGAACAGGCAGCCGCTTGGTGCCCTGCCTGACCGCAGCGGAAACAAAGCTCGCTGCAGTCGAAGCAGTTTGAGCACAGCGGCCGGGTGTGACCGACCGCCATGCACTTGTAGCACCTGGCAGCCCGGGGCTCCAGCGCGATTACCCGCGCGGCGCTCCAGCCCACCAGAAGTCTACCGGCGGCGACCAAATACTTGGCCGCCGCGACAGGGCACGAGACCCAGACGGCACCCACAGCACCTGGACCTGGGCGAATGATGCCCACCCGGACGGCGCTGCTGGGAGACCCGGTTTTCGAGACGATTGCCTCCCGGATCTCTTCCGCCGTCACGGAATCGTCCAGCCCGGAAATGCGCAGTTCGGCGCACTTCACGGGCCTGGCGACCCGGACACCACTCTCCTCTGGGAATAGGCCCAGCAGCCTCGCGGCCATTGCGTCGGCTGTCTTGGCGCCCTCTTGCCCCAGGTACTCGAAAATCCGAGCACCTGTCCGGGCATGGCGGGAGCGAGCGGAAACGTCCCCGAGATCGGAGACGTTTATCTCCCGCCGGACACGCTTCAAGACGGCCTCGTAGGTCTTTTCACTCAGGCAGCACGGTGATCACCACCGCAGCTGCCTTCGGGAACTTCAATTTCCGCGACTTCCTCTTCCGCGACTTCGGGGCTTCCCCTCTCTGGTTAGTTGGTGCCACTTCGCGCTCTGAGGCAGCGCCGCTACCCCTGGCCCGGGATCGCCGGGGCCCAACCACCTGCCAGTCCCCGTCTGAGGACGTAGCAGTGGCAGCGGTGGGGGCAGGAGCCCGGGGGGGACCGCCGCAGCCCGCGAGGGTGCGACCGTTTGTCAGGGCGCAGCAGAATTCGGAGGCACAGCGGCGCTTGGCAGAGGCGGGAACTCCTCTCGGGGCTGACCCCTCGGGGCTTGTCCCGCCTTGTCCTTTTTCTTGGCCTATTTAGTTTGGCCCTTTCCTTAGCCTACTGGAGCCTGCGAAGGTTTGGCCGCTGATGGTTTGGCCGCGGGTGTTTTGGCTGGACGAAGCCGGGGCAGCCGCAGGGAGCCCAAGCTCAACCCGCAACCCGGCCTGTCCCTGCTCCAATTCCGCTATCCGCGCCTCGAGACAGCGGTTAGCCTCGTCGAGGCGCTGATTCTGCGCCTCCAGACGAGCGTTCTGAGCCTCGAGGCGCTTATTTTGTTCCGCCAAGCGCTGGACCGACAGCGTGATCTCGCGCGCGGCGTCCTTGAGGCCACGCGCGAAGCTGCTCTTGAGGTTCCGCGAACCAGCGGCGACCGTCTCGACTATGGCCACACTGTTTAGGGCCCTCTCCTCAACCTTGGCCGTCCCTATATGACCCTCGTCTGGGAGGCGGAGCTTTTCAGTTAGGAGCGCCAAGCGCTCCTCTGCGTTTTGCACCGTCTACGCTCGCTTCAGACTTCGTGTCCCGGTCTCCTTCGCCGAGGCGGCACGCGGTATCGGCGTCCCGGGTTGACTGATGCCTCGACCCCTAGCCGCTGCGGGTATTTTAGGGGGAGGCATCTCCGTCGAGTTAAGGTCGGACTCCGAGGCAGCGCCCCCCTGAGACAGGGTGCGCTTGCGCCAGAAGCGCGACTCCGACACCACCTCTGCCGGCCGCGATGGCTGACTTTCGGCATCCTCAGTTAAGCCACCCTCCTCCGCGGCAGACCTCTCGGCGGCTGAAGTTCCGGCCGAGCTGCCCGACATCAAGCCGTCCCTGGACGACTGGGATGCTCCCTTGGCCGTCTTGTTGCCCTTGCGGGACTTTTTGCCGCCGCGCACTTTACGCGCAGCTGCACTTGTAGGGGCCGCATTTACAGCCGGACCCTTTACGGCTGAGGCGTCAGGTGCATTACCCGACTCCGTCGAAGTAGTTTTGAAATTTTCCAAATCCATTTGATACCCACGAGTGTAGGAGAAAAGAGGTCCACCCGGGCAGAGCTCCCATTACCCGGGTAAGCGTACATTTGTAACCCAACACAGGGGGTCCGCAGGTACCCTGGCTGGAGCCACGCTCAAGCCTGAACTACCCATCAGCCATGCATCTCCTCGCCGCACGCCAGAGCTTGAGATTCGGGGTAATTTTTTATAGAGGTCGTCTTCCTCGCGGTCCGGGCGATTAAGCCAGGACCCTCGTTCCTGTATGCCCGCGAGATGTAACCACAGACACGCGCTCAGGTTTACGATTTGGGACGGGGGGGGCCGCTGTGGCCCCACTGTACCCCCTCTCTCCAGAGCCCGGTGAGCCAGTCTGGACCCACCGACTCCGACGCCTGGTCTATCCGCCATGCCCTCTGCTGAGTCAGAGGGACACGCGGAGACCCGTAATGTCCGGAATTTTAGCCGCCGGCGACTGCCGACGTTGCCCCGGGGTGTACCACTAGGAGGTAAACCGGACAAATTAGCACCCCCTAGTTGTATAGCCTTGTTTATCTCAGTATGAATGGGCTAGCTTGATCGGGGAAGTACCACCCTCTCACAAAAGATCAGCGTGTAACAACGGTAGTTAATCATACCTTTGTGTTTTTTAAGGTGAGTGACAGTGCTGGAGGCCCAAACCCCTTCGCTATCCTCTCCTTATTATCCTTAACCTTAATATCCTACCTATCCTCTCCTGATTATCCACCCTATCCACCTCC
Organism: Leucoma salicis; assembly: GCA_948253155.1. NCBI lineage: Eukaryota > Metazoa > Arthropoda > Insecta > Lepidoptera > Erebidae > Leucoma > Leucoma salicis. The sequence continues at coordinate 12,899,115 of OX411811.1, forward strand.
TATCACTATCCTTGGAGATGGCGACGCGCGAGACCATCAGGTGGGCTGCATGCTTGTTCGCAACTCACGTAGCATAAAAATATCATATCTTTTTTGTTTTTGATGTGAATTGTTCATCAAAAAATATTAATTATGGATGACGCGAAACAATTAAATACTCACATAATTGTGCTTTTAAAACGTAAGCATATATTACCTTTGTAGCGACATCTATCTCGCCACATATAAACTAAGAACTAACGTATCCTACATCGCGATATGAAAAGTTATCCGAGCGATGTACATATATACAAGAACCCGACGACAACAGTCGGGGCAGTTGCCCACCAGACACATCACCCGTCTGGTCGGAGGATCCTCGCTTTTCAATTTGGAATGAGGAACTTTACACCCTGTTCCTCTTACCCCCAAACTGGTGACCCCGAGCAAGAACGTCAGCGCCGCAGCCTTCGCAAGCTACATCATCGTGACGTCATCATCACTTCCTCAAGCTTTCGAGCAGCGAGTCATATACAGCCAGCCGCCAGCATCCACGGCTACAGGTATCCTGACATCACTCAAACAGCCTTCTCAGCGACCTTGGCACAGCACACTGCACTTCGGCCGGTCAGCAAGCAGAGACGCACTTCTCTCCTGGTCGACGCAGCAGCCAGCCACTACGCAGCACTGCACCACTCCGACTCACTGGAGCATTCGCAGCATCACCCCGACTCACTGGGGCATCATCACCGCAGATAGTTCCGACTCAGCGTGAACTATGCGGCATCTGGTTCCGACTCACTGGAACATTCCACTGGCCCAGCAAGCATCACAAGACGTATGGACGACTCAACCTGCTATCGACCTCCGGTCTCGGAGGGGAGTGATGTAGCGACATCTATCTCGCCACATATAAACTAAGAACTGACGTATTCTACATCGCGATATGAAAAGTTATCCGAGCGATGTACTATACAAGAACCCGACGACAACAGTCGGGGCAGTTGCCCACCAGACACATCACCCGTCTGGTCGGAGGATCGTTGCTTTTCAATTTGGAATGAGGAACTTTACACCCTGTTCCTCTTACCCCCAAACCTTGATAGGTGGTGGAATAGCGTTTCACATTTTGAAGCTGTATACTGAAAAGTACTCGTCAACACGGCCGTTCTATGCTCCTGTATGCTCCTGAATATATATAGTTGCTGAGAACATTCTCTGTTATTCAATGTCCACTTCACTTATTAAATATACGAGTATATTGGATGGTCCGCGATTCAAAAAGAAGACGACGCTAGGTAGTTGTAGTAGTTTACGATGGGATTTCATTTTGAGTATGCCGCGCTTGTTAAAGTGTTTTTTTTTATAGCTTATGGCGGCAGACTAGCGACGGCCCACCTGATGGCAAAAATGGTAACCGTTGCTCATGGACTCAACTATACAGAGAGTACTGTCAAGCCGCTGCTCACTTTCACTTTTCAACACACCAATGTGCTTCATAGCCGGTCACACAGGAGATGGAAGTACCAACCTGCTTGGGCCTAATATAGCAAGTGAGCTCTCTCACTTGATACCCAGCCCTACCACCAGTAATGCAATGGGTGATAATTGCTTACTTGCCTTAGTCGCCTTGTACGACACCCGTGGGAAAGAATGGGGTGGCGCCACTTGTATTCTTAGTCCGTGACCATACGGACAAACAACATGAGGTAACATGAGTTCTATGTTCAGTAGGGAACAGAAACGAGCACACAGATTTGGTATTACTCTATGTATAATATCTCGCGTTCGTACATATAGGCGAGGGCCAGAACTATACATGTAGGTATGCCAAATGTCATGGAGATTAGTTGAATAGTGCTGTCGTGAAAGCGGAAGAAACAAACAATCGCACTTTCGCCTTTATTAGTAAGGCAGGAGACTGCACAAATGGTGAAATGGTTGAGATACCAATCTGAGTATAAGTACGTCACTTTATGACACATTAATTGACTCTGCCTGCCTACTACCTGCCTCGGAATTAATAATTTAGTTTTAATTTTATAGCTGAATTAAATTCAGTATTTTCATCAAAAAAGCCGTTGCATACGAAATGTTTTTTTTTTGTGTGTATGATGGCAAACAAGCCACGGCTCATCTGATGGTTCAGTCATGGACTCAAGTATACCGGGAGTATTGTCAAGCCACTGCTCACCATTTCATTTGATTCTCCTGCTATAACCAAAACACACCAATGTCTTCATGGCCATGGCATGGTTTCATGGACACGGCAGATGGTGGCACCAACCCGCTCGGGCCCGATAGCAAGTGAGTACTCCCACTTGGTACCCAGCCCTACCACCAGTAATGCAATATATGATAACTGCTTACGTCCCGTAATCGCCTTGTAAAAACAGTGGGAAAGAATGAGGTGGTAATACCTGTACTCTTAGTCCGTCACCACACGGAGCAAAATGATTATAAGAAAATTTATTTTCTTTTATTTTTTTTTTCTCTAACATTTCCATTTTTAAATAACTATTCTGCTTTTCCGGGCGGACAAATCCAACAAATCAAAGATCATAAAAATCAGTCTAACCGTTCCTGAGTTATAAATGGTGTAAGTAACCCGACTTAGTTTTAATAATACTTGTTGAAGATTGTATACTTCTTAACAAGCCATCCCATTATTATGAAACTTTGGCAAGTTATTAGGGATACTCACTGGAAGGTTTCGTAAATTGCGAGTCGGACCATTCAAATTAAAAGTTTGATTTTTAACATTTTGGTTTTCAAATCCCGGTACCATTTATTTGATTACAATAAGTTTTTGTTGGGTATTGTGCATTTCACGAAAAGTTTCTGAATGAAACGACCAAATGTTAGGTTGCACCAGAACGAACAGAAATAACAATCCTTGTGTATTTCTAGTGGTTTATATACCTAACTAGCTGATCCGACACACGTTGTCCATTATTTGCGAATAATTATTTGCAAAATGCCAAACGCGCGAAAATAAAATAGTCGTTAAGTTTTCCGAAATTTTGTATTTTTCTACGCAGTTTTCTTAATTTTTCTTTCCTTAAGAAAATTCTACAAATTATTAAAAAAATTAAGAAAAAGATGAATGAAATCGGTAAAGTCGTTCTCAAGTTGGCCGTGTGGGGCCGGCTTTAGAATTGTCCCACCCCTCTCCACCCATGGGAGTCGTAAGAGCCGACTGAGGGAATACCGGGGGAGTGGGCAGCAGCACTCCCTCGTGTATTAACAACATCCACTGCGATCGCCAACCTGCCTGCCAAGCGTGGCGATTACGGCATTATCCCCCATGACGAGACCGCTCGTTGTGGCGTTCTCTTGGGGAGGCCTATGTCCAGCAGTGGACGTTGAAAGGCTGATGGATGGATGGATGGATGGTTCTCAAGTTATGGCATGACCAAGTGAAATAGGGATTTTGATATACCTATAGGTATATTATATAGATTATATACTTCATTGTAATATCAATGTAAGAAAGTACCATAAAATGTTAAACACAAAATGAAAAATGTGAAATCGAAAATAACAGTCACGAGCAGGATTTGAACCTGCATCTCCTGGATACCGTCCAGATGCTTTGCCAATTCAGCCATCGTGACAATTGCTCCTGACTGCTAATTTCGATAACACATTCATACTTAACGTTTTTGGGTGACGCCTGCGCCATCTGTCGGCAGTATTTTCATACATTATACCGACCAGTTAAACTTAATTTTACAATTAAGATTTTACCTAATAATGCCGCAAACCCTATAAATATTTAGATATTTTTATATATATTTTTAGCATTTGACATGCTTAGCACTATACATTAAACACAAAGTGAAAAATGTGAAATCGAAAATAACAGTCACGAGCAGGATTTGAACCTGCATCTCCTAGATACCGTCCAGATGCTTTGCCAATTCAGCCATCGTGACCCTTGCTCCTGACTGCTAATTTCGATAACACATTCATACTTAACGTCTTTGGGTGACGCCTGCGCCATCTGTCGGCAGTATTTTCATACATTATACCGACCAGGTAAACTTAATTTTACAATTAAGATTTTACCTAATAATGCCGCAAACCCTATAAATATTTAGATATTTTTATATATATTTTTAGCATTTGATATGCTTAGCACTATACATTAAACACAAAAAGAAAAATGTGAAATCAAAAATAATAGTCACGAGCAGGATTTGAACCTGCATCTCCTGGATACCGTCCAGATGCTTTGCCAATTCAGCCATCGTGACCCTTGCTCCTGACTGCTAATTTCGATAACAAATTCATACTTAACGTCTTTGGGTGACGCCTGCGCCATCTGTCGGCAGTATTTTCATACATTATACCGACCAGGTAAACTTAATTTTACAATTAAGATTTTACCTAATAATGCCGCAAACCCTATAAATATTTAGATATTTTTATATATATTTTTAGCATTTGATATGCTTAGCACTATACATTAAACACAAAAAGAAAAATGTGAAATCAAAAATAATAGTCACGAGCAGGATTTGAACCTGCATCTCCTGGATACCGTCCAGATGCTTTGCCAATTCAGCCATCGTGACCCTTGCTCCTGACTGCTAATTTCGATAACAAATTCATACTTAACGTCTTTGGGTGACGCCTGCGCCATCTGTCAGCAGTATTTTCATACATTATACCGACCAGGTAAACTTAATTTTACAATTAAGAGTTTACCTAATAATGCCGCAAACCCTATAAATATTTAGATATTTTTATATATATTTTTAGCATTTGACATGCTTAGCACTACACATTAAACACAAAGTGAAAAATGTGAAATCGAAAATAACAGTCACGAGCAGGATTTGAACCTGCATCTCCTGGATACCGTCCAGATGCTTTGCCAATTCAGCCATCGTGACCCTTGCTCCTGACTGATAATTTCGATAACACATTCATACTTAACGTCTTTGGGTGACGCCTGCACCATATGTCGGAAGTTTTTTCATAGGTATCACCCAAAGACGTAAAGTATGAATGTGTTATCGAAATTAGCAGTCAGGAGCAATTGTCACGATGGCTGAATTGGCAAAGCATCTTGATGGTATCCAGGAGATGCAGGTTCAAATCCTGCTCGTGACTGTTATTTTCGATTTCACATTTTTCACTTTGTGTTTAATGTGTAGTGCTAAGCATGTCAAATGCTAAAAATATATATAAAAATATCTAAATACCATAAAATGGTCAAGTTTTGTGCGCACTTTCGGTGCTTGGAAGCTGCGTAAATTAACGGATCATGAATTACAAAGCGGTTGGCTTATTAATTCCTGTAGGTACAATTCAGCCGGCTCAGTAGAGGGTACCTGAAATGGTAAGCCGCTAGCGAACCACTGAAGTAATGTAATAGTTCCAGTGGCCCGCCAATACATGCGGAGAGACGCCACACGGCGGCTTTGTTTAGTGGGTGAAGGCCCCACACTATAATTTCAATATCTCTTAATATTTATTATAATATAATTTCAATATTCTCTCGGTAGTTGAAGGATTAATATTATTCAAATAAGTCGCTGTTGTGTGAATCCTAAATAAACAAACCAAAGTTTGTAATATCACGAACTACTTCCTCCAATAATCCTTTGTTACTTACTTTGTAACACCTGCTCCTTTCCCATCCGTATCCTTAAATTTAATTATATTTTCAACTTAAATTGATTGGTGAAATTTATGAATCGTATTCATGACATCATAATCATAATTTCCACAAAATTTCACAAATAGATTAATAGATAACTAAATGTTTATAAGTATTTTTGTATGTGAGACTGTTTCATTATAGTCATAAGAAGTTGGAAGGAAACTACATCATGTCATAAATATAAAAGAAAATCAAATTTTATACGGTTTATTTAGTGGGTGAGGGCCCCACACTACCCTGTTCGTTGCCCCGAACGACGGGGTGTACGGTTAGGTACATTTTTTCCCGCCTAAACAAAAGAAAAGGTCAATACCATCCTCTTCTGTGTGCCCGACCGTGAAACACTTTGGTGTGTTTCGACTGTAGCGGGAAATAGCCATTTATTCATTTCCAATCCAGGAAATTAAATGGTGAGCAGCTGCTTATTGCTGTGTCCATGGGCAGCGGTTACCACTTACCATCAAGTGGGCCGTGGCTCATCTGCTATTATTAGCGATAAAAAACAAAGTAATTCTTATTTGTGTTTAATATAATTATAATTTCAAGTCTAAGGTAGCGCTTAAAGTAGGGTCCTCGGTAACAGAAAATTATAAAAAATGTTTTCTGAATGTTCTAACACTCTTTCCTATTTAAATAAAATATCTGACTAAATTTCTTCAGAAATTGAGCTTCTCCTTCAACATGTTATCCCTATAAAATTTACCCGACATTTTCAATATTTCAGACGTTTTCAACAATCTGACCTCGTTTGTACTATATTTAGATATGCACTTATATGATTATCTAAGTGGAATATGTAATGTGGCTTCTTCGTCTAGACGAATACAATACCAGTGTTGTTGAATACTGCTGTATGTATGTACGCGTTCATAAATCGATCATATAGAGAACTAGACTGAAAGATACGCTCTTTTTTGCTAAGGCGGAAAAAAATGTACCTAAGACCATAGACCCCGTCGCTTGGGTCAACAAACAGGGTAACATGGGATTCTGACCCACTAAATAAACGCATCTGTGTGCCGGCTCTCCATCTGAATTGGCAGACCGCTGAAACTGAATCACGTAGTAAGTAAATAAAAAACAAACTAAATATGTAAGACACTATGCCACTTATTACCACAGGAATACCCAGTTGTAGGTGTTCCTGGCACCCACATAATATACAGGCATATGAGATCCCGGCCTTGCTTTGAGCATTGTCTACTATTACCTATGGATTTCTGGATTTCTCTATGAATGATTTTCTCAATTTGTACTTAATATATTACTTTTTATATTTCCGTAGTCAGGTTACAGATTTTAACGAAATAATGACGAAGTCCTATAAATATTTTAATAATTTTTTTAAGCACTTGACATGCAATTATCACGATGGCTGAATTGGCAAAGCATCTGGGACGGTATTCCAGCAGATGCAGATTCGAATCATGCTCGTGACTGTTATTTTGAATTTTACATTTTCGCACATTGTGTATTGTAGAGATAAATATATATTTTGTAAAACTGTTAAGATTTCCGTAATTTGCAATTAGAATTAGACATATTTAATGTGTTGTAAGACCTCTACTGTACCTTAGTTTTGGAAACAAAGATTTGAATTTGAATTTATATTCACTTGAGTACGCCGGAAGAACCGGTAGATATGTCTGTCTGGTCAGAACATCGGTAAATTATGCTGTTTGTGGCAGTGGATTACACTTGAGACCTACACACAAGTATTTATGCACTAAAACCTACGTGTTACGGCTGCACGCCCCTCAATACGATGCCAATTCACCCTGTATCAGGTCTACGGGGACGCTGTTTATTTTATATATAAAAAAGTGACCACTACATATTTGAGTACCAGTGTTTGTATAAGAAAATACAGATATATAATTGTTGGCATACACATACCATACATAAAAGTTACCTACAGCAAATCACATAATACAATGCTATTAATTCCTTAACCTTATCGTAATTATAAAGAAACTAATACAGCGAACAGTATTATTGTACACTAAATCATAACTTATTTAGGATTTATGTGGGATAGACTTTTGCCAAAATGTATTTTATGTATTATTAGAAGTCAAATTTATACATATTATAGTATACTTTGGCATAATTATGATCAAATGTATATCAGTTTATTAATCTAAGCAAAGGGTATAAAACAAAAAGATTCATAAAATCGGTATAGTAGTGTTTATGAGATGCACGAACACAAAAAAACATTGTAAAAATAAAACACATTTTTTTCTGTTTTGATTTCAGACACGCCTAAATAACGACACGTCGAATAACTAAGTAAGAATACAAGTGTCACCATCCCATTCTTTCCTATGGGTGTCGTACGAGGCGACTAATGGAATTAAGATAGCAACATCAATTACTATACTCGTGGTAGTATAGGGTGTGAAATAAGAGAAGTCACACTTATCGAGACCGAATGGTTCTATACTGTACTGTGAGCAACCGTGCAGCACTTTGGTGTGTTTTGTTAGAGTGCAGTAGGTTGCGGTAGTGCTTAACCCTTAATTGGGCACGTGGGTGTCATACACCCCACGTGCCCAATTAAGGGTTAAGTATACGCAAGGTTCCAGGCTAATTTCTTAAAATTTTAATTTAGCGCGCTGGTCTTCTAAGTAGCTTCGTAAGCACGTTTGACGTTTACAATTTAGTCGCGAACGGTGTTAGATCGTGAACGGTTGGGCTTGGAGAGCATGTTCGTCCCAGGTGACTGTTTGTGTAGACTAAATTCCGGGTAGATGAATAGCAAAGACTGGATGGACAAATTATTTGTGAAAGTGGAAAAAGAGAGCTTTACTGCGAGCAGAATTCAAACCTGCATTCCATCCAATCTGGGGAAGCGCTCTGAACCGCTAAGCTGTCACCTCACTTAGCCACTTCACATTTGTTTTAGATGTCTTTAAAACTGAATGCTCTAAGTGTCATAACACGTGTGTAATGATCATATGATCGTAGTGTGCCAAAATTGTAACGTTTTACGTCAACTAGAATGAATCTTAACTAGTATTTATAAAATTTATTCTTTATTGTTTAAAAATATTAATCATAAGGATAAAATAAAATAATAAAGGAGTTTAAATGTTGATTAATATGCATTACGAATATTTTCATTAATTAAAGTCTAGTTTTGCAATGATTTCATATTTTTTTTAATAAACTAGTTGTGGGGTGCTATACACCCCACGCGACCACTTATGCTACTTTTAAGGCGCGCCCAATTAAGGGTTAAAAAGGGGGTTCGTGATTGGTGAGCTGGCTTGAGTAGCTAATACGGGGTTCAGGGAGACCCGGTGAGAATGTTTACTGCTAGCCCGCATTGGGAAAACTGCTAAACAGCATTGGGTTAGCATGGTAGATTATGGCCTAAATCCTTATCACTCTGAGTGGAGACCTAAGTCTAATGGTGAAACAGTAACAGGTACTGACCAAGCGACAAAAATGGGTAATGACCAAACATAGGAATTTACTATTTTAGCATATCGCCATTGTTTTGCGAACACTAGTGCAATATCTAAGCCTGATTGTGCTTGTCTATGCTGAATTAATCGCACAACTGCGATGCTTACATATTATTTGCTTGTAGTATGACTGAGCTAGTGCTGCTTCCCTTTCTCAAAATAAGCCGATTTACTCCACGACAAATTCCGCAAATGAACTCCTTGAATAAAATGTTACATTTCTTTAACAGAATTTAAAACTGTGATTTGTAATTCATACTACAAATACTGAAAAAGGACAAATAACGTGATGCATAGTTTGAAATATCAATATTAAAAGCTCCTGAAAGGTTAAGAAATGCAAAATAAGGTAGTTTTAAACACGTACCCACTATAAAAACGAAGATAGACTTAAAACAGTCATTACAAACCTTGAGGAGAAAATGCTTTGCTAAAAGGTTGACACCCCGTGAATACCCAAGAAAATATTGTTATCTCCAATGCAAATGTTAGCTATTGATCGTGTTTTTACGACGGTGAATAAGATTATTCGAAGTCAATTTACTGCAATCTTGCTGTCTTTATCACTTGAGATAAATTTTATAGCATATTTTATGAATTAAAAGATATTTAACAATAGCATTTGTTATATTTCACACCGGTATATAATATTCCAGCTTTAATTTTTTTTCACACTCTAACTATCTTACTACGGGTCTCCTCATACAGTATAAGGATTTAGGCGTAGTACATTAAGTTAGCCCTGGTATGAAATACTTTAAACGCTCTACTCATGACATGTATACGCCACTGAGGTGGAGATGAAAGAATGCATAGTATCTGTAGAGTCGAAGAAAATTATATAATGCAGCGGGTCTAGCCAAGTTGCATTCTATGATCGCTAACCCTAATAGAAAACTGTTAAAATGTATGGAAATATGACATCTCTAACGTTAAGTCACGTGACTTCGCGTTGTAGATATTGTTAAATACTCAGATAAATATAGGTTCTTTATCTAAGGTCATAGATATCAAATACCCATACACTTAAATAGTTTTCTATTAGCGTTAGCGATCATAGAATGCAACTTGGCTAGACCCGCAGATTACATAATTATCACCACAATAAAATAAAACATTTCAGTTCGTTTGATCAGTCTTTATTTATTTATTTATTTGGTTCTCTAACAATGAGTACACTAATACAGTATTCTAAGGTATACATATTTAGTGGCTTAAAGCTAAGTGTCGCATTACTTAAAAGAGAACACAGCATGCACATTTATTTGTTACACACAAAATTATGACAAAATGCTGGCTCACGGCGGGATAAAATAATATATATAATTGTTTTAATTGCTATGAGAATACAAAACAATTTTTTTGATTGATTGAGTTGATGATAATGCAATGTCAATTTGATCCTGGTAATCTTTGTATGTTGTATACATGCGATAAAGAGGGCATTGTTGCTGAAGGTTGGTGCGAGATTTAGGTGGATAAAAAAGTTTGAGATTGCAGGTTCTATGTAATCTAGGTGGTACATAGAAATTTACTTTGCATAGTAGTTCAGGGCAGTTCAATACACCTGAGACAAGGTTACTTAGAAAAACTAAATCTAAACATTTTCTTCGTCTACATAGAGAAGATACTTTAAAATAATCTAGTTGTTTTTGATAAGACTTAAGTTCCCTAATTTTGTTGTGGCTGTAGGTTAAATGCCGTAGGAAACGCTTTTGTATTTTTTCAATTCTGTCAATATGGACCTTATAGCAGGGAGACCAAACCACACTGCAATACCCAAGATTACTTCTAACTAGGGAGTTAAAAATGATCTTTTTAACTAGCGTTTTTTTTTAAATTTTTACTTTCTATAAGAACAAAACCCAACATTTTCAGCCCTATATGTATATCAAATTTAAGTCTATTGTCAAAATATATCCCTAAATCTTTTATACTATTAACCTCTTCAAGGAAATCACCATTTATATTATACTGAGTGTTGATTATATTTTTCTTCCTTGTAAATTTTAAGTGTTTACACTTTGCTATGTTAAGAGTAATTTTATTAATTTTGCACCACTCCACCAAATCATCCAAATCACGTTGAAGTAATAAGGAGTCATTGTGGTACCTAATGCGACGTGTAATTTTTAAATCATCAGCGAAGAGATAGATATTTGAGTTCCTGAAGCATTTGTTTATGTCATTTATAAATAATACAAAGAGATACGGCCCTAAATGCGATCCTTGAGGAATTCCCGACGTTGCAATAAAATCAGTAGAGGACGAACCATTGTATAACACTCTAAGCTTACGTTGGTGAAGATAAGATCCGAACCAGTGCAGAAGGGGATTCGATATTCCATAAAGTTCATGTTTTTTTAACAGTAATCCATAGTACCATCCTCCATATCAAACGACTTTCTAAAATCAGTGTAAATAACATCTACCTGAATGCCAGCATCAACGGCCTCCACTAGATCCTCAACATACGTTGTTAGGTTGGTGGCAGTAGATCTATTCTTCACAAAATCATGCTGATAATTTAGTAATTTAACTACATCCTCTACAGATAAGGAACTGGAACTTAGATTCCGGTTGTTTAAACTGCGTTATATTTCAGGAAAGCTAGTGTTACCAATGTTGGAATCTACATAGAGACCGGAAAAATAGGATGCATACAAATTTGATATTACTTTAGGATCGCTTGATGTACATACACTGTCGGACATTAAACTGGGACTAGAATTAGTATATCTTCTTTTTGCTTTGAGATAAGTCCAGAAGTATTTTGGATTAGACGTTATCGTTGATTCTATATGAGCTATGTATGAATTATAACATACCAATGCCATTTTGTCACACCTCTTTAGTAAATTTACAGATAATTCGTCCATTGGATTACGGTATTTTTTAAATCTAAGTCTTAAATTATATTTTCTTTTAAAAGTTTTTTTAAAGGAAGAATAATAGGAAGAGTATTCCCTTAAAGGATACTGAAGAGAGGTTAGGAAGGATAATTAGGAGTAACAAGGAGAGGATAGGGAGGGGGTTTGTGCCTCCGGCGCTGTCACTAACCCAGCGAAACGAACGATATGTATAACTACTTTAAATTTATGGCTTTTAAATGTTATGATGACACTTAATGGGTGTAGTTTGATAATTAACCTCACTTTTATATAATCTTCTATATCTTGGTTCTTAGATTGCCAAATCTAACAAAATTTTATATTATGAAATGTTTCGATGTAAACTTCCAAATGGTGAAACTTTCATCTTGTTACTACCTGGGCCTAAAAATGTATGGAATCGATTCCATCTCCATTGAAATTTCATTTTCATGAGGCATTGGCTCATAAGTTTCTTGCGGGGCTCTTCTGAAGAAAAGCCTTACTACGGTATCCGGCCGCTTGTGGCGTTTGTAGTCGTGATATTGCGGATCAACTTGCCGCAAGCTCTCGTGTTAGGTTTTAGTAATTTTGACGATTTTAAGTGCTACCTATATAATGAGCCTATGAAATAAAGGTATTTTTTAATTTGAATTTTTAATTTATAGAGATTAATGACCTCGAGCGGGTTCAGCTGTTCATTCTACTGTTACGAGACTTACAAGCATGAACGAAAATAGCGAAAGAAGATTGTAATATAATATACAGAGGTAAAACAGCGACACCTAACAGCCTACAACCCTTACAATCTGTCTGTTAATCTGAAATATTTTTATGAATTTTGTATGGATGTTACATATTTGTATTTAATATCCTTTAATCACTATAACTATAAGAACAATATCCATTTGTGTGTTTAAGTCTTCATTTTGAATAAATTTGTATGAGACACGGCAATTTTTCAGGTTTTACCACAAAACACGGCAACCAATTTTTAAGTAATGGCAACCTCATCTGCAAAAGTTTGACATCAGCATAATGCTGAAGCAATGGACGCACCCTTTCGACAAATGCGTTCAATGCGATGCGTACGGTGCGTGCGTGCGGACTAATGGACGTCCACCATAATACTACATCCTATTCTGATATGAATGCAAAAATATATGTAGATGTTTGTCTGTCAATCGCACCTAAAATGCCTGAAAACTTGGTAGATAGTTATAAAAAATGAGATTCAGGAATACAATAAGATACATTCCCTTTGAAGTAGGTAACGTAAGCTGTAGGTATAAGTGGACTGTTGTAACTATTCAGCGTATCGTTAATTTATTGTATTATAAAGCTGTACAAAATGTAAAAAGGCCTGAGTAATAAGCAAAATATAATATAGTTTGGTTATACATTAAATAAAATAAACATTGAGAGAACATTTTTGTCCGTGCGGTGAAGGACTAAGAATACAAGTGTGATCACCTTATTCTTTCCCACGGGTGGGGTACGAGGCGTCTAAGGGAACTAAGCCATTATCACTCATTATATTACTAAAAAAAAAAGCTGGATACCAAGTGGGAGTACTCACTTGTTATCCGACCCAAGCGGGTTGGTACTACCATCTCCCGTATGACTCACTGATCAGTGCTACAACCAAAACACATAGATGACCATGAAGCACATCTGTGTGTATTAGGTTGTAGCAGGAGATAGCCGTTAATTCTTTCATTTCATATCTGTGAAATGAAATTTTTAGCAGTGGCTTGACAATACTCTCGGTATAGTTGAGTCCATGAGCGACGGTTACCATTTACCATCAGGCAGGCCGTGGATTGTCTTCCACCACACGCAATAAAAAAAAACACGTGAAAATGAAAATTACAGTCATGAGCAGGATTTGAACATGCTGCTTTTGATGCTCTGCCATTTTTTTTGATGCTTTACCAATTTTGTATTAATTTCCATCCATCCATCAGCCTTTCGACGTCCACTGTCGGACATAGGCCTCCCCAAATTGGGGGTATAGCGCCGTAATCGCCACGCTGGCAGACGGGTTGGCGATCGCAGTGGATGTTGTTAATACTTGAGGGAGTGCTGCTGCCCACCCCCCTAGTAACCCCTCAGTCGGATCTTACGACTCCCATGGGTGGAGAGGGGTGGAAAAATTCTAAAGCCGGCCCCACACCCACGCAGCTTGTATTAATTTATACATGTTATATTGACTGTTCATTTTACATAATACGTATATATATAGCAACAATTCGATTTTCCTCGCCTTTCATTCACAGCAAAAACGTTAAAAATGGCATTACTATGGCTTGGTACTCTTTGTGACCAGACAATGGTAAATAAGTATATATTATGCATTTTTGGAATGGAAAAGAAACCTTATTTAAACGCCTCAATAAATAAATAAGTAATACGTCCATATAATCATACATTAAAAAATCTATAAAGCTTGTATTATATTTGAATACAAAAGGAAATCCAATAGACTGTCACGCAAATTGGTCCAATTTGATTGCCTCGGCGAGCATCTCGGTCTTTTGCTTCTGTATACGTATTAAGCCGTTGGTTCCGGCTGTCTATGACAAACTATGAAAGTCCTTATTAGGAATCAGTACCTTCGAATAAAATATCGTTTTCTTTTTCCGAATAACTTGGTATTCAATATGTAAAAAATAATTATTTCGCTTACTGGAAAGCATGATGGCTGTTTTCTCACACAACACAACTAAGAATATTGAAGAAAAGGAAGATTTTAATATTATCTTTACATCTGAAAAAATTTAATATGAAAACAAGGAAAATATAAGACGTTAGACCACGACTGATAACTTTACGTACTAGCCTGAAGCATGTGGTATCACACTGCCAAACTTTTTCCTATTAATAAGAGGATAGCCCACTGTCGGGATTTCTATATTAGGAGTTGCATACTTATACCACTAATAATGACGTAGTCACATTACATAATATAAATAGTTTAAGTTAGAGTTTAACATAAATATAAGTCGGTGTGTTAAATAATGGTTGTGCTTAGCCCTCCTATCAAATATGAGGAATTGTTATTCTTGGCAAGATTTTCACTAAGACTATTAATCAATTCTTCTCAGCGAGTGACAGAAACTGACCCGTGTGAACTCAAACTACTCCTGCTTCTGACATATACCACTAAGATTAGCAATATAAGAAAAATAATGTATTTTGTAAGTTATAACTGTATTCAATAGTAATTATATTTTGCTAATAATTACCTTATTAGTTACTTGTAAAGTATTCGAAACGTAGGGATAGTAGAAAATTAAGTAAACGTGATATATTCCGTAAACGTAATTTTATTTCATAATGTGTAACATTCGCGTAAATATTAGTAAGTATTACTTATTGTGGTTTTTGATAAGTGTTATTTTTTGAAAATAATGGACTAAACGTTTATTATGTTACTTATCTAGCATAAAATCGTGAAATGATCATCATCTGCCTTGCCTGATTCGAAATATTTGGGTGTTTAGCTCTAGATAGAGCGACTGCATATTTAATTTCCACGACTCGACTAGAGTGACACCTACGACCTCAAAATAAGATTATCGTCAGATTTTTGTTCAGGATTCTGACTTCCTGTAAGGACGGACGGACAGACGGTCTATATGTTACTTGACAGATGCGACCCACTTCACGTCCCGTATGAAGCAAGGAGTACAATATAATCATAATTGTTCGTTTTGTTTTTTAAAACATTCTCTAAAGACTTAGTGTTTTTTTTTTCTATTTAATGATCTTTGTAATACGGTACCCAGTATTCATGAACCTATTATATCCTTTTCATTAGGCTTACCTATAATATTAATTAAAATCTATCGACGTATTTAACGTACTTTACGAAAAATCAAAATCTGCCTTTAGTTTGTAAAGGCAAATAAAGTATATTATGCCAGGTATAAGATGCCATATTTTGCGCAACTCAGGTGTTGAATCCCAGCATTTATAATAGAAAACTCCATACATATATCACTAGATAGAGATAGAGAACAAACAAACAGATAAACAGACAAAAAATCTAAAAGAATCGTTTTGTGTCACACGCCTATATAGCATAATTCAGTAATTTTTTCTCAAATATCTTAAATGTACAGACATAGCTCTGTTACAGCTTTATAATCTTTATAATTCTACTGTACGTGTGTATGTCACTGAACTCCTCCTAAACGACTGGACCGATTTGAATGAATTTTTTTGTATGCACTCGGGTGGTGCCCTGGATGGTTTAGATTCACATTTGGACCCGGTGGGTGGCGCCACTATAGGAGTTTAGGACTTTTTCTTCTATTTATTTGTGAATGTTTGAATAAGTACCGAGATGGTTTAGATTCACATTTGGACCCGTAGATGGTGCCACGATAGGATTTCAGGATTTTTTTCTTAATTTTTTTCTAATGTAAAATGATATACCTGTCTAACGAATCCAAACGAAACGCCAATGTTTGGACAGGACAACGTCTGTTGGGTTCAACGTCTGTTGGGATAAGTGTATTCAAATACATCTGATTGGTGTAGTGAGTTTCAAATGACATCTGAAAATAAATGTGAGATGGAGGTTTTTTTTAAATATTTATTTTTATTGCCAGCGGTAGCAGACGAGCAAGCGACCCACCTGATGGTAAGTGGTAACCGCCGCTCATAGACTTTGGCAATACTAGGGGCATAGCCTACCGTGAGTAAAGTGCTCTTCTTAAACCTCGTTTAAAGAAAGACAAGACGTAATGCTGGGGAAACACCGCAGCAGGAAGTTAATTCCAGAGCTTACACGTAGGTGGTAGAAAAGAACGCTAAAAACGAACCGTCTTGGACGAGATCGTCTCCAGGTGGTATGGATGAAACCTTGTACGGCGTCTCGTGGTCCGGTGGTAAAAAGGCGATGTTGGTACCACCTCAAACAGTTCCTCAGAGCACTCCCCGTTGAAGAATCGATTGAGCACACAGAGAGCCCCAAAGTCTCTCCACCGCCCTAACGGCTCCAGCTCATCCGTGAGATTAGGATCATCGACAATCCGAACAGCACACCTTTGCAGGGAGTCAAGTGGGTTGAGCTGGTATTTTGGTGCGCCTGCCCAGAGATGTGAGCAGTACTCCACATGAGGCGGACTTGTGCTTTATACAGCACATGTCGCTGCCTCGGGGTGAAGTACCGCTTGGCTCTGTTCAGGACGCCCAGTTTCTTGCTTGCCAATTTGGCTTTGTCCTCCAAATGACTCCCGAACTGGACTTTGCTGGATATGTCGATGCCGAGGATCTCAATACTCTCGGAGACCGGGAGAGTTACCCCTTGGAACTGGGGCGTCACGACAAATGCGTCCTTCTTTGCAGTGAACGCGCATACCTGTATCTTCGTAGGGTTGAATTGAACCAAGTTCTTTTCTCCCAATTCCGAGGCCCGCCCTAAAGAGCGCTCGACTTCAGACACAAGTTGGGTCCGCCTCTCCACCAGCATGTTCCGAGGGACTTTCTGATGGCTAGTATATCGCGCATCACCCGTACTGTCATCCGCATAGCAATGCATACTCTCAATCGAGAGCAAGTCATTGATATGTAGAATGAACAGCGTTGGGGAGAGCACCGAGCCTTTGAGGAACGCCAGCATTAATCACTATGGTATCAGAGCAGCATCCGTCTACAACAATGAACCGTCTTAAACGAGATCGTCTCCAGGTGGTATGGATGAAACCTAATATGGCGTCTCATGGTCCGGTGGTAAAACGGCGATGTTGGTACCACCTCAAACAATTCCTCAAAGCACTCCCCGTTGAAGAGTCGATAGAGCACACAGAGAGCCCCAAAGCCTCTCCGCCGCCCCAACGACTCTAGCTCATCCGTGAGATTGGGATCATCGACAATCGTTTGCAGGGAGTCAAGTGGGTCGAGCTGGTATTCTGGCGCGCCTGCCTAGTGATGATACAGTACTCCACGTGAGGGCAGACTTGTTCTTTATACAGTACTACAGCTGCCTCAAGGTGAAGTACCGCTTGGCTCTGTTCAGAACGCCCAGTTTCTTGTCCAAATGACTTCCGAACTGGAGTTTGCTGGATATGTCGATGCCGAGGATCCCAATACTCTCGGAGAACGGAAGAGTTATCCCTTGGAGCTGGGATATCATGACAAATGCGTCCGACTTTGCAGTGAACGCGCAAACTTGTGTCTTCGTAGTGTTGGACGAGATAGCTCTTACGCCAATTTGCCAATATGGTCTAGCGATTTTCTGATAAATTCATATGCTATATTGTACTGGATTAATAGTTTATTACAATATTAAACAATTTCAGTATTCGACTAGATCATAGATTAAGACATTACAAGGAAAAAACGATGAAAATATCTATTATTACACTTTTACGATCGCCCTGTCTAAACAAACTCGCGGCACAATGTGGCCTATATCAAAATTATATCTATTTCATACTGAAGAGTCAATAATAATATATAATGAGGTATATATTCTGAAGAGTACGCTAACAGCTCCATGTCGTTCTTAGTGCACAACAGTCGGTGAAAATTTTAAAATGAATTCCAATTAAATATACCCTAAAGCGTTTAAGACTCGCAACAACTGCCAAAGTTTCCAGTTCGAAATTCATGATTTTTGCGTAAGAGAGCCGTCAAGGGTCTAGCTATAATGGCCAAAATCCCTGACAAGCTTCCTGAAAAAACTCGCAAGACCCATAAATTGACGGACTTTATGACAGTTTTTGGGTTCCTACTTAATTTAAGGGTCAGCCCTCCCTCACGAAGCTATTGCAAGACCTGTCTAAGTGCCATACCTTCTTTGAAATTATGCGCAGGTATTAATATGTCATCCATATAAATGAAAGCGAGTTTTACTTTAGCATCTGCTAAAATCTTGTTAATTGTTCGTTGAAAAACAGAAAGAGCATTCATTGGCATGGCCAAATGGCATTCGTAAGTATTCAAATTGGCCATCAGGAGTCACAAACGCAGTTTTTGGTCTAGAATCTACCGAGATTGGTATCTGATAAGAAGAAGCAAGATCTAACGATATGAAATATTCATGACCAGCTAAAAAATCAATCTAATCATCTAGTATAGGAATTGGGTAATGATTTTTTATAGTCCTACGATTGAGAGCCCTATAGTCAACGCAAAGCGTTTCTCACCAGTTTTCTTATTAACTAATATTATTGGACTAGCAAAAGGAGATGACGATTCTCGTAAAATTTTTGCATCGAGCATTTCTTGAACCATCTCCCGAACAAGTGATCTTTCTGAATGTGACATCCAATAAGGGCGATGTAAGATTCGTTCGGAGTTGTTAAGTTTAATTTCCATTATATTAACAAGAGTGAAACCAAGATCTTTCAGATTTTGAGAAAAACAATCTCTATATTCGATCAGCAACGCTCTAAAACTGTCTAATTCATTTTTAGTTAAATTATCATCATAATGTAGATACCCTTTATTTTCGATATCTGCAACTGCTAATTGTGAAACAGAACTAACATTACCAACAAGAAAGGCACGAGTAATCAAATTATTGCGATTAAATGTGATTTGATTTAGTGTTAGGTTTAGTACTAATATTCAACCTGTGGTATATGTCTGTCAAGATATATTCTCCAGGTAAAAGATAATATTCTGAACCTATTTTACCCCTGACTGACCCGATAATATATATTCGACCATTATATTTGCAGTCAGAATAGACTAGAATTGAACCAATCTGATGACCAAATACAATAGTATCTTCAAACGTAAGTAAAAATATTTTATTGGTTCTTCGAAAAATGAGATGAGATGTAGTTTTTATTATGAATATATTTGGTAGTTCCATAAAAGTTTTTCCTAAGAGTAATGGATATTTCAGGACAGTATCGTCTACGACAAGGGCATCAATAGTTTCTCTGATACCCTGGACTTCTACAGTTGCCTGTACTTTACCTCTTGGTTAAATTAAATTATGCCCTATTCCCTTCATTAAAGATGAATTGCAATGATCAATATGTAAATTAAGACTTTTCACTTTAGTGTATCGTATTATTGTGCATTCACTACCGAGATCCGCAAAAAATTAGTTTACCATTGATTGTTATAGTACGTATTTACTATTGGGGTCACACTGTGAGACGCTGGGGCACGATTCGTGGGTATAAGAAGTCTTCTCGATTCTTTTGGGTTAAATGAGGACAACCCGACGTTTGATGTCCAAGTTAGAAACAGTTGTTGCATTTTATAATAGGCTTTGTACATTTAAAACTTGCATGACCTTCCATGCCACAATTAAAGCATCTTATGGGTGGCCTATTTGAAGTAGTCTTATTGAGACCAGACTTATTAGAACACAAACTAGGTGTTAAAGAGTGAAAAACTGTTCCCTCCCTTTATCTTTAGAGTTAATATGTGTATTTTCTGTAGTTTGACCTACTTTAATCGATTTTAAGTATCTGAGAACATGTTCGAATGTCTGAAATTGTGCCGCTTGAGCCTCTATTTTTATAGCCACAGGTCCTCTATACCGTAAAGTATGTAGTGTACTGCCTTTTTTCCAGTTAGCTGACATCTATGCAACAGGTCAAGCTTATCGTAATAGTATTGGTCTAAAGATTTGTGCTCACACTGCCACAACAAGAGCCATTAAACAAAAAGAAGACAAGAACTAAATTTGAATCTGAATACAAATGGTTGTAATCATGGCCCAGTATTATTGGCCATGGTTGCAATGTAAATCCGTGACGGCGGAAGAGATCCGGGAGGCGATCGTCTCGAAAACCGGATCTCCCAGCAGCGCTGTCCGGGTGGGCACCATTCGCCCAGGTCCAGGTGGTGTGGGTGCCGTCTGGGTCTCGTGCCCTGTCGCGGCGGCCAAGGATTTGGTCGCCGCCGGTAGACTTCTGGTGGGCTGGAGCGCCGCGCGGGTAATCGCGCTGGAGCCCCGGCCTGCCAGGTGCTACAAGTGCATGGCGGTCGGTCACACCCGGCCGCTGTGCACAAACTGCTTCGACTGCAGCGGGCTTTGTTTCCGCTGCGGTCAGGCAGGGCACCAGGCGGCTGCCTGTTCTGCCACCCCACACTGCCCCGCGTGCGCGGCGGGCAATCGCCCTGCCAACCACTGTATGGGGCGGGTGGGGTGCAGGCCTCCGGCCAAGTCAGGCCCTAAGAGGGGGGTGGGCAGCCTATCGGCCCCGGCTGCCCAACCCGGCGCGGCTGGACCGCCGCAGCGCATGGAGGAGGATATCGTGGTCCAATAACGGATCACGACGCTATCCTCCTCCAGGGGAATCTCGGCCATTCCGCCAGGGCGCAGGACCTCTTCCTGCAATCCATGGCGGAGCGGTCGATCGGTGTTGCCGTAGCCGCGGAGCCCTACATAGTCCCGGATCGCCCCAATTGGGCGGGTAGCGGGGATGGCTCCGTGGCGGTCGTCGGCTCGGCGGCGCCGCATTCCCCGCCCTTGTCACTCAAAGACCAGGGCACGGGATATGTGGCGGCTGAATGGGGAGGGGTCACGCTGTATGGCGTGTACTTCTCCCCTAGTCGTAGTCTGGCGGCTTTCGAGGTCTTCCTGCACAACCTGGAGACCTCGATACGGCGTATAGCACCGAGCCCTGTGCTCGTGCTGGGGGACTTCAACGCCAAATCCACGGCGTGGGGGTCCCCCAGGACGGACCCCCGAGGTGCGGCGGTCCAAGAGTGGGCGGCAGCGGCGGACCTCGTGTTACTCAACCGAGGGTCCGCCCAAACGTGCGTGCGGCCCTGGGGCGGGTCGATAGTGGACCTTTCGTTCGCTAGCCCCAGTGTCGCCGCACGCGTAAGGAGCTGGCGAGTCCTGGAGGAGGTCGAGACCCTATCTGACCACAGATATATTCAGATAGAGGTCTCCCGGAACCTTCAGGGCGCCAGCAGGGGTCACGCGGCGGACAGAACTCCCGCTTTTCCGCGATGGGCTGTGGGTAGGCTCGACCAGGACCTGCTAGTGGAGGCGGCCATTTTTCAATCTTGGCTGCCTCCCCCCCTGACGGAAGACGTGGACGCCGAGGCTGGCCGCATTCGCGGCATGCTTACGCAGATTTGCGATGCGGCCATGCCCCGTGTGCGGCGCCCGCCTCGACGGAAGGGGGTCTACTGGTGGTCCCCGGAGCTGGCGGACCTCCGTGCGGCCTGTATTCGTGCCCGGAGGTCCTACACCCGCAGCCGCCGTCGCCGAAACCGTGACGAAGAGCGGGAGGGCCGGCTGTATGCGGCGTACAGCAGTGCGCGCGCCGCGTTAAAGCTGGCCATCTGTCGCGCCAAAGATGCGAAAAGGCAGGAGATGCTGGAGGGTCTCGAGCGTGACCCCTGGGGACGCCCGTACCGCGCGGCGCTTAACAAGCTCCGCGCCCAGGGCCCCCCCCTTACGGAGACGCTCCAGCCAGGCTTCCTCTCTGAGGTGGTCGAGGGGCTTTTCCCTTCACGGGCGGTGCACACGCCCCCGGTCATGGCTCCGCCAGATGATGACCGGGAGGCCGACGACGTGGAGGTACCGCCCGTGACGACGACGGAAATGGGGGCGGCGGTAGCGCGTATGCGGAGAGGTGCTGCCCCCGGGCCGGACGGGGTTCCCGCCCGAGTGCTGGCCCTGGTCCTCGACCACCTTGAGCCCCGCCTCGGGGGACTGTTCGGCGCTTGCCTGGTGTCCGGACGGTTCCCTGACTGCTGGAAGGAGGGGAAGCTCGTGCTCCTGCCGAAGCCGGGACGGCCTCCGAACACAGTCTCGGCCTTCAGGCCCATCGTGTTGCTGGACGAGGTGGGCAAACTCCTCGAGCGGGTAGTCGCTGCCCGCATCGTCCGGCACCTAGGAGCGGTCGGCCCCGACCTGTCCGACGCCCAGTTTGGATTTCGGGCGGGTCGGTCTACGGTCGACGCCATTCTGCGCCTGAAGGCCGCGGCTGCGGAGGCCGTCACCTCGAGGGATGTGCTGTTGGCGGTGTCACTCGACATCGCCAACGCCTTCAATAGTCTGCCATTCGGCTGCATCAAGGAGGCACTCCGGTACCATGGAGTGCCCCTCTACCTAAGGCGGCTGGTGGCAGACTACCTCGACGGCCGCAGCGTCCTCTTCGTGGACCGGGAAGGGGACGTTGTAAGGAGGGCTATGTCGTGCGGCGTCCCGCAGGGTTCGGTTCTTGGACCACTCCTGTGGGACATCGGCTACGACTGGGTCCTCCGTGGCCGGCTCCCCCCCGGGCTGGGCGTAATTTGCTACGCAGACGATACGCTCGTCACAGCCCGGGGCTGGACCCTCGAGGAGGCGGCAACGCTGGCCACCTCAGGTACCGCGGAGGTGGTCAGGCGGATCGAGGCGCTGGGGCTTAGGGTGGCCCTTGAAAAGTCGGAGGCCCTACTCTTTCATGGGCGCCGACGGGGCCCGCCCTCCAGCGCCTCGATAACGGTCAACGGTGTGGGCTTGCCAATCCAGGCCCACATCAAATATCTGGGCCTGGTATTGGATGGACGGTGGCACTTTGACGAGCACTTCCGCCGTCTTGCGCCAAAGCTCGTCGGCACGGCGTCCGCCCTCGGGCGACTGATGCCGAATTTGGGCGGACCGAGTCTCGCGTGTCGACGACTCTACGCGGGGGTAGTACGGTCGATGGCACTGTACGGCGCGCCCGTGTGGGCGGAGTCCCTGGCCGCTCGCAATAGGGCCCTTCTGTGGCGTCCACAGAGGGTCGTAGCGGTCAGGGCAATACGCGGGTACCGCACGGTCTCGACCGATGCAGCCTGCGCGTTGGCCGGAACCCCCCCGTGGGATCTGGAGGCGGAGGTGCTCGCCGACGTCTATCGGCGGGCGTCGACGGCGCGGGCGGGGGGCAGCCGCCCCTCGCCGAGCGTA
This sequence comes from Leucoma salicis, assembly GCA_948253155.1. NCBI lineage: Eukaryota > Metazoa > Arthropoda > Insecta > Lepidoptera > Erebidae > Leucoma > Leucoma salicis. Next base: position 12,922,983 of record OX411811.1, read on the forward strand.
ATGTCATCGTGGCGGGAAGATGCCCGCCGCGCCACCGTCCTAAAGTGGAAGTCTCGGCTGGAGACGCCCCGAGCCGGTCTCTGGACCGTGGGGGCGCTCCGGCCGATCTTGGAAGAATGGGCAGGGCGGCAGCACGGGGTCCTCACCTTCCGGTTGGTGCAGGTTTTGTCGGGGCACGGTTGCTTCGGCAAATACCTGCACACGATTGCAAGGAGGGAGACGACCCCAGGCTGTCACCACTGCGACTGCGACGAGGACTCGGCGCAGCACACGCTCGAGTCGTGTCCGGCATGGGATGTGCAGCGCCAGGAACTCGTTGCAGTCATAGGCGTGGACCTGTCGCTGCCGGCCGTAGCGCGAGCGATGGTTGGCAGTGACAGGGCCTGGACCGCGGTCGCCACCTTCTGCGAGGCTGTCATCTCGCGGAAGGAGGTGGCGGAGAGGGCCCGTGAGGAATCCTCCTTCGCGGACCCGATTCGCCGCCGGCGCGAGGGGCGGCGTGCGCGCGCTTACTTGCGCCTGATGCCGCCCTAGCCGAGGCTGCGGACGGTGGGGTCGGGGAGTACCCTGCCGTCCGCGGAAGCCTACCGCGAAGGTGCGACGCCCAAGTGCGCGAGGCGTCGCTCAAGAGAGGGTGCCCGTAGGGGCTGCCGCCTGCGGATCGCGGTCGTAACGACGCGGTACCCGTGATCCGCCGTAGCAAGGGCGGGTGGAGGCGCACGGTGGGTTTTTAGTGGGTGAGAGCCCCATTCACCCCGTTGTCTCCCCGGGCAGCGGGGTGTGCGGTAGGACATTTTTGCCCACCTAAAATAAAAAAAAAAAAAATGGTTGCAATGTAAATGGTGAATCTCGCAAATCGCAACGCAATATTATTATTTACATGCGGAAAGATGTATTGTTTTCATATACTCGTATTATGTTCAGTAAAGGGTTCAGTAATATATAAATACGCACATAGCCGGGACAGGCAAATAATGGCATGTTTTATGTGTTTTTGGATACAGGAATAAAAACTGAATTTAAGTATTAAAACATTGAACATAATATTTCTATGACACTTGCAAATATGATACGCATACGATAAATAAAAATAGATTGATAAATTATAGAAACTGTTACTCGAAAAGGAACTAAAGTATTTTAAATGGCACTAGTGTCATGTCTTAGGTGCTCTTCACGATGATGATGATCAAATATAAAAAAATTTAGTTTTGCTTTAAAATTATTCATGGTTTGCAGATTCCTTATGGGCGGAGGGATGTTGTTCCAACACTTAGTAGCAGCGTACCGGAAACTACCTCTAAACGAAGCAGACCGGTGGCATCGTGTGGAGAGCTGTTCTGCGCACCTTCGAGGCCCATACGATCTGTTTGTTGACAGCCAGGACAGCCTCTCAGGTCTGCCCAGCGATGAGTGAGGTACACGAGAAGATCACCAGCAGACCGACCTTGACGAAAGCCGTATCGGCGATCACTGATCAGCTGGTGATCTCAAGATACTGCAGAAGTCGGCGGTTGATAACTCTCTCCAGTACCCTGGATGTTAATTGTTGCCTTCCACGAAGTAGGAATTCTGCCCGTACTGTATGGAAACAGGAACAGACGCGTAAGGACGGGGGTCAATTCAGGGGTGCACGTTCGAAGAATCACTGCAGGGATGCCATCCGGCCCACTCGAATTATCGACTTCCAGCAGCAGCAGCTCCCACCTATCCACACGTTGCGTAATGCGGATTTCAGGCATGGAGCTTTCACACCGTGGGATGGTGGGCGGTGTGGCCGCTCTGGCGTCCAAAGTCAAGTTCGAGGCAAATAGTCGGCCTAAAAGATTGAAATTTATCAGCAGATAACTTTGATAGGTTAGTGTTCAAGAGATCTCCTTCGGATTGACAAAGATGCAGGTTCGAATTCTGATTGGAATAAATTTTACTTTTGTCACTTTTACACATTATTTATTATATTAAAGTAGCTGAGAAAGTCAAATAAAGATAATAAACTTATTCGAGATTATAACATATCTGGAAGCCTGTATGTATACTTCGAATAAACAATGTAAGATGTCACATTTCAAAATGAATTCATAATGTTTGAAATATAATAAAGTATATGTGGAATCATACATGCATTTGATCTTATCGCAAATAAGAACATCAATCATAAGGCAAAAGTCTATTAGGAGACTTTTGGGGAGAAAATACACTGTCATTTATCAGGCACAATTGCAGATTGTGGCTTTCATGAATCAGAATTCTTTTCTTTGTCAGAAACGCAAACTGAATTCTGCACCTTACGGCAGTCATATAATATCTAATATATTCTTCTTATTCATAAAACTAGCACAGATTTTTATCCTTTCTTTTTTCTTTGATAAGGCGGTAAGAAATGTACCTAATCGCACGCCATCAAAGGCAACGAACAGATTAGTGTGGGGCCCTCGCCCACTAAATAAACCTGCCGTGTGCCATCTCTCCTCCTGTATTGGTGGACCAATAAACAACTGTACGACATTACTTCAGTAGTACAGCTTTTTGTTCTGGAACAATTTTTGGTTCCTCTGGGATAGCTATTTTTAACATAGAAATAATTAACATGACATAGAGCTTGCTTATATAATATAGGCTCAAATATGAGGTCCATGCTGACGAAGATGCGGGCAGCAGCTAGTGATAAATAAATATATCATAAATATATAATTTGGTTCAGCTCTGGTACATTTTACCAAGAAAAACAATTCTCATATTTATTGAAGCTCGTACACTAAAGCCACTGAGGTGTGAAGCGTCTGGTACAATGGAAATTCGTGATCATATTTGTGACAAAATAAACTGAATAATGTGCAGTCCCGCGTGAAATTGTTCCTTTGTTGCACTTTAAGGCCAACAATATCTTACCATAATTTTACAGAAATAATTGTGGGCCTTGATATTCAACTAAAATTGTAAATAGGTATATAATGTTTGGATATTAATGTCTCGGTGGTGCAGCGGTAGTGTGAGCAACTGCTGGTCATGAGGTCTTGGGTTCGATGCACGGGTCAGGCGGTGCTATTGAGCATTTTCGTACCTATAAAAATTCATAGGAGCAGCCCGGAGTTTGGAAATGTGTGCCCGGTAGAAGGCAATAGGCTCGCCTCCTATTAAGCGGGACTTAATAGTTGGTAGAAGATGGACCATATACTCACGAGCAATTTTTTGGTTATATCTTGGTTCCCAACATAGCTATATTTACCAGTTTCAAGTCTAATTAAGGACTAGCAAACAAAAAAGTTACATCGAAATCGGTTCATTAGTTTTTGAATGATCCGCGACCAAATAAATAGAGACAAAACACATGTTATGAATTCAGATACACATAAATAGCTTAAATACAGTATTTAATTTTTAATACACTGTACAGACACAACTATGTTACATTTTTATAATATAAGAAGACTTGAGACTTTACAAGAGGATTAAGTCCATAATACCTTTTTTTTTGTTAATGTGGGAAAAAATGTTCCTTACTACACACCCCGTTGTTCGGGGCAATGAACAGGGTAGTATGAGGCCCTCACCCATTAAATAAACCCACCACATACCGTCTCTCCGCCTGTATTGGCGGGCCACTGGAACCATGTTACATGCCTTCAGTGGTTGTATTATAATACCTACCCTAAAGGTTTGCTCCAAAACTGAATTATTTATCTTTACAAATATCGTCAGATAGGTTACTATTCTTGTTTAGTGATAGTAATTCTATAACGTGCTTAGTAGCTAATAGGAAATCGGGGGCAAAAGTTCGATGACACAGAACGTACTTGGTCTCAAGGGAAACACAATCCATCACAGAACGGATCTCAGAGCCCCTCGGTAACGATTTTTTTGCTTTGTTACTTCCCTATTGAATTTGACTTGTATTGGCGACTTATTATTTCTTTTGCTGGTTTGTTTTTCTTATTTTAACTGCCAGTAAAGATTATTTATAGAGATTCCTGCATAATTGTTATTATTTTAGACTTAAAACATTCATATTAATCTCTGCGAAGAAGGCTACAGTAATTTGCTACACATTAGACATCATTTTTTAAACGGATTTTTCTAACGTTTTACGTTGAAATCCATAATAAAAATTCAAAAGGAATATCAGTGTTAAAAAATCTACTTTAAACTATCTGGCTGCTCGTCTCAGCGTCAACATCCTGGAAAAAAAAGTGTGCATTGAAAAGTGTGGCATTCTAGCCCTATTAACAATCCACTTTTTACCTTCTCTGCCCTCTGCCCATTCCGTAGATTGTGCCTAATTTCAATTGAACTACCTGGCTTCTAACATCGTTTTCTGCAAAAGTATTCTCTCATGGAAAGACGTGATTGCGGCCTTAACATACTCGCTCCGATAATTGCAGAAATGCTACCCTGTCAAAGGCTAAATAATATGGGCAATGATGTCCGGTATTCGTTGGCCATGGATTCTTTTTGCGAGGCTGTTATCGCTTTAAAGGAGGCTCTGCACGCTCCGCAAGCGGCGTCCAGGAAGAAGGAGAAAGCATTATGTCAACCTCCTCCCACCGTCTTGATGCCAACAGGACATAGCCAAAAGTTTGACTGCCGATGCGTCAGAATAGTATGCCTAAAAGGTAAATCTTCTGACGCTTCCTCAAACACATTGAAGGAGTCACTGTGATTTTTTGTACAAAATAAAGTAAGCATTGTTAATGTTAGCACTATCGCCAGAGTATGTGTCTTCGTTGCAGTTGCACTGCAACTACGCAGGAACGGTTTAGTCGTAGCAATCTGCACAGTTCACCGGCAATTTTTCCACACATTACCGATGCTTTTATTCAGCAAACAGATGTCGCTCACGCCTCGTCGCGAGCGTTCTGTTAATATTTGGTGGATTTCCCTGAAAGCAAAGCGGTAAAAATGTTGCTAAGCAAAAATGTAGAAGCCATTAAAAATTCCTGTTTGCAAAGCATATATTGTGTAACGTCATGATAAAAAATAATGTTGACATTTTATAAAATGATATTAATAAAAAATGGTTGTTTTGTGAGAATAAATATACATAACTTTATTTAGTTACGATAAGCACATACGCGCAATGATTTTTATGTTTGCGAGGGAGTACTGTATAGATATCGGCTGACGACCTTGGCTGCCCTTTGAAGTATCCCCCCATCTATATTAAAGAGCCCGACCCTCGCTTCTAGAGAGGTCCTTGCTGGGATGATAGGCTGCACCATATCCACCATCAGCAGACCAGCACACGAGAGGTCCGGAAATTTTTAAACACACCTCGGCAATATGTGTCGGCCTAATGTGTCTTCTCTTATATATCGCGCGTACGCAGACTGCGATATACTCGTAGACTCGACAAAATAACGCACGCTCAGATCAAACATATCCAGCTCGTGCAGCTACTACAAGTAATTATCCACGGTTTCGTCGCCACCGCCGGGGGCGAAAATCATGTCGCGGTCAAATCATAAACGTGGGAAATCCCACTTTGCCAACAACGGCCCTAGCCGAGGTTCTTACCTCACAGGGGGTGCCGTCGGGTAGCGTTGTTTAAATGTTGGGTGGCCAGCCTTCTGCACTCACCACATGTCCAGGTAAGGTTGTCATAGCCATCTGAGGCTAACAACCAAGGTCACACAAAAAAAAAACTAGTGTGTCTTTTGCGATTAAGAAGATCTAAGTGAATAAGTAGTAGGCCTTGCCTGCCTTGGCTGCATCGGCAGGCAGAAAAGCATAACTCTCACCTGATGGTAAGCTGTTACCGTAGCCTATAGACGTCAGCAACATCAGAGCCATAATTCGCGAGTCGCCAACTTCAAGCAAAGTGAGAGAAGGTGGATAGGAAGGATAATAAGGAGAGGACGAGGCAGCCCTCAGCTTAAGCCTGTAGCACTTTTACTGACCATAATAACCACAACAGGAGGCGGAGGTGCTTGCTGAAGTGTATCGGCGGGCGTCACAAGAGCGGGAAGGGGGTGGACGCCCCCTACCCAGGGAGGTGGCCAGGTGGCAGGGCGACGCCCGCCGAGCTGCCATTGCCAGATGGAGGGCACGGTTGGAGGCTTCCCGGGCCGGTCTTTGGACTGTAGGGGCGCTCCAGCCAGTGCTGGAGGAGTGGGCGGGGCGACGGCATATGGAGTCCTTACCTTCCGACTCGTGCAGATGCTGTCGGGGCATGGTTGCTTCGGCAGATATCTGCACATAGTCGCAAGGAGGGAAGCGACTCCGGGCTGTCACCACTGCGGCTGTGACGAGGACACGGCGCAGCACACGCTTGAGTCGTGCCCGGCTTGGGCCGAGCAGCGCCGTGAACTCGTAGCGGAAATAGGGGGGGACCTCTCGCTGCCGAGCGTCGTCAGAGCGATGCTTGGCAGTGCAGGAATTGGGCCGCGGTCGCCGCCTTCTGCGAGGAGGTTATCTCGCGGAAGGAAGCGGCGGAGAGGGCTAGGGAGGAGGATTCTTCCGCTGACCCAAACCGCCGCCAGCGACCGGGGCGGCGCAGGCGCAGATACTTGCGCCTCATGCCGCCCTAGCTGAGGCTGTGGGTGGATGGACCGGGGAACGTCTGCCACCCGTAAGGCCTCCCGCGAAGGTGCGACGCTCCATGTGCGGATGCGTTGCTCAGTAGAGGGTACCCGAAAGGGTAAGCCGCCGGCGGACCACCGAAGGAATGTAACATAGTTCCAGTGGCCCGCCAACAAAGGCGGAGAGACGGCACACGGCGGGTTTCTTTTGTGGGTGAGGGCCCCACACTACCCTGTTCGTTGCCCCGAACGACGGGGTGTGCGGTTAGGAACATATTTTCCCGCCTTAAAAAAAAAATAAGGAGTACCAACGAGTTATTTAACGCTGATCTCCTGTGGGAGGGTAATGATTTCCCGGCTGAGCCTTTATGCTAGGACAAGCAAGGATTATTAGTTTAGAATTTGATTGCTAACATCGATCTCATGTATTATTAATTATTTTGTAATCAAATAAATTATATAAATAAATTGATTTCCACCACATCCTCAAGGAAAGCTCAATAAAATTTACTAAAACTTGCACCTGATGCCGCCCTAGCTGCGGCCGCGGGTTGATGGACCGGGGAACATTTGCCGACCGCAATGCCTCCTTGTGAATGCGTCACTCAGAGAGGGTACCCGAAGATAAACCACCGGCAAACCACTGAAGTAATATCACACAGTTCAAGTAGTCCGTCAATACAGGTGGAGAGTAACTCCCTGTTCATATTGCCCCAAACGTCGGGCTGTGGCGTTAGTGAAATTTTCTTGCCTTTCCAAAACAGGCTTTAAAGATAAACAATGCTTTCAGTTTCCTTCTTGTACGAGTATGTGATCGATTTATCAACGCGTCGCCATATTCAACAACACTGAAACTTGAATGTGTGCATATATAAACAAGAGCAAAACCGCTAGTACCTAATGTATGGATACAATAGAAGCCACAACAAAGAGCTGATCTATAATAATGCCAATTGTGTCTTATTCATACAATACTGGTATTGTATTCGTCTAGACCAAGAAGCCTTTAGATACACATTCCACTCATATAATTATACACATATCTAAATATATTACAAACGAGGTCAGGTTGGTGAAAACGTCTAAAATATTGGAGATGTCGAGTAAATTTATAGGGATAATATGTTGTAGGAGAAGCTCAACTTCTGAGAGAATTTACCAAGATTTTTTGTTTACGTTAAGGTACTCTGACCTTTTTTTGTTTAGCTAGGCGGGATAAAATGTACCTAACCGCACACCCCGTCGTTCGGGGCCCGAACATAGTAGTGTGTGGCTCACCCTCTAAATAAACCCACTGTGTGCGGTCTCTTCGCCTATATTGGCAGACCACTGGACTGTGTGACATTACTTCCGTGGTACCGAGCCTTATCTAAAACCTATTTTATTTTTAGCGGTACATTAACCTTGAAGTTATCGTTATATCGAGTACATATAAGAATTACGTACTCTATTTTTTATCGCTAATCAATCGCTTACCACAGCCGACCTAATGGTAGATGGTAACCCAGTGACATAGCAATAAGCTACTGCTTAACATTTTATTTTCCGGATTGGAAATGAATGAATAAATATCTCTTGCCACAATCAAAACACACTGGGGTGTTTCACGGTTGGTCACGTGGAAGGCGATGGTACTCTAACTCTAAAACCAGCAATAAAATGGTGTCAATTGCTTATTTCCCTTAGTCACCTCATACAACACCCGCAAAAAATAATGGAGTATTCTTAGTCCGTTCCCACGCGAACAAAATTTAGAACGAGAAATAGTGCATAAAATATATCTAGAAACAAGTATCATTTTACATTGTACTACCAATAACCCACAAGATTAAATATAACATTGGAAAGGCGTGCAACGGCTAATAAAAGTTTATAAAAATAAATTCTTCACCTCGTAAACAGAATGCTATAAAAATTCCAACGTGATGGCCCATCGATACGGCACAGTTGATGATAGCGATTATGTTTACGAAACGCTTTGACCCAGGCCCATGGTATGATCCTCTATCTGATAAATCTAAAGATTCCGCCTCCAAAATATGCCGATTTATCATTTTAAAACATTGGCTAAAGTGAATTTGTGGGCCGAGATAGCTTGAACGTGTTAGTCATTAACATCTAATGTGGCCAACCGCAATTTAGAAGTAACAATTTTCACCGAAAATTTTGGTTTAGCTTTTTTAATCTTATTTTTTTTTATTGCAAATGATGGCAGACAAGCCACTACCCACCTAATGTAAGTGGTAACCGTCGCTCATGGACTCAACTACACCGAGAGTATTGTCAAGCCGCTGCGCACCATTTCATTTCTCAGATATGAAATGAAAGAATAAACGGCTATCTGCTGCTACAGCCAAAACACACTGACGTGATTCATGACTGGTCACACAGGAGATAGTGGTACCGACCCGTTCGGGCCCAATAGCAAGTGAGTACTCTCAATTGGTACCCAACCCTACCACCAGTAATACAATGGGTGATAATTGCTTACTTCCCTTAGTCACCTTGTACGACACCCGTGGGAAAGGATGGGGTGGTGACACTTGTATTCTTAGTCCGTCACCACACGGACAGTGGTGCAATTATAGCTTTATTGTTTTGGCGTACGTTTTTATATTTACAAATACACATTATAAAAGAGAATCATTTACTTAATCTATCAATTTTAATTGGTTTCCGACTTTACCTCCCATTAACCATGAATGCTGTAAAGTTGTCGAAATATTCAGTTTTATTTTATAATATCCCTTTATTCCTTATTATTGCTTTAATCCACAACAACATAAGAACTGTATCCTACTTATTTCAGGCATAAATTTATGTGTCTAACAGGATAAATTGTCCGTATTCCGAAGTTTCAAATAACATCCACTTAATTAAAGTTAATCTGAAATGGTGTTGCTTGCGACGACACGACTTCATTAGCAAGCTACATTGAATTGACTTTGGCTGAATTTATCTATATAGGTCGAAATCATAATTATTCATAATGTCAAACTGTTTGTTACAATATGTGGCAATTAAATTTGAGCGTATGTAAACAGAAGTCCCAATTATTCTGTTATTACTTATGGCAGCAGAGCCCAACTAATGGTAAGTGGTAACCGCGGCTTATGGACTCAGCAATACTATGAATACTGCCAAGCCTCTAGTGGTAGAGCCTTGCTTATCCCAGCATGAGATGCAGGGAAGTACCATCCTCTCACAAAAGATCTGCGTGAAATAACGGTCGGCACTCCTATTGCTATATTTCGTATGGTGAGTGAGACTGCTGGAGGCCCAATTATATTTAACTGTAATAAATTGGTGAATTAAAAAAGTGGTCCATGAGTTTCTTACCGGGTTCTTCTCATGAAAGGCTTACTACGGAATCCGGCTACTTGTTTTTTTTTTTGCTAGGGCAGGAAAAATGTATACTCAACCGTCGTTTGAGGCAACGAGAAGGGTAGAGTGGAGCCCTCATCCATATCACAATAAACCCGCCATGGGCTGTCTATCCGCCTATATTGGCACACTACTGGAATTGTATGACATTACTCTACTGAGCGACGCTTCCGTACATGGAGCGTCGCACCTTCGCGGGTAACCTGATGACCTAACCTGAAGAAGAAGATATAGAAGTTCCTTTTATAATTGCTTTAGCGGAATAGATAGAATTCGGTTGGCAACCATGGATTACAATAAAGCAGATGTTCCTCTGTATATATTACATATTGACATTTTTATACCCTATCATAATAATATACCTATAATAAGTATTAAACTTTGATTTCTCTATTTTGATAATAATATAAATTATTCGCGTCAGGTACTTTAACACCAATAGATGGTACCTTGGTATCATATTGAAGCCATCCAATTCACAGTTAGTTTACTAGCATACCAATAAGTATTTCTTATTCAACTCGTTTGTCTTTGTGCAATACTAAAACTGGCAGACATTTTTATAACAAACTTACTATTCGTTCGTGTCTTTGACTATAACGTTTACATTTCAGAAGAATCCACTGGAATAAAGAATGAACTGTCTGACCTTTAACGTATATATCTCTACAACAGCATTTTTACAATAACAAAAAGAAACAGACAAGCGTTATTTATCGTATAAACCACAGAACAGATAAGTTAACGTATATTATACAATAATTCTAGTGCGAACTTTGAAGTGTTATAGTCATAGATATAGTATACTGTAAGTATATATTATATCTATGGTTACAGTCATAAATGCACTCAGTAAGGTTAGTAATCAGCCCTCATGCATGCAAATAATATTGCCTAATACATATAATATATACAAATCTTACATACATAATCGCTGACTACTTTTGTTGTTACGTAAAATTTAGTAAGTATTTATGTAGAAACATGATTGGGTAGATTACAAATAGAAATATATTTGCAATAAAGTTTCAACATCTTTTACCTCGATAAGCATACAAATCACTATAACAATTAATAATAAAAATCAATTACTTAGTCATTCAATAATCTATAAAATTAAAATAATCAATTTGTCAATAAATAATTATAAAATCTAGAATTAAAATAATCAATTGCAGCATGTATTTTGATATCAATAAATGAGTCATCTTTGAATTCGACAATTGTATAGTAACATTTATAAATTAATATATTCTTTAATTTGTTTTTAAAATCATTTGTATTTAGGTCTTTAATTGATTTCGGTATTTTATCATTCATTTTTGTTGCCATACAGAATATACTCTTGCTCATAAGGACCGTTTTTGCATTTTGCATGCGTAATCTAGTTGTATCCCGTTGGCTGCGTGTAGCACCATCGGCAAACCAAGGAAATATGTTTTGATTTAATTTTACAAACATAGAAATTTCATATAATGTACATCGACAGAAGTGTTAGTGTTGTTACTTAATTAAATGTGGTTTACAGCTTTATGTCACTTTTAGTTTAAACATTGCTCTAACACAGCTATAGAACTTTAAAAAATACTTGTCTATGAATAGTAGTCATAATACCGTAGCGCAAAACCAATGCAACTAGTCTGTGGTAAACTCTAAGTAAAGTTTCTATACTAACAACCGAGAAAAGGTGATGTAAAGCATATGCTGAACTTAATTTCATGAATCCTTTGTCCAAATGAGCCATCAGATAGCGGAGTGGTTTAGATACTGACTTCCGATGCCTGTGTTGTGGGTTTAGTTGCCACGCAGGACAATTCCTTGCGTTACTCACAAATGATTAATCTGAATGGAGTGTACTTTGTGTGACGGATTCTAAAAATTAATTTATTGTTTTTACTTATCGCTTGGTTATTAACGTAGAGAAGACACGTTCCCGTTCAACTGTAACCTGCTCTTCAAAGTCTTCAAAGTCTTGTCAACAATCCATGAATAAATTAAACAGCGATGGAAACTGACACCTTTTTCGTTGTTAAATCTTTCAGTACATGACCCATATATTCTTACTCAAGCTTTCATCCATATATTCTGACCATGTGTTGAAGGACTTAGAATACGAGTGTCAACATCCTATTCTTTCCCCCGTGTATCATATGATGCAACTTAGGGACATAAATAATTGTCTGCTATTGCATTACTGCTAGTTGGGTTTGGTACCAGGTGGGAGTACATATTTGTTATCGGGCCCGAGCGGGTCATTACCACGTTGGTAATGACTGCGCTGTGTAGCGGCTTCTGAATAAAATTATGTCAGTGTATAGCACGCAAATTATTACTATGCAAAATTAGATCTTCTCATCCAATATTTCGCAGTGACTGAAAACGAAGGTCTAGGACCAGTGTGTGTTACCAGTGATGACATACGGAACAGAGACGTGGTCTCTGAATGTTGGCCTCGTTTCAAGGCTCAAAGTCGCTCAGCGGGCCATGGTGAACGAGAGTGACCGACATAGTCTACCGGGTTGCCATGCTGAAGTAGCAATGGGCAGGCCACATCGCTCGACGAACCGAGTACCGTTTGGGAAGAAAGGTTCTCGAGTGGCGACCACGTATGGGACGGCGCAGCGTAGGACGGCCCCTCACCAGATGGACCGACGATCTGGTCAAAGCCGCGGAGAGCCGTTGGATGCGGTCGGCACAGGACCGCTCGTGTGGCATTCTCTTGGGGAGGCCTATGTCCAGCAGTGGACGTTGAAAGGCTGATGGATGGATGGATGCAAAATTACTTATAATAATAACGTCCTCTGGTCCCAAACTAAGCTTAACGCTTGTGCTATGAGTACCAGATTACGGATATAATACATAATATTTTTTTTTTTTTATAAATACATACATATTATAGTTAGAAAACCTCCAGACGCGGTACAAATATCTGTGTTCATCACACTTATAATTGTCCTGAGTGGATATCGAACCCACGACCTCGTGCATGGAAATCGGTTACACTACCGACTACGCTAAGAGGCCCGTCAACCTATCCCAGAGGAACGACCCATTTTTCTGGGATAAAATGTTGCTTATGTAATTCTTTCTATATCTTTCTTTTTTGAGATCCAGATTATGTTTATTAGATTTATTTTATACCGACAGTAATTCACGTTTAGGATCGATTACGTCGACCCGGGTTTCGAGCATATCCGATGCTCATCATCAGGACGAGTGCGCAACGGCATCTGCGAGCTCTTGGCGTGCACTTTGCACGTGGCTCGACATGACAGCGGTGCGGTTTGCAGTGGGGAGCTCGCTGGTGGAGCGTGCCCGGCACCGACGATGTCGGCCGAAGATGGTCGATCGTGTCCGGGAGTGGATGGAGATGTTTTTGCTTCATCTCTCACTATATTACTGTCTCTCGTATGTTTACATATCACATTGACTGTGTTGCCCTCCAAGTCCATGTTCACTTTTCATTTCGAGGTAGCATTAAGGGTCGTTAACCAAGCTGACGAGAGCCTCCACTCACCATCTCCGTTAAATATTTGATGACGGTTGATCTCTATAGCCTCACGTGCTTTGCGAGGAACGTAAAACTTTTCTCGAGCTAATACGGAAGCTTTGTCAAACCTTATGTAATGATTTATGTCACAGAGATGTGCGTGTTCTGCTACAGCTGATTGGTTGGTATCCATATTCTTTATGCTCCTGACGTGCTCAGTTAGTCTTGTGGCGATATTGAGTCGAGTCTCTCCTACATAACTCTTGCCACAATCGCATGGGATTCTGTAAACACCCAGTACATCGAGGTGGTCTTTATCTTTCGGAGAACGTAACATTTGCCTTATTTGACCAGGGGGACGAAAGAACGTTTTAATATCGTCCTTAAGGACGAGAGGACGGAGGGGGAAAGCGTAAGCTTTAAGAAGTAAGCGATTTTATCGGTTACTCCTTTGACAAAAGGTAGATAGGTTGGAGAACGTTCTACATTTATCGGTCGGCTACGTTCACTTGGCTTTGCCCACCGGCAGCATTGGCGCCAATTATACCCGTTGTCCTCTAGTACACCCCTTACGTGCTCAAGCTCTTTATTTATAAATTGAGGGTCACATAGTCTAAGAGCTCGGTTGATTAAAGACCTCGGTACTGAGGACAAGTGCGCAGGATGATGACGTGACGTGGCATGAAGATATCGATCCGTGTGCGTCGACTTTCGATGAATCTTATGGGTCAGACTACCATCCGAATCCCAAATAACACATACATCCAAGAACGGCAGCACATCTTCCTTCTCTTCTTCCACGGTGATACAAATCCTGGGATGTATATTATTAAGGTGTTCCGTGAACTCAGCTAAGCTTTCCTTATCCACTATAGAGAAGATGTCATCCACATACCTCCACCAATAACGCGGTTTAACTCTTGCGGTACTTAATGCCTGGGATTCAAAGCATTCCATGAAAATATTAGCCACTACTGGAGCTATAGGTGAACTCATCGCCACACCGTCCAGCTGTAGGTACTATTCGCCTCTCCACATCAAGTATCCACTTTTCAGACAAACCTCTATACACTTCAGGTACTCCGTTGGTAAAGCAGAGTCTCGTATCAAAGTACCTAAGACTTGTAATGTTTCCTTTACGGGTACATTTATGAACAGAGAAGTGACGTTGAAGCTTACCATTGATTCAGTGGGTTCGATTCTTACATCCCTTAACAGTTGGACGAAATGTGTAGAATCCTTTACGAAACTATTGTTATAAACTGTGAACTGTAATAATACTGAGGCCAGATGTTTAGAAAATTTGTACGTGGGCGAGTCTATTTGACTCACGACAGGACGCAATGGCCAAATTGGTTTATGGATTTTAGATAGACCATATATCTTTAATTAATACCAGAGTGAACACTGAAATAAGACACAGCAAAAAACTATCAAACCTCATACAACAACCTTTGAGACCGTGTCGGGTCACACCTACCCTCAGGATCACGATAGTGATATGCACTGTATGAGTTGGTTGTTAATTTGTCCTCATATTCCATTGATAACAACACGCTCAGTGTTCTTTCTCGAGGGTTAAATTATGCACCCACACCGAAAAATATTCCCACAGAAATCGTAATCACCATCGATCGCACGTAATAAGATAGGTACCACACAATGAAGCGGAATATGTGAGACAAGACATCTCGTCTCTCTTGCGCAGGTCGAAACCACCTAGATGTAACCTTACGAAAGGCGAGTTCTCAGCACTACACGAACTACGTATAAACAAAGATATCTTGGTGCTACCAGCCGACAAAGGGAACGCGACCGTAGTTGTTGACACGGAGGCGTATGAAAGCAAAATCATGCAATTATTAAGTGATAATGCTATCTATAATAAGGTTAACTACAACCCCACCTCAAAAGTGACAACAAAAGTAGTAAACCTGTTACAAAAGAGTGCAGACTCAACATATCCAAAGATATATGGTCTGCCTAAAATCCATAAGCCAAGTTGGCTATTGCGTCCTATCGTGAGCCAAATAGACTCGCCCAGTAATATAATGAAGGACGAAGCAAAAACATCTCCATCCACTCCCGGACACGATCGACCATCTCCGGCTGACATCGTCGGTGCCGGGCACGCTCCACCAGCGAGCCGCCCACTGCAAACCGCACCGCTGTTGCGGTGTGTTTAATTTGTATGTGTTTGTATGTTTGTAAAGTTCCCCGCGATACAAGGATTATTCCTTAGTGGAGGATATTGTCCTTTAAAAAATAAATAGTATAGTGTATGCGCCGCTTAAATGTGTGGCACACACCTTGGATGTTTACATGTTTTAAGCCACTGAAAGACAGGAAATCCATTAAACACAAATTGAAAAATGTGAAATCGAAAATAACATTCACGAGCAGGATGTGTGAGGTGTTATTTTTGATTTCAAAAATGTTACAATTCCCGTGAGGTGAGAGAAAACTGCGAAACATGCGGACACGTGCCACATGATTCGTACTTATTCCAGGACAAGAAATGATGATGGGTGAGCCGTCAGACGCGAAACATGCGGACACGTGCCACATGATTCGTACTTATTCCAGGACAAGAAATGATGATGGGTGAGCCGTCCGACGCGAAACATGCGGACACGTGCCACATGATTCGTACTTATTCCAGGACAAGAAATGATGATGGGTGAGCCGTCAGACCACTGATGGTGGCAGACTCTCCGTGTAAATTCGTATAAATGTCAGAAATGATATTTTATAGCTTTCTAATACATTCATTTTTAATCATATCTACCATTGTAACTAATGCATTGTCTCTTTCAAATAAACTTTCTAAATGTTCTTGTTTAAGCTTTAATATTATATTCTCCTTGCACTATATTTCTATTCTGTGAGCATAGCCAAGTTACATTCTATGATCGCTAACGGTATAGAAAACTATTGAAATACATGGAAATTTGATATCTCTAACGTTAACTCACGTGACTGAGCGTTATAGATATCGTTAAAGATGTCACATTCCCATTTTAATAGTGTTTTCTATAGCGTTAGCGATCATAGAATGTAACTTGGCTAGGCCCACTAGTATTGCTTGCGAATGATGAAGGCAAACATTATTATGAAATTGGTGGCTCGGCGTTGGTCGCTATTACTGGAGGAAAATTAATGTCGTAATTAATCTAATTTTCTATTAAAATTATACCCCTTTGAGAAATTATTAATCCTTTACCTAAATTATATCGAAACATCTAATCTATTTAATTAATGTAAACTGAGATAATTTAGGTTAAAAAACAAATATTATTTATAATATAATTATCCTTTACATTTGATATGGAAGATTAAGGGGAGATAATTTATATTGCCCCTTTAATTTTTAAACACGATATCATCCATATTTAGATATTTTTATATATATTTTTAGCATTTGACATGCTTAGCAACATACATTAAACACAAAGTGAAAAATGTGAAATCGAAAATAACAGTCACGAGCAGGATTCGAACCTGCATCTCCTGGATACCGTCCAGATGTCTGCGTCACCAAAAGACGTTAAGTATGAATGTGTTATCGGGATTAGCAGTCGGGAGCAAGGGTCACGATGGCTGAATTGGCAAAGCATCTGGACGGTATCCAGGAGATGCAGGTTCGAATCCTGCTCGTTACTGTTATTTTCGATTTCACATTTTTCACTTTGTGTTTAATGTATGTTGCTAAGCATGTCAAATTCTAAAAATATATATAAAAATATCTAAATATTTATAGGGTTTGCGTCATTATTAGGTAAAATCTTAATTGTAAAATTAAGTTTACCTGGTCGGTATAATGTATGAAAATACTTCTGACAGATGGCGTCTGCCGTCACCCAAAGACGTTAAGTATGAATGTGTTATCGAGATTAGCAGTCGGGAGCAAGGGTCACGATGGCTGAATTAGCAAAGCATCTGGACGGTATCCAGGAGATGCAGGTTCGAATCCAGCTCGTGACTGTTATTTTCGATTTCACATTTTTCACTTTGTGTTTAACGATATCATCCAGCTTTGGTGGGCATGCCATTAGGCACCAACTAGTAAAAACTATCTTTTTGTAATACATACAGTAATGCAATGGGGTATTATGCTAGCATTGGCATTTCTCCCTGAATATAATCATAGATGTCCAGTCTGAATATGTTCTTACTAAGATAGTGTAAAATACCATATCAAATGATATCGATTCTTACCATCAGACGGAATATATTCAAGTACCTAAGTAACAAAAATATATAAGATATATAACTCTCTACACATTAACTCTAAACTCTCTCTCTCTCTTACTCTAACTCTGCTGTCTTTAGAAAAAAAGAAAATGTATTCCATGTCGAAATTCTGCTATAGTAAGTAAAGTTAAATGCGATATAATTTGATAATACTGTTTTTAGGTATTATACCTCTTGTCGAATTTAATCCAGGCGATTATTCAATCCAGTAGGTATATAGGACATTAGACTGTGGAAATACGTCAAAAAATGTGCCAAAATTTTACCATAACTTGACGTGGAATAATTTCTATTTATTGAAATCTGTGCGCTTACCGGCGTTTTTATTCCATTCTTAAATTAAACGTCACTTTCACACGACGAGGGTCCTGAGGAAGGTGGATAATCTAAAAAGATAATAATATGACTTTACCATGTTGATATACCTAATAATATAGGTTTATGTACGTATATTAAGCAAATACTTGTCAAAGTTTGTAATATTACTTCACCCCTTAGAGGTTTTATGTGAATTTTTGATTATATTACTGTTCTGATAGTGCGATGTGCTTGTTGAAGTGAAACTTCTTAGGCTGCAACTCCGTAATCGATTTGTCGATAGTTAAGAGTCTAATTTTAAGGACACGTCACATTTATGCACATTTCGATTTTGACTTTATTTTATTATGTAAATAATACAAATTTCATTTATTCATTTAACAATAGGAAATTGTGTAGCACATGCATGCGTTTTTGTCAACAATACTTACACTTATTAGTCTTAGTCGTATTGTCGTCTATAGAATAAAATAGAATAGAATTAGAATAGAAAACTCTTTATTTGAACACTAAAAATGTTATAAACAAAAAAATATAAAGCTAAGGCTAAACTTAAAAAGATCTTCCAATTTGCAAAGTGATGTATCTATTTGAACAGTAAGATAATTGAATAAGCTAACGTTATATGATTTTTATTGGATCTCTTAGTTAGCTTAGCGATTCACCGCAGGAAAGCGCGAAATACTGTTTTACTAGATCAAATAGTTTAGGTATTTACCATTCAATAACGGTGTAATAAAAAATATGCAAGCTACCTAAGGATATTGTCTAAGGAATGTGCTAATTTGTTACACGATAGGATGTACTTTACTCGATTATATTTAATCCCGAAAACAAACTAAATCAAAATCTAAAATGAGTTATTTGTTAAGAAAGTTTCAAGCTTTTCACATAATATTCGTATGGACACATTGCTCTATAATGCCCCTCTCCACCCATGGGAGTCATAAGAGCCGACTTAGGGAATACCAAGGGAGTGGGCAGCAGCACTCCTTCGAGTATTAACAACATCCACTGCGATCGCCAACCCGCCTGCTAAGCGTGGCGATTACGGCAATATCCCCCATTCTTGGGGAGGCCTATGTTCAGGAGTGGGCTTTAAAAGGCTGATGATGATGATGATGATGATTGCTCTATAAATACTACAGAGAACCTGCTAAATTGTAATTTTCAACTGAAGTCCTTTAATTAGTAAATCAAATTTAATTAATATTTATCCCAAATCTTGAAGGATGTCTAGCGATGCGATTACATACCACGACGCCCGCTACCCCGTCAGTCGCATTCGGGCGCTTGGCAACGTTGGGTTAGTGTCAAAATTTTAGAAATGAATGGCCCGCAGCAAAGACTATATATTCACTATGTTTATGTTCCGCAGATTTCAGGACCCGCAGGCGGCCCCCCACACCTCACCTCCTAAAATCTTAGCTTGCGTTGAAACACCTCGCCTTAAGTACCTACTCAACAGCATACATCATTGAAAATGATGATTAATAGCGCAATATACATAAAAAAATATATAATATATTTATTAAACACATAAATAAGAACCAAGATAGTTTTTACCAAATATATACAATTTGTGAGTGATTTGATGTAATATAATTTTGTAATAACTTTGTCAAAAAAGCTGACAGAAAAATCCAGTTTCAATTTGTGCTTCTAAATATAAGCAATCTTTTATTATAGTATTGATAAATTTATTTTTATATAGTTACTTTTGTTCTTCTTATTCTCGAAGCGAAAAGTAGATAACTATAACACACCCAGACTGTAAGTTTAGTCCCGACGCTTAAGGGGTCGAAAATCAAGGGTCCAGAATGTAAGACTACGAAGAATTTTCTGACAGCTAACTCAACGTTTATTGCAATGGCGAAAATTCGAAACCTTATTGTTAAAATACATTTACATTATTTTACTCAAAAACAATTAAACATCGTTTATTTACCTTTAATGCCCTATATACGAACCTTTCAAATGGTCTAATGTTTCCGACAGCATCGAATTATAGCGCCGTTAATTACTAGTAAAAAGGAAACATTTTTAAAATTAATTAAAGGAGGTCTTCGGATCTCAGAAAAAGAGTTTAATGAAATGCTCACCGATAAACCTACTGGTTAATTTTATTTGTTTTCTTTAATTAAAATCATCCTTTGCTGGTTCAAATGAGTTCTGTTTTATTTGGTGTCACAATCGTAATTGTAACAAAGTAGTAATTAGAGTATTAAAACATCTATTTTCAAATTTTGACTTTATTTTATTTTTTTGCAAGACTGCGTAATGGCTTTCATTACGTCGCTGTTCTATTTGTCATTACATAGGTACCTACTTGTATATTAGCGTAGGTTCTCAACCTTATTTTGCTTACGCTTTGAGATTTCTTGTGAATCTGCAGCGAATAAAAGAAAAAACTAAAAGTAATGGACTTTTCGTTATATATTTTGGGACGGTATTCCAGGAGAAGCAGGTTCAAGTCAGCTCTGAAACTCTGTTCGTGACTGTTATTTTCGATTTCACATTTTCGCACTTTATGTTAACCTTAACAGGAGTTTTCAGTGACTTTATTATAGAAGCAAAATAAAATTATTTTTTTTGTTTAGGCGGGAAAAAATGTTCCTAACCGCACACCCTGTCGCTCGGGGCAACGAACAGGGTAGTGTGGGGCCCTCACCCACTAAAGAAACCCGCCGTGTGCCGTCTCTCCGCCTTTATTGACAGGCCACTGGAACTACGTTGCATTCCTTCGGTGGTCCGCCAGTGGCTTACCCTTTTGGGTACCCTCATCTGAGCAACGCATCCACACACGGAGCGTCACACCTTCGCGGGAGGCCTTGCGGGTGGCGGACGTTCCCCGGTCCATCCACCCGCAGCCCCAGCTAGGGCGGCATTAGGCGCAAATATTCACGCCTGCGCCGCCCCAGTCGCTGGCGGCGGTTTGGGTCTGCGGAAGGATCAGCCACCCTGGCCCTCTCCGCCGCTTCCTTCCGCGAGATGACCTCCTCGCAGAAGGCAGCGACCGCGGCCCAATTCCTGTCGCTGCCAAGCATCGCTCTGACGACGCTCGGCAGCGAGAGGTCCCCCCCTATTGCCGCGACGAGTTCACGGCGCTGCTCGGCCCAAGCCGGGCACGACTCAAGCGTGTGCTGCGCCGTGTCCTCGTCACAGCCGCAATGGTGACAGCCCGGAGTCGCTTCCCTCCTTGCGACAATGTGCAGATATCTGCCGAAGCAACCGTGCCCCGACAGCACCTGCACCAGTCGGAAGGTAAGGACTCCGTGCCGTCGCCCTGCCCACTCCTCCAGCACCGGCTGGAGCGCCCCCACGGTCCGAAGACCGGCCCGGGGCGCCTCCAGCCGCGCCCTCCAGTTGGCCATGGCAGCTCGTCGGGCGTCGCCCTGCCACCTCACCACCTCACGGAGTTGGGGACGCCTGCGCCCCGTCCCCTCTTGCGACGCCCGCCGATACACCTCCGCGAGCCCCTCCGCCTCCAAGTCCCATGGAAGGATTCCGGCCAATGCACAGGCCGCCTCCGTCGACACCGTGCGGTATCCGCGAATGACCCTGGACGCGACAACCCTCTGTGTTATCCACAGAAGAGCCCTGTTCAGTGCGTCCAGGGACTCCGCCCACACGGGTGCGCCGTACAGCGCCATCGACCGGACCACCCCCGTGTAAAGCCGTCGGCACGCATTGTTGGGTCCGCCCATATTCGGCATGAGCCGTGCAAGGGCGGACGCCGCGCCGACGAGCTTCGGGGACAGTTGGCGGAAGTGCTCGCGAAAGCGCCACCGCCCGTCCAGCACCAGGCCCAGATACTTGATCTGGGCCCGAACCTCAATTTGGACCCCGTCCACTGTGATCGAGGCGCCAGCAGGTGGTCGACGTCGGGGCCCATGGAAAAGTAGGGCCTCCGACTTATCCAGGGCTACCCTAAGCCCCAGCGCCCCGATCCTCCTGACCACCTCTGAGGTCCCTAAGGTGGCCAGGAACGCCGCTTCCTCGAAGTTTCCGCCCCGAGCCGCGGCCAGCGTGTCATCTGCTATGCAGATGACAGACCGCCAGCCCGGGGGGGAGCCGACATCGCAGCACCCAGTCGTAACCAATGTCCCACAGGAGCGGCCCTAGAACCGAACCCTGTGGTAACCTAAGTGAAAAGTGTTGTTATCAGAAACTAACTAATGGAGTAACAATTAGTTATTCGTCTTTGCAAATCACAAAACAAACTCACAACATTGATCAACATAAACATAAAATTTGTCCGTGTGATGACGGATTAAGAATACAATTGTCACCACCCCATTCTTTCCCACGGGTGTCGTATGAGGCGACTAAGGGAAGTAAGCAATTATCATCCATTGCATGACTGGTGGTAGGGCTGGGACCTAGTGGGAGTACTCACTTGGTATCGGGCCCAAGCGGGTTGGTACCACCATCTCACGTGTGACCGGCCACGAAGCACATTGTTGCGTTTTGGCTGTAACAGAGCCATTTATTCTTTGATTTCATATCTGTGAAATTAAGTGGTGAGCAGCAGCTTGACAATACTCTCGGTATAGTTGAGTCCATGAGTGACGGTTACCATTTACCATCAGATGGGCCGTGGCTCCTCTGCCACTACAAGCAATAAAAAAAAAATAAGAGTCGAGTAGGGTAATTTTATTATAAGTACTTCATCTATGCATCCATTTGACGCCTGCAGCTGGACTTATGCCTCACTAAGAGAGTGTGACAACGAGCAGACTGCTTCCAATGACTCCTCGCGAGTTCAAAAATATTGGTCAGTCAATCTGGTGCAGAGGGGCTTCCTATTTCTCCTATACGAGTATACGGAGGACATTCGATAACCTTTCTTCCTCAATGGTTGCGGTTGCTACTTTACCGTGCCTACCTGGTGGGCATTGTTGCTCCATATTACGGATTTGTTCACATAGAAAAATAATAAACGACGAAACTTGTTTATCGCTGGCTTATTGATTCAAATAACGTATTTCTTATATTTTTATGAAACGTCATTTACTTAAAGCTTAATTTATTTTTGTCATAGATGATTTTCTTTCAGCCACATCGATATGTGTTTTACGAAACAAGCTAAACGATTCAACCGATAATCTGCAAGTTATAGAAATTTCACTTCAATAGGGAAAAATAAATAGTATTTTGATAAAGCATAAGTCAACTCGTTAAAAAATGTTGTTTTTTTTGTGTAGCTTCAGTCAGAAGCGGAGAGGAAAATAACGACCAAATCTATTTGCTTAAGTGAAACCCGCCTCAAAAGACCCAAAAATATTTTGTGATTCCTAATAAGTATATCATTCAATATCGCCCGTATTGGCACTCGAAGCCATTATAACCTTTCACTCGTCTATATTATATTTGAAGCACAATTAAGAATCCTGAAATAGAAAATGATAACTACGTGCGAAGATATTCAATTTCACACTTTTATACTCTATTATATTAGTAAATGACTGAGCCATGTCGAATGCTTAAAATATATATTTATATAGGTAATAATAATAATAATATTGTGCCGTATGGGGCCGGCTTTAGAATTGTCCCACCCCTCTCTACCCACGGGAGTCGTAAGAGTCGTCTGAGGGAAAACCGGGGGAGTGAGCAGTAGCACTCTCGAGTATTAACAACATCCACTGCGATCGCCAACCCGCCTGCCAAGCGTGGCGATTACGGCACTATCCCCCATCTGAGCGAAACACATGTGTGGCGTTCTCTTGGGGAGGCTTATGTCCAGAAGTGGACGTCGAAACGCTGATGGATGGATGGATGGATGGATGGATGGAATAATAATGTTTATTTATCTCAAAAACAGGTTACATGATCATGGAACAGCTATATACCTATATACAATCTAGCTTTTTAAGTTATATCTCAGGTTCCCGATATAATAGCGGGATAAAATGTATACCAGTTCTTAATACTAATCAAGAGCTTTCAGACAAAAAAGTTTCATTAAAATCCGTTTTGTAGTTTTTGTTTGATGCCCGATCAAACAATCAGACAAATGGACAAAAATTCAAATAAAAATTGTTTGGTGTTCAGAGACGCCTAAATAGTCTAATTCTTATTTTTTTCTAATATCTTAAATGTACAGACATAAAAAGTTATAGCTTTATAAAAGTGTACAAATAATAACATATCGTCTTTGATGGTATAAAGCAAGCTGGTTAATAAGCTTTACTAGAAAGTAAATACAATCTGTATTACTAAAACGATTCGCACGGCTATGACTAACATAATAATTAATGTTCTTGAAAACTTCAGAGCCAGTACCACATGAAGTCAGTTAAAAATATTAATCGATGAAACTTATTAGTAAATCGTAAAACAAGCACTCCAATTAACTTTCACGATGTCCCAGAAGTTAAATATTCTGTGCCAGAAGTTAAGCGATCAATAAATTTTCCATTCGGTACTAAACGGAGAAATTTTACCAGCATTATTTTATACTTTTATGAACAATTTTTTGTGAAAACTTTATCTAAAATTGGATTTTGCCCTTGACGTCGTCTGCGTGGAGTTCAGAATTGGGCCAATCTGTACTATTATAAAACTTTAACACGTTTTTTTTTGGGGTGTCTGTAATTTGAAGATATTAACGTATGTAAAATTTGTTATGATTGGTGAAATAGTTATGATCCGAAAGAGAACAAATAAACTTTGTTCTACGGCACATTCAATTGTTCGTATGCGAGTTTACTATCCCACAAGAAACACCTATTGTCTCAGGATAAGGGATAACTCTATCCTTTTTGTTTTGCCCATTGTAACTGTGTGACGTTACTTTAGTGGTATCTTTGATACATCCCGGGAAGACAGTAAGTATACAATTACAATCATAGTTTTAATTATGTGCAAACATTTTACAAACACTATACCTCCTAACAAAGTGTAGATGGTCGAACATGTAAAGGGCTATTACTCATAGCGACGCGGAAACGTAGACAGGGACATCCGCGATTGCAGTGCAGTCGTGTTTGTCAATGTTCCAGTGATTTATCACCAGTGGTCGTTGCCAAACTACACACACGTGTTTACCTTTACGACAGTTTACGATTTACTTTTAACGGCACGCACCGATGGCTGCAGTGTGCCACAGTTTATGCCATTAACGATTGACTTTTATGACCGTATTGAAGCCACTACTAGTTTTTGTACATTTATTGGTATCACACATGTTTCAACATCCATGGATGCTATTATTTACAGTCCTTGTATCTAGATCGCACTCGGCAAATTAAACATTTAAAAGAAAAATTTTCTAATAAAAACAGGACATTTCAATAGAGGAGGGTACTTACCTCATTATTAATTTTGATTGGTAGGATAGACAATATAATAATATATATAATGGCCGTGTGGGGCCGGCTTTAGAATTATCCCACCCCTCTCTACCCACGGGAGTCGTAAGAGCTGACTGAGGGAATACCGGGGGTGTGGGCAGCAGTACTCCCTCGAGTATTAACAACATCCACTGCGATCGCCAACCCACCTGCCAAGCGTGGCGATTACGGCATTATCCCATGACGGGACTGCTCGTGGTGACGTTCTCTTGGGGAGGCCCATGTCCAGCAGTGGACGTTGAAAGACTGATGGATGGATAGATAAATTTAAACCCCGCAAAAAAATATATAGTTGATATAAAAAATCCATCCATCCATCCATCTCATCCATCAGTCTTTCATCGTCCACTGCTGGACATAGGCCTCCCCAAAGGGGGGTTTTACCATAATCGCCACGCTTGGCAGGCAGGTTGGCGATTGCAGTAGATGTTTTTAGTACGCAGGGGAACGCTGCTGCTCGGTTCCCCGGTAATCCCTTAGTCGGGTTTTACGACTCCCATAGGAAGAGACGGGGTGGAGCTATTCTTGATGCCGGCCCTACACGGAAAAGTGTAAAAAAATACATTCATCAAAATCTTTTATTGACACTAAAAATTCCTGTTTAAACTGGCGGTAATTTTTTTTCAAATGAAATCGTAACTTGAAAAGAACTAAAGATAAAAGTGTTTTTCGTTATTGTATAAGATTGAAGGGGAAGAGATATAAGTTTGTTTATTGAATTATTAACGCCTGAATATAATTATAAAATATTTTGACATTATGGTATA
This sequence comes from Leucoma salicis, assembly GCA_948253155.1. Classification (NCBI taxonomy): domain Eukaryota; kingdom Metazoa; phylum Arthropoda; class Insecta; order Lepidoptera; family Erebidae; genus Leucoma; species Leucoma salicis. Next base: position 12,949,069 of record OX411811.1, read on the forward strand.
TAACAAAAAATATTGGTTATAGCGTATCAAAATTACTAATACATCATCGTGTTTTCATTATTAAGTATAGCTTTTTCACCAGGTGGATTGAAAATCTTCAGTTAGTTGCACGCACATAGTTTCTGTTAACACTGGCCTCGTAATTAAAATTAAGTAGGTACGGTCTGGTTATGATTATTAGTAATGATGATGATTTTGGATAGAACAAATATACGGAAACTCGTAAGTAGGAGCGTAAGAGTGACGACTTGCCTAGTCCGTGAAAAAGGAAGACCTCATCGCTCGATAATATGACAGCCGCTGGGGAAGATAAGATTTGAGTAGCGCCACGTTCCGGCTAATCTACAATACAGCTAGATCAATTTGGACGGCACTTTCACTGGCAAATAGCTGATGTTATAAAGCGAACTAAGGCTAAAAACATTTTGAAAAAAAATAAAAGTTACGGGTAGCAGCTAGTAAAATATATATTATAAATATTATTATAAAACATAATGTAATCATTGCAGGAAAAATTTGGCTAGTATTTAAAAAAAATCTAAGCACTTTTGTTGCTATGATAGCAGATAGTTGATCAGGTAAGACGAGGATTTAGATGAAAGATATAACAAAAGGGTTTTTCTCTTTGTAGCGACTACAAATGATGTTTCTAATTCAATTTATGGAGCTGGACGAAAAGAAAAGTTAATAAATTAAATATCTACCTTCTTTGGAGCTCGGTAAATGAATTTATTTATTCTTTGTTATATTTTTAAATAAAAAATGAATAAAATACCTAATACAGTTGTTAATAAAGATTATATATGTATACTAGCTGTTACCCGCGACTTCGTCCGCGAGGAATTTCATAAAAATAAATAAAGCAACCCTTGAAATTGAAATCTTTTGAATTTAAAGAGAAAATTTGTCGGTATTATGGGAATTCGTGGTATAAATACCGTCTCACCTTTTCCGCATCCGGATATTAAAAGATAGTACCATTGCAAAGTTTCGGTGGGTTTAAATTACGGAGTAGTAGTATGCCGTGAGGAGCCGTTGGATGCAGTCGGCACAGGACCGCTCGTTGTGGCGTTCTCTTGGGGAGGCCTATGTCCAGCAGTGGACGTCAAAAGGCCGATGGATGGATGGATGGATGGATGGATGATGAGTACGCTAATCATAAGTTTTAGTTTGTGAGGGGGTAGATCAGGTACATTTATAGTGTTTAAAGACATTTATAGTGTTTTAACTTCTATTGGAAAATTAACCACATAGGACATAGGCCTCAAGAATGGGGGATAATGCCGTTTGGGGCCGGCTTTAGAATTATCCCATCCCTCTCCACCCATGGAAGTCGTAAGAGCCGACTGTGGGAATACCCGGGGAGTGGGCAGCAGCACTCCTTCGAGTATTAACAACATCCACTGCGATTGCCATCCTGCCTGCCTGATTACGGCACTATGCCCCATTCTTAGGGAGTCCTATGTCCAGCAGTGGACGTTAAAGGGCTGATGGATGGATGGATGGATAATTAACAGATTCATTCAGATTGCAAACTGAATTGATGTAAAGATATGTTTGTGATTCACCAGAAAGTTTATAAACTAGGTACTAAGAAAGATTACACACTACTTTAGTTGCCTACATTAAATCATTAATTTAAGCAAATAAATAAACCTTGCCGTGTGGGGCCGGCTTTAGAATTGTCCCACCCCTCTCTACCCACGGGAGTCGTAAGAGCCGAATGAGGGAAGACCGGGGGAGTGGGCAGCAGCACTCCCTCGAGTATTAACAACATCCACTGCGATCGCCAACCCGCCTGCCAAGCGTGGCGATTACGGCACTATCCCCCATTTCTTGGGGAGGCCTATGTCCAGCAGTGGACGTTGAAAGGTTGATGAATGGATGGATGGGATGAAATAAATAAAATGAAGTGTCTGTTTATAATGTTTAAATTACAACTTTTTACTATATGTATATAAAAATATAATAGCAGTGATAACCTAACGGTAAAACCAAGGACAGCAAAGAGCATCGAGTTCAATCCCGAATCCAAGGTTGAGACCTCACCGCATACACCTCTGACTTTTTGAGATTTTCCGATATTATGTTTGTTTAAAAATTATCACAGCTCGGTGAAGGAAAAATCGTGAGGAAATCTGCATACCTGAGAGATTTTTTTGGTGGCTTGTGAAGTCTGCCAACTCGCATTGGGCCAGCGTGGTGGACTCCCTTTCCCCAGGAGAGGAGACCCGGCAAATAGGCGAATTTATAAAAAAATAACTTGGGCTATTTTCATTTTGGAAAATAAATTTTAATTCCGCGAAATTTCTAAAAATGCTACGCGGAAATAGTTACGGGTAAGATTTACTCAATTAATTCCTCATCGTCATCAGCCTCTCCTGGTGCATAACTGCACGTAGGCCTCTCCCAATTTCTTCCAGGCCACTCTGTCTGCTGCTTGACTTATCCAGTCACGGCATGCATGTCATTGGATGTCCTCTACCCACCGCTTAGGTGGGCAACCACGTTGTCTGGTGTTCGCCCACGGCCTCCACTCTAGAACTTTCCATGCCCATCTATCTACGCTCATTCGAGCAACATGACCTGCCCATTTCCACTTTTGCCTCTCGATGGTTTCTATCATATCTCTCACGTGTGTTGTCCACCCAATCCACACATTTATTTTTCGGACATTCAAGGAGACCCCAGGCATGGCTCTCTCCATGGCCCTCTGCGCAACTATGAATTGATATATTTTTCTCAGAAACAAACATTATATATTATGTTGGTTATACATAGGTATTACAGATAGCTACAGGTGTACCTGTGTGTATTTGTAGGTACAAATCCAAATTAATTATTCATTAGTATAGGTAAAATTAAAATGTACCTTACTTGAATGATATATCATCGTACAACCTAAGCCCAGCAGGCAGGTGTGTTCTTAGCTTACCACTGAATGTAATACAGTTCGAGCGGAGAGACGGCACATGGTGTGTTTATTTAGTGGATAAGGGCCCCACACTACCCTGTCCGTTGCCCCGAACGACCCGTTGCGTTAGCAGTTAGATACATTTTTTCCCGCCTTAACAAAAAAAAAAGGTGTGTTCTTTGCTTAGTGTGGGTATCCATTTAAGAATAAGTTTCTCGAAATTCCTCCCCGAAGACGGTAAATGGAAGGTTGAGTTTTCTATGGTTATTTTTAACTCTTCAATTAACGCACGCATTAATCGCAACGCGAGGCAGTATTTACTTGTACCTATTAGTAATTATGTAGGATTTGTAGGTGTATCGGTAATACCTATGCATATAACTAAAATGTTTGTATCTGAAAAAAGTTTGTCATTTATTGCTTACATGCCACGTAGGTGAAAACGTGGGCAGAAGATAGTTAGAATATATCTATACTATTATTATAGAAAGATTTGATTGTATGTTTGCATTGAATAGGCTCCGAAACTACTAAATCGATTTAAAAAACTCTTTCACCATTACAATTCTACATTATCTCTGATGAACATAAACCATGGAATGTTTTCAAAAAGTTAGGGATCCGTATGAAAACTTCGATAATGTAATACAACGTGTGAAAAAATACAAAAAAAAATCTCTATATCACATACGCTGCTTAAATTATTGGTAATAGAGCAGTGATGTTCTACAGTTTTATAGAGAACATTAATATCTACAAAAAAGCCCTGAATACTTTTCGTCTAACTATGTATAACAGTTATGTCGCAATTTTATTTATACTAATATTCTCAAGAGGAAAGATTTGATTGTTTGTTTGAATTGAATAGCCTCTGAAACTACTGGACTGATTTGAAAACCTCTTTCACCAATATAATTCGCAGTTATCCCTTATGAACATAGTGATAAAATATTTTAAAAAAAGTTAGAGATTCGTATGAAAACCTCGATAATGTAATCCAACGCGTGAAAAAATACCCAAAAAATCTTTATATCGCGAACGCTCCATAAATTACTGACAATAGGACGAAGTAATGTACAACAGTTTTTTTTTTCTTCTGTGGGTAGTTTTGGAGTAAACAAGCAAAATTTTGGCTCTGTAATTAAATTTGAAATTAAAATAATAATTAAATAATTATCCTATGTTACAATAACTTAACCAAGGCTTAATACCTGCCAGTGTTATTATCTCCTCTATTAAAATAACTACTTGCATATTGAACTGTTTTCAAAACTATACCAGCAACTATCATGGAGTCACTACAGATTTCACTGCGCAATTTAAGTGATATGTTCTATAAACGGATGGCTAGCTTCGAGGCAGAACTACCTAAAGCACAAGGAAGTACTTCCATGGTGAGTTTGTCAGCAGATTATAACTCCTTTAAGTCGCTTGTTATGGAGCTGATGACACAATTCCAGCAACAACTTGACTTGATTGCACGTAGTGTTGTTTCAATAGAGATGAGGAGCCGTAGAAAAATGTTGTTGCTGCATGGCATATTCGAGGAAGATAAGGAAGACTCTTCAGCCATAGTAGTCAAAGTTGTACAACAGCATCCCAAAATTCCTGACTTTTCAACTGTTGCCATCAGACGCTGTCACAGAATGGGGCGATCTGCATCTGATATTAAGCCAAGGCCTATAGTAATAAAATTACAGTCAATTGCTATCAGAGATAGCCTATGGCGTGCCAAAACAAAATTTAAAGGCTCGGGAATCACGGTATCAGAATTTTTGACCAAACAGCGTCATGAGATATTTATGACAGCGCGTCAAAAATTTGGTGTGTCTCAATGCTGGACCAGGGAGGGTGGCATTACTAGTATCTGCGAGTTAAATAAAATTAAACAAACAGGTACAGAGAAGCCTATTGCGATGGCAAAGCCAGCTTCGAAGTCAAAAAGGATCATTGCTCAAAAGAAGTAATCTTTTCCTTCTTAGTTTTTCTTTTACATAGTCCGGGTAGCTAAGTTTTTATACTTGTTTATAAACATTGTAATACCTTCCGTTACACTGTGTTCACTTTCAGGGGGTACTTATATTAAATTTCGTAGGTATCACAACTATTCTCAAAACTAACACTTGTTTATACTATAACTACTTTAAATAACTATTATCTTCTTGTTTAATGGCTCTTGTTGTGGAAAAAAAATAATTAATTACTTAATTATTATTTGTCTTGTAAATAATTATTTATGTTGTTATCTTATCTTCTTGTTTAATGGCTCTTGTTGTGGCAGTGTGAGCACAATTTCGCCAATATCGAGTATTAATTTAAGGTAGACCGTCAAACGAAGGAAATTTGTTCGGTGAAAGAGAAATAAACGGTGAAAAATGAGTCCAACACGACGGATTACCATGAGATACACTGAAACAAACAATACAACTCTAACTACATGACATACAACTACTTACAGGAATACAATATAAACAATTTATGTTGTTCACTGATATATCAATTCAATGTCAATGACACTTGACAGTGCTATCAGCAACTAACTAGCTAACAGCAAGCAGCAACATTCATTGAAGTTATCACAATTTTGTAACTGAACACAGGTCTTTTGAGCCATACTATTTTTTTTTTCTTCTTTTACTTTGTTATTATTTTACTATTTTTAGTTATAATTTCACCGGACTTTGTTTTTCTATGATGTTTTTAAGATTAGTTGTTAAATTTAAAACGTCAATGAAGCATCGAAAATTATTGCTCTGTTCCGATTCCTTTCATTCAAATAATGTGATATGAAGAGATAAAATGTAAATATATCACACACCTCAGTGAATCAAATACTCGACGATAAAAATCAGAAGGCGTGAATATCGCACGCACCAACAAGATTTACATAAGTGAGTCCAATATAGCGAACGTACGCCTCAACAGATTTCTGAGACTGGATATGTTTTATATAAGATATATGAGCAAAAATATGGAGAGGTCTTATAACTATTATATAACTGTAATATACCTATCTCTGTACCTTCAAGATATTGCAGAAAAAAATAATGATATAAGGCTATTTAGGCGTTTCGGAACACAAATATATTTTAAAGAACAAATTATTTTGTGAAATGTGTAAAGAAAATTTTAGTGCTTGCGGGATCCGAACCTACGTCCCTCGTCTAAAGTTCTATTTTTCCACATAAAAAAATAAGTTGTTATTTAAAGTAGCTAAGCATGTCTCTCTGTGACTAAAATACAGATCAAAAATATATTTTTTTTAGAATTCATGTCACTTTATTTTTTTGTTTGTTCGCACATCATGCTAAAACTACAGATTGAATTATGATTTAAATATTTTTATTGGATAGCCAACTATCTATAACTGGTAGGTATACGTTTTATCCCGCTACTACATCCGGAACCCGAAATATTACCAAAAAAAAACTATATTTTATCTGCGACGCAGCTGCGAGCAATGGCTAGTTAGAAAATTAGTATATAACCTTATTTAAAAACACTTACTATTTACTTTTAGCTACAATTTTATTAGTATTTAAATAAAAACTATGATAATATACCTTTTTTTTCTGTGTCATTCGAACACTAACTGAAGCATACCTCTTTTATTTATTACAAGCTTCCTTAACTCCAGCTTTTTGAAATTTTAAGTCAAGTATTTAAGATATAGTTGTACAATAAATATTACAGGGAGCTTTTTTTTTCAGTTTGGTGCGTGTGAATCCCTATTTAGGTACCAATTCCCCTCTGTGTGTTACAATTTTATATATTTACTCTATTTCACGTGTTATGAAGATCCTTTAGACAATGATTACACCAGGAGAACTACACCTACGAGAAACACTGAAGTGAAAACCACCGGTGAAGCCACCACTTGTGTTTACCTCTATATACATTTGAAAAAAGAGATCGTAACCAAAAATTGTTTTTCTTGAGAAGCCATAGTTAACTTTAGCGCCACGTTTTAGTCGCTATGGATTTTGGTCAACATGAGAACTTATATGCTGCAAGCCACTCGATCCTGTTATTCTCCATAGAAAACATCGTGCCTGAGAATCTTTCTCGACGATCTTGTGAAGTCTGCCAACTGGAAACTAAAGCTTGTCATTCTATGAAGAGATCTGTGCCCACGAGTATCACAGTATTTTTATTGATTCTTTGCTATAAGTGTGCATAAAAAGCATCTGATTAATGTGATAATATATGGCATATCGTTTTTTTACCACAAGGCACTCATTTAATTGTTTTTCTTTTTATTTTATTTTTATTGCATTTGGTGGCAGACGAACCATGGCCCATCTGATGGTAAATGGTAACCGTTACTCATGGACTCAACTATACCCAGAGTTTTGTCAAGCCACTGCTCACCATTTCATTTCATCGATATGAAACGAAGGAATAAACGCCTATCTCCTACTACAGCCAAAACGCAACAATGTGCTTCATGGCCGGTCACACGGGAGATGGTGGTACCAACCCGCTCGGGCCCGATACCAAGTGAGTTCTCCCACTTGGTACCCAGCCCTACCACCAGTCATGCAATGGATTATAATTGCTTACTTCCCTTAGTCGCCTCATACGACATCTGTTGGACAGAATCGGAGTGGTGACACTTGTGTTCTTAGTCCGTCACCACACGGACAAACGGTTGATAATAGTACGATACTATATGTTATTCAATATTGTAATATGATGTTAGAAAGGAGTTTAGGTTCAACTCTACCATCCCTTCGCTGGCCGGAACCGCCACCGAGAGACGCTAGTGACCATTAGCGTTGCTACCGAAAGGGTAAGCCGCCGGAGGACCACTGAAGTAATGTTTTCCAGTTACGGTGGTCCACCAATACGCCAGACGGCACAAGGCGTATTTATTTAGAGGGTGAGGGCCTCACACTACCATGTTCGTTTCCCCGAATGACGGAGTGTGTGGTTAGGGACATTTTTTCCCAAATTGGTTCTAACCTATCAAATATAAGCTTTAAGTTAAGGAACAAAAAATATGTATAATAATTTTGAAAATTAAACATACCACCATAAATATTTACACGATGAACATAGATCAAACGAAACGTTGTAAGTACTCTTTGGAAACTTCTCTTAGAAACCAAATGATTAGAATAATGAATAACCAACCCTTAGGTACTTAATATTATAAATGCGAAATAGAATTTGTTTATTTGTTTGTTTGTCATGCTATCACTGTAACTACTAAACCAATCGTCATAAGACTTTGCATACTTATACACTGACATAGGCACTTTTATCCTGAAAAATTAAGAGTTCTACTAAAATTGGCGTTCCGTAGAGTGATGTATTTATATTCTGAAGTTCAAGCGAACGGCATCGTGGGCAGAATTTAGTATGTAATAAATATTATTGTACACAATTCAAAATTATTTTAGATGCACTGTGCAAGCCTAATGCGTGGTAATGTGTTTTCTATCACTAATGGCTGTAGTGTATGCTAGCTTCCGTCTTAGGTACCTATAAGAAAATAAAATTCACAAAATCCTATTCTAATAATGGCAGAGGTATTTTGAGAAAATGATGCTTTATTCCAGCTAATCGTAAGCAGGTACCAGCCCAAGAAGTTAGATCTAAATTTTATTTAATGCGTCAGACTCAGCATGAACATGCATTTAGCATTTATTTACGATAAAGTTTTTTGAATTTCAATATTGGTAAAGTGCTTTTTTGTAGTGTGCTTAGCGGTTAGAGCACTTCCCCAGATTGGAAGGGACGCGGGTTCGATTCCCGCTCGCGCTAAAGTTCTCATTTTCACAAATAATTTGTTCTTTAATAATATTTATTAAAAATGTATATTTCCATTCACAAACCATAATTAAACATAACCAAACCTGACGGTCCACTTAATCGCGTTTGTCAGTTTTAATTTACTTACTGTATTTAGATCAGATTGCAAATGTATTTTCAAAAGGCCATGGATATAATTTCGAACAATTATAACAAATGTTCTACAAAACAAATATTATTTCGGTGAAATTAAATGAAATATACGGATAGAAATTTCTCCCAGAGATGTTCATTTTAGCTTTGCATAGTTTTAGTCATGAAATGGAATGCGTTGTATCCATTAGCAATGTCTGTAAATGTTATTTCATTGTGTTGGCAAAGTACTCGTTTAGATGAAGTCCCACTAATATTGTATAGGTGAAAGTTTGAATGTTTAGATCTTTGCATGTTTGTAACTCAACCAAAAATGATGACGAAATCTGGCAACCAGATATTTTATTGGTTGAAGTAACTTAAATGATACTTTTGATCCCGGAATATAATGTTCGGTTGTGGGATAGCTATTTCTGTATTAAGATTATTCATGTACCACAGAGTCCATCCATCCATCCATCAGCCTTTCATCATCCACTGTTGGACATAGGCCTCCCCAAAATGGGGGTTTTACCATAATCGCCACGCTTGGCAGGCGGATAGGCGATCGCAGTGGTTGTTTTTTAGTACACAGGGGAACGCTGCTGCCCGATCCCCCGGTAATTCCTTAGTCGGCTTTTACGACTCCCATAGGAAGAGATGGGGTGGAGCTATACCACAGAGTGACATTCTAATATTATATTGCCTCAATTCTATTAGTCCATGCCGACGATATAGCGGGATGCAGCTCCTAACATTTATATGACATCTATCAACTGAATTTCCAAAGCTTTGCGGTTTCGAATCATTCATAATTAAATGTTATTGATGATAAAAAAATTAGCCATCACGGGAATTATCCCAGATGTGAAAACAATGCTTTTGTTTTCTTTCTTAAAAAAGAATATTCGAGTTTTATATAAGTTCTTGGTAACCATCCTCTCATTATCCATAGACGAATGAAATCTGTTATAGGTTTATTGATTGAAGTTATAATTCCTAGTTAGATGGTTTAGTCAACAAATGGTGTTAAAAAAAAAAATTGGCGTGGCGACGAAAACAGCCGGCCTTACTCTTCCTCCGTATTAGATGTTTTCACATCAATATGAAAACATTTTACATGTCAATACATTTATTACCAATTTTTATTTAATAAACGTCTTTTCGTTATTCTGTAAAACAAGTCTGCATGTTTTCTGTATACATTCTGTAATAGACATACTCGTATATTGAACGTGCAGATATTTATAGTATTCAAAATAAAAATTATTATACTTCTATTACTTTTGCAATTTAATATAAAGAATGACTAACGTAAACCATTGTTTCCAAATATCGTACATTTGGCACCAGTTAATTTGGCTTACAACTTGCGTGTGCAGCAGACGAGCGGTTAGAGTCAACTGTCTAGCCGTAAAACTAATTTTAAACTTTCACGGACAATGTAGATGGATGTTGATAGAATTTTTGATTTACAACAATAGATACAAGTACTTTAACTGACGTTTATAACTACAGCAATGGTAAAGCAGCCAACCTAAAACTGAGTAGCAAACTCAAACTTTCCAAGTGAAAATGCTACGCCCATGCCTCATAATAATAGTAAGATTAAAAAAATACTATTAATAAAAAGCGGTCCTTTTTAGCCACAGTAGTAGTAGTGTAAGGGCAAAATAAGTATTACATTTCGGTTAGATAGTTATTTGGTTCCCCGTTTATACATCGCGACCTTTTATATAAAGATCCAACATAAAGGCTTTACGCGAATAGAGTAAAGTCAGAATATGCCCTAATTGTCTAATACGCTTGGCCAGCCCGACCCATTACGTTCACAAATAGACCATTATGTCCCAATCCCTTTGCTATTTCAAAAGGATGAAGGGTTAATTTACGAGCTCAAAATTTAAATCTACGACCAACTTGTTTAATAGCAACCTTCGGGTTAATTCTGTTGTTAAACTGTATTATTATGGAACTCTCTTATACATTACTGCCGTCGGTATTTTATCGATCGTAGAGCATTTTCAGCTTGCCGTTTTAGCCCGATTTTGCATAGAGATTGAATCTTTTTATTTAATACAATCTTGCGGTTAGTATTTAGTAAATAAGAGTAAGTATGTTTATGTTACTTTTCACTATTGTTATTATATTGTTCAGTATATTTGTTAACCTATATATTCTAAGATACTATAATAATTATCTATGTACATCGATGATCTGATAGTAACCACAAAATATAGCTTCGGAATACCAGGAGCACAACAAAAGCTGCCAAGACCAACTATTAAATACCCAGGAGGTATTTAATAGTTAATTAAATAAGTAACTATTAAATACCTCCTGATACTCATAGGAATAGCTATACGATCATATTCCTACATTCCAGTCAAAACATAGGCGATACGGCACATACCCTTTTCTTTTGATAAGGCGGGAAAAAATGTTCCTAACCGCACACCCCGTAGTTCCGAGCAACGAACAGGGTAGTGTAAGGCCCTCACCCACTAAATAAATCCGCCGTGTGCCGTCTCTCCGCCTTTATTGGCGGGCCACTGGAACTATGTTACATTACTTCAGTGGTACGGCACATACCCCACGTAACAGAATAATACAGTAAACATTTTTTTTAGCTGTCAGTATGTTATTGCTACAGCTGTATCTGTTATATTAATATGTGCATAAACAATGCAAATCTAAACTGACTTTTGAAATGAGAGTTTCATTACAGTAGAAATAACGAGGTCGGTGCTAGGTTGCGAGCAGTGGAGGTGCTCCCTCGCGTCAGCTGTCTACAATTAATAATAGAGGTCCGCAAGTTGAATGCCACATGTTGTTGCATGGGCTCCTTTCAGCTTGCATGCTGAATACAAATGAGCTTATTTATGTAAATTTGCGTCGCCTACGCGCCAGAGGATGACGCTCCAGTTTGAGTAATTCTCGCTATCGTAAGTGATTGATGCCGAAGTCGTTGACAGTTTGCTTTGCGGGTGATCATGGCCAACTTATGTATTTTTTTTATGATAGCTACACTTATCAAAGGTAACTTTCCATCTAAGGCCATAAATAGGGCCTCAAGTAGGTAAGTAGGCCCCATAGTTTTCTTCTAAGCTCTTTCGTTAATAAAACACAAATATTTAAGTAGGTAACTAGTTAGTCATTCATTGCGCACTAATTTATTGTTTACTACATACTGCTCGCGACTTCGTCCGCATGGAGTTTAGAATATACTTAATAAATAAATATAAATATTCACGGACATTTCACACAACGTCCTATGGTCCCAAACTAAGCTTAACGCTTGTGCTATGGGTACCAGATTACGGATATAAAACATTATACTACTTTTTTTTGGTAAATACATACATATAATATATAGAAAACACCCAGACGCAGTACCAATATCTGTGTCCATCACACAAATAATTGTCCTGAGTGGGAATCGAACCCACGACCTAGTGCACGGAAGTCGGTTACACTACCGACTACGTCACGAGGCGCGTCGTATAAATACATCACGCTACGGAACATTAACTATTTCTATGTAAAAAATACCTATCCCACGGGAATCATAAATTTTTCCGGAATACTAAGTAGCATATGGCCTTTACTGGGCTCGAGATTACATTATTTATGCAAAGTTTCATGACAATTAGTTCAGTAGTTATACGTGAGGGGAGCATCTTGACCCATTCGATCTATACCATCCATCCATCCATCCATCAGCCTTTCAACGACCACTGCTGGACATAGGCCTCCCCAAGAAATGGGGGATAGTGCCGTAATCGCCACGCTTGGCAGGCGGGTTGGCGATCGCAGTGGATGTTGTTAATACTCGAGGGAGTGCTGCTGCCCACTCCCCTGGAATTCCCTCAGTCGGCTTTTACGACTCCCGTGGGTAGAGAGGGGTGGGACAATTCTAAAGCCGGCCCCACACGGCGAATCTCTCTATCTATACAAACCCTTATAAATATCGTAAGTGTAATAGTGAGTTTGTTTTCACGACATTTCTACAAAAACAAATTATCCTGAAAATGCAATATGCAACAGCATACATTTAATCTGGAGTCCCGAAAAGGACTTGCTACTTTTCACCCTGAAGAAATACATAGTTGCTGTGAAATAGCAATTTTAAATATATAGATAATTAATGTGTCATTCACGCGGAAATCACGGGAAGAATATATTATAAAATTTCAATTAAACATCTTTGAACAAAACGGTAATTATTGAATTGCCAAAACTTATGAATATCCTTGATGCTTACATAAAACCTGTGTGTCATTATGTGTGCAAGTTATTCAGGAACAATCTTCGGTATAATTACTATGAGAAGATAAGTGCCAGATTAGATTTGCATGCGGTGTGTATACAGTTTAGTGAACGGGCACACAAGGGGACAAGTTTATCAAGACTCACGTCAGATGCTATACTTGAGCGATTGCTACATTATGTTGACGATGCCAATGCATGTAGCTTAGAGCAGTATTTTACTGTATAATAGTAAAATAGTGGTCATGTGTGACCAGTGGTGAAATATTATTAAAATCGTTGAAAACATTTTGTTCTTGCTGGTCGAATAATTTTCCACGTGAAGTTAAGGACAAAGAGTTTTCTTATAGGATTATTTACCACTGAAGTAATTATAAAACAGTTCAAGTAATCTGCCAATTCAGGCGGAGATGATTCACGCACACGGCGGGTCAATTTAGTGGGTGAGGGCCCCAGACTACCCTGTTCGTTGCCCCGAGTGACGGGGTGTGCGGTTAGGTACATTTTTTCCCGTCTTAACAAAAAAAAAAGGATTGTTTAGCACTCATAGGTATTGGCATATCAGAGGTTCCGTGGGGGGGTGCCTGGCGGAGCAAGCCTCTAACTAAGTAAGTAACGGAATAACGGCATAGCAAATAATACATAGTAGTATCAGGATAATTTGTTTTGTAGATATGGCGTAAAACAAACTCACTATTACACTTACGATATTTATAAGGATTTGTATAGATCGAATAGGTCACGATGCTCCCCTCACGTATAACTACTGAACTAATTGTCATGAAACTTTGCATAAATAATGTAATCTCGAGCCCAGTAAAGGCCATATGCTACTTAGTATTCCGGAAAAATTAATGATTCCCGTGGGATAGGTATTTTTTACATAAAATTGTTAATGTTCCGTAGCGTGATGTATTTATACTATATTTACCAAAAAAAAGTAAAGGTCCCTTCCGAAATATATATTTAGCCCAAATTCATTCTTTTGCGTTTAATAGTCAGACCTAAAGTCTAAGTAGCTGTCTTAGGGAACTACTTATTTCTCCTGGATAAAAGGCTATCCTATATGTTGATCTAGTGTCGGATCTATCTAACAACCAAATTTAACACAAAGCCGATCAGTTGTGTTGGTTTACTGGTGGTAGGGCTGGGTACCAAGTGAGAGTACTCACTTGTTATTGGGCCCGAACGGGTCGGTACCACCGTATTCTGTGTGACCGGTCATGAAGCACGTTAGTGCGTTTTGGCTGTAGCAGAAGATAGCCGTATTTTACTTTCATTTCATATCTAAGAAATGAAATGGTGTGCAGCGTCTTTACAATACTCTCCATGAGCGACGGTTACAACTTACCATCAGGTGGGCCGTGGCTCGTCTGCCATTATAAGCAATAAATAAAAAAAGTTGTTTAGGCGTGATTCAACGATAAACATCCAAACATGTTCAGAAACTTTCGCATTTATACCTAATATTAACAAGATAGGAAACCGATGGCAGATAAGCCAGGCATCTACGTGATGGCAGCTGATAACCGCCACTAACCACCATACCGATAATAATCAGCATGTATCAAAACGCAAGGGTGCAGTTAAAGGCCGCCAACCATGAGAAAACTTCTCAAATCTCGTTTTAATAAAGAGATGTCGTTGCGCCCGGGGAAACACCGCGACTAATAATTTGTTGCAGAGCCTACACTTATATGTTTGAAATAAGGGAATTCTTTCTTATATATAAATTACTTTCATGCATAATAAGTATAAGACAATTTTTTTAAAAGTTCACTTTCATTATATAACTATTAAATTTAAACTTTGGAAGTGAAACATCTAATGCGGAGGGAGGGTAAAACCGGCTGTTAGCGTCACCACGTCAATTTATTTGTTTTAACGTCATCAGTTGACACAAGCATGTACCTAACTAGAAAGTACACCATCAATCAATGCACCAATAATAGTTTTAATTCATCTATGAATAGTAAAAGAGCGCTTACCAAGAATTATATAAGACTCAAACATTAATCTCATTTATTATAAATATTTTAATATTAGGATATATTCACACTTACTTCTATGTTCATTGCCTTTATGTCCATTCCCGTTATTTTACACATGTCATGATGTTTATTTTTTTTAATTAGCAGGTAGGACAAAATAGTTCGGATTTCAACGGACAATGTAAGGTAAACAGAGAGTTATAATATTGTTTTGATGTGTATTTTAGCACTTGACATGCTCAGCTACTTTTTAAAGTACAAATTATTAGTGAATGAAGAAAAAGAGAACTTTAGTGCGAGCGGAAATCGAACCTGCGTCCCTTCCAATTCGGGGAAGTGATCTAAGCCACTGAGCTGCCGCACTGACCTTTCAGCCATACCCAATCTCCTCATCACATTTGTCTTTACAACCAACGGCACCTATCGGATGCATTTACATGCATTAATCCAATATAGTAAACTTAATTTTGCAATTAAAATTCATACTATTTGATGGCGCGATTTTTTAAACATTTTGATCTGTATTTTAGCACTTGACATGCTCAGCTACTTTTTAAAGTACATAATATTGTTTTCTTACTCTATATACATACGCATTTTGTATGTATATTTTCTCTACATAATTCCAACAACAAGAGTTTTAATTTTTTAATTTTTAAGCAGCCTATATAGTGGCTAGCTATTCCTGAGGCATCACTTACGCATCACCATCTTAAAGGGAAGGGATAGAGAGGATGGATAGTAAGGAGAGGATAGGAGGGATACTAACGATAATATGAAGAGAATAGTAAGTTTAATAAAGAGAGGATAAGAAGGAGAGAGTAGGAAGGGAATTTGGACTGCTGGTGCTCTCACTCACCATACGAAACACAAGTGTAGATCCCACTACCATTGTGTTACGCGCTGCTCTTTTCTCTCATCGAGCCGGCTTATTTAGGCTGGGATTCGCAAGGCTTTGCCTCTAGGAATGATACATATTAAATAACGACATGACAGTGAAATATGGAGATTAATTTACTTACTTACTAATTTACTATTAGAACAACAAAACAACAACAGAATCTATACTATAGAACTCTAACAAGGCTACTGCTTTTATAGCTCTAGATTAGACTAAAAACTGATATAAGTTTTTTCCTGCTTCTATATCGGGAACTTGAGATATAACCTAAAAACTTGCTTTTTCCTGCGGTGGAGTCACGGGCAAAGGCTGAAAGCATTTTATTACCACATTAACCTTAGCTATAATCAGTACTCCGTGGGTATAATGTACGCAAATACTTCTGGCGTAAACGTCACGTTAAGAATGAATGTGTTATCGAAATTCGCAGTCCCGAGAAATTGTCAGGATTGCTGATTTGGCAAAGCATCTGCGACGGTATTCCAGGAAACGTAGGTTCAAATCCTGCTCGTGACTGTTATTATCGATTTCACATTTTCACACTTTGATTTACACACTATCTATAAATATATATATTTAAATAAACATTATTTATAATTATTAAAAACTAATATTAAGTTTTGGCGTAGTTAATATTAGTTTGTACTAAGTAACGACCCTGTAAATGTTTTAAATTCGTTTACTATGCAGGATATAATTTAACAATTGTAATCGATCATCATATTATTTATCGATTATACTAAAAGATGTGAACTTTTCCATACCACTCAAATTCCTCGTATACTTTTTATTGAATATAAAAATAATAAAACCTAAACAATTAGATATAAAAAATAATGATCTCTTTCGATTGTTTTGTTAATCGAGTAATAACATTTGAATTGGTCATCACCAATAGTATTATCCCGGCAGAATCCCCACTTCTTGCTATGTCTTACTTCAGAGACATAAAGATCCGTTGTGACTACTATACATATACTTATTATCCTATCACATAGATTATAAGTATATCTTAGTAAATACATAAAGTTTATTATTTTTTCATAATATAAGCTCTCAAACTACGTTAAAATGCCATATATAACTCAAACTAAACCAAAGTCATTGAGTTATTATGCAAATAGCATACTCGCCGATTTCACTAATAAGTTTAACAGTTTGTTTGTCGCATGCTATAACGTTGAATAAATAATAAAGTTTTAATCGGCTATCAGAAGCTAGGATGAAACGAGCATTCCAATTAGTGCTGGATTCTCATTAAGAATCAGACTCTTGGCTCAGACTTTGTATTAGAGCTACGTGACCAAGATCAACTTCATTTTATTTTTACTATAATTGCCAGGTCAATAATAATACTTGAATATTATTCTAGATGTTGTAACAACTACATTATGCAATTAAATTATATAAAGGATTGAAGGAAGTTGATATAATATATGTGTTTAGAAATAGCCTTTGCCCAAGGCTTCGCCGCAGTCAAAAGCTGTTTTTTGGGTAATATATCAGGTCTTCGATATAGTAGCGGCATAAAACGTAGTTATACCATTTCTTAAATCCAATGAAGAGCTGCTATCAAGCCAAAAATCCACTTAGTAGTTTAACATGATGTGCGAACAAACAGACAAACCGGATAATAATTCTAAAAGAATAATGTTTTGTGTTAAGAGATGTCTAATGCATTTAATTTGTCGCAAATATCTTAAACTAGCCTTTGCCCACGACTCCGCTGTAGCCAAAAGCTAGTTTTTAGGGTGTATCTCAGGTTCCCGATATAGTAAAGGGATAAAATGTACGCCGGTTTTTAAGTCTAATCAAGAGCTACCAAATAAAAAAGTTGCATAAAAATCAGTTTAGTACTTTTTGCGTGATGCCCGATAAAAACAAACAGACAAAAATTCTAAAAAAAATTGCTTTGTGTTTAGACACGCCTATCAAATAGCCTAATAAAGTCATTTTTTCTCAATTATCTTAAATGAACAGAAACAGCTCTTTAAGTACAAATTATAAATTATTTGTGAATAAGGAAAACAAGATTTTTAGTACGAGTGGGAATCGAACCCGCGTTTTTTCCAATCCGGGGAAGTGCTCTAAGCCACTGAGCCATCATACCATTATTTCGATCATCCCGATCTCTTTATCACATTTGTCTTTACGACCAACACCATCTATCGGAATGCATTTACATGCATTAAACCAATATACGAGGAGGGATCAAAAAGTAGTGAGAACGACATACTTCTTAGTAAGAAAATAAATAAATACTGGCAGGCATAGCTCAAATACATATTTGTAATATTAATAAAGAAAAAAATCTTCATTTCTCTTTTGTTTTTTTCTGAATGTAGTCATTTGTTTGCTTCGTGTCGGAACATGTTCTCGAAAATGGAGAATAATTAAGTGCGAGCCGTTATTAAATACCTCTGTTTAAAAAAGTTAACGACGCAAGAGATTCATTGCGATTTGGAGGCAACATTAGGAGAGTCTGCTTCGCCGTATTCCACTGTTGCAAGGTGGGCTTCTCAATTTTGAGTACAGAGAACGAGCACGGAAGACGAACATCGTTGCGGCCGTCCATCAACGTCAGTCACCCAAAAAAATGTTACGAAAGTCGAGAAAATCGTATTGAGCGATCGAAGAGTTACCATCCGATACTTAATTCAAGATACGTGCATTTCATATGGAAGTATTCAATCCATATTGAAACAATCTTTAAATATGAGAAAACTCTCCGCAAGATGGGTGCCGAGAATGTTAACCGACAGTCAGAAACAAAATCGAGTTGATATTTCGAAGATATTCTTGGACAAGTTTCAAGAAGATTCTGAAAACTTTTTGTCTCGTTTTGTAACAATGGACGAAACATGGGTCCATCATTTTGATCCCGAGACAAAACAGCAATCTTCGCAATGGAAACGGCTATCATCACTGACCCCGAAGAAGTTTCGTGCCGTGGCATCGGCTGGTAAGGTTATGGCCTCAATATTTTGGGACTCAGAAGGGATATTGTTGATTGATTACCTGGAGCGTGGAACCACTATTACAGGCCAATATTATGCAGCTTTAGTTCCCAAATTGAGGAATGCCATCAAAGAGAAAAGGAGAGGAAAACTTCGAAGGGGCGTGCTGGTTCATCACGACAACGCACCCGCGCACAGGTCGGTAGTTCTGATGGCTGCCATTCAGCAAGCTGGCTTCGAATTGGTTAACCACCCTTATTCACCAGATCTGGCGCCTAGCGATTTTTATCTGTTCCCCAAATTGAAAGAATACTTAAGGGGGTACGAAGGCAATAACGAGGTGATGGATGCCGTGGAGAGCTTTTTGCAGGACCAAGACAAAACTTTTTTTTGAAAGGGATTGAAGCCTTGGAAAAGCGCTGGACTCGGTGTGTAGCGAGACTCGGAGACTATGTAGAAAAATAAATTATTAAGTTATCAATAGTCATTATATTCTATCTCATTCTCACTACTTCGTAGTAAGTTTAATTTTGCAATTAAAATTCATACTACCTATTTGATGGCGCGATTTTTTAAACATTTTTAATCTATATTTTTAGCATTTGACATGCTCCGCTACTTTTTAAGTACAAATTATTTGTGAATAAGGAAAAAGAAAAAAAAAGAGATTGGTATGATCGAAAGAATGGTACGATAGTTCAGAGGCTTAGAGCGCTTCCCCGGATTGGAAAAGACGCGGGTTTGATTCCCGCTCGTACTAAACATCTCTTTTCCTTATTCACAAATAATTTGTACTTAAAAAGTAGCGGAGCATGTCAAATGCTAAAAATATAAAGCATACGAAATGCTAAAACGAAATGCTAAAAATATAGATTAAAAAGACACAGCTCTGTTACAGCTTTATAGTATAGATAGATAGATAGATAAGTAAATTATACAGATGAACAATTTGATTGATGTATTTGCTTTTTTAAATAAATTAAACATTAGAATCTGTACTAAGTATTCTAAAGCCGTAACAGAGCTGTATCTGTACATTTAAGATACCTATCTGAGAAAAAATTACTGAATTAGGCTATATAGTCGTGTTTAAACACAATACTATTTTTAGAATTTTTGTCTGGTTGTTCGTTCGCGCATCACGCAAAAACTACTGAACGGATTTTGATGCAACTTTTTTATTTAATAGCTCTTGATTAGACTTAAAAACTGGTATACATTTTATCCCGCTACTATATCGTGAACCTGAAATATAACCTAAAAACTAGCTTTTGGCTTCGGCGAGCCATGGGCAAAGGCTAGTATTCCATAAAATTACGTAATCTTATATGAATATCGCAAATGTGACCAATTTTCAAACTATAAAGTTCAAATTATGTGCTTATAAAACTTTCTTTGACAACAAGAATGTTTGAACATTTTATGAAGAAAATGGCCAGCATTAGTTCCGAATATGGCAAGATGTCCACCTTCATGAATAACGCAGGAGAGTTACCTCCTTTTCCATGTTCTTGTCGTAATAATGGAAAATACTCTTTAGTACCTTTCATGATTTTAACATTGCATAGAAGTTAGTATTTCTGACTACTGTCTATTTTTGAATAACACGATGTATTTAGACTACTTGGAATTTTCAATTTTATTTAATCTTTATTTTGTTGCTATGCTGGTTTCTTCTGATACGTATGATTGGTAAACGTAACCTTATAATTTATAGAGAAATATATACAGGAAGTTTGATATCAGATTTAATGTATTTTTAAACAAAATGTTAGTATAGTGTTTTATAAAGATAAACAAG
This sequence comes from Leucoma salicis, assembly GCA_948253155.1. NCBI lineage: Eukaryota > Metazoa > Arthropoda > Insecta > Lepidoptera > Erebidae > Leucoma > Leucoma salicis. Next base: position 12,969,791 of record OX411811.1, read on the forward strand.
TTATTTCAGAATTCAAAAAGCGAAAGTTAGTTTGTTTATTAAAAAATGCATGGTTCCTGTGGGATGCTATTTTTGCATAGAAATAATGTCGTATTTAGTCATGTATTTATGTCACGTGGACGATGTAGCAGGCAGAATGTAGTACAAAAAGTTAAGATTATGTATTTCATCCAAAAAAACTGATTACTAGTTGTACATAGTTTGCACAGTTTCATTTTAGTCACAATAAACTTTATGAAATATCGCTCATTCCTTCCTCGCTCTATCATTAACAAAATATGAAAGATGAAACTAAAACCTCGTTGCTTATCCAAAGAATGAGTTTCAGTTTAGCCAGAAAATGACATCTTTATGGAAGCACTTGCACTCACCGTGGGCAAAAGTATGCAGCTGAGTTTATAGGATACAAGGAATTTGTCGTAAACACTGTATCTGTATAAATTTATAAAATGTAATGTTTAATTTAAGTCACCAAAAAACCTTCTAATACTTTAACAATGTAGATAAATCCATCCATCCATCAACCTTTCATCGTCCACTGCTGGACATAGGCCTCCCCTAAGGGGGGTATTGCCATAATCGCCACGCTTGGCAGGCGGGTTGGCGATCGCAGTGGATGTTTTTAGTACACAGTGGAACGCTGCTGCCCGGTTCCCCGGTAATCCCTTAGTCAGCTTTTACGACTACCATAGGGGTGGAGCTATTCTTAATGCCGGCCCCACACTAAAAATATTATAGACAAATAAATTTGAGCTATTGCTCGATTGTTGATGATGGCAGATATAAAAAAATATATTATTTGTTGTTTGATTAAATTATATTGGTTGAGTTTGAGTATTGTACCGGAAGTAAAGTACTAACTTAGTCTTAAAATTGCAAGTGGCAGAATTGAAGTATATGTGAAAGTAAGAAAATTTTAATAAACTTATCTACTTCCTCATCCTATAAAGAATTTAAATTTTATACTAAAATTGCTATACTCTATTATTATTGAACTAGCTGTGACCCTATTATTTTTATCGGGATAATATATAGTCTACAAGTGCCTCAAAGTATGTTCTAAATTGGTAAAAAAATATTAAAATCGGATGTGTAGTTTCGAAAATTTCTCCCAATAAAAAAAACGTTACCATTACGTATTAGTACAGATGTACTACAGCCATTGATGGCATTAAAGAAAATGACAACGGGACCACAGTTTCTCTGACGAAAAGTACGCACAATCATTTATATTACAAATTACACTAATAGACGTTTCACATAAAGAATATAAGCCAGACATTAGTGTAATTATGGCACCTACAATTCACAATACAGGCATGTGTAATGATTAAAAATTTATATATGATTTTACAGCTGGCTCTCGCCCTCCCGAATCAATAACTGTTTGGCATTGAAACAACTTTCTCTACTTAGATCAGCCAGGAGCAGTCGTAAGCAGTTGGAGTCACGTGTCACTAATTGGGCAATTCCCAATCAGATCACGTAGAGCCGTAGACTCAGAGGCAGCAGTAAACAGACGATATTTCGTGCACAAGGAAAGTTTGTCCCGCCCTCGACAATCTCAGACTAACCGGTGCCAACAGATTGCGGGTCGTTTCAGTTCGGAACAATTAAAGCCAAATGCTTACCAAGACCAGTGTTTCTGTGTAATCCCGTTATAAAAGAGTGCGGGGAGAATTCCAAGCAACAGTTTTTATTGTTATTTATTAATAAGTACATTAACGTTTTGTTTCAGTCGATGTTTTCATTTTCCATGAGCTTATTGATTATTAAGTGGAGTTTGATGGATTAATTAACGTAGTTTTTCAATCATTTAGAGGGTTATAATAATTTAAGTAATTGCATTTAATTTAGACTCAACTCATTGTTCTTAGCGGTTTCAATTTTGTTTAGATAATGAAGTGTTACTTTAATTATTTTACCAATATTAAATCCACAACCATACTATATAGATTCGGCTTGGTGGACTTCATAAGTTTATATTTATTAAAGGAATAAAAATTATATTAAAACAATAATAACGATATTTAACTATTTGTTTTAAAACTTAATAGCATTTACAATTATGGAAGCAATGAAGTAAGAACCTTTTTTTTTGTTAAGCTAAGAAAAAATGTTCCTAACCGCACACCCCGTCGTTCAGGGCAACGAACAGGGTAGTGTGGGGCCCTCACCCACTAAATAAACCCGCCGTGTGCCGTCTCTCCGCCTTTGTTGGCGACTATATTACATTCCTTCAGTGGAAATAAGGTAAGGACCTAAGTATTTATTACGATAACTACGTATATCTGAAACTTGGGTATTCAATGTCTGTGTGTGTAATAACAGTCTTGCTTTATAGCTTATTTTTGGACATAAGATCCCACTGGACATCATCATCATGTAGCAAATATGCCTAATATGCCACACTGGTGTTGGTTGAATTAGTAGGTTTGTTTTATTTCGAATTTTCCTCTTATTTTATTATGGATACATAAAATAGTACCTATGTATAGTTGTCATATACAACAATGCAATACTTACATAGTCATACTAATAGTTCAGTAAAACTTAATTGTCACTCTTTCATACTAAAGTTACGAGTACTCGTCATTTTAGTAAGAAAATGAAATTGTTTGTTACTTCTTGCCGTAACTGCTTAACAGATCTATGGCGTACTTATATAATATTTTAGAATATAGAGAAGGACTGAATAGGCTAAATTTAATACCCGAAAGTACCTGTGTTAGGTTTTTTTGGATAGTGGTTATTTGTATTCCAGATGGGGACGTATATCTATATTATGGGTAAGTCTTAGCTTTTGCCGTGAAGTTATGCGGTAATTTTTACATTCAAATTTGACATCTCATCATTAGCAAATTTCAAATTTTCAACCGCATATTAGGTTCTAATTATTATCATATATATCCCATAATCCTGCCATGTAACTCTTATAATTCGTATAGGCACGTGAAAAGGGAATTAACCCACTGTTCTTAATTACATTTTCGCATGCTTCACTTTCGCTTAAAAGGTTCCTTTTGTACACAGTTTGCCCATCCTATTTCATTCATGGCTTTCATCTGAATGTTTTCTGAATTTTAATGCCTTAGTTATTTTAATGAAGAATGTATTTTTAAGATACCTTTTACTGGCTTGAAGCTAATGTGTTTGTTATGGGGTGTTGTTTGTTATGGGGTAGAGAATCGTTAAGTAAAAATGTAATTAACATGAACCCTGGGTTTTTTTACTAAGCAAATCTGACTAGTGGACATTCTAATTGTTTGTTTATGTTCTAAAATAATCAAATATTATGTGGTACTAGTAGAATAAGTAGAGTGCTAGACTCCATCAAACCTGGGCTATTTTCGTAAAAACTGCAGTGATGTAGGATTTAGTAGCAATCCATCGAAGTGGAGAGGAGCTTCCATGATATTACAATAATGATCTAGATCTCTAATTATCAAGGGCGGGTGAACGAAGCGCCGTGCAGGTGATGATTACTACAGAGCTACCACGGCTTCCAATAAGGTTCCGCAGCTACGGCTACACCAATTAACCACTCCACCATTTGCAGGAAAAGATTATGCGTAGCAGCGGAGCGGTAGTTTCTAATTAACTCCTGGATTCGAATATTGACGATTGACGCACAGATGGCGGAATGGTTTAGATACCGGCCTCCCACCTAAGTGTTGTGGGTTCGATTCCCACACAGAACAACTCTTTGTGTCCACCACATCTACAAATGGTTGTTCTGAGTCTGGGTTTACTTTGTGTCCGTGAAATTGTTTGTTTGTAAAGTCTTCCGCAATACAAGGATTATTCCTTAATACAGGGTAGGTACTGTTTTAAAAAAAATCTTCCATGGAATTTAATCATTAAGTTACCGTAAATTATGCAAATTTATTACTATCTATTCTCTTTTCGTCTATTTGCAGACGCTTATGCCATCTATCAAATGCATTTGTTTACTTATCCTTCAGTGTGATAAACATAATGATTATATTTATGTATGTAATAGCTCAGATAAGAAAGACATAGGTAGTTATCGAATACTCATAGCCATCTTTTGATGTTACCATAAATCTTATCTAACTAATTTATATGTATATGCGAAAGTTTGGACGGCTGTTTGTAACATAATCGTTCCAGAACGGCTGATTAGATCTAGATGAAATTTGGTACAGAGGTAAGTTATAGTCTGGAATAGCACAGGCGATTACGGTTATGGTTGCCGTGAGATAGATCGCCATACCTAATTACTGCACCGATCATTATGAAATTGAACACACACACACATGTAGTCTAGACCCCAGAAAAGGGAATAGGATAGTTTAATCCCAGGAAAAAAATACTTATACATGCCATAAAAGATTTTATCGCGGCAACTGTTTGTGGAGTGAGTTTCGATATCGTTTAATTGTAAGCCGGTACATTATACCATTATACATAATTATTTATATATATATGTATATTCATTATCACTTTGATACAATGTACGTAGTACGCTAATTGCTACCTTCGTCTTGACAAACTAATATTGAATAATATCTCAGCCAAGACGAAATTTGGTTTACAGGCAGTAATCGAGTTGTCAGTTAGCACAATAAACGTTTGAAGTACGTCTGTGTACAGTTTTAAACGACATAATAACATTCCAACAAACAAAATGAGGTAAATTTAAGATACAGTAAATGGAGGACGAAATTATTTGAGCACCTACGCATATTTACGAGAAATTATGAAGTAAAAGTAATGCTGTCAAACGAATACGCAAGGGGTCGTCCATTAATCATGTGAAGCCTGAAAATGGGGAGAAGGTTCGACAAAAATCACCAGATATCACAAGGGGAAGGGGGGGTGTTATGGTGTAGTGAGATATCACGTGTATTTAATTTGTCGTTGAACGCGCGATTTGTAAACAACCGAAAAGCGGCGTGTGAGATTGAATTAGATTATACTTGAAACTGGAAATTTTGAAGATATTGATTTTGGTTAGGGGAGGGCGAGTGTTTAGTCTTAAGCCTCACAACTATCAACAGGGGTTTTGTCCGTGTGGAGACGGACTAAGAAATCAAGTGACACCACCCCATTCTTTCCCACGGCTGTCGTATGAGGCGACTAAGGGAAGTGAGCAATTATTATCCATTGCATTACTGGTGGTAGGGCTATCAAGTGGGAGTACTCACTTGGTATCGGGTCCCAGCAGGTTGGTACCACCATCTCCTGTGTGACCGGCCATGAAGCACATCGTTGCGTTTTGGCTGTAGCAGGAGATAACCACTTCATATCGGTGAAATTAAATAGTGAGCAGTGGCTCGACAATACTCTCGGATAGTTGAGTCATTAAGCGACGGTTACCATTTACCATCAGATGGGCCGTGGCTCGTCTGCCACTACATGCAATAAAAAAAGGAGGCAGGGAAGGGTTACAGAAAATGCTAAAAAACATCACATGATTAATGGCCTATCCCTAACATGATTGTTTTACTTAAGCTTTGAAATAATTCAATAGCTTGGCGCGCTTGGGTGTTGAGTAGCTATATTGATACCTCATATATGAAAATAGATAGCATGGTCATGTAGAACAAGAACTCCTATAGTACGTTTGAAATCAATCCTAAAAAAAATAAATCGGTTGGCTGAAGTTATGATGATTTGGAAAAAAAAACAAACAACCACAGGCCTTTTTTATTAAACACAAAGTGAAAAATGTGAATTCGAAAATAACAGTCACGAGCAGGATTTGAACCTGCATCTCCTGGATACCGTCCAGATGCTTTTCCAATTCAGCCATCGTGACAATTGCTCCTGACTGCTAATTTCTATAACACATTCATACTTAACGTCTTTGGGTGACGCCTGCGCCATCTGTCGGCAGTATTTTCATACATTATACCGACCAGGTAAACTTAATTTTACAATTAAGATTTTACCTTATAATGCCGCAAACCCATAGAATTTTTGTCTGTTTGTCTGTTTCTTTGTTCACGCGTCATGCAAAAACTACTGAACGGATTTTGATGTAACTATATTTGGTTGCTCTTGATTAGACTTAAAAACTGGTGTACGTTTTATGCCGCTACTATATCGGGAACCTAAGACATAACCTAAAAACTAGCTTTTGGCTGCGGCGGAGCCGCAGGCAAAGGCTGACATTACAAAAGTAGGTATACTGTTATTTTTAAAGGCATTTTAGAGAGCGTATTCCTAAACTGAATTTTTTAATCATATCTGATAAGCAACCAAGAACGGCAAAAGCAATCTTAATAAGCTCACATCGCACTGGCAACTTTAAAAAAGTAATAAATAACGTACACAAACTAAACAAGAAACGTATAAAATACTTGTCCTGAGTGCAAATCGAACCCACCGTATTCACAGCAGGTCATTACTTAAATTTATTGAATTGGATGAATGCTACAGAGATTTTACGCAATATATTACAGACGTTTCACTTCGTTATCGTCGATAGAAGCTACTTCAAATGTTTAGCGCTTACAGAGGCCGCACCGTTTAGGGCTAAAATTTATCTTTACTAATAAATAACGTAGCCGTAGGCCGAACCCTGTTAAATAAGCATGACGTTCGCACCATATTTTACATTGGAAAACATCTTAGGGACTATACGTATCAGTGTATTACAGAAACGTTCTTGTAGAGTTTATGGATGCTCGTATTTAATATGGAAACGCATGAATAATTCTTTCACCTTAATGTGTTTTATCTGAGCCTGTCATAACATGACACAGGGAAACATTTTTATGCACTCTTATCATAAGGAAGATAAATCATTATGGAATTACTTTTCAAAACGACTCATTTCCTCTTGAATATTTAGGCGGATTGACAAAAAATTAAGAAGTAAGTGTCTTTGAAGCCGAACAGAAAGCTTTTTTGTAGATATACGAACCCAAGAGCTCGAGATCCGCAGACAACTGGACCACCGAGGCAGTACTTTAGTTAATAACAAATGCCGAATAATAAAAAGTAAATGTATGTATGTACACATCCGACACTAAACCAAGCACGTCTAGCGTAAAGTCACTTACATTTGAATACCTAACATACAAAATTAAGCCAAGCGCGAGCCGGACTCACCCATCAAGGGTTCCGTAGCAGCAAGTAACATAATAATAATTATTATTTACTTAGGCACCTATTACAGATTTATTATTAGAAAATAATGGTTCACGGTTTATGCATAAGGTTTATGTTTATGAAATTAAATGTTTTATTTTTGAAATAAAATTTCGTTTACGGAATCTATCGCGTTTACTTGATTTTACTACTTTTTTATTTTTATTTTTATTTTAGGTGGGCAAAAATGTCCTACCGCACACCCCGCTGCCCGGGGAGACAACGGGGTAGTGTGGGGCTCTCACCCACTAAAAACTCACCGTGCGCCCTCACCCGCCCTTGCTACGGCGGATCACGGGAACCGCGTCGTTTCTCCGCGATCCGCAGGCGGCAGCCCCTTCGGGCACCCTCTCTTGTGCGACGCCCCGCGCACTTGGGCGTCACACCTTCGCGGTAGGCTTCCGCGGACGGCAGGGTACTCCCCGACCCCCCCGTCCGCAGCCTCGGCTAGGGCGGCATCAGGTGCAGGTAAGCGCGCGCACGCCGCCTCGCGCGCTGGCGGCGAATCGGGTCCGCGAAGGAGGATTCCTCCCGGGCCCTCTCTGCCGCCTCCTTCTGCGAGATGACAGCCTCGCAGAAGGCGGCGATCGCGGTCCAGGCCCTGTCACTGCCAACCATCGCTCGCGCAACGGCCGGCAGCGACAGGTCCACGCCTATGACTGCAGCGAGTTCCCGGCGCTGCACATCCCAGGCCGGGCACGACTCGAGCGTGTGCTGCGCCGAGTCTTCGCCGCAGTCGCAGTGGTGACAGCCTGGGGTCGTCTCCCTCCTAGCGATCGTGTGCAGGTATTTGCCGAAGCAACCGTGCCCCGACAAAACCTGCACCAACCGGAATGTGAGGACCCCGTGCTGCCGCCCTACCCATTCTTCCAAGATCGGCTGGAGTGCCCCCACGGTCCAGAGACCAGCCCGGGGCGTCTCCAGCCGAGACCTCCACTTTAGGGCGGTGGCGCGGCGGGCATCTTCCCGCCACGCTGAGATTGCGCTTAGCGAGGGGCGGCTGCCCCCCGCCCGCGCCGTCGACGCCCGCCGATAAACGTCGGCGAGCACTTCCGCCTCCAGATCCCAGGCCAGGTTCCAGGGGTTTCCAGGGTTCCGGCCAACGCGCAGGCTGCATCGCACGAGACCGTGCGGTACCCGCGTATTGCCCTGACCGCTGCGACCCTCTGTGGACGCCACAGAAGGGCCCTATTGCGAGCGGCCAGGGACTCCGCCCACACGGGCGCGCCGTACAGTGCCATTGACCGTACTACCCCCGCGTAGAGTCGTCGACACGCGAGACTCGGTCCGCCCAAATTCGGCATCAGTCGCCCGAGGGCGGACGCCGTGCCGACGAGCTTTGGCGCAAGACGACAGAAGTGCTCGTCAAAGTGCCACCGTCCATCCAATACCAGGCTCAGGTATATGATGTGGGCCTGGATTGGAAAGCCCACACCGTTGACCGTTATCGAGGCGCCAGCGGGTGGGCCACGTCGGAGCCCATGGAAGAGTAGGGCCTCCGACTTTTCAAGGGCCACCCTAAGCCCCAGTGCCTCGATCCGCCTGACCACCTCCGCGGTTCCTGAGGTGGCCAGCGTTGCCGCCTCCTCCAGGGTCCTGCCCCGGGCTGTGAAGAGCGTATCGTCTGCGTAGCAAATTACGCCCAGCCCGGGGGGGAGCCGGCCACGGAGGACCCAGTCGTAGCCGATGTCCCACAGGAGCGGCCCTAGAACCGAACCCTGTGGGACGCCGCACGACATACCCTCCTTACAACGTCCCCTTCCCGGTCCACGAAGAGGACGCTGCGGCCGTCGAGGTAGTCTGCCACCAGCCGCCTTAGGTAGAGGGGCACTCCATGGTACCGGAGTGCCTCCTTGATGCAGCCGAATGGCAGACTATTGAAGGCGTTGGCGATGTCAAGCGACACCGCCAACAGCACTTCCCTCGAGGTGACGGCCTCCGCAGCCGCAGCCCTCAAGCGCAGGATGGCGTCGACCGTAGACCGACCCGCCCGAAATCCGAACTGGGCATCGGACAGGTCGGGGCCGACCGCACCTAGGTGCCGGACGATGCGGGCAGCGACTACCCGCTCGAGAAGTTTGCCCGCCTCGTCCAGCAACACGATGGGCCTGAAGGCCGCGACTGTATTCGGAGACCGTCCCGGCTTCGACAGGAGCACGAGCTTCCCCTCCTTCCAGCAGTCAGGGAACCGTCCGGACACCAGGCAAGCGTCGAACTGTCCCGTGAGGCGGGGCTCTAGGTGCTCGAGGACCAGGGCCAGCACTCGGGCGGGAACCCCGTGCGGCCCGGGGGCGGCGCTTCTCCGCATACGCACTACCGCCGCCCCCAGTTCAATAGTCCCTCAACCACCTCAGAGAGGAAGCCCGGCTTGAGGGTCTCCGTAAGGGGGGGGCCCTGGGCGCGGAGCTTGTTAAGCGCCGCGCGGTACAGTCGTCCCCAGGGGTCACGCTCGAGACCCTCCAGCATCTCCTGCCTTTTCGCGTCCTTGGCGCGACAGATGGCCAGCTTAAATGCGGCGCGCGCACTGCTGTACGCCGCATACAGCTGGCCCTCCCGCTCTTCATAGCGGATTCGGCGACGTCGGCTGCGGGTGTAGGACCTCCGGGCAAGAATACAGGCCGCGCGGAGGTCCGCCAGCTCCGGGGACCACCAGTAGACCCCCTTCCGTCGAGGCGGGTGCCGCACGCGGGGCATGGCCGCATCGCAGATCTGCGTAAGCATGCCGCGAATGCGGCCAGCCTCGGCGCCCACGTCTTCCGTCAGGGGGGGGAGGCAGCCAAGATTGAAAAATGGCCGCGTCCACCAGCAGCTCCCGGTCGAGCCTACCTACAGCCCATCGCGGAAAAGCGGGAGTTCCGTCCGCCGCGTGACCCCTGCTGGTACCCTGAAGGGTCCGGGAGACCTCTATCTGAATGTATCTGTGGTCAAATAGGGTCTCGACCTCCTCCAGGACTCGCCAGCTCCTTACACGTGCGGCGACACCGGGGCTAGAGAACGAAAGGTCCACTATCGACCCGCCCCTGCGCCGCACGCACGTTAGGGCGGACCCTCGGTTTAGCAACACGAGGTCCGCCGCTTCCGCCCAACTTGATTTTACTACTATCCCGACGTTTCGAATACTTTACAGCATTCATGATCACGGGTGGACTTAGATGATAGACGTCCAAGGCTGATATGTTATTTCAACGGTCTCATCTACCCACAGTATATGATTTTGCAAAATTTTTGGTTTATTTATTTTAACCTATTGTCTTCTTACTGGTAGTAATTGGTAGCTTATAGTAGAATTTTTGAGCACTAAATAAAAACAAAAAAAAATTAGTTTAAAGAGGAGTATTATACTCATTTTAATATACTAACTTAAAGCCTCATACATTGTAAGCATAAAAAATGTGAAGTAATTATTTTAATTATGTTTCTAAACGAATATTGGGTGGGTTAAAATAAATAAACCAAAAATTTTGTAAAATCATATACTGTGGGTAGATGAGACCGTTGAAATAACATATCAGTCTTGGTTGTCTATCATCTAAGTCCACCCGTGATCATGAATGCTGTAAAGTATTCGAAAAGTATTCGAAACGTCGGGATAGTAGTAAAATCAAGTAAACGCGATAGATTCTGTAAACGAAGTTTTATTTCAAAATGTGTAACATTCGCGTAAATATCAGAAATTATTATGTTTTATTTTTATTTCTATATTTGAGTTGATTGAATGAAAGGTAAATTGCGGCTTACGATTTATGACGTTTTAAAAAAAATACTTACTAGATCTCGTTCAAACCAATTTTCGGTGGAAGTTTACATTGTAATGCACATTATAATATTTTTTTTAGTTTTATCATTCTCTTATTTCAGAAGTTACAGGGGGACACATATTTTACCACTTTGGAAGTGCCTCTCGCGCAAACTGTTCAGTTTATAAAAAAAATATATTAGAAACCTCAATATCATTGTTGAAGACCTATCCATAGCTCCCACACTTATGGGTTTGATGAAAAAAAATTGTTGAGTTTCAGTTCTAAGTATGGGGAACCCCCATAAATTATTGTTTTATTTTTCTATTTTTGTGTGAAAATCTTAATGTGGTTTACAGAATACATTTACTTACCAAGTTTCAACAGCATAGTTCTTATAGTTTCGGAAAAAAGTGGCTGCTACATATGGACGGACAGACAGACCGACAGACATGACGAATCCATAAAGGTTCCGTTTTTTGCTATTTGGCTACGGAACCCTAAACATGATGATGATGTTGTAGTATATAGTGGATTATATTTTGAAACAAAACTTATTTTAAGTACAAAACCAATTTCACTTGAAACTGGTATTCTAAGTCTGGATGTTTTGTATTATCTATTTTGAGGTATAAAGACATAATGATTACAGATATGTGATTGAAATTGCATTAAACATAAATATTATTTAGCGAACAATTGAACTAATCTCAAATAAACCAGAGATTCTGTATAGTAGCTCTGAACTCAATCATTTTCAATTGTGGCCCGTATTGAATGTTTGAAATGCTCCATGTGTCCACCCTATAATCCCCAAACATAGGCATTGTTTATCCCGCTATATATCGTTAGGCAAATCGTGGTTCAAACTCATACGCTTCGAGGCAACCTGCCATACTAAATTATCAATTTACCACCAACATAGCACCTGCCTAAATTGTTGCGTGGCAATATACCATTAATCAATAACTGCCGAAGCTTGTTAAGCAGTACAATCTTCATAATAATGTTCACAAGGTACGTAAGAGTATATACCTACTCCAAAAGAAAAAGAAAAGTAGCGACGTAAATGTGATATCAGTAATATCAGATTACTTATACAGACACAAGTTACAAGACTCCCTATTTCGATTAATATATAACGAATCACATTATATACGCAATTTTAATTATACGTCTGTGGCTGCTGTCTACACGTATACCTACTTATACATTTTAAATCCCGGTGACTGTATGAAAATAACAATAAATATTTTCACAGCCAATATAATCCTAAAATTCATTTCGTGAGCGCTACGCTTCGTTTAGACTTTTAATAAATTAAAGTACCAAATCCTCTGGGAGCATATTTTCTATCTAAAATTAAATACTTTTGTTTCAATCAATAACTAAACGTGGGCTTGGAATAAAGCTCTAGCTTCTAAATATTTAATTTCGTTTATGGATCATTGATGAATTTTTAAAAAATCACGTAAATTAATATAATTATGTAATTGTTTAGTTTACCAATTTAAGATAACGTTTATTCTGAAAATTGGAATACCTATCTAGCTTCCGTCTTTATGTTATATCCACAGAAAAGCAGACTTGTAACACAAAATGTCATCATCAACGAAATTTTTTTATGTTAAGCAGTTTTCTTTGACAAACTTTACGCTCTGGCGAACTCGGCTCTAACGTTAATACACATTAGGTTCTAATTCGAAACTTAGCCTTACCGCTATTTATTGCTTTTTTTTATAAAGTAAGTATATTTAAAAAAGACAACAACCTGCACTGGGCAGTAATCCCTGTATCCCGGAGGACTCTACAAACATACAATTGATGGACACAGAGTACACCCAATTGTATCCCATGCATAAAGATAAGCCTCCACCAAAGGGCAATGAAATTGGGCTCTTATACCGGTGGTATAAAATAAATCGATGGAAATCTTAATAACACTTTCGTCTACTTCATTTTTTTTATTCTTTCATATGAAGACTATCTACTGTTTTAAATGGACTAGCATATTTTTGTTTATTATTTTCCTTGCCCCGTAGTTTTATCAGCTCGGTTTAAATACTTAATGGGCTCTAATCACAGTAAACAATTCAATGTAGAGGTAGCATTACATGTTGTTAGTCCAATTCCACAGAATATTAATAACAACCTGGGAAGTTGGAGTATATTAAAATATCTTTTGAATATGTCTGAAACTACCAACACATAGTTCATGTCAACATAGTTATATCTCGGTTCTCAAAGCTCCGTAGATTGACTATTATATCTCTGCGAAGGCACCTGCAATGTTAGTTATCGATTAACCGACAACATAATATCACCTATCTGAATTGAAGCGTGTCTACTTGATATTAATCAGTAACTATCGAAGTGCTTTAAACATACAATCTTCGTAATGTTCATATAATGACATGGTATTTGCAGTTGAAAATTATACCTACGTCAGACAAATTTTGGTGAAATAATAAGCTGGAATGTAAAATGAACTATAGCTTCTGTTTTAACTACGTATTAATTTGTATTCTTATTTCAAACAACAAATTGTAATTGTTTTTATGAAAGCAATTATTGTAAATAAAGTATTATCACTACCGATATAATCCTAAAATTCTTTTCAAGAGCTCTCTCCGTTTAAGATTTTAATAAATTACGCTGACAAATTCCTGAGAACAAACCTTTTACATGTAAAACTGAAAATATTTTTATAGATATTTAGATATTATCGTCACAACCTATATGATTGTTTCACTAGTGTTTTATTGGTATTCTCAGGCGTTCAAAGTGGTATACACATATTTTGATAGGTTTATGTTTATATATTTTTAAGCATTTGTTCATTAAATATAGCTAAGAGTATGTTCCATCCATCCCATCCATCAGCCTTTTGACGTCTACTGCTGGACATAGGCCTCCCCAAGAGAACGCCACAACGAGCGGTCCTGTGCTGACCGCATCCAACGGCTTCCCGCGGCTTTGACTAGATTGTCGGTCCATATGGTGGGAGGCCGTCCTACGCTGTGCCGTCCGATACGTGGTCGCCACTCGAGAACCTTTTTTCCCCAAAGGTTGTCGGTTCGTCGAGCGATGTGGCTTGCCCATTGCCACTTCAGCATGGAAACCCGGCGGGCTATGTCGGTCACTCTCGTTCTCCTGCGGATCTCCATATTACGGATTCAATCACGTAGGGAAATACCAAGCATAGCCCGCTCCATGGCCCGCTGACTGACTTTGAGCCTTGATACAAGGCCAACATTCAGAGACCATGTCTCTGTTTCATATATCATCACTGGTAACACACACTGGTCGTAGACCTTCGTTTTCAGACACTGCGGAATATTGGACGAGAAGATTTGAGGTTTATCGCAGGTAGACATAGTGGTCGACAACTTCGAGAAGCACACTCCCGACTAGGACCGGTGCTGAAATGACATGGGCATTAGATATGACTTTCATCTTGTCCATGTTCATTTTTAGACCCACTAGTCGGGAAACCCTGCTGAGAGCTTTGAGATTGGTGCCAAGGTCCTCCAGCGATTCTGCAATGACTACGATGTCGTCGGCATATCGAAGGTGAGTGATGTTGATGCCGAATCGGATCCAGTCCAAGAGCTTGAAAACATTTTCCAATACAGCGGTGAAGAGTTTCTAGGACATAACGTCTCCCTGTCTCAAACCTCTCTGCAGTTGGATCAGTTTCATACTCCTCTTAAACTGGCTTGTTCTGGCTGGAAGTCGTCAAGCCTGTGCGTGAGTCGATTGTAATGACCCTCGAAAACAACCTATAGACGTGGCTCAAGAACGAGAAGAGTCTATAATTCTTCAAGAAGTTTCTGTTACCTTTCTTGGAGAACAGCACCACCACACTTCTGGTCCACGACTCTGGAACGTCGCTCTCGATAACGGCGGAATTGAACAGCCTTTGCTTTTCAGCTTTTAGAATCGGCTTTCCGCCTGCTCTCAGAAGCTCTATGGTGATGCCGTCGTCTCCCGGTGCCTTTCCGTTCTTTAGTTATTTGAAAGCCATTCTGATCTCGAACAGGCTGACGTCTGGGATTTCTTTGGTAAAGTGCCGAGTTTGCTTGGATATATATAGGTCTTGGACCAACAGCAGGACTCTGGGATTTGTACCGTCGTTGGTCGTCAGTTTAGTCAACTGGCTTTAGCCGACAGACAGATCTCTTGCGAACACTTTTAAGCCTTGGTTTCGCTCTAACGCCTCTTTAATACGGGTCGTATTAAATTAGCGAATATTGTGTCGCACAGCCTTGGAGATCTGTCTATTTGACCACCTTAGGCAGAACACTATGCTATAAAGCGCCGTAATCCCATCAACTTTGGAATCGTTTGATTCATTTTGACAAGTACTTCGATCGTAGATGATATCCAGGGCCTGATGATGATGATTTATGTCCATTTCCGTTATTATTATACACATGTCATAATTTTATACATTTACACATTGAAAAAGTTATGATCATTTTATTTCTAGGTACTCATTATTCCTACAATATAATTTCGATGTTTTCACATCTGGTAGACATCCCGCGACGTCTAATATTTTTATTGTAATTTCGACCAACTAAAGTTATCGCAATGATAAACACTATTTTCTTTTCCGATTTTCTAATATTAATTCAAATATTAAGTTTGAAATAAATCTGACTAATTGCCATTACAGGCAAATTCAAAGGTAGAAAGGGTTGGCTTTCTACGTAAACACGTAGTATAAACTGAACAATTAATTTTATACATTATGACATCTCTCTTGTTTCAGCAGTAAGTCCCCTAGCTTTCCCAACGTGGAGCCGAAGATAAGAAAAGGTAGCGAGCGAGTCTTGCATCAAAATGTTGGCCTTCTCATAAATCTTTATATAATCCTTATATAATTACACCTACTGTTATTTAATGATAATTATAAACAGGAGGTATCTTGGGTATTATGCTGATGATGTAATACCTAAAATTACAATATACCTTAATACAAATACAAAGTCTGCCGTTAATAGTTAATAGCTTTATATTGTCTATGTATACTATAATAAAAAAGTAACAGAGCTGGCGTGTCTGTACATCTATCTATACTATTATAAAGTTGTAACAGAGCTATCTCTGTACATTTAAGATATTTGATAAAAAATGTCTGTATTAGGCCTAACATTCCTGCCGCGGTCGCTGCCTTCTGCGAGGAGGTTATCTCGCGGAAGGAAGCGGCGGAGAGGGCTAGGGAGGAGGATTCTTCCGCTGACCCAAACTGCCGCCAGCGACCGGGGCGGCGCAGGCGCAGATACTTGCGCCTCATGCCGCCCTAGCTGAGGCTGCGGGTGGATGGACCGGGGAACGTCCGCCACCCGCAAGGCCTCCCGCGAAGGAGCGACGCTCCATGTGCGGATGCGTCGCTCAGTAGAGGGTACCCGAAAGGGTAAGCCGCCGGCGGACCACCGAAGGAATGTAACATAGTTCCAGTGGCCCGCCAACAAAGGCGGAGAGACGGCACACAGCGGGTTTCTTTAGTGGGTGAGGGCCCCATACTACCCTGTTCGTTGCCCCGAACGACGGGATGTGCGGTTAGGACCAATTTTTCCAGCCGTAACAAAAAAAAAAAAAGGCCTAACATTCCTACACAGTACATTTTTTTATAGATTTTTTTGGCTGTTTATCTGTTTGTTTGTTTGTTCATCCAAGCATCACGCAAAAACTATTGAACGGATTTTGATGTAACTTTTTTTATTTGATAGTCCATAATTAGTCTTCAAAACTTGTATACATTTTATCCCGCTACTATATCGGGAACTTTTTGTTATACCTAAGACTAGATTTTGGCTGCGGCAGAGCCGCGGGCAAAGACTAGTTTAAAAATAAATGTCTCGGTTGTCAGTATACAAATAAATCAATTTTATATACACAATATTTTCTAACATAATAAATTATATTCTAACTAGATTCTGCTCGGGACTCCATCTGCTTGGACATCAGAACATAACTGCTTCAGTCTACGGCGCACTAGTCATCTCTATACAAAAATTGCAATCCCACACCGAAACCGTCTATTTTTCCAAGATAAAAAGTATCCTATGTCCTTTCCCGGGTTCTGAACTATATGTATGCGAAATTTCATGATGATTAATTAAGTAGTTATGACGTGAAAGCTTTACAAACAAACAAATAAATTAAATAGACGCTCTTTAACATTTAATATTAGTGAGGATAAGAATATAATAATATTGATCTCCATAACGTAATTTTGGTCATGGTGCTGGCCAGTGTCAAGAGCCATGAATGCAGGAGATATT
This sequence comes from Leucoma salicis, assembly GCA_948253155.1. NCBI lineage: Eukaryota > Metazoa > Arthropoda > Insecta > Lepidoptera > Erebidae > Leucoma > Leucoma salicis. Next base: position 12,986,943 of record OX411811.1, read on the forward strand.
ATAGTTTTTTTTTATTGCTTACGGTGGCGGACTAGCCACGGCCCACCTGATGGTAAATGGTAACCGTCGCTCATGGACTCAACTATACAGAGAGTACTGTCAAGCCACTGCTCACCGTTTCATTTCACATATATGAAATGAACAAATTAACGACTATCTCCTGCGACAACCAAAACACATTGATGTGCTTCATGGCCGGTCACATAGGAGATGGTGGTACCAACCCGCTCGGGCCTGATAGCAAGTGAGTACTCCCACTTAGTACCCAGCCCTACCACCAGTAATGGGACGGCATTTCGGCACGACTGTGAATAAATCAGGTACCTACAAGACTAACAGACCAACCTTATGTGCTCGCTCAGTCACGGGGATAAAACCAACTGCCAACTTACAACTCTGAGCTGCTATTGAAAATATCTTGACAGAAAAATCCAATCCTCGTTGATCCGACCTGGGTTTTGAACCCGAGACTCTTTATCCGAATTTGTATGCAAAAACTACCAATGAACCATGGGTCACTGGAAAATACTTTAGACTTTTACGTAAACTGTTTAATGTAAAAATTATTTAAAAAATAGTTGTTGTACAAAGATCCTACTTATGTATTTTAAAGATCTTCTTCTTCTTGCTTCTTCTTATCATCAAGCCATTTCCCTTGCGGGATAGGCAGAGAGAACAGAGTGCCAAGAGGATTGCATAAATATGTCTCGCTTCCTCAACATTCATAATTCTCTTTATTCCCGCTCACCGGTTTCGGAGACTCCTGACTTCACCGTTCACTTCCGTCAATACATACCGATCTTGTCTCTATTTTAACCGATTAAAGCTAAGTGTCCATTTATCCGCGCCGTACGCAACGCAGGCAGGCATTTTTGTTCGTTCTGTATGAATTTGTTTAGCACTGCGTTCACTCTTCCGCAAGCACGCGCCGCAGTCAGGCATATATTAGCTATCTGGGGGGTTAGGCAGAATTTCATATCTCACATGTCGATCGTATCGTCATAACTGTGATTGCTTGAGAGCTCACCGTGATTGGTCAACGGATTATTGCGACATCACGGGTCGGTTTCCCAACCAATCACAGTGATTACGATACGATCGACATGTGAGATATGAGATTCTGCCTAACCCCCCCGGTTAAATGCGGATGACGTCATCAGCATTTTTCGCTTAGGTTCACCTAGGGTTGTCGTTGTTCTGATATTCAGATGGTTTTTTTTTCAATTTATTTATCTCAATGACATAGTACATATTACTATTATAGAATGGATTTTAGGAGGAGAGCCCACCACTCACCCACGGATTGTCAATCCCGGTTATCTTTGGACAGAATAACCTAAGATTGCCAATCCGCACTCTCACAGATAGAGGAGAATGTGATAATAGCAAAGTAGCATGCACGATAATGACAAAAAACTCACCAACGCGACACAACCATGCGATACGGTAGAACTCTCAGAACCACAATATTGCAATATTCCGCAAAAATCCGAACATAAATTCGACACGTGTTTCACCTCTAAACGAGGCATTCTCAAGAACGCTCGGCAACCAATGGTAGTACATATTGTAAGCTTCAATGTACTCGCCAAACTTTAACGTTTATTGGCGAGACGCGCCCATCAACTTAATAATTAGTTTATAATCTAGGCCATGGGTCGGGGTACTTTTTAGCCTAAGAAAGCGGGCCGCAATTGTCATATTATTTTAAATTTAAAGACATTTTATTGTAATTTTATTATGAGAAATGACGAAAAACAACAAGAAAATAAAAAAAAATCAAATTTACCATAACAATTTAGACATTATAAGAAAGGAGAATGGACTTCAATTTTTATTTTTGAACCTTTTTTTTTAAGGTGGGAAAAATTTTCCTACCACATTGGCACACCCTGTCGTTCGGGGCAACGAACAGGGTAGTGTGGGGCCCTCACCCACTACATAAACCCGCCGTGTGCCGTCTCTACGCCTTATTGGCAGGCCACTGGAACTACGTTACATTCCTTCAGTGGTGGGATTTTTGGGCCTGAAGTTAACAAGTTGAAATATTCTTTAAGAAATTGCCAATATTTTTCTAATATAAAATTCAAAAAATTAGCTTATTTTACAATCTAGAAATCGAAAAAACTTTAAAAAAGAAATGATGAAGGAAATCGATTACTTTAGTAGATTTACAATAGAATGAATGCTCATTTGGATTGATAAATAAAATTAAAACTAAATGTTTAGTGTCATTATTAATTATTTATTCAAAAGAATGAATTAATAAAAACTTATATTTGAGGAAAAATAATATACTTAGAACATTTTTATATTACTATATCGATTGATATACTAAATTGATACCCAAGTGAAATCCCCTTTTTTGAACGCTACCACAGCAACACTACATTTGGCAGTTTAATTTTATCTTTTCCAGCTTTATTAACGTTATTTATTTTACTGTTTTGCTTATTTTATTGACCCTTACTTCGTTACTGGACACTGAGAACTTGCCTACACAACGGTCCTGGCCTAGTTATTTTCCAATATCTATCTGCTTGAAGACGGTTCTTTTACTTGAAATTTAAAGAAGCTTGTGCCCAGCAGTGGGATAGTAGATAGAAGAGAGGTTAGGAAGGATAATTAGGAGTAACAAGGAGAGGATAGGGAGGGGGTTTGTGCCTCCGGCGCTGTAACTCACCTAGCGAAATGAACAGTATGTATAACTACTTTAAATGTATGGCTTTTAAATGTTATGATGGCACTTGGGCGGGTTGCCATGCTGAAGTGGCAATGGGCAGGCTACATCGCTCGACGAACCGATAACCGTTGGAGACGAAAGGTTGTCGAGTGGCAACCACGTATCGGACGGCGCAGCGTAGGACGGCCCCCCACCAGACGGACTGACGATCTGGTCAAAGCTGCGGGGAGCCGTTGGATGCGGTCGGCACAGGACCGCTCGTTGTGGCCTTCTCTTGGAGAGGCCTATGTCCAGCAGTGGACGTTGAAAGGCTGATGGATGGATGGATGGATGATGACACTTAGTGGGTGTAGTTTGATATTTAACCTCACTTTTATATCATCTATAGAAGATTATATATATCTTGGTTCCTAGATTGCCAAATCTAACAAAATTTTATGTCATGAAATGTTTCGATGTAAACTTCCGAATGGTGTAACTTTCATCTTGTTACCACCTGGGCCCAAAAATGTATGGAAGCGTTTCCATCTCCATTGAAATTTCATTTTCATGAGGCATTGGCTCATAAGTTTCTTGCCGGGCTCTTCTCAAGAAAAGCCTTACTACGGAATCCGTCGGCTTGTGGCGTTTGTAATCGTGATATGACGGATCCATTTGCCGCAAGCTCTCATGTTAGGTTTTAGTAACTTTGACGATTTTAAGTGCTACCTATATAATAAGCCTATGAAATAAAGGTATTTTTTAATTTGAATTTAAATTTATGGAGATTAATCACCTTGAGCGGGTTCAGCTGGCGCGTTTCTATGACTTAAGTACACGAACCGAGCGAGAGAGACCGGGATAAAGTAATAGCCACGTAGTCTCATTTGATACCAAGTACTTACGTTTCGATACTGAGTAATTATCGACAGATTAATCCGTGTTGTTCATATTATAATTTTTAAAAATAGCGATAAAATAAAACAAGTCAAAAGAAGGATCGATTTTGGAAGACCGCCTTTTTGAACTCTATTTTTTGGGTATCCAACCTTTTTTTTATTTTAATTTTTTTATTTTAGGTGGGCAAAAGGGTCCTACCGCATACCCTGCTGCCCGGGGAGACAACGGGGTAGTGTGGGGCTCTCACCCACTAAAAACCCACCGTGCGCCTCCACCCGCCCTTGCTACGGCGGATCACGGGTACCACGTCGTTACGACCTCGATCCGCAGGCTTAGACCCTCTCTTGAGCGACGCCTCGCGCACTTGCCTCGCGGTAGGCTTCCGCGGACGGCAGGGTACTCCCCGACCCCACCGTCCGCAGCCTCGGCTAGGGCGGCATCAGGCGCAGGTAAGCGCGCGCACGACACCCCACTCACCGGCGGCGAATCGGGTCCGCGAAGGAGGATTCCTCCCGGGCCCTCTCCACCACCTCCTTCCGCGAGATGACAGCCTCGCAGAAGGTGGCGACCGCAGTCCAGGCTCTGTCACTGCCAACCATCGCTCGCGCAACGGCCGACAGCGACAGGTCCACGCCTATGACTGCAACGAGTTCCCGGCGCTGCACATCCCAGACCGAGCGACTACCCGCTCGAGGAGTTTGCCCGCCTCGTCCAGCAACACGATGGGCCTGAAGGCCGAGACCGTATTCGGAGGCCGTCCTGGCTTCGGCAGGAGCACGAGCTTCCCCTCCTTCCAGCAGTCAGGGAACCGTCCGGACACCAGGCAAGCGCCGAACAGTTCCCCGAGGCGGGGCTCAAGGTGGTCGAGGACCAGGGCCAGCACTCGGGCGGGAACCCCGCCCCGCCCGGGGGCGGCGCCTCTCCGCATACGCGCTGCAACCGCCCCCATTTCCGTCGTCGTCACGGGCGGTACTTCCCCGTCGTCGGCCTCCCGGTCATCATCTGGCGGAGCCATGACCGGGGGTTGGGTATCCAACCTTATTTAATAATTTATACAAAAATCAATCTTTTGCCAGAAAAATCGCCAACCCTAAACCATACAAACTAGACGTATGCCATCCAGTGTTGCCATTGACATGACAATTGCCGTATTATACTGTATTTGGTGCCATTTGAAAAAAACACGGTACAAGGCATTATAATCGTCAATCAGGGGACCCTCACAAAACGTATTAAGTCGCGGGATACAGCTACTCAATAACGTAATTTAATACAACCTATAGCACCATTGGACTTCACACTTTAGTTGATTATTGAATTCACATCGCTAGTATGATAAGTTAATAATAGACATGGCACTAGTAGAGAATTCCCCGGAAGATTAGATGTTCTTCAATCGATAGTTTTCGTTCTTTAATACGTACTTACGATATTAATTCTACTGTTACGAGACTTACAACCATGAACGAAAATAGCGAAAGAAGATTGTAATATAATATGCAGAGAAAAAACAGTGACACCTAACAGCCTACTACCCCTAAAATCTGTCTCTTAATCTGAAATATTTTTATGAATTTTGTATGGATATTACATATTTGTATTTAATATCCTTTAATCACTATAACTATAAGAACAATATCCATTTGTGTGTTTAAGTCTACATTTTGATTAAATTTGTATGAGACACGGCATTTTTTCAGGTTTTACCACAAAATACGGCAACCAATTTTTAAGTAATGGCAACCGCATCAGCAAAAGTTTGACATCAGCATAATGCTGAAGCAATGGACGCACCCTTTCGACAAATGCTTTCAATGCGATGCGTATGGACGTCCACCATTATATGTGAGATAATTACAAAAGATAAAATATTACCGTGTTCATTTTCCATCATTACCATAATATTACGATACCCATTGAGTCTATCCATGTTGTGTCACATTAACCAAAACTAAAATAAAAACCAATTTTATTATGTACTATTTTTGTATTTTACTATAGATTGCTTTAAATTCGTGGTTGGAGTAAAATATTACATAATGCATGTATAGATAATACAATATTTGAGTGTAACGTGGATGCACAAACGTTCAATTTTAAAACGGTTTGGATATTGGAAAGGACTTAAGGCTTGGCTAGTCTCCAGCTTTAAGGCGCTTTGTATCACTCTTAGACTTTTCTATCCCTGTTGTATTCTGTAGAGAACCACAATTTAATAGCATCACATGTTATTAGATTTTCCACACGCAATCTCATAAACCTGTTTTTTTACACGTAGTGACCTTATAATGAGTTTGTTAGCATCTATTAATCAATACAAGTACTAAGTTACAAAATTATTAAATTGTAATACATTTTTTTTTTATTCTCTTGCTGGTGGAAGATGTAGAGTCTACGTAATATTATAAAGTAACGACCGCAGTACATATTCAATCATTACTTATTTATTCAACAAGGTAAGCAACCGCCTCCCAAAGGGGCAGTACGGTATATTTATACGACCTTTACATACAACCAGTAACTTTTTGCATGTTGAACTGTATATAACGCCAATATAGGTAATCTAAATTGTATTGTCTATAGTATTCCCACAATATAATTCATATCTCATTATTATATTAATTTAAAGTACCTACTTGATAGTTCCACTCCTAAATGATAGATTCCTAGTAGTAGAGCCTTGCTTATCCCGGCATGAAGGGGATGGCTCGATCAGGGAAGTACCACTCTCTCACAGAAGATCAGCGTTAAACAAGGTACCGTCCTACCGTTTTTAGAAAGGGCGGAAGTATGCTTATTTGTCACCTAACCCTCGTAGTATATAAAAAAGTGAATATTTAGATATTTATATATATATTTTTAGCATTTGACATGCTTAGCATTATGCATTAAAGACAATTGCTCCTGACTGCTAATTTCGATAACACATTCATACTTAACGTCTTTGGGTGACGCCTGCGCCATCTGTTGGAAGTATTATCATACATTATACCGACGAGGTAAACTTAATTTTACAATTAAGATTTTAACCTAATAATGACGCAAGCATCTGGACGGTATCCAGGAGATGCAGGTTTTAATCCTGCTCGTGACTGTTATTTTTCATTTCACATTTTCCACTTGTTCAATTTATATGGCTAAGCATGTCAAATGCTAAAAATATATCTATACTAAATATTAAGTACTTATTTTTACTCGCAAATGGTTATTGTGTATCAATTTATTTTCTTTGAAAGACACATTTTAAATGTACTTTTTATTCAATTATTATAATTGTTATCAAAACACAAGAGTGTGATGTGTAAAGCAAATCTATTATTCAGTCAACTGACTGTAAATTATTACTATAAGAAACATTACATACATACATAGATAAATATATGTGTCAGCGGGCGGGACAAGCCGTGGCTCAAAATGAATTATTCATGAGACATATGGACTTAAAGCAGTCTGGATTTCAGACAAGAATTTTAAATTTTCTGTGTTGGTTTTTAAAGTAAAAATGGTAACTGAAAATGGCAATATGACAAAATTTTCTGCTCTTCAACTGCACCGAATGGATCATGGTGTGCGTGGTAACGTATGGTGTAATGACTGCTCAAGGACCACTATTACCTTACACCTTGTTGTCTACTATAACCTGGTGTCAAGAATTCGGTCCAGTTTTGACAATTACGCAGATTCTCTATACCTATATTTGCAGTTCAAAAAAATATTTTTTACAATCGATGCTATCCATATCCATCTATACCTACTATTATAAAACTGTAACAGAGCTGTGTCTGTACATTTAAGATATTTGAAAAAAATGACTGCATTAGGTTGTATAGGCATGTCTAAACACCTGGACGGCCGCAGCGTCCTCTTCGTGGACCGGGAAGGGGACGTTGTAAGGAGGGCTATGTCGTGCGGCGTCCCGCAGGGTTCGGTTCTTGGGCCGCTCCTGTGGGACATCGGCTACGACTGGGTCCTCCGTGGCCGGCTCCCCCCCGGGCTGGGCGTAATTTGCTACGCAGACGATACGCTCGTCACAGCCCGGGGCAGGACCCTCGAGGAGGCGGCAACGCTGGCCACCTCAGGTACCGCGGAGGTGGTCAGGCGGATCGAGGCGCTGGGGCTTAGGGTGGCCCTTGAAAAGTCGGAGGCCCTACTGTTCCATGGGCGCCGACGGGGCCCGCCCTCCAGCGCCTCGATAACGGTCAATGGGGTGGGCTTGCCAATCCAGGCCCACATCAAATATCTGGGCCTGGTATTGGATGGACGGTGGCACTTTGACGAGCACTTCCGCCGTCTTGCGCCAAGGCTCGTCAACACGGCGTCCGCCCTCGGGCGACTTATGCCGAATTTGGGCGGACCGAGTCTTGCGTGTCGACGGCTCTACGCGGGGGTAGTACGGTCAATGGCACTGTACGGCGCGCCCGTGTGGGCGGAGTCCCTGGCCGCTCGCAATAGGGCCCTTCTGTGGCGTCCACAGAGGGTCGTAGCGGTCAGGGCAATACGCGGGTACCGCACGGTCTCGACCGATGCAGCCTGCGCATTGGCCGGAACCCCCCCGTGGGATCTGGAGGCGGAGGTGCTCGCCGACGTCTATCGGCGGGCGTCGATGGCGCGGGCGGGGGGCAGCCGCCCCTCGCCGAGCGCAATGTCATCGTGGCGGGAAGATGCCCGCCGCGCCACCGTTCTAAAGTGGAAGTCTCGGCTGGAGACGCCCCGAGCCGGTCTCTGGACCGTGGGGGCGCTCCGGCTGATCTTGGAAGAATGGGCAGGGCGGCAGCACGGGATCCTCACCTTCCGGTTGGTGCAGGTTTTGTCGGGGCATGGTTGCTTCGGCAAATACCTGCACACGATCGCAAGGAGGGAGACGACCCCAGGCTGTCACCACTGCGACTGCGACGAAGACTCGGCGCAGCACACGCTCGAGTCGTGTCCGGCCTGGGATGTGCAGCGCCGGGAACTCGTTGCAGTCATAGGCGTGGACCTGTCGCTGCCGGCCGTTGCGCGAGCGATGGTTGGCAGTGACAGGGCCTGGACCGCGGTCGCCACCTTCTGCGAGGCTGTCATCTCGCGGAAGGAGGTGGCGGAGAGGGCCCGTGAGGAATCCTCCTTCACGGAGCCGATTCGCCGCCGGCGCGAGGGGCGGCGTGCGCGCGCTTACTTGCGCCTGATGCCGCCCTAGCCGAGGCTGCGGACGGTGGGGTCGGGGAGTACCCTGCCGTCTGCGGAAGCCTACCGCGAAGGTGCGACGCCCAAGTGCGCGAGGCGTCGCTCAAGAGAGGGTGCCCGTAGGGGCTGCCGCCTGCGGATCGCGGTCGTAACGACGCGGTACCCGTGATCCGCCGTAGCAAGGGCGGGTGGAGGCGCACGGTGGGTTTTTAGTGGGTGAGAGCCCCATTCACCCCGTTGTCTCCCCGGGCAGCGGGGTGTGCGGTAGGACATTTTTGCCCACCAAAAATAAAAAAAAAAATAAAAAAAAAAAAGGCATGTCTAAACACAAAACGTTTTTTTAGATTTTTTGTCTGTTTGTCTATTTGTTTGTTCGCGCATCACGCAGAAACTACTGAACGGATTTTGATGCATTTTTTTTGTTTGATAGCTCTTGATTAGACATAACAACTGGTATACATTTCATCCCGCTACTATATCGACAACCTGAGATTTTACCTAATAAGTAGGTTTTGGCTGCGGCGGAGCCGCGGGCAAAGGCCTGTACACACAGAAATCTTGAGTTACAGTGCACACCTCTTTTATGGAATTGGACGTAGTTTAGCAGAAACGACCTAACCCACAAAAAGTCATTTTTGAGTTATAGAGGTTTTAAGTTTAGATGATAATTGCCACAACGATATTGAAATTAGAACATTGTGAAATATTATCACATATAGATAAATATACTAATATTTATATAACTTTAGTTATAGTACAAAAGCTGACGTATTTTTCTAGTTATTTAGCAAAATGAGGGTTTGAGTCGTTTTTGCTAAATTGAGTTTAACGTTACGGAGTGTTTATTTTAATTTCTCAAAAAGTATCTAAGTAAGTAAATCTAAGTATCAAAAATTGTGTTTAAACTAATATTTAAATAAAAAAATACTGATTATGTATTTTGCAAAATAACTATATTTAGAAATCAGACAATTTTCTTTGAAACTAGCTATTCTTCACCGTGATTATCATCATCTTAGACCTGCTGCACTTAAAAATCTGTCTCTGCTCCAACCCCACTGACATCTTACACAGATTTCTTTTCTTTTAAAGGCTTATAACAGCTACTGCAGTCCTTACTTTTAAACTGCAGTCTTTTGGAATATAAAACATTGATGTTATATCGTTTTATTTGGCCTGTGCACTTTCTTTGCCATCAGGCCAAAGGAAAACGAACGTTTCATTTGACTTTCTTTTTTATGTATAGAGCTCTCTATTTCATCTGTTTACATAAAAATGGAATATTTACAATCCTTTTTTACAGCGATTATGTAGAAAAATACTCCTCATATATGTGGTTTGGCTCCCACTATTAAAAATCAACCTTATTCTTGTAATATCCCAGATCTTTTTTGCTGAGCGAAAGAAACAGCCATTAGGACCTTATTGGTATATACAACTCATTTTTACCAAAGTGTGGGTTGAGTCCTTTCTGCTAAACTACGTCCAATTGATACTAAGTTACAGCGCGATTTGTGACATAACTTTGTGATTTGTATATATAATATTTTCGTGACTTTGTGAAAAAAGGAACTTTCAGAGGATCACTTGTTTGTCTATTTCTCTGTCCACCTGTCAAAACCGTTTTCCTCCGGAACTGCTAAACTGTTTGAGTTGAAGTTTGGTACATACATATGTGAACCAACACAAAATTTAGAAAAAAATAATACATAATATAGTTCTTGACTGATCACAGGAAATCCTATAATATTTAAAAGAACATAACCCTGTACCCAGACAAATTTGGGTAATTTTTAATAAAACTTGTAGAAGATTAATCATGCATGAAATTAAACACAAAGTGAAAAATGTGAAATCGAAAATAACAGTCAGGAGCAGGATTTGAACCTGCATCTTCTGGATACCGTCCAGATGCTTTACCAATTCAGCCATCCTGACAATTGCTCCTGACTGCTAATTTCGAAATTTTTTCACTTTGTGTTTAATGTATAGTGCTAAGCATGTCAAATGCTAAAAATATATATAAAAATATCTAAACATGCATGAAATCTTTTCCACGCAAATTTAAGTCGAACTTGTCCGGTTAATTGACATGCTCAGCTACTACACTAGAACAAATAATGACTCGTGAAAGTGGAAAATATATGTTGGATTAAAATGTATGCAAATACATCAGATAGTTGGCGTGAGTCTTAAAAGACAACTAAAAACAAATGTGAAGTGAACATGGAAGTCGATACCATCGTCTTTGCAGTCCTATATAGGCTAGCCATCACTGCTACATGAAAATTTAAACAAGGTTAAAATCATATATCTTGGGGCGTTGTTTAAATGTGATTTATCGAATGTAGTGTGTGTGATGATTGTTATTTTGAAGACACAATTTGTAAAGCACTCAGTTGTAGACGCGGTTGTGAGCAATCGCTATCGCGTGGGTGTCTAAAGGGCCGTAGGTATTCAAAACAGACAATTGTTCGCCAATGGTAGACATGACAAAAATGCTATGGAGCACGCGTGAAGGCTCGGTATCGGTTAACTTAAAAACGTCTCATAGCTGTTATATAATTACGTAACGATTCGTTCAATATAGAAAACGGGCGTAACTCGTCGTACTTACGTCTCTATACTTTTGCAGTCCGTTTGTACATTTGCTATCTGTCTATACTATTGCTATATTATTGTGATTATTTTTGGAACTTGTAGAATACTGTACTCAGCATCCTGAGTTTTGAAGATTTGAAGGCGGCTGACCAACAGGGTAGTGAGCCACCCTTACTATTTCCCCCGTTGTATATTTTATTTAGGTTTACACAACTTTATCTGTGTAGATATTTTTTTATAAATCAATGTCCCCTAACAACGCCTCTGAAGAATGAATTTGTGAGAACGAATATATAATACTAAAATATTATACTTGTATATTTTTCAACCAATAAACAGTTATTGATATTGTTAGGTAAAGTTAAATATGAATGATCGTAACTCTTATCGATTTAAATTATTAAATAATTATTAAATTACCTCAGTTCTAATTACTTTTTAATATCTTGTTAGTTTTAGTTTACGAAATAAAATCAATATTCAATTTGATATACACAAACACAACTGACCAAAAAATTACTTGAACAAAATTTTAACTTTTCGTGTTAGAATTCTTGACAACTTTATTGTGTTTCATTCAGTGGCAACTGTGGGAGTCCTTTTGTTATCGTACACGGATGTTGTGATGCACAGTTTCCCTCAGTTAAGCCTTGTATCCGCATGAAAAGGAACCACTCTTTGTCTTTTACTGTTTACCATTTTTTATGTTACTGTTTTTTTTTAAACTAACTAACGACTTTTGTACATTGAGCCACGTGCGCTTTTTTCACATCCTCGTAGGTAAAATAAAACTGTCAAAGTACCTTCTTAGTATAAAAATGTTCTACGCATTTATTTTAAAATGTTCGATAACTTCCACAATAAAATAATTTATTTGACTATCAAAAAATTCCTGCGCGGCAGCACTACAGCATCATCATCATCAAATTTTGAAAAAAAAAAGAGTAAGTACCACAATAGCAAGAAGGGTTAAAATTAATTTAAAATTGCAAGCAGTTCTTCAAAATGAGAACTTAAATCAAGTGTCAAAATAGTTTTAACTGACTTTGATTTGACTTAACATTTTATCATTAACTAGCTACGGGTGAAATTAGTCACCATACTCTGTTAAGTACTAAACACTGTTAAATATTATAACGGCCTGCAAATATTCACTAAGAGCAATTATGATATTTGTCATACCTTAATATTTTATTAAGTCTTTTCATCTGCTGTCGAGATTGAATACTGCTCCACATGCCTATTAAGTTCCGAAGGACAATTACAAATTGGCAAGTAAGGAATTGAATGTCCTTAAGCCAAGTAGTACTTTACAACGAGATGAGAATTTGTCCTTACCTTTATTAATAATATAAATGTGTAAATGAGGTTGCTGCTTTAGTACTCTGTCACTCCATAACTACTTAACGGATCATTTTTATACATACGGAACATAGACAGACTAGGGTACAGGCTACTCGGGCGGTGCACACGCCCCCGGTCATGGCTCCGCCAGATGATGACCGGGAGGCCGACGACGTGGAGGTACCGCCCGTGACAACGACGGAAATGGGGGCGGCGGTAGCGCGTATGCGGAGAGGCGCCGCCCCCGGGCCGAACGGGGTTCCCGCCCGAGTGCTGGCCCTGGTCCTCGACCATCTCGAGCCCCGCCTCGGGGGACTGTTCGGCGTTTGCCTGGTGTCCGGACGGTTCCCTGACTGCTGGAAGGAGGGGAAGCTCGTGCTCCTGCCGAAGCCGGGACGGCCTCCGAATACAGTCTCGGCCTTCAGGCCCATTGTGTTGCTGGACGAGGTGGGCAAACTCCTCGAGCGGGTAGTCGCTGCCCGCATCGTCCGGCACCTAGGAGCGGTCGGCCCCGACCTGTCCGACGCCCAGTTTGGATTTCGGGCGGGTCGGTCTACGGTCGACGCCATTCTGCGCCTGAAGGCCGCGGCTGCGGAGGCCGTCACCTCGAGGGATGTGCTGTTGGCGGTGTCGCTTGACATCGCCAACGCCTTCAATAGTCTGCCATTCGGCTGCATCAAGGAGGCACTCCGGTACCATGGAGTGCCCCTCTACCTAAGGCGGCTGGTGGCGGACTACCTCGACGGCCGCAGCGTCCTCTTCGTGGACCGGGAAGGGGACGTTGTAAGGAGGGCTATGTCGTGCGGCGTCCCGCAGGGTTCGGTTCTTGGGCCGCTCCTGTGGGACATCGGCTACGACTGGGTCCTCCGTGGCCGGCTCCCCCCCGGGCTGAGCGTAATTTGCTACGCAGACGACACGCTCGTCACAGCCCGGGGCTGGACCCTCGAGGAGGCGGCAACGCTGGCCACCTCAGGTACCGCGGAGGTGGTCAGGCGGATTGAGGCGCTGGGGCTTAGGGTGGCCCTTGAAAAGTCGGAGGCCCTACTGTTCCATGGGCGCCGACGGGGCCCGCCCTCCAGCGCCTCGATAACGGTCAATGGGGTGGGCTTGCCAATCCAGGCCCACATCAAATATCTGGGCCTGGTATTGGATGGACGGTGGCACTTTGACGAGCACTTCCGCCGTCTTGCGCCAAGGCTCGTCAACACGGCGTCCGCCCTTGGGCGACTTATGCCGAATTTGGGCGGACCGAGTCTTGCGTGTCGACGACTCTACGCAGGGGTAGTACGGTCGATGGCGCTGTACGGCGCGCCCGTGTGGGCGGAGTCCCTGGCCGCTCACAATAGGGCCCTTCTGTGGCGTCCACAGAGGGTCGTAGCGGTCAGGGCAATACGCGGGTACCGCACGGTCTCGACCGATGCAGCCTGCGCGTTGGCCGGAACCCCCCCGTGGGATCTGGAGGCGGAGGTGCTCGCCGACGTCTATCGGCGGGCGTCGACGGCGCGGGCGGGGGGCAGCCGCCCCTCGACGAGCGCAATGTCATCGTGGCGGGAAGATGCCCGCCGCGCCACCGTCCTAAAGTGGAAGTCTCGGCTGGAGACGCCCCGAGCCGGTCTCTGGACCGTGGGGGCGCTCCGGCCGATCTTGGAAGAATGGGCAGGGCGGCAGCACGGGGTCCTCAGCTTCCGGTTGGTGCAGGTTTTGTCGGGGCATGGTTGCTTCGGCAAATACCTGCACACGATCGCAAGGAGGGAGACGACCCCAGGCTGTCACCACTGCGACTGCGACGAGGACTCGGCGCAGCACACGCTCGAGTCGTGCCCGGCCTGGGATGTGCAGCGCCGGGAACTCGTTGCAGTCATAGGCGTGGACCTGTCGCTGCCGGCCGTTGCGCGAGCGATGATTGGCAGTGACAGGGCCTGGACCGCGGTCGCCACCTTCTGCGAGGCTGTCATCTCGCGGAAGGAGGTGGCGGAGAGGGCCCGTGAGGAATCCTCCTTCGCGGACCCGATTCGCCGCCGGCGCGAGGGGCGGCGTGCGCGCGCTTACTTGCGCCTTATGCCGCCCTAGCCGAGGCTGCGGACGGTGGGGTCGGGGAGTACCCTGCCGTCCGCGGAAGCCTACCGCGAAGGTGCGACGCCCAAGTGCGCGAGGCGTCGCTCAAGAGAGGGTGCCCGTAGGGGCTGCCGCCTGCGGATCGCGGTCGTAACGACGCGGTACCCGTGATCCGCCGTAGCAAGGGCGGGTGTAGGCGCACGGTGGGTTTTTAGTGGGTGAGAGCCCCATTCACCCCGTTGTCTCCCCGGGCAGCGGGGTGTGCGGTAGGACATTTTTGCCCACCTAAAATAAAAAAAAAAAAGGGTACAGGCTACTTTTATAATGACAAATGGATTAGGATAGTTATTTTTTTATAGCCAACGATGGTAGACGAGCTGATAGCCTACCTAATAGTAAGTGATAATCGCCGCTCTCATGGATTTTGTCAACATCAGGAGCACAGCCAAACCACAATGTATCATAATAAAAGTGCTCTTCTCAAACCTCCTTTAAAGAAGAACATATTGTAGCGCTGGGGAAACGCGCATCAGAAATTTCATTCCAAAGCCTACACGTAGGTACGTGGTAGAAAAGGGTTCTGAAAACTCGAGACGAGTTAGAGATCGTTTCCAGGTCGTTTGGGTAAACGCTACTAAGAAGTTTCGTGGTTCAGTGGTAAAAAACGATTTAGGTTGGCACCTAGAGAAGGTCCTCAAACATTTCCTCAGAGCACTTCATTGAAGAGATGATAGAGCACACAGATATATACTATATATACTATATACTCAAAGTCTGTCCACCGCTACAACGACTCCATTCCATCCATGAAATTGGAATTATCGACAATTCAAACATCACGCCTTTGCAGGGTGTCAAGTGGGTAGAACTGGTATTTTTTGCGCCTGCTCAGAGATTTGGCAAGTACTCTACGTAAGTATGGACTTTTGCTTTATATAGCATATAAGTATCTTGGTGTGAGGTAATATTTGGCTTGGGACGCCCAGTTTCTTGCACGCCAATTTGGCTTTATCCTTTTATAACTCTTGAACTGGACTTAAATGGAAATGTAGACTATGCTAGCGGTAGGCCGCAAGGGCAGTAGGGTAACGGGTCACAGTCCGGGTGGCCTGTTAGGAGGAAGGAAGCGTGAGGTGCCGGGATGCTAACTAATAACCGCATCTTCCAGCTGATCGCATACTACGTAATATATATATCGTACGTCAAGCAAGGAGCTTTCATACCACGCGATGATAAGTGGAGCAGTCGCTCTAGCGTCCAAAGTCGAAATGAAGTCAAAAAGGTAGCCCAATAGGTCAGCTTTCTTCATTGCAATGTAGGCCATACTGCCTTCCTATATCCCTAGCACTATAACCGGTGGTTACTTATTAACCATCAGGGTAGGCCGCTCATCTGCCTGAATCATCTGAAACATCTAATGCGGAGGGAGGGTAAAATCGGCTCTTAGCGTGGCGACGCTTTTATTTTACTTGTCCCGTTAAAATCTTGCAAGTTAAATTTGAAACACTTCCCGGTTTCCGATTGAACTGAAATTTTAGACGCATGTGTATATCGTGTGACAATGCAAATTATAATGATGAGGTGGAGCTGATCTGATGATGGAGCTGGAAGGTGGACATATGAACTCTATAATGAAACGACGCAACCCCATCGAGTTTGGACACGTTTGATTCGTCTTGATGAGTACTTTGGCTTTAGATGGTAACCAGAATCTGATGATGGAGCTGGAAGGAGCCAATGTGAAACTCTGTAATTAAATTGCGCAACTCCATCAAGTTAGGGCTCATTTGAAATATCTTGACTAGTACTTCAGTCCTAGATGATATCCAGAGTCTGATGATGGAGCTGGAAGGTGGCCACAGTAACTCTGTAATGAAAAGACGCACCCTATCGAGTTTGGAATCGTTTGATTCGTCTTGACGAGTACTTTGTCTCTAGATGGTATTAAGGGTCTGACGATGGAGCTGCAAGGTGGTCACAGTAACTCTGTAATGAAATGACGCAACCCCATCGAGTTTGGAATCGTTTGATTCGTCTTGACGAGTACTTTGCCTTTATACGGTATCTAGGGTCTGATGGAGCTAGAAGGTGGCCATAGGAACTCCGTTATAAAACGACATAACTCCATCGAATTTGGGCTCGTATGATTTGTCTTGACGAGTACTTTATCTCTAGATGGTATCCAGGGTCTGACGATGGAGCTGGAAGGTGGTCACAGTAACTCTGTAATGAAACGATGCAACCCTATCGAGTTTAAACTCGTTTGATTCGTCTTGAGGAGTACTTTGTCAAGTTATGATAATTTTTTTTCTACAAAATAATTTCGATGTTTTCACATCTGGTAGACGTCCCTCAACGTCTAGTTTCTTTTTATTGTAAAATTTTACAGGGCTACGGAGCAGCGAATAATATTAACCACGGATTATCGAGCGGATTAGATTATTGTGGACGTTGAGGTATTTTTTAAATACGATTAGGTACTACAAAAGTGGCAGACATTATGATCCAATAGGTGGTAAGCAGTATTTTATCAATTACATACCAGAGTCATCACTGACGTGTTTCCAACTCGAAGGAATATGATAAGAATAGAAGAGCAGTGACGGGAATGAGAAGGTTTGTAGCTACTAACTTGTACTCACCAATCGAAACGTAATTATAAGTGTATCTACATTCATGATTTGAGTCGATTACATTAGTTGTTGCTGCACTCATCTGCATGAAATTTAATTGTATCTTAAAGTATTTACATGAGGACAAGGATAAGTTCCCATTTTAATTAATTAATTATATGTGTAGTCTCATAAATAACTTCAAAAGCAAACTAAAAATTGAACAAAGTAGAACTAAGGAAACGCGTTACAGATTATACCGCCCAACATAACGATATAATTATAAAGATTGCCTTAATAAGTTTTCCTGATGGAATTACAGGGGAACGATATGACTCGTTAATTGGAGTACCTGTAATTAGCGCCAGCACTTGAGAATCGGCTACATATTCTGAATGGCGACGAACTTAATAGGAATAATTTGAGTATTAATGGGTAAAGTTAACTCATTTAGTAGCTCCTTGGCGTCCGTGGGCTGTAATCTCGACTCTACTCGATGAACTGAATGTTCTACTTTGCAATCACTTCTATTGCAAAATTACACCTTTGGCGTGATTCGTGTACTAACACGCAAAGAAATAGATATCAACTTCTTGCCCAATTTCCTAATGATGTAACTTCAATGTCTCTCCTAGAATATTTTCAGTGCGCAAGCATATATTTAGCAACAATATACGAAAAATAATAAAAAATACACTACTAGTTGAGCAATAGTGCTTTTTAGCTTGGAAGTTTCAATTGCTCGGTACTGCGAATTATCTGTACATAGAGAAATAATTCTCGCGATGGCTGAATTGGCAAAGCCTCTGGGACGGTATTCCAGGAGATGCAGGTTCAAATCCTGCTCGTGACTGTTATTTTCGATTTCACATTTTCACACTTTGTGTTAATTTATATGACTAACCATGTCAAATGCTAAAAAAATATATAAGAACATCAAAATATGAAAATGTGAGTATAGATATTCGTAAAAACAGATTGGTACGTATCTGTTGAATACGAATGTTAATGGATTGCAAATTACAAATTCGTTTTGTAATGTGTTCGCAATAATTATTACATTTAGCAAAATGAATAAATAATATATTTGCAGTGCCAGTAAACACTTCTATTAAATGTAGATTAAGAGTATAATGTATTATATTAATTCATAAAATACAAAGTTGCCATATACTTACAGGTACTTATAGGCATTTGGATGTATAGCATATTACAAAAATTTGTCCAGTTATCTGTCTGATTACAGTGTTTAATTTCTAAGCTAACATTAAAGGTCAAAATGGTACATTGGATGTGCTCAAATTTAAAAAAAAAACATAGCATCATGTCTGTATTCCCCGAAGACACCCCTGTCTTACACACCCACGGTTCGCCAGCTATGTTTGAGTCCCACGTAATAGGGGGCGAGCCTATTGCCGTCTGCCGGGCACAATTCCAAACTCCGGGCTACTACTGAGAATTTTTCTTTTTACGAAAAAGTTCAATAACACTGCCCGAACCGGGGATCGAACCCGAGACCTCATCATCAGTATTCACTCACACTACTACTGCACCACAGAGGTAGAGTGCTCAAATACAATGAACTCTATAATGAAAACAAAACAGTTTATTCAATGGTTAAACAATGAAATGCGCTCTCAGCCTTTGTTGTGTAATATAACATGAATTTAGTTCGGTTTGTTTCATTTATGAGACTGAATTATACAGTTAGAATTTAATTATAAAGCGCGGGAACGAGAGAACTGTGTGTGCACTTGACCTAAACGATGAAAATTTAACGAATGACCGCCTCAAAAGGAAATTGCTACCGCGGTGCGGAAAACGTGTTAAACCATTGCTTTATGGTTTCTGAAAATGTAAAGTGCTTCTGGCCAAGGCAAATACTGCGCACCAGATAACGCACAATCTGTTTCATTTAGATATATCGGTAATATGAGAAACTTCCGCTTATCTCGTTCATACTGCAACATTGTGATGGGACAGTCTCCGTTTTAAATAAACAGATTACAAATAAAATCGAAACCTGAAAAGATGATTACAGCCTAAGCAGGCGTAGGATCTAACGGTCTTCTGTGGCACGTGACGCAACAAACAAATCCCCACTTAATTCACAGATCCGACTGGTAAATTTATGCCGCGCAGTATCTCTTTAATGCCGAAGCCGTGACAACGCGTACATATCAACCTCTCTTCTACTCTGAACGAACACGACAAGTCGTTTGTCTCAATAATCGATGAGCTTCGTGTGATACATGCATACTATGTACTACCTTGTGTGATTTGTAAATAGCTAAGGTACCAAAAACAGCAATGAGTACTATAAATTGGTTGGAATGTTCATTCACAGAGAGGTTTTATTTTATATTAAGTCCACGTAGCTTGTTTGTTTGCCACGGGTGGCATACGGCCCACTTGATAATAAGTGGTTATTGCAGCCTATAGACGCAAGCAATACGAGACATCACTCATACGCCGCCAACTCCGGAAAAAAAAACTTGCCATTTATAATGGTATTTTGGGATATCATTAAGAACTATGTATGTTTTTTTATCTATACGATTAAAGCTGTAACAGAGCTGTGTCTATACATTTAAGATATTTGTGAAAAAATTACGGTATAGGGCTATATAGGCGTGTCTAAGGAGAAAACAATTTTTTTTAGATTTTTTGTCTGTTTGTTAATTCGAGCATCACGCAAAGCTACCTACTGAACGGATTTTAAAGAAAGTTTTTTTTGATACCTCTTGATTATAATTAAAACCTGGTAGGTATACATTTTATCCCGCTACTATATCGCGAACCTGAGATATAACCTAAAAACTAGGCTAAGGTGGAGCCGCGGGCAAAGACTAGTAATACCTATATATTTAATAATAATAAAAATAATAATCTCGAACATTAAAAAAAGTTATTTAGTTTAGTATTTACTTTAGGTATAGTATAATCCCATGGTATCTTTAATAATAAATTAATATGTGACGAAGCAATGTATATTTACAAAAAAAATATACTTATAAAAAACATTCAGTATCTGTCTTTGTAAGGTTGGGAACACGGGAAACATCACAATAAAAAATACATCAAATGCTACAACTGGAGTAGAGAAAGGGAAATGTGAAAGAGCTTTGTAAATTTTACAAACATACCCACAAGACTAATACCTGTCCCCGAGAGCGGTAGGCAGACACAACGGATTGCCACTTATCATGAAGTGACCCTAGCTACCCACTTTTAAAATTTTACATATATATTTTTTTCATATTAATTACTTTTAGCAGTTTAGGTAATACTTACCTTTGTGGTATTTTAACTTTTAAAGCGTAGTGATGGCCTAGCAGTAAAACCAAGGGCTGCAACGACAGCAATATCGAGTTCAATCCCCAGTCCAAGGTCCAGATTTCACGCAGCTGATTTCTCAAGAAAGAATTTCGAAATTATGTGTTTACCAATTATCACTGCTTGGTAAAAGAAACACGCTCGCCTTTTTTGTTAAGACGGGAAAAAATGTATCTAACCGCCCACCCCGTTGTTAGAGGCAACGACCAGCATTATATTGAGCTCTCATGCCCAGCTTAGTTATTCATCCGGTGATGGATCGTCTATAAAAAACTTTGCCAGTGCGTTCTAAAGAACGGGTCTCAGGTAAAAATTTAAAATAATGTTAGCACAAATTTAGTTTTTTTTACTTAGGAGTCCTGTGAGTATTACAAAAGTTTTTGAGTGGTACTTACCACTTACTCTAAAGTGGTGGTCTATAGTCAGGAAGTATTTGCAACTTTTTGTGGATTCTAAATATATTTCATTTTATATTTAAGGTACATTATGACTTCTACTCTCTACAAACATAACTGTAGTTCTACATTTAAAAGTTAAAACATCTCTCTATTTTTAAGAAGAAATGTTAAGTTATCTAGCTTAAGAGACATAAAATATATTTTGTTAGAGTGGCAATTAGCTAAATATATCGTAAGAGCTAAAAATGAAATGCAAAGTCGTGTAGAAATTAAAATTGAAGTAGTAGGTATTCTGGTTAGAACATGTAACGCTCTAGTTTGTTTCTACTGTTCCAAATGTACTCAATTTAAAGCTGCAATCTGATACTGAATTGAGAAAGATCAAATGTAACTAAGAGTGATGAAGAGTTTACATAAATATTGCTATATCTAAAAATCTATTTATTTATTTTAATCAAACAAACAAACTACCTACTTCTTGAAAGAGTTTCTACTGATCAAAAAGTTTTTAAATTTCTGTTTATAGTTTATGCATAGTATGATATAAAAAGAAAATGGCAATTAAGTATAATACTTTAATAAATAATAATCAATAATAATAAATATTCACGGACATTTCACACAACGCCCTCTGATCCCAAACTAAGCTAAACGCTTGTGCTATGGGTACCAGATTACGGATATATTGTATATAATTTTATTTTTTAAATACATACATATAATAGATAGAATATATTTTCCAATATGTATGACTAGAAAAACCAGAATGTGTCGCTCAAACCTTTACAAAATATTTAATAATATCGTCTTATTTCGTTAAATAGTTTTGTACTTATATTTACATTATTACTTAGTTCTTGTTAATCACTATTTACAGATACAAACAAGTAATAAAGTACATGAATTATTACCCACCAATATATACAAATAAATAAATAAAACAGTTTAAGGGGATAAAAGTTATAAAATAAAATCCCTATAGATATAAGCACTTGAACGAACTTTAGATCAAGTGGACTAAAGTTTGTTCAAGTAACAATCCAAAGCCAGCAACGTGTCCAAAATATAGCCAGCATTACCGAGCTGGATGTTGCGACTCATCTCTTAGCCGGGGTATAATAACAGCATTTCGGTCATGTGTCTTTAAATAGGTCAATCGTTAATGTGAATGGACTATTCAATAAAACATCATCATTTTTAGCATTGTAGGCCGTATGGGGACGGACTAAGAATACAAGTGTCACCCATTCTTTCCCATGGGTGTCGTACGAGGTGACTAAGGGAAAGAAGCAATTATCACCCCTTGCATTACTGGTGGTAGGGCTGGATACCAAGTGGGAGTACTCACTTACTATCGGGCCCGAACGGGTTGGTCCAACCATCTCACGTGTTGACCGGCCATAATGCACATCAGTGTGTTTTGGTTGTGGCATGAGCCGTTTATTCTTTCATTTCATATCTGTGAAATGAAATGGTGAGCAGTTGCTAGACAATACTCCTGGTATAGTTGTATCCATGAGCGACGGTTACCAGTTGCCATCTTGTGGGCCGTGGATCGCCTGCCATCATAAGCAATAAAAATAAAATTAAATGTAGTATTCATTTAACTCTTTTAAATTGCAACAAATAAGAATAGTACACGTTTGTAATAATACTTCATTTATTACTAATTATAATAGGTATTTAGAAATGTTTAAATCTATGTTCGCTTTGCATTCACATATAATAATTATGTAACAATAAATAAAAGCTAATAGAAATATATGGAAGTGTATCAGCCACGCAGACCTCATATAAAAATGGGTTCTCTGACTACAGCATGAAGAAAATAAGGAAAATCATAAATGTCTTACACAGTAAATAAAAGCTATGAAGCCTGGTATCGGGGGTTCGTACATTTCGGGATAAATCGCGAGAAATAAGATTTCCGAGAATAATTAACAGAAATATAATATTAATATTTTTATCTATATTTTTAGCACTTGACATGCTCAGCTACTTTTAGAGTACAAATTATTATTTGTGAATGAGGAAAAAGAGAACTTTAGTACGAGCGGGCTTGGTCGTTAAGACAATGTGATGAGGAAATTGGGTATGACCGCAAGGTAGTACCTATCGTACTCAGTGGATTAGAACACTTCCCCGGATAGGAAGGGACGCAGGTTTCTTTTTCCTCATTCACAAATAATAATTTGTACTCTATTATATTAATATTAGTATATCCAAATAAATGGCTATAATTTAGGTAAGTATTACGTTTTTTTAATCACTAAAGCGAGGTGTGTTTTACACGTATGTAAACTAATTAGAAACTCTGAAATAAACTTCCATAAACGGTTTTGTTTAACACTTCAAAAAGATACGCAAGTAGACATTTTTCAGTGGTAGAGCCTTACTTATGCCAGCATGAACAGGCTGGCTCGATCGGGTAAGTACCACCCTCTCGCAAAAGATCAGCGAGTATAAACACAAAGGCACTTACTCCTGCCGTTGTATTTCGTATGGTGAGCGAGACTGCCGGAGGCCAAAACCCCCTCCCTACCCTATCCTTATCATACTTCCTATCGACCTCCTAACCCTTTCCTTGGAGATGGCGACGCGCGACGTAATGTTTCGGGTGTTCGCAGCGTCTATAGGCTACGATAACCGCTAAGCATCATTCAGGTGCCGTATGCTTGTTCGCCACTCATGTAGTACTTATAATACAACATAGTATTAATGTTGATTATTTAAATACTAGATTCTGGTCGTGACTTCATTAGCGTGTACATCAGAATATGAATAACTAGCTGTTTCCAGTGGCTTCGCACGCGCCTATAAAAAAATATTGAAATTGGAACGATTTTGTTAAAAATACTGTCTCTAAATGAAATTAAACTATTAGTATTCATAAATAATTAGGTTTAATTGCTATAGTGATTACCTCTTTGTAAACGACGTTCGCAGTGTTTCCTTTTGCGTCTAAAACTCACTCTGGAGCATGCAACATAAATCTCTCCATGTGAAACAGTTCTTACTTAAATCGATGCCAGTCATTTTCAGTGACTGGCCTAGGGACTTGTTAATTGTTATGGCAAAGCACACATTAAGAGGGATCTGTATTATTTTATATTATTTTAATATATTCAGGATACTCTGATGTAATTAACAATATTCGTGGAATGAAAACATTTCCTTCACCACGTTCGGTAACTACACGTTTTTATAAAGAGCTTTGATTTGTAACTTTGTTCCATTGTACAATTTAAGTGATTAAGATTTCTTAATAACATAACTGGTGATACAAATTTAAGAGTGAGTTTCCAGTGAGAAGCACCATCACTAACTATATACCAGGCGCTCCTTTTTTAAATTAAAAGGCGTTACAATTTACATATTCCTAACTCATTGTGCTCTACAAAACGGATTTATATTTTTCGTAAAGTATTTTGTTCAGTATTTTAGCATTTGACATGCTCAGATATGCTCAGATCACCAGTCACCGATGGTAACTCCTAATCTCCACCTCCCAATTGCGAGCGGGATTCGAACCTGAGTTCCTTCAAGTGCTCTAGAGCGCTAAGCCATCGCAGTCACCGACGGTAACTCCCAATATCCACCTCCCAATTGCTTTTAGATGTCTATACCTTTCGTAAAGTATCCTAGAATCGTACTTTATACCAGAAAATGCTGTATTCTTCCACGCAAGCAATCGCTTTATCGATCGTCTTTCTGGATAATTCTCTTCGTACCTACAAACGGCTACTTTGTGAACATCCGGGTGGTTATTCAGGTAATTAATTACAGCTATTCTGTGCTATATCAGAGATTTCTGATTGAAAATAGGATGTAACAGATCCATACTAAGGCAAATATATATTTAACCAGAAACAGTTTTATGAAATTTCGTGGTTCTTACTTTAAAAGTGACGAAACTCCCATATAAACTTTCAACCCCTCATTTAGCATCTTAGTCGTATTTTTTTTAATATCCCACTATAAATGTACATTTAATTTTAACCAGAAACAGGTATTTGAAATTTCGTGCTTCTTACTTTGAATATGACAGAGTTCCATACAACCATTTATACCTTATTTTACCCTCTTAAGGGTAAGTTTTCAAAAATTTTTTTTAGTGGATGTTTGCAACAGAAAAGACATCGAATACCAAAATTTCAACTTTACCGCCCCAGCGGCTTAGGCTCTACGTTGATCGTCAGTCAGTCGGTACAAGCAATTATATGTATATAGATAGATACATAGAAGATGAATATTTCATTCCATGGTGCATTCATAATCTCTGTGTTATAAATAATTGCAGATTTGCTTATGATTTACTACATAATACGAGCACATGACTAACATTATCATAATTATTTATTATTAACGATGTCGCCATTTAAAATTTAAAAACATGTAGGCTAATATTACTTGTGCCATCGCGTGACAATGAACGCGGCAAACCTGCAGTACAATTAGCAATTCTAAATATACAATGGCGTTTAGCCGTAGAAACATGTAAGATACGAGTATACCACATAACACAATGTAAAAACGATATTGCAAAATGAGTGGTGTGCCATTTAATTTTATCTACAAACATAAGTAGGTATTTACATAAATCACTGAAGTAATGCAACATAGTACCAGTGGCCCGCCAACACAGGCGGAGAGACTCCACACAGCGGGTTTCTTTAGTGGGTAGGGCCTCACACTACCCTATTCGTTGCCCTGAACGATGTAGTGTGCGGTTAGGTACATTTTTCCCGCCGTAATAATAACAAAAAAGGAAAAAAATGCGGTATGTAGATAAACCTTATGTGTTGTATAACATATAGCCTATGTCCCTCTTATCTATTTTTTTCTTTTAGCGGGTTTCATTAATATAGTATTTTGGCTAAGCATGTCAAATGCTTAAACATTTCTGAGAGAAAGAGAGAGAGAGAACTGAGATGCAGGTTTAAATCCTGTTCGAGACTGTTATTTTTGATTTGAAATTTTCGCGAAAATTATTGTTTTTTAAATAAACTACTATTAAATTAAAAAAAATAATTTATGTGGTGAGGGGCTAAGAATACCTACGAGTGTCTCCACCCCGTTCATTTTCGTGGGTGTCGAGGCAACTCAGGGAAGTAAGTTATTATCAGTCATTGCCTTACTGACTGTTTGAAACTAGTACTAAACTGAGTTTATGAATAAACTGCCGATTACCTTTTTTTATTTTTAACGATGTTTAAACCACTATTTTTCTAGGTTAAGTATCATAAAAAAAGAGTTGTAATCATAATTACTGTGAAAGTAATATATCACGATCGAGAATAATCAAGGTAATATAACAAGAATACCGCAATCACCACAAATAAAGTTACCCTATTACCCCTTTTCTGAATTATGTGCAGTTAACATCCAATATAATAACACGCGTTTCCATAATACCGCTATTGTAGGAATGTGTTCTATCTTCTTGACCCTTAACTAAATTTAATATCACCACATATTGCGGAACGCTTTAGCGATAGTGACAAAAACAAAATGCTAATAGGATAGCTAGCTTTATGATACAAAAATATTTTGCTGAAAGAAATTCCTGTGCTTCATGTGATGTAAAAAAACGTCAGCGTCAACACATTTGGAATTTTCGACGGCTCTAAACATAGTAAGTCGACCTAAATGCTGTTTGGGGTTCGGGCAACAAGCTAAATTTACAAGAAGCTTCGTCGAAGTGTCAGACTATCGCCTAGTTTGCAACTTTAAGGCATTCAAATAACCCGTATTGAACATTTCATGCGCTTTGGGTTGTGTTAAATAAATAAAAATTGTAAAATAATTGTAACACTTCAAAGTATATGTAGACGTGTTATAAAAAAATCGTATATCGTGACTGTCTGTGTCTCTATCTAAACACAATTAACTCCAAAAACTACTGTACCGATTTTCATGAATGTGTTATGTGTGTTATGACGATGATTGAATATAAAAAGCGTTATTGTATTTTTCAGTCAGCAGCACTGTAACAAGCAGCTAATTTTGGGCTTAACTGCTTGGCTCCAAATATTTAACTTAATTTTTTTGCCATTTATTATTAAGCGTAATTCCATTATTATATTTCACTATAGCCTTAAAAAGCTAGTTTTCGGGTTGTACCTCAGGTTCCCAATATAGTAGCGGGATAAAATGTATACCAGTTTTTAAGTCTAATCGAGATAAACAGACAAACAGATAAACAGACAAACAGACAAAAAATCTAAAAAAAATGTTTTGTGTTTAGATACGCCTATATAACCTGTTACAGTAATTTTTTCTCAAATATTTTAAATGTACAGACAGTTCTGTTACAGTTTTATAATAGTATAGATTATCACAGAGAAAAATCTTTAGAATTATTCGTAAGAATTCGCAAGAATCCTCACTAATATTATAAACGAGAATGTTTGTACCTATGTTTGTTACCTACTCTTTTACGCAAAAACTACAGAATGGATTATTAATGAAACTACAATAATATAGCTTATACATCAGAATAATACAGACTATAATTTATAAAGGTATTGCACGCCTCATAAGCGAAGTGTTGAGTACTGCTCTCGTTTTACGTAGAACAACTGATTTTTCAAACTTAAAAAATATATATAATTTTATATATATAATTGTATATATTATTTTACAAGTGCAATATATAGATAAATAGAGACATCTATTTATCAATATATATTTTATGATAATGCCGTAATCGCCACGGTACATGTGTACCTTTGTATATTTGTACAAATCCAAATTAACTATTGATTAGTATAGGTATATTTATATTGTTTATATTGAATTCTTATCTGTATTCATAAAATTAAAATGTACCTTACTCGAATATCAATGCACAACCTAAACCACTGGTCTAAGAAGTTTGGCAGGTGTGTTCTTTGCTTAACACTGAATGTAACACAGTTCAGGCGAAGAGACAGCACACAACGGGTTTATTTAGTGGGCGAGAGTAGGCTGTAGGTATCTATTTAAGAAAAAGTTGAGTGAAATGGAGGGTTGAGTTTTCTATGATTCTTTTTAGCTCTTCAATAAACGGAACACTAATTATTTTTCCAAAATTAAACTATTCTAAGTTACTCCTTATAACAACAGCTATCTGCTAGTAGAAGTCACGTGCAAATCGGTCCAGCCATTGCGGAGATTTTATTCATTCGTGATTTCATGGGGTTTTCTTCACGTAACCCTAATTGTTTTTTTCCAAAATAACAGTATCCTAAGTTACGCGCTGTAACAATAGCTATCTGCTAGTGAAAGTCCCATCCAAATCGGTCCAGCCATTTTGGAGATTCGTCTGTCACCGGGCAATAAAACAAAAAATACTTTGGAAAATCCAAACGTGCACGCTTCATAATCTTCATTTTTCACAATAAAATTGATTATTTGATAAGTAACTAATAATGTATTGGTCTTACTAAGTAGTTTTAAATAAATCACATAGATAGCGCCAATTTCAAAAAGTACCTTCTCGAGTCTTATACGCCATCTAGTGCTAATTTTAAGAAATACTTCTAAATTGGTCTATAGAAATAGTTCTCACGAAATAAGGATAGCACTGATTTTGGTGTCGCGTCGAGCGTAAATATTCACTATATGTTTGTTTATTTAATAACAATTAAACCACATCGAATCAGACCGTGAAAAGTGATAGGGCTCTATTCGTAATCATAATAATTCGTAAACGAAAAAAAAAAGACTCGATTAGTAAAGTATTTTGGTCGTTATTGTGTTAACATACATTACCTACGACAAACGGACGTCCAAGACATAACTTTTTAACAGTTTTTAACTAGTTTAATGGCATAAAAAATATCATGAGTGTTAAAAATAGTGTTTTTTCTTGAAATGTGTGTGTATATATTATTTTACAAGTGCAATATATTGATAAATAGATGTCTCTATTTAATCATTAATAAGAATTCAATATAAACAATATAAATATACCTATACTAATCAATAGTTAATTTGGATTTGTACAAATATACAGAGGTACACCTGTACCGTGGCGACTACGGCATTATCCCCCATGACGGGACCGGTCGTTGTAGCGTTCTCTTGGGGAGGCCTATGTCCAGCAGTGGACGTTGAAAGGCTGGTGGATGGATGGATGGATGACACCTGTACATATCTCTAATACCTATGTATAACTAACATAATATATAATGTTTGTTTCTGAGAAAAATATATCAATTCATAATAGCGCAGAGGGCCCCACGGAGAGAGCCATGCTCGGGGTCTCCTTGCGCGACCGAAAAAGGAATGTGTGGACTAGCCGGAAAGCACACGTAAAAGATGTGGAGAAACCATCGCGTGACAAAAGTGGACATGGGCATGGTCATGTTGCTCGGATGAGCACAGACATATATGGGCATGGAAAGTCCTAGAGTAAAGGCCGTGGACGAACACCAGACAACGTGGTTGGCCCCCTAAGCGATGGGTAGACGACATCCGATGACATGCATGCCGTGACTGGATAAATCAAGCAGCAGACAGAGTGACCTGGAAGAAATTTGGAAAGGCCTACGTGCAGTTGTGCACCAGAAGAGGCTAATGTCGATGATGAATTAATTGAGTAGGTAGCTGTTATCCGCGACTCTTTCCACGTGGGATTTAGATTTTTTACGGAATTCTAATTTATTTTCCAAAATAAAAGTAGATTAATTTATTTTTTATAACATCAACTATCTGCCGGGTCTCTTCTCATGGTGAGAGCTCCCTCTCACCACGCTGGCTCAATGCGGGTCTGCAGACTACACAAGCCTCCGAGAAAATCTCTCAGGCATGCAGGTTTTCTCACGATGTTTTCCTTCACAAAACTGTGATAATTTGTGAACAAACACACACATAATATCGAAAATCTCAAAAAATTAGAGATTGAACTCGATACCACTGTCTTTGCAGTCCTTGGTTTTACCGTTAGGCTATCACTGCTATTATATTTTTATATACGTGTAGTAAAGAGTTGTTAAAACATTATAAACAGACACTTAAGTTTTATTTATTTGCTTAAATTAATTATTTAACGTAGGTAACTAAAGTAGTGTATAAACTTTCTGGTGAATCACAAACATTTATCTTTCCAACAATTCAGTTTGCAATCGGGATCAAGCTGTAAATTATCCAATAGAAGTTTTAAACACTATAAATGTGCCTGATCTACCCCCTCACAAAGTAGAATTTAAGATTGGCGTACCCATCATACGAGTACTACTCCGTAATTTAAAGCCACCGCAACTTTGTAATGGTCCTAGATTGCGAGTAGTATCATTGCAAGGAAACGTTTCAAATGGACTTTTAATATCCGGATGTGGAAAAGGTGAGACGGTATTTATACCAGGAACTTCCATAATACCGTGGAATTTTCTCTTTAAATTCAAAAGACTTTAATTTCAAGGGTTGCTTTATTTACTGCCTCGGTGGTGTAGCGGTAGTGTATGCGACTGCTAATCATGAGGTCTCGGGTTCGATCCCCGGGTCGGGCAATGTTATTGAGCTTTTTCCTAAAAAGAAAAATTCTCTGTAGCAGCCCGGAGATTGGAAATGTGCCCGGTAGACGTCAATAGGCTCGCCCCCTATTACGTGGGACTTAAACATAGCTGGCGAGTCGTGGGTGTGTAATACACCTCGGCCTACCCCTTCGGGGAATACAGGCGTGATGCTATGTTTTTTTCTATGTTTTAATTTAATTTTATGAAATTCCTCGCGGACGAAGTCGGGTGTATTTTCTTTTACGATATCTAAAAACTGGTTTATACTAGTTAGGTTATTCATTACTTACTTACTTATCATCACGCCATTTCCCTTGCGGGGTAGGCAGAGAGAACAGAGTGCCAAGAGGCTCTATTATTGCATACATCTCTCGCTTCCTCAACATTCATAACTCTCTTCATACACGCTCGCCGGTTTCGGAGACTCCTGACTCCACCTTTCTTCAATACATGACCAATTTGGTCTAGGTAGGTAAGTGTCGGTCTCCCCCTGTACCTACATCCTTCCACTTTCGCATTGTATATCTTCTTAGCCAGTCGCTCGTCCGGCATTCTTTCCACATGTCCGAAACATCGGAGCATTCCCTTTCGCATCTTTACACAAGTCGCCCATCTGAACTCCCACATTCATTTCAATTAACCTTTGTAGACATTTATCCAGATATATGATAAACAGTCTGGCTGATAGAACGCAGCCCTGCTTAACGCCGATATTGACATCAAACCAGGGTGACTTTCCATCATCCAGCCGCACACAAGCTCTGCAGTCCATGTAGTTGGACTGCACCGCTTGTAGCAGTCTACCGTTAATACCATACTCCGGCAAAATGTCCCAAAGTTCCTTTCGTACAACAGTGTCAAATGCTTTCTCCAAATCCACAAAACTGCAGAAAATCCCCTGGTCTACAGATGCTTCTCCACAATATTGCGCAGAGAAAACACTTGATCCATGCATCCCCTTCCACACCTGAAACCTCCTTGTGCCTCACACAAAAATTCATCAGACACCATCCTCATTCTCCTTTCAATAATCTTACCATACACTTTGGCTGCCAAACTGGTCAAGCTTATGGCTCTGTAGTTTGCACAGTCATAACGTGAACCCTTATTTTTAAACAAGGGCACGATGACTGGTCTTCTCCAATCTTTGGGAACCATTCCTGAGCTCCAACATAAATTGAGAAGCATCAGGAAGGATTCCCATACACATGAGCCTCTAAGCTTGATCATCACAGCAGACACCATATCAGTATGCCTTACCATTTTTAAAACTTCTAATCGCCCATTTATCTTCATCCATACTAATGCATTTGGATTGCGACAGCGACAAGACGTGTCTACTCAGTGTCTCTTAAAATTAAAATTACAAAATACCTACCGTGCAATCATTTGAATGTGTGTAGTACTAACTACTAAGTTGGTACTAAGATACAAGAAATTCAAAGGAGTTCAACACACGTACCATCTACCACGTGAGTACAACACAAACTAAAGTCCTACTCTACACTAAACGTAAAGTTAAATTACGCCGATAATTCTAACGATGACCATATCATTTTTACTATGTCGAAAACGCAGCGAACGCCGTCTAAAAAAATCACACAACCCAACATATTAACCCAGGATTCCGACACAGCTCCAGACTGTGTTGTCTCAAATAACAGTGGTTTGCCACGGCGTTTTAAACGTTAATACGGTGGTGATTCAGCACTAAATGAAATAAAATATATGCAAGCTGATTTACAACTTCAACAGAAAAAACAAACACTAAAATTAGAGGAGGAAATAAAAAAAGTTACTGAACAAAATAATGAAATTTTAAAATCAATTCAATACATTTCGGATAAATATGACGATGTCTGCAATCAACTACAACTAACCAAATCCGAAAATGTCGCCCTTAAGAGTCAAATTTCGTCGTTGGAACAAAAGGTCGAATTGCTGGAACGAAACTACAAAGCATCCGCTTTGGAACTGAGAAATATTCCTAAAACCAACTCTCAGTTGATAGCTGCATCCCGAGTGGATAGATCATGTTGCGCGCATCAATAACACTAACAATAAATATAGTTACCTGTGACATACTCGTATAACTGCGCGATCCCGACCCGCGCGGGCCGTGATTCGCGCGCAATGGAGAATGAAACCTATGCCATAGACGATAGGATTGAGATTGAAGTGACACGGGAAGACTTATTATTGAGAACTGAGGTAGCGGGCGATGAAGGTGGTATAGAGGGCAGTGATAATATACATACTATGGAGATAGAAGAGACATCAAGAAAGAGAACCCATGAAGAAAATTCCTCTGAGGAAGGATGGCAAACATTGACTCGCCGTCGTAAAGTCACACGTAAGTCCAGTCAGGAAGATCTTATACAAGTATGCGTTACATGTAGCACAGGCCTTCCTAAACAATTCGCACTGGCCAGGTTATTTAAGGATAATAACATCAATGGAATTAGCCCCCATTCCCGGCCCGCACGCAACGCCTCGACCGTCGGCTACACCCACCAGGTCTCCGCGGCTTCCGAAGACTCACTCAAGGTCGTTGCGACCGATGGAAACCGATAATAATAAAGATTCAGAGTGTTCAGATGAGTATAATCACGGTGGTAAATATTCGCGAACGAAATCTACAGGCAATACCACAGATAACTTGACTTTCTTCGGATTGTTAGGCAGATTTTACAAAATTTTGGCAAGTAGGGACACATGGGAGAATAAAATCATACAGGTTGTTAAAATCTGTGCAGATTGGGTTACAAAACGAGTAGTTAATATTTTACCAGCTGGCTTCTTGTTCGACATATTCACTAATGGCTCATAATGTCTTTACTAACATCAATATCGTACAATGGAATTGTCAGAGTATACGACCTAAGACCACTTCCTTAGCAGCGCTACTTATCCAAGATAAAGTTCACATCGCTGTTTTAAGCGAAACTTGGCTCGAACCTAATAGTTATTTTAACATTAGCGGATATAACACCTATCGATTTGGCAGATTAGATTCGTACGGTGGTGTGGCCATTCTAACACATCGGTCAATTAATAGCTGTGCATCCGTAACTAATTGCCCTAATACAGGTATTGAACTACTCCACGTTAAAATATTCAACTGCCCATGTATTGAGAACGTCATCTCTGTCTATTGTCCTTCGACAGTACTCACTACGCAAAGTGATTGGGACTATGTATTTACATTAGTGAGTACTAAGTCATTAATATTAGGTGATTTTAATGCTCATTATAGCGGATGGTCAAATAGAACTGACCAAAGAGGCTCTCTTATTTTCGACTCCATGTTGGAACATAATTTTATGTATCTAAATAACGGTAGCCCTACTAGAATTCGCCTAGTAGATGGCCTATTGCAACAGTCCTCACCCGATATTTCATTCGCATCTACATATTTGGCCACTTTGTTTTCTTGGGCTGTTTCAAATGAATCTCTCGGAAGTGACCATCTAGTAATTAAGCTCTCGACAGGTGTAAACATTCCCAGAATAATTACTAAAAAAAGAAATTATAAAAATAGTGACTGGAAATCTTATACATCATTCATAGAAAACTGTTTATCCCGTGGTTGTATCCCAAGCGACCCACAAGAGCTTTACGACTTGCTTGAACACTCTATTCAAACATCTGCAAATATTTTCATTCCCTTTATAAAATTTCCGCAACATATTTGTAAAAAAATTCAATCCGAAGCCATACTGGACTGCTGAGCTATCGAAGGTGGTGGCTGAACGGCGTCGTGCATTAGCTAATCTGAGACAGTGCCCATCCCCAGCTAACTTGGTAATTTTAAAACAGAAGATAAGCAATGCGCAAAGAATGATAAGATCGGCGAAGTGTAGATCGTGGCAAAGCTTTTGTTCCTCCATCGATGAAAATATCTCCGTCAGACTTGTGGCGCAAAATGAGATGGGTAAAAAGTCATCGTTCAAATGCATCCAATCACTATGTGACTAAAGATACAGCTGAACGTCTACTTAATGATCTCAGTCCCGATTACGCTTGCCAACCTCAGCCACAGTTTTTTTCCGTTAATAGTCAGTTGGAAGTCAAAATCACATTACAGGAGTTAGAAAGTTGCATTAAAAATTCAGATACTGCACCAGGATATGATGAGATATCATTCTCAATGATTAAACATCTCCCGAATGTAGGCAAGCGTATGCTCGTTGATTTATATAATTTACTGTTAAATTTAAGCTTTTTACCTCGGCAATGGCGCCATGTTAAAATTCTTCCCATACCTAAACAGAACAGAGATTCAAATTTATATTCTACTTTCCGACCTATTGCCTTAATATCTTGCCTTTGCAAAATTTTCCATTCCATTATAAACAAAAGACCAGAGTGGTACTTTGAGAAACAACAATTATTTTCAGATAAAATGATAGGTTTTAGAAACTCACACAGTTAGTGACTTATATTCAAATAGGGTTCTCCAAAAATTGTGCCACCGCCGCTTGCTTCATTGATATAGACAATGCATATAACAATATCGATGTCAGCTGTTTGTTGTCTATTCTGGATCGTCAAGGAGTAGGTGCAAAAATTTGCTAGTATCTGTGGTCTTATTTGAAATATAGACAGTTAAGTATTTCAGTTGATGACCGCATCTTGGTAAGATCTACGGGAAGAGGGCTAGCTCAAGGAGATCCTCTGTCTCCGCTCCTTTTCAATGTGGCGACTATGGATATTTGTAAATACATTCAAAGAGTACAAATCTCCCAGTATGCCGAAGATTTCGTCCTTTATATTTCCAATCAATCAGTAGAATTCGCAACTAGAGAGTTAGAATCCGCCTATAGGGATCTTAATAATTCATTAAACAATTTAGGCTTAGTAATATCTCCAACAAAGAGCAAATTCTGCATCTTTAAAAAGGGTATTTTTAGAAACCAACAAAATTTTAGAATAGACAGCAATACCTTGCAAATGGTAAATCACGTAAAATACCTGGGGCTATGGTTGGACGGTTCTCTTAGATGGGGTAAACACATCAATGAAACTGTTAAAAAAATATCTAAGTTCATTAATCTAATTAAAGTTTTATCTGGTCCAGGGTGGGGTATTCACCAAAAACACCTAAGGCGTCTATACATCTCCATCATCCGTAGCAGAATAGATTACGCTTCATTTCTGTATGACAATAGTTGCCGATCAAATTTATTAAAACTGGATCGAATACAAAATCAGGCCTTACGTGTTATTGGTGGATACATCCGAAGTACTCCCATTCATGTAATGGAGAACGACTTACATCTTGCCCCGTTACGATTTCGTAGAATCTTTTTTGCGGCAAAGTTTTGGTTACTAGCTAGATCATTTTCTGACAACCTAACTATAAATATTTTATAGGAATTGGGTTCCCTAAGTGCTTCTCGCTATTGGTTAAACAAAAAACTGCCACTATTAATCATATTACAAAATTCTTTAAGCTCAATAGCCATTCAGAGCAATAAACAACTAGAAATGTACTCATTGAACACTTGGGTTAGTAATATAGATTTGAAGACAGTAATCTTTAGTTCGATCCCGCTTATTGACTGGGCAAAACGAACGTTTAGTCGTCCTGACTTATGTTTCACCACAACTAGCTTCATCAACCAACAATACCATGACTATTATAGGATATTTACTGATGGGTCTAAAGAAGCTAATAGAGGAGGTGCAGCTTTCTTGGATTCGGTTCTAGGAAGGAGTGCAAGATTTAGAATTGATTCCGACATTTCAATCATGCATATTGAACTGATTGCCATAGCTGAGGCTTTGTCGTACGTCAATTCAATTAGTTTCGATAAATTTGTCATTTTGACAGACTCCAAAAGCGCTTTGCAGCATTTGGCTCGTTGCACCTCACACATGAGAGGTACACCGATTGCCTACAAAATATTGGAATCAATCCTAAAATTACTCGACTATAACAAAAAGATAGTCCTTCAATGGATTCCATCACATATTGATCTTGAATATAATGATGACGTAGATATACTAGCTAAACAAGCCGTTGAGGATGGTATACCACTGGATGAACTACCTCTGTTCTCGGACGTTATCAAATTGGTCAAGACGCGATGTAAAAAAGGATGGCAAGAATATTTCGATGAGAGATGAAACGTGAAAAGGGTATTTGGTATAAAACCATTCAACCTGAAATATCTTCAAATCCGTGGATAGACAACATCAGAGCTAATAGAAACTTACTCAAGACAATTCTTAGATTGCGGTCGGGACACATTCCATCAAACAAGTTTGCATTTTTAATGAAAAGAACTCCATCGCCCAACTGTAATTTATGTGGTACTATTGACGATGTTCATCATGTTTTAATGGAATGTGTCCGAAATAAGAATTACAGAGTATCATGTTTTGGACCAAATAGACCCATTCATGTTGGCCTTATTAATAGCATCTTATCCGACCCTTCATCTGAAAGAATTAGAGTTTTGGCCAAGTTGGCGGAATTAGGCTTAGCGAGACAATAATTTTAAGTAAGTTTTTGTTATACTATGCTTACAATATAGTATTGGATGTACCTACTAGTTTAATGTGTCAGCTTTTATGGGACGATGTGGTCGCTGTGCGACAAAGTCCTCAAAATAAATAAAAAAAAAAACCAACTGAAAATAAATCTACATTAATTAATTTGGTAAAAAACCTGGGTGAAAAACTAGAAGTTGAGGTGCAAGAAAAAGGCATACGTAATATATACAGGCCCAGTATTTCAAAGCATTCAAATCCCATTATGGTGGATTTTTTCTCGGTGCCACTTAAAGAAATGATAATAAAAGCGACAAAATCTTATAACCGTGGAAATCAAGATAAATTAAACTCCATACATTTGAAATTAGATGGCGAATCGAGACCAATTTTCGTGTCAGAATGTCTTACTACCTACGGAAGACGTTTACATTACTTATCCCGTCACGTAGTACGTCAAACATCATAAAGGTACATCTTGCTGGACTTCCTATGGCAAAGTACATATACGCCTAAGAGAAGGTGAAAAGCCTATATTGATCAAGAAAGAAGAACACTTGTACAAATTAAAATCTGATTGACTAACATTTTTGTCACGCCTATCTTTTACACACATTATAGTGACGGAAAGTTCTCTCGAAAGTCAAAGAAAAATCTATTATGTTACTTTTTTTGTAAACACTCAACAACACAATACAATCATTACATCTTTATATAATAATTATAATACACTCGCTCTTGTCATACAAATACCTTACACATCTATAAACACAAACTATAACAACTTACACACAAACAATCTTTGCACAAATCTACTGATCAAAAAATATACAAGGAACACTATTTTTACTAGTAAAACATACAAATACATAAAATGCACAAATAATCTACTATCAACTTATACCTACCATAATATATCTTCTAACAAACACAACAATAACGCCACAAATTGGCAATTGACCATCTCCATATCACACTCACTATTATTTAAATATATTACTGTAACATATCCAAACACTGTAATATTTTAAATTCCCTATTATTTTCCAATCTGTCAAACATATCACATAACGCAAGCGAAAACGTGGAACAAATTACATTCAATTTACTTATTTGTTAAATTCATACTATGCACCACATACAATACTTTTACCAACGTGTATTTTCTAAGAACCTATTTAATGTTTATTTTCAATAACAAATATTCTACACCACATACATCTGCAACATTAGTTATTATAACTTTTATAAGTGGCAAGATTTTATGAGTTTTATGACAGAACATACGATACTTTATCATAAGGAGAGGGCGCTGTTCTAGGAGACTGTTTACATCGGGTCTTACCATAAAGTGAAATAAAAAATATAAATACTTATTTAAGTGTAGTGAAATGTGTATAAAAACGTTATTTAGACACTGCCTTACGCGGACATTATAAAGGATTCAGTGAAAATATAGTGAATTTCAAAACATTTCAAATTTAAAATAATATGAACAGTTTCAAATTAGTGAAAGTGATTACAATTTATTAGCATAATCTGTTTAATTCAGTGCCACAGAAC
This sequence comes from Leucoma salicis, assembly GCA_948253155.1. Classification (NCBI taxonomy): domain Eukaryota; kingdom Metazoa; phylum Arthropoda; class Insecta; order Lepidoptera; family Erebidae; genus Leucoma; species Leucoma salicis. Next base: position 13,025,575 of record OX411811.1, read on the forward strand.
CCTATAAAACAATAAAAAATAACAAAAAACAGTGTAAAAAGTGTAAAAAGTGCAAAATAAACAATAATAAAAACACTACCTACATAAAAAAAAAAAAATATTCCCAGTTCATATGAAACTAACGCCATCTAGCGGAACTACTGTAAATTACATCCTGAGACCAGAGACCAGTATCGATTGCAAGATCCATAATGAACTGAACCGACTACATATTAAACTAAGCCCCTCATAGAGGGCGCTATTCACAAAATCAAAAATAAAATTATTCTATTGTACATCACCGAATCATAACTATTTTTTACCAAATGGCGCATGTTTGTGAAGGATGTCAACAAAAAATACTTAACAGGGATTACCTGACCTGTGCTCTATGCGCAACTGTTTATGACTTAGAATGCGCAAATATTGCGAAACAATTTTTTATAAACATAATGACAACAGAACATAAACAAACATGGAAATGCCAAGCTTGTCGTTGCAAAATGCCAAAATCAGATAATTTAAATACACCAATACGGTCACAATACCCCGAAACCGCCCAGAACACATATACACCTTCAACTAGAAACAACATTACTATCAGAAAAAGAACAACAAACACCAAAAATAACAGCTCATGCTCTGAAGATCTAAACTTACTAGGTGATACGATATGTTCAGAAGATCACGAAACGGCTCTACAAACCGATATACAAGCAGAATTAACTTTGAAAAATTTAAATGAAATAATAATGCAAAGACTAAAGGAAAATAATAAAATAATTATAATAGAGCTACGTAACACCATCCAGATAGAGATAAATAAAACTATTACCCAGCTTAGAGAAGAAATGGAACAAAATATGAACGCCTTGTCAAAACAAAATGATCAAAGAGAAGAAGACATAAAAGAACTAAACAAAGAAATAAAAAATATTAAAATAGAATATGAAAATTTAAACAAAAAAATTAAAGATCTAGCAGCAAAAATTAAACCTTCTGGAATGTATGTCCCGGAGTCAAATACCAAGAAAATAGTACTATATGGCTTCGCCGAGTTCTACAAAGAGCCCCAATATGATTTACACATCAGACTTATAGAACTATTTCACGAAACCATGAATGTAGACCTAACAGGCTACATAGAAGAGGTGTACAGGATAGGAAGAAAATCAAACAATAACCGTCCTTTGGTGATTGAATTACTTAGCAAAAGGATGGTTAAATACATCTTAAGCAACGGCCGCTATTTTCAAGGAACGAAAATGTCTCTATCAGATTTTTTGGGCGAAAATGCGCGAAAAGAAAGGCAACTATTACGGGAAGAAATGATAAAAGCTCGAAAAAAAGGCCTACATGCAGTAATCCGAAATAATCAACTATTTATAGAAGGCACACAAATTAATTTAAAAGAAGAAATAGACAAAAAACAATACAACAATGAAACCAAAATGGAGAGAAATCTCACAAAGCCATACAACCCCAACCAGACCTACCACCAACCAGAAACAAGTGAAAATAGTTTAAATCATCCCTTTCGTAAGTAAAGATCTACAGAGTAAAATTTTATTTCAAAATATACAAAGTTTACACAATAAACAATATATCTTAGAAGAGTTCTTAACACAAAATGTAATATATGACGCCATATGTATATCGGAGTCCTGGCTGTCATTAGGAAAATTAGATGTTGTACAAATCTCCGGATATAAAATTGCTTCTTCGTACTGCCGAGTCAACCGAACCGGAGGCGGCGTGTGCATCCTGCTGCGGGAACACATCGAATACAACGAAATACGCGAAATTACAAACATGTCTATTGAATATGTTGTAGAAGTGTGTGCTTGTGAACTGCCTAATGAGAATATACTACTAGTAACTATATACTGGAATAGAAGAGATGAAGAGGTATTTCAGAATCAATTAAGACTAATTTTACATTACATAAACAATAAGTTTTCGAAAACTAAAGTAATAATAGGGGGCGATTTCAATATTGATGTTTTGAAAGATAACTTAAAAACAAACCAATTCCTAGACCTTATGTTAGAATATAGATTTATACAGCACGTAAAAGATCCTACGCGTATCTCATCTACTACTTCAACATGCTTAGACTTGATATTTACGAATTTCAACGATTGTAATTTACATACAACCGTCGAAGAACTAGGATTCTCAGATCATTGCGGAACAACTGTACACCTGGAACTACCACAAAAAACTAAACAGATTACATGGTTTGTAAAGAAACGAATTTTCAGTCAATGTAATATGAACAAATTTAGGTCTAAGCTAGCTAGCCTAAAATGGAACGACATTCTTTCATTAGACAATAACATAAATATAAACTATGACACATTTATTAAAATATTAAAAACCGCCCTTAGCCAATATATGCCAATACGAAAAATAAAACTAATAACACAGTATAAAAAATGTTGGTTAACAGTAGGTATAAAGCACTCTTGTAGAAATAAAAGGCTACTAAAAATACTCGCTTCAAAGTCAAACAATCAGATTATATCTAACTACTATAAAAAATACGAAAAAATACTAAAAAATATTGTAAAAACAGCAAAAAAGTTGCACTACAAAAATAAAATATCAAAGGCTGAAAATAAAGTAAAAGCCATGTGGGGTATAATAAACGAGCGTACTAACAAAAAACCTAGAAAAAACAAACAAAATATTAATTTGCGCATAAACAATAGCTTAACATCTGAACCCAGTGAAATAGCTAACTATTTTAATAACTTTTTTGCATCAATTGGAGAGACTTCACACCAGCCTTCTAGTAGCAATCCAAACGAAGAACGTTCCCACCACAAGATAGAAAATACTATATTTCTCAGCCCAGTCGACCTTTATGAAGTTAACAAAATTTTAAAAACCCTAAAAAATAAAAAAAGCCATGGTATAGATGAGCTCCCACCTACCTTGCTGAGACACTGCGCAGACGAACTAACCTTGCCATTTAATTTATTAATTAATCAGTCATTTGAAGAAGGCGTCTTCCCAAACCAATTAAAACATAGCTTAATAAAACCAATATATAAAAAAAACTCAAAAACCGACCCAAACAATTATCGACCCATTGCCCTTCTGCCTACTACATCCAAAATTTTTGAAAAAGCTATGTCAAATAGATTGTATAATTTCTGTGAAAAATATAAAATTTTAGATGAATGCCAGTATGGATTTCGCAAAAATAAATCGACGACCTTAGCAGTGTACAAATATATCCAAGAAGCCCTAAATATTTTAAATAATAAACAATATGCAATAGGTATTTTATTAGACATGAGCAAAGCTTATGACAAAGTTCAATTTAATATTCTATTAGATAAGCTGTATGAAATAGGAATCCGGGGAAACGCTTACGAATGGCTCAAGTCATATCTAACAGGTAGAGAACAAACAGTAGAACTAGAATTTCTCAATAAAAACACACACGAGATACAAAAAATCCGTTCAAATAAAAAAGATATAAAAGCCTCAATTCCTCAAGGTAGTGTGATAGGGTGCCTACTGTTTATAATTTATATAAACGAGCTACCCAAAATAATAAACGGACCATGTGTATTATTTGCGGACGACATCTCTTTGCTCACTTCGTGTAAATCCAATGTAAATATAAATAAAAATCTTCACCAAGCACTCATGAAAACAGTAGACTGGATGAACAAACACAACCTGGAAATAAATTTCTCAAAAACTAAATTAATAACTTTCTTCCCCCACCAAAAATTACCAATAGACATACATTTCACATATAATGGATTAAACATAGAAGTTGTAAATGAGTTTAACTTACTCGGGTTAACTATAGACACACACATCAATTGGAAAGCGCACGTAAAAAAGGTAAGAGCAAAAATATCAAGTTTTACATATGCCCTACGCGAAGTCAAAAAGACCACAGATTTATCTACTGCGCTTATCACCTATTACGCCTACGCATATTCTTGGCTGAGCTATGGCGTAATTTTATGGGGTAATAGTACAGACGCACACACAATCTTTACTCAGCAAAAGAAATTATTAAGAATTTTAGTTAATATACAAAATACTGAGACATGTAAACCTCATTTTCAAGAACTCAAAGTCCTAACATTGCCATGCATTTATATCTTGGAAGTATGTAAGCTTGTCCGTAAATATCCAGAACACTACACTAAGCGCGAAGACATCCAATCCAAAATGACTCTAAGACACAAAAATAGATTAAACCTTCCAAATTCACGATTAGCAATGCACTCCTCTGGCCCATTCGTCATGTCAATAAAATTATATAATAAGCTACCAAACGACATCAAAAACGAAAATAAGTTCAATACCTTTGTTAGCAAGTTAAAGAAATTTCTAATATGTAAAAGCTACTACAATGTCAAAGAATACCTAGAAGAAAATTAAGTTCTAAATACATAATCATTAAAATAACTAAAAATTACACACACATTTATAGACAACATAAATAAATATGACTTAAAAATAATTATTGTTATTTGACATAAACTTTTTAATAATCATAGAACAAACTTAGAAGAAACTTGATTTGCTTGCCTCCATTTATTCATATTACCATTTAATTAATAAGTAATTACATATAATCTAGTAAACCAATTTTGTGATAACATTGTGCAATAAAAATAAAATAGACTAAATATTATGATAAATTGTGCCTACCATCAACTAATAAAACCTGTAATTTTAATTTAAATATAAGATTTAATTAACTTGATGTGTTAAATATTCATATAATTGTTATTATTTTTGTTTTGCCATTATTTATTATCATAAAAACAAATACAAACAGCTCCTCCTTTCTTCTAATAGTGCTGTGCCCGACAGGGTCCATAAATTGTTACCTACTTAGCCTATACCACCTGTAAATGTATATTATGGAATGCAATAAATGAATTGAATTGAATTGAATTGAATAGATAATACATCACAATTATTTCACGAATACCCTCATATATTATATTCTGGATTATGTTTATTATACTTCGCTGGGTATATCACTAAATAGACATTACATAATCATAAATTATAATAAAACATCACTATTAAGCGGTCGGTATCCGCCTGGCTCAATTTATTTTATGTTTCAATGTTCTGGGTGCATACTTCATACACCATATGCCTTAAAAATTAATACCAACAAAATCTTAAAATATGTACCTACCTATATTATTTTCAATGGTAACAATTACTGTCAACATTCGATAAAACAAGTGAATTAATACGCAGCATTGACGAATATCAAATATCAGTACCAATAAATTGCGACCCAGAAACATGCATTTCACATATTAAAAACCCCGCGATATATTTAAAAATTTTACAACAAAATATACGCAGTTTGAACTGTAACTTCGTCGAATTACAGGTCCTCTGTGAAAGACTTGCATTTTCTTGTGACGTTATTGTTCTTTCTGAGTGTTGGTTATCACGGGTAATGTGCTTGCGTTAATTCATGGATACAATTCATACAAAACAAGCGACAACTACAACCAAAATGACGGTGTAGTTGTTTATGCTAAGGCCTCTCTAGATTGTATAGTGGATGAACCCTCAGTAGAAGAAGCTAACTGTTTAACAATTACATTGAATAGCGAAACTATATTAGTTGCTATATATAGGCCACCATGTTTTAAATCATCTGAATTTTTTTTTAAATCATTTCATAATTATTGGACAGTTTAGCTTCATACAAAAATATTGTTATAGTAGGCGATATAAATATTGACCTAATCGGGTCTAGTGATGAAACTAACGCATACCTTGATATTTTAACTTTCAATGGTCTCTTGCCAGCCATATATTCTGCAACTCGTGGTAAAACATGTTTGGATCATATTGTCTTAAAAACACAGAGCTACACCTTTTCTTTAAACACTACTATTACAGATCACGAAGCGATACTATTATGTTTACATACTGACTACCATAAAAACAATCATAAAAAATTAACAACAAATTGTAAACTCAATGTCAAAAACTTAAAAATTCAATGTAGAAATGAAAATTTTGATATAGTATATGACGAAAATAACCTAAATACCGCAACAAGTAATTTTACTAAAAAAATATAAGACTTAACAGCTAATAATTTTAATAGAACGTACTATACCTAGAAATAAAATCATAACTAAGCCATGGCTAACCTTCGGTGTTCTTCGTTGCATCCGCACTAGAGACAGAATGCATAAAAAATTTAAATCAAATAAAAATGATGAATTATTAAAAAAATCCTATATAAGATACCGCAATCACTGCAATGCTATATTAAAAAAATAAATAAACAATATCAACGAGATCAAATAAATCTATATAAAAATAATTCCAAAAGGCTATGGTCTACTATTAATACAATTACTAACAACATTAATAGCACTAGAGACAGAATGCATAAAAAATTTAAACCAAATAAAAAAGACGAATTTAAAAAAAAATCCTATATAAGATACCGCAATCACTGCAATGCTATATTAAAAAAATAAAGAAATAATATCAACGAGATCAAATAAATCTATATAAAAATAATTCCAAAAGGCTATGGTCTACTATTAATACAATTACTAACAACATTAATAAAAAGCAACCACCATATCAGCTATTAAAAGTTGGTAAAGATTCTACCGATGCCATAAATAAGGTTAATGATCACTTCGTAAATATAGGACAACAACTCTCCGATAAAATTCCTTCACATTTGCCTAGTTTTGAAAATGTTATTGTACCGCCTATGAATTCATTTGTTTTACTACCTACTGACGAAGATGAGGTTGAAAGAACTATAACACAACTTAAAAGCAATTGTTGTCCAGATTGGGATCAAATAAATGCTGATGTGTTGAAGCATTTATCTAAATTAATAACACCAGTTCTCACTAACTTAATTAATCGGTGTTTTTATGCTGGCATATTTCCTAACGCGTTAAAAAGAGCTGTAGTACACCTGATACACAAGGCGGGAGACGGAGCCGGTGTCACTAATTTCAGACCAATAGCTATACTTACAACTCTAAACGTTTTTACGGGATTTATACCATGTAAATTTTTACTTACGAGTTTCCGATATTTCGGCACTGTTGCAAGCGCCATGATCACGGAGCAACTGAAGTACTTGCGGGTGGGAATAGTTTTTATTATTCTGCGGTTAGAAATATCTGTCTACCCGCTTTCTCACTCGTTTATGACACGCAACACTATCTATGGAACCACTACCACTGGTCTCACTCACGTATCGAGCTCGATCACGACACACAACACTTACGGTGTCGACCCTGGTTTCCGAGGTGTTTTTCTTCTTCTTTGTACAAAGACGAATCACGGGACGCCAGGTGCTAGACAATTGAAAACCATCTTCGCGGTTGAAATTTTTGTATTTCGTGATTTCAATGGCTTCTCTCACCAATCTGGGTATATAGAAGCCATTGAAATTGGCATTGGCATTCGACGTGGCCTATCAGCAGAAAATGCAGTTTTTGATCTAACAAATTTTGTGGTAAATAAATTGGACAGTAACAACAAATGCCTAACAATATTTCTAGACCTTGCAAAAGCTTTTGACACCGTCTCTGTACCCCGCCTAGTACAAAAACTTGAAATTCATGGTGTAAGGGGTATCCCATTAGCATGGTCAACAGATTATTTAAAAAACAGAACCCAATGTGTAAAAATTGGAGAAAACATAAGTGATATACGACCGGTCAACTATGGAGTGCCACAAGGAAGTATTTTGGGTCCTACTCTGTTTCTCTGCTACATAAATGAATTATCCTCACTTAACTTAAAAAACTGTCGCATCACATCATCATCTCTTACTTTCTTTTCGAAAACCTGGAGTGCCCTTTTTAATTCTGCTCAAGATGGCTTTAACAAGGTTTGTCATTGGCTATTATCACATACACTGACACTTAATGAAGAAAAAACTAAATATACTGTTTACTCAATTAGAAATCCAACTGAAGTTTCTAACCTTAACACTATCATATACGCACATAAATGTAATTTTCCCCCTACGGCCCACTGTAACTGTCCGACCATTAATTAAAATCCATGTATTAAATACCTTGGTGTCGAAATAGATGCTAAACTAAGTTTTGATAAACATATACAATCATTAGCCAAAATAATAAGAAAACAGTCATATATTTTCAAAAATTTACGTGATGTCGCAGATAAAAAAACAATGAAGATAGTTTATGAGGCTCTGGCACAATCTATTCTAAACTCAAAGTGAAAAATGTAAAATCGAAAATAACAGTTAGGAGCAGGATTTGAACCTGCATCTTCTGGATACCGTCCAGATTGTAAAATTAAGTTTACCTGGTCGGTATAATGTATGAAAATACTTCCGACAGATGGCGCAGGCGTCACCCAAAGACGTTAAGTATGATGTGTTATCGAAATTAGCAGTCAGGAGCAATTATCAGGATGGCTGAATTGGTAAAGCATCTGGACGGTATCCAGAAGATGCAGGTTCAAATCCTGCTCCTAACTGTTATTTTCGATTTTACATTTTTCACTTTGAGTTTAATGTATAGTGCTAAGCATGTCAAATGCTAAAAATATATATAAAAATATGTAAATATTTAAAGGGTTTGCGTCATTATTAGGTAAAATCTTAATTGTAAAATTAAGTTTACCTGGTCGGTATAATGTATGAAAATACTTCCAACAGATGGCGCAGGCATTACCCAAAGACGTTAAGTATGATGTGTTATCGAAATTAGCAGTCAGGAGCAATTGTCAGGATGGCTGAATTGGTAAAGCATCTGGACGGTATCCAGAAGATGCAGGTTCAAATCCTGCTCCTGACTGTTATTTTCGATTTCACATTTTTCACTTTGTGTTTAATATACCATATGCGTGTACCCATAAATAAATAGAATCTAATTGGGGGGCCTGGAGTGCTAAAATACAGGCTTAGGCTTAGTTTAGACTCCAGATGGGAGATCTATCAAATTGCAACCCCTGTAAACCTATTGTCTATTTATATGTTCAAAAAGTGTAATTTGTGGAGATATAATAAAACATTATTATCATTATTATAATGTCATCAGAGGATGCCGGTACCGAATGGTGATCTGTTAGACCACATGTGGCACCATCTTTTGGCCTACGGAAGCTGCTACTTTCGTATCCCACCATGCATCACCTTTCACTTTCCTATGCTTCTTTGAGCATCCACATACTTCTTTCGCTGTATCTACCATACTATCTTCCAATACTCTCCAGCATTCTTCTATGTCAGATGACCGGCCGGGTCAGATGACCGGCTGACTTGCCATTGTCAGCCGTTCACGGACACCCTCTACATACTTTGCTCTTACACTCTCTTCTTGCAACTTTTCAATCTTTATTCTTTCAAGCCATCGGAAGTGGACACGCTCTCGCCAGTGTCTCCACTTTCTGAACAGACCACTAAATCTCGCAATAACGAGATAGTGGTCCGTGTCAACAGTGGGACCCCTGTAGGCTCTTGTATCCAGAATTTTACTTCGGAGGCGACTGTCTCCTAGCGTTAAATCTATCATACTTCTCTGTTCATTCCTTCTCCATGTATACATATGGATGTCCTTATGTTGAAAAAATGTGTTTGACACAATAAGGTTTCTCTCCATACATACATCCGCAATGAGCCTACCTGCATCGTTCACTCTCTTATCACCAAATGAACCAAGCACGTCCTCGAAGTCTGGACGCTTGGTCCCAACCCATCCATTCAAGTCTCCGCATACGATCACGCGTTCACTAGCTTCTGCCAAATCCAGAACTTCCCTAACATTATCCCAGAACTTCTCTAGATCCGATGCCACCGAAGAGCCTACGGGAGCATAAGCTGCGACCATGAAGACCCTGGTGACACCTAGTTTTATTTGGACCCATAGAAGTCTGGGATCAAACATTCCGTAGTCTTTCACACCTGAGGCCAAGCGAGCGGACAGCAACACCCCCACTCCCATGTTGGACCGATCGCTCTGTGGTACACCAGACCACAGAGCTAACCCGCCACCAGGAAGATCACAGGCGTCGCTACCCTTTCGCTTGGTCTCTGTTACACAGAGCACATCACAGACGAGCATCACACATGACGGTTACCAGCTCGTGTAACTTATCTTCGACACCACCTCTTATATTCCACGTGCCTACTACACACTCTGCTCTCCTCGACTCGCCAAACTGGGCAAGGCGTGATGGGTGGCGGCCCCCATCGCCGCATCTGCCGTTGTTCGTACCGACGGGGACGGGTCGGTACGCGTCGTCTCTGGGGCACGCCCTAACCCGCACTGCGGTAGGCATTCCTTATTAATTAATTCAATTAAAATAGAGTTAAGAGGCTATCTAATAATCCCAACAAAGAAATTGATATTCATTTTCTAAACCAGCGAAACTCAGACAAGTTGACCCGTCGCTATTTACATTAAGAACATTAAACACTTTATTGAGATTATCTACATTTTGAATAAATGTAGTTCTGACATTTATCAAGTTCTATTAGATAAGTATTTATTCCTTAATATATTTTTTTATATTAAGTTTCAAGCACAATATTGCAATGAAAGAATTTATTTATAATAATAATACGGTTGTGTTTTTAACCTGCTCAATTTATCCATCCAACTTCAACATTTGTTTATTTTCTTCTTCTCTTATTATACTCTTACATATTTTTTCTTAAAAGACATTTACCTCCCACTTTTACACTTCCCGGACATACCATTGTGTGTTGACATAGGTCTAGTATATAATTTAAACTTAATGGCTACATAGGGTGTTTTTGGAGTTTGTCTTCCCTTGCAGTGTTGTTTTTACTTAAGATGCTGCGAATACTTTAGGGCAGTCCACCCTTTGTTAAATCTATTCCCGTGCCCATTAATTCTGTAAAGTATTCGAAACTTCAACATAGTACCTATAAAATCAATGAAACACGATAGATTCCTTAAAAGTAATTTTATTTCATAACTAGTCTTCGCCCGCGCCTCCGCCGCACCCTAAAGCTAGTTTTTAGGTTATATCTTAGGTTTCAGATATAGTAGCGGGATAAAATGTATACCAGTTTTTAAGTCTAATCAAGAGCCATCAAACAAACAGTTGATCAAAATCCGCTAGATTATACGTGCTGCGCGAACAAAGAAACGTATGACGCAACAAACAGACGAAAATCTAAAAAATATGTTTTGTGTTCAGACACGCCTATATAGCCTAATACAGTTATTTTTTCTCAAATATCTTAAATGTACAGATACAGCTCTGTTACAGATTTATAAAAGTTTGAATTCGTCCAGCCGAAAGGAGAAATTTAACGACAAACATAATTATACCGAATAGTTATGTTTTAATATATATGAATATAAAACATAGTTTTACAATATTCCATCCATCCATCCATCAGCCTTTCATCGTCCACTGCTGGACATAGGCCTCCCCAAGATGGGGGTGTTACCATAATCGCCACGCTTGGCAGGCGGGTTGGTGATCACAGTGGATGTTTTTAGTACACAGGGTTGCTGCTGCCCGGTCCCCCGGTAATTCCTTAGTCGGCTTTTACGACTACCATAGGAAGAGACGAGGTGGAGCAATTCTTGGTGCCGGCCCCACACGACGCAATTAAATTTACAATATTATAGTAGCAAATTAAAAAAACGGGCGTTGAGTGGCTTAGCCTATTTACATAAATTGTACATGTAGGTATAGCTAAACCACTATTATTTTTCATATTACAAATAATTTTAAATATACAATTTTTTGTAAAATTACCATAAGTAATAGGTATAAAAAAAATCTTCATAATATGAAAACTTAGCATATCTACTTACCTATTTTTCTATTATTCACTGAACACTAATGATTATTGTTGTTTTGTTGTACCTAATTCTAATTGTCCTTGTCTGGTTGTGCACTTGCTTAAATGGTCGACAAGGTTAAGTAACTTTCATCCGGCCGGCATATGGGTGGTCAAATGTGTCAGGTCCATCGTACTTCATAAATCACATTAGCGGGGCCCAGCTATCGAATAACATCCTAGTCTCATAACCTATCAGACTCCTGAAAATTAATGTAACTCCGATTATGTTGGGAGTCGTCACTAAATTCCCATAAGTGTTAAACTTTCAACTTCAATCTACAAAAAAGGAATGTAATATTTTTAACAAATTTATCCATACGCGCGTACAAATCAAGTTAGCAATTTACTAGACAATTTTTATGAGACCAAATAAGCGGGACTGTGGGAACAGCTACAGACTAGCTAACTAGCCTAAATACATAAAAAAACATAGCATCACGCCTGTATTCCCCGAAGGGGTAGGCAGAAGTGTATTACACACCCACGGTTCGCCAGCTATGTTTAAGTCCCACGTAATAGGGGGTACTACCGGGCACATTTCCAAAATCCGGGCTTCTACTAAGATTTTTTACGAAAAAGCTCAATAACATTGGCCGATCCGGGGATCGAACCCGAGACCTCATGATCAGCAATCGCTTACACTACCGCTACACCACAGAGGCAGCTAAATAAAAGCAAAATCATTTTGCTAAGCTGTTATTTATAAATATTTCTATGCCCGCCGTTATATTATGTACTTACCTACTTGTATGTATGAGTTTTATAACGGCGCCTGCCAATGTTTTCAAGTATTTATAAGTCGTTTCGTGACCTAGATCTCGTATAGGTAAGCGTCGTTATTGCCATTGGTCGTGGGCTACGTCAGATTTGGAGGTTCTTACCAAAATATTATTAATTTATTTGCCGGTAAGTTATAACTTCTTAAGCTACTTCTATGATAATTCCTTTTATTACGTAACGAAGTAGAAAACTGATGAATATTTTTGCCCATTTATAATATGAACTATAGAAGTATAGCTCTTTCATATTACATGATACTTACCGTAAAAGTATATAAGTGCATTTGTAATGTGTACAATTGTAAACGAGGTAAGGAAAAGCAAGAATTTTTGTTTATATACCTACTTAGAAGTACTTATGTTTGAAATAAGTATGTAGGTATAATTACGTGACCAAGCAACGTTTTCCGTAAGTATTGGAGCGATCACCTCTACAAAAAATTGGTTAAGTCAGTAGCAAAACTCGATTCGTCATAAAAGTATAATAATAGTGGGTCGGGGGTGCCGCAACAACGGCGGTGACCTACCCAGCGCGCGCCGCCGCGGCAGTCTTCAGTCGAGCTTTCTAATGACCCCAGGCGTTCTGTGTTGCGCGTTAAGCACTTTTAAACTCACAGAAAGTATAAAAGCTTTAATGTGATTGAAATTCAACTTGTTTCACGTGTGGCTAAAATTTGAACATCGAAGACAGGCTCACTTCAACCGCCGCCATCGCTAGAGGGCTATGACGCAAAAATGAACTCTATGCCTCCTAAGATAAAACCGTTTTGAAATTAGCTGTTATTTCCATGAACCACCAAAGCAAAGAAAAAGTTTACTAGGTAAGTGTACAAATACATCATTACGCATTTGAATAGAATACCGGTTTATTTGAACAAAGTTTTCAATCCAATATTGTATATAGTCGTTTTATACTTTATGTATAGGCACATAAAGTACAAGTATCACCAGTTCTGTCAAGTGTAATATTTGACCTTGGCCATAAATCAGGGGTAGGTATTCTTATTTGTGATGAAATATATCCCATACCTAATTAAATATGCGCTGGTATGTACAAAAATTAGTATCTATTGTGTGTAGCCAATATGTTTGAAGAGATTTAAGCTGTTTATAAAGTATTATTACTGAATGAGGAAAAAGAGAACATTAGTACGAGCGGAAATCGAACCTGCGTCCCTTCCTATCCGGGGAAGTGCTTTAATCCACTGAGCTATCGTACTATCTGGTGGTCATACCCAATTTCCTCATCACATTTGTCTTAACCACCAATTATTACGCCATCAAATAGTATGAATTTTAATTGCAAAATTAAACTTACTATATTGGATTAATGCATGTAAATACGTCCCGATAGATGGCGTTGGTCGTTAAGACAAAATGTGATGAGGAAATTGGGCATGACCACCAGGTAGTACGATAGCTCAGTGGATTAGAGCACTTCCCCGGATAGGAAGGGACGCAGGTTTGATTCCCGCTTGTACTAATGTTCTCTTTTCCTCATTCACAAATAATAATTTGTACTCTAAAAGTAGCTGAGCATGTCAAATGCTAAAAACATAGATCATACTGTTTATATACTAAAAACTAGACCTTTCACTCCTGCCCACCTGATGAAATATTTTGAGAATATTTGTGTATTTGTTTACAAATTATCATTGCTCAATGAAGGAGTTCTAGTGCTAGAGTCTTGCTTATCCCAACACGAATGAGCCGGCTTGATCGGGGAAGTACCACACTCTGACAAAAAACCAACATGTAATAACGGTAGTTGTTTCTATCGTTGTGTTTCGTATGGTGAGTGGGTGCGCCGGAGGGCCAATCACCCTTCCTATCCTCTCCTTATTATCCTTCATATCCTCTCCTTAGTATCCTACCTATCCTCTCCTTATAATACTTCCTATCCACCTCCTATCCCTTTCCTTTGAGGTGGCGACGCGCGAGTGAAGTGTCTGGTGTTGCTAGCGTCTATAGGCTACGGTAACCGCTTCCCATTAGGTGGGCCGTATGCTTGTTCGCAACCCAAGTCGTATAAAAAGAGAGGGAGAACATTGTAAGGAAAATGCATACCTGAGAAATTTTCTCGACGGAACATGAAGTTCATCAAGCTATGGTGGACTACGGCCTTAATTCACTTTCACTGTCACTTTCAGAAGAGACTCGTACCTAACAGTGGGACAGTACTTAATGGGTTGAGAAAGAATATAATTAATTACAGATTTGAATAAATTCAAGATATAAGAAAAAAAAACTGTAGTATAATAATACTAGCCTTTGCCCGCGGCTCCACCGCAGCCAAAAGCTAGTTTTTAGATTATATCTCAGGTTCCCGATAAAGTAATGGGATAAATTGTATACCAATTTTTAAGTCTAATCAAGAGCTATCAAATAAAAAAGTTGCATCAAAATTCGTTCAGTAGTTTTTGTGTGATGTGCGAACGAACAAACAGATAAACAGACAAAAAATCTACAAAAAATCGCTTTGTGTTTAGACAAGCCTATATAGCCTAATACAGTATTTTTTTCTCAAATATCTTAAATGTACAGACATAGCTCTGTTACAGCTTTATATTAGTATACCTAGATATCTCTTTTTTATTTCATAAGCGCTATATCATGTGTACTATGTTTACAATAAAGATTTCTTATTGAAGTAGCAACCTGTTTAATAAACTTAAAATGTGCATATAAAAAAACTATCAAATTCATAATTCCGTTCTAATACACACAATATATTTCGATGTCTAAATATTACTTACCAATTAATATTGATTAACGAACTCAAAGTGCATCACATGATGTGAAGAGGATGTGAAGAGTTTAACTATTACGTTGTAAATATTACATTGTGTAGTCTACAAAATACATAAATGCGGCATTATGTCGGACTATTATTTATTACAGTCATTAAATATTGTCACTTTATTTTATTTAAAATAACTTTTATTGTTTCAGACTTAACCAACGAGCGATAAAATGTAAAATAATATGATGTAATTATGAAAAAAGTTTTATTCTTCAACACAAGAAAAAATGACCAATACATTTCGCAAATTCTTTCATTGTTACTGCTTCTTCCCTCCGTTTTGCGAGCTAAGAGTACCTTGGGCTGTAACGCTTTGATAAATGCTAACAAATGCTCATGTTATACATTTGAAGATGGTTAGATAGTTTTTTAATAACACATAATATACGGCCATATATTTATTGCTAACACAAAAATGTTTTAATGAATTATTTGTTTTCAGGTTTGTCTCTTGATTGTCAAGATACTACCTCTAAAGATATAAAAAATACACTAAAAGGTGTTTCCTACTTGCACTCACTTTCCATTTCCGAACTCGATGACAATGAAGAGATTCTGGAACCCTCTATTGTACCTCAAAGAGTTTGCATAAGGCATATCTATATATCAAGATCTAGTATTAAAGATATTGGAGATGACACGTTTATGCCTTTGCGGAAGTGCCTTGAGACATTAGGTGTTGTATCAAGCAAGATCAAAATTATACCTCAGAAAGCATTATCTGGCTTGCTAAAACTAATATCAATTGATTTCACATCTAATTTTATAGAAGATGTCCCAAGTTACAGCTTTTATGGTCTTCCGCTTATGAAACTAATTTTAAAGGGAAATTTAATACGTGAAGTATCAGACTCTGCTTTGACAGGTCTCGAGTTAACACTTTCAGAGATTGATCTCAGTGAAAATAACCTAACAACGTTACCCATTGCAGCATTTGCAAAGTTAAGGCACCTCCGATCTTTAAATCTAGCATGGAATGAAATATCTTCCTTTCCTTTAGTTGATCAGTCTGATTTATTATCTTTAGAATACCTAGATCTTAGTTCAAATAATTTTGAATTTATTTCAGAAGACTGCCTTAAATTTTGTCCGTCCCTAAAAATATTATCCTTTCATTTTAATTTCATAAATAACGTACATTATAAAGCATTTACTTCTTTAAATCATTTAAAATCAATTGATTTAAGCCATAACAGAATAAAATTGTTGAATTCCAATATTTTTCGAAATAACCAACATTTGGAGTATATTGATTTAAGTCACAACCACTTGCACCATATTCATGGATTATTTTGTAATTTACCGTCTCTCAAAGAAGTAATTTTAAGTCATAACAATATTTTGGACGTGCCAATAGATTCATTCATTAGTTCGAAGAAAATTGATACAATAAAATTAGATAAAAACTGTATAAGCAATATTCATAGTGAGAGCTTTAGTAACTTAATAAATCTTAGAAAACTTAGTTTAGAATATAATTATTTAAATCAAGTGCCACACAGTATTTTTAAAAATAATAAAAATATATTAGAACTAAGGTTAGACAATAACAATTTTTCAGAATTTAATAATGATACGTTAAGAGCGCTAGATATTGTTACTGAAATCAGGTTAAATAACAATAACTTCAAAGTAATAACAAGACATTACTTTATTAATTCCTTAAAAATAGAATCTATACACTTGAACCATAATCAAATTACTTTTATAGAACCAGGAACTTTTTTAGAAATGACAAACTTAAAATACCTTAGTCTCCATTACAATTATCTTTTAGCTTTAAATGATGTACTACCAAAAATAGGCTCTAAATTAGTCTCCTTATATTTACAATCTAATTCATTGTCTTTAATCAGTAATTTTATGTTACAATCTCAAGAAAAATTAAATTATTTGAATGTGAAAAATAATCGCCTAAAATTTTTAACAAAGAATACGTTTCGTAATTTAAGTCTTGTCACAAAATTAGAATTAAATTACAATGATATATCAATAATTGAAGATTTTTCATTACAACACTTAAATTCTGCACGATATATAGACTTACAGTACAATTTATTAAGCAATATTACAAATTATACATTTTTTGGATTAAGTGAAATTGAAGATTTAGATGTATCGCATAATACGATCACATTTATATTTGATATGGCCTTTGACACTCTAAAAAAACTACGAAGTTTAAATCTCTCATTTAACCCTTTAAAAATATTACATAAAAATTTCTTTCAACAAGGTCTTCCACTTAGTTCTCTCTACTTAGACAACTGTGAAGTAAACAGCATCGAAAATGGCACATTTTCGGGACTTAATAATTTAAAAACACTTTCATTGAAAAACAATTCCTTAAAAGCTACAGACTTATCATTTGTGAATATACCAGGACTAAAATATTTAACGTTATCATTTAATATTTTAGACTATTTGCCGTTAGAAACATTTCTTCAACTTCCTCTTTTAGAAGTTCTGTATATGGAACACTGTAATATTGAACAAATTTTAGAGGGAACATTCAAGCATAATAAGCATTTGTTAAGATTAAATTTAGCACAAAATATAATTAGTACCATGCCTATTGTGTTATTTGAGGTGCATAACTCAATTTCACAGCTTAATATTAGTAACAACTTTTTAAATTACATACCGTATAACACATTTAAAAATATGTCACACCTCGAAAGTTTAGATCTTGCAGATAATTTAATATCAAAAGTAGAACTAGGAAAGTTCAAAAATTTAACCAAATTAAAGTATTTAATTTTAAGGAAAAATGAAATCATGAACTTAACAGTACGCGAGATAATTAAATACCATGATTTGTTATTATTTGACATAAGTTACAACAAATTAAATAGCCTTCCCACCTTTATATTTGAAATATTTCCTAACATCCAAAACATTAATATATCGAACAATAACATTGTGCATTTCGATTTTTTACTAAATTACAAAAAGTCAGGTATATCATTGATAAACATAGATCTAAGTAAAAATCCAATAGTATCTTGGTCTACACCAAACACCCAAGAGAATGATACGATAGTGGCTAATTTATACGAATTGCATATCAGTGGCACTAATATAACTAACATTGATGATGTAACGTTTGACTTGTTTACAAGCTTACAACATCTGTTTCTTAAATATAATAAAATACGACGTTTATCTATCAGTCCATTTCTAAAGTTAATATTTTTAGAAAATTTAGATCTGAGCCATAACAGAATCTCCCAACTGAAAACAAGCAATTTTCGTGGACTAACTAAGTTAAGGTCACTGTGTTTATCAAATAATAATATTGAGTCGATGGAATCTTTTACCGAAGAGTTGAGTAATTTGAAACTTTTGGATCTTTCTCACAACAAATTGCAGAACATTCTTAATGAACATCTTATAAACTTAAAAGAGTTAACGGTATTATATTTAAGTCATAATAATATCAAATACGTATCACTTACTGCATTCAGAAATTTACATAAAATAATACAAATTGATTTGGAAAATAATAAACTTCAAAATATACCAATTGAACTGTTGATTTCAATAGAAAATCATATACAAGATATATCTATAAAAGGTTTGTATGGAGTTCTATTATATACAACCAGCATTCTCGTATTTAACTTAGTGGTGACGGACTAAGAATACAAGTGTCACCACCCCATTCTGTCCCACGGGTGTCGTTTGAGGCGACTGAGGGAAGTAAGAAACTATCACCCATTGCATTACTGGTAGTAGAGCTGGGTACCAAGTGGGAGTATTCACTTAGTATCGGGCCCGAGCGGGTTGATACCACCATCTCCAGTGTGACCGGCCATGAAGCACATTGTTGCGTTTTGGCTATAGCAGGAGATAGCCGTTTATTCTTTCATTTCGTATCTGTGTAATAAAATGATGAGCAGCGGCTTGACAATACTCTCGGTATAGTTGAGTCCATGAGCGACGGTTACCATTTACCATCAGATGGGCCGTGGCTCGCCTGCCACAAGGTACATGCAATAAAAAAAAGTTCATTATAGTTATATTAGTCTTAATTTTACAGACAACGTCATACTATGCAGCTGTCAAAAAGATAACGTATGGATTTGGATACAAGATCATCCAAAAATAATAAAACCTGCTACTGTTGCATGTATTAATGATGAATATCCTAAAGAAAAATGCGATGTTCCTGTTATATCACAACTATCAGTGGACAAACACAAAGATAACTCCGTTTCTGTTTCGTGGTTTATAAGAAACCGTACAGCTATCAAAGCTCTTCAAATTCTGTATTACGGTGAAGAAGGTAATACTGACGTAAGTAGTAATTTCTGACATTCATCTTTTTTTCTTAAATTTCAAAATACCCAATAAAAGAGTATTTTTTAGGTGAAGTCAAAATATTTAGGTAAAGGTGACGTTTCTGTTAATTTTCAAGATTTGGAACCTAATATTAATTATATTGTGTGTGTGATCGCACTTTCTGAAGATCCAGTGAATAATGAAGATGAAACTCTACGTAAAATCAATAAGAATATCGATGATTTCAACTCAACTGCTAGAATTAATCAAGATATTGCATCAGCAATACTTATGAGATCACCTTCAAGCGAATGCATTCCTTTTAATACCTTTAGTAAAATATTAAAATCCGGAATAAATATTAATAAAAATAGATTTAATTTGTCATCAATTTTAAACCGTCGAATGGGTCTAATAGTCGGGTGCTCGTTAGGGTTTGTTGTATTTTTTTTCATGGTGTCCATTCTACTATACACAAAAATTAAAGAAAGAAAGCGAATAGCTAAGTCAGACCCAGCATGGTCGGAAATGAATGACTATCACTCAATGGCAAGTAAAGATGACATATTGCAAAATTCTACCACAGCATCTACTGATAACATTTTGTTAGGTATGACCAGAAATCGTAAACTTTCTTTAGATTTATTAAAGTAAAATTTAAAGTATAGATATAAATACGTAGAATTTACTACAAAAGTGAACAATAAAATTCTAAATTTTAACTAGGTAATTAGATTATTATGGCTATTGTTAATAGATGCTTATATTTATAAACGTTCGCCTACGGGCGTTAGATGCTTAGAGATAGAATGTAGTGCCTATGTAGTAGAACAACGAAATTCTAATATTAATATTTTATTAAATAGGTAGATTAGTATTAGAAAATCCATATTATATAATAAATCTGTTGATATGTTTTTGTTTCATTTTTCGCAATTAGTCTTTCAAAATAAAGAATTAAAACAGACTAGTAATACTGGACACTAAAAATATTTTTGCTGACCTGAACCTATACATTGTTGTCTGCCAATTTATGTTTCTATTATGTCTAGGTGTTAGCGAACTTATAAAATTTATCCCCTCGTCAGGGTTAACGAGTTAGTTAACTCCTGTATAGTCCGAACGTATAATAAGAACACTAAACACTTCCCCAGGCAATCATGTCATTAAATGTAAAATAAATAATTTATTAGTTCGATTTTTCTTACTTAATACGAGTACATCTACATCTCGCAAGAGACGAAAGTGTTATGACAAGATGCTAGAATATAGAATAACTTCACATATGAAGTATAAATCGTTTATGATCAAATAACTCTTCATTAACTAATAAACTGTTATTGAAAAGGAATAATCATCAACCATCATCATCATCCATCCATCAGCCTTTCGACGTCCACTGCTAGACATAGGCCTCCCCAAGAGAACACCACAACGAGCGGTCCTGTGCGCTCATATAGGGGGATAGTGCCGTAATCGCCACGCTTGACAGGCGGGTTGGGAAAAGGAATAATCCCACTTTATAATAATATCATATTTTACGATTCGATATTGCTTCAACTAAAATTATAGAAGGATTAATGTTACCAAATATAAACCGCACTACAGATTGCCGTGCGCACATAACATCCCTACTATTCCATTAGCAACAATGGGTTCTACACGTCACTTAAGTGAATTGTTAACTAATTGGCATCTAAGTACCCGAGAGAAATAAGCTAATGGAAACTACAATTTACATTGGCACCTGACATCTCTGTTGTTTAGACAATGTTTGATTGTAGTATAATATATGAATTAATACATGCACGTTATATAAAATTAATAATAATAACATATTCAATTACTTACCATTAAGATACGATAATACGAAAGTGGAAGGATGTAGGTACATGGGGAGATCGAGACTTTTTTTTGTTAAGGCGGGAAAAAATGTTCCTAACCGCACACCCCGTCGTTATGTTTTTGGAAGGCATATTAAGCAGTAGGATCCGACTGTCACATAACACCCTGGCAGTCGTTAAAAGTTGGCAGTATCCCGATTTTATTCAGACGTCGTCAGTTGTACATAAGTTGGGTCACAGTCAGTAACACAAGTAGTAGACAACTCTCTCTCTCTCTCTCATATCTCTATCGCACACGGACGACGTCCGCAGTGGATCTGGTTTTCAGCTTGATAGCCGGATAGCGTCCACCGTCACAGAGTCATCCAGTACATAAATTCGCAGTTTCGTGCACGTCGCGCACCTGGGAACCCGGATACCATCCTCCCCGACGAAAAGACCTCCCCCGACGAGCTTTTCAGTTATGAGGTCGGCCATTCTTAAGCCTCCGACCCGGGTAACTCTAGCTCTCAAGCCTCCGTCCAAGCTTGGCGGGATTGCCCTAATGACTATTACAAGTTATATTATATTTATGGATTTGTTCTAAATAACTTTAGCATAATAAATAAACAAGTTTTATGAGTGAGGGAATTTGTGTAGTGTTTTTGACGCAACATAATAATAATATAACTAAGCAAAGGATTGGTGAAATGCAAATCTGTATGAAAATATATATTTGCATTTGACCAACCCTTAAAACATCCCTTGTTACTGTTTATTTGTGTTTTATTACGTGTGATTTTCTTTTTTTTCTATGTATAAATATAAGATTTCTTTTTTTTTATGTAACAGAACTTTACTGCTCCAAAAAAGCAGATTTGATTAGAAATTAATTTCGAGCTACTTTTTTGGTCTGGTAAGACACAATCGTTGAGTTTATTTTTTCTTTTTTTTTTCACCTGATGGTAAGCGGTTACCGTATATACCTATAGACGCTAGCAACACCAGAGGCATCACTAATTAAGGAGAGGATAGGTAGGATACTAAGGAGAGAATAGAAGGCTAATATGGAGAGGATAGGGAGAGGGTTTGGGCTTCCGGCGCTCTCACGCATCATATGAAACAACGGTAAGAGTACCTACCTACCGCAAGACCACTGAAGGAATGTAATATGGTTCTAGTGGCCGCCAACAAAGGCGGAGAGACGGCACACGGCGTGTTTATTTAGTGGGTGAGGGCCCCCCACTACCCTGTTCGTTGCCCTGAACGACGGGGTGTGCGGTTAGGAATATTTTTTTCCCGCCTTAACATGCTGATCTCTTGTGATAGGGTGGTACTTCCCCGAACGAGACAGCCCATTCATGCTGAGATAAGCAAGGCTCTATCACTAGAATTTCTCTTCTTCTTTATCTTATTTATTTATGTGTTTGTTATGATTTAATGACGATTAGCAATATACAAAACTCTGCATATATATTATTGCAATCTGCGCTCAAGTATCTAGCTATAAACAAGTACAGCTTGACCCATTTGACTCTCTGTAAATTAGTGCAATTTCTCTACCTTCTTTAAACGAGCTTTAAAGAGAGCTTCTCTCCTAGTACGTAGTAGTTAGGCTGTACTCTTGGTATAGATAAGGAATACACTACTTATTTGTTGCTATTTAAATAACAAAAAAATTTTTCCATCCGATTGAATAATTTCATGTAAATTATCTACTGAAATGAATAAGCTTTGTTAGCCAAATCTGATTAGCCCATACCCAGTAATGACTTTTAGTCATTCAACAGTTTATTCGTCTAGCTGGAATGAGTCAAGTAATATTTCCACCAGCGCACCGGAGTCAGCATCTCCGTAGGCTCACTCGGGTAGTAAGAGACACAGGTATCTGACAAGATAATTACATAATGTTTACAGCGGTAATCAGAAGATGGCTTGGTTATTTAAATGAGACCTATCTAAGGCTCACAACTAGGAGGGCAGGCTGTTCTGAGGGTGCTCTGAAATATTAAGGGGGACGTAACATAATAAGTTTTCAACTTCAATAAAATAAATGAGTAAGTTAAACATCACAACATTAATTGATTATCTCGATAATTGTTTCAAGAAACAACGCAAAATTCAGTCGTTGTTAAGCAAACTTTGGTCACAACTCAACAAAAGATGAGCCCCCACGCTTCCCGTCCCATTTATATCCATCGCTCACAAAACAAGAGTATATCGTACGTTCGTACTGAATGCGTTACTACTTAAGTATTTAATAAAAAAAATGGAGGCATGGAAGAATTATTTATAATGTGAGGACATGTGACTAAGAAAACTCTGATCTAAGGTGTCCACAGCTATCTAAGATATCCTTCTGCATAGCTTGTCTATCCGGGCGATTTTAATGTTTGTCATAATGGCTGATTGTTTTCCGTGAATTTATTATTATAATATTTCGTGATCCAATTGCAACGAAATCTACGCCCATGTGCTTTAAAATTAAAATGCCTGTTTATAAATAACTATATTATCCGGTGACGGATTAAGAATTTTTTCCCACGGGTGTCGTACGAGGCAACTTCGGGAAGTAAGCACAATACTCAGTAACCAAAGTGCTCGCTTGCTATCGGACTCGAGTGGGTTGGTACCACCATCTCCCGTGTGGCTGGCCATGAAGCACATTGTTTTGGTTGTAGCAGGAGATGGCTGTTTATTTTTTAATTTCATATCTGTGAAATGAAGCCTAATCCTAATATTTTTATTAGGGTCGGATTCTGATCTGTTCGGTTTTAGCTGATCCATCAGAAATTACACGGGGTCACTATCTAACCTCCAGGATCCAACTAGGACAAACTGGCAACCTTTATTTTTGGACAGGATACCTATAACTTTTTTTACTTCAAAAATAGCAAAAATAAAAAAAAGCGCGTGTACTTATGTACGCGCGTGAGTAGTAGTTATACTTCTTTGGCATCATTAATAAATAAAGTAATTATTAAATTCGTAACTGCAAAACTCGTCACAGTTATGTTTTTAAATACCTTGTTCGATAAAATAATTATGTCTAATGTCACTAGATGACGTTAGTACTACTTGCCGTGTGGGGCTGGCTTTAGAATTGTCCCACCCCTCTCCACCCATGGGAGTCGTAAGAGCCGACTGAGGGAATACCGGAGGAGTGGGCAGCAGCACTCCTTCGAGTATTAACAACATCCACTGCGATCGCTAACCCGCCTGCCAAGCGTGGCGATTACGGCACTATCCCCCATTCTTGGGGAGGCCTATGTCCAACAGTGGACGTTAAAAGGCTGATGGATGGATGGATGGATGGACGTTAGTAAAATTTTAAAATTTCTTATATGTCGATGTTAAGAGTTTAGGTGTCTGATCATACACATGATACCCTCCATGGTTGCGTTAAACGTTTAACGCAACCTCGTCCCAATACATAACTTCAAAAATAAAGAAAGCCGTTATAAAGTACCGTAGCCTATAGACTCTAGTAGTATCAAACAAAGGAATAAGAGGTGAGGACGAATTTTGATAACCTGCCATCCTATACACTGCCGTTAATTATCGTGATGATGAACCTAGAGTTGGGCGTTTTCGTTAAATTTTGACATCGATGCGCATCGTTGATAATTAAACCGTATCCGTTGCCGGCATCGTTTTTTTCGGCATCGATGGCAATCAACTATAGATCAGATCAGATGGGATTTAATAAAATTATTGCCATCCGATCCGGCTGGTGTCTGCGCATCGCTTAGTCGGCAACGACAATATTTTTGGTTGCCTACTTTACAATAGTTTTGTTAATATTATTATTCTTAGATACGATGATTAACGTTGCCGCATATTATTGGTTGCCTACTTTACAATAGTTTTGTCAATATTATTAGATACGATGTTTAACGTTACGACCTAAATTCATATATATTTTTACTAGAACTGTAAAGGAGGTTTTTTTTTACTGCTTATGGTGGCAGACGAGCCATGGCCCATCTGATGGTAAATGGTAACCGTCGCTCATGTACTCAACTAAAGAGAGTAGATACCTACTGTCAATCACCATTCATGTTCGCATCGTGTGTGCGAGCATCCGGCATCCGTTTTTCAATACATCGGCATCGGATGCCGGAATCGTATACTGGCATCGTTGCTCAAAAACGTTTTTACAAAAACGGCCATCTCTATGGACGTTTAACGTTGGTGTAGCCACGACTTATCGTGATATTGACGTTTGACGTTAAGCGATAACTCCAGTGGAGGTATTTGAAAGAAATTTACTTCTCAAGTGTGGCCACCCTATTTATCGCATTAACGCAAAATTAATTCAATTATTATCACGATGATGGGCATTGACGTTGCCCGTTAATGTGGCACGAGCATAAGGATTGGCATTTATTTTTAAATTATTGAGTAGATACTGTCGAGCTGCTGCATACTCTTTAATTTTGTGCTTATAAAATGAAATAATAAACGGCTATAGCCCGCTTCTACATGACTGGTCACACGGGAGTTTTTAGGTTATATTTCAGGTTTCCGATAATAGGGGCATGAAACATTTACCAGTTTTAAGTCCAATTAAAGCTATCAAAAAAAGGTTTTATGAAAATCGATTCAGTTGCTTTTGGGTTATGTGGTAACAAAAAAAGACAAACAGAAAAAAAGACAGACAAAAATTCTAAAAAACATTGTTTTTGGTTCAAAGATTTGTGTGGGTGACATAGCCTAATACAGTAATTTTATTGTTTCTCAAATATCATCAATGTACATATGTATATCTGTTACCTACAGCTTTATGGCAGTAGCTACAGATAGAAGACGGATACCTATATACAATATTATGTACATACACATGGGTCTGACATAATTTAACTTGGCGTTAGTTTGACAAATACAAACGGGTGTAATCTAATCAACTAACAATCAAGCAAACTTGCATTTGTGAATTTGTTACTTGATTAGATAACTCAATCTATCTCTTCCCAATCAAAACAGAAATTTCGCACAGATAGTATTAAGTAAATATACGTACTATATTCAAATTTCGAAGTCGTGGGCAATAGCTAGTACCCACGACTTCGAAATAATATAAATCCATCTAGGCATACCGCATAGGAACTCCTTATCCGGGTAAAAAAAAATATCAAGTATTTTATTGTTTACCAACATTCGTCCAAATCCAAGGCGTGATTTGCGGATAAACTTCTTAACATTTTCTTGGTTTTTTTTTCCACATTATACCAATCATATTTAATAGGAAACTTTAAAAGTATTAATATTGATGAAATAATTTATTATTTTTAAAATTTGAAGGTCTGAACTATTCTTGATTTTTAGCGGTCAAACTGCTCAAATACTACGGGTAAGCTAAGTGATAGTTGATCTACAATAGCCAGCGCCTCATATGAGTATAAGCTATTTATTTATAATAATTTACGTATAACGCTAAACTCACACTCATTGTCGCTTATACATTACTAGCAAACTCGGCCACACGTCACTGTGGCTCAGTAATTTCCATAGATATAGTACGTATATACTATATCTACGGTAATTATAGCCTCTGCCATATCCTTTTCAGATAGGAATTGCGTAAAATTCTTTATTGATAATCACCTACAGTATTAAAGGAACCAACATGTAAATTTTCACGATCCCAGGCCCAGGAGCTTGGGCTGGGCGTTGATATGTCATTCGGTCAGTTATACTATAAATATATAGATATATTATGTGAGTCATAATAGTGAAATCAAATTATTATTACCATTTCATAACTACAGCAAACAAGACATTTAAATAAAGTTTTATTATTTAACGTTAAAAATATAACAGATGTGTGTTATGGTGAAAATATCGATCAGAGATCGCGTGTCTCTATTGTAATTAATTCTGATAACATGACGGCATAGCTGCGTGTTGATTAAAATAAGTTTGAAGTTATATAAAAACAGTCATATCAAAGCCATCAATTAGCAAACGCATATACAAGTATTTATTTTTCCTATCTATAACTGCCTCTGTGGTGCAGCGGCAGTGTGAGTGACTGCTGATCACGAGGTCTCATGTTCGATCCCCGGATCGAGCAGTATTATTGAGCTTTTTCGTAAAAAGGAAAATTCTCAGTAGTAGCCCGGCTCACCCCCTATTACGTGGGAATTAAACATAGCTGGCGAACCATTGGTGTATAATACACCTCTACCTACCCTTTCGGGGAATACATGCGTGATGCTTTGTTATCGAATATACAGCGCAACAAGCTATGGATGTCAGAGTTAAATGCTTTTGCGAGGTTTCTATTTCAAACTAGGAATCAATGCTAGTACCTGTATTTAAGTTTGCATACACCACCAGGCAGCTGAATGCTAAAATTAAAAATATTTTATAAAAACAGTTAGCTCTCATTTCATAAATAAGCTAATATCATGTATTAAATAAGGACAATAATTTTGCAGTATAATAAAGACAACATTATGCGCAGACACTAAACATGGCTGTATTTGTTTGAATCGAGAAAACACAAATTCCAGTATGAAATATTCATAAGGGTTTAACTCGCTTACTAAAATGAAATCCATCGGGATTACTTGACAGATCTCAACATCGCGTAGGTATTGTTGTATTATTAAGTTAGATTAGATGTGGGGTTCAGTGTTGCATTAGGTCAGAGTGATCTAAAATTCATTCATTCCAATAAGAGAGAAAGCAAATGTTAATTCATAATTCCCTGCAGTTAAAAAATCCATAGGTGACGTAAGCGCTGCCACTTTATTCTCTCCCGCAGGTGTTATATAGGATGGCTAAGGGAATGGGTTCTTGAAATCGTCCACGTCCAGCTATATGTTAAATGCACGTGGAAAGTTTGCCGTGTGAGCCGGCACCAAGAATAGCTCCACCCCGTCTCTTCCTATGAGAGTCGTAAAATCCGACTAAGGGATTACCGGGGGACCGGGCAGCAGCGTTTCCCTGTGTACTAAAAACATCCACTGCAATCGCCAACCCGCCTACCAAGCGTGGCGATTATGGTAAAACCCCCATTTTGGGGAGGCCTATGTCCAGCAGTGGACAATGAAAGGCTGATGGATGCATGGATGACGTGGAAAGTTACACCGCCGATTAATTACCACTACTTACCATTCGCTTATTAAATCTCTTACTAAATTTTATAAGCTTTTCTATCTTCTATACCTACTGTTAAAAGTTGTAACAGAGTTACGTCTGTACATTTAAGATATTTGAGACATAATGACTGGTTTAGGCTATATAGGCGTGTCTAAACACAAAACGATTTTTTTTAGATTTTTATCTGTTTGTCTGTTTGCGCATCACGCAAACACGATTTTGTTGTTCTGATTTTTTATCTGTTTGTCTGTTTGCGCATCACGCGAACGATTTTGATGCAACTTTTTTATTTGAAAGGCCTTGATTAGACTTAAAACTGGTATACATTTTATCCCGCTACTATATCAAGAACCTGAGATATAACCTAAAAATTAGCTTTTGGCTGCGGCGAAGCCGCGGGCAAAGGCTAGTCTTCATATAAAAAGCTTTTAGTTGCCAAAAGCTGGTACTTTTTTACCTACTGCTTTCTAAGACATTTGCAGTTTTGTCATTAATTACTGTGTTTTTTTTTTGCAACTCTTCTTCCTTTTAACTATTGGGCACGGACCTGCTCTCATGGTGAGTGGGATCAGGCTATTATTCACCACGCTGGCCCAATTGGGGTTGGCAGACATTCTCAAGCGATTGAGAAAATCTCTCAGGCATGCAGGTTTCTTCAGAACGTTTTTCCTTCACCGCGCAGCGCTAAATTTTAAGATACAAGACGTAATTTTCAAAAATCTTGAGAAATCTGACGTGTGTGCACGTATGCGGTTTGGACTTTAGACTGGGGATCGAACTCGATACCACTGTCTTTGCAGTTCATGGTTTTGCCGCTGGTACTGCAGTTGCTGCTGCTTTGCCGGATTTAAATGAAACAAAATGTTTAACTGTAGGTAATATATTAAAATATAAAAGCTAGAAAATAACTTTATTTTTACACCACTAACTTAAAAAGAAATACCACGTACGTCGCGTGTTGCCAGTGCGTTATGAAAACTACACTTGACCTGTTTTACTAACATTCCAAGGCTTGTCCTACCAAAGGGCTGGTTTGACGTATAATTATATTTTGAGGTAAACTTAAATGTTTATTTAAGCCTTGGTTTAGTTCCTATTACCGTACTGAAGGTTGTTTGTTCTCTCTAATGTTAATATGCGTAATAAGATAAAAGCTTTATTACATGACCAGTGGCACCGACCGCGGCGGGGAACAAAGTAAATAATACAATAGATTGTAATGAAACTGAAATAAAAGTATGAAATTTTAGGGAACATCAGAATGTTACCCTATATATTTTACACAGGAATGATTCAGTTATAGTCGGTATTCTGGTACTTATCCAAAGGGACGAAATGTAGTAACTACAATGTGCTTTTCAGTGTTTCATACTATATGTGTACAAAATTTCATGATGATTGGTTCTATAGTCACGGCGTAACAAACAAACTCACTTTCCTATTTATTATATTAGTAAGGATTAAAATACGATTACTTAATATTGTTCTCGGGTTCTCTCCTCGGAATCTCTCTCCGGATAAAAACCGTTAATTATGCAAAAAAAAAAAGGAAATAATCTGTATAAAAACTATCCTATCTTATTGGGACAGCTATTGTATTAAAAAAAAAACGTTAAATAGAATAAGTAGTCTCGAAGTTCACCACAGACAAATGTTGTGACAGGGTTTTTTTATATTATACTAGCTGACCAGGCGAAATTCTTATCGCCATATTCATTTTTCTGAAATCTTATCGTGGCGCCACCTACCGGGTCCAAATGTAAATCTAAACAATCCTGGTACTTATACAAACATACACAAAAAAATCGTCAAGAGCTGTCCAGCCGTTTAGGAGGAGTTCAGTGACATACACACGTACAGAAGAATTATATAGGTATATAAAGATTATATAGTCCTTGCTTGTGGCTCCGCCGCAAACAAAAGCTACTTTTAGGTTTTATTTAATGTTCCCAGTTTTGAAGTGTAATCAAGACCTAAAGCAAAAAGTGTTTTTTTATCAAAATGCGTTTTGCAATAATGCATGACGTGCTATTTGCACGTCATGCAAAAACTAAACAGACAAAAATTCTAAAAAAATGTGTTGGACGCAGACACGCCTAAATAGCCAAAAAAATACTGTATATACAAAACCCTACTGTATAGCCAAAATACTGTATAAATATACTGTATAAATACACTATTTTTTTCAGCCAAACCTCTTAAATATCTCAAATGTACAGGCATAGCTCTATACAGCTCTGTTATAATAGTATAGATTAAAATACAATAATTTTGATTTAATTGTAAAACATGATTTTAAACCGTAATGACATGTGTACTCCGTGCTGGAAGAATCATTTTCTATAAGCTTTTATATTCATGGACCACATTAAATTGTGAAAAAATTCAATCGCGAGGCATATTTTTTTTAAGTTATGTAGTTAGTTGTAGAAAAGTATTTTTGGTAACCACTAAGCAGTTAAATGTAAATATGCCAAAAACGCAAATTTGTCCATAATACGATATATTACCAATACGAACAAAATACTTTACAGTCCTATTCAGCAAAATCTCCCGTGAGTAATGTGGGTCAGACCCATTTTCCGCAAATAAATCCAGCTTTCACAATAAATAACTGCTCTCATTCGAGGCTTGGATCTTTGTTTGAGAATATGTAATGTATCATTATAATGTAATTTGCTGTCAAGTTATTATACACTAGTAATTAGATCTGTTCCAACCGTGAATGGTCACGCTTAATTAAACTCATATTTTATTACATAATCTGTCTTTGTGTTAATATAAGGTGTCGAAGTTTCTTATCAACTAAATTTCATAAATTAAATTCTACAAATCGTTTTAAAAATTAAAGTGGATATGAATTCTTGGGTGTAAAATAGCAGAATATTGCAGCTTTTTATCTTATCCATAATAATGAAATAGTACATTTTACAGCTCGGTTTCAGGTCAATGTTGGTCAATCAACTGGTCCAAGATCAAATATGTTATTTTGAGAAGGTACTTATGATTAGGCATTTACGATCCATTAACCCACTGAAACACACAAAAAGTCATCTAAATCAGTCCAGTCGTTTAAAATGAATTCAGTGACAAACACGTACCTACAGAAAAATTATACCACCCACGTAGGTACTATAAAAAAATGCCACAAGGAGTCGTTTAGATACCGGCCTCCCGCCCTAGTGTTGTGGGTTGTTGTTGATCCAAAAATGGTTGTTCTGATTCTGGGTGTACTTTGTGTCCGTGAAATTGTATATTTGTAAAGTTCCCCACGGTACAAGGATTATTCCTTAGTGCAGCGTGTTGTCTTTATAAGGAAATGGCATGGAAGAAGCCGCTATTGATTTTTAATAGGTTTTCTGATGGAAAATTAGAAATGACGATACCACAGGGATAACAACAAAAAAGGCTAGAATTAAACCATATCAGTACTATATATATTATACAATCTAGGTATACGTATAAAGCAACTGCTATCTAGGGTTTTCGTTATCAATAGATTAATTTGTATTCTGGTTAGCATACGGATACTGTAACGAACATCGAAGCAACTGCCGTTCGCCGTACAAATACTGATTTAATATTTACCAAATGGTGCTAGCGACTAATTGCAATGACTCAGCTTGCGTGTTGATACACTGGCAGATTGTGTGTCCTTATGTACCTATAGTGAAAACAGCAAACATCTTAACAAAAGTGCAAGAAGAGTAAATTGATTCGAGCACCAATAGGACTTGTTAACAATATTGACACGAAGAGGCCGGTTATACTGATCAAATTTATTAGGATTAATAGATTTTGCTCACGTTTTCGTGTGCGTGAACTTCAGAATATTGTTAATATACATTCGTCACTCAACCGAACATTAAAAATATCTATACAATGAGAACTTTACCACAGGAACCCACCCGTCTTTTTGGTATGGTATTTAATGGGTTACAATAAATACGCACTGTTTGTATGTAAAATTTCATGATAAATAGTTAAGTAATTATGACATGAAAACGTAACAAACCAATTTTGGAGATTATCCGGAACCATCTGACGCACAAAATTTAAGTACCTATTCAAGTAAATAAATGTATCTGTATAAGTGTATATGAGAAAACTGTTTTAAATTCTAATATAATATTATTGTTTAAAAAACAGCTTGTTGAAGTAAGAAGTAGAAAACAATATTATAGGAAATATTAATTACTGTAAAAAAGTGTGGGGTGCAAGCACCCCTGTCAAGACATCAAATTATTATCTTACTCCATCCATCCATCAGCCTTTCAACGTCCACTGCTGGACATAGGCCTCCCCAAGACGGGATAGTGCCGTAATCGCCACGCTTGGCAGGGGGGTTGGCGATCGCAATGGATGTTGTTAATATATTGTAACGAAAGAAATTCAATTGACTCGGCGGAAGGCGGTAGGCGAGGCGAGATGGTGTTTGGTGGGGAGTAGCGCTGGAGTGGTGAGGCGAGGAGTGGTGCTAAGGTTATATAAAACGCAGTGATTGCGAGCTCGAGCCACATGTAATTAAGAGATTTAGTATTAAACGCATATTTTGTTCATTGTTCGTTATAAACTTAAAATAAACTTCTTTTCAGTGTCAGCATTTTATTAGTCTATTTATCATATTAGTTTTTCCCATTATAATATTAACCATCTCATAGTTTGAAATAATAAATTAATATATACCTATATTATCTATATATTAAAAAGCATGCCACGCTTTTTTACTATCAATATTATTTACTACTAGCTGTTACCCGCGACTTCATCCGCGAGGAATTTCTTAAAAATAAATAAAGCAACCCTTGAAATGGAATTTTTTTTTATCTTTCGTAAAAAATATTTTATTTATTAAAAATTATCCTATGTTACTTCTAATACCTCCAATAATATGTGTACAAAGTTTCATGATGCTCGGTTAAGTATTTTTCGCGTGAAAGCGTAACAAACAAACTTACATTCACATTTATAATATTAATAATAAAGTATGATAATATAATTTTCTAATTAAATCGTGTTTCTTTTTTAATTGTTTGAAATATATAATTTATTTTCTGTTTTAGTATCAAATTACTTACAAAGCAAATTATAAGATGTGAAAGTTTAAATAATCATTGTGATTAGTATACCTAACTAGTTTTAAATACCTTTTTAGAGGCGGATATGAAAGCTCAGTGTTATTACGATTTCAAACTATGAGATGGTTATCGTTATTGAGGTTGGTTTTCAACTGATTCCTGGGCCTAGAATAATAGTAGGTTCTGCACTGTGTCAATTTATGTCCCTAATTTTGGTAGCACTACGAGTGGTAGTTACCATTTACCATTCGGCTTACCACAACATATGTAATAAAACCGTAGAAAGTTATGTATACGGGACGTATAATTTTTATGTAGATAGATATACATTGAATTCATTAAACACAAGCTAAGCATGTCAAATGTTAAAAATATATATAAAAATATCTAAATACATTGAAGTCTCCAAGACTTGTGGGATTCGATATATATTATCTCTGATTTGATGGATATCTAGAAATTATCGTCCTAGAGATAGTTTCAAGTCGCTTTTATGTTGAAATATAAAACGTGAGTTACGTTTAAGGACTCTAAAATACCTCTGATTTGTATATTTACTGGTGTCGGAAGTTACTCCGTAAAGCTGTATTAATACTTAAATAAAGCTCGACTCCGTACTAGGTGGTAATAAATAAAATGTATGGCTATTACTTTGTGGAATGTTCTGCCGGTGGAAATTAGACGGGCCTATCCTAAATTTAAAACTATGATTAAAAATCACTTTTTAAACCATTAATATATTGCTACTGGTAATATTTAATCTACACTTACATCTTATATTAATTCATATAACTAATAAGACGAATTTTATTTATAGGATTTATGATTGTATGTATGTATATGTATGCGTTATATAATATATATGTATGTATCTATGTGCTTATGTATGTATAGTATATTGGTATTTATGTTATATATCTATTTTGTATATATGTCCATTTATATATAATTTGTATTATTATATTTTATTATGCACCTTCAACTACCTCTCTTTACCTAACATGTCATGTCCATCCTAAGGTTGCCTGGTAGAGATTACTATTAGAAATAAGGCCGCCCATTGTACTCTTCTAAGTTAATTATTTTTATGTTTACATTGATTTTACTGGTGTACAATAAAGAATATAATAAATAATAAATAAAATAAAATGTATGGTATCTTAAATAATAGCTGTAACTCTGTTTGATGGCATCTCATAAAACTGGAGACAAAGAATTTTCGCAGAACAACATATCAAATAAACACCGAGTATTGTTGAATTTTTTATCTTCAAAGCACACTAATGGAACCTCTCGTCTGCCGCAAATCAGGAAAAACACGTATTGTAGGTAGTTATTATTATGACTTTAACACATTTGGTAAAAAAAAATAGACATGACAAAGAAAAAAACGTATATATGGCAAAAAGTATTTATACTTCTAGAAATAAAAAAGTATTATACTCGTATACGTATACCTAACTAGTTTTAGACATCTAGACCTATTTTTCCGTACTCCGTGATCTAGACTCGTTGGAGCGGCGGTGAGACTTCAGGTCTTTCTGTGTGCTTTATCTGCTCTATAATGGGGAGTGCTCAGAGATTCTTTTTGAGCTGGCCTTTTTACCACCTAACCAGGAGGCATTGCAGTAGGGTTCATCCACACTACCTGGAAACGATTTCATGTAATACAGTTAATTATCTTTCTACAACGAATGTGTAGGTTCTGGAAATACCTATCTGCTACGGTGTTTCCCACGCGCTACGACATGTCCTTCTTTAAGCGAGGTTTGAGAAAAGCAATTTACTTGTGGTAGGCGGCGACTTGGCTGTGCGCCTGGTGTTGCTAAAGTCCATGAGCGGAGACTACCACTTACCATTAGGTGGGCCGCTTGGTCGTTTGCCCCTCTTGGCAATAAAAAATAACTACGTCATTCGGAGCGATGAACAAGGTAGTGTGGGACCTTCACCTAGTAATTAAATCCGTTGTGTGCCTTCTCTTCGCCTGTATTGGCGTACCAAGGCTCTATACTTGCATACATCGCTCGCATCCTCAACATTCATGATTCTCTTCATACACGCTCGCCAATTTCGGAGATTCCTGACTGCATCTTCTTTCAATACATGACCGATTTGGTCTTGGTAGGCTGTACCTACATCCTTTCACTTTCACATTGTATATTGTCTTGACCAGTCGCACGTCCGGCATTCTTTCCACATGTCCGAACCATTGGAGCATTCCCTTTCGCATCTTTACACTAATACTCTCTTTCATACCTACTGGCTTTCTTACGTCCGCATTACGAATGCGGTCAGTCAGCCTTACTCCACAGATTCTCCGCATCCACTTGTTCTAGGACGCCATTGTCTATTGATACTCTAACATCAGTCCTGGCTTCTCCTCTTTCGAAAACCATTATTTTGGTTTTGCTCACATTCACCCGTAGGCCCCTTTTCTTACAATCTTCAGTCATTACGTCAACTAGGGTTTGCAGGTCAGTCGCGGACTGCGCTAATAAGACCGCATCGTCTGCATATAGCAGAGATTTAACCACTAAGTCGCCCATCTGAACTCCCACATTCATTTCATTCAACCTTTGTAGACATTTATCTAGATATATGATAAACATTCTGGCTGATAGAACGCAGCCCTGTTTAACGCCGATATTGACATAAACCAGGTTGACATTCCATCATCATAAAAATATGACATAAAGATTTAGAGAGCTAGTTGTTCAGGTTGTTGTATCTACCGACAGCGTAACTACTCGTATTAGTTACATATTTATGTACAATAGTGTCTAGTCATATTTACCCTTTATTAGTTTATTTTTATAATAAAATATTGGCGATATTGTTATGGTAGTCATACACACACTGTCCTATTAAAATTTGCAAGTAAAAATGTTGGAATACCGCCAAAATTAAAAGGCTGGAGGCATATAACTGTAAATTGCATAGCCTAAATTATATATTGTTTTTAATGACTAAAATACATTCCACACGTTTGATTTACTTTATTTCTTCTTATTGCTTCCTAGTCCTTCCCGCGATCTAACTCGGTCTTAAGCTACTTGCATCAACTAATCTCGGTGATGTATTCATTGATAACGTTAAAAATGCTTCAGAATTAAATGCACTTTCGTATATACGTCCCTCTAAGTCACACTAATTATCTCTATGCAAAAATAGCTCATAATTATATGTATGCAAAATTTCACAATGATTGGTTCAGTAGTAACAGCATGAAAGGGTAAAAAACAAACAAACTCACTTTTGCCTTTTTTATCCATCCATCCATCCATCAGCCTTTCAACGTCCACTGCTGGGCATAGGCCTCCCCAAGAGAACGACACAACAAGCGGTCCCGTCTTGGGGATAATGCCGTAATCGCCATACTTGGCAGGCGGGTTGGCGATCGCAGTGGATGTTGTCAATACTCGAGGGAGTGCTGCTGCCCACTACCCCGGTATTCCCTCAGTCGGCTCTTACAACTCCCGTGGGTAGAGAGGGGTGGGGTAATTCGGCCGGACCCACATGGCCTTTATTATATGTATTAGTAATGATGTACAAAATGAGTTTGTTTTTTTCTATTCAATATAATATCACATATATAATAACACATGTCACACCTTAGTTTGATGTCAGATGTAAAGTAAATATAAACACGCAATTACATGTTTGATAGCGATTCGTCATATTATTAGTAAAAAAAAGTAATGGAGTAGGTACCTATGTTTGTTCGAAATTAAAATTTTCGTACATATAATACGGATCTCAGAAAAGGCTATAGGATTTTTATCCTAGAAAAATAGACGCCTCCTGTGGGATAGTTCTTTTTTATAGATATAATTACGAATTTAAAACAAAAGTAGGTACCTACTTAATATTCGTTTGACTCAATTTTGTTGTGCATGCAGACAAAATTACGGAGAGAAGCTAGTATATTACTAAAACAAAATATTTTGGGTAAGCACCAGCCTCTTTGTGGAATGATCACAAACTCCGCTTAACGTTTCAAATCAAAAATGACTTTATCGTGTTCATGATCTGCAAAAAAAGGTCGTTCGTTCCGAACATTTCCAAGAATACTGGCCAATAAAATTATGGTGAACCACGCTACCTTTATTTTCGTTAATATGGTTAAAAGGGGTGCAATAAATTCAGCATGGCATTGAATATGTTTTATAGTAATAATGTTATTGCGAAACGATATTTTAACATAGGTACACGTAAATTAATTTGTGACACTGTCTAACCAGAAAGTGAAAGGTAATTAACCAGAAATATTTATTTGAAA
Source organism: Leucoma salicis (assembly GCA_948253155.1). Classification (NCBI taxonomy): domain Eukaryota; kingdom Metazoa; phylum Arthropoda; class Insecta; order Lepidoptera; family Erebidae; genus Leucoma; species Leucoma salicis. The sequence continues at coordinate 13,063,573 of OX411811.1, forward strand.
GATAACAAAGAAAGCAATAAAAATTTATAATGTTTACAGATAATAACTTGTAGCATATTACGATCGACAAGGTTAAGCAACTTTCGCTTGGCCAGCTTCCGCAGGGTGAACAAAAAGTTATACTTGTTTACCTGACTTCTTCCATGATTCGAAAGGTACATTATCAGTAGGTTCCAGCTCTCATATAACACCCTCAGGCAGTCACTTCAGTTTATAAAATCCTAATTCCAATCTTCTATTGAAGTCACCAGCTGTACCGGCATGGAAAGTGGTATTGACATAATTTATGTAATTTAACGGGATGAAGGTAATAATAATAAATAAATAAATAATAAATATTCACGGACATTTTTCACGCAACGTCTTCTGGTCCCAAACTAAGCTTAACGCTTGTACTGTGGGTACCAGGTTACGGATATAATACATATATTACTTTTTTTGTAAATACATACATATAATAGATAGAAAACATCCAGACGCAGTACAAGTATCTGTGTTCATCACACAAATAATTGTCCTGAGTGGGAATCGAACCCATGACCTTGTGCACGGAAGTCGGTTACACTACCGACTACGCCACGAGGCCCGTTATAATAATAATTATACCAGGTCGTAATCTCAATCATGGCGGCCTGTGGCAATTCACATTAGCATAGGAGATATTTGCCACCGTGTAGGGCCAGCTTTAGAATTATCCCACCCCTCTCTATCCACGGGAGTCGTAAGAGCCGACTGAGGGAATACTGGGAGAGTGGGCAGCAGCACTCACTCGAGTATTAACTACATCCACTGCGATCGCCCACCCGCCTGCCAAGCGTGGCGATTACAGCATTATCCCCCACGATGGGACCGCTCGTTGTGGCGTTCTCTTGGGGAGGCCTATATCCAGCAGTGAACGTTGAAAGGCTAATGGATGAATGGATAGGAGATATTATAGATAACGAGTGTGTGTTCAAACACAAGTGCACACTGTTCCGTCACTCTCATAGTCCGTCCGCATTCTGATAGAACGGGAGAGAGATCAAGTGCGGGAACAAAGTCTTTACGTCCCTTTCGAGACATGGTGGCAAACACTGTCAACTTCCTAACTCCAGGCTGCTATTGAGATTTCCTTGAAAGAAAAATCTAATTGTTGACCTGACCCAGGAATCGAACCTGAGACCTCAAGATCCACACTCGCACTACCGCTAGACTTCCAAGGCAGTTATTTATTACAGGATGGAGTGGGGAAAAATCTAATTTTAAATATATGTAGTGTGTGTGCTTGTAAGGGCATAAGATGGTTATGGATGGGTAACATTATAAAAAAGGTAGAAAGAAATGTATACAGATGATATCTGATAGGAGCAAGTATCAGAAAAACAGACCGCCTTCACCTTAAAAAATCTGTGCTAAGACAGGAAAATGATAATAAACAGTTAATTGATGGCATCATTATCATAATTATGTAAAAAATAAATCAAATCGAATCCTATATGATGGAGAAAAAAATAAACAGGTTATATTGAAACAGCTGTTGAACAACAGTATATTTAAAATACAAATGCTGTATGACCAGATCTCTGATGATGTAACAGGGAATGGAGAATTAGAACGTAAAGTCCTATGCAATCTCTAAAAAATAAAGAAAAAGTAACGACAATATCATTTCCATGCTAAAAAAAAAAGTACAAATTATAATTTGTGAATAAGGAAAAAGAGTATTTTAGTACGAGCGGGAATCGAACCTGCGTCCCTTCCTATCCGGGGAAGTGCTATAATCCACTAAGAGTAACTGAGCATGTCAAGTGCTAAAATATAGATCAAAACAGTATATTTTCTGTGTCCATGTGATGACTCTTACTGTAACATTATGCCACTGTCTCACAGCGTTTTAGCTATTGTAAATACAAGCACGAGAAGTAAGCTTATTTAAATGTTCACCATTAAATGCTAAGATGCTAAAATATCGCGCCAAATATATTTGAGCTGACTTTGGATAAATGTGAAGTTGGGTTGAAGACGCCATTATTTTGCTGTAAAACTAAACAACGGTTTCAAGTACCAAGTTTCATGCCAATGTGGGAATAATTTATGCAGTATTTAGTATTCAAGCTCTAGAATCTGAAAACATGTTCGTAAATATTGTTTTTATATTAATAAAGCTCCATTTTACTACTACATATCTACTCAAAACTGGTACACGATGTACAAATCACTGTTTTGATAAAATCTCTACAAGTAACTTTTATAATAAATTTTAGTCAGACAGTTTCGGTGAAGGATGTTGAAGTGACAATTTATGCGAGGGTGAATCAAAAAGTTCTTAGAAGTACATATACAATATAACGTTTTTGGAGGTAATTCGATATTCGATTTAGACTCAGTATAGTTATTTATCTATGGTTAAACCTCAGATTAACTAAAAAATGTAGACGGAGCATTACGAACAATCTAGTGAAGCCATATAAAACATGCTTGGAAACGACCATCTCTGCCCATAAAAAAATTTCGAGTACCTTCTAGCGCTAGCAAAGTTATGGCCTTAGTATTTTGGGATAGTGAAGGAATACCTTTTATTGATTACTTTTCAAAAGGACAGACGGTTATTGCACTCTATTATGCAAATTTAATTCCAAAAGTCCCTGAAGTAATTACAGAAAAACATCGTGGAAAACTGTAATTGGGAGTGTTGTTGTTTTACAATACCGCTCCTACTCATCGATCGGAAGTTGCGCTCAACGCAATCTAAAGTGCTGGCTTAAATCTCCTTTTTCACTTATTCGCAAAATTAAAACATATGTTGTTTTCGTGGAACTAACTTTCATGTTGACGATGCGGTAATGGCTACCTTAGTTTTTCAAGAGTCATATACATACACACGAAAAACATTATCCTAACTTAGTTGGTTTTTCCTCCAGAATATTCTCTGTAACAACATGGAGTCTCGATTAAGCTGGCCTATTGGTATAAACCGGCTACATATCACGTTGGAGTACCAATTATAAAGGCAACGTGTGAACGTAAATTTAAAAAATTAACCAAAATTGAGCTTTGATTTTATACTTAGCTCAAGACTAAGGTTAGCTAGTTCAAACATTGGATATGTTATGATATACATAAGTTCAACCCTTATCGTACGTACGCAAATTGCGTGACCATCCAACGACCTTCAATGTAGTACGTGTATAAAGCTCGTGACTTAACTCTGAAATTATTCAACTATCGGGGCTGTTATCATCTAATAATATAAGTACATGGCTGCCGTGCCAAGGTACACAAATTGATATTCCACCCGTATATCGTACACACGCCTGCCATGTTGATTTAGTCTGCATTATCTCGTAATATATGATATATTTATTTCAATATGATACTACTGCATTAGTTAAATAAATACTAGTGCAATAGTTTAGTGTATTTCTGACTAAGTACTAAAGATTATGATTTATATTCCTAATTACCACCTACTTATATTCCCTTTCTCAGTAGATTAGATTAAACAACTTAATGTAATGCAGTAGGTAGGTAAATATTATTTTATCAACTTTGTAAACTTGTTATGTTCCTATAATTTGAGATTGTGTTGATAATGTAAGTTTAAAATAAAATATATATTGCTAGCTTATTTGACTTTTACTTTTATTATTTTAGTGTTTATGCGTTTTAGCGTTTTTTTTTTTTATTATTTTATTATTTATGCGTACAACAAATATAGAATATTCTTCAAATTCAAGATAAGCTAACAGATACTGCTACTAATGGCTATTTAGGTTTAGTAGTTGTTATGTGAAAGCGTAACAAACAAACTCACTTTCACTTATTTATAATATTATAGTAAGGATTTAGTAATAATAATTTTTTGGTCAAAGCCGACGGAAGCCCCTGATTGCAGTGAGCATAGGACCTTCAGCATAGGGCTCGTTACAGCTTATATATTCTCTTGGGGAGGCCTATCTCCAGCAATGGATTTCAAAAGGCTGATGGATGGATGGAATCGTCTGATATAGTTGCCCTTCGCTTCACACTTATAGTTATACAGATAATCTAAACGTTTGCACATTTTTTTTTCGCAAACCTTCTCTTTCTTCTAAGAAGTTTTAAGCAATAACAAATTATAATTTGTCATCACGACATTTTTTTTTACATTGTTGTATAACGTTTCTAATGAAACATTGTGTAGTCAATATTTCACTTAGCATTGTGCCCCGAATGAATCTACCATTTTCTAAATTGTTTGAAGAGCTCTTTCTGTAAATTTATGACATTCATTAGTCTAGTTGAATACGACACTTCTTTGAAAGACTGCGAAGATGGCACTAATTGTAAGGATCCCCCAATTTGTCACAAAAATGTTTCCTCGTAATAACTTTATTGTCTGAGTAAGACAGGCATTTTCCATAAAAGTCACATTTATATTAATTCTACTAAAATGCTTCTATTTTATAATGAATAACAAATGTAATGACGTTGTTTCACTTGTATTTAAAATTAGTAATAAAATTTAAACTTTGGGATACTGATTATCAACTAATGAAGTTGTATTGCATTTATTGACTATCTGATGGCTTAGCTACTCGGGTACCGAGCCAAGAATCATGGGTTCTATTTCCATAAGAAGAATAATATCATTAAACACAAAGTGGAAAATGTGAAATCGAAAATAACAGTCACGAGCAGGATTTGAACCTGCATCTCCTGGATACCGTCCAGATGCTTTGCCAATTCAGCCATCGTGACAACTGCTCTCGACTGCTAATTTCGATAACACACACCCGGGACGTTAAGTATAAATGTGTTGTGCAAAGTAATTTTTCCTCAAATATCTTAAATGTACAGACATAGCTCTGTTACAGTTTTATAATAGTATAGATAAATGTATTCCATTAGGAAAATACAATATTAAAGGAATATACAATATTATTCTAGCCATACTATTTTGTGTAGGTAATTAAAATATTTTGGGCTGAAATTTCAAGAAGTTAATTAGCGGCACCATCGCATCTGCTAAAAAACATCAGCAATTGCGGTGAAGTTATGAAACTCATTTACTGCTGGCAAAAAAGCTTTCTACGTTTCTTTGGGGTTATTAACCAAAACTAACTTATGCATGTAACATCGCATGAGTATCACGAGTAACATAATTATATAAGAATCCATATTTATGCTGTTATTATAAGCAACTATTTAAATATAATAATTATGATAGTAAACATAGGAAATACAGGTGTGACTGTATTTCCCGAAGGGGTAGGCAGAAGTGTATTACACACCCACGATTCGCCAGCTATGTTTAAGTCCCACGTAATAGGGGGCGAGCCCATTGCCGTCTACCGGGCACATTTCCAAACTCCGAGCTACTACTGTGAATTTTTCTTATTATGATAAAGCTCAATAACGTTGCCCGACCCGGGAATCGAATCCATCTAGTGGAGGGCCGTCCTATGCTTAATAATATTAGTTGTGTCAAACTAAGGTTGAAATAGTATGGCTACCCTTTTCTACATCAGAGGCGTCTCAAGAGTCTTTATAGGAAATAAAATTAAGCAGATTATGTCACTATGAGAAAACAATTCGAAAATACCCCATACAAACCCGTCCGGCCCACGTCTCATTTTAGATCAATTTTCATTTCACTTTCGAGGAGGTACCTGTCCAACCATGGAGTATATTCGTAATGAGCTGTAAGTGAAATAATCAATTTATTTCCAAATTTATAGAGCCCTTATTTTTTTATTTTTTTTTTATTTTAGGTGGGCAAAAATGTCCTACCGCACACCCCGCTGCCCGGGGAGACAACGGGGTGAATGGGGCTCTCACCCACTAAAAACCCACCGTGCGCCTCCACCCGCCCTTGCTACGGCGGATCACGGGTACCGCGTCGTTACGACCGCGATCCGCAGGCGGCAGCCCCTACGGGCACCCTCTCTTGAGCGACGCCTCGCGCACTTGGGCGTCGCACCTTCGCGGTAGGCTTCCGCGGACGGCAGGGTACTCCCCGACCCCACCGTCTGCAGCCTCGGCTAGGGCGGCATCAGGCGCAAGTAAGCGCGCGCACGCCGCCCCTCGCGCCGGCGGCGAATCGGGTCCGCGAAGGAGGATTCCTCACGGGCCCTCTCCGCCACCTCCTTCCGCGAGATGACAGCCTCGCAGAAGGTGGCGACCGCGGTCCAGGCCCTGTCACTGCCAACCATCGCTCGCGCAACGGCCGGCAGCGACAGGTCCACGCCTATGACTGCAACGAGTTCCCGGCGCTGCACATCCCAGACCGAGCGACTACCCACTCGAGGAGTTTGCCCGCCTCGTCCAGCAACACGATGGGCCTGAAGGCCGAGACCGTATTCGGAGGCCGTCCTGGCTTCGGCAGGAGCACGAGCTTCCCCTCCTTCCAGCAGTCAGGGAACCTTCCGGACACCAGGCAAGCGCCGAACAGTTCCCCGAGGCGGGGCTCAAGGTGGTCGAGGACCAGGGCCAGCACTCTGGCGGGAACCCCGTCCCGCCCGGGGGCGGCGCCTCTCCGCATACGCGCTGCTGCCGCCCCCATTTCCGTCGTCGTCACGGGCTTATTTATAGAGCCCAGCTTGACCCATTTGGCTCTCCAAAGGCATGTTGTTCGTCAAACACCTTAGTCTCATAGAACTTAAGCTTATGTTCATTTCATGTATTTTGGTGTACAATAACGTTTATTCATATTTAATTACCATTCTATCACCGAACCACGATACTTATAGTAGGATTCATTCATACTACCTGGAAACTATATGTTATCTAAGTCAATGTGTTTATTTTGACCACGTGCGTGTTTGTTCTGGAACGGAATGAACTGCTATGGTGTTTTCTTAGTGCCATGACATGTCCTTCTTTTAAACGGGCTTTAAAATACCAATCAGGTGGGTCTCTCGCTTTTCTGCCACCATCGTCTCCCTAGCCCTTATCCCAATCTTTTTTTTTTGGAGCAGCTTCCCTTATTTTCGGTTATAGCTGATCCGCTAGTATTTACGTGGGGTGACTGCCTATCTGACCTCCACAATCCAACTGAGGGGACAACTGGCGACCATTCAAGTCTGGCAACCTGTAACGACTGCTAGGCTGTTATTTGACAGCCAGGATCCACTGCTTAATGCGCCTTCCGAAGCATGGAGGAGATCATGTATCCTCTTCTCACATCAATCCACAACCTACCACCACCACCACACCTATCTGACTGCTAGCCGAGCAAAAGTTGATTAACCTTGTCAATCGTTCGAATTTCAAGTGCATAACCAGGCTACGACCTCCTCTTTGCTTGTCAGCCACTAATGGCCAAATAGTGATGTTCAAACCATCGATAAAATAAATACACAGCAGCTCAAAGTTTGCTAATTTATTCTAATTTCATAATATGAAATAATGGATCCAGACAGAAAATCGTTATGAACTATTATAGGCATAAATTTAATTGCAATAAATTAATGCAAAGCACTCATATTGCTTATTTGTACAAGTGTTTTTCATGTCAAAGCCATGGACTAAGGGCATGACGGTTGAGATAGGTCTGAAGTGGCGGCCCCTCACTCCTCTCGTTAAATTTTCACATGCACTTGACGGCCCGACCTGGCTTACGTTAATTATGAAATCTCATTTGCCAGTATGCTACACGCTTCAGTAATGACATATGAAAGGTTTGAACATAAAAGTTGTCATTTAAATCACGAATTATTATTATAACGATCGACTTTTGACGGTTATAGGTTTTAATTATGCTTTTTTATTTGTCTATACTACGTGGATGGCAAACACGGGTACCGGTCACCAAATAGTAAGCGTTGACCTTAGACTATAGATGCTAGCAACACCAGAGGCATCATACATGCGTCGCCAATGCCGAGAAAAGGGATAACAGGTGGAGAGGAAAGTAAAAATAATCTAAGTTACCGGTTGAATAATAAAAATGCCAATACAAATTTAGATATTTTTATACATATTTTTAGCATTTGACATGCTTAGCACTATACATTAAACACAAAGTGAAAAATGTGAAATCAAAAATAAGTCACGAGCAGGATTTGAACCTGCATCTCCTGGATACCGTCCAGATGCTTTGCCAATTTAGCAATCGTGAGAATTGCTCCTGGCTGCTAATTTCGATAACACATTTATACTTAACGTCTTTGGGTGAAGCCTGCACCATCTGCCGGAAGTATTTTCATACATTATACCAACCATGTAAACTTAATGTTATAATAATAAACTTAATTTTATAATAATTGGCAAAGCATCTGGACGGTATCCAAGAGATGCAGGATCAAAACCTGCTAATGACTGTTATTTTCGATTTCACATTTTTCACTTTGTGTTTAATGTCAATACATTTAGTAGAGGCCTAGAGATATGAACATTGTCACATTTCCTTCTTTGTTATTAGTATTTCTGTCCGTATGCATCCTTAAAAATGTCGCCACCCCATTATTTTTCATTTCCGCAGCGACGCGACTAAAGGATCACCTATCGCGTTACTGGCGGCAGGGTTGGGTGCAAAGTGACTCACTTGTCATCAGGTTCGAGTGTGTAGTGGCGATTATCATCTACCATTAACAATAAAAAATGGCTTTATCTTTCTGGAGAACAAAGTATGTCATATATTGTAATCAAAGAGTCATCATGAAGTTAATATTGTTAATATAATATTCTCTACCAATATAGTAGCCGGGTAAAGCCGCGGTCGGAAGCTAGTATTTTATAATGACAATCGACGACAATCCATTGTTCTCTCACGCGCCAGTAGGTACTGACTGTTTGTTAATTAATTTTTGCAAGATTAATTGATGTACTAACTAACGGTGTTGTAACAGTTCCATTTAAGGTCATTTTGAAATAGATGAATGCATGTTGGCGGGTGAGTATTGGATCTGTCATCATAATCCTCATCACCTCGTCAAGTATACATGTTCCTTGCTCATCACTACCTACTATATGTCCCATTGGACATACGTAGTATCTGTACATTATTCTCTGCATAGGGCTCTTTTCTATAGAGGAGGTCCATGGGTTGTTTATGCAAAGGATAATGGCTCTATTTATACCATACCTACTATAGGGTTTGTAAGTAAGTACATATCGAGATTTGTTTTGGATTTTTCTTCTTCTTCTTACGTGGGTCAATATTATCATAACAGTCATTGATGGTATTTTATTCCAGCCGCGTAATATAATAATAAAATATGTTGTCTACATTTGGTTTGTAATGTATACACTGTCATCACATGGAAGCTTATTTTTTAGTAGTAAAATAATTCGTGCTTGCATATTTATATAAGTAAATTACATAAAACGCCATTCAGCGATGGTTAGAAGAATTCAATGATAGCCACTAAACAGTTTATTCTAAATAAATTGAAATTTGCTCCTATTCGCGATCTTGATAATTCCGCCAATGGCAATATTTTCTTGATTATCATGCTTATGTTAATGTGGTGGCCAGAACTCAGTAGGTAATTTGGATTTTTGATAATTTAGAAAGCCTTGTGAGGGGAACTAAAAATAGTAAATTTAGAAGTAGTGAAATCGGTTGTTTTTTTTTTATTGCATTTAGTGGCAGAGGAGCCATGGCCCATCTGATGGGAAAGGATGGGGTATCGATTAAATTGGACTTAATGACTCTTATAATTAAAATATACACTTAAAATCATTATTATATTATTATTAAATTATAATAAAGCTTTTTTGCTAATAATTATAATTTTCTTGATTCGTGATTGATTCTTTTACGACTTCTAAAAATATTTTGTATTTTTATGTACTTACTCCTACGTATCTACTTTTACGTACATTGAAATATATTTGTTATTCGCCTTATTATTAGTATCAAAGGTGTATAAGTTTTATACCGCCCATAGCCCAACGCTATGATAGATGGCCTCATTGAACGGATTTTCCTTTCTAAATGGTGAAATTTTTCAACTTAGGCGATAAGGGTTCTCCACGATTATATGCCTATAAATATAATAATGATTTATAACCTCATTTATATCGTCTGAACAAGTGAAGGGTTTTCGAATAAAACGTCACTGCGGCTACGCATTCGGTAACTTTAATTCATAAAGTCGTAACTTCTTAGAAACTCAGTCAAGGACTGAATAAAAGAGCCGGGTGAAACAAAGGATACTTGTGAACAATAATTAATAATCGAACACAAAGGAAAATCTTGAGCAACGAAAACTGGTAAGATTTACTGCTGTGCTACTAGACTTTTGTTTTTAGCGTCACTATGTTCTATGAGAGATTGTGTAATTACTTTTATTCGGCTTCCGGCTCCAACAACATATATCCTGTAGTTATAAATATATTGTTAGTATACAATATTATACAGGATTATATTCGAAGACACAGATATCATAAGATTACAAAAGCTTACGGTTTTAAATAGGACACGCACAGATGGTGGAGTAGTTTAGATAGTTGTGGGTTCGATTCCCACACAGGAATTTCCCTTTGTGTGATCCACGAATAGTTGTTCTGAGTCCAGATGAAATTGTGAAATTGCATGATTGTAAAGTCCCCCGCGATACAAGGATTATACTTAGTGCAGGCTGCTGTCTTTAAAAAAATGGTATTACATGCACTAAACTTATTCATGTTTTTTAACCTCTACTAAAAGTATAATATTATACAATGTCACCACTCTATTTATCATCATGACCTCATGGTTGCTTAACAAGTATCCAAAGGAAGTAAGCACTTAGTATCTTAACGCGAAGGTGTAAAACTTAAAAGAAGTCTGGAACGGTTATCTATTATCGTCTTCTGTAGTACCATCCTCTCACAGAATATCAGCGTTAAGCAATTATGGGTACTGATACTGTTGTGTTTTGTATGGTGAGTGAAATCTCCGGACACCCAAACCAATCAACCAAAACAAAAGGCCTCCGCTGTTTAAAAGTTTATCTCATACCTTCTCAATAATCCACTTTCTATATATATAATTCCCGTCATCTCCTATCCCTTTTCCTTGGGTTTTTTATATATTTAATTAATAAAAAATAATGATCTTCAGACGGTAATTTCGCTCACGGCAGCCAGTGTCAACATGCTCTAGCTATGTATGCAGGAGATATATACATATTGTGCGAGTGTGTGTGTAACCACACGTAAACTCTCTGTCAACTTGCACAAAAGTAAACTCTCTGTTCCCTCGCTGTCATAGTCCAATGGAATTGCATTCCAACACGACCAGAGAGACATCAGACGCAGGATCAATGACTTCACGTGATTTGCGAGGTACGGGAGTGAAACACTGCTAAGTTATATGAACAACTACAGCTAATATTTGACTAATAACCACCTAATGGCGACGCGGTGAGAGTATATATTAATTGACGGTATTATACTCGTATAATTGTAGAGCGTTTACTAATACGTACAAAATACTCTACATATTATTCCGTAAAGACGTCTAGTCTTTTAAACTACACCATTCATCTAGTGGCTAAAGTATATCGGCCCTCAAAAGCGAGCTCCTGGTGGGAATCCAATTATATTTTCTTTTAAGCAAGGTTAAAGTTCATAGTGATAATAAAAAGGTCACACTTTCGCAATTATTAAATAACTAGAATCCTGCCCACGATTCCATCCGCGTGGACTTCAATATATAAATACACCACTCTACGGTAGTTAATATGGCTACGTATTATAAAGAGCCTATCCCACGGGTAACGTTCAAAGAAGCTTTTACTTTACTTTTCTGGACTCCAGACTATAATATATATGTGTGATAAGTTTCATGACGATTGGTTCTGTATTTATGTCATCAAAGCGTAACAAACAACTTCAACGCATTTATAACATTATTAATTAATTAATTTATGAGCAGCTTAATAGCCATCTAACCCTGCGAGAGACTGGTGCCAGTTGTAGGTATTTTACAAAACCTGTGTTACAGGTCACCAGGTAGTACATATAATATTTTATGAATTGTTTTTTATACACAAAACCATGCACTATGGAGTAAATAGTATCTAAATACAATCATATACTTAACGGACACAAACTATATCTAAACCTAGAACAGACATATTTTATGCGAATGGCACACACAACACTCGGCACGGGGGGCTGGTATCTAAACCCAAAGGTTGTGTGGGCTATGATCCTACCCTACAAATATATCAAAAATTCAAACTATAAAGAGAATTTTAAGTTTTTATATATTTCACGTGCAGGAAAAACGTCCGAGCAGAAATTGCACAGCAGTGAAATATCGTGGGCAGCTGCGGCTAATGAACTCGCTTCATTTTACTAATATTATGCATCATGTCCAGCACATTGAAATATTCACTTTGACCAGATGCGGCTTAATTTGCAAATTGACGCACGTGATTTCAAATCACTGAATCTGTTTTAATATGCATAATGCTTATTTAAGAGTAATCTTAATATTTTGAACATAATGACTGAAGAACATTAAAAAAGAAGATTGTAGTTCTTTTTTTACCATTAATTTATTAGAAAATATGTCAGAAATGCAGTATTTTAACGATCTAGAATACAACTACGAAAATGAAAAGTCATGTAAATGCTTAATAATATATCTGTCGGAGGATAGAGTTTAATTAATAGAAGTTTCTATATTGTATATCAAAGGATATAGTCAGATACGCGTCGAGTATTGAATGTTTGGTGCGAGATATTGTTTGTCATTAGAAATGGTGTATGAAATTGTAATCTTATTGAATTGACTTTAATTTATTTTGCACTTTATATAACTTCTAAGCACTAACGATTGTAATAAAAAGTCGTTATATGGTAAATTACGTCCATTTAAAGCTGACTTCTTCCATCAAGTGCGGTTGAGACGTCATCAACGTTGACTTTTTTAGTTCTGGAACTCTGACTATTACAGGCTCTTAGACCAATAGTAGCTAACCAACCAGCATTAGTTTTATAATAGTAATATTATCACAGTCACGCGCGCGATACATTATACCTTTAATGTGGCGTTGGTTCGAGTTTTTAGATTGAAATTATAGACTTCATTTATAGAAGAGCTTTCTCGTATGACACCCACAATAAAGTCAAATCTTCTAGAAATACCATGCAAAGAGAAAATCAGGTATAGGTATTGCGTTGGAAAAGTCCCATAAAGCTATTAAAACAGATTTATTATATTGAATAAAATACATTTTCATTTGTATAATACTAGAATCTATTTTATTTAGTCCACCAAATAAAATATATTTTCGATCCCTTTCCTTAGTTGTTGTACCTAAGTGGAAACCGTTTCTAAAAATCATAGCATTTGTACCATCACAACCTTTTGATCTCTTTTAGGGCTCCGACACAAAAGTTCCTCCCGCCGAGTTCAACAATGGTTTTGCGGAAAGATTAATCGTCGAAAGTAGCCTTGTAAGCCAAGAAAAATAATTTTTCATCTTTATCAAAACGTTGTGTGAGAACCGTTGCAATTAATGCGTACTTAGCTACACCGAAATTGTTGTACGCGTTAAAATTGGCGTATTCTATACTATTATACTACTATTATTTACATGCTACTGGAAAACACGCGATTTATAGACGCTCTGTTATTATGTAAAACTCATAGTATTAAGCTGCTCTATTTATGTATATAAATATTATTATTCCTTTATTTACAATTTTTTTTCCACTTAATACATTTTTAAATAAAAAATAACATAATATTTAAAAATATAAAAAGTGCGTAGACCCACCGGCAGCGAGTACAAGGACCAAACTGCCAGTGGTTAAGGTTCCAGAGACAGGAACTTCCTCACGATGCGTGCCGTGTCCAGAAGTACCGCCTTCTGTATCAGACCCTTAACCCAGCCACCCAACGCGAGCCTTTTGAGATGTTGACCGAGGCACTTGGCTATCAGTCCGTTAACTGTAACAACTATCGGTACAATGATAGCCGAATCCACATTCCACACGTCAACAATCTCGTGCGCCAAGTCCAGATACTTCATCTGTTTATCTTTTTCGGCCTTCACGAGATTCTCGTCATGCGGAATGGTGATATCAACAATCATTGCTCGGCGCTCAGATCGATCAATCACCACAATATCAGGTTTGCTGGCCACAACAGTCCTGCCTGTGATGATTGATCGATCCCAGTACAGCGTGATACGACCGTTTTCGAGAACTGGCTCAGCTGTATACCTGTAGTAAGGTACCTCGACGTCCACAAGCCCGTATTTCAGAGCAAGTTGTTGGTGGATGATCCTGGCTACTCGGTTATGTCTGTGCAAGTACTCGCCGTTAGCAAGACGAGAACAACCCGAGACAATATACCTAAGGGACTCACCTAGACGGTGGCAGGCACGGCAGATATCGGCAGTACCGTCCCTAAGGATATGCCTCCGGTAGTTGTTCGTCATGATAACTTCGTCAGCAATTGCACAGACAAAACCTTCGGTTTCCCCAAAGAGGTTGCCAAAACGTAGCCAGGACACGGAAGCTAAGAAGTCTACATCAGGCCCATGTAGGGCCCGGTAGAATCTTCCGGGGAACTCCTTGCTCTGCCATACGGCCCTGCGTTCATCAGTACTCAGCACTACTGGTCTGCGCCAGTTCTCCTTAGCCAAGGAGAGTGGAGTGAGTCCGGAATATACAGTGACCACATCACGATGCATATCCCTATCAGTATGCAGGAAATATTCCCTAAGGTTGCACACCTCACGATTGTGCAAGGTCTTGGCATTTAAGAAACCTCGACCTCCACACTTTCGTGGGATGTACAACCTCATAACTGATGAACGAGGATGATGCTTACGATTTGCGGTCAAGAGACTGCGGACCCTTCTATCCAAGGTGTCAAGTTCAGTCTGAGTCCACTTGAGTATGCCGAAAGAGTACATAAGAAGTGGCATGACCCAGCCGTTGCAGGCGCGCACCTTGTTTCCACCTGATAGAAGACTACTTAGTACTTTCTTCAGGCGGCCAAAGAAGCGCTCCCGCAACGATTGTTTCATGTCCAACTCACTAATGCCTAAAGCTTGCCACATACCCAATTTAAATATTATTATTATTATTATAAAACTGTAACAGGGCTGTGTCTGTTCATTTAATATATTTAAGAAAAAATACTTTAATAGGCTATATGGGCGTGTCAAATCACAAAACATTTATTTTTTTAGATTTTGTTGATGTCTGTCTGTTTATCTATTTGTACGTTTGCGCATCACGCAAAAACTACTGAACAGATTTTGATGCAACTTTGATAGCTCTTGATTAGACTTAAAAACTGGTATACATTTTATCTCGCTACTAGATATAACCTAAAAACTAGCTTTACATAAATGACCAGAATTTTTCAAAGAATATAAACACTCATTTTGCTCACGGAAAATCTGAGTCTCAGGCAATTGAGTGGACAGATTGCGGTGCCTGAAGCTGTGGCTCCGTAACGTTATTGCAGTACACTTTACATAGGCAGCAATGTCTCTAAGAAATTGTTATATTAGCAAGGCCTTTAGCTTTACTTAAAGTATTTACATCTTACCTCGGTTGACGCTACAAGAGGATCTGCATGATTTCTTTTAGCTAACGTATATGTATAAAAATAGTGCACAAATGCCAACAATTTAGCAAATATAAATTATACCATTAACTTCACGAACAGAAAATTTTATATCAAATACTGTATGAAAAATGAACGAATGCTAAATATTATAAATGTAACACTACCTATACCTAATAGTGTTACAACAACTAACATGAATTAAAGGTGAAAATACGAAAAATCAGAAATACGAATGCAAATATTAAGTTCTTGAATAAACAAGCTTTAGTGAACTTCAGTGAGTAAAATTAGTGGCGACCAACAAACATTCGCATATAAGCGGTTTGTTATACTCGTATAAGTTTATATAACAACTTTAATCGCAGATATAAAATCAATTAAAGAACAATATTACTTTATATTTAAGAATCTACTCGTTCTTATTTATCTGATCAATTTTATGAGTGAAATTAATAAGAGTTAAAAAAGAAGTAAAGAAAATGACTAAAAATTTTCACAATTATACCCTTGTCTCAACCGTGAGGAATGACACAATTGTTATTGAGGTAGAAAAGTCAATTGTTATCTAACGGTTATCACTTACCGACAGATGAGTAGGAACATCCATCCATCCATCCATCAGCCTTTCAACGTCCACTGCTGGACATAGGCCTCCCCAAGAAAACGCCACAACGAGCGGTCCCGTCATGGGGTATAATGCCGTAATCGCTACGCTTGGCAGGCGGGTTGACGATCGCAGTGGATGTTGTTAATACTCGAGGGAGTGCTGCCCATTCCCTCGGTATTCCCTCAGTCGGCTCTTATAACTCCCGTGGGTAGAGAGGGATGGGACAATTCTAAAGCCGGCCCCACCTGGCCAAACCAATAACAATTTAAATTTAATTTTGAATCTCTTGTTCCAGATTCATTACTTAGAACCTGAACTGATTGTATTGCCTTGTGTTCCTATTCTTGTTGCACGGATCGATGGTTTTAAAGACTTCAATTTTACTTTAGACTAGATTGATAGACATAATAAACATGTCACACAAACGCAAAACACGATGTGCGTATAGAGAATCTAGTGGTTAGTTCAATTGCATGGCCTCGAGAATGCACAAACGAGCTCTATGCAGGGATTCTATTAATATATTGCAGCTAACGCAAGTGTTTAAAACATAATTAATACCATATTCTTATTTATGGCACTTCTAGAATTGGTAATCTTGAACTATGAGCATCTGGACCATGGCCACACGATTTCAGTGATTTGTGTGTTTGTTTACTAACACTGACTAGACCCACACTGAACTACTTGTGAGGTTTCGCTACAAATGTGTACTAGCTCATTGAGTTGTTTCTTATGAATTGCT
Organism: Leucoma salicis; assembly: GCA_948253155.1. Classification (NCBI taxonomy): domain Eukaryota; kingdom Metazoa; phylum Arthropoda; class Insecta; order Lepidoptera; family Erebidae; genus Leucoma; species Leucoma salicis. Next base: position 13,080,418 of record OX411811.1, read on the forward strand.
TCGTATATTACGATTTACTGAGTTACATTATTAAAGAAACTACAATGCATTTGAAAAACTTAAATTAACACATTCATTTTCTTTTAATCTTATACAATAGTATATAAATATGCGAGTTCTATCTGTAATTTCCACAGTACTAAGAATATAAGTAGAATAGTCACGTGACATTTAAACTATCGAAAATGCATAGGTATCACGCATGCCGATTGATAGCTACAACCACATACATACAAAATAAGCATACAGGCATGTATAACAAAATCATATCCAAACTGAACTAAGCCGTAAATTCAGAACATTAAGTTTGAAAATATACCGCACTAAATTAATTTGCCTTACACGTTGATATTTATTATTTTAATTATTGAGTGACTTTTTAATCTACTTAAGTGCTTGAATGTAGTCGTGTACCATAAATACTAACTTTTGAATTTTTCATTTTCAAATTTCAATTTATCATTGTGTGGGTGTCATAATTTCAGACTGAACTTTTACTCGACACACAAATACAATTACAATCGAATCTTGCAAAGTACTCGTATATAATGTTATAGTATTAAGTTGCAATGTAGAGACACACCCGTATTTGAAGAATAAATCCGTGTCTACGTTTTGTGTGCGCAACTCCTGTGAGAAGTAAAGTAAAACTTGAATAATTGAGTGAACGTCTGGTTCAACACCAGTGAAAGACTAGGAAGCGAGTGGGACTCGCTTTCTAGTTTAACAATTTCTTTTTAAGTTATATTTAATTATTTTAAGGTTAGTCACTATCGTCTGAGCACTGCAACTCGTAGGTTTTATTCTAAACTCATGATATCTGCGTAATAACCCGTAACGACTATCATAATTATAGACAAACCTTTATAAGATAGCTGAAACCACTGGCCTCACGTGCTTGCCAAGACACACGAAATCTCATAATGTACAATTAAATATGCACAAAACTTTGACAGAGGCACACTGAAGGCATTGTATTTATTTTATGATTACGGAGCATACTCGTACCTACATATAATTATGTATAATTTTAATGCTATTAGATAGATATATCTTTATACCTAATTTTCTTTTAGCTAAGATGATAAAAAGACCTTACAAATATGCAGTTGTATAGGTAGGTGTATAAAACAAACTACTACTTATAACATTTATAATTCAAAGCCGAATTTTTTTTTTAGATTTTTTCCTCCGCCCGGTATAGCAGAATAACTATTATATACCTATATAAAAAAAACACGAAAAAAAAAAAATGAACAAAATTAATTTTCTCATACATTTTTAAGAAAAACTAAATTTAATTCAGCTAATAAGTTAAAATAAAATTTACACTCAGCTAATGCCACAAAAAATTACAAAAATGTGCAAGTAGCAAGTTGCATAATGTAATGGGAATATTGAAATCAAAACGCACATAGGCACACTCAAACACACACACAGACACAAACACACTCACTGTGTAAATCCCACTGCGTAAGGAGCAAAAAAATGTGAATCTGTAACTCGAGATTTTTAATATTCTTATGTAATATTAGTAAGAGAATTGTCACGGGTCATTTTAAGACGATATTATAACTCGAGGATTTTAATATGCGGCGTATTTCAAATATCTTTCGACGAAGACGGTCACGACGAACCGTTTATACACAGAAATTGCGGCAATCAATTAAATTTCTCAAGTAAAATTAAATTCTACGGTTAGTAATTACTTACATGTAATTTATAATATTTGTTACGTGCTACTTAGATAGTCACCTTATTACGAGTAATACTTAGATTAAATTATAATTTACGTAGCTAAGAATATAAAAATAAATGGATGAAATGTGTTATCTAGCTTATGAAGTTTTAAACATAGCATCACGCCTGTATTCCCCGAAGGGATAGGCAGAGGTGTATTACACACCCGCGACTCGCCAGCTATGTGTAAGTCCCACGTAATAGGGGGCGAGCCTATTGACGTCTACCGGTCAAATTTCCAAACTCCGGGCTGCTACAGAGAGAGAATTTTTCTTATTTTTTTTTACGAAAAATCTCAATAACTCTGGCCGACCCGGGGATCGAACCCGAGACCTCATGATCAGCAGTCGCTTACACTACCGCTGCACCACAGAGGCAGTTTTTTTTCACAGAGAAGTTTTACCTATGTTAATTTAATCTATGTTGTGTATGTTATCCTTTTGAAGCGTATATGTATCGTGATAATATTATTTTCCTTTTAATTGATTAAAACAAAAATTCTGATAAACCCAAGTAATTCTGATTTTGCAATAACTGAAACATAAATTATATACAAAACACATCTTATTTTTATAAAGCTTCTTTTTGTAATTCCTAACTGCACACCCCGTCGTTCGGAGCAACGAACAGAGTAGTGAGGCCCTCACGCACAAAATAAACCTGCCGTGTGCCATCTCTCCGCCTGTATTGGCGGGCCACTGGAACCATGTTACATTCCTTCAGTGGTATCTTAAAACTGTGTGTATTCTACAAGCAAGATAATGTCAAAGTTTTGCTTTTATTGATCGAAATGGAAAAAAGGCACTTTCAAAGTTCGATTTAAAAAATACTAGGTACAAAATTGCCAATCGCGATACAGACACGTAAATCACGAAACACAAAACCTGAAACGATAAATTGAAATCGAACTCGCCGTGTGAAAAGTAATGGTATCGGGTGAAGTGTTTACTATTTCTGTAATAGCTTAGATTGATAAAGTAAAATATCCATTCATATTCATCAACAACTACAGCCTAATTAAGTACCTAGAAAATAAGAGCAATTTTGTATTAAATTAAATGTAAGGACAACGTTCCAATATTTACAAAAGCCACAATTTTATCATTACCTTACACAGTGAAAATATCAAGCATCAAATAATTGTGAAGTCGACTTTGAAATTCAAATACGCTTTGAATTGTCGATTTTACCACAAATTTTCGACTGAGTAGACCGATCCGTTCGTGTACACATACTTTAGTTGCATTTGTGTTGATTGCAGATTCCAATGACACAGTTTTACTTGTGTATACATTATTATAGCTAATAATATATTCTTTGTATGTGTATGTGAATGTGATTGTGATTATTACCTGACAACGATTGTGTTAATGTGAGTATACGAGTAAGTCAACTGATTGCAAAGTTGCTAAACAATACCTTTTTTCAACATTTATCCAAGAAAAAAGATGTAAAAGAGTTATTAGTCGAGAAGAAGATAGCAAGAAAACCCTTAGAAATTAAAAGCATCAGCAATAATATTTCATATTAATTGTTAGGTATAGGTTTCATTGAGCCTTTATAAACGGCAACTTAATGTTTTTATTTAATCAATATTCAGAATATATTTAGTTGAACTACATATATACAACTTGCTTATTATGAAATCTATGTATTGCATAACGCCTTTTTACATAGCATAGATATAAGATATCGAGCAGTTTGACAGCTGTCATCTGTGACAATAATATCTACTTGTTGTACGTACGAAAAATATCTTTAAGAATGTTACCTACAATAAATCTCGTAACGATACTGTCTATCATTGTTACTCATATCACGTATAATTATCCAACCACTATATAAAATGATACAATTATATATATTGATACAATAGTGTCGGAGTAAGGATAGTTGTTACGATAAAGATGACATATTATGTTTCTGTTCCGTAGCTATTGCTCACAATTATCAACATTGTCCACAACGTTTTTCCATCTATGCGTAAATAAATTGACGCGATAAATGTTTCAGTAATACCGAAATGCCTACCGTCTATTGTCATTAATCATATTAGATCGTCATCCACAAGGTTCTGTTGAACATACTAACCTTTGGCCTTAAAAGACTGATAGAAAAATATGAATGTCTTCGTTTATTGCAGTGTGAAAGGGCTGGTTTTCCCAATGTAATAGCTTCCCACAAAAAATGATTGCCTTTAAGTAGTTAGATTTTTGCGTTCCGTTCAGTCAATAAATAAATATTCACGGACATTTTCACACAACGTCCTCTGGTCCCAAACTAAGCTTAACGCTTGTGCTATGGGTACCAGATTACGGATATAATAGCTACATATACTACTTTTTGTTTTGTAAATACATACATATAATAGATAGAAAACACCCAAACGCAGTACAAATATCTGTGTTCATCACACCAATAATTGTCCTGAGTGGGAATCGAACCCACGACCTCGTGCACGGAAGTCGGTTACACTACCGACTACGCCACACGGCCCGTCATCAAAGGCCCAAAGCCCCACCAGACTCACTCGCTCTACTTCTTTTCTACCTTGTCTAGTGACAGCAACGCATGACTGATATCATTAATGATGTACAGTACAGGTAGGTGCAAATATTCGAGCCACTTTGGTCGTTATATTTGCTATATTAAAATTATTTCAAAGATCATTGATGGAAAGCTCAAATTCAGATAGAAAACATTTAAGGTCTGTTAACAGATTGATAAAATTTAAATAATTTATTTCTATAATTATATAACTGTTCCATCCTCACAAGGATGATGTTAGGAATGAACAGAAGTGGAAGGTGTTAACGATGTGAGCGATTAATGTGGTTCAAAGCAACATAAATTAGACATAAAAATATATTTTCCTTAATTTCAGCCTACTCTTTTAGAGGTACAATTTGAACAAATATGACACTGTTCATAGGCAATGTAACAACTCTTTCCGGGTGCAAATAGGGTTGATTTACTTATATAGTGAATACATTTGTTTTAACTCAACGATATATAGTAGTCCGTTTTCTTCAGAATGCGGACCAACAGCAAACAGTATGCTGAATATAAATAAATTGGAAGTTAAAGCATTTTTGAATATTTAAAACAAATGATAACCAAATTTTATTTCTAGTTGTTTAGTACACATTTTAAATTGCTTAATAAAAAATATTATTTCATTTAGAATGTTGAAATATTAATATTTTCATAAATTAAATTATTTAGCTACATAAGTAAATCTAATAATACTATTTCTAGAAATTACGGTATGGAACAAATTGATATTCAAAAACCAGGATATAATATTGTTGAATTCTAGATTTTCATCCCTAAAAATAACTTCTCAAATTAAAGCGCAAATCATTACAGTCAGTTATGATTGGTTGGAAGATTTTAATATGCGGCGTATTTCAAATATTTATGGATGAGTGCTTTCTTTCTCAAGCGTCTTCAAAGAGAGAAACCACGGTAATCAGTTTAATTGCTGCTTTAAAATATCAAATTAAACTCCTAGTTTTACTGTATTATGTCGTGTTATTGTTTTTAAAAAATTTCATTCGCTTGCGCTTCGCCGAATCGTTTATGATTAGGTTTTTTATTCCTGCTTTGATTACTAGAAGAATTTAAACTCGAGCATGTAAATTTAAAACAATAAAGGTTTTAGTGAGTACACTGAATACAAAATTGTATTAATTTATGCTAAATGCCACTCACATAGCACGAAAACTCTGAAACTATACGCCCGATTGACTTAAAATTTATTATTTCTTTAACGTACATACATACTAAGAAAGGACTTTTGTACAACGCAAACTTTATGATGCTTTTATTTCATTTAATATTTAATCAACCAAATATTTTTCTTTTCTCTCTGGTTCTGCTCCAGACAAGCACATTTGTGGGCCAAAATTAGCACATAAAACCTTTATCCTAGAACACAAATTGGAACACATACAAAAGATCAGCGTGTAACAACGGTATGTGCTCCTACCGTTGTTTTGTACGGTGAGTGAGAGTGCCGGACATCCAATCCTAATCCTTATCCTCTCTTTATTATCCTTTCTATCCTTTCCTCAGTATCCCACCCATACTCTCCTTAATATCCTTCCTATCCACCTTCTATCCCTTTCCTTGGACACGATCACGATGATCAGTGATGCCTCGGGTGTTGCTAACGTCTATAGGCTACGGTATCTGCTTACTATTAGGTGCACTGTATGCTTGTTTGCCACCTATGTAGCATAAAAAAAAATATCTATAAAAAAAAACCAATATATAAAAATATCAAAATATCTTTATCCTATTAAAAAAACACGATTATACGATTGACAGGTCATCACATCATTATTGCTCTTTTAGCTTACTTTTGTAGTAAATAACTTAACAAAAGTACAAATAATTTGTGAACGTGGAAAAATAGAACTTTAGTGCGAGAGGGATTCGAACCTGCGTCCCTTCCAATCCGGGGAAGTGCTCTAAGCCGCTAAGCTATCGCACTGACCAACGGTCATACCCAATCTCCATCTCCAACTTAACTATATAGCTGCAACAGCTCTGTTTGTACATTTAAGATTTATTTTAAAATAAAACTGCATATATTTTGCATTTTCATAGCAATTACAACTGAGCTACTTGGTGGTACCTATATGGTGACTTTTTAATAATTTAATTATTACCAGGCAATAATTGAGATTCTGGGAAAAGTAATTTTATATAATTCTGTCTTACAATCCCTATATTGTAGGTATACGCAGTTGACAAGCTCATTACACGAACGTTTGAGTTGTCAAGAGGATTTGTTGTTCAGTGTTCCACTGATACTCTTATAAACATTTATTAGGTAAAACCACGATCGATCAAAGTCTTTCTGCTTCATTAATCTTGCTCATCAACCAAAAACACTGTATATTTTCTTGAAAATATTCACATTTTCCTTATTTCGTTAACATGATACTTTATTTGTAATCAGTATTCAGAAAAAGAAGTAACGGCAAACAAATTGTATTTCCATTTCAGATTTTCGCATTTATTTTCACAGACTGCAGAAATTGAATTTTATATCTACATTTGAAATTTAAAATAATTTCTTTACCTAACTTACCGTGCTGTTTTAAAATATTATTCATCTGTTTTACATGCAGTGATGATAGCCTAGCGGAAAAACCAAAGATTACAAGGACAGTGGTATCTAGTTTTATACTGAGTCCAAGGGCCTCACATGGCACACACCTCTGACTTTTGTAAATTTTGGGAAATGCGAATTATCACTGCTTGGTGAAGAAAAACATCGAGTGGAAACCTCTCATGACTGGGAGTTGTTTTCAATGGCTTGTGAAGTTTACCAAACCGGATTATGCACGCTGGGCGGAAAACACCCTACTACCGAAGGAATGTAACACAGTTCCAGTGGCCCGCCAATAAAGGCGGAGAGACGGCACACGGCGGGTTTCTTTAGTGGGTGCAGGCTCCACACTACCCTGTTCGTTGCCCCGAACGACGGGGTGTGCGGTTAGGAACATTTTTTCCGCCTTAAAAAAAAAATGGGCGGAAAACACCCTGTGACTCTGAGGGAAGTATGCATAGATTGAAAAGAAAAATAATGTTTTTAATTTTTGACCACTTGATGGACTTCTACAACCATACTTTCGATGTTTGTTTCATTCTTTTAGATTATCTAATCTTTTGATCTTCCGTTTTGAACAAATCCTTTCAAGAAAATCATTAATATCGTAGATATAATATGCTTACCTTTCAACTTATCTTTCATCAACGCCTCTAAGTACAGATTACCTCCAATATGCTAAGTTTGGTGGTCCCAGTATGTATTGTATTGAATGTGTATTCTTCTTCCATTTTATATCATTACATTAACATATTTCATATATTATGCATATCGCTCCTATTATTAACCATCCATCTTTTTCTCGGCCATCCTCTATAAACATTTCCATGAACATATTTAATACCTTTTCATTTGAAATTCCTTTTCAGTGTTGTTTTTTTTTTTTTCACAACTCATAACTGTTATGATGGCCACAGGTGAAGTTTGCATAATAATATTTATTTAGGTGCCGTCTCTCCGCCTTTGTTGGCGGGCCACTGGAACTATGTTACATTCCTTCGGTGGTCCGCCGGGAGTATAACAGCCCTAAGACAATCTGTCAAAATAATAAAATCAGATACAAGATAGCACTGATGATCTATACAGTTTTCGATGACAGATAGCCACACCCCCGACATTAGACTTGACCATTACACAAAAACTGGCCCCAATGTGCCAGAGTAGAGAAACTAATAAACAAAACAATTCTTGTACTTAGCCTCGGGCTAAAGGTAATAATGTGGAGAAGCACAGTGTTGCTATTTACCAAATATATAGATTTTTAGACTTCGGGAACCTTATTTTGGCTTGCATAAAACATGAATGCAAAGATTAAATGATTAAAGAAATGGATCATTTAAAAATTCCCATTGGCTACGCCAACGAGATGGGAGGTAACGTAATTCAGCGCACTTCGCAGAAGCTCTCTAAAGGCATCACTTTTTCCAATTTAATGGACGCATATCATCACAATTTTATCTCTTATATATTGGCTATATCTATGAATATCTGAATACATAGCATTATAGCTGATGTAGTAATATTTTTGCTTACTTATTATTTTAAAACTATATTATGCCCGCGACCCCGTTCGCATGGATTTGAGAATATAAATACATCACTCTACGGCACATTAATTATCTTAATATAAAAATGCCTTTGCCATGGAAACCATTATTTTTTGCTTGAAAAGTAGTCTATATTATTTTCCTAGCTTCACTATACGTTCACTAAAATTCATGATTATTGGTTAAGTAGTTAGGGCGTAAAAGCGTAACAAACAAACAAACTCATTTTCGCATTTGTAATATTAGTAAGGTGTAGCCTAAAAGCTAGTTTTTAGGTTATATCTCAGGTTACCAATTTATGCCCGGTTCCTATAATAATAAAACGGATCGTTTTACTTACGATTGGTAGAATATTCTACCAGGCGTAAGTATAATCTGTCCCTATAAAATACGAGTCGTAAGTGAATTGACTGACAGTTTGCAACTGACGGATGGGTAGCTGTTATACAATGACGATTCGTTGAATATAGGAACCGGGCAATAGTAGCGAGATAAAATATCAGTGGTTAAGTCTAGTCAAGAGCTTTCAAACTAACAAAAAATGCATCAACATCCATTTAGTAGTTTTTGCGTGATGCGCGAACAAACAAACAGAAAAACAGAACAAAAATCTAAAAAAAATCGTTTTGTGTTTAGACACGCCTATATAGCCTAAATCAGTATTTTATTCTCAAATATCTTAAATGTACAGACATAGCTCTGTTACAGCTTTATAATAGTATTCAGACGCCGGCACTCTGGTGCCGGTGGCTGAATACTATACCCCCCGGCCCTGGGAGACGAAGACGGGGCTTTTCAGCCTGAGGGGCGACGGGCTCACTGCTTGCCTGCAAGCGGTGAGCACGGTCTGATGCAGACCACCACTCAGCCCGACCCGTAATCCTGGAGGACAGGACCGGGGGTCTTCGGACCGCGGCGAAGAAAACCTCTATGAAAATTTACCCCAATATAAGCTTTGCCGCCCGGCGAGGGATGAATGGCTGGAGGGTATCCAGTCGCGATGGTGGCACCCCATAGTCGAAGGACTCTAAACTCAAACATGGCGGACGTGAAAAACATTAGTATACCTCCGGAGGTTGCCGGGCGCAACGCGTCCGGAGAATCCCTCACAGGGCCGAGTACCAAGACCAGCCCTGTCAGCCCCGCGTATTGGAGGGGGGCAACCAGCGCCAACGTCAGGGAAGAGAAGAAAAAAAAGAAGAAGGGAAAAAGATGCATGGCAAGAAAACCACGCCCGCGGGTAGTCCCACCATAGGTAGCGGCTCTACCGCCAACATGGACACGTCCGATGGTGGCAACACTGCTGCCAAAGTGCTTAGAGCCTGCAAGCCGAAGCCTTCGGGGTCCAAGCAGAGCACGGCCACATCAACGGAGCCACCAGCCGCAGTGACGAAGCAGCCAGCCGCATCGGTCGAGCAGCCAGCGCGTCTCCTGAAGCGCCCGATTCCGGAGAGGAGGAGTGCGTCATCGGAGTCGGAGGGCAGCTCTACGGAGATGGCCCCGCCGAGAAGACCGGGAAGGTCGGCCAAGAGGGGCCGAGGCACTAGTGGGCGTATGGCGACCCGAGACTCGACCCTTGCGGATGAGGCCATACTGCAGGGTTTGGCAGTGGGGCTTTCGATGGAGGAGAAGGTAACCCTCCTCACATCGAAGCTCCGTGAGAAGCCTCCGGACACGGATGGTCCGCCCACGGAGGACCAGATTGTCCATAAGGTTTCCAATGCCCTGGTCGTCGTTTTTACGGTGGCTAATGGGTCGCGGAGCCTTCAGGGCGGTCTCGCGGAGGCCCTCAATAGCGCTACGAAAGTAGCCTATGGAGCAATGAAGTCTCTCCGGCGGTACTCGGAGCCAGGGTAGACTGGGAAGCTGGAGGCACCCTGGCGCTGCAGGCGCCTCGAGATGGAGGTGGCAGAGCCCCTTAAGGAGCTCGCCAGCCGGCGAGCCAAGCCAAGTCTCGCCAAGGCCGGGCCGGAAACCTATGCCTCCGGGCCCTGGTCTCCTAACAGAAGCGGGCCTGACCTATCAGGCCATTTCGAGGAAGGCCTGGGCGGAGATCGACGTCTCTGACCTCGGAGGTGTCGCCGCCCGGACCCGCCAAGCCCGGACAGGGGCTCGAATCCTCGAGTTCCCTGGGGCGGAAGATCGCAAAATGGCTGATAAGATAGCCACGAGGCTAGGAGGTCTGTTCGGTGAAGACAGTGGAGTCCGCATCGCCAGACCGGTGAAATGCACTAAGCTACGCGTTTCCGGTCTCGACGACTCGGTGACGGCTGACGACATCCGGGAAGCCATTGCCTCGAAAACTGCTCGGATATCGTCAGAGTGGGCTCCACTAGGACCGGACCAGGCGGTGTGGGTACCTTCTGGGTGAGTTGCCCTGTCGCGTCGGCTAAAATCTTGGCTGACGCAGGCAGGCTCCTCGTGGGCTGGAGTTCCGCGCGGGTTACCGTGCTGGAGCCCCGACCTGCGAGGTGCTTTAAGTGCATGGCGGTCGGACACACCCGACCGACATGCAGTAACTGCTTTGATTGCGGCGGCCTTTGTTTCCGCTGCGGTCAGGCAGGGCATAAGGCGGCAACCTGTACCGGCCCCACCCTCACTGCCCCGCGTGTGCTGCAGGCAATAGACCTGCGAAGCACTACATGGGGCGGCAAAGGTGTAGACTTCCAGCCACTATCTATCTATCTTTCAGCCTTTTAAAGTCCACTGCTGGACATAGGCCTCCCCAAGAATGGGGGATAGTGCCGTAATCGCCACGCTTGGCAGGCGGGTCGGCGACCGCAGTGGATGTTGTTAATACTCGAAGGATTGCCGCTGCCTACTCCCTCGGCCTTCCCTCACTCGGCTCTTACGACTCCCATGGGTGGAGAGGGGTGGGACAATTCTAAAGCCGGCCCCACACGGCACACGGCTCCAGCCACTACTGGCCCAAAAAAGGGGGGACCAGCCAATCGGCCCAGGCTGACCCCCGTAGCGCGGCTTGCCACCGGCCCGGGGAGGATATGGTTACGGCCTAACATTCAACCGTAACGTTGTCCTCCTCCAGGTGAATCTCAACCACTTCGCCGAGGCGCAGGATCTTCTCCTGCAAACTATGGTGGAGCGGTTGATTGGTGTAGCCGTAGTTGCGGAGCCTTATTGCATTCCTGACCGCCCTAATTGAGTAGACACGTGCGATGACTACATGGCAATCGTCACCCGCCCTTGTCGATCAGAGACAAGGGTACGGGATACGTCGCGGCCGACTAGGGGGGAGTTACGCTGTATGGCGTTTACTTCTTCCCCAGTCGGAAACTGGCTGATCTCGGGATCTTGCCTAACAGCCTAGAGACCTCGATACGGTGACTGGCACCTAGCCACGTACTGGTCGCGGGGGACTTCAACGCCAAATCCACGGCGTGGGGGTCCCCTGCGATGGATGCTCGCGGGGCGAAGGTTGTTGACTGGAGGAGGTTGAGACCTTGTCCGACCATCGGTATATCCGGATTGAGGTCTCCCGGTCCCTCCAGGACCCCAGCAGAGGTCGCGTGGTGCGCAGAATTTCCGCGTTCCCGCGGTGGGCTGTGGGTAGGCTCGATAGGGACCTACTGGTGGAGGCAGCCATAGTTCAATCATGGCTGTTCTCACCAGCCCTGACTGAGGAGGTGGACGTTGGGGCTGGCCGATTTCGGGCTGCGATCATGCAGGTGTGCGACTCGGCCATGCCCCGTGTGCGATGTCCTCCTCTGAGGAAAGGGCTCTACTGGTGGTCCCAGGAGCTGGTGGACCTCCGTGTGGCGTGCATTCGTGTCTGGAGCTCCTACACCCGCAGTCGGCGGCGCAACCGCGATGGGGAGCGGAAGGGCCGGCTGGACGAAGCATACCGCACTTCGCGGGCCGAGTTTAAGCTGGCCATCTGCCGCACCAAACAGAGAAAAAGCAGGAGATAGTGGACGGTCTCAATGCGCTAAATAAGCTTCGCACACAGGGCACCCCCCTCACAGAGACCCTTCAGCCCGGCCTCCTCACCGGGGTGGTCGAGGGCCTATTCCCACGACGGGTGGAGCACACGCCTCCGGTCATGGCACCGCCAGGTAGCGACCGGGAGGCTGACTTCAGTGTACAACCCGTCACTGCGTCGGAAATGGGGGCGGCTGTTGCGCGGATTCATTCCAAGAACACCACCCCCGGCCCGGACGGGATACCCGCACGGGCTCTGGCCCTGGCTCTAGACCACCTGGAGCCCCGCCTCAGGGGACTGTTCGACGCGTGCCTGGCGTCCGGACGGTTCCCTGACTGCTGGAAGGAGGGGAGGCTGGTACTCCTGCTGAAGCCAGGATAAACGCCGGATTCGGTCAGGGCCTTCAGGCCCATCATGCTGCTGGATGAGGCGAGTAAGATGCTAGAGAGAATCCTCGCTGCCCGCATTGTCCAGCACCTGCGCAACATTGGGCCCAACTTAACGGCTCCCCGCCAGGCTGGCGGTCATCTGGTATGCGGATGACACGCTGGTCGTGGCCCGGGGTGGAAACTTCGAGGAATCGGCGTTCCTGGCCACCTTAGGGACCTCGGAGGTAGTCAGGAGGATCGGGACGCTGGGGCTTAGGGTGGCCTTGGACAATTCGGAGGCCCTACTTTTCCATGGGCCCCTACGTCGGCCCCCTGCTGGCGCCTCGATCACAGTGGATGGGGTCCAGATTGGGGTAAAGTAAAGTATCTGGGCCCGGTGCTGGATGGGCGGTAGCGCTTTCGCGAGCACTTTCGCCAACTGTCCCCGAGGCTAGTTGGCACAGCGTCCGCCCTTGCACGGCTCATGCCGAATATGGGTGGACCCAACAATGCGTGCCAACGGCTTTACGCGGGGGTGGTCTGGTCGATGGCGCTGTACAGTGCACCCGTGTGGGCGGGGTCCCTAGATGCACTGAACAGAGCTCTTCTGTGGAGACCACAGAGAGTCGTTGCGTCCAGGGTCATACGTGGATACCGCACGGTGTCAACGGAGGCGGCCTGTGCGTTGGCCGGAATCCCCCCGTGGGACTTGGAGGCGGAGGTGCTCGCCGAGGTGTATCGGCAGGCGTCACAAGAGCGGGAGGGGGACGGACGCCCCCAATCTAGGGAGGTAGCCAGGTGGCAGGGCGACGCCTGCAGAGCTGCCATGGCCAGGCGGAGGGCGCGGGTGGAGGCGCCGCGGGCCGGTCTTTGGAGCGTGGAGTCCTTACCTTCCGACTGGTGCAGGTGCTGTCGGGGCACGGTTGCTTCGGCAGATACTTGCACATAGCCGCAAGGAGGGAAGCGACTCTGGGCTGTCACCACTGCTGCTGTGACGAGGACACAGCACGGCACACGCTCGAGTCGTACCCGACTTGGGCCGAGCAGCGCCGTGAACTCGTCGCGGAAATAGGGAGGGACCTCTCGCTGCCGAGCGCAGCGACAGGAATTGAGCTGTGGTCGCTGCCTTCTGCGAGGAGGTTATCTCGCGGAAGGAAGCGGCGGAGAGAGCCAGGGAGGAGGATTCTTCCGCTGACCCGAACCACCGCCAGCGACCGGAGCGGCGCAGGCGCAGGTACTTGCGCCTGCGCTGAGGCTGCGGGTGGATAGACCGGGGAACGTCCGCCACCCGCAAGGCCTCCCGGGAAGGTGCAACGCTCCGTGCGCGGATGCATCGCTCAGTAGAGGGTACCCGAAAGGGTAAGCCGCCAGCGGACCACCGAAGGAATGTAACATAGTTCCAGTGGCCCACCAATAAAGGTGGAGAGACGGCACACGGCGGGTTTCTTTAGTGGGTGCAGGCCCCACACTACCCTGTTCGTTGCCCCGAATGACGGGCCCGAATGTGCGGTTAGGAAATTTTTTTCCCGCCTTAACAAAAAAAAAAGGGATTGCTGTGTTAATAATTTATATTCATGTATATAGGTAGAAAAAATATTTGAGACTATGTAGTTCTTTCCTATATTTCCGGTGTAATTATACACTCTGAGGGTATTATACACTCTCTCTCTCTTATACACACTGAGGGTAGTGTAATCGACTGCTGATCATGGGGTTCGATCCCAGGGTCGGGAAGTTTTATTGAGCTTTTTCATAAAAAGAAAAATTCTCAGTATCAGCCCGGAGTCTGGAAATGTACCCAGTAGACGGCAATAAGCTCGCCCTCTATTACGTGGGGTTTAAACATGGCTGGCGAACCGTGGGTGTGTAATACACCTCTGACTACCCCTTCGGGGAATACAGGCGCGATGCCATGTTTGTTATGTTTGTTCAATAATGAACTAAGATACTTGCTTTACAGAGGCAATAGTTAAACACTTTTAAACAGATTTTTTATCACCTCTCCAACAAAAAACTACGTTTTCTGCAGTTTTCAAGATAATTGTGTTATAAATAAAAATACAAGCTTTTCCGTCGCTGTGCTCGGATGGACTGAATCGCAAATAGTCAAGCCTGTCGGCGCTATATATCACTGCGGCATAATGGCGTAAGTTACATATTGGGACCATATGTTGGCATGCCACAGAAAAATAACCAGTTTCACGAGCCGTTATGTAAATCTGAAATTTATTTTCAGCTTAGAGCCACTTTCACCAAGATATTATGTATTCATTAGCAATGCAAATTCTCTGAAAATTGTTCAGTAATAAATCAAATTCCCAAACATTTTAATAGTTTTCTGTAACGTTAGCAATCATAGAATGCAACATGGCTAGGCCCCACAGAACCACAGAAGACACATCTACTGTTACTATACTTAAACATATTATTATAATACAAGTAGATAAGCGGGCTTATACATTCAGAAATAAGTTCAATCAATAAACACAAAGTGAAAAATGTGAAATCGAAAATAACAGTCACGAGCAGGATCTCGATTTCACATTTTTCACTTTGTGTTTAATGTTTAGTGCTAAGTATGTCAAATGCTAAAACTATATATAAAAATATCTAAATAAGTTCAATCAAGTAATAAAGTAGGGAAAGCTAGTGTGTACTGTACATTGAAGTTATTTATCACAAATGCAAAGGGGGAAAGGTACTAATAAAATATTTTTTTTTTACTGTTGATCTATTCTTTAAACAACTCTGGAATTACTTAACGAATTTTGATTTTAGCTTGAAGAAAGATAAAGGTTTGATTCACCTAAATTAGATATCAGAAATAAAATTATGCTCGTGTCCACACAGGCGAAATTGCGGGTATCCGCTAGTTTTGAATAAATATAAATACATAAGTAAATTTAATAAATATTTTTGTTTACATTCCTGACATAAAAAGTGGATACTCACCTCATCTTTGGGAATAAGTTTTGGGCTTTGGGTTTACAAATTTCATTGCGCCCTCCAGCTACTTCAGGTTTCGGACAGCCTGAAAATTAGATTTCAACTGCAACCGACGTATGGCTCGCCCAATACAATCTCCCGTACTGAAAACACTATTTTGGTTTGTAATTTGTTATTTATACATGTATAAAATTTTGTGCACAAATATTAAAAATGCGTGTAAAATAATATTTTACTATACCATCACTCTTTCTGTACACTAGCAATATATTTCCTATTAATAAATAGCATGTGCATTAGCACAATAAAGCTGCACTTTAAATAAAATAATTGTAGATTCTCGCCTTGAACAATAGCGATGTGATGTCGGTAAAAAATAAATCTATTTACTGATCGACGTAGAATGTTGGTACATAAAGATGCTATGTTGCATAAGATGCTATGTTGCATAAGATATTCCAGAAAAAATTACTGTAATAGGCTAAATAGGCGTGTCTTAACATAAAATGATTTTTTTTAGATTTTTTGTTTGTCTGACAAAAAAAATTAAATGTCTGAAAAGACAAACTTTTTATCTGTTTGTCGCGAGCATCACGCAAAAACTACTAAACAGATTTTGATGCAACTTTTTTTATTTGATAGCTCTTGATTAGACTTAACAACTGGTATACATTTTATCCCGCTACTATATCGGAAACCTGAGATATAACCTAAAAACTAGCTTTTGGTTGTGGCAGAGATAGGCTAAGTACAAACTATTATTGTTTAGTATAGTCGCATTATCTATTTTTTTTTTTAATAAACCTACTATCTTCGCTTCAGTACATTTCAGCATTGTACAATTTTTCTATTTACTTTGTGCTAAGCTAGATGCGATTTCAGTAGACTGTACCGCTGAGGACATAAGAGAGCTAAACTTGCGGTTATTTATAAAGAAAATTAATGTGTAAGTGTTTTAACCTTAGCTATCGTGGCCAATAAGTGATGTTATAAAAGTCGTTAAATTGCTGCTTTAAACTTCCGTGTCGTTTAAATTATATGTCCGTGGAGGCTGGAGCCATTCCAAATTAAATTATTCGCAGAAAATTTTCAGTTACATTTGCAAAATTCGTTATGATTTCTGTTCAGAGCGATGCGTTTAGGAAAGTCGTTCTTACTTAATTTGTTGCCAAGTTGACCGTTGTAGAGTAAGTGAACCGTCTTAATTAAATTTCGGTGACAAATTGAATCCTTGTAATAGCAGTTTGATTGTTCGAGACATTTGTATTTATCTCGAAATGATTTGTTGGAAAATTTTGTTTCCCCCTCTATTATTAACGGTCCACAAATATGTCAATAGTCTTATAATTTGAAGAGTAGAGTAAAATTAAAGATGATTAAGTTCCATTTTACTTTACGTGAAATGTTTGACCTATAAAAATTATGATACTTCATAGTTCGGTACAGAAAAGGACTTACAAAAAGTATGTAGAGTATTAATTGCCTCGGAAAAATAGAGGTTTCCTGTGGGATTATTATTTTACAAAAAGCCTGCCTGATGATGATATGCTTATATTACACGTAGGTGATAGGTATAGTTAAGTTATCATCGTCAATATAATATTAATAAATATTTTTTTCTGAAATATGTTTTATTTTTCTTTAAAACATGAAAATGGTATACACTTTTATAAACTACAGCGAAAACCTTGTTTCAAGACAAACATGTCATTCCACTGCCAGTAACAGTGAGATCAAAGAAACTTTTTGAAATAATGTATTTGTTTTTATTATGTATTTTGATGTGAAACATCTAATGCGGAGGGAGGGTAAAATCGGCTGTTAGCGTGGCGACGCTTTTATTTTACTAGTCCCCTTTCAAATCTTGCAAGTTAAAGGAGATGTACCAAATGCCCATACATTCTCGGCCTGGAAAGGACATATATAAAACAATATGTTTTTGAAGATAAATTACTACCCTATTACCCTTTTTTTTTTTTTGTTTAGGCGGGAAAAAATGTACCTAACCGCACACCCCGTCGTTCGGGGCAACGAACAGGGTAGTGTGGGGCCCTCACCCACTAAAGAAACCCGCCGTGTGCTGTCTCTCCGCCTTTATTGGCGGGCCACTGGAACTATGTTACATTCCTTCGGTGGTCCGCCGGCGGCTTACCCTTTCGGGTACCCTCTACTGAGCGACGCACCCACACACGGAGCATCGCACCTTCGCGGGAGGCCTTGCGGGTGGCGGACGTTCCCCGGTCCAACCACCCGCAGCCTCAGCTAGGGCGGCATTAGGCGCAAATACTCACGCCTGCGCCGCCCCAGTCGCTGGCGGCGGTTCGGGTCTGCGGAAGGATCAGCCTCCCTGGCCCTTTTCGCCGCTTCCTTCCGCGAGATGACCTCGTCGCAGAAGGCAGCGACCGCGGCCCAATTCCTGTCGCTGCCAAGCATCGCTCTAACGACGCTCGGCAGCGAGAGGTCCCCCCCCCATTGCCGCGACGAGATCACGGTGCTGCCCGCCCCAAGCCGGGCACGACTCGAGCGTGTGCTGCGCCGTGTCCCCGTCGCAGCCACAATGGTGACAGCCCGGAGTCGCTTCCCTCCTTGCAACTATGTGCAGATATCTGCCGAAGCAACCGTGCCCCGACAGCACCTGCACCAGTCGGAAGGTAAGGACTCCGTGCCGTCGCCCCACCCACTCCTCCAGCTCAGGCTGGAGCGCCCCTACGGTCCAGAGACCGGCTCGGGGCGCTTCCAGCCGTGTCCTCCATCTGGCCATGGCAGCTCGGCGGGCATCGCCATGCCACCTGGCCACCTCCCTGGGTGGGGGACGACCACCCACCTCTCGCTCTTGCGACGTCCGCCGATACACTTCGGCGAGCACCTCCGCCTCCAAGTCCCACGGGGGGGTTCCGGCCAACGACACCGTGCGGTATCCACGTATGAGCCTGGACGCGACGACTCTTTGTGGTCTCCACAGAAGAGCCCTGTTCGGCACGTCCAGGCACTCCGCCCACACAGGTGCACCGTACAGCGCCATCGACCGGACTACCCCCGCATAAAGCCGTCGGCACGCATTGTTGGGTCCGCCCATATTCGGCAGAAGCCGCGCAAGGGCGGACGCTGCGCCGACTAGCCTCGGGGACAGTTGGCGGAAGTGCTCGCGAAAGCGCCACCGCCCATCCAGCACCAGGCCCAGATACTTGATCTGGGCCTTCACCCCAATTTGGACCCCGTCCACCGTGATTGAGGTGCCAGCAGGTGGCCGACGTCGGGGCCCATGGAAAAGTAGGGCCTCCGACTTGTCGATATACGAACAGGGTAGTGTGGGCACTACCCTATTCGTTGCCCCGAACGATGGGGTGTGCGGTTAGGAACATTTTTTCCCGCCTTAACAAAAAAAAGTACTCATTATTTCTACAAAATAATTTCGATGTTTTCACATCTGGTAGAAGTCTCGTGACGTCTATATTTTTTTATTATTATTTCGGGTGAATTTTTAATTAATATTTCAGGTGAACTACGATGCCCACCTTCATCGTGAAAAATCAGTGTGGGTGTGAGATTTTTTTGACAACTTAAGTAATTGATACGATTATATCAGCATATAAACTGAAGATCTGAAAGTTTTCATTCAGAGAATAAACTCGTTAGAACTCATATGATTCAGCCATATGCATTACCTGCCTTTCGTCCTATTTAGCTAACCAGTTTAAGCCGACTTGCCTTATCAAAAATCCAATGTCTATGGTAATTACAGACACAAACACTAAAACCTATCCGGTATTACGAATTATCAAAAAATACCGCAGTCTTTTTAGTTCAAAATACAAATATTTTGTCTGTATTATACACGGAGTACGGAAAAATAGCGGAGATGCCGCAAGCCGACTAGGTCATGTCGCCTTCAAGTAGGTCAGTGACGTCACAGTGGGCGGGGCCTCAAACCGCAGTTGCGAGTGAACCGTCATTGCGTTCGGTTCGGACGCATCTTACGTTTAAATAAGTATTAAATTCTTTTAACCATGAAGTGCGCTCTTGATGGGTGTAGAAATGGCTCAGGATCAAACTTAAAACAAAATGGCATAACATTTTATGTGTCAGTAGTTTAAATTTGTAAATATATGCATTTTAAAACACATTTTCTTGTTTCATTACAAACACAAATAAGTAAATTTAGTTTAATTTCTTTATTAAAATATTAATTATTTCAAAGATTTATTGCTTACTTACTAGAAATTTGAAAAAATAAGAATGGGAAAATGATGTGTCATCTGTCGGTGAGTATTCTAAAATAATTGATAACAAAAGAGTTTACGTCGTACCAGCGAACCCATCATCAAATATATTAAAGTCATGTTATTTGTTAAATTTCTTTTTTTTTTCTTGTTATTTGTTATCATTTTAGATTCCCGGTTTATACAGAAATTAGAAACGCATAAATACGTTAGGACTGCATGATGGAAATTGTGCTAATAGGGATGGATTAATTTATCCCAAGATGCTCGTCAGCGGTGGTAGTCGTCCCTTTTTTTTTAGTTTTCGCTGTGGATATGCATTTACGCATCACCCCCGGTGAGAACGTGGGGGTATGTAGAGCTCACTGAGCGCTCGGATCTTAGTTGCGCCCGGAATACCTACTAAAACCACAGCGGCCCTTTCCACGCCTAATAGCGGGGCGCTGGAGGGTCATCTTTAGACATTCTACTCCGACGCCCTAGGCGGATGGCCTACTGGTCACACCCTGGTGTCATCAAGGCGGTGGGTGGAGGCGAGCGTAGCGACGCGCGCTGTCTCCTCCGGCAGGCCAGCAGAGGTCTGTTCAACGACCGGGGCAACACAGTGGACCGTGCAGCCGCCTTCAACGGGCTGGTTCAGTTGGTCCGATCCCTGCCAGCAGCACAGCCACCTCAAGCCGCGTGATTTTGGCCTCCAGCTCCATCATCTGAGAATTGAGGCGGCAATTTTTTGCCCGCATTTCTGCCACTTCTGCCGCGAGGTGGTCGTTAGCCGCATGTAGACGCTGTGTCTCCTCATTGGTGGAGCACCTGGCCAGTGCCCCACCTTCTTGTTGTCGGCGACCACCTCCTTTGCGGTGCGCACGAAGGTTCCCTTGATGTTTGTGTACTTTGTGGCCACCCTGTTAGGGATGGCCGCGTGGTCCTAGGCTCTCTTTTTCAGATCCGTAACTCACAGGGACTTAACGTCCTCCTTGGACTCGCGGATCTTCAGAGAGAGCTGCTTGACTTCCGCTTCGGCTTGCAGCTCACCTTCGGCGCGCTTCGATCTACGAGCGGCAGCCTCCAACACAATTGGCCCCGGTGTAAGAGGCCGCGTAATTCCTCGCCCTCTGCGGACAGTGCGCGACTGTGGCGTCGGTTTTATATATAAAATTTGTAGATTTTTTTAGACTAGAATTTTTGAAATCGGTCCAGTAGTTTCGGAGCCTATTGAATGCAAACCAACAATCAAATCTTTCCTGTTTATAATATTAGTATATATGTGGTCCAGCCACCCTAACGCATATGGAATGTTCTGAAACAAACTGTTTTGCTTGTAACGCCGTAGTGGTAAAAAGACAAACTAAATTAAAGAAAAATTTGCTCTATTACGCGGTAAAATACTTTTTACCGCTAGATGGATTTTGGTCTAGGGGTGGAGCTATAGTTGTACCTCGTCCCACGAACACCCGCATTTAGCGACGCTTCGTTCTAAAGAGATTTTGCCTTGAAACACCTCCGCTATTTTTCCGTACTCCGTGGTATTATAGCACTTGGCATGTAAAGGTACTTTAAATTGGATACGAAGCTGCGGCCCGACCAATCCGGGAAAGTACTCTGAACCACTAATCCCGCTCGCAGCAAATGTCTCTTTTTCCACTTTCACAAAATAATTTGTTCTCCAAAATACAAATTATTATCGCAGATTTGTAGTAAATATATCCACAGTATAAATACAAGTGATTTATAATACTTAGAGACTTATATAAAACTATATCAAAACACTAATATTAATCCATCCATCCATCCATCAGCGTTTCAACGTCCACTGCTGGACATAGGCCTTCCCAAGAAATGGGGGATAACGCCCCCGCGCGCTTGGCAGGCGGGTTGGCGATCGCAGTGGATGTTGTTAATTGTTAATACTCGAGGAAGTGCTGCTGCCCACTCCCACGGTATTCCCTCAGTCGGCTCTTACGACTCCCGTGGGTAGAGAGGGGTGCAATTCTAAAGCCGGCCCCACACGGCGAATATTACGTTGGCTGGCTAACATTAATATAAACTGCCTCGGTGGTGTAGCGGTAGTGTATGCGACTGCTAATCGTGAGGTCTCGGGTTCGATCCCCGGGTTGGGCAACGTTATTGAGCTTTTTTAGACGTCAATAGGCTCGCCCCCTATTACGTGGGACTTAAACATAGCTGGCGAGTCGTGGGTGTGTAATACACCTCTGCCTATCCCTTCGGGGAATACAGGCGTGATGCTATGTTATTTATTTCTGACAACAGGGCCCAATAATAAATACCTTAAAGTCTATCATATATAAGCATTAAAAATTGTTAGTAATATAAAATGCTTAAAAACTTTGTTAGCACATAATATTAATAATTATACCTTTATATAATTTGTAGTATTTAATAATATAATAATATGACTAAGTAGCCAAAATACAAACAAGTACATAGAGTAGATACGCAGTAAAGGAAGTCTTTAATATATTTCAAGTAGATTGGTTTAAGTAAACATGCAAAGTTAATTAGGTCTAATATTTATAGAATGTTTATATAACCGCTAATATTGCGAGTAAATTGGCTTTCTATTCTTCGTTTTACCATAAACAGGGAAGGTTATTTTTAACTGTATAATTAATTATATTATATTTTAAGAGAAAAATCCCAAGAAAAGATTTTGCTTTGAGAAGGTAAATCACTTACGCGCAAGATATTTTATTTCCCGACAACGTCGTAGTCATAAGGTACGATTATGATTTTAGCAGTCTATGTATGTATGTTTGTGTTATTTAAGTATGTACCTCCGTAGCGTCTAAATTATTCATCCAATTTTGATGAATAAGGTGTCAATCGATTCGTAAATATAGCCCGGGTAACATGAGCTACATTTTCACCCACTGCAACAATAGTTTAGCGCGGGTTTTAAATAATGTTTTCATCAAGAGGCCATGTAGCTAGGAAATGCTGGCTCTTTTAGAGAATCCATTTACTCTACGAACTCAGTAACCGAATAATGCTCACAATATTTTTAAAGAACATTTTTGTAGCTATGCATGTTTTGATTTCTGTGTAAATAATTTTCTTGTTTCGTACTTTTAAGATTTTTTTATTAACTATTGCATTGTGGTGGTAGGCTTGGGTATCAAGTGGAAGTACTCACTTGTTATCTGGCCCAAATGGATTGGGACACTGAAAGTAGTATTCAGTGTCACCCACCATGAAGCACCTGGTGTGTTTTGGTTGTAGAGGTTCCACCCAATCATTTCTCTATTTTTTCCCTTTTTTCACATACTTGAAATGGAAGGGTAAGCATTGGCTTGGAAATACTCTTGGTATTCCTTAATCTATAAGTAGTGGTTACCACTTGCCATTGGATGGGCCATGGTTTATCTGCCGCCACATACAATAAAAAAATGCTAATTTATAAAAATTCCAAATAAATATTTTTGCAATTCTACTATAAGTATAGCCTAGTATAGTAACTTTTTCTCAAATAATTATCTTAAACTAGCTTTTGCCAGCGGCTTCAAGATAAAGGGCAAAAGCTAATTTTTTTAGGTTATATATCAGGATCCCGATATAGTAGCGGAATTAAATGTTTACCAGTTTTTAAGTCTAAACAGCTATTAAACAAAGTTTCATCTACATCCGTGCCATACTTTTTTCGTGATGCCCGAAAAAACAAACAGACAAGAATTAAAAAAAAAATGTTTTGTTTTCAGAAACGTCTAAATAGCCGTAATACAGTTGGTTTTTTCTCAAATATTTTAAATACAGAGACATAGCTCTGCTACAGCTTTATAATAGTAGAGATGTACAGATACAGGTTTGTTACAGATTTGTAATAGCATATATGTACAGACGCAGCTCTGTTACAGCTTAAATAGCTTGTAATAAATAGTATAGGTACATATACATGCAAAACAAGTGGAATGAATAAAAGTAAGATAGTAATAAGTGAGATAGTAATTGTTCATGTTAGAGCTGTTGGATCGGATGTCCAAAATAATTATACAAAGAATTTAAAAAAAATATGTTGATCTTTAGCAATTGACATGCTCAGCTACTTTAAAGAATAAATTATTTGTGAAGGTGGAAAAAGCTCTCTTGGCTGTAAATTTTTCCTTTTCAACTTTCAAAAATAATTTGTTTAACGTTTAAAAATAAAATATTAATTTTAACACGTTTATTAAATTTCTGATATTTTTTTTCGGAATCTAATTTTAGGTTGTGTAGAATGGAATAATAAATAAAAATTTATTGACGATACTGGCTATATTCGGAAATAAGCCATAACTCGTTCCTGATAACTAATCCAAGTTTAATTAATAATGTTTACAACTAAACCAGAGACATAACTTGTTAAAATATTACGTGAGTTAATTAACAAGTTTGTCTCAATTCTGTACTGTATTTATCAGATACCTCATGTTCGTAGAACATCTTGAGTAAGCGATGGTTTAATAGACTTGTTAAGAACTTTAGCCCTCCGTATAATGTATGATCGCATTTAACTAAATATGGTAATTGAGAGAACAGAAAGAGAGAATGTTCCGTAGAGGTACGTATTTATATCAAACGAAATCGCGGGTAATATCTAGTATTTAATAATCAGGTACGCTTCTAAGTTTCTTTATGAATGCGCACGAAACGAAACTGAATTTATGACTATAAATTCGGTTTTGTTTACCATAAGTGCCAATACCTGCCAGTGCCAAGTCCAATCTTCCCCGGAGCACTTCCCCGGATTGGAAGGGACGAAGGTTCGATGCCTGCTCGCACTAAAGTTATCTTTTTCCACATTTCACAAATAATTTGTTATTTAAAGTACATCAACAAGTCTAAAAACGATCTAACTGCCTCTGTGGTGTTGCGGTAGTGTGAGCGACTGCTGATCATGAGGTCTGGGGTACGATCCCCGGGTCGGGCAATGTTATTGAGCTTTTTCGTAAAAAGAAAAATTCTCTGAGGCAGCCCAGAGTTTGGAAATGTACCCTACCGGGCGGCGGCCATAGGCTTGCCCTCTGTTACGTGTGACTTCAAAATAGCTGGCGAACCGTGGGTGTGTAATACGCCTCTGCCTACCTCGTGGCGTAGTCGGTAGTGTAACCGACTTCCGTGCATGAGGTCGTGGGTTCGATTCCCACTCAGGACAAATTATTTGTGTGATGAACACAGACATTTGTACTGCGTCTGGATGTTTTCTATCTATGATATGTATTATATCCGTAATCTGGTACCCATAGCACAAGCGCTAAGCTTAGTTTGGGACCAGAGGACTTTGTGTGAAAATTAGCATCATGTATTCCCCGAAGGGGTAGGGCAGAGGTGTATTACACACCCACGACTCGCCAGCTATGTTTGAGTCCCACGTAATAGGGGGCGAGCCTATTGACGTCTACCGGGCACATTTCCAAACTCTAGGCTGCTACTGAGAATTTTTCTTTTTAGGAAAAAGCTACCCCGGGTCAATAACATTGCCCGACCCGGGGATCGAACCCGAGACCTCATGATTAGCAGTCGCATACACTACCCCTACACCACCGAGGCAGTTAAAGTCCGTGAATATTTATTTATTATTTATTTATTTATTATTTGGAGAATACAGGCTGATGATGCTATGTTTAAAAACCATCTAACCTCGGAAACTGTATTCAGCATCAGATTCATTTTGAATAGCTGTGATTTTCTCCGGATATTTACCAACTCCACACTTTACTAATTATGTTACCCAAATAAGCCACCTGGTCCGCAAAGAAAGTAGACTCCTCTTTTTATAAGCTTTTATTTATTTTTACACGGTATCTGTGCATCTGTAATGAAATCTTGCAAGTTCAATTTGACCCATTTCCTGGGGTCCGATTAAGCTAAAATTTTGCATACATATAAGCATCATAAAAAGTTTGAGATTACTAGCAAAAAATACTGTATTTTTTAAATTTCACCCTATAAAAGAAAAGTGCTTAGTAATATCTTTTTTAAAAAGAAAATAACTTTATTGAAACTAAAATATTAACTATTTTTTAATTATTTTACAAATAAAAAATTTATTTGAAAATTTTATTGCAATTGTGACTAAGAAATAAATGAAAGAAAACGACGAAATAAGAAACATTATTAAGAATTTATTACGGAATTGTTTTATTTAGTACAAGATGACACCTCCCCTAGCTCGAACACAAGCAGCAATCCTCCTGCGCATGCTGAGAATCAAGTTATTCATGATTTCTTGTGGTAACCTGTCCCATTCTGCAATAGCAGCTTCCCTGATCTCTGGCACTATCTGGGGAGGTGGCTGACGGTTCCAAACAGCTCGCTTTACAGCATCCCAAGTGTGCTCGACCGGGTTCAAGTCAGGCGAACCGGCAGGCCAGTCTAACCTGGCAATGTTGTGATCACGGAGAGCAGCATTATCTCGTTGAGCTCGATGTACGGGTGCATTATTATCAACTAATACGAATTGGCCATGATTTATTGTAAATGGTCTGACGATTACTTAGATAACAACATTTTGGTACAAAGCTGCCGTCATCGAGCCCCGATACGGGATTAACGGCGCTCTAGCTCCAATCATTATTCTGCTCCAATCATGTTTTCTTCGTCATCATCTTCGTTTTGGCGGAGCCTATCCCGCTGCAATCTGCGTTGCTGTCGTTGCCGTGAGTTCAGAGGTGCTCGCCAGGATCTCCTTGCTCGTAATCCAGCCTGGTGTAAGCAATTTCTGATGGTCTGAGTACTTACTTCTAGTCCAGTGGCAGCTCGCAACTCAGCTCTTATTTTAAGTGCATTGATTGTCAGGTCGCGGGCATTCAGCAGTCTGATGTAACATTTTGGGCAGCAGTTGTGGTGAACAGTTGGGCGACCACTGCGAGGTTTTAGCAAAGTTATCCATGCCACGATACCTCCGCAACGTGTTTACGACACAGGATTGGGATACAGCAACTCGGCGAGCTATTTCTCTCATAGAATATCCTTCTTCCCCCAAAGTAACAATTCTTGCTCGTAAAAGCTTCAGGCATCTTTCCAAATCAACTTTTTACACGAAATATTGAAAAAATATGCTTGAATCTTGTCGGTCAGATTTCTGGATAAGCGTAATCAAAAATTGGATTTCTTTTTATAGTGAAAAAATTCTAAACGTTTTTACGGGATTTATACCATGTAAATTTTTACTTACGAGTTTCCGATATTTCGGCACTGTTGCAAGCGCCATGATCACGGAGCAACTGAAGTCCTTGCGGGTGGGAATAGATTTTTTTATAAGTGACCATGAAAGTTTGAAAGTGAAAAAATTGTCTTGACATGTTTTTGATATTGTTTTATGATCAAATATCACATTTTTAAATGAAGAATCATAGACATAAAATAAAAGTTCAACATACTGCCAACAAAAATATTCCGTATTTTTAAAGTGATCTCAAACTTTTTGTATTTGTGTATGTAAATCGGTGAATAATACCAAATTATAACATAGATTTGAGCTGGAAGGTGGCCATGGCAACTCTGTAATAAATCTATAAAACAACGTTATTCTATCGAGTTTAGACTCATTTGATTTGACCTTAAATGTTGTCCAGTGTCTGTTGATTGAGCTGGAAGGTAGCCATGGGATATCTGTAATTAAACGGCCCAATCCAATCGAGCTTGAGTTAGTTTCTACTCTATAAAACGCACAAAAATGACGCAATCCCATCGAGTTTGTGGTCATTTGATTTATCTTGATAAGTACTCTGGTCTTAAGTAAGCTACTAAAAAGTAAAAAATAAACATAAATAAACAAGTTTTTTTTTTAAACAAGCTTTTAAAGTTATCAATACAAAAGAAATAAAATCTTAATAATACGTCTTGTGTACTTATCACAGTCTCAAATTTTCAAGTAAAAGCATATTTAATTACTAATAAAATGTAACGTATAAGATTAGGATGTTTCGCCTAAACAAAATTGCGCGCACCCCTGAGAAAGATTAATTTTACTAAATATCTGCCCTGTATATAGTTTAGTATGCAAGTCTTGTATTCTAGGTGAAGGAAAACGGTCAAACTCTAAACATTTATTAATAATCACGCAGTTGCAAACTGCCGTCCTTTTTAATGACCGGCATAATCGACGTAGCCCAGTCCTACGCAATGATACCGTCGCTTAGCAAATGATCTAGCGCCCTCTTAATACGCTGCCTTAGTACATAGACAAGTGGCGGCGCTCTCTTAAACACGAGCATTGCGCTTGGCTTTCAGGACGTACTCGTAAACTGACCTCACCCCCGTGAAACGGCCGCGCCTATGTGACATCACATAATAGTATATGGAAAACAATTAATTAATATTAAACAATTCGTTACTTCACATCCTTTTATACGAAATGTGTTGTGTTAAAATCAATATGTAATTCAAACATTCTCTGTAAATAAGTAAAAAGAGATTTTTAGTACGAGCGGGAAACAAACCCGCGCCTTTTCCAATCCGAGGAAGTGCTCTAAGCCACTGATCTATCGTACTGACCTATTCGGTCATCGCAATTTCCTCATCA
Source organism: Leucoma salicis (assembly GCA_948253155.1). Classification (NCBI taxonomy): domain Eukaryota; kingdom Metazoa; phylum Arthropoda; class Insecta; order Lepidoptera; family Erebidae; genus Leucoma; species Leucoma salicis. Next base: position 13,108,819 of record OX411811.1, read on the forward strand.
CGTTTGTCTTTACGACCAGCGCCATCTAACGGAATGTATTTACATGCACTAATTCCCGCTCGTACTAAAAATCTCTTTTTCTTTATTCACAAATAATTTGTAATAACGTACAAATCTAATTTTTTCCATCCATCCATCCATCCATCAGCCTTTCGACGTCCACTGCTGGACATAGGCCTCCCCAAGAGAACGCCACAACGAGCGGCCGTGTGCGCTCATATGGGGGGATAGTGCCATAATCGCCACGCTTGGCAGGCGGGTTGGCGATTGCAGTAGCTGTTGTTAATACTCGAGGGAGTGCTGCTGCCCACTCCCCCGATATTCCCACAGTCGGCTCTTACGATTCCCATGGGTCTCCACCCGTGGGTGGGACAATTCTAAAGCCGGCCCCACACGGCTAATTTTTTACAAAACTTTTAATACTTTAGGTTTAATCTTCCCTCTGGGTCATATTCTATCACCAGTGTAATAATCCATATTAATTCTGGTCTTAACAAAGGCATATCATTTAATAACGTTTTCTAACATTCATAGCTGATACAGGATATTCTACAACTGGTACCTTACTACGGGTAAGTAAGTAGCAGTCATTTTGTCTCAAACTGAAAACGCTAAAATTTACCTATTTTTCTTTTATAAAACGTGGGTGGCAAACAAGCATACGGTTTACCTGGTGATAAGCGGTTACCTTAGCCTATAGACGCTAGCAACACTAAAGACATCGCTCGCGCAACTCCGGCTGCAAGAATAGGGATAGGAGGAGGTAATTAAGAAGGCTAATAAGGAAAGGATTGGTAGGATACAAAAGTGAGGATATGAAGGATTATAAGGAGAAAATAGGGAGGGGAGTTTGGGCCTCCTGTACTCTCGCTTACCGTACGAAACACAGAAATACCTATCGTTGTTTCACGCTGATCTTCTGTGAGAGGGTGGTACTTCTCTGATCAAGCCAGCCCCTTTAGGCTGGGAAAACTAAGGTTTTACCACTAGAAGTATTGTGTATTAAATCATTATATTATAAGTAGTTTTTTTCTTCACCAAACATCGCCTCTTTCTCCTCATTATCTGCGTGTATCTACTTGGTATTCGTCATCAAATTAGGACACTTTCTTGAAGTGACTTATCTAATTGCTCATGCGGTAAGTATAATACCTAGATCGACACGAAGCTACTACGTGTGTAGCTCCAGAAGCAGTGCATCGATCCACTGCTTGATGTTTGATGCTGTCGCAGAAAACTTGTACGGGCGCCTCTGCCAAAGTTGATCTTTCACCCCTTGATATGTCGCTACAGACCTTATTGAACCATGGCACGTATTATCACCATCCTCTTGTCTACGGTACCGCATCTCCACCATCGTCGCATGTGATTCGGCAGCCTCCATCGCCATTGCCAACTAAAAGGCCTTAGTGAAAGTTGTTACTTCTCCCGTGAATAAGCATTGTCGTAATACTTAATTGTCTATCTAACCCATATACAAAAAGAGTTTATCATTTAATCTCAGATTTTTTTCAAATTTGTCACAAATATGACGTAATGTTTTCTCCTTTCTTTTGTGTTTTTTGTCTAAAGGGGAATTTCCATTTCTGAGCCTACGTGTATAGTCAACTTATACGGCTAAATTTTTGTTATTATAACATAAAACAAAAACACGCAAGAATATCCAATTTGTTTTTGAGTAAATACTTCTGTTCTTTACCCACGTTTGACTTGGGGAGTAAGCTGGTGAATTTGTGACGTGAGCGTTACGAAAAGTGTGATCGGGTGAGGTGAACGGAAGTTGAAAGGGAGATATAAGTTAGTGAAGATAGAAAGAGAGAGAGTTACGTTTCGTATATTACTGTAGGGACAAGAGAGAGAGGTGCAAGCACACATTCTTTCTCTCTTTCTCATTATTAATAATATAGTTATTGTTAAGTTTTACTTCAGTCGTGTGGTCTAAAGCACACTCGTTTTTTTGCATTTAGTGTATATGACAATGAAGGCTTGTGGATGGGTCAAATCAAACTATTCTGTCGTAAGTGGTCGTAAACCTAAATTAGTTAACTTAAGATGACATCTATTCTAATAATAAAAATATTATATTGTTAAGCCCATCGCTAAGAGCATCTAAGGACTCGATAAATCTCCTATCGAACACGCCGGTGCATTAGTCAGTGTGAAGTTATTTAAAGATTTTTATACTACCTACTGGTATATGTATAGAAGTTATTGGGAAAGTTGATATTAAAGTGACGGGCTTCACTCGATTCTGTGGCTGAAAGACGTGTGCACTTTCCTTAAGTAAACACATCAAAGGAGTGCTGTACTTATCAACAGTAATGTATTGAAACCGCTTTGAGTTATTATAGTATAATATTGTTTCCGTCAGTACGTGCGTACTTTGGAGAGATTAAAATATACATTGTTTGGAAATCATTCTACTCCGTATTCATGACTCTTCATGCGAAAGAGAAGGAAAGAAAATATAAATATAATACACACAAAAAATATAAATACAATACATATCATATAGCTTAATACCTCTGGTATCTTACTCCCTTTTTTTGTCCATCCATCCATCAAATCAGCCTTTCAACGTCCACTGCTGGACATGAGCCTCCCCAAGATAGTGACATAACAAGTGGTATTGTACTAACTGCATGCAACAGCTCTCTGCAGCTTTTACCAGATCGTCGGTCCATCTGGTGGGCTGTCCTACGCTGCGCCATCCGATACATGGTCGCCCCTCGAGAATTTTTTTTCCTCAAACGTTGTTCGTCGAGCAATATGGCCTACCTATTGCCACTTCACCATGCCAACCCGGTGAGCTATATAGCTCACCGATATCGGTCACTACCTTCCTCCTACAAATCTCCGTATTGCAAATTCGATCACGTAGAGAAATACCGATTATAGCCCGCTTCATGCCACGCTGAGCGACTTTGAGCTTTGGCAACATTCACTACGACCACATCTCCGTTCCATATGTCATCGCCGGTCGTTGACCTTTGTTTCCAGACCTTTATCCCGAAAGCTGCCCAGCTGAGCTGGATTCGTCGATAGACCTCTTTCTCTAAATTGTGCCTACCTAACTGGAATGTTTGTTCCTGATAGACATAGTGGTCGACAACTTCGACAAGCGCATTCCTGACTAGAACTGATGCTAAATGACATAAACATTAGACATGACTTGCCCATATTTAATTTTAGACCCACTAGTTAGGGAAACATTGCTGAAATCGTTGAGCATGGTACCAAGGTCCTACAACAATTCTGCAATCACTACAATATTGTTAGCATATCGAACGTGAGTTATATATTCGCTATTGATATTGATGCCGAATCCGGTCCAGTCCAAGAGCCTGAAGACATTTTCCAGAGCAGTAGTGAAAAGTTTCAGAGACTCAACATCTCCATGTCACACCTCTCTACAGTTCAATCGGTTTTATACTCGTGTCCTGAACTCGGACTGATATGGTGCCGTTTCTATTCAAGCACATCAACACATCAATGTACCGATAGTCTATTTGGCACGGCCAAAGAGGCTGCAGCAAGGCTCAAGTTTTATTATTCTTCTTTATTGTATTACAATATAAGGCTCAACAAACTAAAATCTATTTAGATTTCAAATTAAATTCAGTTCGTAATTTTTACAATGATACCAATAAATTAAGCCGCATGAGTATTTATTATATTAAAATTATACTTACATATTATCTCCTAGCCGACACTGGTTGAAGCCCCGCGCGAGCGCACGCCTAGTATTCCCGAATAGTCTTTGGGCAGCGAAAATATTTCAGATAATTTAAACACAAAGTGAAAAATGTGAAATCGAAAAAACAGTCAGGAGCAGGATATGAACCTGCATCTCCTGGATACCGTCCAGATGCTTTGCCAATTCAGCCATCCTGACAATTGCTCCTGACTGCTAATTTCGATAACACATCATACTTAACGTCTTTGGGTGACGCCCATACCGGCCAGGTAAACTTAATTTTACAATTAAGATTTTTACCTAATAATGACGCAAACCCTATAAATATTTAGATATTTTTATATATATTTTTAGCATTTGACATGCTTAGCACTATACATTAAACACAAAGTGAAAAGTTATTTTCGATTTCACATTTTTCACTTTGTGTTTAATATATAGTGCTAAGCATGTCAAATGCTAAAAATATATATATAAAAATATCTAAATATTTCAGATAAATTTTAAAAACTTGTTTACACATATGTGACACATGTTTACACACATCCAATACACAACGTAGACATCTCTAAATAAACCAGTAAAGTTAGTAATTTAGAAATTGATAATAACCAGTACTTGCTACTTTGGTATAACGATTTAACAGTCGTATCTTTTTTATTACAATATCTGTCTTTTTCAATTTACGTATTTGCGTAGCGGTACTGAAAGTTTAAAACGTGTACATAAAACACTTACAAATCACTTGCGTTAAATGGAGCTTATTACACAAGGCGGTTAACAAAGTAAAGTTAGTCGAACTATTTCATTCAGCTTATAACGTAAGTTTCAAACTTCTAACAAATACTTGGGTTCGCTGTCGGTTTATATTCTACCATTAAGCGTGTAATGAGTTTTTGAGAGCCGCTCGTAATATACTGTATTATATCTTTATTCTGTACTAGAATTTATAAATTATTATGAGCATGTTTACATAAATAACGAAATAATATATACCTTATTTTCTTTAAACATAGCATCACGCCTGTATTCCCCGAAGGGGTAGGCAGAGGTGTATTACACACCCACGACTCGCCAGCTATGTTTAAGTCCCACGTAATAGGGGGCGAGCCTATTGACGCCTACCGGGCACATTTCCAAAATCCGGGCTGCTACTGAAAATTTTTCTATTTAGGAAAAAGCTCAATAACATTGCCCGACCCCGGGATCGAACCCGAGACCTCATGATAAGCAGTCGCATACACTTATTTTCTTTAAAAACTAATAAATTTTGGGATAACAAATAACTACGAGCGAAATTGGAACCCGGTTCTAATGGATAACCGGTCATCTCTGGAATTAGTTTAATTATATAATATTTTATATTTATTCACATATACCAAGTTATGCAGATACCTATACAAAAACAATATTTAGCAATACATATTTTCGACAGTTCTGTTTTCTAAATAAATTTATCCAGTTACGAATTACATTATTATAAACTCCTTACGCGACTTGTAATTAATTACCTTTTCTCCGCTATACAATTTGGATTAGGCATTTTTTTTTTTAAATTGCGGATTCAAAACAAAAGCACGAGGAATTTAATTTTGTATTTGATGCCAGCAGCCGATTACCGCAGTTTCCCCGTAAACGTTCGATGAGGTACGCGTTCGCACGAAGATATTTGAACCACGCCGCATATTTAAATCCTCCAGGCATCATAACGGACTAAAATGACCCGGGAGGACCCGGCCTTTTATTACGTGAGGATATTCAAAAAGAATCTCAAGAGGGCTTGGATATTTCTATTCTCTTTATTAAAAATTGGTGAGATTATGTACGTGAAGTAAATAGTTTATTTTTATAGACTTAAACGTAAATAATTTGCTGGAATTCTATGAAGATTGGAATTTAGATTAGTGACTACAAAAGACATTGCTCTGCATCCATTCATAGTTTGCCCTAAAAAACCTCAAAACTAGATCATGTGTTGTATTAAAACATATTATTGAGTTCCCATAGAATTACAATTTAATAGTGGACTAGCTGGAAAATCATTATGTTACAAAATATTGTCTGATTAACAATGAAGCTGGAATGTAAATGGACCAGTTTACGTATGACAGTAGATTAGTGTTTCACTATCTCGAGTAAATAGTTTTCAATTCAGTTGGATTATAATCCTAGAGTTGCGTATTTCCAACGCTAGATGGAGCTCTATTAAGTTTTTTACGTGTTTCAAAAAATATTTTAAGTATTCATTTTCTATATACAATAAAGATCAGATTACTTTATTCTTAGACGAAGGATATTATAGACAAGCTATCAGCGTATGCAGTGTCGAGATAGCAATAGATAACCGGAATAATTTTAAAAGATAACTTTGATTAGATATAACTTTGTTGACTAAAAATGTACTACCTGTTTTAGCCAGATAAAAGAATGACAGGACAAAATAAATTGCAGTTATGCTTATATTTTGCTTAAAATGTATTAGAACATGTAATATTAGCGTATATAACGTGATTAATAAAAGTTTTTTTACCTCAATACAAAAACAAGCTTACATACTGATGATGGGGATGGTTGGCCACCTTATTGTTTGGACCCATTTCATTGGGTCCAAATACAACTGACGCATACGCGAAAAGGATAAATATACTTATACCTGTGTCTCTCTCACTCTTGGTAAAACCTAGTATGTGCATCCTTTTCTTCATCCTTAATGTCAAAATAGTAGCGAGTCTATATTATTCTTCTAATACTTTATTATTTTAATTCAGAATGACATTTTAAGTTTGCCTTATATTAATAATAAAAATAAGTCTATTAAAAGCAGTGACATCTATTAACAAACTCTAATACTAATATTAAAAATAATTCTTATAAAAGCAGGGACATCTATTAACAAAATCTATTGACTAAACAAATTGTGAGATCCAAAAGCTTTTAATAAAACAAAACTTCTGATTTTTGTCTAGATATATTAATTTTACACACAATTTCTAAATAAATTCCAAAAGTGTAATTCAGATTTAAAAATAACCTAACAATGATTTAAAGAAAATTAAAGAACGATTGTATTGATTGATGATTATACTTCAGGTAAACATGGCAGCGCATCGGATGTACCTACAAATAGTTCCTTCGCATACTTTTTTTCTTCATTATGACATGGAACTAGTCCGTGTTAAATGGAAATATGCAATTTGTATTATAAAAAATACTAATAATTATCATAGCCCCGAAGCTATTATCGTACAGGGCGAAAAATGGCTTTCTCCTTTGTGAAATAAACATATATGGGTTAGCTGGTAGAGAACTCAAATTTGAGTTAAGTTCGCCCTATTGTATACATAATATATATTATATTAAGTCTGTAATATAAGTTTCAATGTACAATGAAAGTATGAAAATAAATAAAATAAGCTAAATTTACAAGCGAACGCTTATCAGACCCATATTATTCTGCAATGAACATAGGTGCACTCAAGTGACTACACTGAATGCTTCTTCATCAACTTTTACGTTCTTATTATTAGTTTTTATTATGTGGTAGTATACAAGTATACACTGCTTCGTATACCTAGTAGCTACCGAAAATCATTGGATTTTCTATTGGATAATTTACTCATCAAAAGGCTACTAAAATCTTGATAGCTTTGCTAAATAATGGTAAGTAATGGTTGTATATAAAATAAAAAATTGTGAAGTTAATTATTAATTTAATATCCGCCAAACACACAACATCCGTTTTGCGTTATATATGGCCCTATTAAATTTTCCGCCTAAAGTCATGTTTTCGTAATGCGTTTTTAATGTTCTCGTATTGCTATAAATCACCACAGCTCCTGGTCCAGATAGCTGAAATGGCTTATTAAATTAGTTTATGAATCTACTCATATGTAGGTACTATAAAGGCTTCGGGAGCCTGTTACAAATTATTATGCGCTTGGCCTATTATAATATCCGGTCACGTAATGATAGCGATGATACACTTGCGTCCGCAATGTTATCAGAGAATATTTTCTATGATATCTGTCATAATATAAGCACGATTTTTTTTAACACAAATTAAAATCTAATGTTTATATATACTAGCTGGTGCTCGGACGCTTAGAGAAGCGTCACCTAAAAAAATCTACCATTTTTAAAACGAACAAAATTTTATATTAATTCGACCTATGGTTTAAATGATAAAAATCACTGCCACCAGCGCCACCTATTCGACACTAATGAAACTACGTTTGTCGGAGTGGTCATGTTGCTCTTTATATGTGTGCAAAGATTCATATCAATAAAATTGGCCTAGCAGTTCTCTAGTTTTAGTTGAGCATACATACACATATACATTCTCTTGTTACGATGTAACCGATCAAATTATTAAATAAATTGTAAATTCGCATATTCAATTGATACCGGATACGATATCCGCAAACTTAAAATGCGCGCGTTTGCCTAGATACCTATTTAGATTATCGCCAATGGGTCGCATAACTCCACGCCCACAAAGGCCAGAATCAAATATTATTGCCTTATATGGCCAGCATGCGATCCCGGATGCGAGCAGAGAATGCCAGGGTTCGAGAACGTTCTATGGCTACTCCAATCGCAAGCGTATAGATAGGAAACGTTCTAGAACAAAAAATTATCCACCAATGAGTAAGTCGGGATGCAATAGCGCGAGAGAGAGATAGCGATAATAATCTTAGAAGGGGGGTATTATCAGAAAAATTATAAAAAATCAGCTCGGTTATTTCTTTTTTTGTTTTCTCTCACTGGGAATTGTGTGTGTCGAGGCAGATAACACTGCGTGAATATACATAAAATATTATTTTTGTCTAGGGCATTTAAAAGTAAAAGTGTGTGACTAGGAAACCCCAAAGAACTGCTGTAGCGAGCGTCGTGTCTTATATATACCGCTTCGCACCCATAAATAACTAAAATCTGAATAAAAGCTCCTGAGGTTCCTGGTTACGACTGTTCCTGGTTACGAATGTTCCTGGTTACGACTGTTCCTGGTTACGACTGTTCCTGGTTACGACTGTTCCTGGTTACAATCAAGTTGTTCCGGGTAACGACCTTCTGGGTTGCGGCTGCCCTACGATTCTGGTTCCGGCGCCGGTTGCGCCGGCTTCACGCGCCTGATAGTAGGCGCGTGAAGCAAGTATCTGCGCACGCCCGAGGGACGAGGGCCTGCCCTTCAGCCCAATTACAGCCGGCCCGCAGCTGAGTACCCCTAGTGACGGTCCGGGGAACCCCCTGAGTTGCAAACCACCCCATGATTTCTCATCTCAAAAATTTATATTTTTTTGTTATTTATGGAAGTAAATTTTAAATTTAAAATCTTCTTTTATTTCAATTGTTAGGGATTTTCCCCGTAACACTCTTTTATATTATGATTTAGCAAATATCTTTCATTTACATTTGCTATATATTCCCCAGAATATGAAATTGTAGTATTATGAACTTATCAAATATAGGGACGACTATCGAGCCTAACAGAGGTCTGCACCTCCCTCGATGGGATCGTAGATATCTAGTTGTAGTGGGCGATACAAAACAAAAATATTCAAGACACTAACTTTATCATCTAAGATTATAATGATAATTATTTACGGTAAGGCTAGAGCTGGATAAGCAGGATCCCGTAGAAAGTATCCAAAAATCAAAATGTAAGATATGAGATCAGAACATTTTTTCTATTTTTAAAAGATAAGATCTAAAGCGTAAAAAGTCTTCTACTACGTGGGCCGTAAGATGCCACTGCTAAATTGAATCACGTATTTTGTTCAAAAGTTAAGCGGTTACGTTTTCATTTGAAACCACTCTTTGGGTAAGGACTTTGTTATTCTATGGTAAAGGCACTCACTCTTACCCGGGATAACTTTATTTTCCTGGTAATAAATATTTTTGTGCAAGTATTCCTTCCCAATTTAGCTAAAAAAGAAAACTAATTTCCTGCCAGCATTGGCGATGGTATGTAAAATCATTACATATTATAAATGTAAGATACGTTGTTATAAACTCACTAAATTATCTATATACTATATAGCTGTAACAGAGCTATGTTTGTACATTAAATATTTGAGTAAAAATGTCTGTATTAGGCTATATAGGCGAGTCGAAACACAAAACGTTTTTTTTTAGATTTGTTTGTCTGTTTATCTTTTTGCACGCAAAAACTACTGAACGGATTTTGATACAATTTTTTTTTTATCTGATAGCTTTTGATTAGACTTGAAACTGGTATAAGTACATTTTATCCCGCTACTAGGCATATCAGGATCTTGAGATAAAGCCTAAAAACTAGCTTTTGGCTGCGGCGGAGCCGCGGGCAAAGACTAGTGTTAGTATAAAGTATATTATTTAAAAAAATAGAAAACATAAGTTAAAGATTTTTTGGTTGTTCCAGGTGAAATAATACGCCTTACACTTATCTTCTGTATATATATATATTCTTATATAATCCTCCGCAGAGTCATACACATGTTCAGGCAACAAATCTACAGTTAAATTAAAGGCAGAACCTTGATAAGTAGGTGTAACAAAATTGATTGTATTAACGCAGTGGTACGGAGATACGGAGTGAAAAAACGTTTAACTTGAAGTTTAATAACCATCGAATCATAACGTTCGCGAGTGTGTCCGAACATTTCCGGGAGTAGCCGAAGGCCGCTGCGTTTAGCAACTATCGATTTTGCTAGGAGTAAAACTACATTGATCTAAGAATATTGATACAAACTAAACGTAGTACTTGGATTCTAATAATCTTGTTGTGTGTATAACAATTCTATTGTAAGACTATTATGAAATTCATTAATTAAATAATTCTGCTAATCCTATACAATATTTTATTTACCCTAATTACAATTATATATTTAATTAAGCTTTAAATATCCCGTATCATAGACAACACAGAGTAGCCCATTGCCAACTTGGTGTTTGTGTAATGTGCAGTAATGTGTTGTTGATAGAAATGGCGTCTGTTTGTTTATATTGTGAAAAGTTATTGGTAAATTATTGTATTACAAAGAGTTAATAGTGTTTAGTGTTCTGTATCTTGTCCCTGTGTTTATGTGTAGTGTTTATGTATAGTTTTATTAGTTGCCGGCTAATGCTACAATTTTTTCGCTCATTTCATCCTACTTAATACAATCCAAAAAATATCGCATCACATACAATAGGTTACAGATAAATTTTACACACTTTGTGTTCATAACAAATACATCCAATAGATGGCGCAGGCGTCACCGAAGACATTAAGAAGGAATGTGTTATCGAAATTCACAGTCCCGAGCCATTGTAACGATGACTGAATTGGCAGAGCATCTGAAAACATATTCCAGGAGATGCAGAGATCCTGCTCGTGACTGTTATTTTAGATTTTATATTTACGCAGTTTGTGTTAATTTGCATGGGTAAGCATGTCAAATGCTTAAAAAATATCAAAATAGGTTACAGCTAGTTACTGTCTAGTTGTACAAAAGTAATCATCATATGAAAATCGGGCTCAGATTTTTATTCAGAATTCTGAGAAACTATAACGATTACTATGTTATTTGACAGCCAGGACGTTGCGTAAAGAGTCCTTTAAAAGACGAAGGAGGTAAGGTGTTCTCAAAATAATTAGGCATCTGTCTAAAGCCGGCCTTGTGAAAGTTGTTTAACATAATTCACAATTTTGTTTGCACAAATCTAACCGCTGAGCCAGTAATGTGAGTGTGTGCAAATAATCGATAAATATTATTACTTTTTTAAATATCTTTTATTTAATCATCATATTGAAAATAATGCCACGATAGTAGGTATTTTTTCAAGCCCTTTCTGTCCCACTATTGGGCACGTGCCTCCCCTTATAGTGAGAGAGAATAAGCCATAGTCCAACAAGCTGACCCAGTGCGGGTTGGCAGACTTCACATGCAGGTTTCCTAAGGATGTTCTCCTTCCTTGAAAAAAAATGGGATGATTTCCTTATGTAAGGGGGCACACCCCTTACACAAGGAAATCATCCCATTTTTTTCTGGTCTGAACCTTGGACTGAGATCGATCGATCTCGATAACTTTGTCATTACAGTCCTTGGTTTTACAGCTAAGTTATTACTGCGTATAATAGGTATACTAGCAATAATTGTCGTTTATGTATCAGTAGTATAGGCGAAGCAATCGTTGTATCGAGAAACGTTTGCAATTTTCCATGTAAATTATTTTTGTCTGATATCAATAGTCGTGATACCAAATCAATTTCGGTAATTAATCGATACCCATTTAAAATTGGGTAAAATCCTTTAAATATTGTAGTACTGAATATTTCACCACGTATGGTAAACGTTCGTTAAAATAAACGTTCAATTTTATACACTTCGCATACTTCACACCAGCACCAATTCATTAATATATGTAGTAGTTGATTATTATTCATTATCCTGAAATTTATATGTTGCAAAACAATCTGTAACCGCGGCTGAATCCACGCAACGAGCTTGTGGTCGCTTGTTTGTGGTCTATCGGCTGTCTATATCATTTCGGGAGTACTCAATTCAGATTCTGTCGGAAAAATAAAATAATATAGGTACAGGATCCGCACATACAGACACATGGACGTCCAAGACAGAACTTTTTTAAACAGTTTTTAACTAGTTTAAATTACAAAAACCGGCCATGTGCGAGTCGGGCTCGCGCACAAAGGGTTCCGTACCATTGACTAGATAAACAACATTACACTATTGTAACTCTCTGTAACCATGGTGTTTGTCTGTTACCAAATTTTGCAAGTAAAATTTTACTCATTTCGTGGTTTTCAACTTAGACTTAGATGCGTATAACGAAACAGTTTTAAATGTAAGGAATTATGTTACCATTAGAGTCATAACTAAACGAGTCATAAGGTAACTGTGCGCAGTGGGTAAACGTGCGCAATCGCATATATTTAGGAGTAAAATGAATGGGTTTGCGCACTGTTACCCACTGCGCACATATGACTCTAAGTAGGCGCCATCGTGGATTAATTTTTATAGTGTTAATTCCATCAGCTTCTAAACTTTTATTATTATCTATAAGGGCGTAAGAATTAGGTAAGTAATATAAAGAAAGTGGTGTTAACAATTACTTGATAGGTAGGTATGTAGGTAGTTAGTAAGACCGCCCAATTTGTTTATGATTTTCAATTAAGTAGGTACCTATCTACTTACTTTTCAGACAGCTTCGATAATATGGGAGCCCCCCTTAAATAACTGTTATATTTTAATTTAATTATTTATTTTTAAAGTGAATATATAACTAAATATTCTGTGAATATTTCAAGCATTTAACTGTTGCCGTTATCAATATCGAGCAAAAACGAGTAAAGAAACACGTTTGTGTATGGGAGGCCCCTTTAAATATTTGTTTTATTTTAAGTTCATTATTTATTTTTAAAGTGAATATATAACAAAATATTCTGTGAATATTTCAAGTCTACCTGTTGTCGTTATCAATAACAAGCAAAAAGGGCAAAAAAAAAACAACATATTTGTTGTATGGGAGCCCCCCTTAAATATTATTATTTTTTTATTTTTAGTATTTGTTGTTATAGCGGCAACAGAAATACATCATTTGTAAAAATTTCAATTATTTGTTTTGTATCAATATCCGGAATCCATATTGAGTCAAGCATTAGTCTTTCTATCTTGAAGTCAGCGATTTCCGGTTCTCTCGCACATCTCTACACTTTGCCGTTGAGCGCTTGTCGGGCGACTGATCGACTTTTAATCATTATAGCGTCGTTTTTCGTGTCGTACAGTAGTCAGCGTAAATAACTTGCTAATAAAAAGACTACCATTTACCTTAGTATTACATTTTAAATCTAAATTTAAAAATATTAAAGTAGTTTGCGAGCTAGTTATAGAGGTTCACCTCTCCGTTAGTGATGGAAAATAATAAGAGTAATAGGAACGAATTCAATTCGGGGAAATATTTACGCTCTTTCATCACGGTGACCATCACAGTCGGTGATCTCCGAGAACATAGCGGCTTATCTACAAGTGACGGTAGGCGCCCTAAAAAAGTACGTAAAACCAGAAAACCAGCGGTAAGTTATGCACATTTTGAATTAAATCGCAGTGCGGCACTTTTAACCACTTCGAATAACAACAAGAAATGTTGGGGGTTAGTTTGTTACATTTTTTAAATAACGAACTACCCACGTACGTATTTTTAGTCAAACCAGTTGAGCATAACTGTTAAAGATACTATAATTCTAAAATCAGACGATAATTATCATCCAAGATTGTTGAATTATTGGTACAATGTTACAATTGACTTTTTCAAACACAAAAGTAATATTTCGCTACTCGTTTTGTGTGGTTTAATGCCAATGAGAAATTACTAGTTAAATGCAAATGTAGAAACGCGATGTATATTCTTCTTGGCTTCGGGATTCCTTTCAACAATGAGAAAGTTCATATCTACCTTCCTTTTAAAAAGAGAGGGGGTGGGTGGTGCGGTAAATTAAGATCATTAACTTAATCAGTGTGTCGTACCTATTTTAAAGAAAGCTTTATAGATATAAAGAACAGTCTATGGTTGTTAGAGGGATCCCTAAATATGCAGAATTCACTTCCAAGATACCTATCAACCTCAACTTAATCTAAAATAGGAAAAAATCAAAATAATATAAATAACTATAATACAAAATCATATCGACTATTTAACAATTACGCACTGTGTACCAAATATTTTAAAACTACAAATGGCTTAAAAATATGGTTGTCTGTAAATTCTGTTTACGGGCGATAATTTTACGTAATAACGTCATATGTTTTCTGAGAGTTTCAAAAACAATGCATCGGTCGCTATACATTTTTCGGAACTTGAAGCTTTTTTCGTACGTGCGGCCGGCGTTCATCGATTTATAAGACGTTATCACGTCAAAAAATAATAATAATTGTTCAGAGATTCATTTATTTACAAGAGGAACATCTAGCCACACCAGCTGCTGCTACATGTTTAGATACAATTCGGCCTTTCTTCAGCCCCGAATGGCTTTTTTACCGTTAACTATTTCAATTCCGGAGTATTTGGATATATTTTTCTATGAAAAACCAGTCAAATCAGCAATTGTTGGAGGATATAGCTTTTTTATCCTGCAAAATACTCTGTTGAACTATTAACTTCGATAAGTCTGTGCTGACTCCGACATAATGCCTCGAGTTTCTCGACACGTAGCAAGGGACCTAAAACGCAACGCAAACTCCCGGTGTGAGTCGAAGTGCCTACCGCTACGCAAAGCACTTCAAGCAACAGCTCGAGAGAAACACTGTCTGAAAGTTGGATTATTAATTTCGAATAGTCTGCTGATTCTGAAACGAGGTCTCGAGTTTCTAAGCAAATCATGGGACGTGACCTGCCACGCAAAGTCTTTGGAGCTGAAGTGCCTATCGCTACGCAAAGCACTTCCAAGCAATTGCTTGAGAAATTAAGTGTTTGAATGTTGGAATATTAACTTCGATCAGTCTGCCGACTCCATACAGTGCCTGGAGTTTCTAGGCCTAGCATGGGACGTAACGCGTCACGCAAAGTCCTGGTTGGAGTCGAAGTGCCTATCGCTACACAAAGCACTTCAAGGCAGCTCGAGAACAGCACATATTCTCTGAAACACTACTAAACTCACTCACTAGGTTTGCTCTTAGTCTTTCTCAGATATACTAGTTGAGTCAAGTAACTTGTAAGAAGACATAACTGTCATGACATTATCCTGCATAATACTCGATTACTATCAACTGGATAAGTATGTGTTTTAACTCTGATAAAAAGTGCATATGAATTCTTGGCAAACTATGGGACACAAAGCGCAACGCAAAGTCCCTGTCGGAGCCGAAGTGCCTATCGCTACGCAAAACAAAGCACTTCGTCAGTAGCACGAGATAAAGTGGTCTCGCAAACAGTACCGCTAATCTCTTATCGGGAGTCACAAAATTGTAACATTTGTTAATCGAAGAGGTCGGCTGTAATATGGCATAGTGCAATACTTCAGTTGACAGTTACCGAAACGACAACTCTATTGGTATATAAGCATTTACCTCAACTAGTTTTGACAGGAAGAGAATGGTGATTTCAAGCGGTAATAGGGTTCATACCAAAACACATAAATGCCTTAACAAAACCACAGATGCTTTCCACGCCATAGAATGGTTAAGGTTCCCAAACAGGACAATTCCTTGGGTGACCATACTTACCTCCAGTGCTTAATGCGGAAGGTTTGATTCCCACGCAGGACAATTCTTTGTGATCCTCAAACGATTGTTCAGAACCCGGGAGTGCTTTGTCTGTATAATTGTATGCCTGACGAGAGCAGCATCGATGAAAGGTAACACTGAACCTTCTACTGACTGACAAATGGACAGTAGCGACATCCATAAATAGAGGTGACAAAACGGCTCTTCATTAAATTTTAGAGGGCTGGATAGATAAAATACACTCTCTTGTAAACCCTATCTAGAGTGTCATCTGTCAGCAATAGTAAAGATTTTAAAATCGGTAGCAATATGAGCTAGTCTGAGCTATTACTACTACCCGCATCTTATACTCAAAATTGACAAGATATTTTGGGAAGCTGATGTAATGATGTAACATCGCAATCTTTAAACTCCAAATCACATTTCAAATCCAACTCCATACCATCATATAGATACGAGAGCAAGTAAACATCTGCCATAAGTTTCTTGAGTCGAAAACTACACTAGGAAACATGATGGATTTTGGGTGGCAAGTTTACTCTCGGAATGGTGTGAGCATGGTGGGGTGAAAACTACTTAAGACCATCTGAAAAAGCTTTTTAGAGTACAATCTCTACCTTCTCGACTGCCTATAACAGATGAAAGATGTGAGATTTATTCTTTGAATTTTATTTACCCTAACGCTCAACGTCATCCATCCATCCACCAGCCTCTTAACGTCCACTGCTGTACATAGGCCTCCCCAAGAATGGGGGATAGTGCCGTAATCGCCGCGCTTGGCAGGCGGGTTGGCGATTGCCGGCGATGTTTTTAATACGCTCATCAAGTAGCTCGTTATTTGGGACATAACTTTTACACACTTAACATTTAAAGTATTTCTTATCAAGTACCTATCGAGACGCATTTGATACTGTGATCACAAGTGTCTATCTGGTCGTCAGATTCCTAATATCTAGTTATTAGTTGACAGCAAAAGCTTTGTCGATGGCAATATTTCTGATTACGAAACGACGATAACGAATACGAATGTTAGCCATTGACAATACTCGGGCGCAACACCCACTAAACATACTTGCTGTTTCACTATAAACGACGGCTTGGAGTCTCAGTAACCACTTGCCTTTGAGACATGCTGCTTGCCACCTTGATTCTTAGCAGGGGCATCGCTATCAAAGCTATCTAGCCCAAGCTATCACTCGGTGTTATCATCCCTGTTGTCACATACTTCTAACATTATTTACGATGATACAATTATACACCTAGCCATAAGTCATTGCCAAAATATTAATCTATCTATTTATATCCTAGTTATGCACTTGTTACTTAAGCACGCGGCAAAGTTCAGAAGCTTTTGGCCTGTGGCATGAGATGAATGATCAAATGCTTTTCAGTGATCAAACCCTCGGTGGTTCAGCGGTAGTGTGATCATCTGCTGATCATGAGGTCTCTGGTTCGATCCACGTCGGGTATTGTTATTGTTCTTTTTCGTAAATTGGAAATGTACCCTATAAACGGCAATGGGCTCGACTCCTGTTACGTGGGACATAAACACAGTTGGCGAACCGTGGGTGTGTAATACAGCTCTGCCTACTCCTTCGGGGATACAGGCGTGAGACCATGATACTAGGCTTTGCTGTGCTTCGGACGTCATTTCGAGTCGTAGGTACTGACTCTTGAGTGGAGTACTGGTAGTTGTCACAGCTTGTCAGAATCCTAAACACAAATTGGATCTAGTTTTGAGGTCGCCAGTTGCTCCCTGGTTGGATGGCGAAGGTCGGATAGGCATTGGCTCAGTGTAAATACTGATCAACTAGCGTCGGATGATCGCAAGGCTACCCCAACCAAAATTGGTATGATGAGGACAGCATTCAGAACTATATTCATGCAGTCCAATCAATACAGTCAAAGAGTCAGAAAGTACAGAATAGAATCCGCAGCAAATACTTGAGTTACATTTAGCTGTGTTAAATCCGTTTAATTAGTTCATTATACATATATCCATTTTAATTATCAATAAAAATTACCTACGAGTACACATTATAGCGTCTTTGCGTTAAGCTCACCAGGAGATAACAAACACGTCACTCAATATGAAATAATAGGTAAGTTTTATTTTATGGTAAAACTCTATTGTCTAGCTATCGCCGTTCTTGAGATACAGCCTGGTGACATACGGACGGACAGACAGACGTTGTATGGGAGCCCCCCTTAAATATTATTATTTTTTTGTTTTTAGTACGAGGAGGGATTAAAAAGTAGTAAGAATGAGATAGAATATAATGACTGTTGAATACTTAATAATTTATTTTTCTACATAGTCTCCGAGTCTCTGCACACCGTGTCCAGCGCTTTTCTAAGGCTTCAATCCCTTTCAAAAAAAAAGTTTTGTCTTGGTCCTGCAAAAAGCTTTCCACGGCATCCATCACCTCGTTATCGTCTTCGTACCTGTTTCCCCTTAAGTATTCTTTCAATTTGGGGAACAGACGAAAATCCCTAGGTGCCAGATCTGGTAAATAAGGGTCAACCAATTCGAAGCCAGCTTGCTGAATGGCAGCCATCGCAACTGCTGACCTGTGCGCGAGTGCGTTGTCGTGATGAAACAGTGCGCCACTTCGAAGTTTCCCTCTACTTTTCTCTTTGATGGCATTCCTCAACTTGGGAACTAAAGCTGCATTATATTGGCCTGTAATAGTTCCACGCTCCAGGTAATCAATCAACAATATCTCTTCGGAGTCCCAAAATATTGAGGCCATAACCTTGCCAGCCGATGCCACGGCACGAAACTTCTTCGGGGTCGGTCATGATGGCCGTTTCCATTGCGAAGATTGCTGTTTTGTCTCGGTATCAAAATGATGGACCCATATTTCGTCCATTGTTACGAAACGAGACAAAAAGTTTTCAGAATCTTCTTGAAACTTGTCCAACAGTATCTTCAAAATGTCAAGTCGATTTTGTTTCTGACTCTCGGTTAACATTCTCAGCACCCATCTTGCGGAGACTTTTCTCATATTCAAAGATTGTTTCAATATGGATTGAATACTTCCATATGAAATGCCGGTTTCTTGAATTAAGTATAGGATGGTAACTCTTCGATCGCTCAATACAATTTTCTTAACTTTCGCAACATTTTTTTGGGTGACTGACGTCGATGGACGGCCGCTACGATGTTCGTCTTCCATGCTCGTTCTCCCTACTCGAAATTGAGAAGCCCACCTTGCAATAGTGGAATACGGTGGAGCAGACTCTCCTAATGTTGCCTCCAAATCGCAATGAATCTCTTGCGTCGTTAACTTTTCTAAACAGAGGTATTTAATAACGGCTCGCACTTAGTTTTTCTCCATTTTCGAGAACACGTTCCAAACAAATGACTACATTCAGAAAAAAAACAAAAGAGAATCGAATATTTTGTTCTTTTTTAATATTACAAATATGTATCTGAGCTATGCCTGCCAGTATTTATTTTTTTTCTTACCAAGGAGTATGTCGTTCTCACTAATTTTTGATCCCTCCTCGTATTTGTTGTTATAGCGGCAACAGTTATACATCATATGTGAAAATTTAAACTGTCTAGCTATCGCCGTTCTTGAGATACAGCCTGGCGACAGACGGACGGACAGATAGAAGTTGTATGGGAGCCCCCCTTAAATATTTTTTTTTTGTTTTTAATTATTTGTTTTTATAGCGGCAACAGAAATACATCATTTGTGAAAATTTCAACTGTCTAGCTATCGCCGTTCTTGAGATACAGCCTGGCGACAGACGGACGGACAGACAGACAGCGAAGTCTTAGTAATAGGGTCCCGTTTTGACCCTTCGGGTACGGAACCCTAAAAATGGCATCAAAAATATCATGATTGTTAAAAATAGTGTTTTTTCTTTATATGTGTGTATATATATTATTTTACAAGTGCATATAATAAATAGAGACATCTTAAGTTTGAAAAATCAGTTGTTTTGTGTGAAGTGACAGTAGTACCCACTTCAACGCTTCGCTTATGAGGCGTGCAATATAAATATGAATTTAATAAGCTTTAAAGATAGCTTTGTGGTAAGACTAAAGACTGCAAAGACAGAGGTAGCTATCAAATTCGAACCTCAGTTTGAGGCAGAGAAGGCGCAAGGCTTTTTAAAATGATGGTGTTCACAATAATCAGACACCGGTGAATGATATCATCATGAGGAAGGCATCGTGCACCCGTATGACCCGAGATGTTTTGCCAACCTGCACTAGGACAGCATGTTAGATGTGGACTATGGACACTGCTAGAGGTAACTTTCCCAACACTGGAGCCGTAATGGATTGACAAAAAAATAAGAAGACAAAGACACAATAGCATAATATATGTGTTTCAGGAACAATCTGTCAAGTGCGAGTTGAACTCATGCGGAAAGGGTCTATACACCAAAAGTACGGAAACCGTTATTTTCCAATACTTTATTGTACCTGTATTTCATTATGATTTCTATACCAACAATCATTAAAGAAGAATATAAGCCCATACATGGCTTGGTTTTGCATCAAATTAGTCTCAAAAAATAAATTTCTCTATATTTTCTTTTTTTGAAATTTATTTTCTAAAATACTAAGACATATTTTCGCCGGATAAAAATCTGCTAATTAAAAAGTAATTTACGTACTTTGTTCGAGTACTACCAGATAATAGGGGGCGAGACTATTGCCATCTATCGGGCACTTGTAAAACTAGCGTTAATTAACATTTAATTCATTCAAATTGTAATTACATTTGTTTTTTCTTTTAAATGATAACTATTGGTCACATCAAATACCTAGAAGTAAAATCTTGATGAAAACGCAAAATATTTGTATGACTGTAAGTACGTAAAATATAACCTAATTTGATGAACTTCATTAGACTTTTTCCCTATAATCTGGCAAACTAGAGATATTGTATTATTTGTGATTATATGTAGGTACACTTAAAACACAAAAAAAAAGTATATTTCGTTAATGTACAACATCGTACAATATGAAACTAAAGCCCATACGTTTGTGGGCAATCTCCTTTGAGCTAGCTATTAGCTAAGTGCTAGATACAAGCCACAGCAGTAATAGCATAGTGGTAAAGCCAAGGGCTGCAAAAACAGTAGTATCGACTTTCACCCCCAGTCCGAAGTCAAGATTTCCCACGGCACAAATTCAATTTTGTTAGTCTCCCATTTTTTCTTTAGCTAATTCATGATTTTTATTTTTAGTTTCCTCGTATTCGTAATGAAAAGCACAGTGTTTACCTCGGGATAAAGACTTATTTAGTCCCTCGAACTATTGGAGCCCTCGCTACGCTCGGGCGCCAAACCCCGTCTCCATACTAAATAAGTTGCTTTCATCCCTAGGGTAACAATGTACTATTCTTGACATATTATATCTGTCAGATGGATTAACGTTGTGATTAAACCTGTATGACTGAGGGATTATCTCGACAGCTTGTTCAGTCTACCAACCCACGCTGTGCTAGCGTTATGCACATGGCTTAAATCCTTTTTAGCCAGATGCCCGATAGTAGGGACAGTTACAATAAAGACAGAAACACAATGCCATATTTTTGGAAATCTTCTAAACTAGACCTAAATAAAAACTGAATAAACATTGATTTTTTGTTCACAGGGTAAGACTAAATAACCCCACTGTGTACCACCTCTCCACATGTATTGGTGGATCTCATTACTAAAGCGGCCAGCCGGAGGCTTAATCTTGCGGGTACCGTCTCGTATGCGACTTGTATCGCATCCGCCCACTGTATTTTCGCGGGAAACCTTGCGAGTAGGGGACGTTCCCCGTTACGTTCACCCGGGGCCTCGGCTAGAGGGGCACTGGATACCCTTTTTTACCTTTTTAACCGCACGCTCCATCGTTCAAGGTAACGAACGGATTAGTGGGGGGCCCTCGCCTACTACAGAAGCGGAGTATTGGCGGATCACTGGAACTGTATGACATTACTTCAGTGGTGGAGCGCTGGATATCTGGTCTACTTAATTCGGAAGACCGACCAATAATACCCATAACAAACTTAACATTGTAGTTAAAATTAATCGCATACACACATACTAACCATACATAATATTCTTACCCTCCATGTTATACGTTCCATTGAGATCATAGACCTTACCTTAAATAAATTCTGTAATCTACCAGTAAACTTTTATGCGTTTTTTTTTCTGATTTTAGACTCAGTAATTTCAGATATATGGTAGGGGAATAATTGCATCAATTTTCTTAACACGTTATATTGTTTTTAGTTGTTGTTCTTTTTTTTGTTAAGGCGGGGATAAATGTGCCTAACCGCACAACCCCGTCGCTCGGGGCAACGAGCAGGGTAGTGTGGGGCCCTCACCCACTAAATAAACCCGCTGTGTGCCGTCTCTCCACCTGTGTACGAGTATTTTGCATTACTTCAGTGATAGTTGTGTTTATCCTACGGCTATAAAAGTTGTGTCACTTCACGACAGTAAGGGCGCGGTCTGTGCATCACTAGTTTAAATTTTGTATGAGCCTCCAACGGTTATAGCCATAGTGTCAAAGTGGTAGAGCATTGCTTATGCCAGCATGAATGGGCCGGCTAGATCGGTACCACTCTCTCACAAAAGATAGAAAGAAGCGTTAAACAAGGGTAGGTGCTGCTACCAACAACGGTAGGTGCAAAAAGTGACACTACATAAATTCGTACTGTATTGTACGGCAATACATACAAACACAAAAAATTGTGATGTAGAATAATAGTAGGACCTTGAAACTGATTGTAATATGACAACATAAATGTATTTTATAGTCATAATGTTTGTATTGATTAAGTTATTGAACGGGCCCGTTAGTCTTTATTGCCGGAATGTCATATTACAAAGTACCTTACGCGGCTAAGACAGTACCGCCCAGCAACGTGTTAAATAACTTCAAAATCTATTACGATGCAATAAAATAATGGGGGATATAAATGGGGGGCATGAATCTGAGCCTTACCCTACGTTCTCTGGTGTAAACCAGGGCAATAATTCGGGACTGTTAGGTTTTTTCCATAATGGTTAACGACCTTCCTGAAGCTGTGAAGGATGCGAAATGTCTGCTATTTGCTGACGACCTCAAGTTGTTGCTATCAGTGGCGGACATTTCCGATGGTTAGCGACTCCAGCAGGACATAGATAGGGTTGTGCAGTGGAGCGTTAGTAATAGGTTATTTTTTTAATTTAGATAAGTGTGAAGTCATGAGCTACGGGTGCAAGATAGCTCCATTGCAGCACCCGTACGAGATGCGCGGCGCGCCGATGGGGCGCGTGGCGAGCGTTCGTGACCTAGGCGTGCAAATGGTATCCGAGCTAACGTTTCGTGATCACATTGTGGATATTTGTTGCAAAACATATAGAAGTATGAGCTTCGTCCTTAGGCAGTGTAATAAGTTTCACAATACTGGGGTGGTCAGAATATTATACAACGCACTCGTCCGGAGCCGGCTGGAAACAAATGCGCTTGTCTGGAATCCTCACGAGGATAAGTAGGTAAATTTGTTAGAAAAGCTACAAAATAAATTCTCGCGTTATCTATATTTGAAGGAGTACGGCGTCTAATCCTTACTACCCTCTGATGTATCCGACCCTGTTCGTTATCGTCATGGTGGGATACAGCAATTTGGGCGTCAGGTCTGACGTCACGCTCTGCAAGTACATGTGGCGAGTGGTGCGTGGTGAGCTGCACCGCCCGGAGGCCATGGCGGCGCTGTGCCTGAGCGCGCCAGCCGGAGCGGCGACCAGTTCTGAGATGACTAACTTGCTGAAGTTTGCCCCCATGTCTCGTGCTATAATACTATTAAATTTAATATCGAAGAATATCGATATATTTACATGCAGCCTGGCAGATTTTACAAGAGTGCCTCACAGGCTCTGTGTAAAAACGACGATCAAAACTAATATTGCTTAGTATTTAATAATCATCGATATATTTCATCTCTTTGGCATTAGCTGTTAAGATGTTATGTTTTTTGTAAATAAATAAAATTAGAATAAAAATACTTGAAATACTCGCAATATATTTAACATAAAGTGTGCTCTTTCATTTGATATATCACACTCAGTTGGAAAAGATTTCATTCTATTTCAAATTTTCTCTTTGAGAATAAGGAAAAATAGATTTTTTGTACTAGCGGGAATCGAACCCGCGTCTCTTCCAATCCGGGGAAGTGCTCTAAGCTACTGAGCTATAGCACAGGTCTTTCAACCATCTCAATCTCCTTATTATATTTGTTTTTAAAAAGTGGCGGAGCATGTCAAATGCTAAAAAATATACATCAAAAATGGTCAAATTTTCCCGTCAAAAATGGCACTCTAAAAATTATGAATGAACGATAAATTATGGATGATAAAATAATATAGCTATATTTTTTGTTAGAAAAAAGCAATCTTCTGGCTACAAAACAAATAAATATTTTTAGAATGATTATATAGCTTTCCATCCATCCATCCATCAGCCTTTCAAGGTCCACTGCTGGACATATGCCTCCCCAAGAGAACGCCACAACGAGCGGTCCTGTGCTGACCGCATCCAACGGCTCCCTGTGGCTTTGACCAGATCGTCGGTCCACCTTGTGGGGGGCCGTCCTACGCTGCGCCGTCCGATACGTGGTCGCCACTCGAGAACCTTTCTTCCCCAACGGTTGTCGGATCGTCGAGCGATGTGGCCTGCCCATTGCCACTTCAGCATGGCAGTCCGGCGGGCTATGTCGGTCACTCTCGTTCTCCTACGGATCTCCGTATTACGGATTCGATCACGTAGGGAAATACCAAGCATAGCCCGCTCCATGGCCTGCTGAACGACTTTAAGCCTTGAAACGAGGCCAACATTCAGAGACTATGTCTCTGTTCCGTATGTCATCACTGGCAACACACACTGGTCGTAGACCTTCGTTTTCAGACACTGCGGAATACCGAGAACGAGAAGATCTTCCTTAGCTTCCCGAACAATGCCCAGCCGAATTGGATTCGTCGATTGACCTCTTTCTCGAAGTTGTGCCTACCTAACTGGACTGTTTGTCCCAGTTAGACATAGTGGTCGACAACTTCGAGAAGCGCACTCCCGACTAGGACCGGTGCTGAAATGACATGGACATTAGACATGACTTTCGTCTTGTCCATGTTTATTTTGAGACCTACTAGTCGGGAAACCCTGCTGAGATCATTGAGCATGGTGCCAAGGTCCTCCAGCGATTCTGCCATGACTGCAATGTCGTCGGCATATCGAAGGTGAGTGATGTATTCGCCATTGATGTTGATGCCGAATTTGGTCCAGTTCAAGAGCTTGAAGACATCTTCCAATGCAGCAGTGAAGAGTTTCGGGGACATGACGTCTCCCTGTCTAACACCTCTGTGCAGTTGGATCGGTTTCGTACTCTTGTCCTGAACACGGACTGACATGGTAGCGTTTCTATACAAGCACTTCAGCACTCCGATGTACCGATAGTCAATTTGGCACCGCTGAAGGGACTGCAGCACCGCCCAAGTTTCGATCATATCGAAGGCTTTCTCATAGTCCACAAACGCCAGACACAGAGGCCGATAAAGTTAAGTGCCGAGTTAGCTTGGATCTGGGATCTTGGACCAAGCCGACAACAGGACTCTGGGATCTGTACAACTGTCCATAGAACTGGTGGACCTCTCTCAAGATCTCATCTCGGGATGAAATGACAGTGCCGTCGTTGGTCCTCAGCTTAGTCAACTGGCTTCGGCCGACAGACAGATCTCTTGCGAACACTTTCGAGCCTTGGTTCCGCTCTATCGCCTCTTTAATGCGGATAGCATTAAATTGGCGGATATCGTGTCGCACGGCCTTGGAGATCTGTCTGTTTAACCGCCTCAGGCAGGACCAATCGGCTGAAGACTGGACTGTCATTTCTTTTCTCCTTTCCATGAGCTTGAGAGTATGGTCCGAGAGTTCACGAGTCCTATTAACGCGACGGGCCTTGAAGTAGGTCGACCCGACCGCTTGGACAGTTTGCACGAACCTGCTCTTCAAATCGGTCGCTGATTCGCAATCATCTAGGCATTGGAAGCGATTATGTAGTTCGAGCTGAAAGCTCTCGGGGCTCTGGTATTGGACAGGTGTTGGTCGGAGCGTAGACTTCATCAAGCGTGACCTCTCGACTTTCGTGCTAATATTCAAGATGCCCCTGACTAGTCGGTGATCACTCCCAGTTTTAATCCTGCTGATCACTGAGACATCATTGAATATGTGTCGTTTGTCCGACAAGATGAAGTCTCTCTCGTTTTTTACTTAACCATCAGGGCTGATCCAGGTCCATTTCCACTGGGGCTGTTTCCTGAAGAAGGAATTCATCATAAAGAGGCCTTCCTTTTCCAGAAAATCAGCCAGCATCTGGCCCCAGTGATTCCTCTGCCCGAAACCATAGTGCCCCACTTTCAGCTCATCGTCTGTCCTTTTGCCTAGTTTCGCGTTAAAGTCTCCCATAACCACCGTGAAGTGGGTTTTAGACGAGTGGATGGCCTTTGAGATATCCTCATATAGGGCCTCCACCTCGTCGTCGTCGTGTGTCGAGGTCGGTGCGTAAACCTGTATGACTACTCGACACACTCTCAAACCTCTCCACGTTGGCTACGAGATACCTGCAAACGATAAACCCGACACCTCCTTGGGACTGGTGGTCGCCCTCCCGGTAGAAGAGCAAGTTCCCGGACTGGAGGATTGTCGTGCCCTCACCCTCTCTTCGGACTTCTCAGAACCCTATAATGTCCCAGCGGATCTTGCTCAATTCCTCTTCCAGCTCGGTGATTCTCTCGTCGGTCCGAAGTGTCCGAACGTTGTGCGTTACCAGGGCCAGAGGTCGTTGTTTGTGGTAGCCTTTCCGCGACCGAAGATTCTTCGCACCCCCTGCTCCGCCGTTACCGGGCCCGCTACCGTTAGGCCACGGAATAGCGGAGCTGCCGTGACTGGGGGCCATTTTGTGTTGTGTGCTTATCATGGGGGATAATGCCGTAATCGCCATGCTTGGCAGGCGGGTTGGCGATCACAGTGGATGTTGTTAATACTCGAGGGAGTGATGCTGCCCACTCCATCGGTATTCCCTCAGTTGGCTCTTATGACTCCCGTGGGTAGAGAGGGGTGGAACAATTCTAAAGCCGGCCCCACGCGGCTAAATAGCTTTATTATAGCGATTTTTAGCATTTAATATGCTTAGCTATTTTACTATAACTATTTTTGTGAGATAAAGAGAATTTTCTATGAGCAGGATTCGAGCTTACACACCACTAAAGGAATGTAATATGATTGCGGTGGCCCGCCAAAAAAAAAGCCAGAGAGACGGCACACGGCGGGTTTCTTCAGTGGGTGAGGGCCCCACACTACCCTTTTCGTTGCCCCGAACGACGGGGTGAGCGGTTAGGAAAATTTTTTCCCGCCTTAATAAAAAGAAAAGGGATTCGAACTTACATATTTCCCAATCTGGAGTACTGGTTTAGATCACTACTAAGCTATCCCAAAAACCTACTTGTACCTCCTCAACTACTGGATGTATTTACATACATTCGGTTCTGATATCGTAAGCTTAATTATTATAATCAGGAATCACACTAAGCGATGGCGCGATTAAAAGACAATGTGAGGTGCAGATCGGCATAATTCAGCAGATTAATTATGTGTTCATTTGTAATTCAAATTTATCAGATTTCATCTCCGTAAGGGAATTAATTTTCCTTACTTTTCATTGCTTACCATGTTTTACTTTTGACTTTGTACGCGGGTGTACGTGTGCTCTCTAACTGTGGGGTGCGTACTATCTCTGCCTATACCCCGCAGTCTCTATGTGTGATTATACTGTAAGATGCCTCACGTCACAACCTAGTTCCTAATAACCTACGTATGTGACGTGGAATGTAATGTGCGTGTTCTCCTGACTGTAGTGAGCGTGGGGATCCTAATTTCACTGTGAGCTACTGCACCTGGCCCTACGCGAATAAAGAAAACCAATAGTACCAAAAAACCAACTAATTTATTCAGTAACTTATTAATTAAATTCCCCAAATCTAACACACAAGTTTACGGGCTGGTCAGTGCGCAGTAACTGGCCGAGCGCCTAACATACTTCTCGCTTGCACGCTAAACTGCTGACATGACTAACCTCATTCGTACTTACATGGTCCCTACACTACACCCCCCAAATTTTTACAAAAATTTCAAAAATACTTATTATTAAAAACCTTTAAAAATACCTCTTAATTTATTCACTTTAAAAATACTAATTACAAAAATTTCAAAAATAATTATTACTACATGTAAGTTTCATTTGCACAAAACTTATGGTCACCCTATCATTACATACGTATAAACAAAATTTAATACAAACTACTGATTACACCGAAGCAATCACTATCAACAAAATTCTCGCGTATCCTATTACATCTAGCTCGTCGTAGGTAGCCGCGATGTTGTCGCGTGGGTGGCGACAGGCGTCATGGCTAGCTACTCACGATCATTACCAAAAGTAGTAAACCAATAATTAACAACAATATTCGATATATTTCATGTGACTTTCAATATTCGAAAAATCCATTTAATTCGTACCATTCTGAGCTATTACAATCTCTTCGTTTTTACTATATGATTTTCCCATTGTTACAATAATCTTGACTGAATTTTATTACAAGTTATACTAAACAAATTACCTATTCTTGATACTCAATTGAGATGTAATGATAGAATGTGACCATACCTAAACTTCTTATTTTTACATCACAATAACAAAATGCGCTTTTGCAATTTCACAATCCAAAAGTAGGTTGTTCATTATTAATTACAAATATTTATTATCTGCAGTTTAGCAAAACAATTATGTTGCAATGCTTAGAGCTGAATTCTTATACTTTTGCAATCTAGCAAAATAATATTCTGTAAACATTATATTGAATAGACTAAGGCACGGTTATACCATACATTAACCAATGTTAATCTGCTGTTTAACTTAACATGTTACCGTTATGCAAATTATTTTGAGCTGAACAAAACACGGTTGCACCATATCCTAACCGTCGTTAATCTATTGATTACCATAACATATAATTCTACAAATTAAATCTAACTGGTGGCTTAACAACCCGGCCACTCTTGGTTGTCTTAACACACGAATCCTTAGACTTATTTTCTAAAGACGTATTTTTACCAACGCTGGCGTCATGTCCACTGTTTTTATCATCGACACTATCGTCGTTAATAAGAAAAGCTGGTTTTAACCTGTCAATCGACACATTTACTGTTCTATTGGGCAATTGAATTGTATACACTTTATTTCTCCTATTTATAACACGATAAG
The DNA here is from genome assembly GCA_948253155.1 of Leucoma salicis. Taxonomy (NCBI): domain Eukaryota; kingdom Metazoa; phylum Arthropoda; class Insecta; order Lepidoptera; family Erebidae; genus Leucoma; species Leucoma salicis. The sequence goes on from OX411811.1 coordinate 13,138,035, forward strand.
GACCTTCATTGGGTGGTACTAGCGGTTTACGAACTGCGTCATTACGAATAAATACCTGTTCGCACTTAGATAATTCACGGTGAACAAATAATGCGCGTGAGCTTCGTGGTACTGCCGATACTGGTTTCAAATTTCTATATTGTATCTTAACTGCTCCAAAAACGCATTTCCTTCGCTCAATCGCTTATCTGAGACGTCATAAAAGTCTCCAGGTAAGCGAATTGCTTGACCGTACATATATTCCGCGGGACTCACGCCATTATCGCTCCTACCTGCCGCACGTAGTCCTAACAAAACTGTTGGTAGTTCGTCACACCATGCGCCGTTTTTCTCTAGACGTGCCATTAATGCCCGTTTTAAGGATATATGCCAGCGTTCCAGGATACCATTAGATTGTGGATGGTACGAACAACAGCGTATCCTTTTTATACCCATTAACTTTAATAGTTGCTCAAAAAGATTACTTTCAAACTGCCTCCCTTGGTCGGTGGTTATTTTGAAAGAGTTCCCAAATCTACATATCCACGACTCATAGAATACCCTAGCAACTACCTCTGCTGTTATTTCCGTCACTGGTACAGCTTCTGGCCACCTCGTAAATCGATCTATCATCGTGACTAAGTACCTATGCCCATCTTTACAAGTCTGTAGCGGGCCTACAATATCTATATGCACATGGCTTAATCGTTCTGCATTCGGAAATTGTTGTAACTCTGATACTGTGTGTCTACCTACTTTCGCTTTCTGGCACTCAATACATGTTTTCACCCATTGGCCAACGTCGCGATTTAAACCTGGCCAAAAGAATCGCTTTGCCATTAATTTTCGCGTTGATCTAGTACCTGGGTGACTTACATCATGAACTGAATGAAAACCTATTTGTCTGAAACTTTTAGGTAAATACGGTCTACAAATATTTAACCTATTTTCACAATAAATTGGTTTATCATAATTCGGCATAAAAACTTTCTGTAAAGAAATACTATTATTGTTCCCGTTTAATAATTCTGCTAACTCGCTATCACATTCCTGAGCTGAAGCTAATTCCGCGTAATCAATTACTGTAGGGCTGTGTATGGTTTCAATTCTCGAAAGTGCATCTGCTACTGTATTGCTATCCGCCTTAACATATCGAATGTCCGTTGTGAATTCACTGATGAATAATAACTGTCTAGTGCGCCTTGGCGTTTCGCTACTTGTTTCAATTTTATTGAATGCAAAAGTCAAGGGTTTATGATCCGTAAAAACTATTAATTCTCTTCCCTCATACATGTACCTAAAATGTATCATAGCCAAAAATATTGCCGTAAGCTCTCTGTCATATGTAGAATACTTTTGTTGAGCTTTGGTAAACTTCTTCGAAAAGTATCCTAAAGGTAACCACTACCATCTACCAATTGGTGCAATGCCGCCCCGGCAAAGTTGTCAGAAGCATCTGAAAACAGCGATAGGGGTACGTTACTAACTGGGTGAGATAACATTACAGCGTCTTTCAGTTTCATCTTACACTGTTCAAAAGCTTTAAGAAAGCACCAGAGTCATGCGATTTTGGTTTTATCTCTTTTCTTTGCACCTTTTAAAAATTCGTTTAATAGCGATTGATGTTCTGCTGCATGGGGTATACTAGCCCTGTAAAAATTTATCATCCCTAAAAATCTTCGGAGCTGTTCAATGGTTTCTGGCCGAGGGTACTCTGTTATAGCCTTGACCTTATGGTCAAGTGGTCGTATGCCGTCGGTCGAAACCTGATATCCTAGAAACTCTATATTTTCTTTACCAAATTCACACTTCGCTAAATTTATCGTTATACCAAACTTTGAAAATCGGTCAAATACTTTTCGTAAATGCATTCTGTGGCTTTCCATTGAGTCACTTGCAATGATGACGTCATCTATAAAATTAAATAAAAACTCTAGGCCTTCCAGAACCGTATTACTCATAAATCTCTGAAAGGTTTGACTAGCTGTTCTTAAACCAAAACTTAATCTTAAAAATTCAAAGAGTCCAAAAGGTGTTATTACCGCAGTTTTCTCAATGTCTTCAGGTGCAATTTTAACAAAATAATACGCTTTATTAATATCTAGCTTTGAAAAAATTTTCTTACCTGACAGTATGTATGTGAAGTCGTGTAGCCTCGGTACGGGGTAGTGATCCGGCTTGGTGATCGCGTTCAATCGCCTGTAGTCACCCACGGGTCGGATGTCCCCATTTTTTTTCACCACTACATGTAACGGGCTGGCCCACTCGCTTTTCGATGGTCTACAAATCCCCATTTCCTGCATCAACTGAAATTCCTTTTTAACCTTGTGATACCTATCTGGCGGTAATGGCCGCGCTCTCGCATGAACTGGAGGTCCCGTGGTTTCAATATGATGATATACATCATTCTTGAAATCACGGTCCTTATTTTTAAATGACACCGGCTTAGTTATCTCTGGAAATTCTGCTAATAAATCTACAAAGGGGTGGTTCCTATCTATGGTTGTAATTGACACCTGATCACAAGTGGCTATGCTGCCCAGCGTTAGTAAATTCGTCTCCTTATCGACTAATTTACGCGCACTTAGATCTACTACTAAGGTGTGATGCTCCAAAAAATCCGCACCTAATATCGGTTGGTTAACGTCCGCGACCACAAAAGTCCACCTATATGGCCGCCGTAGGCCTAAATTTACATGTAATGTTTTTGAACCGTAAGTTTTGATTTCACTACTATTTGCCGCAAATAACTTATAGTCCGTATGTGCTGCTGATAACTTCTGCTTCTTCGTGGCAGGAATAACTGATATGTTCGCGCCTGTATCCACCAAAAATTTAAAACCATTTTCTCTATCATAAACGCTGAGACGGTGATTAATCCCCGGCACAAAACTCACCGCCGCCGTATTTTGTACCGCGTCTAGTTTTCCGTCTTCCATGCGCAGGGTTTTTCACACTCTGTCGCTCTAGACCGGTAACGAAAATGCCACCTGCATAGCCAGTCCGGGTCCGCCGATGTTCTTGATCTTGTTCTCAAACGCCCTCTTGATGGTGGTAGGCCTCGGCCCCGGGAAGCGCTGCGACGCTGCTCACTAACCTCCTCGCGCAGTGCCGCTACTTCGAGGCTCAGCTTGTGCATCTGCACCAACATCTCGCTCACCGGCAGTTGGGTACCACTGGCCGCCGCCGTGCTGACCTCCGCTACTTCACCTCCCCGGATATTCTCGATGATTTTATCCGCTATATTGGCCAAATTCTCCAGCGTCTGGTCTTGGCTGACAAGCAGCACCGATCTAACTGATGCTGGCAAACGGGCGAGCCACAAGTTGTGCAGAGGTGTGATTAAAATATCGCTCACATGTTGCAGAGCGTCGCGACCTAACTTTGCCACCACCAGATTGAACTTGGTCTCGTCACTTTGCTTCTGAGGACCGAGTATGCTCTCTATCTGAGCGAACCATAATCGCGGCATTTCCGCCCAAAAGTCCGGTAAACGCGAATGCACACTAATTGCAGCCAGTTCTATACTAGGATTAGACATACCTGCAGCCGACGATGTCAAATCACTTATATTTACTTTTTGCGGCGAATTACGTTCGCAGCAGCCGAAGGATCGAAAAAAAACCAAAATTACTTAATCTATTCGAAGTATGAATATTGAATGCTTAAAAATTATGTTGAAACTAAATAAATTGAGTACATGACGATTGCAGCGTCAGATCCCGATTTCCGGCGACACGGTGGTGTCGAAATACTACTTGCGCAATTGATGTTTTCTATAATAATTATACTGCTGCTGAATCCGTGGTCTGCCTGTGGTATTAATGTATAACACCTCCCCCCGTAGATCTGCGACTATTTTAGAACGCTGAGTGAAAATGTCGCTGGGATGTTCTCTGGGGTTTCTTGATTCTTTGTCTTCTCTTCCTGGGTCATGTGGACACCTTCTCGCTGTAATGATGCTTTGGCGATATGATCTTTGCTTAGACCTGAGCAACGATAAATCAGTGTGCTTATGATGAGTAAAGCTGCTAGTATTATCATGACGTAAAATGGTATGGTGGTATGATATAGGACGTCCGAGTTTGTCTTCACAATTTGCAGTGGTGTCTCCAATTGTACTTTATTCTGGATGCTGTGCAGACCCCGCAGATCTATTGAGTTAAGACTTGCATGCTTTGGTACAGCGTTTGTTTGCTTCTCAGCATTAAATGGAATATCAATTAATTTCAGGGGCTGGCCATGTATCTCGTCGTTTTCATTCATGACAGTGAATTCTGTAGTTTTCAGGTAACAGTTGATCGGGATTGTGACAAGATAACTCCCGTTTAGTGATATAAAGTCCTCTCGTCCGCATACTATCTGTACTTTAGTTGGATGTGGGAAAGATAATACGTAATGCTGGTCATCTAACTTTTCCATTGCCTCTGTAGTTAATGAAATCGTTGTGAACTGGCAGGAGTCATACAAGGCTTGTCTCATGATGAGCTGTTGAACGCAATCCGGGCTGACACGCATCTGGAGCGAGGTTTCCTTCTCACAGAGATACCAACTCCCTACCTTCGGGCATTCAGCCTCCATGTACACGAATGTATCTGTGTTGATTGCAATAAAAGGATAGGAAGGTACAAGGGCCTGTCGGTTTCCATTGGGTGCTATAGCTAATCTAAATATATTAAAATAATCTTTAGAAATTACGGGGAATTTAAAAACCATTACTATTCGTTTTTCAAAGAAATATGAACTGGGGATGATTGTATCATAGTACTGTCTTAATTCTACTCTTAAGATCTCATCTTTATTATAAATTACACCTAACTTATCTAACATAGATTTTAACGTTTCAATGTCTATCATTGAGTGGTGCATACTCGAAGTATGAGTGAAAGCTAAAGCATTTTCTATTCTAATTATTTCTAACCTTAAATCTTCTACGTTTTCACTAAGTATAACTAAGAGCCGGCCGAGATTTGCATACTTTATTAGACTTTCTGATCGGTAGACATTATCATTAAGTATTAATTCTAGAGTATCGTTAATTTTATTTTGGTTTTCTACTAGTTGATTTAGAACTTTATTATGGTTATCCATCCATTCTTTACTGAGACTTATCTGATTGTTATATACTGCAACTATTTTATCCTGATTAGATTGTAACGTCTCAATAGCTTCGTTATATTTAAGGGCATCTGAATAGTCTAAATTGCCGGTTATACTTTTAATTATAGAGCCAAGGCCATCTACGAGACCTCTCCTAGTCCGACTGGGTTCTAGAGATCGCAATTGCGTTAATGTTCCCTCAATCTTATTAGTGAGATAGTCTACTTGAAGTTCATATAACATGTAAGTATCGTTATTAAGACGATCTTTGTAACTTTGCAACTGAGTTTGTACCGACCTAACTTTATCTTCAAAATTTGCTAAATCTACAAACTGTAAGAAAGTGTGGTGGTGCGTTGTCATTCGTGCTGCTCCAAGTTTGTATGGGAGAAGTCCTGGTCCATCAGCTAAACTCTCAAGTTTTATCTCAAGAGGCGTTGTCTCGTGTAGGGTCAGTAATAGTAGAATCCTGCAACAATTTAGGTTCTTTATGGCCTCTTTTTAGCCTAGACTTGGCTACTGGTCCGCGTTTTTTAGAGGTGTAAATATGTATAGGTAGATCTGCTAGGACAGTGTCCTGAGTGAATCGCGGTGCAACTTTCTGGCGATTGGTAAACGGATTTTTAATGAAAACTTGCTGTTGGGGAATGTATTCTATCTCAGGCTCACGGTTTCTATTCCTTTGTTCTATGAGGGTGGTTCTTTTAGCTAAGGATGATTCATTTATTATTTCGTAAACTTCTTTTATCTGAGTTTTATGATTTTGGCTATATTGTTGTAGTAAATGTTGTGTGAAATCTATGTCTAGCATATCTCTTGGGTCAAAGTGTCCATTTAATAAGTCGAACGGTCTACATTTTGTGAAACTATGGATAGAGCTATTGTAAGCTATTATAGCATAAGGCATTAAGTTAACTATGGGTTCATTTTTACTTTTCAATTTTAAGATACGAAGATGTTTAAGAATGGTGGAATGAAAACGTTCGATGTTCCCGTTATCGTTAGGAGAATGAGGTAAGATGCGATGGTGGTTTATTTTATGAAGCCGTGTGAACTCTGAGAAGAGTTGGTTCGTAAACTCGGTTCCGTTATCTGTTATTAAAGTTAATGGTACTCCGTGATGGGTACAGAATTTTAAAAGAGCCTGTAGTATGCTTACAGCTGTGCCATCGCTAAGGTGGTATGCCTGCCCATATTTTGTGAATACATGTACAAAGCTGATATATTTTTCATTGTGTACAGTGAATAGATCCATGTGAACTATCTCGAGTGGTTTTGTTGCAGGGGGCACGATATTAAAACAGGGTCTGATAGGGTTCCTATCGTATTTAGCTTGACCGCATATAATGCACTCATTTATATATTTAGTGATTTGGTCTTTCATTTTTGGCCAATAGTATTTGCGAGATAGAGCTAAGTAACTTTCTGTGATTCCCCGGTGGTTCGTCTTTCCATCATGATAGTTTCGGATGAGTTCTTGTTGACGGAGATAATCTTTGATGTTTTCAATTTCCAGTTTTGTTAGTACGAGGTTTAGTGAGGAACTTTTAAATGTTTCTTGTATTGCAGGAATAATTGAATACATACCAAGAGGCGGAGTTATCAAGATAGCTGTTTTAACTTTTGGATTAACATACTCTTTAATAGCATTAATAGTGTCTTGGTGTAAATTTGATTTTGAGAGTTGAATGGCTATGCGCGTATGGGTTTCGAATGGTTTTGTTACGTGCGGTTTTTTTTGACATCATCTACAATAGTGAAGTGTATTTGTCTGTGATATTTATTAAGGGGCTCATCAGTGATTGGAATTTCTAAAATGGGATTTTCTAGACTAGTGTGTGCGGTTTCGGTTGAAGAATTTGCTATGGTGGGTGGTACTTCGGTAACATTTGGTATGAGAGAACATAATTCGTCTACTATACTATTAAGATCTTCGTTGTGTATTTCAACACGGGATAAGGCGTCGGCATTGGTGTTGTGTTTGCCCTTTTTGTATACTACGGTAAAATCATACTCGCTAAGTTTTAATCGCCATCTAGTTAGTCTCGAATTGGGTTCCTTTAAGTTCACCATCCATTGTAATGGTTTGTGATCGGTTATGATTTTGAATTTTTGACCAAACAGGTATGGACGGAAATATTTCGTTGCCCAAACTATAGCTAGAAGCTCTTTTTCTATGGTACTATAATTGAGCTCACTATCGTTTAATGTTCGGGACGCGTAACAGACAGGTTTATCGGATCCAATTGGACCTTGGGAAAGTACGGCTCCTATAGCAAAGTTCGAAGCGTCGGTCGTAAGGTTAAAGTCTTTTTCAAAGTCGGGGTATTGGAGGATAGGGTCATTACTTAGGAGAGTTTTGCATGTTTCGAAACAATTAACGTACTGTGAATCTAGGATTATTTTCTTACCCTTCTTTAAACATTGTGTGAGAGGTTTAGTTAAATTAGCAAAATTTGGTATAAATTTCCGATAATAGCCGATAAGGCCTAAAAATTGTTTAATTTCTTTAGGAGTTTTGGGAATGGGATAGTTTTCAATAGCTGAAATTTTGTCGGGATTGGGTTTTACCCCACCTCCGCTAATTACATGACCAAGGTAAGCCGTTTCAAGCTTAAGAAATTCTGATTTGTCCATTTGTATTTTAAAGTTGGACTCTCGGAGTCTTTGAAAAACCTTCTCAAGGTTAACCATGTGCTCTTGGAGTGAGGTGCTGAAGACCACAATGTCATCAAGATACACTAGGCAGATGTGGTTCTGGAGGCCTCTGAGGACGTTATCCATAACCCGCTGAAAGGTAGAAGGCGAGTTCTTAAGTCCCATTGGCATTCTAAGGAATTCGAAGTGTCCGTGCTCGACGTTAAACGCCGTCTTTGGAATATCATGCTGGTTCATTTCCACTTGGTAGAAGCCGCTGGCCAAATCAAGGGTCGTAAAATACTGACAGCGACCTAATTTATCAAGTACGTCACTAATATTAGGGATAGGGTATTTATCGTCAACAGTCTTGTCGTTCAGTTTTCGAAAATCGACTACTAGGCGCCATTTTTGCTTGCCTGACGCGTCCATTTTTTTGGGGACGACCCAAATGGGTGAACTCCACGCTGAGTCTGATGGTCTTATTATACCCTGATCAAGCATTTTCGAAATCTGGTCTCTAACTTCTTGCCGGTGTATAAACGGGTATCGATAGCTCTTTGTGTAGACAGGGACTTCGTCGGTGGTTCTAATATGATGTTTAATTTTGTTCGTAAAAGTAAGCGTCTCTCCTTCTATGAAAAAAACGTCCGCATAGCGAGAGCATAATGTCGTGAGGTTAGCTTTTTCTTCTGGGCCTAAATGTTTCATACGTAAACGTGATATAACATCTGAGACGCGCGAGCTTGGTTGTTCGGTACGCATGCACTCGGTATTAAATAATTCCGCGTGTGCAGGTCGGTCAAGTGAGAATATTATATCATTAGGCGTAGAGTTTTCAATTTCTAAATAGCCGCGATTGTTCTTTACGTTAGTAATACATTCGTGGATAGTGCAATTACATATAGTCTGTTCACTAACCAATGCTGCGCCGTCTGGAGTATCAATAGGAATTTTAATTATTTTTTTTGACTTGGCTGGTATAATATCCTCATATAAATTTACGTTGCAAGAGTTGTACATACGAATTGGGTTTGAGGCGTATTGCGTTATTAATTTCTGGTCTTTTAAGTCTATCTTAGCCTCCCATTTAGTTAATAAATCTAAGCCTATAAGTCCGTCGAAATAGTTATGGAAGCGGTATACAAATAATTTAACTGGATTAGGGTCATTAAATTCAGTAAAGCTGGGCAGAGTAATAGAGTAATCATTTCTACTAACGGCGTGTACGTTGATAACTTCAAATGGGTCATAGTTTAATGGAAAATTAGAAAAATATAATTCGACTGCTTCCGGGCTAATAAACGACTGGTTTGCACCGGTATCAATTAATAGTTTTAAGGGTGGTTCTGAAATTGAAATATATGGTAGCTGTCTCTGAGTTTGGAGATTTAATTCTATTTTGGCTTTTTTGACATTGGGCTCAACTGAAAATCCGACTCTGATGAACTTGTACCGGGTTGAGATTTTATATTTTCGGTAATCTGAATTTCATCACTCATATCGTAATACATAGTATTATCGGTGCACTCTAATGTAGTGTATGGGTTGTATTCATTATAATAATTATTGTAACAATGAGAATCCTCTTGTTCGTAACAATACTCGACTGGGTAATATGAATCTTCGTATGACGCACACTCATTCATGTTCATTTCACGTGGTTTAAAATAATTACTAGGTGGTGGGTTCCCTGATTTGCGCCAATCATGACCAGATAACATTGGTTTAGGGGTGAAGTGCTGAACGCCACTCATAGGTTTTGGGCCTAGGTTTTGTGGAGGAACGTGCCTAGGGGCTAACCGAAATACGTTAGTTTGCGGGTTGTAGCCAGGGGGTTGAGTGCGAAATATTTGTTGAGTACGATTGGGGGTGCGATACTGAAATGGTTGGTTCTGAGGGGAATTAAATTTAAATGCTTGTGGTGGGGGTTGGTGTGGTCTAAGACCTACTGGTGCCGGCCAATTAGGAGAAGAATGAATAAGATTTTGTGCGCGAGGTTGGTTGAAATTTATAGAGGGTGGAATGTAATTGAACGCCTTAGGGGTGTTTGACGATTTCGGGGCGTCATATCGCTGTTGCAAATATATTACATTTAACTCTTCTTGAACATATTCGAGCGCTTTTTCTATCGACTCCGGTCGCATGCATCGTATACGGGACCCTAACGGTTCGTTTAACCCTCTTACAAACGACTGCATAGCAACTTTTTTATATAGTATTCGTTTAGCTTCTACTGTGGTACTAATCGGTTCGTGCAAGGTTACAAAGGTCATTATTGTACTGAATAGTGTCTGACATTGGTCATAAAACTCTTGAGCGGACTTTGTACCCTGTTTGGCTAAGGATAAGTCACTATAGAGAGCAGTTTCGTCGCGCTGATCGGAAAAGTTGTTAATTAAGGCTGTTCTTATACCTAGCCAGCTATCTGGTATGCCATTGGAATTGATAGTACTTGCGGCTGAACCAGTAATTTTATTTAAGATACCATTTAATAAGCACAAGTTTGATAGTTCGTTTCCAGGTTGATCACTTAAATATTGTACAACTATTCTATCACATATATTAATAAATCTAGTTAAAATATTCGGGTTCCCATCGAACTCCGGGACTAGGCGAAGTGCCTTAAAAATAGTGTCCGGGTCATGAGTTACTATTGCTACGTTCCCCTGTGCCTGAGCCATATTTTGTGAACTATGTGGCGGGCTACTATTTAAATTTCTATTTAAGTCTATAGTACTCCAACGAGCCTGCCGAGATGCAGGATCTCGGTGCTTTGAATTTTCCGGGTGGAAAATTTTGGATAATGGAGATAACTAGGAATTAGGGAAGCAAGCAACACGAGAACAGTTCAAGTGTACTTACATATATTTCATCGTGGTTTCTCTTTCGTGAGTCGAAGTCTAGACTCTCCTTCAGGAACTGCAGCTGGACCGTAGATTCAGGAACCTCGGTGTCGGGGCTAGAAAGCCACCCGCGAGGATCCTACCGACTGCGCCAATTACGTTCGCAGCAGCCGAAGGATCGAAAAAAAACCAAAATTACTTTTAAAACTATTTAATTAATTAGAAATTACAATAAATTTAATTAGCCTAATCTATTCGAAGTATGAATATTGAATGCTTAAAAATTATGTTGAAACTAAATAAATTGAGTACATGACGATTGCAGCGTCAGCTCCCGATTTCCGGCGACACGGTGGTGTCGAAATACTACTTGCGCAATTGATGTTTTCTATAATAATTATACTGCTGCTGAATCCGTGGTCTGCCTGTGGTATTAATGTATAACAGGCGTTTGGAACATCACTATAAATAAACACTTAGCGTCCTTATTCACCACTTAAATTACTCCTTAATCTAACCAGTGCAACTGTCCTAGCAATCCCCGCACTCAAAACAGACTCACTTAAAAACGCGGGTCACCACTGTACGCGGGTGTACGTGTGCTCTCTAACTGTGGGGTGCGTACTATCTCTGCCTATACCCCGCAGTCTCTATGTGTGATTATACTGTAAGATGCCTCACGTCACAACCTAGTTCCTAATAACCTACGTATGTGACGTGGAATGTAATGTGCGTGTTCTCCTGACTGTAGTGAGCGTGGGGATCCTAATTGCACTGTGAGCTACTGCACCTGGCCCTACGCGAATAAAGAAAACCAATAAGTCCCAAAAAACCAACTAATTTATTCAGTAACTTATTAATTAAATTCCCCAAATCTAACACACAAGTTTACGGGCTGGCCAGTGCGCAGTAACTGGCCGAGCGCCTAACATACTTCTCGCTTGCACGCTAAACTGCTGACATGACTAACCTCATTCGTACTTACATGGTCCCTACACTGGATTAGCTGAATCTGTTGTTAAAATATCCTCTATTAAAGCTTTATTAAAATAACTGTACACTTTTGTATCAAATTAAATTAGTTCTTCAAAAAGTTAGACTATTTTTTTTAATAACGTGCACAGCATTGAACTTTTATTAAGATTCTAATTTCATTTTAAGCACACTTTTATAAAATGTGTAAGCATTATGAAAATTGATTACAATCGCGACTCGAGTAGTAAGATTAATAACCTAATATTGCATTAGAATAATTTTTTTTTCACAACCCATCACTACCCCACTATTGGGTAAGGGTCTCCTCTTGCTCGACGGAAGGGGGTCTACTGGTGGTCCCCGGAGCTGGCGCACCTCCGTGCGGCCTGCATTTGTGCCCGGAGGTCCTACACCCGCAGCCGACGTCACCGTATGCGCGATGAGGAGCGGGAGGGCCGGCTGTATGCGGCGTACAGCAGTGCGCGCACCGCGTTTAAGCTGGCCATCTGTCACGCCAAAGATGCGAAAAGGCAGGAAATGCTGGAGGGTCTCGAGCGTGACCCCTGGGGACACCCGTACCGCGCGGTGCTTAACAAGCTCCGCGCCCAGGGCCTCCCCCTTACGGAGACCCTCCAGCCGGGCTTCCTCTCTGGGGTGGTCGAGGGACTTTTCCCTTCACGGGCGGTGCACACGCCCCCGGTCATGGCTCCGCCAGATGACGACTGGGAGGCCAACGACGGGGAGTTACCGCTCGTGACGACGACGGAAATGGGGGCGGCAGCGGCGCTTAGGCGTCACCCCCGGACCGGACGGGTTTCCCACCCGAGTGCTGGCCTTGGTCCTCGACCACGTTGAGCCCCGCCTCAGGGGACTGTTCGACGCTTGCCTGGTGTCCGGACGGTTCCCTGATTGTTGGAAGGAGGGGAAGCTCGTGCTCTTGCCGAAGCCGGGACGGTCTCCGAACACAGTCGCGGCCTTCAGGCCCATCGTGTTGCTGGACGAGGTGGGCAAACTCCTCGAGCGGTTAGCAGCTACCCGCATCGTCCGGCACCTAGAAGCGGTCGGCCCCGACCTGTCCGATGCCCAGTTCGGATTTCGGGCGGGTCACGGTCGACGCCATTCTGCGCTTGAGGGCCGCGGCTGCGGAGGCCATCACCTCGAGGTAAGTACTGTTGGCGGTGTCGCTCAACATCGCCAACGCCTTCAATAGTCTGCCATTCGGCTGCATCAAGGAGGTACTCCGGTATCATGGAGTGCCCCTCTACCTAAAGCGGCTGGTGGCGGACTACCTTGACGGCCGCAGCATCCTATTCGTGGACCGGGAAGGGGACGTTGTAAGGAGGGCTATGTCGTGCGGCGTCCCGCAGGGTTCGGTTCTAGGGCCGCTCCTGTGGGACATTGGCTACGACTGGGTCCTCCGTGGCCGGCTCCCCCCTGGGCTGGGCGTAATTTGTTACGCAGAGGACACGCTCGTCACAGCCCGGGGCTGGACCCTCGAGGAGGCAGCAACGCTGGCCTCCTCAGGTACCGCGACCGTGGTCAGGCGGATCGACGCACTGGGGCTTAGGGTGGCCCTTGAAAAGTCGGAGGCCCTACTCTTCCATGGGCGCCAGCGCCTCGATAACGGTCAATGGTGTGGGCCTTCCGATCCAGGCCCACATCAAATATCTGGCCCTGGTATTGGATGGACGGTGGCACTTTTACGAGCACTTCCGCTGTCTTGCGCCAAAGCTCGTCGGCACGGCGTCCGCCCTCAGGCGACTGAATTTGGGCGGACCGAGTCTCGCATGTCGACGACTCTACGCGGGGGTAGTACGGTCGATGGCCTTGTACGGCGCGCCCGTGTGGGCGGAGTCCCTGGCCGCTCGTATTCTGTGACGTCCACAGAGTGTCGTAGCGGTCAGGGCAATACGCGGGTACTGCATGGTCTCGACCGATGCAGCCTGCGCGTTGGCCGGAACCCTCCCGTGGGATCTGGAGGCGGAGGTGCTCGCCGACGTCTATCGGCGAGCACTGACGGTGCGGGTGGGGGGCAGCCGCCCTTCGCCAAGCGCGATTTCATCGTGGCGGGAAGATGCCCGCCGTGCCAACGTCCTAAAGTGGAAGTCTCGGCTGGAGATGCCCCGGGCTGGTCTCTGGACCGTGGGGGCGCTCTAGCCGATCTTGGAAGAATGGGCAGGGTGGCAGCACGGGGTCCTCACCTTCCGGTTGGTGCAGGTTTTGTCGGGGCATGGTTGCTTCGGCAAATACCTGCACATGATCGCTAGGAGGGAGACGACCCCAGGCTGTCACCACTGCGACTGCGGCGAGGACTTGGCGCAGCACACGCTCGAGACGTGCCCGGCTTGGGATGTGCAGTGCCGGGAACTCGTTGCAGTCATAGGCATGGACCTGTCGCTGCCGGCCGTTGCGCGAGCGATGGTTGGCAGGGACAAGGCCTGGACCGCGGCCGCCGCCTTCTGCGAGGCTGTCATCTCGCAGAAGGAGGTGGCGGAGAGGGCCCGGGAGGAATCCTCCTTCGCGGACCCGATTCGCCGCCGGCGCGCGAGACGGCGTGCACGCGCTTACCTACGCCCGATGCCGCCCTAGCCGAGGCTGCGGACGGTGGGGTCGGGGAGTACCCTGCCGCCCACGGAAGCCTACTGCGAAGGTGTGACGCCCAAGTGCGCGGGGCGTCGCTCAAGAGAGGGTGCCCGAAGGGGCTGCCGCCTGCGGATCGCGGTGAAACGACGCGGTACCCGTGAACCGCCGTAGTAAGGGCGGGTGAGGGCGCACGGTAGGTTTTTAGTGGGTGAGAGCCCCACACTACCCCGTTGTCTCCCCGGGCAGCGGGGTGTGCGGTAGGACATTTTTGCCCACCTAAAACAAAACAAAAAAGGGTCTCCTCTTGGAGTGAGCAATATTTTGACGTTAGTCCACCACACTGGCCCAGTGTGGATTGGCACACTTCATAAGCTTGAAAGAATCTCTCAGACTGGCAGATTCTTTAAGGTGCTGGTCGGAATACTTCCTCGAATACTCATTTCGTATGATCTAGTGCATTACAGGCAACGTCGTTTGTGCCTTTTTTTTTCCTGCGGCTAAATCACAACAGGGTTGGAGGGACGTGTCCTTCTGATTAGCATAGCGAGGAATGGATAGGCAGGATATCTGCCGTAGGGTGTCTACGGGGCCATTGTGATGTAATCTTAAGAGACCAATTTGTTATTGCAGGCATCATATCTAGAATTTAATTCCGTCGTTAAATTTATTTAACTAGGATAATTACTGCGGTGGAACTTTTATTTAATTTTCAGAAACTTATTTTAAATTTATCTCACTATTCTCACTGATCCTATGAAGGCACTTTGATCCGGGATACACTTTTTGGGGGAGTCAAAATTTCACAATAAATACCAATAATATCTTGTAACCTAAATTAAAAACCATATGCCGTGTGGGGCCGGCACCGGGAATAGCTCCACCCCGTCTCTTCCTATGGTTGTCGTACAAGCCGACTAAGGGATTACCGGGGGACCGGGCAGCACCGTTCCCCTGTGTACTAAAAACATCCACTGCGATCGCCAACCCGCATGCCAAGCGTGGCGATTATGGTAAAATCCCCATTTTGGGGAAGCCTATGTCCAGCAGTGGACGATGAAAGGCTTATGGATGGATGGAAATTAAAAACATTATCCATTTAATGTCGGGGCGGCAATTTTAATCTGCCGCATGGCCGGCGGATACTCATGCTACGCCACTGTAAACACTTAATCATTGTTATCACAAAATGCCCAAATTCCACAAGTTCAGTCCAGAATTTGTGATAGAAACTGGCAACACACACGTACACTGTAGGCAACAAAGTACTAAGTTAAAAGAACAAAAAACATCATGTCGTTAACGGAACTGACACATGTTACAAAGCAGCGTCTGTCCAATTGCAAACAAACGCTGAAAGGAAGTAAACGAGAAACTAGCGTTGAATTGTTAACTACTGTATGAGTAATAAAAGAATAAAAAATGCTCGCAGCAAGTTGGGACTGAAAACTGTACCAGGAATTACTGCTAGTGATTATGATATGATTCCGTAATATTTAGATATTTTTATATATATTTTTAGCACTTGACATGCTTAGCACTATACATTAAACACAAAGTGAAAAATGTGAAAACAAAAATAACAGTCACGAGCAGGATTTGAACCTGCATCTCCTGGATACCGTCCAGGTGCTTTGCCAATTCAGCCATCGGGACAATTGCTCCTGACTGCTAATTTCGATAACACATTCATACTTAACGTCTTTGGGTGACGCCTGCGCCATCTGTCGGTAGTATTATCATACATTATACCGACCAGGTAAACTTAATTTTACAATTAAGATTTTTACCTAAAAATGACGCAAACCCTATAAATATTTAGATATTTTTATATATATTTTTAGCACTTGACATGCTTAGCACTATAAATTAAACACAAAGTGAAAAATGTGTAATCGAAAATATATATAAAAATATCTAAATATTTATAGGGTTTGCGTCATTATTAGGTAAAAATCTTAATTGTAAAATTAAGTTTACCTGGTTGGTATAATGTATGAAAATACTTCCGACAGATGGCGCAGGCGTCACCCAAAGACGTTAAGTATGAATGTTATCGAAATTAGCAGTCAGGAGAAATTGTCACGATGGCTGAATTGGCAAAGCATCTGGACGGTATCCAGCAGATGCAGGTTCAAATCCTGCTCGTGACTGTTATTTTCGATTTCACATTGTTCTCATTGTGTTTCATGATTCCGTAAGTAAAAGTAACTAAATTCTGCCCACGACTTTAACACGGGGACTTCAGGTCAACTAATATGAATGAAAAAAATGGGTGTTTTCTAATCCTTCTTAATCTAAATGACATATTGTAGGTGCTTACGTTTGACGAGAAAAATGAGCAATGCTCAGCCTCTTAAACACTAGTAGTAAGAGTAGTATAGTAGTTGTCATAATTTTACATATTTATATAATTTAAGTGTATAATGGCAAAGCGTTTCATGCCGCGTTTCCCCAGGTGACACGTGCCTGTTCTCAAAAATGGAGGATCGTATAAGGAACAGCGTAACGAATTGCGCCATGCACAACTTGCCACGACATCTGCCAGCTAAGTGCATGAGACCTAAAAGGGCCCTAAAATGTCAACATGCTTAATGTGGTCACTTGCAGTAAGTTATCATTCAGTAACTACCTATTACAAACAAAATACCATTGTATTAAATTGGTTTAAGGTTACACTAATAGCATTGTCTTGTGAAACAAGTTAAAACAATACTGGTCGTGGAAAAAGGATAATTGAGTTTTATGTTAAAAGGAAATCTCATTCAGGACCGAAAGGAGATCCCGTTAATAGAAATAAAATCATGCTTTAATACATATAGCAATCAATTACGGGTATTGCTGTGTCTTCTATTTTAAAGCTGTAACGGAGCTGTGTCTGTACATTTAAGGTGTTGAGAAAAAATAACTGTATATTATATAGGTTAGGTATAGGCGTGTCTGAACACAAAACCATTTTTTTTTATTTTTTTGTCTGTTTGATTGTTCGCACATCACGCAAAAACTACTGAACGGATATTGATGCAACTTTTTTTGTTTGATAGCTCATGATTAGCTTTTGCTTAACAACGGCGAAGCCACGGGCAAAGGCTAGTTTTTATATAAGATAGCACATAATTATTACTTTGTCATTATTTCATAAAGAAGATCGTCTTGTATTTAAAAATATTAAAGTATAATCCAAGTGATACGAAAGTACCAATATGAACTTATCTAATGAGAAAGAAAGAAAGAAACCTATTTTTTATTGTCACCTTACAGAAAATAAACCCGTAATAATACAAATATGTCTGGTATTATCAACAAAGTGACAACAAGGCCTCCATTCAGCAATAATGCTGCAGTGTAACATTATATTACACTACAGCGCTGTATGCTAATCATTTCTTCATCATAAAAAAAATCATATATGTAATAGATTGAGTAGGTGGTAATGGGACCAATAAGATATTATATTATGAAATATCGAATAGGTACTACGAGTATATAGCATTCATAACGTCAGTTCGGTTACCTCGCTATTATCTGATTTTATGGAGGAGGGTCCCGGGTGCAACGCACCTGGGGAATCCCTCACAAAGACGAGTGACAAAACCGGCTCTGTCAGCTCCATGTATATGGGGGGAGCACTTGATACCACGAATGAGAAAAAAAAGACGGAGAAAGGAAAGAAAAGGAGAACCCGTGGGAGGAAACCCACACCCACGGGCAGTCCTACCGCAGGAAGTGCCACGTCAGGGATGGAGACGGACGGCGGTGGCGGCAGTATAACGGCCGCAAGCGCGCTCGCCCCGAACCCATCAGGGTCTCAGCCAAGGATGGCTGGCTCGTTGGAGCGGCCCTCACGACTCCTGAAGCGCTCAATTGCGCTAGAAGGGGATGCATCGGAGTCGGAGGGTAGCTCCACTGAAATGCCTCAGCCGGGGAGGCCCGAAAGGCCGGCCAAAACAGGTCGAGGCGCCAACAGGCGCACAATGCCGCGCGCCTTGTCTAAGGCGGACGAGGCAGTCATTGACGACCTGGGAGCGGGGCTCTCGGTGGAGGAGCGGCGAACGTTCCTCACATCGAGGCTCCAAGAGGAGCCTCTGGAGAAGGACGATCTGTGGTCAGCAGACGGAATTGCCCAGAGGGTCTCCGATGCCCTGGCCATCACGCACGATGAGTCACGGGACCTTCGGGGAACCTTCTCCAAGGCCCTCAAGAAGGCCACCAAAGTGGTCTTCGAAGGTTTGGAGTCCCTCCGGCGCCACTCGGCGTCTGAGGAGAAGAGGAGGCTGGAGGCGCTCTGCAGGCGCCTCGAGGATGAGGTGGCAGAGCTCCGAAAGGAGCGCAGCGGCCCGCGAGCCAAACTAGGGCTCGCCAAGGCCGTGCCGGAAGCCTCAGCCTCAGCGGCGGGTGCGGGGTCTCTGGCCCCTGAACTCCTCAGCGAGGAGCAGATGCGCCAGGTCATCTATGACCCACGCATCGACTCCCTAAGAGCCAGGCTGCCGCCGAAGCCGTGACTCCGCCCACCGCTGGCCACGGAAAAGAAGAAGGCCGCGCCATCTTCAGACCTAACGCCGCTGCCCTGCCAAGGCGGCCGCGTGGCCGCTTATTCCACATTATTGCCCACATAAAAAAAAAAAAAAAAAAAGTCATAGTTACGAGTAGACGAGTAGGCATTAAATGTGTAATAGTGATTGATTTATTAAATCATAGATGCACAGTTTCGAACAAAAGAAACGTCTAAAACTGTCGCCAGTTGTATCATAAGTACATAGTGTACGGGTCTGTACGGGTGCTCTCTAACTGTGGGGTGCGTACTATCTCTGCCTATACCCTGCAGTCTCTGTGTGATTATACTGTAAGATGCCTTACATCACAACCTAGTTCCTATTAACCTACGTATGTGACGTGGAATGTAATGTGCGTGTTCACCTGACTGTAGTGAGCGTGGGGATCCTAATTGCACTGTGAGCTACTGACTGACTAACCTCATTCGTACTTACATGGTCCCTACACTACACCCCCCAAATTTTTACAAAAATTTCAAAAATACTTATTATTAAAAACCTTTAAAAATACTTCTTAATTTATTTACTTTAAAAATAATCATTACAAAAATTTCAAAAATAATTATTACTACATGTAAGTTTTACTTGCACAAAACTTATGGTCACCCTATCATTATATACGTATAAACAATATTTAATACAAACTACTGATTACACCGAAGCAATCACTATCAACAAAATTCTCGCGTATCCTATTACATCTAGCTCGTCGTAGGTAGCCGCGATGTTGTCGCGTGGGTGGCGACAGGCGTCATGGCTAGCTACTCAAACTACCTGCTTGGCACCTTAAACTTGCTGTCTTTGTGCACTTTGGAACTTATGGATTGAGTTTTCCCTTTTCCTCTCGATCCATCTCTTGCCAGTAAAATGAGATGTACCACAACATTTGCACAAAATCATTACTAAAAGTAGTAACCCAATAATTAACAACAATATTCCATACATTTTCATGTGACTTTCAATATTTGAAAAATCCATTTAATTCGCACCGTTCTGAGTTATTACAAAGAAGAAAAATCTTTACTAAGTATATGATTTTCCCATTCTTGCAATAATCTTGACTGAATTTTGTTACAAGTTATAATAACCAAATTACCTATTTTTTATACTCAACTGAGATGTAATGATAGAATGTGACCATACCTACAATTCTTACTTTTACATCACAATAACAAAATGCGCTTTTGCAATTTCACAATCCAAATGTAGGTTGTTCATTATTAATTACAAATGTTTATTATCTGCAGTTTAGCAAAAAAAATATGTTGCAATGCTTAGAGCTGAATATTATTTTGCTAGATTGCAAAAGTATAAGAACTTTTGCAATCTAGCAAAATAATATTTTGTAAACTATGAATAGACTAAGGCACGGTTATACCATACATTAACCAATGTTAATCTGCTGTTTAACTTAACATGTTACAGTTATGCAAATTATTTTGAGCTGAACAAAACACGGTTGCACCATATCCTAACCGTCGTTAATCTATTGATTACCATAACATTAATTTTACAAATTAAATCTAACTGGTAGCTTAACAACCCGGCCACTCTTGGTTGTCTTAACACACGAATCCTTAGACTTACTTTCTAAAGACGTATTTTTACCAACGCTGGCGTCATGTTCACTGTTTTTATCATCGACACTATCGTCGTTAATAAGAAAAACTGTTTTTAACCTGTCAATCGACACATTTACTGTTCTATTGGGCAATTGAATTGTATACACTTTATTTCTCCTATTTATAACACGATAAGGACCTTCGTAGGGCGGTACTAGCGGTTTACGAACTGCGTCATTTCGAATAAATACCTGTCCGCACTTAGATAATTCACGGTGAACAAATAATGCGCGTGTGCGCTTTCTATATTGTATCTTAACTGCTCCAAAAACGCACTTCCTTCGCTCAATCGCTTATCTGAGACGTCATAAAAGTCTCCAGGTAAGCGAATTGCTTGACCGTACATATATTCCGCGGGACTCACGCCATTATCGCTCCTACCTGCCGTACGTAGTCCTAACAAAACTGTTGGTAGTTCGTCACACCATGCGCCGTTTTTCTCTAGACACGTCTAGATTAACCATTAATGGCACGCCATTAATGCCTGTTTTAAGGATCTATGCCAGCGTTCCAGGATACCATTAGATTGTGGATGGTACGAACAACAGCGTATCCTTTTTATACCCATTAACTTTAATAGTTGCTCAAAAAGATTACTTTCAAACTGTCTCCCTTGGTCAGTGGTTATTTTGAAAGAGTTTCCAAATCTACATATCCACGACTCATAGAATACCTTAGCAACTACCTCTGCTGTTATTTCCGTCACTGGTACAGCTTCTGGCCACCTCGTAAATCGAGCTATCATCGTGACTAAGTACCTATGCCCATCTTTACAAGTTTGTAGCGGGCCTACAATATCTATATGCACATGACTTAATCGTTCTGCATCCGGAAATTGTTGTAACTCTGATACTGTGTGTCTACCTACTTTCGCTTTCTGGCACTTAATACATGTTTTCACCCATTGGCCAACGTCGCGATTTAAACCTGGCCAAAAGAATCGCTTTGCCACAAATTTTCGCGTTGATCTAGTACCTGGGTGACTTACATCATGAACTGAATGAAAACCTATTTGCCTGAAACTTTTAGGTAAATACGGTCTACAAATATTTAACCTATTTTTACAATAAATTGGTTTATCATAATTCGGCATAAAAACTTTCTGTAATGAAATATTATTATTGTTCCCGTTTAATAATTCTGCTAATTCGCTATCTCATTCCTGAGCTGAAGCTAATTCCGCGTAATCAATTACTGTAGGGCTGTGTATGGTTTCAATTCTCGAAAGTGCATCTGCTACTGTATTGCTATCCGCCTTAACATATCGAATGTCCGTTGTGAATTCACTGATGAATAATAACTGTCTAGTGCGCCTTGGCGTTTCGCTATTTGTTTCAATTTTATTAAATGCAAAAGTCAAGGGTTTATGATCCGTAAAAACTATTAATTCTCTTCCCTCATACATGTACCTAAAATGTTTCATAGCCAAAAATATTGCCGTAAGCTCTCTGTCATATGTAGAATACTTTTGTTGAGCTTTGGTAAACTTTTTCGAAAAGTATCCTAAAGGTAACCACTACCATCTACCAATTGGTGCAATGCCGCCCCGGCAAAGTTGTCAGAAGCATCTGAAAACAGCGATAGGGGTACGTTACTAACTGGGTAAGATAACATTACAGCATCTTTCAATTTTGTCTTACACTATTCAAAAGCTTTAATCGACTGTGATGTCCATGCGATTTTGGTTTTATCTCTCTTCTTTGCACTTTTTAGAAATTCGTTTAATAGCGATTGATGTTCTGCTGCATGGGGTATACTAGCCCTGTAAAAATTTATCATCCCTAAAAATCTTCGGAGCTGTTCAATGGTTTCTGGCCAAGGATACTCTGTTATAGCCTTGATCTTATAGTCAAGTGGTCGTATGCCGTCGGTCGAAACCTGATATCCTAGAAACTCTATATTTTCTTTACCAAATTCACACTTCGCTAAATTTATCGTTATACCAAATTTTGAAAATTAGTCAAATACTTTTCGTAAATGCATTCTGTGGCTTTCCATTGAGTCGCTCGCAATGATGACATCATCTATAAAATTAAATAAAAAATCTAGGCCTTCCAGAACCGTATTACTCATAAATCTCTGAAAGGTTTGGCTAGCTGTTCTTAAATACCTTTTTTTTTTAAGGCGGGAAAAAATGTTCCTAACCACACACCCCGTCGTTCGGGGCAACGAACAGGGTAGTGTGGGGCCTTCACCCACTAAAGAAACCCGCCGTGTGCCGTCTCTCCGCCTTTCTTGGCGGGCCACTGGAACTATGTCACATTCCTTCGGTGGTCCGCCGGTGGCTTACCATTTCGGGTACCCTCTACTGAGCGACGCATCCGCACACGGAGCGTTGCACTTTCGCGGGAGGCCTTGCGGGTGGCGGACGTTCCCCGGTCCATCCACCCACGGCCTCAGCTAGGGCGGCATGAGGTGCAAGTACCTGCGCCTGCGCCGCCCCGGTCACTGGCGGCGGTTCACGGCACTGCTCGGTACTGGCTGTGACGAGGACACGACTCGAGCGTGTGCCCCGCCGTGTCCTCGTCACAGCCGCAGTGGTGGCAGCCCGGAGTCGCTTCCCTCCTTGCAACTATGTGCAGATATCTGCCGAAGCAACCGTGCCCCGACAGCACCTGCACCAGTCGAAAGGTAAGGACTCCGTGCCGTCACCCCGCCCACTCCTCCAGCACCGGCTGGAGCGCCCCTATGGTCCAAAGACCGGCCCGAGGCGCCTCCAACCGCGCCCTCCATCTGGCCATGGCAGTTCGGTGTGCGTCGCCCTGCCACCTGGCCACCTCCCTGGGTAGAGGGCGCCCGCCCCCCTCCCGCTCTTGCGATGCCCGCCGATAAACCTAGGCGAGCACCTCCGCCTCCAAGTCCCACGGGGGGATTCCGGCCAACGCGCAGGCTGCCTCCGTCGACACCGTGCGGTATCCACGTATGACCCTGGACGCAACGACTCTCTGTGGTCTCCACAGAAGAGCTCTGTTCAGTGCGTCCAGGGACCCCGCCCACACGGGTGCGCCGTACAACGCCATCGACCGGACCACTCCCTCGTAAAACCGTCGGCACGCATTGTTGGGTCCGCCCATATTCGGCATGAGCCGTGCAAGGGCGGACGCTGCGCCGACTAGCCTCGGGGACAGTTGGCGGAAGTGCTCGCGAAAGCGCCACCGCCCGTCTAGCACCAGGCCCAGATACTTAATCTGGGCCTGCACCCCAATCTGGACCCCGTCCACTGTGATCGAGGCGCCAGCAGGTGGCCGACGTTGGGGCCCATGGAATAGTAGGGCCTCCAACTTGTCCAGGGCCACCCTAAGCCCCAGCGCCCCGATCCTCCTGACCACC
This sequence comes from Leucoma salicis, assembly GCA_948253155.1. Lineage (NCBI taxonomy): Eukaryota > Metazoa > Arthropoda > Insecta > Lepidoptera > Erebidae > Leucoma > Leucoma salicis. The sequence goes on from OX411811.1 coordinate 13,161,657, forward strand.
TCCGAGGTCCCTAAGGTGGCCAGGAACGCCGCTTCTCAAAGTTTCCACCTCGGGCCACGACCAGCGTGTCATCCGCATAGCAGATGACCGCCAGCCTGGGGGGGAGCCGACAGCGCAACATCCAGTCGTAACCGATGTCCCACAGGAGCGGCCCCAGGACCGAACCCTACGGGACACCGCACGACATGGGTCTCCTCACAACGTCGCCCACGCGGCTCTCATAGACGACGCTGCGGCCCTCTAGATAGTCCGCCACCAGCCGCCTCAGGTATACAGGCACCCCGTGATACCGGAGCGCCTCCCCGATGCAGCTGAACGGCAGACTATTAAACGCATTGGCGATGTCAAGCGACACCGCCAACAGCATTTCCCCGCCGGTAAAGACCGCTGCGGCCGCGGCCCTCAGACGCATGACCGCACCGACTGTCGAACGACCAGCTCGAAAACCGAACAGGGCGTCCGACAAGTCGGGCCTGACGTCACGCAGGTGCTGGACAATGCGGGCAGCGAGGATTCTCTCAAGCAGCTTACCCACCTCATCCAGCAGCACGATGGGCCTGAAGGCCCCGATCGAATCCAGCGTTCGTCCCTGCTTCGGCAGGAGTACTAGCCTCCCCTCCTTCCAGCAGTCAGGGAACCGTCCGGACGCCAGGCACGCGTCGAACAGTCCCCTGAGGCGGGGCTCCAGGTGGTCCTGAGCCAGGGCCAGAGCCCGGGCGGGTATCCCGTCGGGTAGCTTAGTCAGCGCCGCACGGTACGGGTGACCCCAAGGGTCACGATTGAGACCATCCAGCATCTCCTGCCTTTTCTCAGCTTTGGCGCGGCAGATGGCCAGCTTGAACTCAGCCCGCGAGGTGCGGTATGCCTCGTACAGCCGGCCCTCCCGCTCCTCATCGCGGTTGCGCCGCCGACTACGGGTGTAGGACCTCCGCACACGAATGCACGTCGCACGAAGGTCCGCCAGCTCCTGGGACCACCAGTAGAGCCCTTTCTTCGGAGGAGGACGTCGCACACGGGGCATGGCTGAATTGCACACCTGCGTGATTGCAGCGCGAAATTGACTAGCCTCAACGTCCACCTCCTCAGTCAGGGCTGGTGAGGACAGCCACGATTGAACGATGGCTGACTTCACCAGTAGGTCCCTATCCAGCCTACCCACAGCCCACCGCGGGAACGCGGAAGTTCTGCGCGCCGCGTAACCCCTACAGGCGCTGGAGGGACCGGGAGACCTCAATCCGGATATATCGATGATCGGACAAAGTCTCAACCTCCTCCAGGACACACCAGTTCCCTACTCGTGCCGCGACGTCGGGGCTAGCGAACGAAAGGTACACTATCGACCCACCCCGTCGCCGCACGCACGTGTTGACGGAGCCTCTGTTTAATAAACAGAGGCCCGTCGACGCCGCCCACTCAACAACCGCCGCCCCGCGAGCATCCGTCGCAGGGGACCCCCACGCCGAGGATTTGGCGTTGAAGTCCCCTACAACTAGGACGTGGCTAGGTGCCAGGCGCCGCAACGAGGTCTCTAGGCTGTTAAGCCAGACCCGGAAATCAGCCAGACTCCGGTTGGGGGAGAAATACACGCCGTACAGCGTAACTCCCCCCCGTTCTTAAATGCCTAGGGCATGAAATTACTACAAATATCCGAGATGATGCGGATATGGAAAGAGAACGACAGGCTTTATCAGTGAGAGCATATTAGCTATATCACACAGGTTTGTACGTTGTTCCACACAGGTAAAAATTACTTTATTTAATGCATATTGTACATCATTCTACACGTGCAGCCTGTGGGAATCGTATGCTCTAAAAGATTACGAAGCCCTTCGAGTCCAATATAATAATTCGTTCAGGGTGCTGATGGGGCTGCCGCGCCACTGCAGCGCCTCGGGCATGTTTGCGGAGGCGCGAATCGATGGTTTCAGTGCAATAATGCGTAAGAGAACTGCTTCTATGGTAAGCAGGGTGCGCGCCAGCACCAATATCATCCTGCATATGATAGGGAACAGGGTGGATAGTCCTTACATAAATAATTTGACTACACTAATGTGTCCTTAACTAATTACACAAATGATAATAATGAATCTTACTCGAATGCTATAATTATGTATTTGTTAAATTTTTATAAAATAGAATAATTAATTAATAATAAATAATTTAATTACTTACATGGTCCCTACAATAGTTATAGTTATGATATAAATGCATTCTTTCCAAATTCAACCTTATACGTATGGTTTAAAGTTGTATTTACAAAGCATTATGCAAAAAGCAATAAAATTTTACGGCCGAAATTTGCAGGCAGGACAAGGACGGAGTGGAGACGAATATTTTTTTTATAATTTTCATGTATGAACATTTACTTAGTTTATTAAATGTGTTTAATTTATAAATGTGTTCTAAACTCATATTTATACTTTTATCTGATCGTATTAATATGCTTTTAGGTAGAATAGAATAAATAAATATTTATATATAAATAAAATAAAACTGCCTCGGTGGTGTAGCGGTAGTGTATGCGACTGCTAATCATGAGGTGTCGGGTTCGATCCCCGGGTAGGGAAAAAAGCTATTTAGCTTTTTCCTAAAAAGAAAAATTCTTAGTAGCAGCCCGGAGTTTGGAAATGTGCCCGGTAGACGTCAATAGGCTCACCTCCTATTACGTGGGACTCAAACATAGCTGGCGAGTCGTGGGTGTGTATTACACCTCTGCCTACCCCTTCGGGGAATACAGGCGTGATGCTATGTTGTTGTTTTTGTTAAAATAAAACTCGTAAGTATAAATTTTAGTTTTTATTCCCAATATAGTAATTCTAATATTAAATAGTATTCCCAATATAGTTTTTATTCCCAATATAGTAATATAGTAATTCTAATATTATTAGTAGTACCCAGATCTATTCTAGTCTAGATCAATGGCGTCGTAATAAACATTGACAATACAGTAGTAAGTAAATCAATTTCCTTGAAATAAATGAAGCTTACTGTAGAGTTGTCTTTTTTAATTGGATTTCAGCTTTTCTGTTGATTTTTTTTGTGATATAATGTAAACTAATAGAAGATAAATCTATAAAAAAGATTATAATAGCTTTTATAAGACTAATTTTATGATTAAAAAGAGCAGGTTGTTGAAGGGAATATGTATTAATACCAGAAAATATATTTAAATTAAATGTACATTTTATAACTAAGGAACACAAATACGCCTTGGTTGTGTTTTTTGACCACATATGCGCTGTTCTCGTCTTATTATCTCCTCGGCTTTATTGCATACGGTATATTCATCTTCACTAGCGTAACATAGACCAACAAAAACTTTTAAATCTATTAGTATGTGAAACCATAATTTATACATAATACAACATTTCAACATTCATTATTGAAGCACAAAAGCCATAAATTCAACAATTGAAATGATCATCTTATAAAATACTAGTGGTGCCCTTCGAATTCGCTCGCCGTTTAATTAAAAAAAAAGAATACATATTTATAAATAATTTAGAGCACGCTTTATCATCTGATTGGGTCCTTAGGAAAACTAAATAGAAAATCATCATATAAATGGCAATTTTATTGATATTTAAACTTTGTAAATAAAACAATGTCAACTAATTACTTAATATATATAAAAAAATACATTCAATAAGGTGACTCCATTCGTTTTTAGAACCGAGAACGTCGTATTATGCGATCAAAGTGAGCAAAATGCGTTGAAATATGAGCATAGTTCGCGACTGCCTTTGTTTTAATACAGGGCCATCGTCGATAATTTGAAACAAAATATATTGAAAAATTAAAAAATGCGACTCTTAAGCAACAAAATATGTATGAAATAGAAATACTGTCTATTAATACTTACCGAAAATAAGAAACGCCATCCTTTTTTTGTACTTTTAATGCACTATTTCGGCATTTATTCATCGAACAATTAGACATTTTGACACGCTTCGTCTACACGCACGTCGAAATAATACTAAACGAAAGGAATGCAGGAAAGCGTAATCTGCACTCCTTTATAGTGGACAATTTTCGTGCCTGATTGTGTATCTTCTCTTTTTTATATATCAATGGTTATAGTGAATATAAAACGCAAAATTTTAAAAAGTACCATGGATGTTATAATGAATCGGAAACTTCAAATCGGTAAAAAATAGTTTCATCCTTATTTACATGAAAGTATAATATAACATAGCATAGCATCACGCCTGTATTCCCCGAAGGGGTAGGCAGAGGTGTATTACTCACCCATGGTTCGCCAACTATGTTTAAGTCCCACGTAATAGGGAGCGACCCTATTGCCGTCTACCGGGCACATTTCCAAACTCCATGCTGCTACTGCATTTTTTTCTTTTTACGAAAAAGTCAATAGCACCGCCCAACCTGGGGATCGAACCTGAGACCTCTTGATCAGGAGTCGCTCACACTACCGCTGCACCACAGAGCTAGGAGGTTTTATTTCATATAGTCTAGTAATCCCGTTAACATGCGAAATATTCAAAATAATAAGACACAGATATCTGTGTTTAGTAGGTACATAAATACATAGGTAGTATGATTAAGACATGGTAACAATATTCACTCGTATTTTGATAATCATGTAAACACGATATAGCAGTTGAGTTATAATTTAGTAACTGGAAACCAACTCACGCTTAGAATCAGTTCGTCGATCTACACTTCGAACGTTTCAATATGAAATATCTGTGTCATATAAACCAGTATAAAAGCATTTTCACATTTCTGCCCCTGAATTTAAGACAAAGGTTTTACGTAACATGATAGGGGTTGAAATCTAGTAGAGTAAGTTCAGCAAGATACGAAACCTTGTAGGTACAACCTCTATAACTTATAGTACATTGTATAGTTTAGAAACTAATTAACAATGCATGTATTCGTTTATAGTTCGATCAACTACACATTTCAGTGGCTGTTTTCTAAACTCTAGTTATATATAACTCTAATTATATAACGACTTATATGCATCCATCCATCCATCAGCCTTTCATCGTCCACTGCTGGGCATAGGCCTCCCCAAAATGGGGGGGTTTTATCATAATCGAAATAACGACTTATATATAGAATTTCCATCCATCCATCAGCCTTTCTACGTCCACTGCTGGACACAGGCCTCCCCAAATTGGGGGTATAGTGCCGTAATCGCCACACTTGGCAGGCGGGTTGGCAATCTCAGTGGATGTTGTTAATACTTGAGGGAGTGCTGCTGCCCACTCCCCCCGATATTCCCTCAGTCGGCTCCTACGACTCCCATGGGTGGAGAGGGGCGGAACAATTCTAAAGCCGGCCCCACACGCCCAATATAGAATTTAAATTCAAGATAAAATTTGCGAATTATAGGGTTATTAAAATATTTGCATCAGAAACACTATAATAAAGTGAAATTTTTAAATTGCGAGTTTATTTTGTAGCGTTTTAACGTTTAATCTCAGATTATCGCGTATGTGCGTATCAATTAGTGCAGGCTTGGTAACGTACTATAAATGCATTCACCAGGCTGTAACATTAATCATTAAAACAGATTATTGAAATTTTATATGTTACTAGACATGCCCGTGACGTCATTCGCGTAGACTTGAGAATATAAATACGTCATTATATAGCACACTAATGATCTCTATGCAAAATTGGCATCCCATGAGAACTATCCATCTTTTCGGGATAAAAAGTAGTCTAAATACAAAGTAGCCTTTTCCAGATCTGGAACTATATGTATGCTAAATTTCATGATGATCGGATCAGTAGTTGTGGCGTAAAACGTAACAAACAAACATACAAAGGCAAACCAAGTTTCGCATTTCTAATATTAGTTTTTTCTAGTGGTATAGGCCAGCTCGATCGGGGAAGTAGCACCCTCTCAACGTGAAACAACACCCAGCGGTAGCGGTTCTATCGTATGGTGAGTGAGAGTGCCGGAGACCCAAACCCCTTCCCTAACCTCTCCTTGTTATTCTTCGTATTCTCTCCTCCTTATCCTACATATCCCCTCCTTAATATATTTCCTACCCACCACCTATCCCTTTCCTTGGATATGGCGACATGCTATTGATTCCTCTGGTGTTGCTAGCTTCTATAGGCTACGCTAACCACTTACAATCAGGTATGTATGCTTGTTTGCTACCCACGCAGTATAAAAAAAATATGCTTTTCTAAGTCTAGATAGAGCATTACTCGATTTAGCGAGTGATTTATGTATACTTAATTTATGTTCATTTCAACAGTAATAAAACCTGTGCTTTTTAGATTATAACAAAAAATCATTTCAAAGGCCCTCGCTTCATGGAAAGATGCTTCTCGTACCTACTGCGGCTCATCAATCTTTCCACGACAATAGACCCTGTAATCTGATCAAAATTTCCGTTGCCCGTTGTATCTAATTATTTTTATAGACTTAATATACTCGTAATAAGATTGGACACGTAATATTATAACATATTAACTGACTTGTGAATTTTAAGCGAGATTACTACTACTGGCTGGCGCGGTAGCTCAGTGGATTAGAGCACTTCCCCGGATTGGAAGGGACGCAGGTTCGATTCCCGCTCGCACTAAAGTTCTCTTTTTTCCTCATTCACAAATAATAATTTGTACTTTAAAGTAGCTGAGCATGTCAAGTGCTAAAAATACAGATCAAAATGTTTAAAAAATCACGCCATCAAATAGTATGAATTTTAATTGCAAAATTAAACTTACTATATTGGATTAATGCATGTAAATGCGTTCCGATAGATGGCGTTAGTCGTTAAGACAAATGTGGTGAGGAAATTGGGTATGGTCAAAGGCTGGTGCGGTAGCTCAGTGGATTAGAGCAGTTCCTCGGATTGGAAGGGACGCAGGTTCGATTCCCGACTCGCACTAAAATTCTCTTTTTCTTCATTCACAAATAATAATTTGTACTTTAACGTAGCTGAGCATGTCAAGTGCTAAAAATACAGATCAAAATAAAGTACTTCCTGATATTTACGCTTATGTTATAACACATTATGAAATAAAACTACGTTTACAGAATCTATCGCATTTACTTGATTTTAAATTTATCGACTTTTCGAATACTTAACAGCATTCCATCCGTGATAATGAATGCTAATATATCATAATACTACTTTGTAGTATTCTGATAAATACTTATAGACCCATTTCATGATTATGTTATAATGAATATAAAATGCGAACATTCCTCTCCTTTAGTTCTGTAGAAATCAAAAGGTTTTACAATTTTGCTTAGTGCACTTAGGTTCTCTAGGTAGCCTGAAAAATTACTTACCTATTGGTAGTGGTAGGTATAGGCATCATTACTATCCTTAGCCCTCCTGACCGATGATGTGGACGTCGAGGCTGGTCGTCATAGTATCGCATGATTATGACTCAGCTTGCCCAATGCAATAGGGTCTAATGGTGGTCTCGCAAGCTGGCGGACCCCCGTGAGGCCTGAATACGTGGTCGACTGGTCGTAGATACTAAACCCACAGGTGCGGCAGTGGCGTAAACGTGATTCAGACGGCTATACGAGGCGTATAATAACGCGCGTGCAACTTCATTGTAGCCATATGAGGACGGGATGAGGACGGGCCTCGTGGCGTAGTTGGTAGTGTAACCGACTTCTGTGCACGAGGTCGTGGGTTCGATTCCCACTCAGGACAATTATTTGTGTGATGAACACCGATATTTGTACTGCGTCTGGGTGTTTTCTATCTATAATATGTATGTATTTACAAAAAAAAGTAATATATGTATTATATCCTTAATCTGGTACCCATAGCACAAGCGTTAAGCTTAGTTTGGGACCAAAGGACGATGTGTAAAAATGTCCGTGAATATTTATTTATTATATGTAGCGCCAAAGAGGATAAGCGGCGAAAGATGCTGGAAAGTATCACTCGCCGCTCGAACATCCCCCACGCCCCATGAAACCATCGTGCCGGTACTCCTGGCCACCTCGGATACCGCATATTAGAAACAAAATATAGATTTTATTACTCTACTCAGGAATAGAACACATCGAGAAGCCGTAAGTCACAGCAATTGAAACGAAACATTACGGCGCGTTATCCTAACACACCATTTATAAGATCAACAGAAAGTCGTTCAAAGAATTTTTCTCTCATTGTGTCCGGGTTTGCGAACTCGAGGAAATCGACAATGAAGGTAAAGTTTATCTTCCACCGTCAGCAGTTTGTGGGTTAAACGTGACTTGCCGTTTGATTGCATTATACTCCACTAACAGGCCAACAAAAAGAATTAAAAGTTCACGTCAGGCAAGCCAATTATTTAATAAAAACCATAATAGACTGGCCATAAATACTGTTACAATTAAAACAATAATGTTATATTTCAATTTGGAAGCTATCGTTTTTAAATGAATATTCAGTGTGTTTTCTCATTTTCAAATATTAAATAGGAGTCGGTTGGTAAAGAGTTGCCGCTATAGCTTTACACAAAGTAGGTATGGAGCCAAATGAAATTTTCGAAAATCTTCATCCACTTGATATTAGTCGAATGTTTGTGTAACAGTCTATTGATAGGTACAATGAAACGTCCTCTATTTGTTTTCCGTCCACGTAGTATTCGTATCTACTAAAAAGGCGATCAAAACAGTTAAGGACAGAACTCGAAGAAATCTTATCTGAAAGCATAAGATTTTATCTCGGGAAATGAATATATTATAATTTTAAAAGATATTTAGGACTTTATTTATTTTTATAAAAGATGAACTGATCATTATTGAAAGGATAATTTAAAAATTAATAAGGTGTTCAAATTAAAACAACTTTTTAAGCGGTATACAAAAGAAAAACACAGAACAATATTATATACCTACTGACGCGAAATTTTTAAATATCAAGCAACATTTTAACAAATGACTGAGTTTATGCTCATAACTCCATAGAATCTTTTTAATCAGTCAACAGAGACACGTAGTACGTGGGAATTATTCGACTTCATTGATGGTTTGGTAAGGTGTTAGCTATCAAGGAGTGACTGATCCATATTTTTGTGAAAAAGGTGTCTAAATATCAGCACAGGTGAATCAATATACAATTCTTGAGAAGGTGGTTAGTTTTAACAATACCTTGTCCCAAAATCAAGAGAAGTACTTTCTGCAAGACTCAGCACCGGATTATAAAGCTAGATCTATACCAGCGTGTTTGGTAACAAGCGTTTCTGACTTCACCAGAGCTGAAGATATCAATCGCAAATCCCAATCTTTATCCATTGGATTCTGAATTATGATCACTTTTAGAGAGTGTTGCATGCTCTAAACGCCATGATAAATTAAAGTCTTAACTATAAGATTGGCAGTTAAGATTTTCCCATGGAGAAAATGTGTGTTTCAATTATTATTTTTTACAACCCCCTGCACTAAGAAATAATCATTGCATAGCGAGGAACTTTACAAAGATACAATTTTACGGACCACAAAGTACACCCAGACTCAGAACAACAATTTGTAAATCACACAAAGACTTGTCCTGTGTGGAAATCGGACCCAAAACACTCGGGGTCGAGGTCGGTATCTAAACCACTCCGCCATCTGTGCAGTCAATATAATTGGCTTCAACATTTAAAGAATTGTATTCATATTATAATAATGTTGCTAATGTGCTATACAATAGAAAAAATATATCTTATAAATATAATATTGTAAAGGCTTAAAATGAGAGTAAACAAACGCTTTCTACTTGTAGGTACTTTTACTTTTTCAATAAATTCAAAGTAATTTTCCTAATGTTTGCTATATCGGCTTTCAAAGGAGAATGCCCACAAATGTATTGTATCATGTTATACATTAATGAAACTTACCTTAATTGATAGCGTTTTAAATGTATATACAATTACAAATAATGCAATATCCCTACTTCGCCAGATTTTCGAGAAAAAGGCTAATGAAAATCATCAAATTAGGTTATATTTTACGTATTTAAGTACCGATAATCATACAAATATTTCGCGTTTCCATCAAGTTTTTACTTACAGATATTTGATGTGATAAATAGATATCACTAAAGAAAAACCATATAATTAAAATTTGGAATGTATTAAATGTTAAATATTGCTAGTTTTAGATATGGTCGGTAGATGGCGATAGTCTCGTCCCCTATTATTACATACTCAAACAATTAAAGTAGGTAAATTACTCTTTAATTAGCAGATTTTTATCCATCGAAATTTTTACTTGATATTTGAGAAGGTATTGTAGGTATTCAAATTTTATTTTTTGAGACTAACTTAAATCTGATACAAAACGAATCCATGTATGGTCAGTCTCCTTTATCTGTTTTAATATATTTTCTTTATATAAATTCAATTTATTATATTTTATTAGGTACCTAAGGACTTCAGGTAGACTGTTCTTCTAAAATTTTATTGTAAGTTCTCGAACTCAGCGACTAACAATCCTATTTTTACTCGTGTCCTCGCTTAACGTTATAAATGTGAATGTTCATTATTTATAATTTGTTTCGTTTTCACTTCATAACTACTCAATTGATCATCATGATTTTAGTGTTTTTTATGCTGAAATAAATGGATATATGACGTGGGATAGCAATCTTTGCATAGAAATTGTTAGTGTGCCTTAGAATGACGTATTAATATTGTGAAATGCACGCGGACGAAATCGCGGACAGAATCTAGAAAATAATTAAATATATAGTACCTAAATTAAATATTTTCCAGAATTAATAAGAGGTTTTACATTTGTTAGATTACATTTGTTAGATAAATGAATATTCTATTAACAATACTATATTGACAGTGATTTTTAAACTAATAATATTAATAAACGACCAAATACAAAACTAAAACAATAAATAGCTCAAGTCAGGTTAAGTTTGAAATATGGATGGAAACTCGTAAAAAGAAGACCTTTATTTAAATCCATGCAAATAAGCATATAACTACGGTACGAACGACTGGGGGATACTGGCATCCCCTCAATTGTCGACCATTTAGAGTTGGGAACATCTGTGTAGATGAAATGCGTTCCATGTCGACATGGAACACGTTTCAAATATCGCACAGAAATTGTTTGAATCGTATTGCATAATCAGTACAACGACGAAATCAATACTAATGAATTTCCAATAGAGCTTTTGCCACTCGTCAAACACTTTATCGTACATTATTATTTTTAATGCCGTTAATTCTGTAACTTAACCATGGGAAGAGAATAGCAGCACAGCACAGGTCTGGGACCGCAGTACCGATAAAAAAAATAGGGTGCCGCCCAAAAAAAAAACTAAACCTCACGCAGACTACGGGTTACTAATCATAAGAAAGTGTGTTTGACATCAAATTCATTATTAAGAAAAAAAGCACCCCAGGCTTATTTACAATCATTATTATCCTAATAACTATTATAAAGCTGTAACAGAACTGATACAGCTCTGTAGGTGCATTAAAGATATCTGAGAAAACGGCTGCATTAGGCTATATAGGCACATAATTATGCACACAAAACAATGTTATTAGATTTTTTGTCTGTTTGCTGTTTCGCACGTCACGCGAAAACTGGGAATAGATTTTGACGCAACTTCTTTTATTTAATAGCTATTGATATTAGACTTAATAAATGATATACATTTTATCTCCCTACTATATCGGGAACCTGAATATAACCTAAAAACCAGCTTTTGGCTGCAGCGGAGCCGCGTGCAAAGGCAAGTTTGTAATGAATTGTTTTATGCTTTTTGGTTTAACTAGTTATTGCAGCGTGTTTTATTTTTGTATTTTAACTTTAATTTTTTTTTTCTTTTTTAATGACAATATAGCCACAAAAGTACATCTATTTAAAAAACAAAAAATTTCATTACGCCAACGGGTTTAAAAAAAAACGAAAAACGCACCAACTTACATTATTGTATCGTTGTCGGTCCTTACGGATTCAACGTAATAATTTTATCTTTTAAAGTTGATGTAATTCACATTTATAAATTCGGTTACATAAATAGATAGCTAGATACAGGCAAAGCTTATAAAAACGTGTTAAAAATGTAAAAATATTCACATCTATTTACTGGATTCGCTTTGCGTCAAACGAACCAAATTTGCGAAAAGGGATGAAAAGAATTCCTTGATTTTAAATCAGAACTACAGTCACCAAATATATTTATTTCTACTATACTACGAAGCCACCAAATACATTTATGAATCCATGTGGTGACGGATTGAGATAACGAGTGTCACCACCCAATTCTATTCCATGGGTATCATACGAGGGACATACCTTTTTTGCTACATACTTACTTACATCACGCCTTCTCTCTTGCAGGGTAGGCAGGGATAATAGAATGCCAAAAGGCTCTATTATTGCATACATCTCTAGCTTTCTCAACATTCATAAGTCTCTTCATACACACACCGATTTCGGAGACTCCTGGCTCCAAGGAGGAGGATACCTTCAATACATGAACGATTTGGTATAGGTTTCAATCTACTACTACTACTCGTACTTACATCCTTCTAGTTTCGCATTGTGGGTATATCTTCTTAACCAGTTGCCCGGCCGGCATTCTTTCCACATGTCCCTCTATTCCCTTTCGCATCTTTACACCAAAACTCTCTTCCGTACCTACTCACTCTATTAGTAGTCATCTATTCATTAATTTCCCATCTGCGAAATGAAATGGTAAGCAGTGACTGCAGTATTGTTGAGTCCATGCGTTGCAGTTACCACTTACCGTCAGTCAGGTGGACCGTTGCTCCTCGGCCACTACAAGAAATATAATTATGCTGCTGACTTTAAAATATAATACTATGCCATAAGTGGCCAAGTATATATATATTATAGGTTCTCCGTTCTAGTATTTATTTAGCTAAATATTTTGTTCAGCCAACTGCTTCTAGTTCTCGTGAGTGTATTATTATAAAAACAACAAGTAACACAACAGACGTAATTTTTTTTTTAAATAATTTATGTATTGGATAAAGATACCAACATTCCACCTTTTGTTTCAATAAGGGCTTCTATGTGAGAGTACAGGGAGTTGGGTGATTCCTTTTCAGCAACATTTAGCTACGTGGATTGGTTCCAGGGTTATGTTTTGGTCAGTTCCAATTTCGATACGTCTAGACTGATTTCGATTTTTTTTAATATTTGCCTATAACGAATGAGGTAATACCTAGTGTTTTAGTTTCCTTACATTTTCAGTGTCCCTAACAATTTGGCCACTGTACACATATTTTACCCTGACGAGGAATTTCTGTGGGATATGCCTAAATAATTCTGTGAACCAAATTTTTAGGTCCAGGCATACGAAATCACGGGAAAAAGCAGTACATTTATGGATTATAGTAGAGAGTATGCGCGTTGGCTTGAAAGCGTTCTATTGATTTGTTTACTGAAGTGATGTACCCCGTTTGGTCAAAAAAATATTTAATTTGATATTTTTTATTATTTCGAGTGTATCATGTTCTATGACAGAAATAAACACGAATACTATGCTGGTTCCGGTATTAAGTTTGATTTTTGTATATTTATCGAATTTAAAACATTTTAAGTATTTATTTAATCTTAATAAAATCTGAATTTAGTTTGAATTTATTAATTCGGAGGTGTTAAATATATGTGTTTGAAAACCTTGCAATGTACCAGTATTTTTTCCAAATAGTATACCTGTAAAAACAAAAATATAAAACTGTAATAACCATTATTTATCCGTGTTTCCCGCGTATATATATAGGGTTGAGTATCCAATTTTGTTTTGTGAAAGCGGGAAGAATATTTCCCTATCCGCACACCCCGTCATTCGGGGCAACGAACAGGATAGTGTGGGGTCCACACTCACTAAATAAATCCGCCGTTGTTGACGGGCCACTGGAACTATGTTACATTACTTCAGTAGCCCGCCAGCATTCAGTGGTCCACCGGCATCGTGAAGCACCCTAGTTTATTGATGGTATTCTTGTTTTTGTTGTAGCGGGAGATAGCAGCGCATCGATACAGTTTCCATTCGTAAAATGAAATGATGAGCAGGGGGTAGGCAGTATTTTGGCCGTGTGGGGCCGGCTTTAGAATTGTCCCACCCCTCTCTACCCACGGGGGTCGTAAGAGCCGACTAAGGGAATGCCGGGGGAGTGGGCAGCAGCACTCCCTCGAGTATTAACAACATCCACTGCGATCGCCAACCCGCCTGCCAAGACAGAACCGCTCGTTGTTACGTTCTCTTGGGGAGGCCTATGTTCAGCAGTGGACGTTGAAAGGCCGATGGATGGATGGAGGCAGTATTTTTAGGATTGTTCATCTGCCAACATTAAAATAGCACAAAATATTATAAATACAAACTTTTATTTTTATATTTTTACCTACATCGTATAAGAGTAACGAAGTTTTTTTTAATATATTTCCATTCTGAATACAATACAGTTATAATTTATGTACCAAAATCATCGTATTCCATTTAGAAAAAAGGCATAAATATTCTCTATTCGTCTATTTACTCGTCCGCTTTAGTATAAAGTACCTTTTACGCTCTTTCACATGCTAATAAGAATTCAACCGCGGCTCTATACGACTATAAAACTCCATAATACTCGATACTGAATTGGCGAAATGGAACGCATACCAGGTACTACACAGATCTGGTTCTGTAGTCAAAATATATAAGCATAAACAGTAAAAAGTAGGAATATTTCTCAACGCAAAAATTATTCAAAACTAATAAATTAGATTGGAGGAATGACGAAATGATTACAGTAACGGTATCTATTGCCAGTATGCCATTTATGCACTCATCACGCTGTTTTCGCCAAAGGGATTAAGAGGAGTCTGTAGTGGCTCCACCTTTTTTGATATCTAAGTTAGTCTCAAGGTGAGACATCTACCGGGCGACCAGACTACAAGCTGCTACTGAATTTTTTTTATGGCAAACCTGATACAATTTTTGCACGCCCCAGGCCAAGACAGAGCCTGTATTGCAAAGTCGTTGTATGTTAAAAATACGATAATTTTCTATAAAATAGGAACACAAAATTACGACAAATTATTCACATCAAATATCAAAAAGGCTTAGCCCGTATACACTAAACATTTATAAATTTTAGTTGACACTTAACATCGGTAGAACACATTGAAGTGACAGTGATATAATTTGTCCATGGATCTTTAGTATTAGGTAGTACTGCGGTTGACAATTATTTTAGATACCATCTGAAATTAAAGCTACGTTATAAAGCTGTTACTAATAGACGCTAGCAACACTAAAGGCATAACTTGCACATCGTCAATTCCAGGGGAAGGGGTATGAGGTGTGTGTATGGAGGTGGAGAGACGTTGGAGAGCGCCACCCACCAATAAACCAGCAAATTGATGTTCGAATCAGCAAATCTTTATAATAGAACATTATTGAATGGACCATGTTTTTTACACTGAAGTAAAATTTTTACTACATATATTTTATAGCAATATAAATTGCCCTATAACCAACACATGCTCCAGCCAGCAACATAATAATTATTCTAAAATTTCCCCGGCAAACTTCCATTTACTACAAAGTTTGTACCGATTACAATACGAACTCCACGGCTTTGAGTTTACTTGCATGGGAAGCTCAAAGGCAAATTGGATGTGACCGCAACGGGTTGAGCACAGTACGCCCATTGACTTTAGATACACTAAATTATTTTAGCCCTGATTCTTATTAAAATTATGATATTTTATTATCTAACTAAATATAAACCTGCAGTAACTTAATTTACCACACGTATGTATGTACTATGTAATAAACTTCTCTACAATTAATTATTCTATCCAAAACATCAAAATACATCTTAAACATAAGATATTAATTAAATAGAACCGCTATTCTTTGCAAAGTTATCTTATTACTTATTCATTATTTTCTTTTTTTTTTAAATTACTTAATTCTTGACAGGCTCTCTTATAACCAAACAAGTCTCGGGGGATACTGTTTCATTTGTTATCGCTTGGTTTTTAAAATTGTAAGTGATCTCGAATAAATTTTGTTTCTTAATTTTCTTCGTAGACTTTATCTTTGAAGGGAAGTAGAGTTCAAGCATCTAAGTTGATTGTAAGTTATAAGTGCGACTAGCAATACCAAAACATTGCCAACCATAAAATACTACTACGCTTACAGATCATACCACTTTATAACAACTGGAAAGGGAAGACGGTAGTTCTTTCCGTTCAGTTTCAATATGAAATGAAGACATTATGTTGGCAACAAACACGATTGCAACTTGCCTTCTATTTTTCCTTTTCTTAGCGCTTTTCTCTTTTTTATTATTGTCTATGGTGGCAGACTAGCCACAGACCACCTGATGGTTAATGGTAAGTAACCACTGCTCATGGACTCCACTATACTAAGAATACTGCCAAGCTGCTGCTTACCATGTCAATTCGTGGACGCGAAATCAATAAATGGACGACTATATTCTGCTTTAATCAAAACACATCGAGGTACTTCACAGTTGGTCCCACAGAAGTCCTTGGTACCTACCCACTTCGACCCGCAAACAAGTGAGTACTCCTATTCGGAACCCAACCCTATCACCAGTAATGCAATGAGTGATAACTTCTTTCTTCTCTTAGTCATCTCGTATGACACTGGCAGGAGAGGGTTGTGACAGTTGTATATTTACGGAATTCAATTAAATTTACTAAAATCCACATTTATAATCAACATTTCGTTTCTCTTTTAGAAATATTTGGTGTTACTTGAAAATGTTACACGACGCTATACACGGTATTGGAATTTTTGTCGCTGTACACCTACGTACACGCTTTCAAGAGGCATGAGATTGGGCTCCACCCGGCCAGATAATTGTAGTCCCCTTTTATGAAGGTCTGTGGACGATACCTATCCCTTTTTACAAACGTTAAGGTATACAACGAAATTGTACAAAGGATTTTGGTGTGTTGGGCGGTACTCATAAAATTATATTGCTTTTGTGGAAATATTTTTACATTATTTAGTTTGCTTGCTATTTAGTTTGCTTGCACAATTTAGTTCATCTGCAACTTCAATGTGAATCAAAATAAAATTAACAATGTGATAACAATCAAAAGCGTTATAATTTCTATACTTTTTAAATTCCATCAAAACAATGAAATTTTTAGATTTAACGAGAGCTTATTAACTGCCCCTGTGGTGCAGCGGTAGTGTTAGCGACTGCTGAACATGAGGTCTCGGGTTCGATTCCCGGGTCAGGAAATGTTATTGAGATTTTTCGTAAAAAAAGAAAAATTCTCAGTAGCTGCCCTGAGTTTTGGAAATGTGCCCGGTAGACGTCAATAGGCTCGCCCCCTATTACGTGGGACTTAAACATAGCTGGCGAATCGTGGGTGTGTAATAAACCTTTGCCTACCCATTCGGGGAATACAGGTATGATGCTGTTTTTTTTTTATTAACTATTTAAAAACTATAGACGTGTCGCAAAAATTCAATCTACCTACGTAATTATCTCAAGCACAAATTTAGCTGAATATTTTAATATGCTATATAATTATTTGTCAACGGGTTGCAAGACTACAATAATTATTTTTTTTAATACTTACATACTTTTTTTACATCCCTGATTAAAGACTATCATTTATTTGTTTTGTAATTTAACATAACATGTCATTCACGGTTATATAAAGCTATTCTAATACCCTATTTTTTTAAATCACATTTAGTATTTGCTTGTAGTGATGACAACTAGTTATATAATTATATATTTTTTATTGCGTATGGTGGCAGACGTGCCACGGCCCACCTGATGGTAAATGGTAACCGTCGCTCATGGACTCAGCTATATCAAGAGTATAGTCAAGCCGCTGAAATGAAAGAATTAATGGCTGTCTCCTGCCACACCGACGTTCTTCATGGCCGGTCACACGGGAGATGGTGGTACCAACCCGCTCGGGCCCGAAAGCAAGTGAGTTCTGCCACTTGGTACGCAGCCCTACCATCAATAACGCAATGGGTGATAAGTGCTTACTTCCCTTAGTCGTTTCGTACGACACCCGTGGGAGAGAATTGGGTGGTGGCATATGTATTATTAATACGTCACCACACAGACAGGACATAAGGATACAAACGTTAAATAAAACTGACCGGTTACCTATAATATTAAATGATGGTGATATTTTGTGAGAATTGTTTGATCTTCTTGAATATCGAAACCCTCTAAAAATTGCTTTCTTTAGTATTTCTCAGAAGGTCCGGAGGTATAAGGGCAAACACTGATAAGGTAAAAACGTCGTCATTCTGTAAGATTATCCTTTAGTTATATGCGCTTAACATCGTTATATCTCACTGAAAAGAACTTTGATGATATAGTAGTTTTTCCCATGACTTAATATTAATCGATTTTATAAAAATACCTCTATAATCACATTTGTTCTGGCTAGAGGTATTCAAATTGAGTCTTTATTTATTTATTTATTAGTCTTAGCAGTTCTAGAACTTGAACGAGAGAATTAAAGCTTTGACCTAAATGCGCATTAAGAAACGGAATCACCGTAGATTAGGTTTGTCAACAATTTAGGTTTTTCAATCAAACACAGTAGATTAGGTTTAAAAATTTAATTCTCAATCAAAATTCGAGATTATTCGTTACAAGACCGCTAAGCCGTAGAGCACTTTCCCGGATGGGAAGGGACGCAGGTTCGAATCCTGCTCGCATTAAACTTTTCTTTTTCCACATTCATAAATAATTTGTTCTTTAGAGTAGCTGAGCATGTCAAGTGCTAAAATATAGATCAAAATGATTGTATTACTTATAGCTAATAAGAATTCATCATAGTAATTATCGTAATCAGTCAATTTGTTCTTGAAATATCATCAAAAATCATGTGGTCACGGATTAAGCATATAAGTGTCATCGCCCCATTCTTTCCCACGGGTGTCGTACGAGGCGTCTAAGGTAAGTAAGCAATTATCATCCTTTGCATTACTGGTGGTAAGGCTGGGTACTAAGTGGGAGTACATACTTGCTATTGAGCCCGAGCGGGTTGGTACCAACATCTCCTGTGTGACCGGTCATGAAGCATCGATGTGTGTTTTGGTTGTAGCAGGAGATAGCCGGTAATTCTTTCATTTCATATAAATCTGTGCAACGAAATGGTGGCAGCGGCTTGATAATACTTTCGGTATAGTTGAGTCCATGAGCGACAGTTACCACTTACCATCAGGTGGGTCGTGGCTCATCTGCCACCAAAGCAATAAAAAAAAGACTTCATACAAATTTGTTTGATAATAATGACAAAATTATTTTTCTGCATATATTTTTTTCCGTGGTTTGTTTTCATTTTTGACAGCTTCTGTTTAGTTCTGCTATTCCGAGCCGGAAACAAATCCAACAAATCAAAATCATAAAAATCAGAATTCATTGGTTTAAATATTGTAAATAACCCGACTTTGTCACATACAGGTGGCAGCGGAAGACAGCTTCATGATAAGTGACAATCTTGCATTATATGTAGTACATATATGTAGAGGCATTGGAATGGGGGGTTTTGGTCTTTCGCCCCTGTGGTGACCAACCATACTGTGTGTGTTAGCGTGGAGAGATCGTTATACATGGCAATGCGTTGTCTCTGCCTACACCTCAGATAAATAGGCGTGAGTATGTATGTATGTAATAACTATCATAAAACTGTGTGTGTTATTATTTCGTACTCGAGGGTTTTTTGTGAGACTTGTAGAGATAATATGGCCAAACGTGGTTTGATATATCATCAAACGTTGACATTTTAACAATATGTTCAGTTTTAGCTGACCATATCATAAAATAGGACCATTTTATGAAGTGGATGGCCACATCATGAAGTTATCAATTCTACGATGTGGCCACGGCAGCTATATACCTATTATATTATCTATTACAGTAACTGCCTCTGTGGTGCAGCGGTAGTGTGAGCGACTGTTGAACATGAGGTCTCGGGTTCCATCCTCGGGCGGTGCTATTGAGCTTTTTCGTAAAAACAAAAATTCTTAGTAGCAGCCCGGAGTTTGGAAATGTGTCCGGTAGACGACAATAGGATCGCCCCCTATTACGTGGGACTTAAACAGCTGGCGAACCGTGGCTGTGTAATACACCTCTGCCTACCCCTTCGGCGAATACAGACATGATGCTGTGTTATGTATTACAGTAGAGAACCTGCTACAGTACTTTACACTCTAAACAACAAGATGAGCAATTAAAAGCTGTTTTATAGTGTCTTATCTATACTATTATAAAGTTATAACATAGCTATTAGTACATTTCAAACAAAAGTAAAAACATTGTAAACAAACCATCACTCAACATAAATCGTCGATTTCATACTTATTTCGTTATCACATTAAATTCTGATGTCAGTATCTTCGAAAATACTGTTGCCTTCGTAATACACTCATTTAAAACTAAAACATGTAATAAATATCGAATTTATAAAATTTGTATTCGTTTGACGTATTTTTGTACTTTTCTTTGTTTACTAAGTTTTCATCTTTGATTGAAATACACTGTACTTAAGATATTTGAAAAAAAATACTGCTAATTAGGCTATATAGGCGTGTCTAAACACAAAACGATTTTTTTAGATGTTTTGTCTGTTTGTTTGTTCGCGCATCACGCAAAAACTACTGAACGGATTTTGATGCATCTTTTTTTGTTTGATAGATCTTGAGTAGACTTAACAACTGGTATACATTTTATCCTGCTACTATATCGGAAACGTAAGACATTATCTAAAAACTAACTTTTGGCTGCGGCGAAGCCACGGGCAAAGCCTAGTTTTATATAACATTAATGTATATTATATAACTCCACAGGAAAAAGCTTCTCTTTTGAAAATTTCTCTATATAATTTTATATCATAATTTCAAGTA
Source organism: Leucoma salicis (assembly GCA_948253155.1). NCBI lineage: Eukaryota > Metazoa > Arthropoda > Insecta > Lepidoptera > Erebidae > Leucoma > Leucoma salicis. Next base: position 13,182,491 of record OX411811.1, read on the forward strand.
ATTTTCCCGTATGGTTGTTCCTTACGAAATCTCTGGTATATAAAGAAGAGAACACTAAAAACAAAAACATAGCATCACGCCTGTATTCCCCGAAGGGGTAGGCAGAGGTGTATTACACATCCACGACTCGCCAGCTATGCTACGTCCCACGTAATAGGGGGCGAGCCTATTGACGTCTACCGGGCACATTTCCAAACTCCAGGCTGTAACTGAGAATTTTTCTTTTTAGGAAAAAGCTCAATAACATTGCCCGACCCGGGGATCGAACCTCATGATTAGCAGTCGCATACACTACCGCTACACCACCAAGGCAGTTAAACACTATATTTTCTGAATTCAATATCACACTAACAAAATTATTAATTGATTCCATTTTGACACTACAAAATATTGAGGTCATTGGATGTTCAAATAAATCAACGTAATTTCATTTGAGAGCTGTACTAACAAATCTGATTCGTTTGATGTAGCCTCAAAATCTTCCTTAACGGGTCTTTGAATTATAAGGTAAACAAGGTTATATTCAAAGATTTCCATTGCAATTTCGTAGTCGACGATTATTTATTGCAATAATAACACTGTGGAACTTTTAAAGAGTGGTAAAAAACCTTGCTTGTCCCAACATAAATACCCTCCTCATCCTGCAACCTTTCCTTACTATCCATCCTCTCTACCCCTATCCTATCAAGCTTACGACACGCATAATGCATTATAGTGTTGCTAGCGTCTATAGGCTAAGGTAACCGCTTATCCGTACGCTTATTTGTCACCCGTGAGTATGTAAAAAAACCAGCCAAGTGCTAGTCGGACTCGCGCACGAAGGGTTCCGTACCATTGACTAGGTAAACAACATTACACTTTTGTAACTCTCTGTAACCATGCTGTTTGGCTGTTACCAAATTTTGCAAGTAAAATTTGACTCATTTCGTGGCTTTCAACTTAGACTTAGATGCCCAACGAGTAAAGAAACACGTTTGTTTATGGGAGCCCCCCTTAAATATTTGTTTTATTTTAATGTAATTATTTATATTTAAAGTGATAACTAAATATTCTATGAATATTTCAAGCGTCTACCTGTTGCCGTTATCAATAGCGAGCAAAAAAAAAATCACGTTTGTTGTATGGGAGCCCCCTTAAATATTGTTTTTTTTTATTCTTAGTATTTGTTGTTATAGTGGCAACAGAAATACATCATTTGTGAAAATTTAAACTGTCTAGCTATCGCCGTTCTTGAGATACAGCCTGGAGGCAGACGGACGGACAGACATACGTTGTATGGGAGCCTCCCTTCATTATTATTTTTTTTTGTTTTTAGTATTTGTTGTTATAGCGGCAACAGAAATACATCATTTGTGAAAATTTCAACTATCTAGCTATCGCCGTTCTTGAGATACAGCCTGGCGACAGACGGACGGACAGACAGACAGCGAAGTCTTAGTAATAGGGTTTTAACCCTTCGGGTACGGAACCCTAAAAAATCATATAGAAATCTGTAATTATCACGCTAATTTTTTAATTGAAAAGTAAGTCAATCTGTTTGTAATTCGATTTGATCAAGTAATTAAGATTGCGTATCTGTCAACACAAATTACCACCACTCGAAACTCTAATTAAATCCAAATTCATGAAATAAATCACTTTTATTGTAGTTATGTTGGTATTACCAAAGTTTTTAATGAGTAAAGTTTCCAACTTTTACAATGTCCTATGTTAGGGTTTTGCTTAGTAGGTTTTCCAAGTTTATTCCTTGGAAATCCTATAGGTTCATCCCTTATCTTAATCGGTAATACTTTCCTTTTTAAAGTATCTACTTATATATAAAATATCTGAATCTATCTATCCATCCATCAGCCTTTCGAAGTCCACTGATGGACATAGGCCTCCCCAAGAGAACGCCACAACATGTGTTTCACTCATATGGGGGATAGTGCCGTAATCGCCACGCTTGGCAGGCGGGTTGGCGATCGCAAGTGATGTTGTTAATACTCGAGGGAGTGCTGCTGCCCACTCTCCCCGGTATTCCCTCAGTCGGCTCTTATGACTCCCATGGGTGGAGAGGGATGGGACAATTCTAAAGCTGGCCCCACACGGCAAAAATATCTGAATATATAACTATAAATTAAAAAAAAAAACTTCTGTTTGTCTTCGCGTACCTATTATAAACCTTGAAGTTTAGTAAATACATATTTTTCTTTATTTTAAATAGTAAGCGAGAACGTATTTGACTCTTTTACTTGCTATGCTCTCGTTTCTCTCTAGTTATTGCTAATAATAGCAGTAGGGCTATGGGCCATCTGGTGGAAAGTGTACCGTCGTTCTTTAACTCAACAATTTTTTGAATACTGCCAACGGCGAGTTTGTTTAGTGGGTGAGGGCCCGAGACTACCCTGTTCATTGCTCCGAACGACAGGGTGTGCGGTTAGGTACAATTTTTCCCGTCTTAACAAAAAAAAGGGTATGTGGCATTAAATACAAGATCTGGATTAAACTGTGCAGGCCTATTATGTGCTGTGCTATGACCTTCTGTATAGTAGATCCATAGACTTAAAAAAAAGAGAAGAAAGTAGCAAAAAATTCTACGTCTATGCGTAGATCAGCCATCCAAGACTGGTAAATAAGGAATCACTAACAATGTTTCTAGAGGAAAACATACAAACTAGTTACATTATAGAGGCTCTAAATGAAGTATATACTTCTACCTGCATGGAAGGTAACGTTTTGGACCTTATCTCAGCTGACCATGATGCTTACACGCACAGCTGTAGCCTTGACAGTATTCTATTCAACAACACTAACCCGACTCTCTCTGGTACCTAGTATTAAGTCAAAGGACATTATCATTTTTCACCCCGTACGATAATAGCATCGGCCATTCATGATAATTATTAGTTTTTTTTAAATATAATTTGCATATTGCTATCTAACACGGATTAGCTGCATGCCATTATGAAGAAATAAAGTATTCGAAGGGACTATTGTACATCCGATGCGCCTGCCGTGTTTACCTAAAGTCAATATATCGACCTTTTGTTTTTTTAAGGCATTGTTAAATTATTTTAAAATCTGAATTAGTTTTGGAATTGATGAGATAGCGTGTAAAATGTCACAATGAAAAATCAAGATCAGTTCTCATATTATTCCATCCATCCATCCATCAACCTTTCAACGTCCACTGCTGGACATAGGCGTCCCCAAGAATGGGGGATAGTGCCGTAATCGCCACGCTTGGCAGGCGGGTTGGAGATCGCAGTGGATGTTGTTAATACTCGAGGGAGTGCTGCTGCCCACACTGTAGGTAGAGAGGGGTGGGACAATTCTAAAGCCGGCCCTACACGGCCACCTAATATTATTAGTTACATTATAATAAATCTACACAAAAATCGGAAAGGTTTTGATCTTGCAATTGCTATAGTTAATAGGTTTTGTTAATAAGATGTCACTGCTTTTATTAAACTTACTTTTATTATCAATATTAGACAAACTTAAATTGTTATTCTGAATTAAAATAACAAAGTAATATAATCTTTATTGTATATATAAAATAGATAGATATAATATTTTTTGAAACACGTAAAAATTTAATAGAGCACCATCTAGCAATGAGAATAAGCAACTCTAAGATTATAATCTAACTAAATTGAAAACTATGACAAGAGGTAGTGAAACAGCAATCTACTGCCATACGTAAACTGGTTCATTTATATTATAGCTTCATTATTTTAAGGTTAAGACACCCTCATAATCTTAAAATTTGGGACATTTTTTTTAATAGCGTGATTCTCAAGCTAGTCCGCTTAAAATGATGATTGTATGGGAATTCAGTAATATGTTTTAAAACAACACATAATTTTGCTTTGCGGTTGGTTTTAGGGCGAACTATGTATGGACGCAGAGCAATTTCCTTTAAAATTTAATATAATTATGACGGTATAGTTCAAGACTCTTACTTGCTTGATTGCACTACCATCAAGTTACCTCACAAGTTTGAATAACATGCTTCAACTGTGAAATAGATGTCTGTAAATGTTTGTAACATTCTCACTCGGCTCTACAAGCAGGAAATCTCAACAACTTATTATAATAATCTTACTGAAGACATGTTCTTATTGACATGCCTGACAGCTAGAACTAATACCTACTAACTAAGGTGTAATATTCTAGTGCCGGCTCTGTTTTTAGATCATTACCTTTGTAATATAAATGTTTTGTTTTAACAAAAAATAAAAAAGGCCTCTCTATTTCCTATAAAGCTAAAAACTTTAAAAACAATTATCCTAATGACGTCTGGCAGGTTTATCCCACATCTTATCCTAATTTGTTGATGGATTATTTCGGAGGAAAGTTTATGGAATAAATCAGCGTTGTATGTTAAAAAAACTTTGATAAGCTTTATTCGATCGCCATTTAATAATTGTATAATAAAGAAATAATCTTTTCATAAGGCAATTAAAATAAAAAATAAAATATCTGGCTTGTACACGTTCATTAAGTTAATTTTAGAAGAATTGATATTAAAATGAGCACTACAGAAGAAGTAGTTCTAGATAGTGTTTTGAATTAGGTACAACACAGTAACACAATTCATGTAATTAACATGACAATTACATGAATTTGCCATGACGGGATACCAGCTAATATTTTGTCCATTACTATTTCTAGAATAATGATTCTTTTTCAACTGACTGACGGATAATATTCTCTTAAATGTAACCATATAAATCCTAGAATACATGAACCTAGAATACGAGGAAGATCTTTATATCATTTTAACATAACATGTTATTATTACACTCATACATCTAAAATTCTGTAAAATAATATGATTACAACTTTCAGTAAGAATAATTTCATTTCGTAAATTAACAAGTATAAAATTAAGGAGCATCTTTCACAAAATAGCGGAGGGAATATTTCATTGATCAAATTAATTATGTTGATACAGATACTTTCTTCAGGAAGTTATAATAATATTGAGCAACGATATTCTAACATTGTAAATATGAAATTGAGTTTGTTATTTGATTTTTCGTTACACTTTCACGCCGTAACTAATACATACTTACATAGGTATATTATATTACAGGTCAGAGCCCTGAAGTACGCTATGTTTATGTCTTAAACGGTTGTGGGATAGATTTTCCATAGAGATAATTAATGTGTCATGAACCAATACTGTTGAAGTGGAACTTTTTAGGCGGCAGTCGATTGACAATTGGTCGAGAATATTAATAGCGAAATTTTAGCCACGCGTCACCTTTACATTATACCTTTTACATTTCGTTACACGAGGGTGAAAAAAAATATTCCTAATATAGAGAGACATTAAAGCTGTACTTTCAAAAGTCTCCTCTCAGAGTGAGAAAGAGGATTAGGCCATAGTCCACGCTGGCGGAGTACGGATTGCCAAATGGACCTTAGAAGTTGTCGATAAATCTCCAAGGCATGCAAGCTACCTCGCAATATTTTCCTTCACTGAGCAGTAATAATAATTTATAAACAAATACACTCATAACTTACAAAAATTTCGGCATATCAGAAGTTTGTGCCGTGCGAGGTCTGAACTTCGAACTGAGTTTTGAACTCGATACCGCTGCCTATGCCTAGACTAGACTTAAAATGTCATGATGATCAGTTACAACAGTTATGACGTGAAAAGTTAACTATTTATTTAAATAAAGACAAATTTGATGGGGAGATTGAGAATGGCCATTGGCCAGTGCAATGGCTTACCGGTTAGAGCACTTCCCCGGATTGGAAGGGACGCAGGTTCGAATCTTGCTCGCACTAAAGTTCTCTTTTTCCACATTCACAAATAATTTGTTCTTTAAATAAATAAATTACTTTTTGCACTTGAGTCTAAAATGATATTGTAGAAATGCTACAGATATTAAAATTTATAAAAATACTAGATGCTGCCCGTGACTTCGTCTGCGTGAACTTTTCAGAATTGGGTCAAATAATATAAATACGACACTTTACGGCAGACTAATCATCTTTATGCAAAAGTCCCACAGAAACCGTCCATTTATGAGCTACAAAGTGCTTATACGAGTATTCATAATGATCAATTGAATAGTTAACGCGAAACAGTGACAAACAATTAAACACACTTTCGTATTATTAAATCTTCTTATGTTTATACAGCCAAATTTGGAAACAAGAGTTGGTTTAGGTTTTATGTTGATTTTTCAGGCTCGCATGCCCAAAAGGTAACGTCATAGTGCATTCAAATAGGGCTAATTGTAGTTTTAATGAGTACTCTGGTGCAACGAGAGACCATAAGTACATTTAAGCATGGGATTAAAAAAATAGCATTTGGAACACACGAATATCTCATTTGTGGGTGAGTTTTATATTTTGCTGAAACCTCCCCAGATGTGCCTTTATTGACTTACTAAAACTTAATATTAAATTAATGAGAAATTTAATAGACGACCCACACAACTCTGAAAATTTCTGATTTCTATGAGTCAATATCAAGATTTTCCTGGCAGCTGAAATTTACTCGTATAAAAGATTTTGCACTAGCAATCAAACAAAAGTAAAATCACAAAAAAATAATACTTATTGTGTGATACTACATAGGTTTCTGCGAAAAATCTATATTATCCATTATAAAATGGTCTTTACTTGAAAAATAAAACATGAACAAAATGAAAATAAAATATGGTTTTTACTTGAAATGTTTCCTAAATCACAATTAGCGGTATTCAATCTCAAATTTAATGTTAGTTGCTTCAGGAGCAGGCTAGAAGCTTCTATTTTTATTGCGTATGTTTATTTAGTCGCGTGTTTAAATATGCCTACCCCTCCGATCAAGATGCAGACACAATTCACAGTTTACATAGGTTCTGGATAATATTGTGAAGCTTTCCCAAGATTTCTAAACCAGACTCTTAAATATATGTCATGAGACGGGTCAAGCTTCCTACCGAGTATGTACTATACTATTTACTTGTCCGAAACGTAGAATAGTTTAAGAAAATAATTTCTAATATTATATTGAATTAAAAACTTTTGACGTTGTTTTATACATTTTATTTTTTATTTAAAATGGACAGTTGTAACAAGCTTTTGTCCTAAAAAGTTGTTTAAAGCTTTTTCAACAAGACGTTGGCCATCTTTTCATTTCTTAATGGGTTGGAAAAAGTTATATTCAAGGCAATATCAAGCTTTTATACTCGTCGTGTTGATTTTAAAAGCCTCTACGAAAGCTCTTTTAATAACCAAGTATATTTTTATAATGGACGATGTACTGTCGGTTGCTTTTTGCATGATGTTCTTTTATTCATCAAATCAATTTTTAACAAAAAAATCTAACGTTGAAAAGCAAGAAAAAAAATCAAAAAAGTGACCGATACATTCCTTGGCTTAGATGCAAGCGAAAGCTATTTATCTAGGGTATAGTAGCGAAACCAGTTTTTAAGTGTAATAAACAACCATCAGACAAAAAAGCTTCATTAAAATTCGATTTACGTGATGTGTGAGACTAGAATGAGACTCTCTACCTCTGGCAGGTCTGGGCCTCCATTCTGGTGGCCACGCCAGATTTGGAGGGCCCTCCCTGGGAGGCGTGAGGGCGTGTCTGACGTGCAAATTGCCCCTGGTGTTGCTAGCGCCTAAGGCTGAAGTGAAACCGCTTGCCATCAGGTGGGCTGTGGCAGTTTGCTTGTTTTGTGAAAAAAAAATATTTTGACCCACTACGCCGCGTCCATTAGGTCAGCCGAACCGAGCCGAGTCGAATCGCAAAATTTCGTTTACAATCGCTGAATTGGCAAAGCATCTGAGACGGTATTCCAGGAGAGGAGGTTCAAATCTTGCTCGTGACTGTGATTTTCGATTTCACATTTTCACACTTTGTTTTAATTTAGGTATATGGCTAAGCATACCATCGAAGGAATGTAACATAGTTCCAGTAGCCCGCCAATAAAGGCGGAGAGACGGCACACGGCGGGTTTCTTTAGTGGGTGCAGGCCCCACACTACCCTGTTCGTTGCCCCGAACGACGGGGTGTGCGGTTAGGAACATTTTTTAACGCCTTAACAAAAAAAAAAAAAAGCTAAGCATGTCAAATGCTAAAAATATATAATATACAGGGTCTGTCGTAAATAATGGATAACCTGTTAATTGGAGGTAGCCCTGACGTCAAGCTGCAAGAAAATCGATTTTATTTTAGGGTTTCCAACGGTGTGAAAGTCCTCCCTGCGTGTCAAAGGGATCATGCTTAAAATGTAAATGTTGGCCATATTTTACATTAATAATGTCTAAAATAGTAATTAAATATAATAATATAAGTATCCAGGAGTCAGCTACAAAAGAAATTCCACAAAAAAAATGGTAACCGAATGAATGAGCAGACTTAAAATTAAAAAAAATACAGATATGTTTACCATTTTCACACCGTTGGACACCCTAAAATAAAAAGACGATTTTCTTGTAGCTTGTCATGAGGGCTACCTTCCATTAACGAATTATCCTTTATTTACCCTGTATAAATATCAAAATATTTACAAGGCTGTGTCATTATTTGGTAAAAATCTTAATTATACAATTAAGTTTACCTGGTCGGAATAATGTATGCAAATAAATCCGATAGATAGCGCATGCGTCACCTTAGACATTAAGAAGGAATATGTTACAGAAATTCGCAATTCCGAGCAATTGTCACGATAACTGAATTGACAAAGGATCTGGGACGATATTACAAAAGATGAGAGTTTATATGGCTAAGCAAATACTTAAAAATTATTATATTTATAGGGCTGTGTCATTATTTAGTATGAATCTTAATGACAACATTAATTTTTTTTGCGACTTTGTATTATTACTGGGCCTTGTAGGTCGATCCGACCGTGAGAACGAAGTTGAAGTTGAACAGGGTTGAGCCCTGTTGCATGTCTAGATATCTCGTCTAGATATTAAAAGCGATTTTGTAGATAGAGCTGAAAGCTCTCAAGTAACAGTAGTATTGGGCAGGTGTTGGTCGGAGCGTTGACTTCATCTAATGTGACCTCTCGACTTTCATGTTAATATTCAACATGCCCATGACTAATAGATGATCACTCCCGGTTCTAATCCTACTGATCACTGAGACATCATTGAATATGTGTCATTTGTCCGACAAGATAATGTCGTTTTTCACTGAATAATCGGGGCTAATCCAGATCCATTTACGCTGGGAGAAGGAATCTCTTAAAGAAGGAATTTATCATGAAAAGGCCTTCCTTGTCCAGAAAATTCCCCGTGGTTCCTCTGCCCAAATCTATATTGCCCCACTTACAGCTCATCGTCTTTCCTTTTGCCTAGTTTCGCGTTAAGGTCTCCCGTAAACACCGTGAAGTGAGTTTTGAACAAGCAGATGGCCATGAAGATGTCCTTTATACAGGGCCTCCACCTCATCATTAGATAGTATCGAGACACTGTCTAACGATGAGGTGGAAGCATTAACATGCCGCTCTGTGCACCACGGGAAATTTCGCCATGAGCACCGTAAAAACCCCATTATCAATATTCTAATTATGAAATTAGAATATTTTGTTACCACTTCTTATCAGGGGCTCACAAGTTCGTCTGCCACCTTAGAAATAAAGAAAAGACCAGAAGAACCAAATACCAAAAAATATTGATTAATACAACTATTATTCTATGAAATAGAAACACTTATAAATAAAATGAAAAATGAAGCGAACGCTAGTGACGAGAAATTCATTCTGTCGCGGACGACAACGTAACTCTCTACTAATTATATTTACCCTATGACACTAATAGAGGTGTTTTCTAACTTATTTATTACGATATACGAGTATTCAGTGATATTTTGTGCTGTGAGAATAATTACTGTGTGACATTTTTCATGTATACTCAATATAATAACAAATAAATATTCTTTTCATCCATCCATCCATCAGCCTTCCATCGCCCACTGCTGGACATAGGTCTCCCCAAAATAAGGGTTTTACCATAATCGCCACGCTTGGCAGGCGGGTTGACGATCGCAGTGGATGTTTTTAGTACACAGGGGAACGCTGCTGCCCGGTCTCCTGGTAATCCCTTAGTCGGCTTTTACGACTCTCATAGGAAGAGACAGGGTGGAGCTATTCTCGGTGCCGACTGATGTCTCTGAAAGTAAAACCGGAAAATAAGAAATTAGGAATCCTGTGTGTTACGTTTTTAACTTTTAAACATTGGTAATATTAGTGCTATCGATGCGAAATTGCTCGAAGTCTCGAAATATGTCATTTGAGGTCATATAATATATGTATATAGGTATGTTAAAAGAACCCAAGAAACAATTCTGCCTCTCACAATTTACAACATGAATAAGCTTCTGCTTTTGAAAATGCTTAGCTACAACCAAAAGCTGGAACTTTGCCAAATAGATTATAATACGGTCGCTCGCCGCAGATTGAAATCTGTAAGAAAAATATAACTATAGTAAAAAAGACCAGACAATTACATAAATAATGAGGTTGCAGAAAGTACAGCAATTCCAGTAACTTTCTGGGCCAAATTCTGTGAGTTTGATTTCCCTAATAAGCGAAAATATTTGAGCCTGGAAATAATTGTGTGCACATTAGTAGTGCCAAATGCATTTTTGTAAAGTTCCCCAAGATCCTGAAAAAATCCTCATAAAGGACATCGCTTTTTAACTTGCTCCATCTGCAAAGTTGAATACTCTTTTGCTCTGATAGTGAATGATTGGTATGAATATACTGAGAATTTAAATGCAAGAAATATTTTTTATTTCAATTTAAACCACCAACTTACATATAGGTATTAACACTTTTAATTCACAGCCTCTGTATTTAACTTTGTCCAAGCCAATCAATGGTCGATGGCTTTACGATTACAACATCTTCCGTGTATATTAAGCAATTATCATTATAAATATTGGCAGTCTAAAGAAAACCAAAACCATCTAATATAAATTAGAGTGTTCGATCTAAAATCCAATACCAACATGTTTTTTGAAGTGTAAACTTCTTTAGGCGCGTTGAGTACTTTTTGGTTGAATAAAAATCATGGAACTAGCGTCATCGTCACCGAACGCTCCGATAGAACTGAAAACAATGTAACTTGTGAATTGTATCGTCGAGCTTTTAGATTATTTTGAATTAATTTTGGTTTGTAAGTAAGAAGTGTACATAACACTTCTTACTTACATATACGAGCCCCGATGCAAAATAGTTCGTCTAGTGTGAAATTTTCTCTGTGAGATTTTTTCTAACTTCATTATTTTTGTATATCTATACAAAATATTAGGCTGTTCTACTATCACATGTCGCGTTACTTATGCCATTTTTTAATTATGAACCAATAAACTATTTGAGCTTTTTAAATTTATACATATCCTGTTTGAAATTCGAAGAAGTTATAAGCAAAATAGTTCGTCTAATTGTTAATCGATGCAAAAGAGTTCGTCTATCGATGAGTTAAATAATATTATTCCTTTTTTGTACAATTATGTTGCATAATTTAAATTTGTAAAAGTAATTCTGTATCATTTGTCAAGTGAGACAGTATAATAATTCTGAAAATTTCAGTTTTTTTCATTAGTTTTCAAATAACAATGGGTCGTGGCAAACCCGTGTGTGAAGAGCTTCGAAAGCGAATAGTTTGTGGGGTCGATGCCGGCAAATCAAGTTACCAAATATCTAAAGACTTGATATTTCCCAGGTCTACAGTCCAATCTATCATTCAGCACTATAAAAAGAATAGAACGACTTCTTGTTTGAAGAAAACTGGTCGACCACGCATCACAAGTGCAGTAGAAAACAAAATCCTGAAGAAAATTATCAAAAATAATCGTCGTGCTCGAGCTGAAGAACTCACGGTGCAATGGAAGGACATGATTCACAAAGACGTCTCAGTTGTTACTTGCAAAAGAGTCCTAAAAAGAATGGGTTACGAATTTTACACCGCTAAGGAGAAACCACTGTTTGCTGTACAAAAGAAAAAGAGGTTGAAGTTTGCTCGTGATCATTTAAATTGGACTTCCGATCAGTCTCGTAGTATAATTTGGAGTGACGAGTCCAAATTTGAAATGATTGTCGGCGATGAAATGAAAAAAGTGATTCGGAACAATAATGAGGTATTTCATACTGATTGTCTCAAACGCAAAGTGAAGTTTCCGGCGTCTCTTATGGGGCTGCATGTCTGCACAAGGTCTTGGTGGTATGCAGTTTGTGAATGGTTCTATTAATGCTGCATGGTATCAAAACCTTTTAGTAGAGAATTTACTGCCCTCTATTCCGTCACTTAAGCATCAAGATTCCTTCATTTTTCAACAGGATGGTGCTTCCTGCCATACTGCAAGGACAACAAAGACGCTACTGGCGAAAAGCATCCCTACAATCGAATGGCCATCTAACATCCCGGGCTTGTCGCCGATCGAAACCCTATGGTGGAAAATGGAAAAAGTTCTCCGTAAAAATCCATCAAGATCGAAGAGCGACTTAAAGGCTAAACTCTTGGCTGTCTGGGAGTCAATTACGCCTGAGGAGTGTGCAGCGTTGGTTGCAACCATGCTTCTTCGCATTAAAGCTGTCATTGAGAGCAAAGGCGACACAACTAAGTGGTAGACGAACTATTTTGCCTGAGTGACAAGGGTAGACGAATACTTTTGCATTATGTTTTTTAGACAAATTTTTTAAATTTTTTATGTTATGTAAAGTCATGAAAGAATTTCAGTTATGTTAAAATAAACTTTAAAATGTTCCTCAAATTGTGGTTTACTTTTTATTAAACGTTCTTAAATATTTTACCAATATTTACTTTCTATATTTTACGCTGTGCACTACTTTCCATACTAGACGAACTATTTTGCATCGGGGCTCGTATACCTATATATGTATGTCTAAATTCGCAGAACGATTCGCAAGTCACACTTTCTTTTTATGTGCATTTTTAAAAATAGTGTGTAAATCAGAAGCGTGTCGTTTTTTTTTGCGTTTATAATTTGTAAAACTACTCGTTGTTAAATAAAACATAGAATCTGTATTTTTTTTCGCAGCAGTAGTATAAAATACCTACTATCTATCACTCGAGACAAAGTACGAATCCCGATCTCAGGTGGTTTTAAAGCCCTCCCCTACAACTTGGGCTTAATACAGCAACCTCGAGCGATAATCTATCACTTTTGCCCGTTGGTTAAAAATGTATTATTCCTACCATAATACAAGAATGTGGGAGAACCCATCACATCCCAACAAGTAGCTGCACTAAAACAAAGGAGGGAAATTAATCTTTAGCCAACTATTAAAACCCATTGATGTACGGTGACTACGGTGTGGTAGGAATAGGAAGAGATTGGGGTAACAGTTATAAAATTTAATGAAGCGATATTTCAGTATCTTGTTTGAACAGTGGAAGAATTTGAGAAGTTATTGATTGACTTGGTGACGATCTTCTCGGGCCGAGGTAGCGTATCGAGCCAGTCCACAAACGAAGTCATTAAATTCACTGACTATTAAATGTAATATTTACTGACAAAGTAGGTAAATCGATAATAAACTTAAAATTAAGTAAAAAATATCAAATTAATATAAATTTTAATTACTTATTTCAAACATTTACAAATATATATTCTACACAAATTTTATAAAAGAGTAATGTTTATAAGTAAATTATATCATCCAATTTCAAAAATAAATCATTATATTATCCCGACAAATATATATAAGGGCTTTTCTAGATGGAGCCGCAGGCATTGCTAGCTGATATTTAACATTGTAATCTATTCGTCGAATTATGGATACTGTATTCAATATTTATTATTTCGACGCCCTCATGCAATAATCCAGTATTCGCAAAACTCAAATTTTACAGGAAAAAATATTTTGTGATTTTTAGTTATATCTTTTTAACAAATCATTATTATGGCTTGTATAATGTATCAAATGCAAGTTATTTTTTTAAAGAATCAGTTTATATTATCTGTATTACATTATATATTCACAGATTAATGTAATACATAAAAATATATATTACGTAACACGTTTTTCTAAAGATTTAACCGAAACTGTATCTTACCTTACTGAACTATAAAAACGATTTCAGTAATATCGACTTACGAGATTATTGCGGTATTTTTTCCAAATGTAATATCACAATAATATTTATTTACTGGGTTATCTGACGAACTTTCTCATCAATGATAGAAACTGTAAAGTTCAATAACTGTCTTATTGCGGTGTAATCATAACAGTCTCTTAATAGTAAATACCAGAAACCAACTATTTTTGTTAATTATTTGTAATGTATTAGTCGAATACTGGTATTTTATTACAAGTGTTGTTAAGTGGATTACAAAATAAAACTACATATAATCACAAAAATATGAGGTTCATTATTAAAAACAAATACGCATTAAAACTTAATCATCTAAATCAGTCTTCTGAATTATTCCTGTGTCATTAAAATCAAATGAAAACTATACTGTTGCATTAAATAAAATCAATTTAAATGTTTTCGTCAGTATCGGAGATATCTTCGTTATTCACGTCATTATTATTGTCTCCAGAATATGTAAGTGATTTATAAACATTATGATAATGTCGTGGAATTGCTCCACTATTACACAAAGATAATAAAACAGTGTGGAGTGCATTACTGATTGGAATAGCTTGATGAGAAGCCGGTTCTAGAACGATTTCTTCATGCAGTGAGTCTGGCTTAGATTTTCATCCACGTCGTCTAATTTGGGTTGAGTGTAAGATATCTATCTAACTCCAAATACTCATCCTCAAAATCATATTTAAAAAAAATCTTGCCTGGTTGTGATGGTGTTACGTGAACATCCATGACATCGGACCAACGGATGGCATTTCCATTTGTATCTCGACGCCAGTGTACAGGACTAACATTTTTTTTTATATCTAAAACATCAGATTACTCTATTTCTGTTATGGTGTACTTTTCTCCGGTCACTTTGGAATTTAAAATTATATTATATATTTGCTCACGAGTATAAAAAGCTTTATAAAGAATAAAGTTAGATAAGTTATGATATTACGTTCGATACAGGCGTGCATCGAATCGCCTTCATTTTGGCTGTGCCCTGTCTCAAAAAACCTGTGCGTTATGGATAGTTGTAAAGTTTTTGCAGTATTCCATATAAAGCAAAAATGTATCTATTTTTATTTTGACTATAACAACCATCTGAGTTACAGAGGGAGACCGAGACTCACCTACCTAGAACAAATCGGTCATGTATTGAAGGAAGGTGGAGTCAGGAGTCTCCGAAACCGGCGAGCGTGTATGAAGAGAGTTATGAATGTTGAGGAAGTGAGAGATGTATGCAAGAATAGAGCCTCTTGGCACTCTGTTCTTTCTGCCTACCCCGCAAGGGAAATGGCGTGATGATAAGTTAGTTAGTTAATTTCATATTGCCGTTTAGTCGCCATTGTAACACTTATATAATCTAGGTTTATGTCTAGGTAGGTATGTATTATTTTATAATAAAATAGGTAGTTATTTACAATATTTGGAAACTAAAGGTATAGTGCTAAGCATGTCAAATGCTAAAAATATATATAAAAATATCTAAACTAAAGGTATATAAAACTATATATGTACCATTAAACCTGTGTTAATAAGTTATTATTGAATAAGATAATATTAAATGATAAGCACTTACTTGAAACTTGATCATCAACCATCGTCAACATCCTTCTAACTCGAGAATTTATCAAACATCGCTAATATTTTGATTCCATTGGTACTAAAATCTTTATTAAAATAAGCAATCCGAAATATGCAATGCACTTACTAACAAATCAAAACAGTAAATGTAATTACTTACTAATTAACCGTTCACGTAAACAAACTAATTACACGTGCTTATTAATCTATCTGATGCCGTGTGGGGCCGGCTTTAGAATTGTCTCACCCCTCTCCACCCATGGGAGTCGTAAGAGCCGACTGAGGGAATGTCGGGGTGGTGGGCAGCAGCACTCTCCCTCGAGTAATCACAACATCCACTGCGATCGCCAACCCGCCTGCCAAGCGTGGCGATTACGGCACTATCCCCCCATATGAGCGCACAGGACCGCTTGTTGTGGCGTTCTCTTTGGGAGGCCTACGTCCAGCAGTGGACGTCTAAAGGCTGATGGATGGATGGATGGATTAATCTATCTCTATTTGCAAGCAAAGAAATATATGCGATGGGCTTTGCGGGGCACCACCTCCTCAATAATAGTACGTAATGTCCATTACAGGTTAAAACGTGTTTCCGATTAGCAAGTTCACACCAGTACACACATTTTGTCGTGTATTTCAATTCGTATGAATACTGTTACCGACCATTACCGAAAATATTTGCTGCATATTTCACTACAATAAACTTGTAATCGTAATAACCGAAATCTTTTAAGAATTATTTTACAATAATATTATTATACAATTTATCAGTCATGAAATTTGAAATGTAATGTTGTGTTATTTTATTATTGTCGTATAAAAAAGTAATAAAAGTTCCATGCAATAAAATTTATATGGTTAATATTTTTGTAATTATCCGTAGAAAAAATCTAAAAATTACATAATATGAATCCTAATCCACAGATGCCAAATTTCATATAAAAAAAAATCCGGTGATAGGCTATTACTGGATTATTGCATGGGGGCATCAATTTTATCTTCCTACCTACTACTAATCAGCCCCCTGAGGCAGAATGTCATATTTCACGTGTCGACCGTATCGAGATCACTGTGATTGGTTGAGAAACCGACGCGTGATGTCACAATAATCCGTTGGCCAATCACGGTGATCTCTCAACCAATCACAGTGATCTCGATACGGTTGACACGTGATATATGACATTCTGCCTAACCCCCCTGATCTGGAATGTCATGTATCCAATAAAATATCTAATATTATGCTCTATGCTTTCTAAATATGAATTTTTGTTAAATTCAAAAATAAAAAAATATCTTCAGACAAAATTGTGTTCGATTCTTTTTGCACCAACTTTCAGTCGTTTTGTTATTCAGGCTAAATCCATTTTCGCAAAGTCGCATTTGGGCCACGGCTCGCATCCATGCGTTTACAAACTGAAGTTTACGCTTCACTGCTTTGGGAGCGTGCTTCGTTAGCGCAGCTCATACGTCCACAATAACCGCTAAAGACCACAAAATAATAACTCTCATCTACAAAAGGAGACAGCTGTCTGAAAGGACAACGCCATGACCGATTCCGGGATCAATTTAAGTATGTAGCAATCAGCATTCCCTTTTATTTAGTGTTAGTTCTTTTGGCCGCTAATCACATCAACTTCAGTAGACAATAGACCACTTAAATACTCCAACTGAGACATATATGGCCCCCACAATATCAACAAAGAGTATTGGTTATGCCCTTATAGAAATTATTTAAAACTAGTTAGTGGATAAATTCATAACTTTGCCAGCGTGTCATATCTTCCCTTGAAGTTGACGACGCGCGAATGAACCATATTAATATTATTATGGTGTTGCTAGCGTCTATAGGCTATACTAACCGCTTACTATTAGGTGGGCCATATGCTTGCTTGGTACCCTCGTAGTTTTGTGAGAACCTACTAATGTGCCTTTTCCGTCAAACGAAGCGACCAAATAATAAAAAAATCTGAATAAGCCTCTCTTATCATTTTAATAGTTCTCATTAAGTCCCGGACCTGAAACAGTAGTCACCGTTGTCTGTTTCGTTATAAGCAGTCGTGCAGCTTCCCAGGTAAATGGTTTAAGTAAATTTTATAGAATGTGTCTTTAACCCTGAGAAATTGACTGAATCTATACTAATATTATAAAGAAGTAAGCTTGAATGTCGGGGTAATTTCCAAAACTATTTATTTCAAAGGTTATTGCAAAAAAAAATGGTAAAATATTTTGTTGTTAGTGCCTGTGCGAATCCGAGAATCGACATTTACGTCGAAAAAAGCTGTCAGAGAAGCGTATTTGAGTGAAAAGATTTCCTTATGAGCCGCAAAATAGATACAGAGACTCATTTTAATAAGTCTGTAATCATAGAACAAAAAAAAAATTTTGTTTTTTTTTTGGTTTTTTCTGTAATCATTACTTAATATTATAAATACAAAACTGTGTTTGTTTGTTACGCTTTCACGCTGCAAATACTGAACCCATGATCCGATCACCACAATATTTATATGCGACTACCTTAGTAGTATACACTACTAAACAAAAAATAATTTGTGCAATTTGGTCCAGTAACGTCGGAAAATCGGTGTACATAATATACGCCAAGAATACAGAATCATCTCCTTTTTAAACCCTCTTAAAAATTATATTAATTTAACACTGGTAGACTAGGAAACAAATAGGTTATGCATAATAAACTATTATACAATTTTTGTGCAGCAAATAAGTTCACAATTAATTGTTTTCAACGGACTTCGAAAACGAGGAGGTACCTACTCAATTCAGCCGTATGTTTTTTTTGTGTGTTTTTTTACGCGATTATTCCCCCAATTATGAATTGATTTCAATGATTATTTTTCTGTTTGGTAGGTTATACATCAGAGGTGGTCCCACTTGACTTCAATCACATCATCATCATGTAAATACTAATTATTTTTTGGTTTTTAGGTGAAGGCGGTTTTTTTTTAATTTAAAGAATATTTTCGCTCACGTGATCGCATAGATATGATACATCATGGTATGTATGATATGGTACATCATCAGATCTAATGGTAAATTCTAGACATAATTTAAAGTAGGTAGATATTTTCTTAAATTATTTACAGCACAGCATAATATTATGCCGTGTGGGGCCGGCTTTAGAATTGTACCACCCCTCTCCACCCATGGGAGTCGTAAGAGCCGACTGAGGGAATACCGGGGGAGTAGGCAGCAGCACTCCCTCGAGTATTAACAACATCCACTGTGATCGTCAACCCGCCTGCCAAGCGTAGCGATTACGGCATTATCCCCCATATGAGCGAAACACATGTGGCGTTCTCTTGGGGAGGCCTATGTCCAGCAGTGGACTTCGAAAGGCTGATGGATGGATGGGTAGATGGATAAGTTTATGGTTTCGTTTAAAAGGACAATGCCATTTTTCGCCTTGTACGATAGTAGCAGCGGGGCTATCATAATTATTATTATTTTTTATAATACAAATTGCATATTTCCATTTAACATGGACCCGCTCCATGTCATAATGAAGAAAAAAGTATTCGAAGGGACTATTTGTAGGTACATCCGATTCGCTGCCATGTTTACCTGAAGTCAATACAATCATTCTTTAATTTTTTTTAAAGCGTTGTTAGGTTATTTTTAAATCTGAATAACACTTTTGGAATTGATTTAGAAATTGCGGGTAAAATGTCACAATGAAAAATCAAATTCTAATATTATAAGTTATATTATAATAAATCTAGACAAACATCAGAAGTTTTGTTTTATTAAAAGCTTTTTGATCTCACAATTTGTTTTGTCAATAGATTTTGTTAATAGATGTCCGTGCTCTTATAAGACTTATTTTTATTATCAATATTAGAGTTTGTTAATAGATGTTACTGCTTTTAATAGACATATTTTTATGATTATTATAAGGCAAACTTAAAAATTCTGAATTAAAATAATAAAGTAATCTAATCATGGACCTATCATAATCTAATCTTTATTGTATATAGAAAACAAATAATAAAATATTTTTTGAAACACGTAAAAATTTAATAGAGCTTCATCTAGCGTTGCAAACACGCAACTCTAGGATTATAATCCAACTGAATTGAGAACTATTAAGGCGGCTAACTATTAAGAGGTAGTAAAACAAACACCAATCTACTGTCATACGTAAACTGGTCCATTTACATTCCAGCTTCATTTTTATATGTTATAATGAAATTAATAATTACAGACCCATAACTATCCTATCATGTATTGACAAAATAATAGAAAGATTTTTAAGTAATCAAATAAATAACTACATACACAAATTATTTAATTAATATACAACAGTTTAGCTTTCAAAAGAAACGAAGCAACACCCAATTATTGTCAAATTTTACAAACGAAATCAATATATATTTAAATGAAAAAAAAACATGTATTAGCTATATTCATCGATTTTAGCAAAGCATATGATGTCCTACAATATAATACATTATATAGAAAATTAACGCAAAATGGCATTCAAGGCCCTCTGCTTAAATTGCTACAAAACTATCATCACAATAGGTTTACAGCTGTTAAAATAGCTGACGAGTTAAGTGACAGGATACCAACCGTATCGGGTACTGCACAAGGTTCAATTTTAGGAAGTGTTGAATATCTAATGTATGTTAATGATATGTGTAATGTTTTTGAGGGTGGATCAATATATCAATATGCCGACGATACATGCATCATCGCAGCACATCACGATGTTGCCGAGGCCACGCGACTTATACAACATAACTTCAACTTATTGTGTCAATGGGCGCACGATACAGGCCAAATATTAAATACACAAAAAACAAAAGCTATGCACATATGTACCGTTCACAATAAATTCAACTATCAGCCAGTTATTATCGCGCACAATCATGATTGCTTACATAGATACAGGGGCGAGTGCTCGCGTGCTGTACGCCAGTGCGGGTGTGAACCGCTAGAGTTTGTTGACAATCACACATATGTGGGTTTTATTATCGATCATAGACTCAACTGGGGCTCACACATAAGACATATATGTAATAAATTACGGTCAATCACAAGTAGACTATCCATCTTACGATATAAGCTTCCAAGTAGTGTGTTAAGAGTGTTGTACATGTCTATGGCAGATTCCATTATCAATTACGCCATAAGTAGTTATGGAAGGACATATAAAACTTATTTAATGACTATTTATACATTACAGATACCTACATCTACTAAAAATCATTGTGCCAGCAAAAACTCGTGTAAAACTTAATTTAGAAAATGAAAGCTTATTTCTACATAGCAAAATTTTAAATGTTTTTGATAAATTCAAATGTGCAATTTTGATGGAGAATCACCATAAAAGGCATGAGCTTGTAAAGATAACAAGAGCTGACCACTTAAGACAACTTACATATTTAAATAATAAGTATAAACTACCAAATTACAAAAATGTCCACGGTACCAGGACAGGCAGGCAGCACTTGCTATCCAGTATACTAAATGAACTACCTAGTAGAGTAATCGAAGTATATAATAGATGTAATAACATTAAGAAAATTAAAAGTGCAATTCAAATGGAGGAAATGTGATAGTTCATGACAAAATTATGACCTGTGTAACATATATATTATGTTTTATTGTTTAAACAGAGCGAATAAATCACGGACAGAGGAACCCGAAATAGGATTAAGACCGTGGTTAATGCGTAAAATGTAATGTGAATTATTAAAAATAAATTTAAAAAAAAGCTTAAAACGCCAAGCTCATGACCTCAAAATCAGACAGTATTTGTAATAGTATGATTTTCCAGCTAGTCCGCTATTAAATGATAATTCTATGGGAATTCAGTAATATGTTTTAATACAACACATGATCTAGTTTTGAGGTTTTTTCAGGAAAAACTATGTATGGACGCAGAGCAATGTCTTTTCCTTTCTATTTTTTGCTGAATAATATTTAACTGCCCCTGGGCCCCACACTACCTCCTTCATTTCCCTGAACGACGGGTGTTGTGGGTACATTAAATTTGTTCCCGCTTTAACAAACAAACATACTCCGTTTATCATTTGTACAGCGACTTGTGAGACGTGACTTTACTTAATACCTATATAAATATTGTTATAGTGTTTATATATTAAGTTAAGTCTAGCCTAGCGGCTCCGCCGCACAAAAACAGCATTTTTTTTAGGTTATATGCCAAGTCCCGATATGGTAGCGGGATAAAATATGTACCTAGTACCAAGTCTTCAAAATCTATCAAACAAAAAATTTCACCAAAATCCCTTCCCTATCAGTTTTTAAGTGATACGCGAACAAGAACGGACAAACACACAAGTATTCTAAAAAAAACTATATGGTTGTCTGTAAAATTGGTTTATGGACAATAATTTTACGTGACAACGTCGTATATGTTTTCTGAGAGTTTCACAAACAATGCATCGGTCGCCATACATTTTTCGGAACGTGTAGCCGGCGTTCATCGATTTATAAGATCTTATCACGTCAAAATGGTTTTCTTTACAGAGACGTTCAAATATCCTAATTGAGTAAACCAAATATCTTTAAAGTATAGACATAGTTGTATTACAGTTTCATACAGATGCAAATAACTAGACAACATGTAACAAAATAAATGAATTTATGAACATACTTCCGAATTATTGTTCCAATGAAAAATCGTTCACTAGCCGTGTAAACAACTCTCCAATATTTGATATTGGTCAGCTGCAGATGAGCTATTTTATTCCCATGTTTGTGTGATAGTGTGTTGAAATAGGACTACCGCTCCAATCAATACCAAATAAAGTATGTTTTATAAGAAGGTCATGGCAATACAAGATGTTTACATAGGATTTGTACACGAGGAAAAACTCCGGCTCTTGCTATTGATGTTCCTTAGCTAATAGTTTCTAGTCCAGTCTGTATAGAGGTACCTATCTAATATATACATTATGAAAATATACTTATAGAAACTATATAAAAAAGTTCTAACCTGTTTGTTACTTTCACTAAAAAGTAGTATTTTCATGTCATAATATTTGTGTACATTTCTCCTTATCTCAGCATAAATGGACCGGTTTTATCTGGGAAGTACCACCCTCTCAGAGAAGATCAGCGTGAAAATACGGTAAGTACACCTACCATTGCATTTCGTATTGTGAGTGGGAGCACCGGAGGCCCAAACCACTTCCCCATCCTCTCCTTATTATCCTACTTATCCACCTCCCAATCCTATCCCTTTCCTTGAAGATGGCGACGCGCGAGTGATGCCTCAGGTGTTGCTAGCGTCTATAGGCTACGGTAACCGCTTACTATCAGGTGGACCGTGTGCTTGTTTGCCACCCACGTAGTATAAAGGAAATAGTAATAAGTAATTCATATATTCTCAAAAAATTTCAATAACAAATCCTTTTTAAAATACTGTAGATAAAGTACAAATGATTTTTGAATAAGCAAAAAGAGTTTTTTTGTACTAGCGGGAATCGAAACCGCGTCTTTTCCAATCCGGGGAAGTGCTCTAAGCCACTGAGATCTTTCAATCATCCCTATCTCCTTATCACATTTGTCTTTACGACCAACGCCATCTATCGGAAGCATTTACATGCATTAAACCGATATAGTAAGTTTAATTTTGCAATTAAAATTCATACTATTTGATGGCGCGATTTTTTTAGTTATTTTTTAGCTTTTGACATCCTCCGCTACTTTTTAAAGTACAAATTAGGTTCGATTCTCGCTAGTACCAAAAATCTCTTTTTCCTTATTCACAAATAATTTGTACTTTAAAAAGTGGCGGAGCATGTCAAATGCTAAAAAATATAGATCAAAAATACTGTAGATAAATAATTTCCACATGAAAATTAATAAATACAACGAACTATGGATCAGTGTTTTAGTATATCTACATATTTTATTCGAAAACACAATGAGAAAATAAGTGTACAAAACCTAATTACAGCTGCTGTCTAACTCGTTAAAACTAGTGAGTCCTTCGAGAGAACATAGAAAATTCAATTTACATATTACAAGAGCCGGCGAACTGGACACCTCATTAACCCATATCATGGACGTTGCTGGTTTCCACTTCTATAACACTTAATTACCTAATCCGGAATTCCGTGAGTTTAACAAAAACTGCTCACGTCATTTTGTACCATGTAAGCACTTGTTTATTTATCTGTCAATTACGCATTATTTCTGCTAAAAGGTTCTTAGTGATTTAAGTAAGACTACCCGCATATCATGTGTAGTGGATTTTTTTTTATATCTGTTTTAAGGCATTGGCAGAACCATCAGCCTAACAGTAACTTATAAACATCATTATTCTCCAAACTAGATTAATTCATCAAACAAGTCGTAGTTGAAGTCCGTCATATAAAGTCAGTCAAGTCAAAGTCACGCTACAGTAAAACGATGGCAACCTTACTGAAGCTTCTATGGAGTTTTGGAAACAACAGGAAAAAACACGTTATGTCGCATTACATCACTTGCCAGCACTTATGCACATACACAAATAGTTAATAAGCAAAAGGCCACCACTCTTACACATTCATACTTGAAATAACACAAATTTAGGAAAATAATGCAGAGCGACGACATGAACTTCTTCGTGTTCCCGCCAAAACTCCATGTGTAGTGGAGACGATTCCCACAGAGTACAAATATTGTCATGGTCTTCTTAGGGTTGTCCTAAACTTTGTTAAGGTCGGATTTCAATCTGTTCTTATTGACCTCCACGACCCAACATAAAAAAGAGGAGTCAGATTTTTTATTCCGGACTTGTAACCACTGCCAGGACTTATTGAACAGCCAGGACACTGCTGCACATAGAGGACAAATATTGTATGATATACAAATCAATAATTTGCTTAGATGCACTTATATCCATTAATTTGATATTTATCCCGCAATACAGATTATTGCCTGGAACAATTTATTACCTATAGGTATTGGAACAATGTATATTATTGCTTGTATAAGTGTAGGTGTCTTGTAGCTCAGACAATAATAATTATTACGTACAGTTTAGCTCCTGATAGACACCAACAGCACAGAAATCTTGTTTTATCATGAGAGTTTATAATCATAACAGAAATATTTCAAAATGCAACGTACCATAGATGTAGTGTTATAGTTTTAAATCAAATCTATACTATTATAAAGCTGTAACAGAGCTCTTTACACTTAAGATATTTGAAAAAAAAATGGCTGTAATAGGCTATATATGCGTGTCTAAACACAAAACATTTGTTTTTAGAATTGTTGTCTATTTGCCTGTTTGTTCATTCGCGCATCACGCAAAACTACTGAACGGATTTTGATGCAACATTTTTATTTGATAGGTCTTGATTAGACTTAAAAACTGGTATAAATTTTATCCTGCTACTATATCGGGAACCTGAGATATAACGTAAAAACTAGCTGCTGGCTGCGGCGGAGCCGCGGGCAAACGCTAGTGTTATCATAAGTATATACTTGAAATTGTTGTAATGTTTGCTTCTTTAAGAATTCCGTGTCAAAAGGTATTTTACTACAATTCGCAAACACTTGTAAAATAATTCAGTGGTGACATACCATGGTAAATTATGGCATATTCCTTTTGGCAAGAGTTCAATTGCGGACACATAAATATAAAGTAAAATCACAGCCAGACCAAAAATTTTGCCTTTATTCCGAGCATACGATGTAATGTGCGTATTTGTTCCATTTCACCGAGTATCCTCATAGTCGGATGTCAGATATACTGACACAATACTCACGACTTGACAGCGATATCTGTACGCAACAAAAATTAATTGAAAACCATATAACTTAGCCGTAAATAGAAGTACCCACAGTATTGACGTTTGTTTTCTATGTAGATAGGATAACGGGATATTGAGATTTTTTTTGTGAAGGCGGGAAAAATTTACCTAACCACACACCTCGTCGTGCGGGACAATGACAAGGGTAGTGTGGAGCCCTCACCCCTAACCTCACCTCACTAAATAAACTCACCATGTGCCGTCTCTCCGCCTGTATTGGCGGACCACAGGAACTGTGTCATAATACTCGAGTGATCCGCCGGTGGCTTACCCTTTCGGGTACCCTCTACTGAGGGATGCATCATCACACGGAGCGTCGCACCTTATCGGGAAGCCTTGTGGGTGGCGAACGTACCCCGGTCCATCCACCCGCAGCCTCAGCTAGGCCGCCCTGTCCACGTCACTTGACCGCACGGAGTCGCCTCCCACCTCGCAACCAGGTTTCTCTGCCGAAGCAACCGTGCCCCGACAGCACCTGCACCAGTCGGAATGTAAGTAACTCAGTGCCGTCGGCCTGGCCCCTCCTCCAGGACCGGCTGGGGCGCCCCTACGGTTCAATGACCGGACCGGGGCGCCTCCAGCCATGCCCTCCAACTGGCCATGGCAGCTCGGCGGGCGTTGCCCTGCCACCTTGCCACCATATTTTGTCGACATCTTATGGAGCCTGCCGACCCGTACCTACTAGGCCAGCGTTGTGGGCTATGGCCTGAATCTCTCTTAATCTGAGAGGATAGGTACCCGTACTCCGTATTACATTTTACAACGCTATTGTATTTATTAGAGTTTATAATGCTCATTTGGTGTAGCTATGAGTCCAATACGCTCCAATATATTTGTTTAATATGTTTCGGGAAGTTATTCAGTCAGTAAAAAATCCAACGCTGTGCTAGACTCTTTTGAAAATCGAACGTACATACGGAAGTCCTGTTAAGTACATTAATAAAAGTATGTTTTAGGTGAATGACAAGTAATAAAATGACTAGATAAATAAACCAATTAAGCATATTATGATCTACTGATACACTGCTAACAATATTGTAAACCTTTTGAGAAGAAAAATTAAATTGCAACCAATGAGCTACGATACACTAATTTGAATTACGATTTAATGCATCTAATAAAAACCTCTTGGCCGTGTGGATCCGGCTTTAAAATTGTCCCACCCCTCTCCACCCATGGGAGTCTTAAGAGCCGACTGAGGGAATACCGGGGGAGTGGGCAGCAGCACTCCCTCGAGTTGTTGATGTTGTTAATCAACATCCACTGCGATCGCCAACCCGCCTGCCAAGCGTGGCGATTACGGCATTATCCCCCATGACGGGACCGCTCGTTGTGGCGTTCTCATGGGGAGGCCTATGTCCAGCAGTGGACGTTGAAAGGCTGATGGATGGATGGATGGATCAATGAAAAACTCTTTGAATTTATCGTCCACTTTGTACCTTACACTATCGCTGTGCGTTAGTTAGATATAATATCCAACA
Source organism: Leucoma salicis (assembly GCA_948253155.1). Taxonomy (NCBI): domain Eukaryota; kingdom Metazoa; phylum Arthropoda; class Insecta; order Lepidoptera; family Erebidae; genus Leucoma; species Leucoma salicis. The sequence goes on from OX411811.1 coordinate 13,209,402, forward strand.
CTTTTAATGTCAATTTTATACAATTTATCAATAAATTTAATCTTACAAGAAAATGCTGCATTTTTAATTTTGTCATTGATTTTCCCATTCTTAATGATCTATTTTTTATTTTCAAATATTCTAAATGTATGTAACTATATCTAAATATTGGAGTTTACATGTAAATTATATACTAAATAGAAAAGATTACAGGTCAGGTAATAATATATTTTATAGGTTTTAAATATTTATGTAAGCTTATATACTTCAAAATTTTTACCATATCCTATTTACAATATTTACAATCTAATCAGTACATGTCGGTGATATGCCAGGGTCTTCACGTTCAGACTCCATCACAATGAAAACACGTACCAAATATTACTTAGTTTATTTTCGCGCAATTTCTAGTACAGAACAGAGCATTTTTACATGATTCAACCGTTTTTATACTTGCTTTACAATACAACTTCTTTTAAAACAAATAAATGAAATTATGACAAAAAAATTATTAAAAATTATTGAAATATAGTTTTATATTCAAACTAAATGTTTTAATGAATTTTCACATAATCCAAAAGATAAATTTTATACAAATTAGATCTTCATAATATAATCAAAACATTCTTAAAATAGTTCGTCAATCGATAACGCTGTAAACACGATTCAAATGTTTTACTTATTGCATAAAATAATCAAATTTGATTTAGAATAATGTTATTAATTTCTATATATTGAATTTTGGCGTTTTAAATATTAAAATGAGTGTAAACAATAAATTAAACATCATGTGGCTTTAAACTATTCGAAAAGTCAAAACAGTGTATAATTAAATATTAAATTTTACTAATAATGGTTTTATATTTACTAATAGCTATTTGAATATTATTTTCGTGTATTTCAAACAATTTACGATATTAATATAATCACAGAAATCAATATTAGACAATTATTGGCGTGTAGCGCCCATATACACAATATGTGCATAAACTACAAGCATCCAAAACTGGATGCTAGAGGAATAACTTGGATAAACATGGCGCTTACATGCAGCAAGCGAGCCTTGTACATGACCTCTAACAAGCTCTGAGATACATGTCAATAGCTCTCCTATATGTTCGAGTAAATCTAACAGCTCGCCTTATTTCAAAGTATTACATAAAATCTATTTTATTCATATACCTGCATAAACAAAGTTTTGTAAATGATGGATCCTAACTATTAACAAAAAGATCCTTTTTGTTAAGGCGGGTTAATATACGCACACCCTTCCATTCAGGACAAGGAAAAGGGTGTTATGAGGCCCTCACCCTCTAATACAGCCCGCCGTGTGCCATCTCTTCGGATCAGACCACTGGAACTATAGGTATATGAGCGTAATATCTGAAGTAATACGGTAGTCAAAAAAAAAATTACTGAATAAGGAAAATATTTTATATTCTATTAGAATTTGGAAGGTATTTCAGTGTCATTACCAGTATGATGAACAGGTGTGCAATGTCATTACATTACCGGAGTTGAGCTTACCCGGTTGTCTTGACGATAATTGCCACAAATTAAGATAACCGTACGCTATCAATATTCTTGGCACACGGTCTAGGTAATTGCGAACAATTTCTCAAAGTAACCGACATGCTATCATTGGTATTTATATTTGTTTAATTTTACCCTCTTGGAGAGGCTTATATACAGCAGTGTACTTAAAAAATTACGATAGGTTATTTAGATTAAGAGCGGATGTTATGATTACAAATTCTTTTTTTTTATCTATACATCTATACTTATACAAACAGACACTTCAATTTTATATATTGGTATAATAACCAAATAACAGGTTTTTACTAAATGTATACGAGAGTATATACTATAAAAAATTACCAATTCTTAAAGTTTTTGTCTGTCTGTCTGTCCGCTGTCTGTCCGTATCTCTATCTGTCTGTTTGTTCCTGCGGAATCTAAGGAAAGGCTGGACCGATTTGGATGGGACTTTGACCAGCAGATAGCTGTTGTTACAAGGAGTAACTTAAGGTTCTTTTATTTTGGAAAAATAATTAGGGATCCGCGCAAAAAAATTTAAAACCCATGAAATTGTGAATGAATACCTATTCAAATAGATAAGTATATACACCAAATAAACATCCACGGCCAATCTTCCTATACGGCTGGACTGATTTGGACGGGACTCACGGGACGGGGATCACTACATTTATTTTGAAAAATAATTAGAAATTTGCACTAAAAAGAAAATAATTAAATTGCACGCGGACGAAGTTGCAGCTACCTTCTTTTTTTTTGTTTTTTTTTGTAAGGTGGGAAAAAATGTTCCTAACCGCACACCTTGTCGTTCGAGGCAACGACCAGGGTAGTGTAGGCTTGCACCCACTAAAGAAACCCGCCGTGTGCCATCTCTCCGCCTTTGTTGGCGGGCCACTGGAACTATGTTACATTCTTTCGGTGGTAGGCCAACATATATCCTGTGTATTCTAGCTCGTCATCAAACAGAAAATGTTTGAAACACAATATTTAGATGTTTTTACTATAAGAAAGAAGAAAGAAAGAAATCTATTTTTATTATACACAACTAATAAACTAAAACAACTGAATCACTTAAAATAGATAATTAGAGTAGAAGTGACTATAGGGCTCCCATTCAGCAACGATGCCACAGCGCACCAACTATGATACACTGCGACGCTGATTTTCAATGGGAGCCTTCGTGACATCCAGATGGCAACTCAGTAGCTATGTGTGCTGAATCGTATCTAATTAGATTACAATATAAAGAAATTAAGATACGGTTACAAAAAACAAACATGAATAAAACGCGATAAATATAAACAAAACAGAACAATAATATGACGTCATCCACAGTATAGATGTATATATATATATATTTATTTTATATATTAAATAAATATTCTTGACCTTACTAACTACTTGAACCTTAAACTAAAATAAAAATAATAATAAAAAATTGTAAAAAATTGAGAGTATGAGATCAAAATAATGCAGCCCACCATTTGATTTTGGCTAGAAATTAATAGATAAGTTATATGTAATGAAATAAAATAACTCCCTATAAAATATATTTTTGTTCTGAGAGTAGATATATTTTTAATGCCGACTTAAATGAGAGTTTGCTTTTTTTAGGTTGACACGGCGGTGGTATATTATTCCAACATTTGGTGGCGGCATATTTAAAACAGCCTTTGAACGCAGCTGTCTTATGTTTTGGTATGGACAGAGGAATTGTCATTGAACGGGGGCTGTACCTCGAATGATCCCGGCGCCAAGTGAGTTTGTCGTATAGGTATTTGGGTTGTGAACATTTAACGAGTCCGAACAACAATGTTGCTAAATTAAGTTTTCGTCTGGCTTCCATTTTTAAAATCTTAGCATCGTTGAGATAATGCGTGACATGGTTACGACGCGGCATGCGAAAGCAAAACCATGCGCACGAATTCTGAACGCGTTGAATAAGTTTTTTAGTTCGTGAGTATATGCATGGTCCATATACTATGTCACAGTAGTTAAATTTAGCAAGTACGAGGCTGTCTACCAACACTTTCCTTGTATCTACGCTAAGGTACTTCCTGACATTGTATAATATTTTTTATCTGTAAAAACAATTTTTAACTATATTTTTGATGTGCTCTTCAAACTGCAAATCGGGGTCAATAATTACTCCCAGACTATTAGCTAAAACTACCCGGTCGACAGATTTACCCATCAGTTCAATCGTAGGATTTGCAGCTAAGATATCTCTTACTTGATTCTTGCTTCCGAGAACTAGAAACTTGGTCTTGTCAGGGTTCAGAACTAGGGCGTTTTGCTCGGACCAGGCGGTAATTTTTTCCAACTGCCTGTTTATTACTTGTACCGATAATGACGTATCAGTTGGCCTAAACGACAGATATAGCTGTATGTCGTTTGCGTACATATGGTACTTACAGTCTGGAATACTATTGGTCACATCGGCCGTATACAGAATAAACAGCAGGGGCCCGAGCAACGATCCCTGGGGAATACCACGCGTAACGGGTTGGACTGAAGAACAGATTATGGAACCATCATCTGTGGGTAACTCAACATATTGCGTTCTGTTTTGAAGAAAGCTCTGAAACCATTGGACGGTTTTCACATCAAAACCATAGTATGACAACTTCGCTAACAATAGAGGAATACTAATACTATCGAAAGCCCTGGAGTAATCAAGTAGCGTCAGTATTGTACCCTCACTACGATCCCTAGCTTCCAGGATATTGCCTACGACATCTGCCAGAGCAGTAGCTGTTCCTCGTCCCGAACGAAAGCCCGATTGCAAGTCAGGTAACAACCTATTAATCTCTAAGTGTGCGAGCACTTGCAGGTACACCACTCGCTCGAGGATTTTAGACAGACAGGGCAGTATGCTGATCGGTCTCAAGTCTTTAAAACTATGGCGATTACTGTTATTTGCTAGAGGCTGAACTATTGCGCAACGCCATAAGCTGGGAAACGAATTAATGCTAATAGAATTATTTACAATGGCAGTTATGGCACTCAAAGAATATGGAAGAGTTATAGGAGAATAGTAGAACAGAACCATGTCTTTTGTGATGCCGTCCACGCCTTGCGCATTAGATGAAATATTATTTATTATACTCAATATCGTCTCTTGATCTACATATTTTAGACTGAATACTGCTGAGCTGTATCGATGGTGTTCAAAATATGATAGTTGAGAAATAGTGACAATAGGATTGCCGGGTACGTTTAAAAATGCCATATTGATACCTTCTGGATCGCGGAGGTGCATAAGTAACGTTTCATTTACATTTTTTGTAATGACATGCTGTTTTAAATTTCGCCAAAGAGTCTTGGTATCATTTAAATTATAATTGATATAGTGTGTGAAATACGCTCTTTTCTCATTATGCAAGGCATTTTTGGCATAATTATTGAGTTGAATATAACATTCTTTGTGGCGATCTAATTTTGTGGACTGATACCGCGACCTTGCCCCTAGATACCATCTAGACCCTAGATACCATCTAGAGACAAAGTACTCGTCAAGACAAATCATACGAGCCCAAACTCGATGGAGTCATGTCATTTTATAACGGAGTTCCTATGGCCACCTTCTAGCTCCATCACCAGACCCTGGATACCATCTAAAGACAAAGTACTCTTCAGACGAATCAAATGATTTCAAACTCGATGGTGTTGCGTCGTTTTATTGCAGAGTTACTGTGGTCACCTTCCAGCTCCATCATCAGACCCTGGATATCATCTATGACTGAAGTTCTAGTCAGAACAATTCAAACGAGCCCTAATTCGATGGAGTTGCGCCATTTAATTATAGAGTTTCGCATCGCCACCTTCCAGCTCCATTATCAGACCCTGGATACCATCTAAAAACAAAGTACTCATCAAGACGAATCAAACCTGTCCAAACTCGACGGGGTTGCGTCATTTCATTGTGTAGTTACTATGGCCACCTTCCAGCTTCATTATCAGTCCCTGGATACTATCTAGACACAAAGTACTCGGCAAGAAGAATCATACGAGCCCAAACTCGATGGGGTTGCACTGTTGTATTATAGAGTTTGTATGTCCACCTTCCAGCTCCGTCATCAGATCAGCTCCATGTCATCATAATATTGTATTATCACGTGATATATACATGCGTGTAAAATTTCAGCTCAATCGGAAACCGGGAAGTGTGTCAAATTTAACTTGCAAGATTTGAACGTAACAAGTAGGTACAATAAAAGCGTCGCCACGCTAACAACCGATTTTACTCTCCCTCCGCAATAGATGTTTCACATCATCTTTTTTTTTTCTTGTTTCGCCGATTTACGAATGTTTTATGCCTAATAGGAGCATGAGCGTCGAAAAGCTCTAAAAAAGCATTTGACAGAACGTTCACCATGAGGTCAACATTGTGACAACTTACTATGGAGGACCATGAAATTAAATTTAAGTCTCTTTCGAAATTATGTGTAATTATGTTATTCAATGGACGACACTTTACTCTCGTAGGCTTAATTTTGTCCTTTTTGACTAATAACTCACAAATTAAAAATGAGTGGTCATCAAGATCGCTATTAAAGTCCACAGTGAGATTCCTAAACTTAGCGTCAGTACATATCACGTCGATTATGGTAGAACTATTGCCGTTGTAATGGGTCGGTCTATCAACCACTTGATTTAAGTTACAGTGGTTGAGAAACTGTAAAAGATTTTCGTTTTAAAGTTGCTTAGATCTAAAAGATTAGCATTAAAATCTCCGAGAAGAGCTATATAATCATATGGTGCAAGGGCGTTCACACTTTCAGTCAGCGCATCGAGGAACTTGTCTATATCCAACCACGGCGGCCTATCAGCGGTACCAATTAGCAACTTTTTCTTATTCAACGTTGCATAGCATGAGCCAGAGCTGTTCAACGTCATGCCTTTCAGGGTGTAGCTTAGTTCTTACGTTTAGTCCTGTTTTCACATAGAATCCCACTCCCCCACCACGACCGCCGCGCACAGTCGCGGGACGCGCTATATGTCTCAGGCCCGGCACAGTCGGCGCGCGCCCGTCCTCGCCCGCGCGTAACCATGTCTCGTTAATGGCCATTAAATCAACTGAATGGTGACTCATTGCTAACAAAAAATCGGTTTGTTAACAATGATCCGGCATTAAATAAACCAATTTTGAGAAACTTAGTTTAATCATTTGTAAATTGCATATATACATAATTTGTGAATATTTATTATTAAAATTAAGTTCATAAATGAGTAGCAATGGTCAAAATTATAACGTTGTATATAGATAGAATAAATATATATGAAGTTAATAGAATATGGAGATAGTTTGCACAGATAATGTAGTAAACTATATAATTTTAATTACCGTAAGCGCAAGCTGTATGAATGCCATGGAATTTAACACAATAAAAAATATATTTTCTTTAATAGACATATTCAATAAAGTCCAACTTAGACTTTGCCAAAAATCTTGTCCACTTCCTCGTCGCTCGTAACATGTTCGACTTTTAATCCTACATCTTTTCGTGCAAGTATTCGTCCCTCCTTTGTCCACACATATATCACCACTTATGCACCATGGCTCCCATTCGCGCGGAGTAAAACAGGCGCTGGTTGGTGCGCGTGAGGCGCTCGTTGATGTCCACGGGGCTCGGCGCGCCCGGTAGCCGCACGCAACAACTCGTCGCGAATGGCACGGCGCGCGAAACGCACGGCTATATTGCGCGGGCGCACGGTTTCACCCTCTACGCGATTTCGGCGAATGGAGCCGACCCGCTCCGCATGAACGACGTCCCGCTCGTCCAGGCTGACGCCGAGCTTGGCGGATATTAGTTTGACGACGTGCAGGGCGTTCTCCTCCTTATACTCGGTGATGCCAGAGACCTCGATGTCATTAGATAGCAACTCTTGATCGCGCTCGTTAAACTGGCGATGCAATTGGGTGATAGTAACTTCTAACGGAGTTCTATCCAACGTAAGGTTCTGTTCGAACTTCATTTCCGCAGCGTCTATCCTTGACTCCAAGCTGGTCATGCGCAATTCATACGCTTTTAAAGAGTCCTTTATCTCCGTCATGTCCATCCGAAATTGTTGGAGTTCTCGGCGTATGGAACCAATATCAGTGCGCAACTCTTCTCTAAACAGGCGCAATTCGACAGCCAGGTCTGCGATCAGACCTGAGGAAGCGGTGACAGGGGATGAACTCAGCTGGCTGGTGTCCATTAGTTCCTCCGAGCGGAACACCTGAGCGGCATCTAGTCTGCCTCATACTGGCGTATCAGCTTTATTGTCCCGAACAATGTGTTTCAGGCATTCGGGACATCGCCAAGCAGATGCTATTGGGCCCGTCACTGGCAGAAGCACACAGCCGCGGTGGTAAACCGAGGTACATTTTGTGCATTTGGCAGCCTCCGGAGCAGATAGAAATTTGGCACAACCACCACACTTCGTTGAAGGCATATTATTCTTGCAGTAAATGCTAAATTATCGTAATCGTAATAAGCAATAATTGTTGATTTTGATTACGCTATTTATCAATAGATGGCGCTATGAGGATAAAATTTTATGACATCACAATTTAAATGGTTCCTTTATAGGATAGGTAACACTATGAGCCTTCGAGAGTTAATAATATGGAAACCCAGGAAAGCACGCAACGCTCGTTCTGCACTATAATTCACAAAAGTTTATGAAAGCTTATTATAATAAAACACTACGGGTAGAATACAGTACAATCGTTTTTAATTGATATTCTTTTATCGACTATTAGAAGTGCATACACTATTTATATCACTTTATGATGTTTGTAGCACTTTTATAATTGTTCCCAATTACACTAAATACTCATATATAACGCTTATTAATTTTTTCACAACAGTATAAGCGCGACGAACTAGCACTGGGTTGACATCCGTGACGTCACTTTAACTATATATCTACTCAATACATGCCTTAAAATTAAGATATATGATTTATTACGCCATCAAAAATCTATTTCATTAAGTAATTTTCCGCTTTGCACATGTACAGCCGTACCTATACATCACATCGTGTGTCATCTCCACAGCTTGTTGTATAATATTGCTTTTGATTACAACCAGAATTTCACGAGATATGTTAAAATATTTTTCATCAAAGAAATATAGAATATTTTAGCATCATAAACCGGAGCAAGGTTATTTGCTCCGTCTATTAGAGAAAAAAATATTTTTAATTTAGACGAGAAGGACTCTTGTTACAGCTTAAAATTAAAAGTAAAATATGATGGCTGTGCCATATGTTAGTGAACTTCATGTCTTATAGCTTTATAAATACGCTTTAAATTAGCTTCGCCTGTTTCTATGTAATGAAATCTTTGAACTTGATTTTCAACCACTTCAAAACGTCGTATTAAATTAAAACTTTGCACACCTATTAGTACCGAAGATAATACAATAATTTAAGTTTGTCAGTTTTTTTTTTGTTTTTTTCTTTATTAAAATCGGTACTGTCATCACAACGACGATAAAAAAGAAAAAGGGTTTTTAAATAGAAGTACTTTTGATGCTCTTTCGAAGCTCAAAAAGAAGAATATAAATAATATTTTAAAAAATAAAACAAAATACGTGCTTATTGATGAAATTATAATAAACAATAATAATTTTAATAAGTGTGCTATTAATAAAGAGACCCGCCTAAAAAATACTATGGTAAGCAAAGGTAAATTCTACGCGGGCGGAGTCGCGGGTAGTAACTAGTTTATAATGCCAGAAATGAAAACTCAGAAGATAGGATTCTTAAATATTGTCAATGACACATAATTTCCTACATAGTAAACTAATTTAGTTTTACATTTTTGAAGTTATACTTCTTTTGGCGCGTTAGGGAAAAATGATGAGAGTAAATTTTTACGATGCGCGCGGACACCGTCACGAAAAACCGACACCCTGAAGTTAGACACCCTGAAGTTAGCTATAGTCAACATTTCAGTTTTTTTGTGATATTTAAATAAAGAATAATAAGAATTATAACATCTAACGCGTGTACATAAGTACACACACACTTTTATACATTATTAGATGTCTGTCTGGCATCCATCTAAGAGCCATTACGCACTGTCGATTATTCGCCGGCAACTCGGTCGATGGCGACTGTGACTTACTATAGTTTAAATAGATGTTTACGCACTTGGTTGTTGGTCGCCCGGGTGACTCGACGACTCGCCTAGTAGTGGCAACGCACGAGCAACTGACAGTTGCAGGCAACCAATAGGAACATGGCCTCAAATGGAAGCATTCGCACTGCGAGCAACTATTGTAAAGACCATGTCACCAAAGTACTGATACATACAGCAATTTACGTCGATCGCTCGGCTTGGTCTCTGGTAGTTGCCTGTTATGGTCGCCGAGAGACCGAGTCGCCGGCGACTAGTCGACGGTGCGTAATGGCTCTTAAGGAGTTTACTTGAAGTAAACAGCTGAAAATAGATGCCTGACGGGCGATATAAATAATTTCATGCTTTATAATAATAACGTGACCGCATGCTGCTTCTGTTTCAGGGCCTGTAACCAGCCATCAACGTATCGATTATCGGATCAAGTACGGGCGATTCAACGTTCTCGCATGTTGGATGGTGCCGTGCTTGATCGGCTACGCTCAGAGTTTATACAGACTAGCCCTATTACCCCCGTTCCTGCGCAAACAGCAATTACAACAGCCGTTCAAGTCCCTGTTCTGCGAGGACCATGTGCGGATGAGGGTGATGGGACTGTCTCTGTGAACGCTCAGTACCGTGAGGAGGTAAGAGGTGCTTTGGGATATGCGATTCATGAGTTTCGATTCATACCTCTAGAGTTTAGGCCACATCTGCCTCGATATAGAAAGAATGTGTTATTGATTGGTACCCTTGACTCACTTTTGTCTAAATATCTACTAACACAAAGAGCCCCAAAGTCTCTCCGCCACCCCAACGACTCCAACTCATCCGTGAGATTGGGATCATCGACAATCCGAACAGCACGCCTTTGCAGGGAATCAAGTGGGTCGAGCTGGTATTTTGGTGCGCCTGCCCAGAGATGTGAGCAGTACTCCACGTGAGGGCGGACCTGTGCTTTACACAGCATAAGTCGCTGCCCCGGGGTGAAGTACCGCTTGGCTCTGTTCAGGACGCCCAGTTTCTTGCTCGCCAATTTGGCTTTGTCCTCCAAATTACTCCCGAACTGGACTTTGCTGGATATGTCGATGCCTAGGATCCCAATACTCTCGGAGACCGGGAGAGTTACCCCTTGGAACTGGGGCGTCACGACAAATGCGTCCTTCTTTGCAGTGAACGCACAAACCTGTGTCTTCGTAGGGTTGAATTGAACCAAGTTCTTTTCTCCTCATTCCGAGGCCCGCCCTAGAGAGCGCTCGACTTCAGACACAAGTTGGGTCCGCCTCTCCTCCAGCATGTTCCGAGGAACTTTCTGATGGCCGGTATATCGCGTATCACCCGTACTGTCATCCGCATAGCAATGCATACTCTCAATCGAGAGCAAGTCATCGCGTCAGCGTTGGGGAGAGCACAGAGCCTTGAGGAACGCCAGCATTAATCTCCATGGTATCAGAACAGCATCAGTCTACAACGACTTTGATGCTGAGAACATGGAGGAAGCCGGCGATCCATTTGTAGAGCCCCTCGGGGATTCCGTATGATGGTAACTTCGATAGAAGGGCCCTATGCCAGACCCTGTCGAATGCCTTCGCGATGTCCAGGCTGAATGCCAAAGCCTCACCCCCACCCTCCAAGGCCTCTGCCCAGCGATGAGTGAGGTACGCAAGGAGATCACCAACAGACCGACTTTGACGAAAGCCGTATTGGCGATCACTGATCAGCTGGTGATCCTCAAGGTACTGCAGAAGTCGGCGGTTGATAACTCTCTCCAGTACCATAGAGAGCATTCGACGGGTCCGACCGATCACCTCTTTTAGGGATCGGGTGAATATGAGCTACCTTCCACGAAATAGGAATCCTGCCGGTACTGTATGAAAGGCGGAACAGGCGCGTAAGGATGGGAGCCAACTCAGAGGCGCACGTTCGAAGAACCACCGCAGGAATGCCATCCGGCCTACTCGACTTATGCACGTCCAGCAGCAGCAGCTCCCGCCTGACCGCACGTTGCGTAATGCCGATTTCAGGCATGGAGCTTTCACACCGTGGGATGGTGGGTGGTGTGGCCGCTCTGGCGTCCAAAGTCGAGTTTGAGGCAAAGAGTTGGCCCAAAAGATCGGCCTTCTCCTTGTTACTATGGGCTAAATTGCCATCCAGTTTCCGCAATGGTGGGAGACTAGACTGGCAGAAGGTGCCCTGTACTACCTTGGCAAGCGACCAGAAAGCTCGGCTCCCAGTGGGATAGCTTGCAAATCGCTCGCCAATTCTGGCAACGTGTTCCTCCTTGGCTTCGGCAATAGCCCTCTTGTTGAACCTGGAAGCAGCTTAAATGGCTACGCAGTTCACATGCTCGTTTGGCTTCTCAGTTCCAATCGGCCTTAGAATCGGGGTCATTGCCAGATTTTATGACGACTGGCATCACTCATTTGCTCTATAAATTAGGAAGTACCACGGAACTAAGTAATTATAGACCGATTACGTACTTACCCTCGGTTTATAAGCTACTTACTTTTAAGAAGCAAAATTGTCAAACATGTTGAAACAAATTCGATCATATCTATATCTCAGAATGGATGTAGGAGCGGGAACCGTGGTACAAAGGAGCTCCTCCTTATTGATACGGCCATCAGCCAACATGCTCGCCGTAACAAGAAGGATCTGATGACACATTGGATAAACTATAAAAAAGCTTTTGATTCTGTGCCACATACATGGCTCTTGAGGGTGCTAGAGTTGTATAAAGTCAATGCTACTTTATGCGCCTTCTTGCAGTTATGTATGGGGCACTGGAAAACAGCTCTTAGCTATCCAGTATGTCAGCAAACCCTGGGTAATTGCGGTGAGCTCATAAGGATTGAGCGAGGTATATTTCAGGGCGACAGCCTGAGTCCTCTACGGTTTTGCTTAGCCATGAACCCTCTCAGTACACTGTTAGAGGTTTCAGGGCATGGCTACGAAGAGGTGGTCGGGAAATATCCCACCTGTACTATATGGATGATCTTAAGCTATTTGCTTCCACCAGATTGCAACTGATAGAGTTACTGAAGTTAACTGAATCTTTTAGTAATTTTATCGGTATAAAGTTTGGTGTAGACAAATGTGCGATCATGCATGTAAAACGGGGAAAGGTAGTGGAATCCGAGGGAATTTAGCTCACGGATTCTACTAATTTATGACCACTTCTCGTAACTGACACCTATAATAAATACCTGGGTATGTCGCAAGCCTTAGGCATAAATGAGGTGGTTGAAACAATTGCTGCAGGAACGTTTCTTTGGCCGCCTGAAAAAAGTACTAAGTAGTATTTTATCAGGTGGCAACAAGGTGCGAGCCTGCAACGGTTGGGTCATGCCACTTCTTATGTACTCTTTCGGCATACTCAGGTGGACTCAGACTGAACTTGACGCCTTAAATAGAAGGGTCCGTAGTCTTTTGACCACACATCGTATGCATCACCCTCGTTCGTCAGTAATGAGGTTGTACATCCCGCGAAATTGTGGAGGTCGAGGACTCCTAAATGCCAAGACATTGTACAATCGTGAGGTGTACAACCTTAGCGAATATTATGCATCGTGATGTGGTTGCTGTAGATTCCGGACTCACCCCGCTCACCTTGGCTAAGGAGAGCTGGCGCAGACCCGTAGTACTCAGTACTGACGACCGCAAGAGTGTATGGTAAAGCAAGGAGCTCCACGGAAGGTTCTATCGGCCTTTACATGAGCCCGACCTAGACTTTTTAGCTTCCGTGGCCTGGATACGTTTCGGCAACCTCTTTGGGGAAACCGAAGGATTTGTCTGTGTAGTTACTGACGAAGTTATCATGACGAACAACTACCAGAGACATATCCTAAGGGACGGAACAGCAAACATCTGTCGTGCCTGTCACCGCCTAGGTGAGTCCCTTAGGCATATAGTCTCGGGTTGTTCCCGTCTTGCTAACGGCGAGTATTTGCACAGACATAACCAAGTAGCCAGGATAATTCACCAGCAGCTTGCTCTGAAATACAGGCTTGTGGAAGTTGAGATCCCGTACTATAGGCATGTTACCTGAGCCATTTCTCAAAACTGGCTCTATCACACTGTACTGGGTTCGATCAATCATCACGGACAGAACTGTTGTAGCCAACAAGCCTGATATTGTGGTGGTTGATCGAACCCAGCGCCGGGCAATGATTGTTGATGTCACCATACCACATGACGAGAATCTCGTGAAGGCCGAGAAGGACAAACAGATGAAATATCTGGACTTGGCCCACGAGATCGTTGACATGTGGGATGTGGACTTGGCCATCATTGTACCGATAGTGGTTTCAGTCAATGGACTGATAGCCAAGAGCCTCGACCAACATCTTAAGAGGCTCGCGTTGGATGGCTGGGTCAAGGGTCTGGTGCAGAAGGTGGTACTTCTGGATTCAGCACGCATTGTTCGCAAGTTCCTATCTCTGAGGCCCTAGCCACTGGCAATTAGGCCCCTGTACCCGTTGCCAGTGGGTCTACACACTTTTTATATTTTTAAATGTTGTGTTATTTTTTTATAATATACTATTTATAAATGTATCTAGTGATGTTATGTTAATAAATGAGTATAATAATAATAATATTTTTTATTTTGAACAGAGTCCATACATTGCGTTAAGTATTAATTATTAGTTCATCCATCCATCAGTCTTTCAACGTCCACTGCTGGACATAGGCCTCCCCAAGAATGGGGGATAATGCCGTAATCGCCACGCTTGGCAGGCGGGTTGACGATAGCAGTTGTTAATACTCGAGGGAGTGCTGCTGCCCACTCCCCCGGTATTCCTTCAGTCGGCTTTTACGACTCCCGTTGGTAGAGAGGGGTGGGACAATTCTAAAGCCGGCCCCACGCGGCCTCTTATTATTAGTTATATACATATAAATTACAAATTAAGTCATATGGGCACGAATAAATGCTTTCAGGATGTTTGAATCCTGTTTATATACACACCGAACGAATCCCTTGCAATATGTTTCCTGTCCTTCTATATAATTATATATATGCTGCTGAGCTGCATACATTCATCCATCTATCCATCAGCCTTTCGTTCACTGCTGAACATAAGCCTCCCCAATAGAACGCTACAACGAGCGGTCCTGCGCCGACCGCATCCAACGGCTCCGCGCATACTATGCCAACTCTATTATAGCTAAAATATGTACCCTAACCTTATACCATATTTTTTTTTCTCTTGGGATCGGCTTTCAAATTGTTAGGTGTTACACGAAGCGACTGCCTATTTGACCTCCATCCATCCATCCATCAGCCTTTCGAAGTCCACTGCTGGACATAGGCCTCCCCAAGAGAACGCCACAACATGTGTTTCGCTCATATGGGGGACAGTGCCGCAATCGCCACGCTTGGCAGGCGGGTTGGCGATCGCAGTGGATGTTGTTAATACTCGAGGGAGTGCTGCTGCCCACTCCCCTGGTATTCCCTCAGTCGGCTCTTACGACTCCCATGGGTGGAGAGGGGTGGGACAATTCTAAAGCCGGCCCCACACGGCGAGATCTTTTGACCACCACGACCCAAATAAGAGGGCAACTGGCGACCTCAGGACGAGATTGCAGTCAGATTTTTTATTCAGGTCTGACAACCTATAACGACTGCCAGAATGTTATTTGACACTAGAAACCCACTGCTTAAAGTTTCTTTGAAACACGGAGGAACACAGCACTAACACCCATATTCTAAGACAGTTCCTCGAAAATTTCCCGACTCCACTCAAGCGCACTCAAGGAGTTTGGTATTCTTAGTTGCAAAAAATCTCCTCCACTCGACGCCTTTCCTCACTCGAGGTGAGGAAACAACTGTCAATCTCAAGGTACGTCGGGACCGACCTTAAGGAATACTCAAGGAAGTTTTTGTTCTATAAACAATTTACTGAAGTTTATTATTTCATGTGAATATTGTTTTCTAGTGTTTATAATGGATTTACAGCGGTTTTTGAATTAGCTTTATGACAATCCGTATGATTATCTCATAAGATGTTACTTGCGAGATGCTGCAAACACAACTTTTACGATACCGTAGAATTCCAAAGCCGTAAGTAAGCTATTTTTTTTCCAGCAGGATTACCAGCACCTAAAGTAGCCGTCAAATTTATTTTATATTTAATTATGAGTTCCTGTAGGCATAACTTTACCGACCGATATTCAGTAAGAATATCTTCCAGACATATTACAAAATAAATGATATCTAAACAATTTATACTAGCTAGAGCTATAAAAACAAACCCAGCAAAAAAACAATGTTGACGCGACGACGTTTTGTAGGTACTTTCTGGTTATACGATATACATAAGTACTACTTTTTGCTATGTAGGTACCTACCTGAGTTTTTCTCTTTGTGGCGATCCTTGTATAATACCTATCGTCCTATCTAAACATTTACATGTCAAATCTGTTAACTTTTGAGTGACTACAGATGTAAAATCAAAGCATTTTTGCCCAAAACAATGTTCTATCCACAATACAATAACGTAATTTAATGACGTATTACCTCAACTCAACCTCATTCGAGGTTCTTCGAGTTTTCAACTAAAAATACCAATTTCGAGGATTCCTTGAGATATTCCTTGAGTTAACTTAACTGAGGATGTTGAGTTTGAGTCGAGGAAAGGTTGAGGAACCGTCTTAGAATATGGGTGTAAGTTTTTTTAATTACTGATCACACCAGGGTATTATGGTGGGAGCGGTTATCCCTAATTTTTGATCGGAAAGAAGTGGACTGTATTTAATTAACTGGTGTAGGATTCAAATGGGATGGGACAAAAAGGTATGTACTCACGAACAATGTCCAGCACTCCACAGCAGTCCACACGCGCACTGTTTCGACGTGATCACGTTAATTTAATGCACAATGCATATTATGCGACGTATATCATCTTCTTCTTATTCTTGTTCTATGGCTTTGCGACTTATTGTCACAACTCCGCCAGAGTCCGTGGTGGTAGTGTCGTAAACGGGGTAATTATAGCGGTTGTAGAGAGAATTTAGACAATTAATCCGCAGCAAAATCGCAAATCTTACTAATATTATAAACGTAAAAGTTTGTGATGATGTTTGTTACTCTTTCACGCAAAAACTACTGAATATATTTTATTGAAACTTTACAATAATATAGCTTATACATCAGAATAACGCATAGACTATAATTTATAAAGATATTTTTTTATTGCCAACGGTGGCAGACGTTCCTCCGAAACGGCTGGACCAATTTGGACGGGACTTCCACTAGCACATAGCTGTTGTTACAGCGCGTAACGTAGGAATCTTTTATTTTGGAAAAACAATTAGGGTTCCGTATAAAAACCCGTGAAATCATAAATGAATAAAATCTCCGGAATGCCTGGACTGATTAGGACGGGACTTTCACTAGCAGATAGCGTGTGTTATAAGGAGTAACTTAGGTTACTTTAATTTTGGAAAAATAATTAGGGTTCCGCACAAAAACAATAAAACCGTTGCCACGATGGCTGAATTGGCAAAGCATCTGGACGGTATCCAGCAGATGCAGGTTCAAATGCTGCTCGTGACTGTTATTTTCGATTTCATATTTTCACACTTTGTGTTGATCTAAATGGCTAAGCACGTCAAATGCTAAAAATATATAAAAAAAAATATCTAAATAATTATAAAGATATTTTTTTTATTTTGTCAGCGTTGGCAGACGTGCAAATATTAGTAAGGATAAAATACGTAGCCATTTGTTAATTTAAAATTATTTAATAAACATTGAAGGAAACATTTTAATAATTCCAGAGCAGGTTGTGCCACGTACAAAACAGAAAAAACATTACTACTGAAAAAAACATTCCTAGGACACAATAGTTTTTATGTAACTATCTAAATGGATTTTAGATGTACTGCATAATTATGTAACTTTCACAACTTATAAATTCGTATTATTGGACGGACAGTATTTAGTACGAATTCTTTCGATAGATATTTCTTTATCGTGGCGCATTTTCGTTCTATCGAGTTTCAAATCACAATAATACTAAACAAGTATTCACTTCAAAATAATAATAGCTAGTACCTAGCTTTTATATAGCTAGCTAACTGTATTTTTTGGAAGTGTAGAATAACCTACTAAAAATTATGCCGCGAAAGCTTAAGTCTAATCTTTCCCAAAGCTCTAATGAAGCTCGAGCTATGAACGTAGCTAGACTTAACGAGACGTTTCCACAAGCCGAACTGCGAAGGCTTGAACAGGCGGAGCGTGAAGCAGCTGACAGAGCTGCTGAGACTCCAGAACAGTCCCAAGCTTGCAGCTTGGAGTCGAGAGCATGCTGAATATCTGGCATCTCAACAGGCTTCTGAGACAGATTTCGAACAGTCCTAAACTCGGCGTCTTCAGCACGCAATTTACATGGCGTCTCAAAGAGGTACTGAAACTGTTGAAGTAGCTGAATCTCGCAGACGCGCTATTGCTCAAAGGCACAACAGCGATGTCTAATATACACAAGAAACACTCACGGGGGGGTATTCGCTAAAGCTGCATTTGAGTACGGCGAGACTCTTGATTACCAAAACCAGAAGCTTATAAAAATAGAAGCGATGAATAAAGAATGCAGATTTTGCGGTGCTCTTAAATGGAAAGAAGAAGTTGCAGGCATGTGTTGTTCGGGAGGAAAAGTAGCGCTTCCTTCAATAGACGAGCCATGAACCTCTTAAAGAACTTTTCTCTTATGAAACAGCTGTCTCGCCGTTTTCTAAAAAACATAATGAAATACAATACATGCTTCCATATGACATCTTTTCGGGCAGATAACATTGTTACAGTGACAGGAATCCAAGAGCAAATATACCACACAATTGGCTCTGCTTCCTGCCACCAATACGCAACCAAAATGTTTGCAAGTTTATTTCATGGGCGATGAGGAAGCACAAGTTAATAGGCGTTCTGAGTACGTACAAGGTGTGGAAAGAAACACGCTTCAAAAAATACAACAAGTTCTACATGGTCACAACAGTTTAGTGCATGAATTTAAAATAGCCTAAGATAGCGTGACTAGCGGTAATTACAAGGTTGTGATAAACCCAGATCGTGTACCACGTGATGAATACGAAAGACGAGGGTCTCTAAAGTAACTCTGTCTGCTGTTACGTTTTCACGACTAAAGCGCAGAACCAATTTTGATGAATTTTGGTAAAACGATAGATAGGACGTTGGATAAGAAAATAAGTTACTCGAAGTACTAATCCTGCGCAGACGAAGTCGTGGGCACCAGCTAGTTTGTCAATACTTTTAGATCTCTAATTTACTTATTCGTAAGAACCTTATTGGTCTACAAATATTGATTTATTTTATATATCAATGTCTACAAAGCAATAAATAATTATTTAAGATTGTAACATACAACTGCATTTAGAATTTTATTCGCTTATATAATAGTTCGCATACAGTATATAATTTAAGAATATTGCTTTTTTGCTACTTGCTACTTAACATCGCGACGTCTTCCTTATGGGGCAGACAGGCACTTTTAAAACAGATTTTTCACAAATGTAAGAACCTATTGGTCTACAAATATTGATTTATTTTATATATCAATGTCTACAAAGCAATAAATAATTATTTAAGATTGTAACATACAACTGCATTTAGAATTTTATTCGCTTATATAATAGTTCGCATACAGTATATAATTTAAGAATATTGCTTTTTTGCTACTTGCTACTTAACATCGCGACGTCTTCCTTATGGGGCAGACAGGCACTTTTAAAACAGATTTTTCACAAATGTAAGAACCTATTGGTCTACAAATATTGATTTATTTTATATATCAATGTCTACAAAGCAATAAATAATTATTTAAGATTGTAACATACAACTGCATTTAGAATTTTATTCGCTTATATAATAGTTCGCATACAGTATATAATTTAAGAATATTGCTTTTTTGCTACTTGCTACTTAACATCGCGACGTCTTCCTTATGGGGCAGACAGGCACTTTTAAAACAGATTTTTCACAAATGTAAGAACCTATTGGTCTACAAATATTGATTTATTTTATATATCAATGTCTACAAAGCAATAAATAATTATTTAAGATTGTAACATACAACTGCATTTAGAATTTTATTCGCTTATATAATAGTTCGCATACAGTATATAATTTAAGAATATTGCTTTTTTGCTACTTGCTACTTAACATCGCGACGTCTTCCTTATGGGGCAGACAGGCACTTTTAAAACAGATTTTTCACAAATGTAAGAACCTATTGGTCTACAAATATTGATTTATTTTATATATCAATGTCTACAAAGCAATAAATAATTATTTAAGATTGTAACATACAACTGCATTTAGAATTTTATTCGCTTATATAATAGTTCGCATACAGTATATAATTTAAGAATATTGCTTTTTTGCTACTTGCTACTTAACATCGCGACGTCTTCCTTATGGGGCAGACAGGCACTTTTAAAACAGATTTTTCACAAATGTAAGAACCTATTGGTCTACAAATATTGATTTATTTTATATATCAATGTCTACAAAGCAATAAATAATTATTTAAGATTGTAAAATACAACTGCATTTAGAATTTTATTCGCTTATATAATAGTTCGCATACAGTATATAATTTAAGAATATTGCTTTTTTGCTACTTGCTACTTAACATCACGCCGTCTCCCTTATGGGGCAGACAGGCATTTTTTAACAATTTTTTTTGTTAAATGTTATATATCATCACGCCGTCTTCCTTATGGGGCAGACAGGCATTCTTAAACTATTTTTTTTGTTAAATGTTATATATCTTAACGCCGTCGCCCTTATGGGACAGACAGGCATTTTAAAACAGTTTTATCGCTAGATGTTACTTATAATCTAGACCTCACTCTTAGGGGGCAGTTTTTTTGTTTAAATGTAGTCATATAATTATTCTCTTTGTATGTTGCTATATCATCTCACCGCCACCCTTAGGGGGCAGTCATATATTACGTAACTATTTTTTTTATCAGTGTTATGCTTTATACCTGCAGAATGTAGGGGGGGTTCTGATTTATTTTTTATTAAACTTTCTCCATGTTCTATATTTTGGATGGTCCCCCCCCCCCCCCATTCTGTGAGGGTAGTTTTTTTATAATTTAATATGGATGCTGTTATGGTCGGCCGACACCCTCGTACCTGAACTTAGTTCGGGTACGGGGGCTCGGCGGGAAGAACCAGAAAAGTGTCTCCAGGAGTCGAGACGTTCCGCCCTGAGTTGCGAACCACCCCTGATTTCTCATTGCTCTCTTCTCTTTTTTTAATTAATTTCGGAGCATCATATTTTTAAATAATTAATTATTTTTGTAATATATTCTTTTTTATTGAATTAAATTATAAATTTTGAATTTTACTTTTATTTAAATTGTTAGGGTTTTCCCCGTAACACGGTCAATTCAGAATGAAAATCCTTGGGCCCTGGCAATACAAGATTGAAACAGTTAAAATTATTCAAGTATACTTATTTTAGAATGTACTCACAAAATAATGCTGCTAATCATGAGGTCTCGGGTTCGATCCCCGGGTCGGGCAATGTTATTGAGCTTTTTCCTAAAAAGAAAAATTCTCAGTAGCATCCCGGAGTTTCGAAATGTGCCCGGTAGACGTGAATAGGCTCGCCCCCTATTACGTGGGACTCAAACATAGCTGGCGAGTCGTGGGTGTAATACACCTCTGCCTACCCCTTCGGGAATACTATGTTTTGTTTATTTTATTTACTCACAAAATAGTTGAACAATGTTTTATAATTTAGAGTCAACCAGTACTTGCTGTATCTCTCTTGTATCTTCTTTTCTAGTGAAAGATCCTGGCTTATCCCAGCACGAATGGGACGGCTCGATCGGGGAAGTACCACCTTCTCACAAAAGATTAGAGTGTAACAACGGTAGTTACGCCTAACGTTGTGTTTCGTATAGTGAGTGAGTGCGCCGGAAGCCCAAACCCCCTCCATATCCTCTCCTTATTATCCTTCCTATCCTCTCTTAGTATCCTACTTATCCTTTCCTTGTTATCCTTCCTATCCACTTCCTATCCCTTTCCTTGGAGATGGCGACACCCGAGTGATATCTCTGGTGTAACTAGCGTCTATAGGCTGCAGTAACCGCTTACCATCAGGTGGACTGTATGCTTGTTCGCCACCCATGTAGTATAAAAAAGACATGCTAGACAAAGATGGTAGCTTAACTGAATATGATGCCACACTGCCAAATACATTTAATGGGTAATTATGTTTTAAAAAATTTGAGAGGTCCCTCGATTTTAATCAACTCCTCATTAATATTTTAAATGATAAAAGCTTAATACGTTAGTAAGGAATCTCATTTATAATGCAATTATGTGTATGTAAAACGCCTAATACATAGGCTGTTTATATAGGTATCTACATTAAAAAAATAAGGAAAAATTACTTAGGTAATTTATACTATTACAAAGCTATAAAAGAGCAATTTCTGGACTTCTAAGAGATATGAGAAAAAACAAATTGTATTAAGATAATAAAAAAATATGTGAAATCTTTGAAAATAAACCAATTTGATCTGCTTCTTTAAACTATATATGACTTTCTTTTTCAATTTTTACAAGCTCATGTTTCTGAGATAGAAATGAACAACTACTTTTTTTTCCCACCTTATAAAAAAAAAAAAGAAAAGGTCAACCATACCCAATATATCGATAGTGGAAAGCAAAAACAAAAACTTCACACTTGGGTCGAAAATGAGTTTTATATACACTGGGTTTTTGAATACTCTATTAATGTATCTAGGTTAGAAGCCAATCGGAAGCACAGTTTGGCGTTTCATATAAAGTAAAAAATTAGTATTTTAAAAATACACTCCCTTCAAACGAGCGTTATAAGATATATTTTTTTAACAATGTCGTATAAATTAATTTGAAAATATTTTGTGTGCCGCTTAAGTTATAGGCCAAACTTATTTTTCGACAAAGATGGAACATCATGCAATTTGCTCTCCAAAAAAAGAAAAGATCAACCATGCTCAATATAATAATTACCTATAATCTCTACTCTCTCTCTACTTAGACCAGTGCTGATTTAATATACTCCTATGTCAGAGATCGCAGAATTAATAGTTTCCTGCAATAGCCGACCGTTTCATTTATATGACCTGTAATTTGACAACGAGGCTAATTTCGCTGTTAATCTATAAAGTAATAATCGACAATAATTGCGAGTTAATTAACAGGGACTACCAATAGTTTGTACTACACTTTGCATTAATTTGTCACACACGTAGCTGGCGTTAAATTGAAATAATTTCCTGCAATAGTCGGCAGCATTGCGGTCGTTTTATTTGTACATAAATCTCCCGCGCTGTACAACTGATTTACAGAACTGCTCTTTGTGCTTGGTTACCTCACTGTTTGCTGAGCCTTATGGCAACATAATATGTACCTATACTATTTGTATTTTACTGGCACAATTTATTTTTATTAAACCTTATTCGAATATCGTAGGATTTTCAGATTCACTTAAAAATGAAGTTTTTAAGTTAACCTGACAGTACAGAATGACTGCGAGAATGTAACCTGCCACTTAAAATGATTATATATATGAATATGTCTGATTAAATTGAAACATTGCACAGTAATCGCAGACAGATTATAATATAGTAGTTTGGGAAGTTTATCTGTTTCTAGGGTTCCAAAGCCGTGGGCGGGGCGACGGCACGGAGTCCTTACCTTCCGACTGGTGCAGGTGCTGTCGGGGCACGGTTGCTTCGGCAGATATCTGCACATAGTTGCAAGGGGGAAGGAAGGGGGGTCACCATTGTGGCTGCGACGAGGACACGGCGCAGCACACGCTCGAGTCGTGCCCGGCTTGGGGCGGGCAGCGCCGTGATCTCGTCGCGGCAATAGGGGGGGACCTCTCGCTGCCGAGCGTCGTTAGAGCGATGCTTGGCAGCGACAGGAATTGGGCCGCGGTCGCTGCCTTCTGCGACGAGGTCATCTCGCGGAAGGAAGCGGCGGAGAGGGCCAGGGAGGCTGATCCTTCCGCAGACCCGAACCGCCGCCAGCGACTGGGGCGGCGCAGGCATGAGTATTTGCGCCTAATGCCGCCCTAGCTGAGGCTGCGGGTGGTTGGACCGGGGAACGTCCGCCACCCGCAAGGCCTCCCGCGAAGGTGCGATGCTCCGTGTGTGGGTGCGTCGCTCAGTAGAGGGTACCCGAAAGGGTAAGCCGCCGGCGGACCACCGAAGGAATGTAACATAGTTCCAGTGGCCCGCCAATAAAGGCGGAGAGACGGCACACGGCGGGTTTCTTTAGTGGGTGAGGGCCCCACACTACCCTGTTCGTTGCCCCGAACGACGGGGTGTGTGGTTAGGTACATTTTTTCCCGCCTAAACAAAAAAAAAAAAAGGGTTCCAAAGCCGACAAGGAACCCTTAAAGTTTCGGCATGTCCGTCTGTCCGCTGTTTACAGATTAGCTCAGTGACTTAGTACTAGAAAGTTGTAATTTGGCTTGATTAGTATAAGTATTACATAAATAAAACAGCGGTTCACCTAACAGCCATTTATGCGCTCTTATAAGTAATAAAACAGTTTGAATATTATTATCTCAATTATACATTGAACAACCAAATTGACGATACTGCTATGGTATATACAATACGATATATACAATACGAAAGTATACGATTTAATTACAGCTGACTGTTAGTTTATTGATCATAATAATATTATGTATTTATAATAAAAATCAAATATCTCTCTAAGAAAATAAAACCTCCTTAAATTACTAGGAAATTGATATGTACCACTGAAGTTATATAACATAGATCTAGTGGCCCACCAGTACAGGCGGAGAGATGGCACGCGCGGGTTTTAGTGGGTGGAACGACGAAATGTGTGGTTACGTAAATTTTTTCCCGCCTAAATAAAAAGAATAGATTGCTTCGCGACTTGATTGACTAAAATACTAAAATTTTCTGCTTAAAAATTTTTTAATTTGGATGTATGTATGATGTACATGCAAAGCTTCCTTGAAAAAGGAACAGGACAGTGAAAATCTTTTTAAAATGTGTTGTGTTATCTCTTTAATCACGAAGTTATAGTTTGAAAAGGATATCCAGGAGTCGTGGCACCTCACCCTGTGTTACCTTTTTCAATTTTCACCACAATTTATTCCAGTAAGTTTTATCTATTTGGTGTCGGGCTAAGAATACAAGTGCCTTCAACTCATTCTTTCCTAAAGGGACTTACGAGGCGACTAAGGTATACTTACCTTACTAGCTTACAACCAATGCATTACTGGTGGTAGCAATTATCAACCAATGCATTACTGGTGATAGCAATTATCACCCAATCATCACCCTGCTTACTTGCAATTATCACCCATTGCATTAGGTGGTGGTAGGGTTTGGTACCTATAGGGACTCACACGTAATCGGGTTCGAAGCCACCGTTTCCTGTGCGACCCACCGTTAAGTGTTTTCGTTGAGGTGGGAGGTAACCGTTCGTTAATTTTACATCCGTGACATGAAACGGTGAGCAGCGGCTCGACAATACTCTTAGTTTAATTGAGTTTATAAGCGATAGTTACCACACACCATCAGGTAGGCCGTAAGGCTAACTATAAGCCATAAAAACCTATTTAGCGTTCGAGTAACAAAAGTGTCGGAAATTATAAAACCGCACAGTGAATAATACCCTCATAAACGCTTACACAAATGAGCACTGAATGTGATTGAACCTACTATCTAATTATTGTGGCCACCACAGTTTGACCTGTTTCATTAATGTTCTCATATTAGTATTACTGAATTATAAATGCAGTTGTATGGCGAATGTTATATCTATTCCACAAATTTACAGAGCAAGTATTCTTAAGTAAATAAAACAAGCGAAGAGAGAGCGTTAGCAAATAGAGCAAATCTTAATTCGCTCTATTTGTAATGAGCTATGTATGAGAGAGCATTGTAATGAATTTTGTGTTGTGCGATTCCATAATAAACGTTCATGTGGAACAATAAAACCAGAGTGATAATAGTAGACGACTTATATGTTAAAAGTTTATAACTAGACACTGACTTGATATACATCGACATGACCTTTAAAATGTAACAAACATTTTTTTGATTGCATATGGTGCCAGAAGAGCCAACTGATGGTAAACGGTAACCATCGCTCAAGGACTCAACTATACCAAGACTATTGTCAAGCCGCTGGCTACCCACTATATCATTTCACAGAAATCGAGTCCGAGGTACTAACCCGCTCGGACCCGATAGCAAGTGAGTACTCCCACTGGTACCCAGTCCTACCACCAGTCATGCAATGGGTGATAATTGCTTACTTCCCTTAGTCACCTAGTACGACACCTGCGGGATATAATGGGGTGGTGACGCTACTATTCTTAGTCCGTCACCAGACGGATTGCCAAAATGTCCACAATTAGTACACAGCAAGTCTTGTTTTTAGTGGTTACTTGTGGCCATGGATAGATGACTCACAGCCTTTTTTTTTTGTTAAGGCGGGAAAAAATGTAGTTACCTAACCGCACACCCCGTCGTTCGGGGCAACGAACAGAGTAGTGTGGGGCCCTCACCCACTAAATAAACCCGCCGTGTGCCGTCTCTCCGCCTATATCGGCGGGCCACCGGAACCATATTACATTCCTTCAGTGGTCCGCCAACGGCTTACCCTTTCGGGTACCCTCTATTGAGCGACACATCCGAGCACGGAGCGTCGCGTCGGTTCGGGTCCACGGAAAGATCAGCCTTCCTGGCCCTCTCCACCGCTTCCTTCTGCGAGATGAAAATCGCTTTTCAAGAATTCCTGTCACTGCCAAGCATCGCTTTAACGACGCCCGGCAGCGAGAGGTCTTCCCCTATTGCCGCAACGAGTTCACGGCGCTGCTCCGCCCAAGCCGGGCACGACTCAACTGTGTGCCCCGCCATGTCCTCGTCACAGCCGCAATGGTGACAACACGGAGTCGCCTCCTTCCTCGCAACTCTGTGCAGGTATCTGCCAAAGCAACCGCCCCTACAGCACCCGCACCAGTCGGGAAGGTGAGGACTCCGTGCCGCCGACCAACCCACTATCGGCACCGGCTGAAGTGTCCCTACGGTCCAAAGGCCGGCCCGGGGTACCTCCAGCCGTGCCCTCCAACTGGCCATGGCAGCTCGATGGGCTTCGCCCTGCCACCTGGACACCTCACAGGGTTGGGGGCGCCCGCGCCGCACCCGCCCTTGTGACGCCCGCCGGTACACCTCCGCGAGCCCCTCCGCCACCAAGTCCCATGGTGGGATTCCGGCCAAAGCACAGGCCGCCACCATCGACACCGTGCGGTATCCGTGTATGACCCTGGACGCGACGAGATGACTCACAGCCTACCTGATAGTAAGTGTAACCCCACTCTTGGACTTAGCAATAGCAATCCGATGCAAAACGTAAACATCCACCATTAATAGAGATAAGGTTAACTAACCTTTTGTAAAATTAATCGAATGGCAACATAAAACAGAAAAGATCGTGGTCTACCCATTCGAGAAACAAATCCAAATGAATGCGGTGGCGATACAATGATTTGTAAGACCATTACCACACAAATTGGTTATATTATCTGGTTGTAAATTGAAAATTTATGATACTTGTGTTGTTTTGTGGATTAGTTGTGCAATATCATTTAAAGAAGAATAAAATCTTGCAAGAAATGTAAAACAAAATAATGAACAAAAAGCCAACAGTAATCCCCATGTAAATGAGACCATTTGTGACCCCGTCCTACAGAAATCAGGCTAAAATCCTGACGTTGCCATACGGTGAAATATATTTAGTTATGCGCCAAAAAGGTATTTTCAAGTGAATATGCTAATATTGTTAATTAGCGTCTGCTGTCTTTCTGTCGACGACTGCGGGAGAAAAATACTCGGCCTGTCCGTGACTTATGGAAAACATTAATTTTGTGCGCACTTCTGCCAGCAAAGTACCTATTTTCCAGCCTCTAAATCTGCTCATTTAAATCACTGGGGGCCGTGGAGCCAAACACAAATTTCACCTTTATTAAAACAAACGTTATATCATGTTTGAATCAGAAAATTGAGCTTGTTACTATTGTATGCGTCATTTAAAGTATTCAATGTAAAATATTCATAAAAGATATGTATTGCACATTGCTAGTTTTGAATTAAGTAATATCTTTTACTTACTTACTTATCATCACGCCATTTCTCTTGCCGGGTAGGCAGAGAGAACAGAGTGTCAAGAGGCTCTATTCTTGCATACATCTCTTGCTTCCTCAACATTCATAAATCTCTTCATACACGCTCGCCGGTTTCGGAGACTCCTGACTCCACCTTCCTTCATTACATGACCAATTTGGTCTAGGTAGGTGAGTCTCGGCCTCCCCCTGTACCTACATTCTTCCACTTTCGCATTGTATATCTTCTTAACATCATTCTTCGTAACATCTTTTAATTTTAGTAAATTATTTAAATGTTAAATAATTCATGTAAACGTTCAACTTGTGCAAAGGGTTTATGGTTAGGTATTCCAGTTTTGTAATAAGTTTTTAATAATCTATATCTATACTAGTACCTAAATAATTCTGTGAGCTCTATTTTTTTTTTCTTTGTAAATTTTAAAACTATTATACCATTATTTCTGTCCGTATATCCTTTTATAACTCAAAAATGGCTGGACCGATCATATCGGTGTGTAGTAAGAACACGTCATCGGACACAGGGATAGGCTGTATATACATTTTTGGGATTATTTGCTGGGATTGAATAGTGATATACGAATTTACCCATATCCGCTAGCCTAGACAGACGCCTATTTCCAGATGGTGTAAAAGATACGTAAAATTAAGACTCACCTTTCAAAGTGCCTGCTGATTTGAAATATGTATCTGTCTCTGTCTCGCAGAATTTGGGTTAAGACGACTATTTCAATAGTCTTTGTGACTACCTAGACCAATCATAGAGGCCAAGCATAGGGACATTTGGCTCAGATTGATCTGGCTGCTAAAACGCTGTACTTTAAACTCAGTGTATTTTAGTTTTGGATGTAATGATATGCCTATATTCTAAAATTACATAACTATACTAAAACGACACTAATCCCATACACTTTGTTACTCAGATTGGCTGTATGAATGTGACCCACTTTTTCACGTTTAAGCCTCTGAATAGATACCGATAACATTTTCCAGTAGATATGGTTTCTGAGAAACTACATAGTACTCAAACTTTTTAAAAAGCTGGAGGAGCTAGACTGAACGACGTAATTGGGTAGGTATAAGTTTTTAGAGATACGTAAATTCTGAATTAGAATTTTGACTTAAGAATCTTAATAACATTCTTAAATCAATCTCTAAAATATGATCTGTAATTCTTTTGGAATAAATATTATTATTATTAATTTAATTTTAACTTTACTAAATTGTATCTCAAAGGCAAGAGGGTAAAAGAATAATCACTAGCAATGTCGCGGGCAACTGCTAGCGTTAATCCTAACTATTATAAAGCTGTAACAGAACTGTGTCTGTACATTTAAATATTATGTCTGTGTTAGGCTATAAAGGCGTATCTGAACACAAAACAATTTGTTTTTCTGTATGTTTATCTGTTTGTTCACTCGCGCATCACGCAAATACTACTAAGCGGATTTTGATGCAACTTTTTTATTTGATAGCTCTTGATTAGACTTGTATACATGTTATCCTGCTACTATATCGGGAACCTGAGACATAACCTAAAAACTAGCTTTTGGCTGCGGCAGAGCCGCGGGCAAAGGCTAGTATAAATAACATCTCTATAGAATAGAATCTACTGAGTCTTATTCTAATTTCAACACAACATATTTTAGGTTATGGTTATCTATGCATCTATACAAATAAATAAAAATAGAAGTTTGTGATAGTGTAGTTGAGTGTAAGTTCAGTTGGTAATATCTAAAATTGTTTTTTTTTTTTTTTTATGATTCAGCTTTAAAAAATACATACAAACCCAAATTTGCACCCTTCTACCGCCAACTCCTGTTTTTTAATAGCGATATTAGTACTTAAATAATTTTTATTGCAAAATTTTCACGAAAAAAACATATGGCGGTACGAAGTTCGCCGGGTGAGCTAGTGCCTAATCTTAATAAACATATATATCAGTCAATTTACACAAAGCCTAATAAATTATGCAACTAAACTTTCCTTATGAATGTAGCGTAACGGCGAAGCCATTTCACAATTATTTAGGACCTTACCTAGGGGTCAAAAGCAAGAACACATTGATACAAGTTTTAATTAATAGAAAAACACTTTTATATAATGTTTACTAGAATTACAGTAGGAAAGTACGGTAGGAAGCTTTGAGTTTAACTAAGTTCAGTGGAATTTACAGTCTCATACCTCGAGGTTAGTTTACTACTCACAGCAGCACTTTACGAGTAGAAGGATGACCGTTTCTTAAGGTCATCTTAACGGTCTTTTTATTAGGTCTTCTGTCTCAATCAATAGAATAATCAGTTGACACTTCTTTAGGTAATGCACCTCCAATTAGTGTAAGCAAAGTCTTGGTCAAAGGCTCAGACCTCAAGACTTAGTAAATGACAAACACGACACCTGAAATATCTTCAAGATACCAGGGGGGTTAGGCAGAATCTCATATCTCACATGTCGATAGTATCGAGATCACTGTGATTGGTTGAGAGATCACCGTGATTGGCCAACGGATTATTGTGACATCACGCGTCGGTTTCTCAACCAATCACAGTGATCTCGATACGGTCGACACGTGAGATATGACATTCTGCCTCAGGGGGCTGCATAGAGAAATATGACAACTATATTTCACTGATGAATAAATGAATGACTGCTATGTTTATCGGACATGCCAGAGTCCAGAATTGTCCAGAATGATCATCCAAACATCTTTCCAGACTCGATGACTCGTTCGAGGTTCGAGAACTACAAATTTTAAAACAAATGTTTCCTTTCTTTGAGGCCTGTTATTTATGTTACCTATTTTAAAAAAGAGGATTAGGTAATATTATTACATGTATAACTTCATCAACTAGTGAAAATCGCATGAAAATCCAATCAGTACTATTTGAGTTAAAATAGTTTACTCTGCCGCCAAGCAAGTTTGCTGTGCTGCAAGTTTTAAGAAACATTTTAATATAGTTGCCGTTAGGAATGGTGACAAAGAAACCATTACTAGGTTACAGGATTGTGATAAATATACCGTTGCTAGGTAACGGCATTACTTTTCCGTCGTCAATTTGCGTTCATCAAATAAATCGCAATTTTATATCGACGCAATACTCACATTGTAATTGTAATATGAACAAACAAAACAAAACTTTCATATAAAGAAAAAAATATTTGTGAATGTGGAAAAAGAGAAGTTTAGTTGCGAGTGGGATTCTCACCTGCGTCCCTTCGGGGGAAGTGCAGTGAAAGTTTCATAAAGTTTTCTTTTTCTACCTTATTACTTTCCCACTATAGGGCACGTCCCCCTTAGAATGAAAAACGAAACGTTAGACGAACTTCCGTTTAGAGTCATTGTATTTGATCAACAGTCCGACGCGTGATTCCTGATTAGTCGATATTTCGACGCGTGATTCAGGCGACCAATCACAAATAGTCGAAACGAAAGCTCCTCTAACGTTTCATTTTTCTTTCTAAGGCGGCGGGTCTCTTCTCATAATGAGAGGGATAATGGCCGTAGTCCACCTCGCTGGCCCAGTGAAGGTAGACGGACTTCACAAGCCGTCGAATATTCCTCACGATGTTTTTCTTCATTGGACAGTGAAAATTTGTAAACACAATTAAACATAAATAGTGAAAATGTGAAATAGAAAATGATAGCTACAAGTAAGTTTTGAACCTGCGTCTCCTAGATAACCGACGCTTTGCGAAGCAATTAGTTATTGATATAGGTATGCCAGATTAATTATTTTTATCATCAGTAGTGTTACTAATTATTAGTAACCCTGATTAATAGATTATCATCCGTTTATAAGTATATAATATAGATTATTTCGTAATCTGATATGTAAAAATGATATCCACCCACTAAAATCTTTATATTAATACCTATTGAATAATAGATTAGTTATTTATTATTCAAATACCTGGAGTATTTTTTGCGTCAGATTATTATACAGACGGTTTACCTGTCCTAGTTTTTGACCACTTAACCTAAGCATTATTTTGAGGGATTTTCTTAATATGACGAAAAGAAATTCTTACATTATTTTTTATTCACTAACTATAACAAATAAAAATACAAAATAAAAAAACACGGTTTCTCTTAATTATAATATAAAAATTGCAGAAAAAAGACTATTTTTTCTATAAATTAATAAAATAAAATAAAAATGTTGAAACTTATTAATTTGTGGAATTATCGTGATATTAAAATGTAAGGAAATTTGACATCTCTAACGTTAAGTCAAGTGACTTAGCGTTATAGATATTGTTAAAGACTTAGATAAATATAGGTTCTTTATCCATGGCTAAAGATATCAAATTCCCATACACTGAAATAGTTTTCTATTAGCGTTAGCGATCATAGAATGCAACTTGGCTAGGCCCTGGTTATAGGGGTGTGAGGACGGTGCGAGAGAGAGATAGAGAAAAAGTAAAAAAAGATGTGTGGACTGTGCGGAGTAGAGAATACATGCTTCACATGATTTACGATTTTTATTACTTCGACTTGTGAAAATCGGCTGCTTATATTTTTCTAGTAGTTTCCTTCATCCTTGAATTATTTCTTACAAAATAAAAAAATCATAAAACACATGAAATACTTTTTAGTATATAATTAACCCAACATATTTTAATCTGCCAAGCTCGAGTATTCATATTCATATTATTTATTTGCATCCATAATGGTAGCTAAGCTTAGGTGGTAAACATATAGGCTAAAATAGTAAGGACACAGCAATTCAAATTTCACATTATTATGCATAAGTTTAAGTCTTTATAAATAGTTAAATAAATAAACCTTTAATATATCTTAAATATATATTTTGAATTATAAAACATTAACATAATATACAATATCAACATTAAAATTAATTTATTTTCAACTATATTATTGTGTGTCTACGATAGACGAGTATTTCTAACTAACGTTTTTTTTACTATTCTGATTGGCTGTCCTAGAGCTATAGATATACCTATATATGGTTGAAGTACTCAACCGGATGCAAGGTATCCCTCCTTATATTAATCTGCCACGCTTGAGTAAATCCCAAAATCCCCTGTTGGGCTCCCTTATTATAATGTATTCAGTAGGCTTAGAATTTGATGGTGCATGTTGTTATAAAACACCCACTATGCAACATTTACTAACAGTTTAACGAGACATAGGGCTTAAAGCAATAGTTAAAATAGGCTTGTCTATTGTCATGTACTCAGCTTAAAACCTCTGAGTTAAATAACAGACAGTTAGTAGCAGATAAGAATTGCAATAAGACTTTTTTCACTAAATGCTATGTATACAAGACCGGAAAGCCGCTGCAAGATGGTAATTTGTTAAAAAAATAGAAACAGGTAAATATTATTTTTAATCAAAGTAACAACAATAACGATAAAGCGACAGGTATTTTATTAATCATACACATTTTATGCGCTGCCGAGTGTACATAATTTTTGTGTAAATTATTTATGATCTACAACATAAACTGTTTATGTATCAGGAAATATAATTATTCGTCCCCAGCTAACGAATACTTTACGAGTGTTGCCGATTCTATAAATAGTTTCTTGGCTAGTTCTGGATCTTGCGATAATTTAGAAGGCAACTTCTGCCGACAGTCAGAAAAATATTTACCACTCACTTTTTCTACTTCTGGAGCTACAGCCAAGTATATTGATGTCTGAGCTGCTTCCCAAGCACTTTGAAAAAGAAACCCTATGCAAAACCCAAGCATCATCCTGATTATATTGCTAGGTATATTTCTAAATATATTAGTAGCAGCTATTCCTGGATGAAGAGCATTTACTGTAACGCCTGTACCTTTCAATCGTGTACTTAGTTCTAATGCAAGCATATTTAAAAAGAGTTTACTGTTTGCATATACTAAATAATCACTCCAATATTTTTCCATGTTTAAATTTTCAAAGTCTAGCTCTCCATACTTATGTATCATTGACGATACCATTATAATACGACTTGGTGCTGAAGATTTTAATAAAGGAACTAGTAAACAAGTCAGCAAATACGGTGCAAAATAGTTGACTTGCATTCCGATGTGAAGTCCATCAGCTGTTTTACCGTTACCAAGACCGCCTGCGCCTGCATTGTTAATGAGAACATCAATACGTTGCTCTGTCTTGTATATATCATTGCAGAATTCCCTGACGGAACGAAGTGAAGATAAATCTAATTGACGGACATGAATGTTCGTGTTGCCACTAATTTTTACAATTTCTTCTTTAGCTTCTTCGGCTCTTCGAATACTTCTGCAAGCGAGTATTACTTTAGCTCCCCGACACGCCAGATCTTTAGCTGTCTCTAAACCGATTCCACAATTTCCACCAGTGATAATAACCACCTTCCCTACCATATGTGCACTGGTCTTACATATTCCAACTGTCAGTTTTTGATAAATAGTTGTCAGTATCAATATAGTTATAATAGCACCTACTATAATCCAAAATAACATTTTTTTAATCACTGTTTAGTTTTAAAATAAATATTAAATGCACAACTAGATGTTTAAAACGCAAAACTATAGGATACACATTAACAACTTCAACGATAAGACGTGACGTATCAATTTTTTTATCTACGAAATACATTATCACATATTCACGCAATCACAATTTTAATCGCATAAAAATTGGACACTCCGCTCATGGTCGTAATCTTTACTAGACTAGTTGCCATAGTGCATATACGAGTATGTGCTGCGATAGCGGCGTAGTAAGTAATATGGCCATGAGAGAGTACCTAGTGTCAAGAAAAATTCTTAACACTTAAATTAAATAGTAAAACATCAAACATTACCTTTTTGTGTTTATCACCAATCACGTTATACGATCCTATTATAGTTTAGTGTTGTTTATTTTTGAGTTGCGTTCAGTAGGTAGGTATGTGTCATTGTAACAGATTTAAATTTAACTGCACAGATGGCGCAGTGGTTTAGGTACCAGTCTCCGAGAGTCTCAGACAAAGGCTTCAATATATTATCCTACGTTATAAGAAGAAATGATATTTTAAGTCAAAAAAAAAATTCAGTACTTTTAATTTGGCACCCATTTAGATCTCACTTCTTTTGTCGTTGAAGTCAACAACCAAGGCATATATTATATCATAATATACTCGTAATATATGCCTTGGTTGTTGACTTCAACGACAACTGAATTAACTGCCTCGGTGGTGTAGCGGTAGTGTATGCGACTGCTAATCATGAGGTCTCGAGTTCGATCCCCGGGTCGGGCAATGTTATTGAGCTTTTTCCTAAAAAGAAAAATTCTCAGTAGCAGCCCGGAGTTTGGAAATGTGCCCGGTAGACGTTAATAGGCTCGTCCCCTATTACGTGGGACTTAAACATAGCTGGCGAGTCGTGGGTGTGTAATACGAGGTGTATGCCTACCCCTTTGGGGAATACAGGCGTGATGCTATGTATAATATTGAACTTGCCTCTCATTTCACATTTATGTTGTTGATGGGATATCATTAGGTACTTTTTGTACAGAAATTATTAGCAGGTACTATAATAGCAGGTATTATAAAATTAATACCAAATGGTTTTTGTTAATCTACTGTATTTTCCTACGTTTACGGGGTATAATTGTCTTTTTTGTGTTATTTTCTATATTTTCTTGTATATTTGAAAACTTGAAGACTTTAAAATCCACATAAAGACCGGCTGTCATCAATTTTGATTGCTGATTCTTACATACATTATTAGAGGCACTATAAGTAACTGTTCCTAATAGAATCAATTAATTGAAAAATTATACTAAAATGATATACTAGTTTCTGATTTATTCCTTTGCATTCACCCAACTACCTATCTGGATGCCAAATTTGAACTTTCTAGGTCATCTGAAACTGGGTTAGAGTTTTGATCTATAGGTCAGTCAGTGATAAAAATGTCGATTTTTGGACGTTATTATCTAAATAACTGTTTAAGGTGTGTTTATTAAATTGTAGCACATAGTAGCGAGATACATCTAAGCAATTATCATCTATTGCATGACTGGTGGTAGGGCTGGGTACCAAGTGGGAGTACTCACTTGGTAGACATAGCCGTTTATTCTTTCATTTCATATTGATGAAATGAAATGGTGAGCAGCGGCTTGACAATACTCTCAGTATAGTTGAGTCCATGAGCGACGGTTACCATTTATCATCAGATGGGTTGTGGCTCGCCTGCCTATACAAGCAATAAAAAAAAGTCTGGAGTTTGCAACGCTTTCACGCCATAATTACTGAACCAATTATCATGCATTTTTGGATACACATAAACCAGTTTTTATCCCAGAAAAAAATATGGTTCCTGTGGGATAGCTATTTTTACAATGAGCCAATCATAGAGTAGGTATATTCGCGGGCAGGGTCTATTCTCTAATAATAATGAACTTTTTAATATTGAAAATGTAATTGCAATACTTATCTGATTGTTTTATGGCAGCTGTGACACATTATCTTTTAAGACGAAATATATTCTATATGGGGCAACATGATCGCACAAAGATTGTTTACGAGCACGCAATTAATGTTTTATTGTTATAAATGTAGCTCCATTGACAATCGCGTATGTTTGGGAGTTACTTGGCATTTATTGTTCTTGTTGTGTTATCTTCAAATTTAATTTAAATTTATTTCTCGTCGAATCAAACTGACACTCTCATAACTTATTTTATCTTGATCTTTAAAGACAACATTATATGGCTTCAACATTATATGGCTTCTCGCCCTTTATTTAGTAAATCACTACTGACACTTGTATCCAGTTCATTTCTTCACACTCTACAAATTCATAAAAATAAATAAGATTAGACTGTAAATATTATATTGTATATAGTTCAGAGTAAATAATTTTATGTTCAGTTCAGTACAAGTGATTTTTGTACCTATGTATAATATTTAGATACTTATTTTATAGCTAGTACCTACTATGTTTTTTGTTTCAGTGTACCTGCTCATCACAGTAGTTAGACTCATAAACATCGGCCCTTTGATTTTTCACCAAACAATCTCCTTCGTTTGATGGTATATCCGAATCTTCCACGGGACATTGGCAAAAATGTGTCTATAAGTCTAACGACGCCATTAAATCAAGCATTGAATTGAATTATATGGCTGTAAATAACTGTATAAATATATATAGAGTCACTGACATAGCTTTTAGAATCAGCAAACTGAGTAACAATGGATTAGAGATATCTGTCAAAGGATCGATGATCGCTGGAACAGAAAGGTCCTATAGTCGATAACGTTACTGGGACGTCCGCCCACTAAATGGTCTGTTGTCCTGAAAATCTGTAATTATGGCAATATATTTCGAAAATTCAGGGAATTGTGTCGCGCGAACTCGAGACACACAAACTAGAAATCCTCTATTATCAGTTTCTAATCTTCCTTCTAGGTTATCACTGTGAATTATTTATAAAATAAAAATAGAAAAAGGTTTTTTCTACTTTAATATAACCAGAGTTTATAGTAAAAAAGGCTCAGGGTTTGTGGTTCAACTTTACCGTCAAAGACATAATACCTGCAATCACTGAGCAATTTATCACGTTAGCCGACTTCAAACGACCTCATTACTCCGAGGGTTTCCAGTGTACAAAATCGTCGACTTATTACTTTTCATCGAGTCACCTCACATTCGAATATTTAATATAAGTACTTATAAGTGCGATAAATAATATGTATCCTAACTATTATTAAGCTGTAACAGATCTGTGGCTGTACAATTAAGATATTTTAGAAAAAAAATGATTATATTAGGCTATATAGGCGTGTCTGAATACAAAACAATATTTTTTAGATTTTTTGTGTTTGTTTGTTCGTTCGCGCATCACGCAAAAACTGCTGAAAGGATTTTGATACAACTTGTTTTATTTGATAACTCTTGATTTCAGAAACCTAAGATATCGCCTAAAAACTAGGTTTTGACTGCAGCGGAGCCGCGGACAATGGCTAGTGTATTTTAAAGCCACTAGGTAACTTATTACTCGAGTTGGTAGAATACGTATTTATTAATGCTAACAGCCTGTCCAAATTCGTACTGGAATGGACTAGCCGTAGAATTCGATACAAAGTGAGTTCTCACTTGTCACCGATCACGAACGGGTAGTTCATGTTCTATTT
Source organism: Leucoma salicis (assembly GCA_948253155.1). Taxonomy (NCBI): domain Eukaryota; kingdom Metazoa; phylum Arthropoda; class Insecta; order Lepidoptera; family Erebidae; genus Leucoma; species Leucoma salicis. Next base: position 13,247,338 of record OX411811.1, read on the forward strand.
AATCTGTATAGCCGTGAACTCAGTACCTCATCACGTAGCCTAGTGCTGTAACTGCGTAATTATAAGATTTTTTTTATATGTATTTTTAGCGTTTGATTGACTTTGTGTTTAATGCGTAATTATTATTCATCATACGTAAGATCTTGGCTGTAAAGAAATATCCTGTCAGCTAGTAATAATAAAAGCTCACTCCTGTGAAAAATTTTAAATCAGGATTTTTCCAAGCTAAGCGTTTGTTGGCTCCGAATCTTCTGACGACAATCGTGTATTTTTCCGAACTAAAAATAGTCCACGACATTCTTCATCTATCAAATTATTTCCATGTAAATTATATGGAACCGTTATTAGGTATGTTATGATCGTTACTATGAGCAAGTAGGCACCTAGTTTTGCACGCCTCAGAAGCGAATCGTTGAGGTGGGTACTGCTCTCGCTTTACGTAAAACAACTGATTTTTCAAACTTAAAATGTCTCTATTTATCATATACTAGCTGGTGCCCACGACTTCGTCTGCGCAGGATTAGTACTTCGAGTAGCTTATTTTCTTATCCAACGTCCTATCTATAAAATTCATCAAAATTGGTTCTGCGCTTTAGTCTTGAAAACGTAACAGCAGACAGAGTTGCTTTAGAGACCCTCGTCTTTCGTATTAATCACGTGGTACACGATCTAGGTTTATCACAACCTTGTAATTACCGCTAGTCACGCTATCTTTGGCTATTTTAAATTCATGCACTAAACTGTTGTGATCATGTAGAACTTGTTGTATTTTTTGAAGCGTGTTTCTTTCCACACCTTGTACGTACTCAGAACGCCTATTAACTTGTGCTTCCTCATCGCCCATGAAGTAAACATGCAAAAATTTTGGTTGCGTATTGGTGGCAGGAAGCAAAGAGCCAATTGTGTGGTATATTTGCCCTTGGATTGTGAAACCCGGGCAAAATCCTGTCACTGAAACAATGTTATCTGCCCCAAAAGATGTCATATGGAAGCATATATTGTATTTCCTTATGTTTTTTAGAAAACGGCGAGACAGCTGTTTCATAAGAGAAAAGTTCTTTAAGAGGTTCATGGCTCGTCTATTGAAGGAAGCGCTACTTTTCCTCCCGAACAACACATACAGCTGCAGCTTCTTCTTTCCATTTAAGAGCACCGCAAAATCTGCATTCTTTATTCATCGCTTCTATTTTTATAAGCTTCTGGTTTTCGTTATCAAGAGTCTCGCCGTACTCAAATGCAGCTTTATCAAATGGGTGGTATTTGATTTGTGAGTGTTTCTTGTGAATATTAGACGTTGCTGTTGTGCCTTTTCAGCAATAGCACGTCTGCGAGATTCAGCTGTTTCAACGGTTTCAGTAGCTCTTTGAGACGCCATGTAAGTTACATAATTATGCAGTACATCTAAAATCCATTTAGATAGTTACATAAAAACTATTGTGTCCTAGGAATGTATTTTTCAGTAGTAATGTTTTTCTGTTTGTACGTGGCACGACCTGCTCTGGAATTATTAAAATGTTTCCTTCAATGTTTATTAAATAATTTTAAATTAACAAATGGCTTCCTATTTTATCCTTACTAATATTTGCTCGTCTGCCAACGCTGACAAAATAAAAAAAATATCTTTATAATTATTTAGATATTTTTTTATATATATTTTTAGCATTTGACATGCTTAGCCATTTTGATCAACACAAAGAGTAAAAATATGAAATCGAAAATAACAGTCAAGAGCAGCATTTGAACCTGCATCTGCTGCATACCGTCCAGATGCTTTGCCAATCCAGCCACCGTGACAACGGTTTTATTGTTTTCGTGCGGAACTCTAATTATTTTTCCAAAACTAAAGTAACCTAAGTTACTCCTTATAACAACAGCTATCTGCTAGTGAAAGTCCCGTCCTAATCAGTCCAGCCGTTTCGGAGATTCGTCTGCCACCGTTGGCAATAAAAAATATCTTTATAAGTTATAGTTTATGTGTTATTCTGATGTATAAGCTATATTATTGTAAAGTTTCAATAAAATCCATTCAGTAGTTTTTGCGTGAAAGAGTGACAAACATCGTCACAAGCTTTCACGTTTATAATATTAGTAAGATTGCACTTGTAAAATAATATATACACACACATATCAAGAAAAAACACAATTTTTAACACTCATGACATTTATGTGCCATTTTTGTTATTTAAACTAGTTAAAAAACTGTTTAAAAAAGTTATGTCTTGGACGTCCGTTTGTTGTAGGTAATGTATGTTAACACGATAACGACTAAAATACTTTACTAATCGAGTCTTTTTTTTCGTTTACGAATTATTATGATTACGAATAAAGCCCTATCACTTTTCACGGTCTGATTCGATGTGGTTTAATTGTTATTAAATAAACAAAAAAAATTGTGAATATTTACGCTCGACGCGACACTAAAATCAGTGCTATCCCTATTTCGTGAGAACTATTTCTATCGATACCAATGTAGAAGTACTTTTTAAAATTAATGCTAGATAGCATATAACACATGAGAAGGTACTTTTTGAAATTAGCACTATCTATGTGATTTATTGAAAACTACTTAGTAAGACCAATATATTATTAGTTACTTATCAAATAATCAATTTTATTGTGAAAAATGAAGATTATACTGATCTATCTTTTTATTGTTTAATGGCTCTTGTTTGTGGCAGTGTGAGCACAATTTCGCTAAAATATTAGACTTATACGGGTTTGATCCTGATTGATTATGATTACTCAAGGAGTGACGTATACTCTTTGGGGTGACGTGTCATTGCGCACGTGTTCTGTGCTCAGGCTCAGACTAAATCATATAATACATCGTTCTGTGAGGTTCTGTGACATATTATACTCTGTGAGGTGTCGAGGCAATTTTCATAGACAATGTAGACAGAGTTGGTGTCCTTTATTTTATTAGTTATTATAGTTTTTGTATTTTGTTAATGTACTAAGTTAGTTTTAAATATCTTTGTTTTATTTGGCATAATATTGTTACTTTTAAAATAATCGGCATCTGTGACGCCAGCACATACGCACCAATGGAAGATCAGCGCAGGCTTATGCCTGCATTATGCTGAATTGGTGACGTTTTGTGACGAAACTTTTTGTTGTAATTTGTTTTATAAAACTATATTGTTCTTTTTCTGTTTTGTTTCATCACAATAAACATTTTTTCTTTCTTTCTTTCTTTCTTTCTATTATGAGGCGTGCACTTTTGGATTTTCCAAAGTATATTATAACTTTATTAAGCACTAGCTGCGACCTGCTACTTCGTCTGCGTGAACATGTTGGGGTAAAAATATTCTGTTTTGATCCAGATCAAAATTTATCTGTATACCAAGTTGTTTAGTTGTTAGGTCTAAGTATATGACAAAAATAATTATACTATGGGAACTTTTCTTTTTTTAGTGTCTCATCTACCTACCAATTTCATTTAAATCCGCTTGGTCCTTTAGGCGTCCTTGACGGACAAACATCCAAAAATCAAAATTTCTCCAAAAAAAAATATTTAATAACTAGCCTTTGCCCGCGGCTTCGCAGCCCAAAGCTAGTTATTCTCAGGTTCCCGATATAATAGTGGGATAAAATGTATACCAGTTTTCACGTTTGATTAGACTTGAGCTAACAATTAAAAAAGTTGCATCAAAATCCGTTCAGTAGTTTTTGTGTGATGCCTGAATGAACAAACACACAGAAAACCGACAAACAGACAAGCTGAAAAAAATCTAAAAAATTGGTTTGTGTTTAGACATGACTATTTATATATATTTGTAGCATTTGACATGCTTAGCACTATACATTAAACACAAAGTGAAAAATGTGAAATCGAAAATAACAATGCAAGCATGTCAAATGCTACAAATATATATAAATATTTATAGGGTTTGCGTCATTATTAGGTAAAAATCTTAATTGTAAAATTAAGTTTACCTGGTCGGTATAATGTATGAAAATACGTCCGACAGATGGCGCAGGCGTCACCCAAAGACGTTAAGTATGATGTGTTATCGAAATTAGCAGTCAGGAGCAATTGTCAGGATGGCTGAATTGGTAAAGCATCTGGACGGTATCCAGAAGATGCAGGTTCAAATCCTGCTCCTGACTGTTATTTTCGATTTCACATTTTTCACTTTGTTTTTAATAGACATGACTATATATAGCCTAATACAGAAATTTTTTCTCACATGTCTTAAATGTTCTGTTACAGCTTCATAATAGTTAGGAAACTGCTTCCTTCTAGAGCTAGTAAGGCAGAAAATATGACTAGATATAGAGCTATATTTAATTGGCTATTATTTACAATTAAAAACGTTTCATTATAATAATACCTAAAGTTCATAATTTAACATTTAAACTTCCACTGAAAAATCTTTCTTGACATTATAGGTATAATAAATTCATTAATATGCACATATCTAATAAGCCATCAAACAAAATCATGCCGAGCGACGGATATACTTGGCATGAAAGTCAATTTTATAGCCTTGTTAAAACTTTATATTTTAACTTTTAACGTCGTAATTCAGTGCCACTCACTTACTGTTCTATGAGAGACTTTACTTAAGGTGCATTATTTATTGCAACATGGTACTGGCTATGGTACTTTTCAATATTATATATTATAACTATGTCCCTACAAACATGCGGTGTGACAAAATTACCATCATCATTCTTTGGTTCTTTGTAAAATCATTGCGAGCTTTTGCTTTTGCACCCGCCGCATACTACTACTACTACTCTTATATACAGGGTCTGTCGTAAATATTGGATAACCCGTTAATCGAAGATAGCCCTGATGTTTTGAGCTTTACGTTTATATATCTTTCTTATACTGATTTTATAGCAATAATCTTTAATCGTAGGACTCAATACAATAGTATGTATAATATGTGGGACTACGTATATATCGTTCTTTATTTTACTATTAAGTATATATCATTCTTTTACTGATTTTATAACAATAACCCTATAAGAGGGTTATTGTTATTCAGTTTCAGTTTCTCAATAAGAGCCTAGCGGTAAAACCAAAGACTGCAAAGACAGTGAAAGTGAAAGAAGAAACTCGCATGCCTGAGATATTTTCTCAAAGGCTTGTGAGCAACCTTTTTTTTTATTTTATTTTAGGTGGGCAAAAATGTCCTACCGCACACCCCGCTGCCGGGCGGCATCAGGCGCAGGTAAGCGCGCGCACACTGCCCCGCCACCTCCTTCCGCGAGATGACAGCCTCGCAGAAGGTGGCGACCGCGGTTCAGGCCCTGTCACTGCTAACCATTGCTCGCGCAACGGCCGGCAGCGACAGGTCCACGCCTATGACTGCAGCGAGTTCCCGGCGCTGCACTTCCCAGGCCGGGCACGACTCGAGCGTGTGCTGAGCCGAGTCCTCGCCGCAGTCGCTGTGGTGACAGCCTGGGGTCGTCTCCCTCCTAGCGATCGTGTGCAGGTAATTGCCGAAGCAACCATGCCCCGATAAAACCTGCACCAACCGGATGGTGAGGACCCCGTGCTGCCGCCTTGTCCATTCTTCCAAAATTGGCGCCCCCAAGTTCCAGAGACCAGCCCGGCGCGTCTCCAGCCGAGACCTCCACTTTAGGACGGTGGTGCGGCGGGCGTCTTCCCGCCACGATGCGATTGCGCTCGGCGAGGGGCAGCTGCCCTCCGCCCGCGCCGTCGACGCCTGCCGATTAACTTTGGCAAGCACTTCCGCCTCCAGATCCCACGGGGGGATTCCGGCCAGTGCGCAGGCTGCATCGCGGTATTTAATATGGGCCTGGATCGGAACACCCACACCATTAACCATTATCGAGGCGCTGGCAGATGGGCCACTGGGCCAAGTCGGGCCCCATAAAAAAGCAGGGCCTCCGACTTCTCAAGGGCCACCCTAAGCCCCAGCGCCTCGATCCGCCTGACCACCTCCGTGGTTCCTGAGGTGGCCAGCGTTGCCGCCTCCTCGAGGGTCCCGCCCCGGGCTGTGACGAGCGTGTCGTCGGCGTAGCAAATTACACCCAGCCCGGGGGGGAGCCGGCCACGGAGGACCCAGTCGTAGCAGATGTCCCACAGGAGCGGCCCAAGAACCGAACCCTGTGGGACGTTCTCAAAAATTCGAGCACCTGTCCGGGCTTGGCGGGAGCGAGCGGTAACGTCCCCGAGATCGGAGACGTTTATCTACTGCCGGGCAATCTTCAAGATGGCCTCGTATGTCAGGCCCTTTTATTTGCCCTCAGGCAGCACGATGATCACTACCGCAGCTGCCTTCGGAACCTTCAATTTCCGCAACTTCTTTTTTCGCGGCTTCGGGACGTCCCCCCTTTGAATAATAGGCGCCGCTTCACGCCTCGTGACAGCGCCACGAACCTTGGCCCGAGATCGTCGGGGCCCCACAACTCGCCAGTCCCCATCTGAGGATGGAGCAGTAGCATGGCCAGGAGTAGAAGTCTGGGACGAGACCACCGCAGCCCGCGAGGGTGCAGCAGTCTGTTGCGGCGCAGCAGCGCGTGGAGGCGCAGCAGGGCACGGTGGCGCAGCAGCGCGCAGAGGCGCAGCGGTGATTGGCAAAGGCAGGAACTCCTCTCGGGGCTGACCCTTCGAGGCTTGTCCCACATTGCCCTTTTTCTTATTTTTCTTCTTGTTGCCCGTTGTCCCGGTCGCCGCCACTGCAGCAAAAGATGTCACATGGCCCCCCTGGCACGGCAGAGCTGACCCTGAGCTGGTGCCCCATTTCTTTTTTCCGCTGCTAGGGGCGGCCGTAGTTGCGGCTCCGGTGGCAGTCTCGCAGCTAGGGCTTCGATTCGTGGACCAAAGACCGTAGCAACGCGGTCGATGATCGCACGGACCGTTCCATCTTCTAGATCTGGTTCGCCTGATTGGACCATGGAGGGTGCCGATGTGGCCACGGGGAGCCCAAGCTCGACTCGCAACCCGGCCTGTCCCCGCTCAATTTCCGCCATCCGAGCCTCGAGGCAGATTAGCTTCGTTGAGGTGCTGATTTTGCGCCTCAAGACGAGCGTTCTGCGCCTCGAGGCGCTTATTTTATTCAGCCAAGTGCTTTACTGACAATGTAAGTTGTCTGAATGTCGTGCGCAGCGTCTTTGAGGCCACGCACAAAATTGCCCTTTACGTTCCGGGAACCTGCAGCCACCGTTTCCACAATAGCGACGCTATTCATGGCCCTCTCTTCTATCAGGGCCATGCCTAATTGGCCCTCGTCTGGGAGGCGGAGTTTTTCCGTGAGAAGTGCTAAGCGCTCCTCCGCAGTTTGCTCCGCCTCCATCCTCTTTAAATTCATTGCCTCGGCCTTGTTAGCCGAGACATTGCGGGCCACTGGCGTTCCTGGCCGATTGATGCCTCTACCCCTAACCGCTGTGGTGACCGTAGGAGGAGGCATCTCCACCCCGTCGGACTCCGACGCAGCGCTCCTCCGAGACAGGGTGCGCTTTCGCCAGAAACGTGACGGGGGCGGCTCCAGTACTGCCGCAACCTCTGTCAACCGCGGTGATTGGATTCTGGCGGCCCCACTTGGGCCGCTTTCTTCGTTAGTAGACATCTCGGTTGCTGAGGTGCCTACAGATGTGTCCGTCACTGAGCCATCTCTTGATGTAAGGGACCTTTCAGTCCCTCTCTGTCCCTTTCGAGACTTCCGCGTGCCGCGCGTTTTGCGCGCAGTTGCACTAGCCGCATTTACAGCCGGACCGCTATTGGCTGAGGTGTCAGGTGTACCTGACTCTGCTGAATGTGTTTGTTTAAATGTATCCATATTGTTCCCACGAGTGTGGGAGAATGGAGGTCCACCCGGGCAGAGCTCCCAATACCCGGGCAAGCGTACATTTGTAAGACAGGGGGTCCGCAGGTACCCTGGCTGGGGCCGCGCTCGAGACTGAACTACCCATCAGCCATGCATCTCCTTGCCGCGCGCCAGAACTTGAGATTCGAGTAATTTTTTATAGAGGTTGTCTTCCTCGCGGTCCGGGCGATTAAGCCAAGACCCTCGTTCCTGTATGGCCGTGAGACGTAACCACAGACACCCGATCAGGTTTACGATTTGGGATGGGGGGGGGCCGCTGTGGCCCCGCTATCCCCCCTCTCCAGAGCCCGGGGAGCTCCAGCTCAGTCTGGCTCCACCGACTCCGACGCCTAGTCTATCCGCCGTGCCCTCTGCTGAGTCAGAAGGACACGCGGAGACCCGTCCAGTCCGGAATTTTAGCCGCCGGCGACTGCCGACGTTGCCCGAGGTGCACTACTAGGAGGTAAACCGGCACCACACCCCGGCTTGTGAGCAACCTGCACTAGGGCAGTGTGGTAGACTACTGCCTAAGTTCCTTTCAGTCTGAGACCTGTGCCCAACAGTAATGGGTTGAGAAATTCAGATTCGGGATGATGCGTACACATGCTTGTAATACTTACTTTATCAAATTTGCCTTTTTTATAAACACATCTATTTATATGTAAAAATCGTTTATACATTTTTGCATTGCGCTGCAGTGATTCTGCCATGCCCACGATAACATCTGCAAACGAAAGGTGACTGATATCGAAAGTGGTGTAGTCCCGCTGTAAACATTCTCCAATAACAACAGCGCTGAATAACTTAGAACCAAAAAAATAACGTCCCTCGATCCAACACCCTTGAACTCGAGATGAATCGTGATTCGTATTCTTGAACTTAGTGATATTATAACTGTGCTGAAGCGACTGCAGCGCTACCCCAGTATATTATTGAGTTTTTTTTATACGTGAAGTTATTCCGGTTGTTGGTTACAGATATTGAATAAAAAATACAATACTTCAATGATGAGATATTATATAGTCGTATAAGTCGTAATCGCAGTCGTATCATTCAGTATAATTACTGCTATCGCTAAAACAGCATGTTTTTTATTTCATTAATTTTGATAAACCTTGTTGGTGTTGTTATTTATAGAATTTATTATAAGCTTACAACTGGTATATGTAAATGCAGTAGACATTTAGTGGGAAAAACGGTTATAGTAACGGGGGGTAATACAGGAATTGGTTATGAAACGGCGAAAAATTTAGCGGAGAGAGGAGCCAGAGTGATTCTCGCATGTAGAAATGAGGCAAGAGGAACTGGAGCACGTGATTCGATTATAGAATTAACTGGTAACCATGATATTCATTATAAACAACTTAATCTGGCCTCCCTTACTTCCGTAAGAGCCTTTGCTGATTATATTAATACAAATGAGAAACGCATCGATATACTTATAAATAATGCCGGTGTCTACGCACTCGATAACATAAAAACTGAAGATGGCTTATCATTAATTATGCAGACAAACCACTTCGGCCCCTTTCTCTTAACTTGTCTTCTTCTACCTTTATTGAAGAAATCTCCCAGTCGAATTATCAATGTGACGTCAGTAGCTCACCATACAGGTAAAATTGACTTTGATAACATCAACAATGTAGACGTATCGAACAACATATATAAGGGATATCAATTATATGCAAATACAAAATTGTGTAATGTTTTGATGACACTTGAACTGGCAAGAAAATTGAAAGGAACTAAAGTGACAACAAATTGTCTACATCCGGGTGCTGTGGTAACAGATATATTATTGACGCAAAAGAAATTGTGGTTACGATATCTGAAGCCAATATCGCAACCTTTTTTTAAAACACCTTGGGAAGGAGCACAGACTTCTATATACTTGGCGGTATCCCCTGAAGTTGAGGGATTAAGTGGCAAGTATTATGTAGACTGTCGTGAAGCAAGGATATCAAAATTAGGACAAGATAAAGACCTAGCCCACAAACTTTGGGAGGTTTCTGAAAAGCTTGTCGGATTAAAAAAAGTAAAATAATTGCCTAATAAAACAATTATAAGTAAATAAAAAAAACTAGTTTCATTATATTTTATTTGATAGTCGCTTCCACCCGTGACTTCGTGTGGACTTGTGGATATTAAATATCAGCAAAAGTTTGTATATGATTCAGAAGGAACTTTTATAATAATATCAAATACTAGCTGCACCTCGCGGCTTCACCCACGTAAGTTTTTGATTCCGTGGATAACGCCCCCTCTGTAGATGGTTCTACGGTGTATCGGTTCGCTTATTTAATAGTATTGAATTAATTACTTTTAACATGATTTTTAAATTACTTTGAACATGATTTTTAAATGAAATGTCCAATTCGAATAAATTAAAAGTATTTTACGACGAATGCTTAAGTTTAAAGCAAAACACTGCCAGGTCATGCATTTCTAAATTGTGTATTCTATTGAAAACATAGGTATTATTTCCAGTATGTTTTTTGTTATTTATATAGTTAAGTGTATGTCCTACAGTTCTACTCCCTACTAGCCCTACTCCCCTACTAAAATGTATGAAGATGTTTGCTAGCCGACTGGATCGGAGAAGTAGCACTAGATCAGCAGCAAATGTAGGGTAGGTTAAATTTGGCTACCAGATTGTTTATTAACTGGATTAGCATATAGGATACTTCCCATTTCGGGAAAAATTCTCTTAATCTTAAATCTATTTTTGCATAGAGATAATGAATGTGCCGTAGAGTGACGTACTCATATTATATTGACTCAATTCTGAGTTCACGCACACAAATTCGTGGGCAGCAGCTTTTAAATATTTTGTTACAATCTAGACATCTTGGTTTGTTGCTCTGATTATGATATTAAATATCAAAGGTTATCTAATCAAATGTTATCAATTACTGTGAATTGGCAAAATAACTGGAGATAAAATTGTTCATACGATTTGAACCATAAACAAAGTAGGTACATTTTTGCAGATATCGCATAATTATGATAGATTTGTTTGTTTTGCTATTTCATTAGTATAATTTACTAGCTGGTGCCAGCAGCTTCGCATTTTTTTAACGTTAGTACCTTTTTTGTTTGCAATCTTTCTTGACGATATTCAGCAATTGGTTTTTTTTTTTTTTCTTAGCTTGTGCAGATCGCATTCACTGACTGACACGCCTGCTTTAGACACGGAGTACGAAAAAAGAGCGGAGGTATTTCAAGGCAAAATCTCTTTAGAACGAAGCGTCGATAAAGGCGAGTGTTAGGGGGATGAGGCACAACGAAATAGGATCCACCCCTAGATCAAAATCCATCCAGCGGTAAAATGTATTTTGCAGCGTAATATAGCAAATTTTTCATTAATTTAGTTTGTCTTTTCACCACTACGGCGTTACTAGCAAAACAGTTTGTACTAGAACAATCCATATGCGTTAGTATGGCTGAACCACATTGTTTACTTACTTACTTATCATCACGCCATTTACTTTGCGGGGTAGGCAGAGAGAACAGAGTGCGAAGAGGCTCTATTCTTGCATACATTCGCTTCCTCGACATTCATAATTCTCTACATACACGCTCGCCGGTTTCGGAGACTCCTGACTCCACCTTCCTTCAATACATGACCGATTTGGTCTAGGTAGGTGAGTCTTGGTCCTTCCACTTTCGCATCTTTACACCAATACTCTCTTGCATACCTACTCACTCACTTACGTCGTCGTTACGAATGCGGTCAGTCAGGCCCCCGCCACAGATTTTTCGCAAAGATCGCATTTTGACCGCATTGATTTTACTCTTATGCTCCTTTTTGCATACCCAACTCTCGCTAGTATTCTTTTAATCTCCGTTCCGCTTCGCATGCAATAAAAAACGTACTTATGTGTTGTAAACATATAATTTCGCTTTCTTTTCGAACTCCTAGTTCTTGGCAATATTATTGAGCTTTATTTTGTTTTTATTTATTTATTATACCTATTTAATAAGCTTACTAACTGCTGCCCGCGATTTTGTCTGCGTGGATCTCGGAATTAGTCAAGTTCATAAAGTAGGTACGTCACCTGAACGGCATACACATGCTGTAGATACTATTTAACATAGTTAGGCGCGCGTGAAATTTTAATTTGTGTCTACTTGTTGCACCCGCTGCACACTACACAGTTTTATATAGATCTTCTCAGCAGACCCTCGTTTGAGAACAATAAAATCACTCAGCTCTTTTAGTAAGTACACCACAAGCTAGAAATAATAACAAACGAATATAATTTACGAAGTCATTAGGTAGGTATTCTATTCTGTTGTAAGTAATGTTGCTATAACATTTTTATAAGGCGCTATTGTACTGTTCATCAATAAAAGCATATCTACCCTTTTATACTTTTAAGGTTTTACTAAGTTGGCAACGAAGCATAATACCTACTATAAATAGAACACAACAAAGTACCTATACATAGCATGACCGACGACAGTAATTCGTTTTATTTTGCACATTTGGATTCGTCTTCATATTTTATTTCAATATTGTTTTGAGCTTTACGTTTATATATCCTTCTGATGATATATAAACGTAAAGATGATACTGATTTTATAGCAATATTCCTCTTATACAGATTCACAGTAATAGCCCAGCGATAAAACCAAAGACTGCAAAGACAGTGGTGTTGAGTTCAATCCCAGTAGGTATAAGTCCAAGTCTCACACGGCGCACACCTCTGACTTTTCGATTTTTTTTGTTTACAAAAATTATCACTGATCGGTGAGGAAAGAAGAAACCTGCATGCTTGAGATATTTTTTCTTCAATGGCTTGTGAGCCAACCTGCATCAGGTCAGCGTAGTAGACTACTGCCTAAATCACTTTCATTCTGAGAGTAGACATAGGTCTACTCTCAGAACCTAACATTGGGACATTAATTTATTGAGAAAAATAATGATTTTTTATTTAATGAATACTTCTTTATGAAGGTATATTATATAGGTATATGATAGGAAGTAAATTCAGGTAAGTCGTCACCGACATGGTCACGTGACGGGTTAACGATAACACTATTTAAACTATATGAAAATAAATATAATTGTTGCTCAGAGCGCCGATAGATGTCAAAAACCGATAAATGTGTTTACATTTGTTTACAGTTTTGATATTTACTAGTTTTAATTTAAGATCAAACAATTAATTTGGATATCCAAAAATAAAAACTATTTGTTTAGTTTTAAGTTTTCGCTTTTGTGGGCAGTCCTCATGACTGCTTTGAATTTTTTTTAAATTTAGTATACTTACCTACATCAAATTTGCCCTTTTCATAAACACACTATTTATATGTATAAATCGTTTAAAACTTTTGCATTTCTCAGCAACAATTCTGACCACGATAACGTCTGCAAATGGAAGGTAACTAATATTGAAGCCGAGCCGAGCCTGATGTAGTTCTGTTATAAGCATTTTTTCAAAAACAACAGCGCTGAACAATTTTGGACAAATAAAGTCCCTCAGTCGAATGCCCTTGAGCTCGAGATGAATCGTGATTCGAATTCTTGTTCTTAAGATGTTGGTATTATATAACATATGATGCGAGTATTTTATTCAGTTTTTTTATAGGTACGTGAAGTTATTCCGGTTGTTGGTTACAAATATTTTATAAAAAATACAAAACCTTAATGCCAAGACATAGTAATATAAGTCATAATCGCAATTGCAATCATTCAGTATTTCAGTGGTATCTCTAAAGCAGCATGTCTTTCATTGCATTAATTTTAATAAATCTCGTTGGTGTCGTTATTTATAGAATTAATTATAAGCTAACAACTGGTATATGTAAATGCAGTAAACATTTAGTGGGCAAAACGGTTATAGTGACGGGGGCTAATTCAGGAATTGGTTATGAAACGGCAAAAAATTTAGCGGAAAGAGGAGCCAGAGTGATTCTCGCATGTAGAAATGAGGCAAGAGGAACTGGAGCACGTGATTCGATTATAGAATTAACTGGTAACCGTGATGTTCATTATAAACAACTTAATCTGGCCTCCCTTACTTCCGTAAGAGCCTTTGCTGATTATATTAATACAAATGAGAAACGCATCGATATACTTATAAATAATGCCGGTATCTACGCAATCGATAACATCAAAACTGAAGATGGCTTATCAGTAGTTATGCAGACAAACCACTTCGGTCCCTTTATCTTAACTTGTCTTCTTCTACCTTTATTAAAGCAGTCAGCTCCCAGTCGAATTATCAATGTGTCGTCAATAACTCACCATAAAGGTAAAATTGATTTTGATAACATCAACAATATAGACGCATCGAACAATATATATAATAGAACTCAATTATATTCAAATACAAAATTGTGTAATGTTTTAATGACACTTGAACTGGCAAGAAAATTAAAAGGAACTAAAGTGACATCAAATTGTCTACATCCAGGCATTGTGGGAACAAATATATTTTGGACGTTTAAGAAATCGTGGTTACGATATCTGTTGCCAATAACGCAAAATTTTTTTAAAACACCTTGGGAAGGAGCACAGACTACTATATACTTAGCAGTATCCCCTGAAGTTGATGGAATAAGTGGCAAGTATTATGTGGACTGTCGTGAAGCAAGGACATCAAAATTAGGCCAAGATAAAGAGCTAGCCCACAGACTTTGGGAGGTTTCAGAAAAGTTTGTAGGATTAAAATAGTAACATAATTACCCAATAAAACAAATATAAACAAATAAAAGTATAAAATTATTTTCATTATGTACTAATGTATTTCAGCTTACTTGACTTGACTTCGTGTAGGTGGACTTAGAAATTTAGTTCACAAAGTCGTTTAAGCATCTCT